>OX940878.1:22500000-25000000 GCA_954870665.1 Stratiomys singularior | reverse complement strand
CGAATTACCACAAAGGTGTGCATGAAAGGCATCTTGGGCTTAGATGAACCCTCTGTCATCGAAAATGAACGACCACGTCTTCCAACGAAAATGAGATGCACTGTCTGTAGTCGTCACAAAGATAAAAAGACGATAATGCAATGCCCTTCATGCTTGAGACCGATGTGCGATAATCATCGTATGTACTTATGCGTCGAATGTGCCGAAGAAAGCTAATTTCAGCTGGAGTTTTTCCAATGACTTTAAGTAAATATCATTAATTTTAAGTAAGAACATGTATTTATAATGTAAATTGACTTTTTAATACGATTATATTGAAAAAAATATGAAAAAATGCTGTCTTATTTGTACCTTCATTTTTCTGCATTCATTTTGCAGAATAAATACCTTTTTTAGAAGTACCACTTTTTCCATCATATACATTTTAAAGAACAGCTATTGCTACAACCCTCAAATTTTCATGAAAAAATATTGAAAATTAAAAAAGATATGAATTTTTAAATAAAAAATACACATTTTTGCTTACTTTTTTTTCGACAATTTTTTTAGATAATTTAACAATGAAAATTGACTTCAACAATGACACAATAAACTTCAGAAAGGCTTAAACTATATGTGTGATTTTTTCCGAAACTTTATATAAACAATTAACAAAGTTATAAACATTTTTTACGCTGGGGTCCAATGGACCCCGTGTGCCAACTATGTAATTTTTAGGACGTGTGTCACGCAAGGGTTAAGGCCTTTATTTGCTAAACGAAGGAACATTCCAAATTCAAAACTTTTAAAAAATCAAAAACAATTTTCAGCAAATTTCATTTAAAATGTCACCAATTTGACATTTGTCATATGAACATTAATGTTCCCCGCATCGCGTGCATTGTAAATTGAATGTGTTGTGTGACAACGAGGGAGAATCGCATCGCGCTCACGTATCGCAGTCACGCAGTATTGTATTTCGGCCTTTATGTGCTAATATTTATTTACGGTTCAACCTTCTTGTTTGTTCTGGCTGGCCGTATGCACTTTTCATACGTTTTTATTAACGGATTAATTTTTATTAATTAACGGATTAACGTTTTATACATAAGGAGCTTTAACCTGGCAAAACGGATCTGGAGGAGAGTAGAGGTGAAATTAATGCTGCTGCTCCTTTAGCTCTCTTTACAGCTTTCTTTGCGTGAGGGTTCATTTCAAACCTATTAGTGAAATTCACGCCTAAATACTTAAAAGTGTCCTTAGGCGATACTGTCTTGCCCTCAATGCTCACTCGTATCGCCTTGCTTTGTGGGACTGCTAGTCTGTGTCCTTACCCGCTAGCATTACGGAAGCATATTAACTTGGATATTGAGGCGTTTATTGTGAACCTCCAATTTTTTAAGTAGCTTGCTATTTCGTCAAAAGGTCTTTGCACCTTTTCTACAGCGAATACGGGCAGTGCGTGACTGGCTAGTACTAGTATGTCGTCTGCAAACATAATAACATTCGGGTTGCAAGACGTGCTTTGGTTTCTACTTTTAAGGATTGGCGGGATTCGGCACATCGTGAAGGAAAAAATTAAAAACGTATGGCCCGAGTATGGATCCTTGTGGCACCCCTGTTAGTATGGGTATTGGTGTTGAAGTTTGATGAGCGATTTTAAAAGTTAAGGTTCTGTTTAGTAGAAATTTATCTATGATTCGTGTAAGGACTGGAGGGTAATTTGAAAAGATGAGTTTGAATCTGAGACCGTTAGTCCAAACAGAGTCAAATGCCTTTTGTACATCCAGTGCGCAAGCGATCGTGCAGTGTTTCTTGCGTAAGTTCTGAGTGACTGTGTCGTGCATCAGCATTATTGCTTGTATTGCGGACTTCCTATGGTAGAATCCAAACTGAAACGCTGGGATCAGGTTTGTGGAGAACACTTTAAAGCTACGTACGATGATTCTTTCTAGAACTTTACTCATGTTATATAGTAGCCAATTAGATCTGAAGTTTTGAATGTTACCATCGCAATGTGGCTTTGGAATGAGAACAATCTTGCCCGATTTCCAGGATTGAAGAATGTAACCATTATTGATGCTGTTGTTACAGAGGATCGTCAATGTTTTCGCAACATCTGCTTCACACTTCCTCAAAACTTTGCTGGGTACGCCATCCGGACAAAATCCAGGATTTTATATTGGTAGACCACCGATTGAAAGCCCGGGAGATGACTGAAACAGTAGGCATCTCCCGGATGAAATTTTCGGCATGAGATAGCTGTAGAAACGATGAGTACCGCATTTGTTCAGTCCAGATAACAGGTACAACTGTGGAACCACTTCGGAGCAGTTTTGGATGCTGTTTCTACATAACCGCTGGAATTTCTGCACCGTTTTGTAATATTGGACAAAACATGGGTCGACTGCTAAACACCAGAAACTATGGAGCAATCGGAACAGTGGACTTTACTCGGTGAACTTGCTCCGAAAAAAGCGTAGGCTACCATATCGGCCGGAAACGGGATGGCCACCGTTTTCTGGGATTCACAAGGTATAATCTGGATCCATTACCTAGAAGAGGACAAAACGGTTTTAGGGCTCCACTATGCCGAATTATTCGGCCAGTTCGACCCCGAATGGCAAGAAAAAGGTCGAAGATAAAGCGCTCTTCCACAATCACAATGCATCGTCTCACACCTCCATCATTTAAAAGGCCAAATAAGCCAAATTAGTCTCTGAACTGCTACTCAATCCACCGTATTGGCCTCATGCGACTTCTTTTTTTTTCCAAACTTGAAAAAAACACTCGCCGTGCATAAATTTGAGTCGAACGTAGAGACCATTGCGCCACGGAGGCCTACTTTACAGACCACGAGAAAATGTATTTCTCAGGCGGGTTAAACAATTTCAGAAGTTTTCCGTAGATCAATTTTTCCATTTTCACTTACAACTTATAAGTGATTTATACCCTTGCTAAGCTAACTCAGCGAAGACTCATGGGTGCGGAAGTTCTTATTAAATGTTTCGAGTACCTCGATAGTGAATTTAATATTTTATTAAGAATTGTGGAAAGAGCTCAAGCTGGTTTCGAACACGCGTCCCTGCCGCTTCTCATCAGGTACCAACTCACAGGCTGGGACGCGTCGATTGGCACTACCAGCTTAGGTGGATGTCGACTGGTTATTTACTAGTTATGAATATTTCTCTACAGCTTTGAACTTTTTCCTATATCCCAAATTGCCTTTGGTCTGGCTTTATCAATTTCAAAAGTTTTTGGTAGATCAATTTTGGGTTAAACAAGTTGGAATGTCGCTGGATCAATTGTATGATGCTAAGAAGAGACTTTGTTAAGAAATAAATAGCAACTTTGTGCTAAGAAATAAATCGCAACTTTTCCAGGCAAAAAGATGGAAATTACATAAATCACTAGAAACAGCTGTAAAATTGGTCACTTATAAATGTCATGTTGAAGTGCATATATCTGGCTTCAAATTTTTTTTTACATAGATCCGTCATTAAATAATTCATCGATTACATTTCTGAAGATTTCACATTAATCTTCCCGAACTAATTAAGGCATATAATTTGCCAATCTAAAATATTTTTTTGGTATGTTTGTATTTGGACACTTCCAGCTTCCAATTTGACAGCGATTTAACATTACAGTTTAGTATTAGTAGTAGTAGATGTAGTAGTAGTTCTAGTAGTAGTAATATTTTATTGAGGCTTTTGTTTTACACATATGTCTTAACCTACTATATTTATTTTCAATTCATTTGACAGTGACCCTGTAATCAAATGTCATTTTCGATGGATAAACGACCAGAGTTCATACATCTCGATCGTTCTGGCTGGCCGTCTGCTATCTGCTCAGCATTAAAACAATCCAACTTTCTAAAGAGAATTTATTTCCATCCGGCCTTTACAGGGTATGAAGAGGTATTTGGGGAAATTCTTAGGAATAACTAACTTAGAGTTTAGGAATGAATTCATTTTAACCCTACCTGTTACTATATCCTACATAGACCCAAGCTTGCATGAGCATTAGTTTTTATATTGTTTTTGTGGGTTTCGTATATAAAAGGCTCAAATAATATGAAAAAATCCGAATTTTCGAAAAAAAAACCACTTGTGAAGGACTTATTCAATGTCCATTTAAACGGGCATTCGGTCTTACTCAACTTTAATGAATGTCCATTTCCTCCTCTTGAACGAAGAGTTAATGATTGGGAAGAACCCTCGCTTTAGCCTGTATTGAAGAACAGTAAACCCGCAACCAGAGTTGTCTTCAATTCTAAGTACTGAAGTATCTCCTCTTTGCTTATGTGCAGGATCATTTGATCTTGTTTGTATAAGATCCTTGCGTTTGCAAGAGCCAAACCGATGTAATGAAAAAAAGTTAAACTTTCGTAGTCCATTTGTTGGTTCGAGCTCGAATACGGTGAAGGCTCATCATCTGATCTATCAAATCTATTCCGCCTATGTTCAAATTTTCATATTGTATTTTGTATTTGTATTTTTTTTCTGCTTTAGACCATCTGTGGTATGAACCAACAGGCTCGGCACTTAAAACATTTAGAACAAGGGGAATACGTTGCAAGTCAAACCATTTGATAAATAAAACATAGACATCAGACTTTACCATTTGTCCAGCACTGCCCCTAATTGGATTTTTCATCAAAGTATCACTCATGATAGCCCCAATTGTTTTTTGGAAAGCCTGTTGCCAATAATAGTTCCGGTGCCACCTAAGCTTGTATCTCCAAAAAAAATTCCAATAAGTGAATAGTCGTGAAATATCTTTTAATAACATAAATGAGTTTTCTCATTTTAGCTTCACTTAGTCTAAGGACAACACTTTCTCCTCAGGATTATCTCTCAAAAGATGCTGTTTGCCTTGGTAAAGCTCAAAATCCAATACAAGGCCATTAGGAGCTACAAGCACAAAATTTTTAACGCCTTCAGTGTTGGTTTTCTTAGGAACAAATTGCTTCATGACTCAAACGGAACCAGTAAATGATATCATCTGCTCATCTACAGGGACATTATGGTTTCTAGTTAGGCGCAAATACCCGTCTCTTACCCTTTCAGCAATCGATCATATTCTCCAGAATTTATCTTTGTCTCTTTCGTGCTTTATAACAAGATCGCAATCCACCATTTGATATGTTTTATGATTAAGAAGAATTTTTCTCTGGGCATTCCATCAGCAATACTAGCCACTCTTGTTACTTTGGCCCCGTACATGCGAATTCTCAAATAATTTAGGCAGGAAATCAAAATCGTAGAATCTACGAGTGCACTCATCTCACTGATTGTGATGCTCGTAGCTGTTCCTGTTGTTTGGAAAATTTTAATTTTAGTGCACTCCCTCATTCCCTTGATTATATACACATCAAAAAATAGGTCAACCTACTGCTTTGGTACGCACTTTTCTCAAACATAAACAGCGACATCTTTCTCTTCCTCATTGACTACGACAGGATGGAAGGTTGTTTTGCCCCATGGGGCAGTGCATACCTTTTTTCTTTTTTTTTTCAGTTCGACAGTTTTGAACTCTTTTACGCTTTAATCCACCACTGGTTGACGGTTGTGAATCAAGCATGCCTTCAACCTGCTCCTTCTTGGTCCTTTTCCACGTCGATAGATTCGTCTACGATAACTCCTTGCTCAATTCTTTCCAGTATCTGTTCTGCTGAAACTCGTCCCTCAATTTTTGCATCATCTATGTTTAGATCTTCATCTATATCTTCTCCATCAAAGTTTATCTCTGAACAACCATCAGCCAGAAGGACGTCGCTGATATCTTTTTCGTAAGTTATTATCTTTTTATGAGAAAATATTTCTGAAATAAAAACAAAGACAATTGAAAGTTCACTTATAACTTGAAAAATAGATCTTGAAAATATTTTCTCAAAAATGAACTTGTATTGCAATAGAAAATGATACTCACATTCATTGACCAAAATAGCAAATACAATTTGTAATCATTTTAACACTTGAAGTTTGGCTTGATTAAAAAGTAGTGAAGCAATAAATGTTACAACTAGCAAGAAAATTGACCAGCAACAGAATTTGCAATAGCCCATTTCGGTTATCTGTATGACTCAGTCCTGCAGTTGTCTATGAAAATGGATAAACTGTTTCATGGAGACGGACCTGATAGCCATTTAAATTGACAAGTGAGTACTAGGATATGAATCGGGTGTGCATACAAATGGATGACAGTAAAACAGTTCGATCACTCAAAAACAAGATATTTTTTTCAGCACTTTTCATCTCAACGCACAAAATAACACAAATAAACAATGCAGATTAAAAACTGAACAAGATTAACAACAAAAACGTGAAATTAAATGACAACGAACGTTTCTTTTTTGTTTCCATATCAGCGGACTTATCGCACATTGATGAGAAATGACAGTGATAATACAGTGTTGGCAGTGTTGCCTGAATATTGAAATACAACTTGGAATGTGAAAAATGTTTCTTATGTGCTTCATAACGCAAGTCAATTTAAAGTCATGTTAATGTAAATGGGCGCCTGGTCTATAGAGGTAATGGTAAAATACCGGGTTTTTACTTTATAGGGGTTTGATATTGAATTGCTATGCTTCGAGCATTCTGAGTGTAAGGGCTTTCGGGGCAAGGAGTATTCATGTACACGTTTCGAATTAGCGGTGGGTCATGTGTCCGCCATTTGGCTAATTTTATCTTGCTTGCAATACATGATGCGAATTGGAAATAATATTTGTCTCTTTATAGAGCCATTTATTTTTAAATTTTTTTTGCTAGGACGTTGGTATTTTGAAAGGCATTTATCCTTCCAAGTATCCTCTTTTCTTCAGTTAATTCTATCTCTTCTGCCGCTACCGGCAAAGTTGTCATTGTCAAGCTGAAAGAGAGTAGATGATGATGGTCCGGACTAACTTTTTCTTCTAAAGTAGCTTAAGATTTGGAAAAATTGATCTGGAGGAAACGAGAGGTGAAATTAGCGCTGCTGTTCCGTTAGCTCTGTTAACAGTTTTTTTTATGCGGGGATGCATTTTGAACCTATTGATGAAACACACGCCTAAATACGTAATGGTGTCCTTAGGCGAAACTATCTCGCCATCAATGCTCACTGGTATCGGCTTGGTTGGTGAGGCTGCCAGTCTGTATCCTCTCCCGCTAGTGTCACGGAGATATAATAACTCCGATTTCGATGCATTTATTTTGAGCGCCCAATCTTTCAAGTTGTTTGCTATATCGTCAACTGCTCTTTGCATACTTTCTTCAGCGGAAATGCCGTCTGTAAATATACTAACCTGTGGTTTGCAAGACGGGGTTAGGTTTCTACTTGTAGAGTTGGTTAGGTTCGAAATATGGTGGAGGAAAAAATTAAAAATGTAGGGCCCAAATATGGAACCTTGTGGCACCCGGATTTTAAAAGGTAAGTTTCTTTTTAGAAGAAATTCATCGATGATTCTTGTAAGGGTTAAGAGGGCAATTTGAAGAGATGAGCTTGAATTTAAGAACGTTAGTCCAAACGTAGTCGAAGGCCCTTTGTAGATCCAGTGCGCAAGCAATCGTACATTGTTTCTTGCGCAAGTTCTGAGTGACCGTATCTCGCATCAGCATTATTGCTTATTCTGTTGACTTCCTATGTTGGAATCGAAACTGAAACTCAGGAATGAGGTGTTGAGAGAACACCTTTAAGCTACGAAGGATAATTCTTTGCAGTTCTTTACACATATTAGATAGTCGCGAAATAGGGCTGAAATTTTTAATATGACCTTCGCAGTGTGACTTTGGAATGAGGACAAGCTTGACAAGTTTCCTGACTTGAGGAAAATAATCATTATTAAAAATTAAACCATTATTAAAAAGTAACCATTATTAAAATTATTGATGCAATTGCTACAGAGGAAATGTCAATGTTTTCGCAACAACTGTTCCACACTTCGTCAAAACTTTGTTGAATATGCCAACCAGGCCAGCGGAGGAATTGATATTCATGCTACCTAGGAGCTCTTCAACTTCGGCCTCATGAGCGAAGAAGTTACCAAAGCTATCATGTCTTGGTGAAACTGGCATGTTGGTGTTGGAGAAGATGATTAAATATGAGCCCTGGTAACCGATGATTCTGGCTATTACAGAGGAAATTATTTCATGTGTATTCACATTTTCTAGGTTCCATTCTCGGTGTAGGTTACTGTAAAAGGAGGAAGTTAATTGGAGTTTAGTATTTACTGTAGAAAATAACTGCCCCCAATTTTGACAGGATCATTTGTGAAGTTCCGAGATTTGCTTATTTCGTTTTAATAAATGCTTTTTCTCTCTTAGCTTTTTCCTTTAGTAGCAAGCAGAGTAGTTTTCAGAGTGGCGTTTCTCTTTGGAAAGGACGCAGAAGACTAGCTCATGTTGCTTGTCTATTTGCCGTCTTTGGCAATCCTTATTGTTATGTCCTTCTCCACAATCTACACATCTTGTATGAAATGCGCAGTTTGCCGATACATGGTAAAACCTCTAGCACTTGACACATTGCAGCATTTCACTACTTCTATGTCTTTCCCGAATTGCTTGTTGGTTGAGTAAATACCGTACCTTCAGAAGGCGCTGTGAATCCTCTTCCTGTTCTACCATCACTCTGAAGAGGTCTAAGGTCACTCCGTTTGCTTTGAGCAAACTGGTAGTCAGGGGCGTAACGGTGCATGCTTTTAAGACGTGGCATTAATCCTCTATGTCATCTTGTACTTTCCTTTCTCCGAAGATGGAGTCTACTTTTCTGAGGATAGCAGAGTATCTGCTACGCTCCTTCGGCGTGAAGGAATAGCCCTCTGCGTTTGAGTTTCGTGTCGTCTCAAGGAGTTTCTCATGGTTGGCAACGTCATTCATTGTAATTTTAAGTTATTTGACGATTAGTCGAGTTATCCTATAATTTTTAGTAGCGGTTTTTTCCCATGATCGTTTTGATCAACATGGCCGAAATACCCTTCACTAAATTGGGGGACACCATGACGTTTTTTTTTGAAGAATGATTGAGGTTGGTGCGCTTCTTTGAGAGAAGCGAAAATGGATTTTCACTTCGGATCGGGCATTCTATACTAGAAGCGGACAACTTACGATTTAATAGAAGTTTCCCCGTCGCTGCTTTGAACTCTTCAACCTCCTTATTCATTAGCTCCACTTTGGTTCGGTCGGCTATAGTTGTTGGTGCTTGTTCCATTTCCATTGATGTTGCAGCTTTGATTTCCTTGCGGACGCCTTTCGTTCGGGATGGTGTCACAGTTTCCTCATTTGCGCCATCTTCTCCTAGTTATGGGCTCGCTTTGTGCGTTTTCCGTCAGTCTCCGTTCGTTTATTTAACTTTTTGTGTTGATTAGGATTTATGTTTCTTCGACGGATAAATAAAACTCTTGTTTTATTTTATAACACCAACTTTATTTGTTATGACCCCGGTGAACAATTCTTATTGTATACATGAACCGGTATTCGAAAAGGCACCCCAATGCAGCCTCACATTGGGTTAAAGGAGATAGAGGCTTGTCCGTACCTTTGACGCGAAGAACTAACTCTTCGAGACAATTCCACTTCTATTTATACTACTCGTCGCCTACTTGATTTGATTTCATTCAGTTCAAAATATCAATGTCTACTTTGTTTTAATTCAATTGAATTCAAAATCAATGCCTACTTCGTTTTTATTAATTTGATTTGGGTAAGTGTAACAATTAGGCTCTGCCTTTTGTCGTTTCAACTTTTTGGTGTTCACTGTTTGTTATAACGTTTTGACACTAATTAACTGTCATTTGTTACGTCGAATTTTCGGCAAGAATAAATAAAAAACGTCTTCATGCTACGGCTCTACATAATCAACTCGATAGATGCAGCTTGGCTGACAGACTTGTATGCCAAGAACGATGAACTGAGTTTTCACGTGCCGCCCTTACAAAACGAAGTCAAAACTACTCCCAGGGAACACAACAATGGCGTAATAACTCAAATGGCAATACTACTAGGCCAAAATCAATGACGTCTAATCTACATGCCAAACGAATAGAAACTCAAATGGATAACACCTGTCGAGCTTGTGGAGAGAAGGAGAAAAGTACAGAATCCTTCCTGCTAGATTGCCCGCACCTGGGCAACAAACACTTCACTTATCTGAGGAGTTCTAATGTAACAGAAAAGGGACCTCCCTGGTTTGATAAGGACAACAGGATTAACCATTTATAAAGAAAAACAGCATTATAGTCGGGGAGCCATGGATCTATGCTGGCCTATACGTCTTTCGAACAATGGGCCCCCAAAGTAAATAATATTATAACAAAATAATTGAGTATAGCGTACAGATCATTGTGTACTCTTTTATGCAATGGCATTATTCCCTGCTCTGTGGATCGTTCCAACTTTAATCTAAACTGGAAATTTGAAATTAGTACATGGGAGAAATTATTAAAGCTTCGGAGAACAATCCCTTCTGAATTCTAAGAGCGGAACAGATAGGATGGAGTTATAAAGAAATGAACAACTTGGTAGAAAAACTGGCATCCCGCGTTGATGACGCTTAGGGCTGAAAGTCCATAAACATATCCTGACGTGCTGACGAACTGCGATAACTACTTCATCATTTTTGTGTGTATGAAATTCAGCTCTGAAGATGATTTCATTGGAAATTTCCAGTATGAAGACAACGATTTCATTCTGATTAGACAGCAAATCACTATAAAATCGAATTAGACTTTCAACTACTCCCCAACAGATGCCCGAGCGGACGGCTGATGGAACAACTAACAGCGCTGAATGAACTGCTGAATGAAGAAGTCGAATTGTGAGCGTAGTGTGAAAAAGAACCCATTTCACTCTGCACAGTCGCCGTCAACTCTCTTCGCGAGGGACCGAGGCAAATTGTTTACGGATTTTCTCAAACGTAGTACATTTTCACTGTGATAAGTGCGAAAAAGCTTCTAATTTTCATAGAAGCAACAACGTTAGACGTTGGCCAACCGGAAGCGAGAGTGAATTCGCGCGCTAAAACCCTTTGATTTGTGCATTTCCGATAGTGCAGGAAGAAATTTGACGAACGCAAAGAGATTTGCATTCGTCTTCCGCCGTGCGCCCGCCAAACAACTCCGGAAATTCCAATGCAAAGCTTCTGAACGCCACCGCGTTCCCGTGAAGGTTACGAGCGTAGGAAAAACTGCCGAAAAGCGTGAAAATCGCCTACATCGCTCCATTTGCCAAGCACGCTTGACACTTCACCTCGTCGCCGTTCTGTGACGTAACAGAGTGCTGAGAGCGCCCGTTCGATTTGCGGCAATTGTCAATCGCGAAGGACGCGAGTGTCAAACTGGCGGCGCTTTTTGTTTGCAGCATTTGGAGTGGTTAGCGCGCGCGGCGTCAGCCAGTTGCCAAGTGAATTTTTGTTTACAAGGAAAAAGCTGAACAGCCCACGTGGATCGAGTTGCGACGAGCGCGGTCCGTCGTCGTGTTGGGAGTGCGGAGTTCGTGGCAATGCTTCCATCGACTTCCGTGTTTTGGTCGTTTGACATTTAAACGTGCGAAATTCCAATAAGACTGCGACGCGATGTCGGTGCCAGTCGTCTTCTAAGTGCTTTTGTTTATCGCTGAATTTGTCGAGTTCATTGTGATTTCAATGATGTTTGTGTTGTTTACAAAATGTGTGAGGCTGATTCGCATGGCAGTCGGTAAATAAAACGAAACGAACGTGTTCTGTGAAATGCATAAATCGAAGTGATTTTATTTTTTTCGTTGGTGTGGATTAATCGGAATCACAATTTTGGATACCGCCGAGCAGGAGGAGGAGGGCACGGACGCAATGCCGTCGTCTTTAGGTGGTGGCGACGATGCACCGGGTTTGTTGACATTTTTCTTTTATTCAATGATTGAACGGTTCGCAGCGCTCCTGATTAGATATCGGTCGCGGCCCACGCGGTTCGGGGAATTGGGTTTGTGTTGGGCGGCAATGACAAGGCGGCCGTTAAACCAGGGGTCAAGTGACGTTCAGGAAACGTTTGTCAATTGGTTGGGCATGAACGGCCGAGACTCGAAATTCTGCTAGTGGCAGTGATGATGGAGTCGATTGAATAAGTGAGCAATCCATCACCGAGAATGTCAACCGTCGCATTAGCATTTGTTAAGAAAAAATTCTCTTGTTAGCGCTGTCAATGGTTCCCGAACGACAGCATCCTCCTCCATTTGATGGATTGCCCTTCAGCAACGTCCTGGCGATTTACAGTTGCGGCCACCAAATTAGAGCCACGTTGAAAAACTTAAATATTTACTTGAATAAAACTTTAAACGACAAAATATGATTACCACAAAAATTTATTTGATATAAAACAAAATTCAGTTCATTTTACAAAAAAAAAAACAATTTTTTCCTCAAAATAAATTGTAAGGGACGAAAAACCTCTTAAATATGTCAGTAACAAAATTCGGTCCACTGAAATAAATAAAAGGAGTTGCTGGTTACAATATGAAACACTTGTTATCAAATTGGTATGGGAAATGGTTCCATTTGACTTGTAAATCCTTTACCATACTAATACAGCACAACCTTGATCTACGCAATCCTTGATAATCACAACTCCTTGATAAACACAACTACTAGATTTTGACATTGTTGACGCAGTAAACGTAACTTTCAACAAAACTTTGACTCGATAAGCGCAATTTTTTTGAAACGATTTTTTGATTTTACTTACTTGATGTAGGTGTGCTTCGACCAATTTTGTGGCAAAGATTCATAGAAGATGAAAGTTTTTACAAATTGCGTGCGTAAAAGAGGAGAAATGAAAATGCATTTACACCTATTTGTTGGAACCATTTGTCGAGATTTTTATATTAAGCTAATTCGTTATGGATCTCGTGAAGAAAGTGATTAAGCCATTAACACGTTAAGGACCGCTCACAAGTTTTCTCGTGTTTCGCGTTCCGTCTGTTACGGATGAATCACGAAATAACCCGTATTTTTCACACGCTGTCCTTAGATGTCACATACTTTCATACGTTTTATCCCACTGCCTCAACGGCCAAGGCGAGTGGCAAGGCTGGTTACCAGATGTTTTATGACTTTACTTCTCCGAGTGCCGAGAAGGCTGACGGTCATAAAGTGATTTCCTTGACGCTCGGGTAGTTGGCGTTACCTGCCATCCGTGCCCATGACCGGTTCAATAGTCTCCTAAATCAGGAGCTAAATAACGTTGACCATGCAGCCCGCATCAATTAGTAGCCATTGTATTAAACTTGACGGTTAAAGCCTTGGTTTGCCAAGAATCTAACAAGGGCCACCACAGGTCTGCCTTCGTCTCATCTACACTGAAGGAAACGATACCATTGTTGGAATCCGAACAGACCAAGCTGCGAAAAACTGTATAAATGCACGAACGTAAAATAAAAACAGCTTAGTTACAAAGGGAATTCGATACGTTGCAATGCATTTCAGTGATTCGAATAGCCTTCGTCTTCAAGCTCCTTACTCTTTTAGAAATGGCCTCCTTTCGGAAAGAGATGGACACGAATGAAGCTGAAATACTTTCGGAAGTTTTTGACAATAATTTGTCAGACGTTCCTAGTGAGAACGAAGATGTGGATCACTCTTTTAAAAATTTCGAGGACAATTTCAGTGACAGTGAAATTATTAGACCTGCAAAGAAGAGTAAGGCGGCAGTGCTTTCAAGTGATTCCGACACTGACGAAGATAACGATAATTGTTGGTCTGAAAATGACACACCACGACGCTTACAAATGTTCGAGGTCAGCCTGGGGTCACTACATTTCCATCTCGGTGTGACTCTGTAGCCTCTTTGACTAATCTCTTTTTTTTGGTGAAGAATTATTTGAAATGATTTGTAAAGAGCTGTGCAGCTACCACGTTCAAACCGCAATCAAACGCAAAACACCATCCAGAACAATTAAGTGGTCTCCGGATATGCCAAAAGACATGAACATATTCCTTGGTCTAATTATTCTGATGGGTCAAGCAAGAAAACATTAGTCCACAGATCCTTTGGTATTTAAGGTTTCTAAAGTTTACATCGTTGCAAACGCAACGTTCTTCAGTTTTTTTTCATTTTGTGAATACTTTTCGGATAGTTAGTTTAACTTAAAACTTTGGAAAGTTTCATTCGCATTTTTGACTTGTTTGCACTCTACTAGGTTTTCATTACAGTTCAATCATCTACAAACAACAAAGTCAGAAATTATGACAGCGTTGCGATTGCAATGATGCAAACTTCACACACCTTAGTATTTACCCCTATATTTACACAAATAATAAGCCGCCATAGATTTGAATAAATATGGACATTTTGGCATTTCAATGATAATACGAAAATGGCCAGTTGCTCGGAGAGACTTTTCAAAATTCAACCCGTGCTGGATTAATTCCTGCATAAATTCAGAACAATATACAAACCAAAGCAACAGTTGTCCTTGGACGAGGGAATGATCTCATGGAGAGGATGGCTAAGGTTTCGCACGTACAACTCAGCAAACGTGACAAAATATGGTTCCTTGTTCCGATGGTGTGCGAGAGTGACACTAGCTACATATGCAATATGGACATTTACACTGCTGAAGGAAAAAAATAGGAGCAAACTATTCTTTCACTTCTTGGTCCCTATCTTGGCATATAGCAGCATTTTTACCAAGATAATTATTAGAATAGTACACCTACTGCAGAGTTGCTGCTCCAAAACAGAACTAGACTATGTGGGCAGACACTTACCGCCAAATTTGAAAATAAAAACATCAACGATGAAGAAAGGCGATATAATATTTTCTAGAAAAAGTGTGATATTCTTCTCGCATGGAAAGACAAGCAGATTATCAGAATGATCACGACCATTCATGACACTTCCGTCTCGACAACTGGAAAAAACAATAGAAAAACGGGAGAGAACATTGAAAAACCAACCTGCATCCTACCTGTTTCTTCGCGGACCTTAATGTGTTAAGAATACAAAAAAGTGAAATTCTAGATAAACTAAATAAAAGTGCATCAGTCAAGTCATTATGCAAGGACTCTAATGTGCATAAGTCTACCATATGTAGAATCAAAAACAAAAATGAGAGTACGTTGAAAAAGTTTGTTGCAAATACAGAATCTGGCCCAGTAAAGCGTATTGCGATGCGAAAATGTGAGTTTCCTACACTGAAAAGGGCTTTATTTAAGGGTCTTTGAAACAGCGAAAACAACATATGCCTGTTTTAGTCTAATTTTTGAAATCAAATGCATCTCAATCGCACGAGAAGATTAAAGAAAATAACGGAAGTTTCCAAGCAAGCAATGGATGTTTTGCAAATTTCAAGAACAATTTCTGGCAAAATTCAAAACCAAGATTCAAGAAATTGGTTTATCAGCTGAAGACATTAATAATGCCGACGAGTCGGGTTTATTCTATAAACATATGCCAGATCATACTCTGGTGAGCTTTAAGGACACGTCCGTTCCTGGCCGAAAGGTAAGCAAAGAAACCTTCTTAGCTTGCGCAAATGCTTCTGGTATGCACAAAATAAAACTGTTTGCCATCGGGAAATCCAATAATCCGAGAAAATTTGAAAATTTCAATGACAAACAAGTCACCTGTAAAGGAAATAAAAATGTATGGATGAATTTCGCGTTTTTCGAAGAATGGTTCCACACGACCTTTGTTCCCGAGTGAAGCAATTTTTACCAGTTGATAAAAATCGCTTCACTTCTTAAAGGTTCAACAATATCTGGGATCTCAAGGTCTTCCTAAGAAAGCATTCTTGCTTTTGGACAACGCGCCATGTCACCACAAGAACGGTGAAATTCAGAGCAATGATAGAATGATTGTCGTCATGTGCGTTCCAGCAAGCTGCACAGCCATTTTGCAACCAATGGACCAAAATGTGATAAAACTTACGAAATTGGTCTACAACAAAATCTATGGGCACATCTTATCGGAAGAAAGGGCTCGAATCTAGAAGACAAAATCAAAGCGTTTGCCAGGTGCACAAGTTTAAAATGTCGTTTTGTTGTCAAGAGAAGGCGCATGATACCTATAAAATAACCTGTCGAACCCAATGAGCCATTTTGTTGGTAAGACTGCCCGCTACAAAACGGCATATTCGTTTAGTTGGTTACGAGCTAGTAGCATACTTTTTTTTCGTGTTAAATATGTCGAATTTTGAACCAAGTAAAGAGCATTTGCGACATTTAATGATTTTCTTCTTCAATCAAAAGAAAAAGGCATAAAAATGTTATCGAATTCTTGTAGAGACTTACGGCGATCTTATTCCAACCGCCAAGGTTTGTGAACGCTGATTTCAGCGTTCCAAAAGTAGCGATTTCAATGTTGTTGACAAAGAACGTGAAAATCGACCAAAAAAAGTTTGAAGACGACGAATTACAAGCATTATATTACAAACACAACAAATGATGACGAAGCAGTTAAATGTCATTCGGCAGATCGATTCAGATCGTCTGAGAGCCATGGGAAAGATTCAAAAGGTTGGAAAGTGGTTCCACACAAACCACAAAGGATCCACACAAACTGAACGAACGACAGATTGAAAGACAAAAAACTGTGCGAAATGCTGTATTTACGCCACGAAAGAAAGGGTTTTTTTTCATCGGATTGTAACTAGCGATGAAAAATGGATATATTTAGAGAATCCCAAACGTAAGAAAGCATGGGTAACGCGAGGGCAACCATCAACATTGAGTGAAGGCCGGATCGTTTTGGGAGGAAGACAATGATGCGTGTGTGGAGGGATCAGAAGGAAGTAGTGTACTATGAGCTTCTCAAACCCGGCTAAACAGTTAATATCGTTCGCTACCGACAACAAATGATCAATTTAAACGAAACATTGATAGAAAAACGCCCATAATGTGCTCCTGCACATTCAACCAAAGTGGTAAAAGAACTTATTTCCTCGCTTGGTTGGGAACTCCTACCCCACCCGCCGTATTCTTCAGACCTGGCGCCTTCTGACTTTCACCTCTTCACATCGATGGGACACGCACTGGCTGAACAACACTATCGAGGATGTACAAAAATGGCTTGATGAATGGATATCAAGGAAAGTTGAAGCTTTCTTTTGGAATGATATCCATAAATTGCTCGAGAGATCGATAAAATGTGTAAAAAACGAAGGCCAAAGCTTCGAACAAAAAATGTTTTGCCACAAAAATAAGAACATTTCAAACTTCCGCACCTGATAACTTACGCGATGCCGTGTGTATATTGGCTAACGCTTGGAGCCAGTTGCAGGCGTGGAGTGTGTTGATATCCCCAGGTGATCAGAGGTGTGTGAAGTTTGTATCGTTGCAACCGCAACGCTGTCACTGTCACTTTTTGATACTATGTTGTTTGTAGATGATTGAACTGTAATGAAAACCTAGTAGAGTGCAAAGAAGTCAAAAATGCGAATGAAACTTTCCAAAATTTTAAGTCAAACTATCCGAAAAGTTTTCAAAAATTGAAGAAAAAACATTGAAGACCGTTGCGTTTGCAACGATGCAAACTTCAGACTCCTGGTGATCAGTGGGATGATGAAGATCACATTCTTATTTTTATAGTGTTTTTTTATGAATAAAGCAAAGTTTTTTCGAAATTAAGAGGACAAATGTATGTGTTAACTTAGCAACGGCACCCTTCTTGTTTTCCTCCTAGCCTTTAGTTTGTTACTTGGTTATTGCAACAACCTAAATTATCGCAACAGCCTCAATTCCCCTTGGTTGCGTTTATCACGGTTACCTTAACCCTTTGCGGAAGACGACTTTCTCGGCCGGATGAGATAGCAGGACGAAGCAATTTTCGCGAATGCGCTGAGTTAATATTACATATAAATTATCTTTTAAAAACGTTATATTTTTAATGTTTGTATTTACATGTTTAAAACTAAATATTTATATATTTAAAACTCACAAGAATAACTATCTTTACAAGAATTACAATCTGTAATGTCGCTTCGTGTGATACGTTTTAAAACATTCACCAAAATGCAGTCGTGGTTTATCTGGGTATGTACCACAATAATACGTCGTCTCATGTCTTCCACCTGGTTTGTAGCGGGTCGAACATTGCAATCCTTCTTTGTTCCCGTAAGAATTACGTGGAGTCAAGGTTGGATGTAGATTTTGAAGCTCGCTCTCGTGGTTGTCGAAAATTTCCTCTCAATTTATTTGACAAATTTTTTTCGAAACTGTAAATGTGTAAGCGACTGTTTGTTTCTTTGCCTTTAGACTTGTTTGTACAGAATGTACGAATTAATTATGCATATTTCTAATCCTCAAATGAACAATTTGCGTTACCACTTTAGGGACTTCCTCATAAAACAATACGGCGGACAATACTGATCTGGAAGACCACCGCCACCCATGAATTGAATGTACTTTGTGATAGCATTGGGTTTTGAAATCACCGTTTGGGCGCCATTCCAAAGTATTCGTTCAACGGTACTCATTTCTGTATTGTGATAATTGGACAATTGTGTGACGATCCTCTTAACCTTACAAGTCAAAATCATATTATTGTTTCTACGATACGCTATCATCGATTTCCCTTTTGGAATGTTTCGTTTTTTTATTGCATCTGGCAGTTCTTTTCTGTTGGTTAGAATTGTCCCAGTCAAATGACATTTTAGTTTATGTAACTAACTAGCTAACATGCAACTAGTTAAAAATCAGTCAGTAAAAATGTGATGCCCCTGCGCACCTGGGATTTTATTTAGCATCATTGTATTTAAATGTAAGGGAATCCTTGTCGAAAATGGAATGTCTGGTCTTAGCAACATTTCCGTTGTAATGCTGCCATAATAAGATAAAATGCCAGAAATATATAGTTTTTGGGGATTATAGGTGATAAAAGAAATTCGACCTTTAAATTTTACGACGGATTCGTCACAATTCGACACAAATTTCTTGGCTGGGTGTAAAATAATCCAAAAGTTTCGAGGTATATAATCAAGATAACAAGTGATGAGCTTCAAACGTGTAATGTTGCTATTTTGTGCCGCTTCTATTTCAACATCCAAAAAATTTGGACAAATCAATCTCTTATAAAGGTGTTTGCAAAAAATGAAGTATGGCTTATTTCCTAAACCAAACCCGACTACTAATCATCAAGCTTCGATTGAACGAGCGTAAAAGAAAAGAGAACGCATCAGTAGTGAGTGACATCTTCAGAATGTGAGATCGTTTTCTGCATAGGATAATTGAATGTCATGCAGAAAAAGAGTTTGACACAAATTTATCAATAGCGTAATATACTGAGTCTTAGTGTTTACTAAGTACTATTACCACGTGTATGCATCAGTTTGTTCCGTTTTTCTTTTTTTTTTTTGGTAAAGAAAATACGTAAGTTTGCAGGAAAGCATTTTTTTATTCAGAATATCGGCCATTTGTTTCTACACCTGTCACCTATCTTTCAGCTAATTTATGAATACTTTGCTACCAGAATACCAAAAAAACTGCTTGCCTTTTGCGGCAAACCACTCCACGAGCCACTTTCCAACTTTCTCGATATCGCTCAAGTGATGCTCTGCAAGCGCGTTCCCCATAGATGCGAAGAGGTGATAGCCACATGGCGTAAGGTCTGGAGAGTACGGCGGGTGCAGAAACCATTTCACTATTTCTTTCACTAGTTCTGCTGTCTGCGACGGCGCATTGCCGTGTATCAAACTCACATTGTCATGTCTTCTGGCCCATTTCGGTTTTCCATTTGACGTTCATTCAAATTGAGTGTGACCTATTAACCGAGTTTTTTGATCTTACCCATTGCTCGTCAACGTCTGCTGATCGTTTCTTTTGACACGTTTAATGCTTTTGCTAATTGCCATTAAGTTTGAGTCGGGCTACTATCTAACAACTTCTGTCATTCCTCCGCTTGGCATTTTTGTGGTCAACCAGAGCGCTAACTGCCTTTCACATTAAAATTACCACTTTTGAATTGTCAAGACCATATCTCACAGGGCCTAATTGATGGAACATGTCCACCATATGTTTTTACCAGCAAACAATGACTTTCAACAGCCTTTTTCCTTTGGTTAAACATCAAAAGCAATACGTGCCGCTAATGCTCTGTTTCAAGCACCAAATTCGACATGATTGCTCAACACGAAAAAACAACCACGTTAGTTTTGACGGACTCAACTTGTATGTGTTTGTAGCAAAATGTCAGACGGTCATAATGGCGTATGTGTCAAATTAATACGCTTCGTACTTATCGCTGGCGCCTTCTCTGAGTCAAACCGGAAAAAATAGTGCGTACAGCTGGTATATAAAAAAATAGATGAAATCCGCAAATTTTCTTCTATTTTTCAATGTCAATTCTAAAAAATCACACATCCCTTTTATCTTATCCAATCGGGATATGGAGATGCTGCAGCAAGTGCAGTGATCCCCCCAAGAAAACCTTCCCTGCAGGGAAAGCTTACCCTAGCTAAGTATGCCATTGGGAAACACTTGAAAAAATGACTGTGACGCAGTAGACGTGATTTCGCAACAAGATTCCTGAGCATCTTCTGACTGAAGACAGCCTGGATGTAGACTTAAAAAGTAAAGTGATTACTATATATATTTAACAAAAGGCGGAAAACTGAATTCAAAAGATCCAAAATGAAATATTACAATTTGGAATTCAACAGTTTTTTATACAAATAAGTTACAACCAGCACCAATCACGTACAAGATAGTTGACAAAGGACTTTATTACTGCCGAGTAATTGTCGATGATATTGATGCCCTGATCACTGATATTCGATTCAAAGCAATGAGAACAAGAATTAATCCCATATTAGCTGACTGCTTAAATATCACAAATCGAGTAATTACTTATCTACAGCCATCTTAACCTTTAGCAGTTATTGCCATCAGATTCATACCAGATAAATACCTCTGTACTAGATATTCACGAGCTTCTTGCAGTCCTCCATTACGGGTTCATCACGCATTCAAAACAGCGATATATTACCAGCGCTTGCCTGCTTTCGCCTTGAACAGCATTGCTGAAACCCATAAATATCACAGACAACACCAAACGTCGTCAATTATTGCAAAAATAGCAATAAATTTGAATCGATAATTAACGTGTGCAGGCGCTCCTCTACTACTTCTCTGCATCTGCTTCGACGGTATCCTCTTGTGTCATAGATAAATTGCAAAAACCAATTTATTTATCGAAATTCTGCTTTTTTCTTTTCTTTTCCGTGTTCCGAAATCATTGAATTTATTGTTCCTTAACAGCCAGTTTGATGACTGTTTTGGTCTCACCAACATGTTGTTTACACTGGAATTGAATCGGTTCTCCACATGTGAACGTTTTCATTGGCCGTCCTCATGTAAACACTATTCCACTTTTTTTTCATTGACCTTGGAGAGGAAAAATTGCGATGCGAATTCATTCATAAAATGTTTAAAATTGAGTTCTTTTGTTTCGATTGCAAGGTTAGGTATTGAATTAAACCTAGAAGAACTTGATGAATTTCAGCAAAATATAGAAGTATTTTGGTGGGCCTAGTAGGAAACAGCTTAAAATCATGTGCCATTAAAATATGTCGAAATGAATATGTTTTGTACAATTTGGACTTTTTGTCGCGCGCTATTTCTTAATCAACAACGCGCCCAATAAAAAATAGCCTTGATGGAACTTAGCCCAAAACTCAACCCACACATACTCTTGGAATGGAACTAAGCCAGATCTCTCCGGTCCTTTATTCTTAGTATATTAAACGCCACAATTAATGATTTTGTGAATAATAGCGAAAGGCTAGTGGGGTCTGTTAACGTGCTTCTCATCACACTATACAAGAAGTATCTACACCCAGCTCAGCAGGCATACGAGTAGATACATTCAAAAAACGTTTCTCGCCTACACATAAATAAAAGATTTCATTGAATGGACTCACGTAGACATTACAAAACGTCTTTGCCTTTCCATTTCGACGGAGACTTCAATTTTATAGGTAGCACCAAGTTCACTGTGAAGGCATTGAGTGTAGGCGCAAGAATCCATAAACATGGAGCCAATTGCGGTTTGCACGGAAAATTCAACGAATTGTTTTATGAATGATCATTATTATTTGACACGTTTCATGTTAACACACAGACTTTATGAAGCTGAATTGAATAGTTTGGTCTGCTCTCGTGTAGGAGCAATATTTTTATTGCAGCGTCTGTACGCAGAGGTTATTTCAGTCAAAATAATCAATCTTATTCAACGAGATCCTGGACATTTGACCCGCGTTATAATTAGAACGTAACCCATTTAGTATTGTTCTGAAAAGTGTAAAACTTTACGTAGTTAAATAAATGTTGAAACCCAATTGTGAAATTATCTTTAATATCCCGTTTCTTATCTAAATATCCAATTTGTATTTCTTTTTTTGAAATCAATCATCAATTTTTCCATAATAAATTACCTTAACTTGTGTAGATATGTTCCCTGTCTGGATTATATTTTGTAAAGCGAATCAAAAACTTCATTCCTTGAAGTATAAAGGTAACCACATTTTTGTGGAGGGGCAGTTAAAGTCTTTTCACATCCTGAGTTTAAAACTCCCAATAGCTCCTTTTCTCTCATAAGACGCCACAATCAGGATATGGAGACTCCATTTCTAACAAAAAACTATGAAAATGATAAGAGCCATTGCAAAAATAACCGGTTTCTCCTCCGCAAATGTCCTCTTTCAAGCAAAAGCAACAAGAACACATGCCGAACGAGTGGAGCCAACCAATGAAAGTCCTTATCCACAAAACAGGCGACAAGTAACTTTGCGAAAACTATAGGGGCATATCACGACTTTATACGCGGTACAAAGAAGAAGATCTTCGAAAATAAAATCAGATTAGGCGCCCACACCATTATTTGCGGTATCAAAATGGTTCCAGAGCCCAGACCAATTGCCTACTGTCAAGAAAGTACGTAGTATAGTGCTGGGAGTTCAACATCGACGTTTGCTAGATTTTCATTGACCTTAAGCAAGCATTCGACACTATTGATTGTAATGCACTGTATCAAATAATAATTCGCTTTGATATCCCAGCCAAATTAGTCCGTCTTAGCAAAATGACTATGATGTCAAAAACATCCCAGTTGTCAATAATCAACTCACCAAAGCCTTTGACACAAATACCGGCTCAAGACAAGGAGATGGGCTGGCCCTTTTGCTGTTCATTCTGGCTCTGGAATATGTCATAAAAAGCTACTTGTCAATCCACGAGGCACACTATGATTCAAGTCAAGCTACTTTTCCTTGAAGTCAACCGCAAAAAAAAATAGTATGGCTACAAATCCAAGCTCAAAACGCAGTCGAGTCGAGATAAAACAACGAATGTGTGTATCTAAGCGCCGGAACAACGAGAACCATTTTTTGGGTAGGGAGGAGAAGTATATTTACGCCCTGACTGTCGAACTCCCAGTGTCTCACCGGACCTACTGGACTACCAACTAAACATCTCCCCTGTCAACTGGAGTGCCTAGCCTGGAACCGTTTAACACATTACTTCGGGCTAGATCTCCCGATTTTTAGCCTTCGGGTTAAAGGGATTTCTTCTCCAGTGGGATGAAAAAAAGGGGAGGAGGATTGCTAGAGAAGTAAACCCTCCACTCTCGACGCCTCCAGCCGATCAAGTATGCCTTTTTTCATGACTAGAATTGCCGAGCGTAATGTGCCACTCAGCTCAGTAACTGGGTCAGGTAGAAGTCAGTCTCACCATGCGTTTGACTGAGCCACGATTACAAATCGTTGATGAGCCGCGCGGTCCATCTTGCTTTTAGCTCACGTTCCTATGATGGTTGCCATTCGTCGAGAGTGCATTGTTTTTCTTCACGAGCAGATTTTCGCTATTCTCCGGGTTTCCGAAGGCACGAGGGTAATAACCCTCGTGCCTTCGGAGGTCTTTTACGCTCTCTAGCAAGGAGAGCGATGGATATCACCCCTGCAATTACCAACACCGCTGACTCAGAGACTTTACGGTATGGTGACGCAATTCGCAGTGCTCCTCATCTCTGCACCTGTGCCAGCCGTTTTGGGTGCAGTTCCTTGTTGAGAGCTTCACTCCATACCTCTGCGCCATATAGAAGCGTGGATTGCACTACACTCATTAGCAGACTCCTGTTTGGACTTGCTCCTCCAACAAGGCCGCAGACCCCTGCTGCAGCCTTGTTTGTCGTTGCCTTGATTTGCTCCGAGAAACTCAGTTTAGAGTCTATCAGCAGGCCCAGATACTTAAATGGTAGTTTCGGCTCTACTAATGTGTCCCCGACTCGGACGGAGAACCACTTATGAAAGAAACGAAATACGCCGAAGAGTAAATCTTAAAACTGAATATAACCTTTTATTCGGTTCTAAGGATTGCAAGGAGACCAACTACTTAAACAGGAATACAAAGCTGTAGTATGCTATGGCTGTGAAACATGACTTTAACGCAAGCATCCGCAAATACAATTAACGCCTTTGAACGATGGGTCTTGAGGGGGGAAATTTGAGCGAATCTATGAGGGGACCAACGGGGAATTCGATATAACCAGGAGCTGTATGAAATTGTGGATGAGCCGGAGGTCTCAACGATGTAAAACTGAGGAAGCTGCAGTGAGCTGGCCATATGAATCGTATGGATAAAAAATGGATTCCCATAAAGGTATTCGTTGATGGAACTCAAAAGTGGTGATCGCCGCTCGGGTGTAAAAATTGGAGAACGCGGTCGATGGATCAAGACAGTTGGAGGCGATTGTTGCAGGAAGGCCCGAGAAAAGTTGTAGTGCTAAGTAGAAGAAGAATATATCCTTTTTATGAACAGAATCGATCAACTGTAGTGCAATAAACAGTTCAATTTGTCTTTCGATATTAGCATGCTATCTACCAAACTATCTGGAAACCGCTATTCTATTCTTTAATGAAAAAATGTGAACATTGCAGAAGTTGTAGAAACCATCCCTAGGGTCATCTGAAGAAACCAATATTGAGGATATGTCGACTTACCATTAAAAGAAATGGAAATTTCATTTACTCAGTAATAATATTATAAATCGATGCAGCGATAGTTGGAGGCAGGAAGAGATGCAGTAGAAGTCAAATTATTATGGGCAAAAAGTATAAATATCTGCTTCTGATGGCCATTTGGGAAAGTCTGCAGGGTGGACTATATGGTAGCTACTTAAGGTAAAGAAAAGCTTCAACATTAGATTAAGACGATGATAACGTTTCAGGCCGTACTGATGTTCATACTGATGTTTACCTTAAACCACGAAACCAAAGTTACGAGATTTAGGCAGCCTCACAAGCAGTCAAGGAGTAGACAAGACTATAAAACTAGAGCTCAAAGAAACTCCAATCTCGCCATACTCAAGAAAGTAATAGAAATCCATAATTGGGCCGATCAGGCAAGTTGAAATTAATGCAATGTATAATAAGTTGCGCCATACAAGGACTCAAAAACGAGTCAAACTTACATGCTAATATCGATGCTTTCAATACGTACATGTGCAAGCCCTGAGCGTGGCGGGAAGTCTTGATTGACTCGGCTTGTAATGGCACGTTGTACCTCTGACTCCGAGAGTATAGAGTGTGACGGAAAACTTGACAAAGAACAAGCAGCACATGCTCCAGTAACCAGGAGCTGCAAGGTTACGTGTAGAGATGTAGGGTCACTCATGATCTGATGCAACCAGCATTTAAACTGCTACACAGTCGGTGATCGTTAATGATAGATAAAAATAGGGAAATAACACATAGGGCTATCATCCAATCATAGTAAAATTGACAATGGTAGGGTTGAATATTCATTTAACGTCAACTTTCTAGATCCCCGGTTTTGGCAAGTATATTCCTGATATGAGCTTTGCCTCAAACTGGGAGGCAAACTGTGTGCGAGTTGAAAGTGTGATACATAACTGCACTTTAGCTGGACTACTTTCCATGAGACGATGAGCATTCACCAGTTGTGTTCGGAAATACAATAAGCTTAAACAAAATTGGGACCTGGGACTGAAACTTGATTCAGATCTTAGGAGTCCTAGTTGACACATTGTTTCAAACCCGTCTATGCAGACTGTAGAAAAAGACCGAGAATTATGCGAACACAGCAGGTGTCCAGGTCAAACACTTCGAATTCAGGTACTACTATCAATATCAGGAAAAGCCGCAGTGGTGCACTACAAAAAAATGACCATTGATACTGTTGGACTACAATTCACTTTCGCAAGAATAACTCAAGAACAATTCTCACAGACTTTTTCAACTCAGTGGTCAACTTGCTAAGTTAATCAAGTCAGCCTCTTAGCATTTTACAATGGAGGACTACAATGGAATTAATCCGTCAAATTTTCGATGAATCAATCCTCCGCCGCAAGTTACACTGTAGAAGCAAACATATGCATGGCATGACAAAGTTGAAGATATTCATGGCATGGCATTAACTAAACAAGTTATAAAAAAAAGGACAGAAAGCAGGATCGAAGCGGCTGTGTTCTACCAAATAGATAGTAGAGCTTAACAATGCAAACTGACCGCAGATAACTTTCATGTGAAGTTAGCTGAATACCCTCTGCAATAAGCTAAAAAATGTAAGACAGGAGAGTAGTTAGTAGTTCTACCCGGCAAAATGCGTATAACCAGCAAAATTGACCCGAAAATAATGGTTAGCATTATCAAGGCATTAACTCCAACTCATTCGGCAAGATAAGATGGAAGTATGACAGTGGAACGCAAAAAGAGCTAGCTCAAACTGTGAGCAATAGCAAAATTGAAAAGGCACCTGAGCCTGACAAGATTCTAAGCATTCTTACTTAATAGGGCCGGTTTTTTCTTTAATTTTCGTCACAATTGTTGCTTATTTCCACACCGCTAGCTTATCATTTGAGTCCAAACCCAAATAGGGAAGCCTTCGAAGCAGTAGCGTTCACATGGATGCAAATTTCAGACTAAGAAAAATCTTGGCAATTTCTCTTTTTTGAAAAAGTCCTTTGATTTGGTCCCGTGCCCCTTTGTCTGCTATTATTGTGCGGTATTTTATTTAATTTCAGTAAAAAAAATTTTTGATTAATTTCCGGTAGACAGATTTGACCCCGTTTGTGGCAAAATGACTATAAATAAATTTCATTTATTCTAAAAACATTTTAATTTAATTGTCAAGCTTTCTGAATCAGTGCTATTCCGATTCATTGGCCTGCCAGGGGTTTAAGCAGGTCGTTTGTACTAGCTATGCTATAGGGCGTCGAATTTCGACTGAATTATTCTATAATTTGTCCTTTCTCCCCGAAAGGAGAGCCCAACTTTGAGTTTCGTATCACGGGCTCTGCGCGGCATTCGCAGAACATTTAAAAGTGACTCACGGTGCCGCCTCCGTTCGTGTGCGACCACGTAGTCAAGTCAATGTGCTACCAGATTGACCGCTTTTGGTTTAGTCCTTTCGAACGTAGGGACTTTTTCAAGTTCCCTGTACATAAACTTGCCGATATTCTTCTTGAAGGCGGTCCGCACATACGTAAATAGATCCTTTTGGATGTATCCAGTCTCATGGAAGAAGTCTTTATATTTATAACATTACTATATCAGCTTCAGCTTCTAAACAAGTCTATTTATCAGGTGTATGAAGTCTGCAACGGTCTCAGCTTTTTTAACTTTTGGACTTTCGTCAATAATTGGACTCCAGTTACAAATCAGTAGAGTGCAAATAATTCAGTTAACCCAACATAGTTTTTGAAAATTTCAAGTATATCTCAAAAAAAGGAAATATTTGAACAAAATCGAATCCATTACGTTTGCAACGATGCAATCTTCAGCCGCCTTTACTTATCTTGAGTATTATGTCAAGGCCTTTCCCTCTGTTTAGGTTTATCAGTACTTCGAGAATTGTCATGCCGTTTTATCCACTTTGGTTCGTTTTCAACCCTCTTGAATGACGGTATATTCTCCACGACAACTTAGCTAGTTCCCCAGGCATCTCTAGGTTGACTGTTATCTAATTTCTCGGAAGATCCTTCTTGATCGAATTTTGTTTGGCAGTTGTATTTTCACGGGACCATTCTTTGAAGTGTCCTGGCGAATTTTAGGAAATCTGTGATTTTCGTCATTGTATACGTTTCATTGCAGTCGCTCGTCAAATGCACTGCTTCTTGGTGCTCGTTGTCGTCACACCAGTTTTTTCCATCCGTTTTACTACTGAGACTCATAAAGCCTATTAAAGTGGTCTTCTACAGCATGATCGTCAAATTCATTGTAACTCCAGGTAACCTCGAGGGAGTGATTCGTGCAAAGTACATCCGACTTTGAAAACTATCCCAAAAAAAGGGTAGGTAAATACAAGAAAAATAAGGTTGGAGTCCAGTACTACATGAAGTCTCGTGGATTAACGTTGACATCTGCCTTAATGGCTTAATCCCACGGTCTCCAAATACGGGGTCGAAACAATGTGTCAACCACCACCCCTAGGATCTGAAACAAGTTTCAGTCCTATGTCCCAATTTATTTAAGCTACCCTTATTTAACCACCCTCTAACCTTCGAAACCACAACCACCACGTTTCAGCCAGGATAGGCTCCTCACCGTGTAGGGAGCTGACAGTAACCTTTCATGGGCGTCCCCCTAATCCGTGGTTCAGATAAACTCTGATCAAGTTGCGCTAGTCCAGTACTACAATCAACAATCAGCACGAAAGCTGTTGTATAAAAGAGAGGACTCTAGCACACTCTAACGGAACATCACACCGAAAATGGCGCACCGCCGAAACGCATCTGTGGACGAATCAAAGGAAGTAATGGAGAACGACGGAAACGACGTTTTGCTGAAAAATATTTTTTGAATATGCTTCAAATAAGAAATAAAAGATATTCCTTCAAACAATGGATACTTAAGAAATTTTATTGCAATGATGCAATTTTGTTTATTTTTAATCAGCAACCTAATAATCAGCAATATTGCTCATTCAATACAGACTACTTATGTTGCTGGCTCACTTTCGTTCAGAGGTCAACTGGCTGTCAAACTAATATTCACGTGATCAACAGCGTGGCTTGAATGATATAAATAGCTTAACGTTGAAAATATCGAGAAAGATAAGACCGGAATTTCCCAGAAGCATTCCACTTCCAAGAAAACGACAAGCAGCAACCATGTAGACTTCATGTAGACTTGACTTATACGCTTCATACATTCAATATGATAATAGAAATTGACCTTCCTTTTAGTGTTTACTGAAAAGTCAATGTCCCGTGAAAGCGAGTGTCGCATTCTCATTGAAAATGAAAACAGTGAAAGTACTTGAGACAACTATTTACTTTACAGTAGATTTATTTCCAAGTAGTTGAATGAAAAACTACTAAATAATGAAATTCAAATTAACTTATGCAATGCAAATTGTTTGAAATTAATATTTCATTCATTCCACAAAATTTCCCAATCGTCATGGTTTGTTTGCGAAAAATATCCAAAAAACGCTGCTATTAGTAATCTCACAAAAAAACAAACAAATTTTTATCGTCTTGGAGATAATTAACTAAACAGAGTCAAGTTCAAAACATACACGGTAAACAATTTTACGAATTAATAATGATCAATTTACACATAATCGTCGTAATAAGAAAAATAAAACGACACAAAAATGAATAGTTTGATAACAATAAAAACAAATAAATAGTATATCTGCAGCAACATTTGATAAAAAAAAACACTTGTTATCACATGGAAATTGGAATGTCTTTGTGTAAGTTTCTAGAGAACAATGTCAGTTAAATAAAAGCGAAATTGATAAAGTACTACATACCTTGTATTTGATTGTTCAATTTATCAAATGTTTTTTCTTTTCTATTTCACTCATCGATAAAAATATCACATTAAGATAAGCAAGAGGATTCGATAGAAATTGAAAAATTGATGGCTTATTTTTAGGATATATTTTGAACATGATATTACGCACCAGACATTACAGAACAGCAAGAATCAGGCAAACAGACAATATTTTGGTAGAAATACTAGAAATAAGGGGAAGAAATTATGAAAATCTACGAAGAGTAGCGAACAAGATTATTAGAATGAAGAAACGCTAGACAAGCCTAGAAATTGAAAATAACCTAAAACAAAGACACAAGCCCAAAACCAGGATCTTTCGTGATGACATCGGCACAATCACCGCTGATGAAAACAAGATTAAGAATGAGAAGGCAACATATTTTGAGGATCTTCTTAAACCAATGGAAAGCTCCAGAATACTTCAGCCAAAAAATATCCCTGAAGAACTTGTCCAAACCAACTTCAGATGGAGTATGTGACAAACCTCAGTTGAACTCCATAGCCAAACCATCCATAACGTGATTTCAACTTATTCGGGGTCGAGTGAGACAGCCGCGTTAGTGGAGCAAACTATTAGGTTGCTGCAGATAAAATGGCCGATAAAGTAATAAAATTTTAAATAGTTGTAACTTTTTATAAAAAAAATTTATTTAATCAAAATAGGTACGAATAGATGCAACACACTTATCCATTTGCAAGTACATTTATTCCAATTTTGTAGAAGTCCGAGTTTCTGGTTCGAAGAAACTCCTCGAAGGAATTTTTCACAGCAGCTTCATTATAAAATCTTTTTCCTGTCAAAAAGTGATCCAAATGTTTAAGTAAATACTAATCTATTAGTGAGAGATATGGTGAATATGGAGGGTGACCGTTGTTCTCGATACATGAAGTCGTGCGTTATCATAAAGCAGTATCACTCCATCCCTGTTGACAAGCCTCGGTCGTTGCACTATCAATTTCTGATTCATTTCATCCAATTGAGCACAGTATTTCCCAGCATTGATGTTTTCGCCAGATTGCGGGAACGAATAGTGGATAACTCCAGCTACAGACCACCAAACAGTTACCATTATTTTCTTTGGATGAAAGCTTGGTTTCGGCATGTGTCTATGCACTTCATCGGCATCTAGCCATTAAGCCGATCGGCGACGATTACCGTATAAAATCCACTTTTCATTGCAGGTCGCAATTCGGAGCTATAACGGTTATTTTTTGTTGCGGGAGAGAAGAGAACTTGAAATCACCATTCGACACGTCATGTTTTGCTCGGTAAGATCATGCGAAACCCATTTGTCAAGCTTTTTCACTTTTCTAAATTGTTGCAAGTGGTCGCAAGCTGTCGAATTTCAGAGTCCATTAATGCACGCAACTCGTCGTTATCGATCGATTGTCCTGGGTGTCCACATGGCTCACTGCCAAGGTCCATATCTCCAGATCGAAGTTTTTCGAACCACCCCCGAGTGGTTGCCACAAATATCGGGTTGAATTAGGTTCCTGAATACGTCAAAAAAAGCTACCTGTCGACACAAGAGATACACTACCATACGATTCAAGCCAAGTGCTGATCTGTGCGGAAGACATCAACATCCTTTAAAGCTCGTTAATAACCACGAACGAACTATTCCGGAAACTCCACAATGAAAACAGAAGAAAAATTTAGGAAGAAGTCCCCAATATACAAAAGTATCGCACTTGGAGAGACCAATATCGGAAACATTTCTCAAATTGTTTAGTTAGGAACGAAGAACAGCAATGAAAAAAACGAAGAAAATTGACAAATGCACCTCATAAATAAGGTTATTTATGCAGTTCCGACGATACAGAAGACTAGCTGCATGCACAGGAAAAGAAAGTTTCGAGTTTACAAAGTTGTGATAAGATTTGTGCTATGCCCGTAAAACTTGGACCCGTTTTCTAACATCTGAAAACATACTGAATGCTTTCGACGGGAGGATTTCTGGAGGGAAAAGAAGAGAGGCCAAATGGTGAGTTCGATGTAACCATGGTCTGTATGGAATATTTGACGGGCCAGAGGTCTCATGGGCCATCAAATTGGAGACACTCAATATGTTAGCCTTGTGAACCATATAGAAGAACAATGGGTGCCAAAAAAGGTATGAAAATGGAGAACCGAATGGCGGAGACTAGTAGGAAAGCCATGAAAAGGCTAGTCCGACTCTGTCAACAAATGCATTTCATCACTGCTCGAATTTCGAAACAGAAGGATACGGCCAATAAATCGAGACGGATAGAGACACAGAAAGATTGAAACATATTGCACTTTCTGCAAAAAGTGCTGGAAACACGGCCCGGGAAGGGCTGTAGGGTTCAAAAAACAAAAAAAAATTATTTTTGTGTTTTTGTAGTCTTCATGGGATGAAACAACACATTTTTCTACCCCTTTATCCTTCAGAATAACAAAGCACGTTTTCACAACAAAGAACGGCTACTAGAGGACCAGAAGTAAAATGTTAAAATCATTTCTGTGCAGTAAAATACACATCGTATACAAGAAGCGTTTTCCGTTGACTGTTTTTACGTTGTTGGACACATGTTTATATGTCTTTTATAGACTAGCTAAAGCATAAGGATAACATATAATTGCGTTTATTTTTAATACTTTTTCATTGAATTGAAAGGTTGCCAATATGCTGCCAAATTTAGGTCTCTAGCACATATAAACTTTAATTATGTATGTCCTTACGTAGTATAGTGTTCGCCCTTCACACGATTCTCTTCTTTGCCACGCTTTTGATGAAAGTAACAATCAGAAAGATTTCACACTTTACAGGCTCTTTGATGTTTCGATCAAAGTGGCATTATTTCTAGAGAGTTTAAGAGTTGAGTAGAGAGATTTCTAGAGTTGGTCTTTGATGGTTTATTCCTTGTAAAAATGATATCGCTCATAATTAAGAATACAAGACAAAAACAAAATTAAAAGAAACTATTTTTTTCGTATTTTGCAACTGGTTTTCTCGCAACTGGTAACTCGGACAAAGATTAGTTAAGATATGTGTGTAAATAAATATTCAAACATCCATTTACTGTTATCCAACTTATTTTTTTACTAAAGAAAAATATGACTTAATTTTTGCGGAAATCACGGTTCTAAAAAAAATATTCTGAAGGTTATTTTGGTCGTTTGGCTTATCTTTAAGAACTATACGGTGGTAAATCTCCTTATAATGTCCAACAAAAATCAGCCGTCTGAAGTTTGCATCGTTGCAAACGCATCGAACACAATTTTTTCCTCGAGTCGGGAACCGGACTCGATTCAAATTAGCTAAAGATATATAAAGTATACTTTTTGAATATTTTTGACGTAAATAAATGAAATTTTTGTAATTTCTTTTCATAATGTTTACTTCGCTCAGGCGCTACTAGTTTTTTTCTTCGGTAAAACTCGTCGAAAAATCTCAAATAGTGAAGAAATTAGAAACCAATGCGTTTCTAACGATTCAAACTCCAGAAACCTCAGAAATGTGCAATAATTATCGGCGCACATTTTCTTTGATATCTTTTTTCCATCGCGATGATGTCCTGAAGAATTCTTTCGGCGTATTCGTCGCTCATTGCACATAAGTTAGTGGGGGAAAAAAGTCTAGATGGTGATAATGGAAATAAATCTTTAAGGACATATTATATTCTAAGGCTTTTTAATTCTATAGTAACTAGGAAACCACTCCTCATAGTTTGCAGACTTCCCATTGCCCCCCAAAAAATTTTTGCCACTTCAACAGAAGAAAGCCATGGATTTTTTTCCCTCTTTTTCCTTTTTTCCTCTTTTGTCCTTTTAAAATTAAATTCAAATCCTTCTTGAACTAATATCCGCCCCAAAAAAATTCCTTCTTTTAAGTTAGGTTCACTAAATTCAGAATAATAATTTCCAACCGAAAACCTCCATTTTTTTTCCATGGATTTAACACGAATTTTAATGAGACTTAAGTTAGATGTCTGGAGTGTGCATGTCAAATTTTACCACTTTCTGGTTATTTTCGATAATTGGGCTAAGATCAGAACCTAATGGGGTGCATATTTGACGTATAAGACTAAAGATAAAAATTATGTCTAACCATCCAAAAAAAAAGATAAATAAGGGATAGAAACCACGACCTATCCAAAAATTGTCACAAGCTTCAGGCATCTTCTAATTTTATATGCAAAGGCGACACAATATTGCTCTGTTATACTAAAGGCTTTTCATAGACATTCCTCTATTTATCTGCTACATATTCAAAGTCTACTTTATTCACAAGTCCTTACAAATCATTTTCATATCGAAGACCACTTTATTTTACGAAAAAGTCGACAAGCACAGCATCACGTCGCCGATAAACAGAAATTTGTACACTCGAGCGAAGAAAATTCCATTGTTGAAGGCTTGAACCTTAAAAGTTCAGGATGAGCTTTAGACCAATTAAGGTCCTTGACGGAATCAATTGGTCCACCATGACGTATTAAATATAGTTCATTTTCATTTACAACGAAACCTTGTAACGAAGAGGAGATGGTGATATCATTAGAATCATTTTCGATGTCGCTTACCTTCTCCTCTGCATCGTTTTTCTTCATTGGAAGTTGCGATTGTGGGCCTTTGCAGCATAAAAAGAGGGTTTACTTACTGATTCTACATCAGCATACACAATTTTATCTCTTTTTCATAAGTATTTCGATTTAAAATAATATTTTTATTATTTTTTATCCCCGGTTAACGATGGGCGGTCCTGGAGTTACTTCGAAAGTTCTTCAGAATGGCTGAATGTGGGTGAATCATTTATAGAAGATTGTTTCTTTCAATATTTAGTTAACACATCAAACACATAACTCTATCAAAATCCTGACCAAACCCAAAAATCCTGCAGATATAAAAACAATCACATAAATGAAGAAATTGTTAGATCTAAAACTTTGACGCGACAATAGTCTTAACCAAAATAATTATTGGTCAGCACCGTGCTTGAAAACATGATTTACTCTGAAATGTGGCAAATTTTATATTGGTAAGTCTAAAAAGTATTGAGCCTTTTTTGTCATTTTTCGATTGAATATTTCTTTTATTTAAAATGGATTTTATTTAAGTATATATTGTCGATTATAATCTATGACCTTTTGCCATTTTTTGGCTGGAGCCATTATTCCATCTGTGTAGAACTTATGTGGTTTATCGGCGAAAATCTTGGCCAAGTGATTTTCACAATCCCTTTTTGAAATGAATTTCTTTTCATTAAGGAAGTTTGGCAGAGACCGAAACCAATGGTAGTCTGATGGTGTAAAGTCTAGATTAAACGGTGGATTCATTAAAATTTCCCAGCCAAGCTTTGTAAATTTTTGCCGGGTCATCAAATATATGTGTGGTCTGACATTGTCATGATGGAAGACAACGCCCTTTCTATTGATCAATTCTGGTCGGTTTTTTTCGAATTGCTTGATGCAATCTGGTTAATTACTGACAGTACAGAGCCGAATTGAGTGTTTGGCCCGGTTCTAGCACCTCATGATAAACAATTCCCTTCCAATCCCACCATACACACAGCATAACCTATTTTGGTGTCAATCCTGACTTCGAAATCGTTTGTGATGATTCACCTTTTTTGACCATGAACTTTTTCGAACGACATTCTCGTATCTTACCCATTTTTCATCGCCCGTAATGATTTGCTTCAAAAATGGCTCGATTTCGTTGCGTTTTATTAGCATTTCGCAAATGGAAATTAGGTCGACCAACTTTTTTTGTGATAATTCATGTGGCACCCAACCGTCGAGCTTTTTTGTGTATCCAGCCCTACGCAAATGATTCAAAACTGTTTGGTGATGGATATTCAGTTCCTTAGCAATGTCATGGTCGGTCGGTCTTCTTCAATTTTTCGTAAGATTTCATCGACTTTTTCAGTTATTAGTCGACCTGAGCGAGTTGCGTCTTTCGCATCAAAATTCCCCGAACGTAAGCGAGCGAACCATCTCTTGGCTGTGGCTTTTGATAAAGTATCTTGATCGTAGACACCACAAATTTTTTCACGAGCCTGCGATGCATTCTCACCTTGATCGTAGTGATATTGTAAAATATAACGAGTTTTTCACAAATTTCACTCATTTTTAAATGAATATAACTTCTGACACGAATGACGAAATACGAAAATCGTTGACTGGAATGTCACCTTTCAAACGCATATCAGTTTGACTAAATCTGATATGTATTGCGAAACGAACACAATCTAGTGACAAAAAAGGCTCAATACTTTTTAGACTATCAAATATTTTGCAACTTTAGGCAGCCCGGCTTAATATGATTGCTTTTTATGTCTGGGACCAAAGGGATTCTATCGCAGGGACCTCTGCGATAGAACAGGCTTGCTCTCTTCAGAAAGTATAAGTATTACGTGGAGATAGTTTTTGTTATAAAGAAGAAAATCATGAATCGCATGTCGGTGCAGAGGGATAGAAGGTCCTCTAGCAGTAATCTTTTTCCCTCTTCCATCTGTCCCTGATAAAAGAAGGAATTACCTAACCTAAAGGCGTCCCAAGGCGAAACAGAACAGGTCTGGTAATGCCAGGCTAAGTTTTTTTCGATGTAATACGGGAGGTATCTGGTCGTTAGTCGGGTAGTTCGTTCAGAGCGTAAAAAATTGTTAATATTTCTAAAATTTGCAACAGCCTCGATTTTTAGATTATTGAGATCAAATATTTGTACAGTAGAATGTCAATGATCCGGCACTTCAATAAAGCGATACGTCCAATAATCCGGCACTCTCCACCTGCGCCTCCCTTGCTCCACTATGCCAATGCGCTTAGTTGTCTAGCAATCTAACCTCAAAACTTATCACGTGCACCTGCGTACGTATTTGCCTGTTGTTTTGAAGTGAGAATAGTGTGTAATGATAAATGTCAAGTAAAAATGTCTAGTAAAGTTCAACACTAGTTGAAGGATGAAATGGACATTTTAAAGAAGTTAGATAGTGGAGAATGCATGTGAAAATTGGCAAATATGGTATTGGACGTACCACTATACGCGATCTTAAGAAAAAAAAAATGCAGAAGATAGTAGACCACGTGAAGATGATGGAATCTAGACCAGGAAAGCGAAAAACATTAAGAGTTACCGATTTTCCATTGATGCAAAACGCTCTCTTCATGTGGTTCATGCAACAGCGATCTAAACACACTCCTGTATCTGGAGAAATTCTGAAAGCAGAAGCAATTGCATTTTATAAATAAAAAATTACCAAAAACGATGTTTTTCGTGCCAGCGATGGATGGCGGATAAATTTAAACAGCGATTAAGAATCCGTCTATTAACCATATCGGGTGCAAAGTTATCAAGCGACGACTGCTGTACAACCATTTCTCCAGCATTTTAAAGACAAAGTAAAGGAACTGGGCGTTCTTCCTGACCGAATTTATAATGCAGACAAGAGTGGTCTGTTCTGGTGACTGTTGCCAAATAAAACATTCGTATCCTCTGAAGAAGCGAGCGCATCAGGCCGTCAAGTGAGTAAAGATAGAATCACATTCATGCCGTGTTTAAATGCTATTGGAATGCGCAAATTGGGTTTGTAATTGAATGGTAAAGCTAAAAATCGCAGAGCATTCAAGAACATTTGTCAGCCAGTTTGCTACAAGAACCAATTTAAAAGTTGGGTCACGCGAGAGATATTTAGCGAATGATTTCTTGAAAACTTTTTCCCAGACGTCACGAAGATTTTGAAAAGATTCAACTTGCCCATAAAAGCTTTACACGTACTTGATAATGCTCCAGACAACTCAAATGAACAAGAACTTAATTCAAGTGATGGGAATATTCAAACCATCTTCCTACCACCAAACTGCATGCCATTAATGCAGCCGATGGATCAAAATGTTATCCAAACAGTAAAGTCGTTTTATAACAATAAATTGCTGATCCTGCTGATCATATTATATCTCAGAATGGTGACATAACGCAGAGCCTTAAAGAATTGAATTTGAGGGATGTTGTCTCTCTCGCTCACGCATGAGACTCTGTCTCATCGGACTTAATTCAATCTTCATAGGAAAACTTACGGCCTACAATGAATGCTGTATCACAGGAAACGGATGAATGGAATTTTGAAGCTAATCTACCTAATGCCGATTTGCACAGTTGCATGGTTGCAAAATCGATCAGAGAGAGAGGATTTGAGACAAGTGAAGAAAATCTAAATTCTTTGTTTGAAGGAATCGAAGAAATAGATCGAATTACGACAGATGAAGAAATATGTGAAGCATTAAAAGAAGAAGAAAGCCTTGTAAAACTCCAGGAGACACCAACTACTATAATTGTAAAAGTAAAACAAGATAAAGCATTTTGTTTTTTCAATACCAATACCATAATAATATGATTTTTTCTCTATAATCCAGTAATCCGAAAATTCCAATAGTCCGGCACACTGGTGATTTTAGTTTATTTTTTTTTTTAATTTTGCATTTCTGTAATCTACTAGGTTTTCATTTCATTCCAATTCCAATCCACGGAACTCAAAAATATTCAAGATAGTTCCGTTTTCAACGACCGAAAATCAAACCTAATTATTATTAAACTGGCAACATAATTTTTCAAAACAAGGAAAATCTTAAAAGTCTGGTTGTGTCAAAGATTTTCTGAAAAATCTAGTTTAACGATTTTTTTAATAAATTTCAAATAATGAATACTCTATTCCGTGTGAACAACGCATTCCGCTAATTAACAAAATGGTAAATAATTTATTCGCGCATTAACACATGTCTTAAATATTGTGTAAGCCTTTGATGACGCGGAGTGGAGTGAACAAATGCAGATATTTTCAATGTGATAACACAATCAAAAGCTGAACATATCAAGATACAACAGACGAAAAGCTTTATCCTAAACTTGAGTTGCCTCCTAACTTTGCCGTGCATAACTAATTATTACATTTATAGCGCTAGTATGAAATTTTGCAAATATGGTTTAGCGCGTTGGGTAAAGATGTAAACAGATTCCGTGTATCAAAAATTACGAAGCTGTCTCGGATCCCAGTTTTTCAAGTGTTAAGAGCATCAACAGGCGAAGAATCACGCTGGCCGCCGTTCGCATTGGTAATTGCCATTTAGTTTTGATTCCTCGAAGTATTTTGGGTAGTGAGTCAAAAATATTGATGATTCATTCATCGTCAAAAATTTAGAAAATTTAAATCCAAAAAGCTCTCAGTGCATTTTGTGATTCGCAGTGGCGCAAATGGTTGGTCGCAGTCGTATATCGTCATATTGCGCGCGTATCAGTGCGGAAACATGAGTGAAATTCAATATTTACTTAGAATTGTATTTTTCGGAATAGTTCTTATCTGCTAAGTGTCGATTTCCTCAACAACAGTGTCCGGTAACTAGCGCAGAATGCGTCTGAAAGGTGCATAGGTTTTCTGCAATTATCACTTTGAATCTCCCAATTGACCCGCAGCATTCCAAGCGATTATTGAGTGGTTTTGCGTTATTTTTAGAGTATTACGAGCTTATCTTTTCGTGTTCTGCATTGTTTATTGAATTAAGTCTTATGTCAGATAAGCACTTGGTGTTGTACTCGTATGTTTGATTTGTTTCCCATATGGTTCCTTTCAGAGCTAAACGGTGTTCGTCAAACGGACAGCATGTCGAATTTGAGTGATGTATCTGGGAATACCGCGATACAACCGAATCGACCGCGTATGGATGTTGCACTGGTGATTGATATTCAACAACCGGAAAATGTCACCCATCGGAAAGCTGCTCTGGAGGAAGTTAAACAGGCGTGTGCTCTAGTGAATGCAAATTTACAAAATATACAGGTAAATATTTAGTTAAGATGGGATGTCCATGTTATATCTAACATAGAGAGCGAAGTGATGGGGGATGAATCCCATTTTTAATATTTAGTCATTGGATTGTTTTTCATGTCCTTTTTCCTTTTCTGTCCATTTACAAATTTCTGACACTAGTCTTCGTCTAATAATTACTAATAAGTGTGTTTCTTTGGTTGACAATTACGCTCCCTAAAGATTTGGTCCAAGGCGCGTGTTGAGAGCTCCTATAAAATATTATAAATTATAATAGAATCAATCAAATAATCCAATAACATCTACCTCTCTCCGTAGTTATCTCAATCTTGCAAACAGTCCTTCTTTTAGACAAAGACAGAATGCCTGCATTCATTAGTGCCCAGGATTCAGTTTGAAACCAAAATATTAAATTTGAAGTCTTCAAAGATAAATAAATAAATAAAAATAATACTCTTATCAAAAAATTGAAGATAATATTAAAGTCATAAAAACTCCCAAACATAGATTCAATGCACAGATTAAAATTTTTGAATTTGAACAAAATACTATAAATAAATAGAAAAATAAATTTCTATGAGTAATTTTTTAACTTTCAATGCAAATCAATTCATTTATTTACTATTCATAATAAAATCCATGGGCCTTATCCGAATGATATATCTATCTACCTGAAAATTATCCTATTCGTTAATTTTTTGACGTCGTTTTAGCGACGTACTGTTCAACAAACATATTCTCCTGCAATCTTCAAATTTTTGGACTAGTATTAAGCTACGATCCCAAAATTGTTACACATTCCAACAAATAAAACTGTCTCCCTACCTTATCAGAGACTTGACTCAAATATATTTTATGTGTTGGAAATGCGAAGTATGAAAATAGACGTGGTGTCTTTTCAGATATAATAACATATCCCGATGCTTCCGAATATTTAGAAAAACTCTGAAAACCAAAGACCAAAAATTGGAAAAAAAATCGAATTTCAATTTCCTCTATCAAAATATTGAATTTTAATATTAAAATTCCATTCAAAGTGCAGGATTACATCTCATACTTACTACAAGAAACAAACCATCATACATATGAAGTGTCTGAAGTTTGCATCGTTGCAAATCAATGATTTCAATTTTTTCAGTATTTCAATGATTTTTCGATAATTTGACCTAAAATTCTGGAAAATTTTATTCGAATTTTTAGATTGTGTTTTTATTTCGGTATCATCTGCCAATTAGAAATAGTGGAAAAATTGACAGTGTTGCGTTTACAACGATAAAAACTTCAGACATCGATATGTACGTACGTATATAACTCATTTCGGTCGTAATTATCTTCAGGATAACTGGATAAAAGCTAATGTTTGGATAGCAAAACATATTAAACCTCATTAAAAAAACTGTCCAGTCCTTACCAGTTTAGCTTTTTTAAAGAAAACAATAAACAAAAGACCCAGAATGAACGACGAAGGAAGCTCATTTCGCGATTGTCCTAGTCTTGTCAGCTTAGACGTAGAGGGCCCCACAGTGAATAGTCAGCTTTATGACAGTCGCTGAAGAAGACCGAACGATTACGGTCGAAAGTCGACTTCGAAAATTTGAACAATAAAATAAAAACGCAATACTTAAAGGAAAACTTTATTTTTATTTTTTTTTGCTTAATGACGTTAACTCAGAAGATCTTGATCGACATTTGAATGGACGAGATTTAAAGAGAATAACAAACCATCAAATTTATCCCTCAGCAACTCCTTCGTAACGTTGTATGACAAGTTGCTCAGTATTTTGAAAAATAAATGTCATCGGAATCGATTTCTGAGGTGACAAATTTGATTTGCATGTTTGGACAGTGGCCTCTATTTACCTCAACGGTACAGACTTTCAAATTTTTGAAGAAATGATTTCCTGATAATGCTTGCTATTCAACAGACACTCATGAAACAATTTATGGTTACTTCGCTTCAGTAGCAACAATTTCGCTTATTTATCAAACCTTTTGACAATGAAGCACCTCGTTCGAAAAAGTGTTTTTCGGTTAACATTGAGATCGTTTTCAATGTGTGAAGAGTTTTACCTACGAACTCGGTATCCAGATGAGAGGCTTATTGCTTGAGTAATTGTATTTTTATCATTTTTCACGACAACAGAGCAAAATCTGAACGCAAAACATTCTAGGTAGTCATCGCGCAAACTCCAAATTAGTGGGATTCGCTCGAAATAAATATGTGATCCCTTTTTTGAAAAGGTACTTCATCCGCGGCAATTTCCTCCCCACTATGGATAATGTGGCGTCGCTTTTGTAAACCATTGTCATGAAAATTGTCTTGCTTTACCAAATTTTTGCATTAGCACACATAACTACAAACCAACGTTTTTAATAAAGTAATTTGACTATTTCCAAACGTCATACTAAAAAGGAACTACTCATAAAATTCTGAACCTTACAGTTGTATTCTGATAGCAGCTCTCAAATATTGTAATTTAGGTAAAAAAAGACTTGGATACTCTCTTTTCTCGTTTAGATTTAAGTGAGACGAACAAAATTGTTCAATAGTTGTCGGTAAAAACGAAACAACGTGCGGAATTATTGAAAAAGACTTCAGATGACACATACGTCAGCTTCTGAAGCTGCCTGGAATAAGTAAAATATACACTTTAAACGAATTTTGTCAAAATTTAGTCAAATTTTGACATATTTTAGTGAAATTTTGTCAAATTTCTAGCTGCATACCGTTGTTTATTGGCGTTTTTTCACGAAAAATTTAAGTCCCACCCGAGAAAGCGCTAAATGTTTTGGACACTATCCACGTGCGGCCATAAGGAATCCAGAGTTTTCATACAAATATGCGTGAAGAGTCGACTTACACATGACCATGTGTGGATGGGTGCGAGTGGGGATTTCCAGGCTTATAATTTCGTACACTTCGTCAAAGGCCATGTCTTACTAGTGATTCTTTTAACAAAGTGGATATTACTTTCTCTTGTAAGTTTTGGGTAATATGTTTAAAGTATTGTAGAAATTGCATAGACTCGAAAGCCATATTGAACGATTGCAACAAAACTTGACAATGGCTCACCCAATTAGATTAGTCCGAAATCAACTTCAAAAAACCAAAAAAAAATGCTATTTGTGCGTTTTTTCCTGAGGAAACTAAGAAACACTCTTGAAATAAATCTATAAATTCAAACTCTCGCATCGATTACAAAAAAAAAATTGCATATCCTCGCAACTCCTCAAAAATGGATACTTCTGCTTCTTCTTAATGAAATCTCTGAGGTGACTCATTTGAAATGGCACACAACAAAATTTAGAATAAATGATAATCGCGCATACTAGGATTTTGAACATAAATAGAAAAATAACAAATTAGCGTGCGGTTTTCAAAAATGAAAAGAAAAAGATCCTTTTTTTCGTTAAAAAAATAGTTAAAAGTAAAATATCGGAGAGATACTAATTTTCGCGGGAGGTACACATTTTATAAATATGTAAATGCTTAAAGTTTCATATGAAAAGGCTCAACACTTTTAGATATCCTATCAACAAGAGGTTTAAAAATGTTGTTTTGAGAAAAAAAAACACGTTTCAAGTTTTTCCATAAAAAATCGTGAAAGGAACTCACCAACACCTTACGCCTGGTTTTAAGGTCGGTAGTAAATAATTGAGATGCTGCTGCTCCAAAATTCAAAATCGAACTGCTACTGACAAATACTAGCCGTCATTTCGCAGTCGTATGTAGATCGGGAGCAATCTTTTACGCTCGAGCAATACATACTAAGCCCACCGAGAAATCCAACTATACTGCTCCGATCTTTATGCGTTTTCGACACAATAATTTTGGCGATTTTTATAAGCATGCAAAAGTTGATAGACCTTACTCAGCGATCAACTAGTGATCAATTTTGACGTAACCTTCTCTTATGCAATACACCTGCGCCTATGTTAAGGCTGTCCCTACTCCATAACCCACAAAAGAAGATGAAGATAGAAATAATCAAAATGGGTCACCAAGACTCGTAATAGAAAAATAACTCCTGAAACCAATGTGTATCGTGTATTGTGACGTAATTCCGTTCAGATTCACAACATGCCAAACCAATTTCGACTGTTTTGATATACAAACGTCCTTCAGTTTTTATATCGAAAATCTATCAGAGTGCCCAGTTTTCTTAGAATTTTCATAAAAAGCTGTATAGATCGTAAGCATAGCCTGGGAATTTTTATAAATTCTTGAGCATGACACTAAACTTATTCACTATGTAGGCTTTATATTCATTCCTCTCGGTTCTATTGTGTTTGGTAGTACTCTCGGATTTCACACAAGTTCCTTCACAAAGTCCCTATCCATCTAACTTTAGTGCTCGTTGTGCTATCCTTTCTTTTTAATTTGTCCAACTAATAGCATACATCAACCTATTAACCTTCCCGGGTAATGATAGTGTAAGCCTCCTTCGAAGGGGCCACAACGCTAACGTAGTAAACAATCTATCAATTATAAATATGTACAATTTTTTATTTATTCATCATATTCTTCTAATGAAAAAAAAGTACCCCAAAGCTTGAAAAAAAAAACAGTACCCCAGTTTATAGCTGCTCTTGTAACGAAAAACATCTTCTGTCATCTATCTTTCATTTCAGTTCCAAAAATTAGATTTTGGAGAAACAAATGCCTTGGAAACTTTCTACAATGCCGACGTAGCTGTCGTCGATCTTTCAATACAAGCACAACAAATTGCCTTATTTTATCACTTAGGTGTAAGAGAAAGTTTCGGAATGAAAGAAAATATTTTACTCTACAATGAAACTCAGCCGGAACAAACATTTAGACTTAAGGTGAGTATATTTCCCACTTAAAGTTTAGTATTTATATCCTTGCATACTCTCATCGACAATTAGACTAAGATTCATTTTCAACACAGGTATCATGTGGAAGCTATACATTTTTGCCTTACAAACTCCAAGAATGTGGATCATGCTTTATCATCAACGTCAAAGAATCAGATATAAAACCAATAACGCTAACCACCAGACTAAAAAAGCTTTTGCAAGAAGTAGAAATACAATCTAAAACGCATATGCGTGAAAAGTTCCTGGCAGATCTGCGTGTAGCTCGTGAACAATTTGCCGGGAACTCTGAAGGTTTATCAAAGGTGCTGCATAAAATGCGAAAACGTTTAGACGATCCCAATGTTCTCTCGGGCGAAGTAGTGCACAGTTTTGTGTGTTCCCTTCGCGATGTCCAGGATTATGATGGAATGGTACATTTGGTTAATGAACTTAAAACTATACCCACCAAAAGGAAATACATCGAAACGGGTAATATGTGTTGCTTGTACGCTTTTGCGTTGAATCGCCGAAACAAGGAAGGTGATAGAATCAAAGCTTTGGAAACGTGTGAACGAGCGCTGGAGAAAAAGGAAAATCATTTTCCGGACATGCTGTGTTTGTGTGGAAGAATCTACAAGGACATGTTTGTTGAATCTGAACATACCGATATGGACAGTCTGAAGAGTGCAATACGTTGGTACAGAAGAAGTTTTGAAGTTCAGCCAAATGAATATGCTGGCATCAACCTGGCCACACTGCTAGTGATCGATGGAAAGGATTTTTCGAATACTGAAGAGCTACAACATATAGGAATGGTCTTGAATAATCTTATTGGTAAGAAAGGTAGCTTGTCATCACTAGTAGAATATTGGGATGTCGCGACATTCTTCGAAATATCAGTACTGGCTGAGGACTATGGCAAAGCCATTCACGCAGCTGAATGCATGTTCAAATTGAAACCACCGAATTGGTATCTGAAATCTACAATAGGAAATATCACGTTGATCGACCGATTTAGAAAGCGTTCGGAGGATGCTGTGGTGACTCCCGAGCAACATATCTTTCAATTTTGGATGGAGTTTTTCATTGAGGCTACAAAATCGGAGGAAATCAACAATATCCGATTCCCTATATTAGTAAGACTGATTATGCAAATATTTTAATGGTTTGAGATTAACAAAAAAAATTTTACACTCTTAGATTCTCGAACCACAAAAAATCTACATGCCCAGCTACGTTAATGTCAATTTGGGTGCCGAAGAAAAATCTCTACAAATCATCAACATTTGTCTAGCCCATTCAAAGGGTACATGCAAGAAAGTCCATGATTTTCTTTACACAGCCAATCAAATAAAATCCGTGAGCTTGTACAAACGTGACGAACGTTGCGCCTACCTTTACGTACATCACAACTCTGATGACTTCCAAATATACTTTCCATCGGTGCAATGTCGTAAACGATTTTATGACTTAGTTTTGGAAATGACAGTAGATCAGGAAGTTTTTGTAGATTTATCGATAGATCAGACTGAAATTAAGGTAGGAAAAGATTATTAGCTTCTGCTCTTTAGTTTATTGAAATCAAATTCCAATCTTTTAGTACGAATATGATTATGACAATCAAAATAGAAAGGTGATCCTTGGAAAGGGAACATATGGTGTCGTCTATGCTGCGCGTGATATCAATACACAAGTAAGGATCGCTATTAAAGAAGTGCCAGAAAAAATCACACACGATGTACAACCGTTGCATGAGGAAATCAAATTGCATTCACAGCTGAGACATAGAAATATTGTCCAGGTGAGAGATATTTGAGCCAGTATATGAAAGCTTCAAAAATTATAGTCATGAGGAATATAATCAACTCTTTTCCAACAGTACTTAGGCTCAATATCAGAAGGTGGTTATTTTAAAATCTTCATGGAACAAGTTCCAGGAGGTTCATTATCCGCACTGTTACGAGAAAAGTGGGGTCCGTTGAAGGATAATGAGGCTACAATTGCGTTTTATGCAAAACAAATACTTCAGGGTAAGTTCTGTATACAATTATTTTGATGTGAGGCAATGCAACAATAGAACTAAAATTTAATGAATGTTCAATGTCCGCGGAATTTTTGCTCCGATCCAGACTATTCTTGTCAGTCTATGACTATTACTATCGGAGACAAAACGCATTTTCTTTTATTTTTATGGATAAAATCTGGTTGTTTCGAAAACAATTAGCCTATACTTTGATCGGTTTTTGATAATTAGAAAACGTATCACGCTTTCCTTCTGGTCGTGGTCTAACGTAGGACACGTTGGACCAGGATTTTCAAATGTAAATAAAAAGTATTATTGTGTTATGTTTTCACCGCTGTTGCTGGTGAGCTGGTGAGATCGCATTTCGGCTATTCGTAATTATCATGAGCACTTTGTGAGAGCAATGACAGAGAACGAGCTGATAATGGCCAAACTGGAACACATCTTACCAGCAGCATAGCATGACTGGACGCCGAAGAATACAAAATAGGAAATAAAACGGAGGACTAGACTCAGTCAGTTAGAAAAACTTTGCAATTTGCGAATAAACCAATCCTTTTATCGATTCAAATCGACAATAATTTCATTGAATAAGATGATGAGATTGGCCAGATTAGTAAAAATATGATCCTTTAAATTTTGGCAGGTTTCAATTGATCTGATCTTCTGATTGGAGTGAGTTAGACGTTAATTAAAACCCGATCAGCAAGACCATACCCACAGTGAAATATAAGCAGTCGCATTGGAAGTAATAAAAGAAAAATTGAAAAATTTTCGAGATATAGAAATGATTTGAGATATAAATGATGTGGTTTGATATTCAAACCAAATTACTTTTATCGATTCAAATGTAAGCCTGAGTGAGGTATCTGCAATTCAAGACACAGTGCTCTCAAAAAGTTTTTACAATTCGGGTGGAAAACTTTTGTTTTGCAATGCATAAATAAATAAATGAATAACTTTTGCTTTTGCAAGATTATAAGATTTTCGATCAAAGTGCCTTAACCGAAATGAATTAATATATTCGCGAAACCTCCAACTAAATTTCATATGGTTACCATTTGAATAAAAGAAAATTAAGAAGAAGAACACGAGTTTTCGACAGAAAAAAGATAACTTAATTTTCGAAGTGTTTCTTTCCACTGTGCATGGCGTCTTCCGCCTTAAATCAAATTTCGGATGTAAAACACTCTTTTCTTAATCGTCAAGAACTATTCGCTTCCCAATACTGATTTAGATATAAAATACAGAAAATAAAGCTACATACAGGTTATCGCAATATAATATAACATTACATCATACTTATTTAGCAGATATGTCATATCCATTCCAATTAAAATATCCAATTTTATATACATTTGGTCGCATCTTTCTTAGTTCATTTGAAATTAAATTCTTTAAATTCATTTGAAATTAAATTCTTTAAAATTTTAATTAAATTAAATTCTTTCTTAGAAATTAAAATATAAATTTCATTGTGCAATTTTGAAGGTATAAATTTCATAAACTCTTTGTCGTGAAAACCCGTCCTGACTTAAGATATCTGCATTAATCCGTGATATGAAAATTTTAAATTGATTTTGCATTTTCAGGCCTAAAATATTTGCATGACCAGAAAATAGTCCATCGCGACATCAAGGGGGATAATGTACTAGTCAACACGTACAGTGGAGTGGTGAAAATTTCTGATTTTGGAACATCAAAGCGTTTAGCTGGAATAAATCCCATCACAGAAACTTTTACAGGCACGTTGCAATATATGGCACCTGAAGTAATTGATCAAGGCGTTAGAGGCTATGGTCCTGCGGTAAGTCATTCAATTTACTTTGCTCGAATACTTGGATCTGAATACTTTCAAATTCACAGGCTGATGTTTGGTCATTTGGTTGTACAAATGTTGAAATGGCAACGGGAAAACCGCCATTTATTGAACTGGGCTCAGCACAAGCTGCTATGTTCAAAGTAGGCTACTACAAAAAGCATCCTGAAATTCCTGATGAACTTAGTCCTATGGCCAAAAATTTTATACGCCGCTGCTTTGAAGTAGATGTGAATAAACGAGCAACATCTTCTCAATTGTTAGAAGATCCATTTCTATCTGAGTATGTAGTGAAAACATGTGCATTCCCATTGAATGAAATTAATATAATTTACACAATTGTAGCAAACCCAGAAAAGCAGCACGGCCGCCTGTTATCAACACTGAATTTGCTCGGAGCGTTTCAGTTCCCGCCGATCGACTCGTTTCAAAAACAACATCACCAAGTCAACACAGCGCCAATGGCAATACACCGACGACTCCGGAGCTAGAGTAAGTGAGCTTAGAAATTTGACAAATGCGTATTGCGACCCCTCGTCCTACTCCGAAAAAAAAATTGGCATGAAACCTTTAATATTTATTTCACTACACTTGTTGCACTTTCACTGGCCGATTTCAGCAACTCAAAATACCTTGAAAATGGGTTCTACTCATTCACATTGGCTTATTTACACTGGGCAGCTGAAATATCAACTGAATTTGTTTTATTTATATTCTCACCACTCTTTCTAACATTCACTTTTGTCCTCAAATCAAAATTTGCAACAGTCCACATTAATGTTTTCCTTGATTTTTATTAATATTTATTTGTCAACGGATGATGTGCTCGAATATTTTAATAAGAAGTATTAAATCGCACAAAATAATATGCATTAATAGAATAAACAATTTTTTTGGCACAAATTATGATCTCGACGTATATTTGGCGCAGAAATAAAAAATAATGCCATGCTTGTTATATCTCATTACTTATTATTATTATTACATTATTATTATTATTACTGCTGCATACATGTTATCAAAATACATTTTCACTGCCGCGAAGCCGTAACAACTGGGCGAATTGCGTTTATCCTGGTGTAATTCGTTAATCCGGAGTCACGCTAATGATTTAAAATGTTGAACAAACAATAGAACTTCCTAATATTTTGAATAATCGAGCACTGAATCTTTGATAATTCGTTTTTGAATTTTACATTAATTCAATTTTGTTGCTGTCTGTGTTTTTTTCTCTTTCGTTTGAAATCAAAATAAAATCACACAATCAAAACGTTGTATAGAGTCTGTATTACGAAATCATCACCAATGAAGAGCTCACCTCAAGATCATTTAGCTCCAATCCAAATACCAAGCACATCAAGCTTAAGGTAAGATGAAAATCATAACATCTATACTTGCGACGCAAGACAGATAGGTGTTTCTTTGCTATCTAGCTAGTCTTTGAGCTTGATTTCGAGCTTATCTGCTTCTTAGTTTTTAAGTAATCAACTGTTTTTGTTTTTTCTTTAACTCCTGAAAGCTACTTTGCAGCATCTTCTTCTAAATTTTATAATATCTGCTTCATTGCGCCTATTTTCATTTGGTAATTACTTTCCTTATGTTTGTGATGTACGAAGCAAAAAATGAATATTTATATTTGATTTGTAGTTGATTTTTCGTAGATTTGTTAAATATTCCATCGGGTTCTTTTCAGTAGTTTAGCTAATTCACCCTGTATTGATACCGATGCTGAAAGTGACACTTTCGGATTGAATAGACGCAGCTCATCGGGTGGTTTATTGTCACCGGAAGTTGAAATGTCGGGAACATCATCGAAGACGTCGTTAAATGAAACCAGTGAAAGTGATGGATTTTATTTATTGAAAAAGGACTCGCAAAGACGTGCGACATTGTCCAAGGTGCTAACTCATGATGAGCAAAAAATTTGTAACATATGGATGGATAAGATTCAAAGCAACCATAAAGTTGAAGTTGCCATTGCTAAGGTAAGTTTAGCAGAGTTTAAGATTTTTCTCGAATATTTTTAGTTATTTAATCATACCACTCCTATTGCGTCAATAACTTTACAATCGTTAATCTGTTGTGAGTCATATTTCATCAATTATTGGATGTCATGAAAAACGTTATAATAAGGAACATTCGAATTTTTATGATTCTGTATCTGTCTCCGAGAAACTGTCGGACTTATTTTCATTGTGATTTGCGATGAGCAAATATCTCGAGAATTTCCGAACATACCATAATTCACATAATTGAACCGCTGATTGGTTATTTTCGTTGCATAAGAGCGCCTCAGTCGCTGAAGAAGACCGAACAATTACGATTGTAAGTCGACTCTGAGAATTCGAATAAAATAAATTAAAACACAAAATTAAACGCTAAAAACCTTTTCTTTTTTGTTTTTCTAGAGAACAGGGTTATTATTTTTATTGGTATTGTTATCTTTGTTATTGTTAAAAGAGATGATCAAAGGTAACATCCACTTAGTGCACTAAAATGCACAAAAAATTTAGCGATGTTACAAGTTGGCTTAATGGTAAGGAGCAAAAAGCGATTACACCTATGCACGGCAGGCTAAAAGCAGTAGAACCACGCCGAATGGTCAAAAATATTAGGCAAAAGTAGCCCAGCGATTTTTCACTAAATAAACCAACAAATTGCTGCTCTCTAATAAGCAGAAGTATGAAGCCCAAAAAGATTCGAATATTGGGCATAAACAGCATGCATAGGGACGGAATGACGGTTTCGATAGCCTCGTGAGATTCAAAGATTTCTCAAAAAAAGCTTGCTTAAAAACGCTAGAAAGGATCAACTTGGATGAAAAGCTATCATCTCGACTCTAAAACGAATGTCCGCTTTAGACATGCAAGTCATTGAGTGTATCAAAGAAGTGAGATAAATAGAAGAAAACCTTAAAAGAAGGTGTAAAACTTTCCTCAGGCAAACCGCTGCACGGTAAAGTTAATGGTTGACAACCCAACAATACAATTGTGAACTACACAGAAAAACTCTCTGCGTAATTTCTGACTAATGAGAAAATTGAAATCGATGCGGTAGCCCGCCGAAGGACGGTCTTTACTAGGTACTATAAGCAGTTTGGCTTAGGAAGCGCCTCTCTTCGAAATGCAAAGGGCTTGATCGCAGTGCGTAGCACGTGCAAGTGTGCCACTCCTAGGTGGAGTGAAAGCCGAAAGAGTGCACTTATGTACCCTGTGTTATGGAAAATCAATGAACTGAAATCCAAAGATCTGCCTCGTTGTCGAACAGTGATTGTTGTACGAAGCAGAATGAAGGAAGTAATAAAAAAAACTATAGTATGGTCCGAGTCGTTCAGATCAACCTGTACAACAGGTTAACTGCGCATAAATTGCGGAACTGAACTAGGATTCGAGGGAGAAATGTATCTTAATGGTGTTGCTGTCAGAACAGAAAACGGGCAACAATGGGAGTGTTCTGTATACAATCTTGCAAAGACGGTCTTTGGGTGCGAGGTGGGATACTAATTTTTTCATAGGCACGTAAGAGAGATGGCTTGGTGCCGATGAAGTGTTCAGGAAAGTCAAACAAAGAAGGGATCATGATGAATCACCTTCCCTAATGCTAACATATAGATTCGCTAGAAATTTCTATCAGGAATTGTTCAATAAAAACAAGAATCGCTGGTAGCAAAACTTCGTTGATTACCACAATAGAGACTCAGGGAATTTTGGGTTATGAGTTCATTCCGATTCTGAAGAAAATGTTAGTCCTGAAATATGCCACATAGCTTGATCGTACCGAGAATTGATATTAGAAATAATATTTCTTTTAGTGAATATTTAGAAAAGGATAATGTTAGACATCCCATTATGAATTGTATTGAGGAGGAACATTCAATTGAATAAAAGGAAGAAACATTCATTTTAATAGAGCCGTATCCAGCGATTGCTCTGAAAAAGTATCTGTTTATTGTTATTAATTGTAATCTACTTTCGAATAAAGTGTTAAATCTGCAAACATTTGGATGGGCTCGGTTGTTACGTTAAAGATAGATAAAATAACTTAAAACATACACAAACGATTGAACTAACTGAGTATGTCATGGCAATCAAAAGCTTTGGCATGAAAAGGTTTTCAATAGACACGCCTATGATTAGTGCGAACAAATTGAGAGTTGAACAATTCCTGTGATCAAATTAGTATTTTATTAGAAAATTTAAAAGAACGTGGGAGAATAAGCCTATCTACAGAAATGAAAATGAAAATCTATGAAAATGCTATGAAAATCGTGAAGCGAGTTACAACGACTTTGCTTATAGCACTTAGCCATACCCCTTTGTGTGTCGTCAAATCGCACAATTTTAATTTTGAAAATCGCATATCTATCGAGCAGGAAACCAATTGAAAAATCATGGCTTCCTTACATTGAATACTGTGAAAAAAAGCCGAGGTCAAAGAACAGAGTTTAAAAGTCAAGCAAGATTATTTAAAAGCTTATTCCAAGCGTCGGGAGTTGAATATACTCTATTGGTTGTATTCAGCCTACGTATCAAAAGAAGGCACATATCAAGGTATTGAAAAGGTATATTCAACTTGCAAAGTCGAGCATATAAAATCATAAACAAGCATACTGATGTTAGACAAATAATCTTTCTGTTCTGTTGTCCTTATCACTTTCACCTTTTTCTTGACACCGAGCGGATTAATTAATTGTCTCTGCAATTAATTGTCTTTATTAGTTCCGGTTGTCTTTTCCATTTAAAAAAATATTCGACAAAAATCTATAAAATAAACTAAAACATCTTTCTCCCTCAGAATTCAACAAAATTAATAAAACCACTATTGGGTCCCATCCTTTCTCCAGTAAGTGAAAAAATAACATTTACAGATTTAAAACGATTTATTTTACTTTCACATGAACTGTCAAAAACAAAACTGTTTATTTTTTCTTCTACTAGGATTGGGTATATCTTTGGGATACATCTCTACCCTCAACTCTCTTTTCCTTACAATTTTCGATCAAATTTGAAACTATCCACTTAGATTTTCGCTAGTTAATTTTTATTGAAAGTTCAACCTAGACCTTAAGTAAAAATAATGTAGTAAATCTAACAGTATACAATAGTTTGGGGAAGTGGTTACAATCTTTGCACCGGTGGATTAAGTATTAATAACCATAGTGGTTCCTTTTTAAAATGCAAAAACAAGCCTGATAGCTTTTGGAACAGGTTTCTAGTATCGTTTTTGAACTATGTTTTTTTTTTTTTGCCTCGTTTCAGTCACACCTTGAGGTCATGATTCGTGCCCTGAAGGACTACATCATCGAGCAGAATAAGGTAGCATTGGAAACTAAGATGACTGATTTGAAAAAGAGTCTGGACTTTGATTCAACTGCAATTGATCACTTACATTTAGCTCTCTATTCATTTCAAGTAAGTTTTGAGTGTAACTTATGCAAGTTTACAACAGATGGCCAGCATTGATTTTTATTTATAACTTTCTACAGGATGCTGTTGTCACAGTATTACGCTCGCATAGTATTAAGCCGCATTGGATGTTTGCTCTAGATAATTTGGTGAAGAGCGCTGTTCAAGCTGGAATAACAGTCTTATCGCCAGGTTAGTCATTGTTTTAGTTTGATTACGTTTAATGTGATATTCCATGCAATATCCATTTGTTTGCATAAAGCATTATTAAAATTCGGTGATTTGTAGTATCTAGTCTTAAAATCTTGAATCATATTTATATAAATTTAAAATAACTAAATACACGTCAAATGATCATCAATTTCATGGTAGTACAATTGGTGGTGTAATCTCCTCTTTCCACATTTCTAAATTAATTTCAGGCAATTCCGCGCATGGCACAACTGGGTTGCTAAAATAGAGTTATTCAGGTTTCTGCATTTCAACTTTGAACGTATTTACTTACTCATTTGAGATCCCTTTGAATGCATGTCGTTGCATTGATTCTACTTGAGCATTATCACAGAGTAAACGAGCAACACTCGCTTTTCTTATTTCTGCTAATTGTTCTATATACAAAAATATTTGGTTATCCAAATCAAACTAAACCAAATAAGCGCCGTTTTACCTGGTGTGAAAGGATAAGGCTGATCGCCATTTTCAAAGAAATACTGATCACCTCGTCTAAGATTTTCAAATTGCATCAAGTTGATACATAGGAAAGTTGGTCCGACTAACGAGCCGTTTTCATGCCGTTCGAAGGCTCCGCCAACTGACAAGTCAACGTCTTCAAATGACTTATAGACTGATTTAAGTTTTTTTATATCCTAAAATCCAATAATTATCGTAGCACGGGGTGTTTTTCATAAATTCAAGCAATACTCACTTCATTTGACATGAAATCAGAGTAACCATTCCAACCGGTAGCCTTTGGTAGACCACAGTATTCCCTAAACTTGTTATATCTCGGTAGGCCATGATCGCGATCACGCTGAATGTCAAATGCCCTTAGATCTCTTCCGCGTGATCCAGCACCAAGAATGAAATGCTCTCCTAACTGTTAAAAAAACATCCGAATAATAGGACTACAAAGTTAATAATGATGTTCGGGAAAGATTCATTTACCTCTGGGTCATAATTCCTGTCAGTTAAAGATGCGTGTTGAGTGCACATCCCTCGTAAAACATTGTCATACTCAGGACCTTCTTCAAGAACTCCAGGCCTATCCATGAGCTCATTGATGTTAATTGTTTCGCCTGTTTTCTGACGTGATTCGAGCACAAGTCTTAAAATGTGGAACAAGTTTCCTTTATATTGTTTTGTTATATTTATTGTCTTATAATTTTATTATATACGCATTTATTTTTAATATATAATTAAGTTTGGGTAAAAATAAAATGTAGAATAAAATTTATACGTACAAAAGTTGGAAGAATTCCAGAAAATCTTATGAAACTTTTGAATCAGAAATTCTACGTTTTATTTGCCACTAAATAAAAACCAATACAAGACACTTGCATCTCATTATCTATTCCAGCTGGCCTAATTTAAGTTTAGTTTTAAAAAATTAATGAATCTACCCCATGTAGTGAATTATCTTGTACGATATAATGTTCTCTTCTTCACTATAAACTTTAAACTATTTCCACGCCAGGGGAAGATCAATTAATTTAAAACATCAATTGAATAGTGAATAGTTAGCTGTTACACACTTTCAACTGCTCACGTTGTCGGAGCAACACGTTCACTCCACATGTTTATTATCAAGTTTTTTTTTCATACTCGCGAAAGAGTTCACGCGGCTGTAATTTTCCAGAGATTAATCGCACCGATCGATTGAACATCGATAAGGTGTATGCGCCTGACAAATAGAAATACAACTTTTACTAATGCGATAAACAATACCATCTCCATCATATCGTGTCCTACCATCGTCCGATCCTGACGAGAAATGAAAAGCGGACTCATTACTAAAATCTTAGCCATAGGAGAGCGTGAACTAACCCCGGCGAACAAAGACGGGTTGAAGGAAGAATCGGAGGAGGATGAATAAAAAAAAACAGACCACTATGCGCAACAAAAACGCATAACCGATTTCAACCTTCCTTCGCTCCCAAATCAGGCGCTTTGCGAGACGCTCTTGAAGCACTCGATTAGGAAAAACATGCAAAATTTATCCGAAAATGTCCTTTTCGGATCTGTGGAGTGTTTGAGTTATAGTATGTGTTTCTATTAAAAGACACCTTTCGTAATGAAAAAATAAATTTTTAATTGGAAATGTCTATAAATTTTAATAATTTGTAAAGCGCGATATTGACGAGTGATGTTGAACGAGATACGTTTTATCCCTCAATTTATGAAAAAGCTTCTTGTCTAAGAATAAAGCAACAACCTAGGTCGAAGCATACTTCGAAGCATTCGTTTAATGGGGAAACAACTTGAAGACCTTGTAATTGCTTCCAATATTTCGTTTTGGGATCATTTATTACAGTATTTTTTCAGCAGTTAAAGGCTCCTGGAAAACAATCTTTCCAGTTCAATTAATATTAAGTTGTTTGGACTGCTTTGCTATGGTTAGTTTCGATAGTTAGCACTGTTAGCACTGAGGAAGGAAGCAACTGTCTTCCGAAATATCGGTATATGTTAAAAAAAACTTATTAAATAAATTCTATGGTTTAAAGGAAAATTGCTTATTTTTCAATAATCTTTCCATTGTTTAGTATCAATAATATCCTCTTCAGAAATAGCTATAGAGAAAAAGTTCAATGGGGGATGATCCCCAGGATCAAATTCAACTAGATATTGATACTTTTTTCTAAAGTAATGAAAGATATTAATGTTAATGGTTAATGTCTATTCTTAAATTTGTCTAGCCATCTTCTGCAAGGAATGTTATCTACTGTTCCAAATCTAGCATAAAAAATTCACAAACAGAAGTATTGTCTTCGTTGCATTAAAACCCACATTTATTTATTCAATTTTTAAACAATATCTTCGTCCTACGATTTTTCAGAGATTTTAAAGGTTTTTTTTCTAGCGACTGGACTCTTTTCTATAATTATAACAATTGATCGTATTTTTTCTTCCATGCTTTTAATGTCAAAAATATTCAACATGCTAACATCATACTGCTGGGAAAGACATGTGAACGATAAACATTCTTTAATGTTGTCCCACTTTGGAACTTTCGAACATTGTCAATATTCAATTTTTTCTTTTATTTGATGTTAATTCGATTATTCAAAATGAACAATAAGTAATTTCAAAAACTTCCCGACACAATAAGAGATACAACGGGATGAAGGAATGGCGTCAAATAAAATTGACGCGTGGTACGTGTAACACAATCATAGAAGTGACACCGCGATGCTCTCGGCTTGGAGGTCGTTCCGATCATAGAAGAATTCAGATGAGCAGAGGTTCGGGTTATCGAGTCCCCTTTGTAAAACTTACGTCACAAAATAAATGTGAAGTAGGATTGAAAACTTACAAAAAAATGCTTTATAATCTCAAATTCTGAGATTCAGAGAGAAAAATCCAAATAAACAGAACATTTGCATAAGCGTAAGTTTATAAAGCGCTAACACTCTCGAGCGACTTCTCTCAGACAGAGAAAGAAAGAGCACAAGTAGATTTATAGTTGTATTGCGTTTTTCTTCAACAGCTTTGAGAGGAGATAATTCAGTACATACACAAATGAGAAAATCTACTTTAAACTTAAATCTGAATAAAGTTCCCCTTGTTTTGGTCGAATACCGTTAATCGGGAGTTTGTCGATGTTTTAGTGATGTATGTACTAACGCTTAGAACTACTTGTCAATATTTATTAGCGCCGTGAAAGCGTGGAACTCCATTGTACATTTATATCACCAAAACTCTCTACGATACTCAAAAGGAAGAAGGAAAAAGAAAGATTTATTTTTCGGCATTTTTTCACGAACGAATTTGTATTGAAATTGAAGATGCAAGAATTTATCCTTGAAATTTTTCCAATTTTCGATTTTTTCGATTCAAAGCGTTTTTTATTTCAATTGAGCGTTAATGGTTTGAAACATTCTAGAGGAATGGAAATGAATAAAGGTGTGTCTATATTAAATATAATATTCCTTAAAGGATCTTAGGCTTTTATTGCAAAAGCAATATTTCAGGAGAATTATAAATGGATTCGCGTCGTCTAAATTATTTTAAACTTTCTAGTATTATAAAACGAATCCTTAGAATTAAAATGTTTTGTATGAAATAAATACTTACTGCAAATTACCCACAATTTGATTATGGAAATATCGAAATGAAGCATGCATCGCTGATTGAATACTTCTTGGATCAACGCAAGGATCGTAGTCGTTCACATATTCGTTCGGTTGCATTTCATGTAGTATACCGCGATTGTACAAAACCTTTTTATTATAGAACATCGGATGCCATTCATAGTAAGTAATAAATTGATATACAGCAATATTAATTCGACGTGCCTCCTGATATAAGGTTTCATCATCCCATTGCGGATTGATTTTGGCAAGTCTGCGAGCTAGACGATTGTGTTCACGCAACAATGTAGTTTGCAGAATGACCAATCCAGGATTTTGATTTCCTCTTATATCGCCGAATTCGTAACATAAATTGCCAGGATTACCTAACACGCAATGCAAACTAGGATCTTTCGTTCTTGGTGGCCACATTTGTTGTTCGCCCGTTAACATAAATCCTCCAGTGAATTTTCGCAACGCAGCATTTTGTGCTTCAGAAATGCCATAAACATTTGACAAATCCAAAAAATGTGTAACGCCATTAATCTGTTCGGCAGGCGTTGGATCTTCTGTACCTGGACACATTTGATCCTTATCAGTGACGGAACGTTCAAAGTCAATACAATGACGATTTTTCATGTGCGGATCATTTTTCGGAACAGGAATCGGAAAGCAAGGATTGCTGTCATTGCGGAGTTCATAACGTCCGTAACCTGTGCAACATCGTCTTACTTTGGCTAAAAAAATAAATTGTTGTATATTCGGTTATTCGAAATTGATCCAAAGATATGCCTCAGAGTAATAGAACTTTTTGAAATGAAATTTTATTTCTCCATTGAAGGAACATTTACATTTCAAATGATATTCGAAATAGACTGACAAATAAAGATCAATACTCACGTTCTAGTGGCTTTAATCCAGGTAAACCTGCTGGCATGCGCAAGGATGTGTCATGGGTGACAAGCTGTCCCCACTGCATGTTAAGCAGGGATAATTCCGGATCTGGTTTTGGGTTTCGACTAAATAGTTGATATGACAACCGCCTCGCGCTCGGCAGTGGTCCCCCTGCTCGAGAAATTGGCATAGCGTACACCTCATCACCATAATCAGAAGGTATTAATCGTGTGTATCTAAGTAAGGCTCGTGTTAAAATTATTCTTATAAAATAGCAAACTCTTCGTTGTTTTTCTTACACCGTGAAAGCCATTCCTAATGTCGGATTGTGTGGATTATTACATGATCCGTCCAATGATCGATATTTCAAATCTAAGCAGTGAACCTGCGATTCATTAATGCATCTATCTACAGTTTTCCCACACCATTTCATTTTTAAAGTTGCATTTCTGAAAATAAAATGAGTTCCAAATTGTTTCACCTCCGTTCATAATTTCAATATTATTAGTGTAAAGCGTATTTTTGAATATTGAAGCCGAAAGACAAGTGAAATAGAATAACGTTGTTGGCTGAACAACGAGTGTAGAAATATTAACAGAGGATGTTCCCGTGTTATTTGGAAGAAAACTACTCTCGTTGTGACATCGTTGCAATACAGTTCGAGGAAATGCGAGTTCCCCAAAACAAACCAAGAACAGGCATGTGAAATTGATAAAACGCGTAAATCGATCACTCATTCGATTAGAAAGGAGGGAATGCCGAATGCCATTTGAATTACATTGTTACAATAGCTCCGAAACAAAATTTTATGTAATAATAAGCAATCGATGAAAGACCACTTCTTTTTCCATTTTTAGGTGCTTTGTACTTCTAATGGCACTTATATTAGGTGGAACACGATTGAAAAATACAACCCGGAGTGCATCGCATCAGTTTGAAACATGCGATAGAACAATTGCAAATGGAATCGGACAAGTAGACAACCGGCGCATGAATCGCTAAAGTAATTTGAAGTACTTGAAGGATTCTAGGCCCATCAATGTCACACGTTTTTTGGCAATGAACGCTGTTTTATGTCAGTCATAGTTATATCTTCACCCCATATATGCTTTAGTTAAATCATAAGTATAGAAATAATGGGTTTCTTTTATATCTTCGAAACGAAACTGTTAAATAACATCAAATCGATTAAATGTTACACATCATTTGCAACGAACTTTGCGTTTGATACTCCTAAAGCTGGGACTGCAAACATAACACAGACCGGAACAAAATACTCAAATATAACAAATCAGATTTTAACAAATAAATCGTCATGGCTTGATTTGTAGAAATGAAATCAAAACGAGTGAGAGAAATTCAAGAAACAATTAAAGACCTGCTAGTGGTGAAAATATTAAACTAATGGTAGTTCTATGTTCGTTTTTTTTCACAAATCAGTTTAACTTCACATTTAAACTTTAGCCACAAACGTTATCAGTTATTTCATGAACCGAAAGTTTATTCCTCGAATGCTTGCATGGTCATCTCCGTTCTCATTTTGACAATGTTCCATACATGTTGTCGCTGTTGTGGCTCAATAATTAGTTTAGTTAGCAGTTTGGGCCTTGATCACATACACGTTTATATTAGAGAAAACCCCTTAAACACCATTCATGAGTGCCTTTTACACAAGAATAATGAGTTCACTATTCACTTCTTCACGAAATTCTCTTCTACACTGAATCATTCATTCTTATTTTTATAAATTTTTCAATTTCCCAAGATATATCTTCTGATTTTATTTTCAACAAAGAAATTCACAAACTACCTCAAACATATTGCCACGTCAATTAAAATAATTAATAACACTGAATATGATACTAGGGTCGTCATCGCGGTTCTATTAATGTAGAATCAGTGCCACAAATTTCTAGTCCGCATTGACTTTTAATACTCGGGACCATTTCGAAAAAAAAAACACACCAAATTCAAACTATTGCTATATATTTCCAAAACTAGCAAACATACTTATATAAAGCTGGTAGTAATCTCTTTGCTCATTCGGTACGAGAAATACCCAGATATTTTTGTTTCCGCTGGAGACAAAATATTACCTACAAATAAATTGTAGTAATTTTTCATACAGTTGTTTAAGGCTCATGTCAATCTTCCGTGCATTACACAGGCTCAGTTGGTTATATTTGCGCAAAGACTACCGTCCAGAATTTTAATTGTTCTACTTATGTTGGTTGATAATATAAAAACAGAAATAACTAGAGCTTAATTTTAATCCTACAGGATAATATTTGCATAAAAACTTCACCCAGATTCAGTGACTTGGCCTGATGTTAAAAACTTCAGCTTGTCTCCAACTGAAAGAGGGTCAAAATATAATTTCAGTTGTTATATGTTGAGATAGAAGTGGCAATTCAATATAGTTTCTAGCATTACGATGCCGTTGGCCTCAAACTTTTATTTTTAATTAAAATCGAAAAGTAAGCAGAATATTTTGTCAAATATTGATTCAAATTTGTACGGATTAGTGGAGTTATGTTTTTAAAATTGATGTAAAGTTTCTTGTAATGACTTTTAACACCCTCTGGGATATTATGAGGTTTACGTTGTGTCGCACTAATGTTTGCATGAGTGAAAAACTCGGAAAAATTAATGCAAATAACAACTTGAAAATTTCCAGTTATTGTTAGCATAACATTGTTTTGGTGTTAGGTTCGAAGCCTTTAACTACTCTTGCTAAAATGAAACACTGCGTTCGACACTTTGTCTGCGATCGCGACGCACATTTGTTAATGGATGCAACTATGTCAGTTGTATGGAATATTGAAAAGTGCATATTAGGTGGTTCGATAGAGAACTAAGGGATCAGTATTCTTCTGAGGGACTTGTTATGGAGCTTAAATGTGACGACCGGCGGCATCTTGAATTCAACTATGAGTATCATTACGCCGGGTGGTAGATCATTTACTAGAGATTCGGGCACGGTAAGCCTTCAGTGTACTGGTGATGAAATCGAATCAGTAAGCAGTAAAGAGTGTCATAAGCTACGATGAAAAAAATAGAGAGCATGAAATCTAGTTGAACCTAAAATAAATACAGATTTGCTAAGCAGTGCGTTCGCACAACTATGAAAAGTATTAAGACCCGTTGCTAGTAACATATCTTGGATAAACAGTGAGTCATGGGGCATACGCTTCATGCTTCCCGTGCGGAAGCATTGTTCCGCACATACGCCCTACTTACCTGTAGCTGAAGAATTGGACGAGATAGTTGGGACAATTTTCTGTCTCCACATCCCGTCTGACTCCAGGCTAATTGCGATGAAACAAGGAAAGCCTCACTTCGTGGAACTTGAAAAAGACTGCGATTGTCATCTTGATAAAGAGAACAATCTATAAATTAGAATTATTAGAATTGAAAAGATACTAATTAAATTGAAGTCAGCAGCTAAGTACCTGGACTTGTTGATTGACATGAACCTGAGTTTCTCCGACAAAACTAGGGAAACGTCTGACGAATCTGCATCGAATGTGCCGATTTAAGGTTCGTTATCAACCCAGTGCAGTAAGCAGGTGACTGTTGATAAGGGCCGTACTTCCCATACTGAAATAAGAAGTGAAGCTCCCAGCAAGGAATTCCACTGAAAACGACTGACAGAGGTTGAGAGATGATGGACGTTACACATCGCTGTCAACACCGAACATTGTTTTGAGTCAGCAGTATTGGAGGTGCGATACACATTGGCCGTGTTGCCCCAGATCATCCAAACATCTATATGCGCATAAATGGAAGCTTTCGCTCTTTGCGGAGATATAAATCTACCTAGTAATCGGCAGGAATCCTCGGTAAAAGAAAATTATTAGTTTTAGATCACACATTTCATGAGTATGCATGCCTCGTTAAAATTGGTCATAAGTAATCTGAGGCCGTTGCTCAATTAAAACCATAGTGAATCTGATTCCAACCAACCACAGGTTTTAAGCGTGCATGGATACTTTCAGCCTTAAAAAAGATAAATTAGTCACAGTCTCTTTACTATATACTATGCGAGAAAGATTTTTGTTGCATTCCATACGTTTTTCTGAGAAATGGAAAACAAGAGGACTTCAGGGGAAGTGGAACCGTTCTACCAACAGTTTGGTCGGAGAGATGCTTCCTTCGTTAGACAAATCGAAAGTTGCAAGACGTTATGTTGCGGTACTATATTAACAATGATGTTGCATTCTGACGACGAGAGCGGGGGGTTCCACTTCTAGCAATTCCCTCCATCCTTTCCGCTGTAAGGGAAGGTTTGTTTAGTTTGATGGCGCCTTGAGATAGAGAAAAACAAGGAACTGGCCAAAGTAATGGGTCGATTGGTTCAAGACTTGTTCGTCAGACTGACTGGAGAAGTGTTTCGCAGGTGATCCAGAACTCGTGTTGTTTTGGGAGCCCTACAGCCCGGGCTTAGATCGCGTTCACTTCCCTACCAAAAACAAACTATACTGCAACCATCCAATCTCCCAATAATCATTGGGATGGCATGTAATGTTGCATGCCATCCCAATCTACTATACTCATTCCCTAGACTAATGATCTTCGAAATTTCCAGGTAGCACATAGTTGTGTTTATTATAATTTCTCAAATTGGTTTCCAATCAGCACTTTAAGATGATTCAGAACATTCGGTTGTTATAAGACACAAAAATGATTTTTTATTACAGAATTGGGAGCCAACTTGGCTGGCCAAGAAAACATCGGTGCAGCTGAAGAGGATGAAACCGAGGAGATATCAACATCAGTCAGCACGGTAAACTCCACCAAAATTCAACCTAAATCCTCCGATATGAAATATCTCTCACAGGAAGTAACAGCGCTACGTGTTGAAAGCTCGCGAATCTTCCAGGAAATCATTGATGCACAAAAATCATATCAAAACTTATTAAAATCAACAATTGAAGAACAAAATCTCAATTTAGAAATGCTGAAAAATTTCAATCATCAACTCACTGCCGTAACTAACATTTACGAGCGTAGCTTTTCTCAAGGGTATAATATCTGCAAAGAGTATGCAACTGTTACCTAATCAAATCTATTGATTTCAGATATTTCAGTGATATTAGCGAAGGTGCAGCTAAAGTTCGAAGCGCCGAAGATACTTCACCATCGTCACTTACTCCACCTGTTTCATCGAACGAAGTTGATGGGCTTTCACCAACAGCATCAAATCCATGTCCCAGCCCAACAAACAGGAGACCACGACCTAAACCTACTTTGCCACTACGAAATAATAGTTTTGAGCTCGGTCGCGGACGCCGATGCCATTATGTAAACGAGCGTCAACTAAGCAATTACTATAATACTCAGCCTACGGAAATTGACATGAGGTTAAATAATTGGTTGATTCGAAATAATATTGATCCGATTTCGAGAAATCTAATCTTGCAAGAGGATTTCTCATATGAAGATTTCATGTATTATATGGATAAGACTGATTTACAAAGGATTAACTTGAAGTAAGTCACAAATTATTTATGTTTAGTTATGTATGTTGTATTTGGAGCTCTAAATATGTTGCAAATTTTTTCAATGAAGTAAACTAAAAAGCCTGTCTAAACTGTAAAGCCCGTCTTTTGAGCCAAAAGCAGACATTTCCACTGAAATAGAACCATCTCCGGGTGGAGAATATTTGCTGAATACTCTGTATCCTGAATGAACAAAAGGCGGTGTAGGCCAACAAACAATAAATTCTCGCATTTGTAGTTTTATATTTAAAATAACAATTGATGCTTCACAGAACCTACTTCCGCCTTACATTTGGTGACATTGAAACCTTTAACTTTGTTGTCATTGAATCTTTTACCATTCTTAACATTGTACCGTGAACCTATCGATGAGATTGATTCTGGATTACCACTGCAAGTTCTTGGGTCGTTTTGATCTCTTTTCCCTTACTTTTCCAGTATAATCATTTTCTTTTGTATTGCAAATTCTTCCTTAAAATTTGCCACCTGAGACATGAGACAAGTAAAGCAAAACGCATTCCGTACTTACTGAACAAAATCGGCGACATGATGCGGAATTATCCTGGAAGATATGATTGGAATATGCAACAATCCAATGACTTTCGGATAGGAAACACAACTACGGTGTAGCAGTCGATATGTAACTTTATCGGTGGATAGTTTTCCGTGGTATCAAAATACTGTTAACTCCAATTACGCTGATGCATTCCTGTACTGTTATGTGCGAGTAATATTTGGCATGAGGTTGATTACCTTCGACTTTACCCCATTCATAGTTTACCTGCCAAAATGTTAGTCTTGCACTTGGTTCAAGAAAATTCAACTTGGATTTCGTGAGGAAAATGATTTTATCTAAGTGGAACTGAAAATAATGCTCTTCTTACACCAAGTAGGGTTTCATTTTCTTCGTCACCTTCATTTTCTTGTTAAGTAAAAGCTTTTCTGCTGGATTTAAATTGCTAGTTTCATCCCGCTCAGCCGATTTTACATCGTATGAATTGAACATCGCATTAATAATGTTATAAATTGACTCTGAACGAATTTGTGTCAAATTTAGGTACCAATTGCGGCAGAAAAACTTTAAAGGATTTTCCCTTCGCTGGAGCTCTTTCGTTACGTACGGCTTCCCTTATTTTTCTCTGCGGCTCGGCAAGTTCGCGCATACTTTTGTGAAATGCTTCACACCACTCAATCGACACAGTGGATACGCCGATCAATTTCACGTTTCGATGTCTGCTACTGTACCCATGGCACGAATTTAAAAAGCCTTTCTCGACGACTAACTGTTCGTGTATAGTCATCAGTTTTCACTTGTTACTCATCGAATCCTATATCCCTCTCTATGCTCATCTTTTTATTCCTCCCATAAAGGCGTTAACCGTAACACTTCATGCTGAAATTAAATTAACCTTTGGATATGATAATTAAGAACGTGACGGAAAGTATGACGCAAAGGATTGCCTATGCAAAGGATTTGTTGCGTCCGGTCTTTTTGCCCTGTTAAACTTCGCTAAGTAGACAACTAATCCTCACTACACCTTCAAACGTAGTGAGGATTAGTTGAAGATGTAGTGTACCTTGAAGGTGTAGTGAGGATTAGTTGTCTACTTAGCGAAATTTAACAGAGCAAAAACGTTTGACGACAAATAACTTGTGTCCGTAACTAGTCGTCTTTTTCGGGGGATGTGACGATGGCGTCTACGCTTTTCTATGCAAACTTGACTACTCACGAACCGCTAAGAGAACATCCCCAAGTTTGCGCCAAACCCTGGCCGTCGCTTGATTATTTAGCCTTCGTAAATCTTTTTTATTTGTAAATGTTTCAATATTTTTACAGATGTGGCGTGGAATTACGTATATGGCGTCTTTTAACCAATCATCGTTTACAATATAGCAATCTCACCGATGAACTTGCCCATTCACTTCTCAACAATAACATTGATGAAAGCAATTTACACAGTCTTCCGGAAAATCTACCCAATCCACATCACTTACTACTAAATAAGCCTGGATCAAATTCAGCCTCGAATTGTAATAGCTACGATTCGTCCGATGACGTCGATTATGAATCGTGCAACGGTCTCGACGAAAAAGAACTGAAATATGAATAATAACACTGATAACAATAAATTAGTCTTTAATGCGAATTTAATATTCTAAAGTGCCTTCTAAAGTTAGATGAATAACAATTAATTAATTAATTATTATCGATTGCAAATAAAGTAGTTTTGTGTTAATATTATATTTAAGTCGCGTTTACGTATTCGTGAAGTTGTGTTTTATTATTTTGTATGCTTTTAGTCATTAAAAAAAAAAAACAAATTATCGTTGAATCAGTTTGCGAATTTGTCACAGTTCGCCTAATGTTATTTTCTTCCTTTTTTGTGTCGCGCTAACAATTGAATTGATTCAATACTAGATATATTTTTCGTTTTTTGTTTTTCTTGTGATAAAAAATTATTGTGTTAAAATTAATGCTGATCAAGTACAGACATGATGTAATTCATGCAACAATTTTGAAAATGTGAAAATAATAATGATTGAAAATGTTAATAAAGTTCTTTAACATATGCTGGAGCAAAATGAAACCAGATGTTGAATTTTTTTGTTAAAGTTGATGAATACGGAGTTGAAATCTATCGTTGCATTGTGATTCAGTCGACTAAAATTAACTTTCTTTTTACCCCCACCCAATTCCCACTCGAGTATCTTATCTTGTATGCTCCGGTCTACTGTTTCAAATCAGCACGAGTAGTCCACTCTTCTTCTTTCGTCCTCCTTTTCAGATTACTGCATGAACCTGCGAATGCTAGATTTATTGTCCTTACAGGTTGTCTTTGTGACATGTAAATCGCAAGCAAAAGAACAAAGTAAGATTCCCATCAACTCGGCAGTTCAGAGTTTGTAATTGCTTCCATCATCATAAATAAATAATTATGAAAATTAGCATTCATAGACACACTAGTATCAAGAATCAGTGGCAACTTAAGCTTTGAGGTAAATAGAAAGTCAACGCACACACAGAAAACGATTCCGAACTCATCAAACCATACCCAACAACTGAAATGATCATCTTATCGAGCCATGATTAACCGGTTGTTCGATCTACCACTAAGCACGACAGCAAAGGAAAAAGAAATGCAGTACATTTTACAAACAGCAATGTTAAATGGGTTCCAACTATCAACATTAAAAAGGATTGCGGAGAAAATTAGAAGAACTCGACAGAGGAAAGAGATGTCAACATTAGCCAAGCTAGACTCTGAAAAAACATATTGGAAGGCACTCACATTCCACGCGGATGTCACCAAGCAATTAAAAAGGAACCTCAAGCGACACAAATCAATACGGTTCATCGAATCCAGCTCAATAATATCCTTGGATCAAGCGACAGTCGCATGAGAAATCGGGTCTATACCTAATCGAATGCTCTAACTACTAGGAAGTTTACATCGGACAAACGAGAAGATTGATCAACACCAAAGTCCGAGAGCATCTAAGCGAAGCAACAGCGGCGACGAAGAAAGGAAAGCAGAGCAATTTCACATCAGCAGTAGCGGAACACATCATCACGAAAGGGCACGAAATCACCATCAAAGACGTAACACCAGTTAGAGAAGCTAGAGACACGAGGGAACTGGATGCCTTAGAAATCCTAGCGATATTCAGGGAAAGGAATACCATAATGAACAGTGATGCAGGCAACTGCAAATTTTGGGTATTTAGGCTGATTGCCTAGTTAAAATTTAATTACTTATTTACTTAGCTTAAGTGAGATTTCCCTTTTGAGTTAATTTTTATTCTATCTAAGATTAGTATATAAGCAGAATGTCTAGGTTAAAAAAAAAAAGAAAATCGATTCCGCAAGGTAAATGAATACATAAGATTAAAAGGAAGGTTTTTCTTTATTTTAAGCTGTTCAGAGTCTTTTTAATCATACTGAAATGGGTATTCTCGGTGACCGCAATATGCATTTAGGGAGTGCGAGTGATTGTATGGGTATTCCTTTTCCTGTTCCTTTAAGAAATATCTGCGATATTTAAAAGAAAAGCGGTTCCATTCAAGTTAATTTTGATTATGCGTCCCTGCCAATTCTGAACTGGGGCCAACTCCTTGGCCAGGACTCATTGATCAGTAACTCAAACCAAAAATAAATAAACAACATCCGGTTAGCTGAGTGTGCCAATAAATGCTTCCCAGCCCAGGAGTAAGCACCTGGTGTGAATCAGTACTGTTACATGTTCAAAACCAACTTGAACTCTCCCACTTTTCTTTCTAATCTAGTTTCATTTTCAACTCAAGTCGACAGTTCCTCTGAGAGTTGGTTAAGTTAGGTAAGAAAGCTCTGGAATCCCGAGTTTGTTTGTATTTTCTTCTACCAGTTAAGCAGGCCTTCCATTGCCTATTCTGGTATTCTTCTGATACGAGTCGCTCCAATGCTTTCGCCTTAAACATATTGTTCTTTGTTTCTTCATTTATTTTGATGTTAATTCTTGATAAAATATTTTTGTTCTGTCTAAATATAAGTTAAGAAATAAATTGAGAGTACTTTCTTATCGTACACAATCACTGTTATTAAAAGAGGAAACATTAAACACGCTATAATATAATTAAAAGTTTTATCAAAACAGTCAATGATTTATTCAGATTGTAATCTGAGATTAAGATTGTTTATAAAAAAAAGTGTAGTTAGATGTTTGCACTGAAATCTTTAAATATTTATTTGGCAACAAATATTTTTCCGAAAAAAACATGAACGTGTTGTGGCACATGAATTATAAAGATAAACATAAAGAGATAAACTTAGGTAAATGTTTTGGTGATGAAGTTTTTATCGGAATGAATAACTTGTAAGATATGATCCACCAATTATCGACAAAATCCCCAAAGTGTATAATTGACGTTATTAGGATTTATCACGTGTTGTATTTATTCATTTTGATAATGTCAATGGTGAACTAATAAATCACCAGTATGTTTTATTGCTATTACCGAAGTCATTGGTGATAGATACGTATCAACAAAAGCGAAAACATGTGGAGGAACGGAGATAAGGGACATCTATACGTTATCTCATACCTTTGAAAGTAGTCTATTCCCTGTTGGAGTTGGTCCAAGGAAATATTGTTAAAAAGAGGGAAAACTACCTAGTATGTGTAGTTTTAATATTTATTAGGTTTGTTTTTGTTTTTAATTCGGTTAACGGCTTTGATTCGTGCAATTTCATGGTGGAAAAAGCTGCAATGTGCTTAAATTGGTATTTAAACAGCTAATATTTTCCTGTATGTCCGCGTGGAATAAACTATTTATCAAATCGTATAACATATCGCTTAATTCTATAGTGACTTACAATTAAAAGAAAAAGGGTAAAAAAAACTTAAAAAAATAAAAAGAAAAAAAAATTAATATTTACAATAATAAAAGTTAGTGATAAGGGTAGGCTATGTTAGATCTTACATACCAAAGCAGGAGTGGTTTACCTTTACGGGCTATCTTAGAATTTTAATTTTAGCTATTTTTTTTTCAGTTGTTTATTTTACTTGATATACTTATATTAAATTTGAATAGTTTCTTATTGCTAGGGTTCTATTCGGATGTATTTATCTGTATTATATTTATTTCTTGTTTATTTATTTATTTTTTCTTAACATAATTTGCTTGGTGAGTGCTTAGATTTTTATTTTATCCAATATAGAGATTTTTCGGAGGCTCGTTATAAAATGAAGGTTTCTGCATATTGTTAGAGGATCCCTGAAGCTATTGCGTCCTCTCTTCTCCCAGAAGTGCGATAGGGGAGGCATAGTAATAAATCAATGCTGATGCTACCTTATTATCAGTTACGATTTTTTTAACAAGTGGGTTCGGGTGTTGAGAAGGTTTCGTATTCTTTTGCTGGCTAGGTTAGTTACATAGTCTAGAAATGGTGTTATTTGCGTGCATTCACAGAATAAGGAATTTTTGTAATATTTCAAATCAGTTGTTCTATACTTTCCAGAGCAAGCCCTGAGTATTTTCCTCTCAAAGACTTGTAATTTTTCGGCTATTGTTGGCGACATCTGCATCCATATCGGAAACCCCTATGTGAGTATCGGCCGAATCAACGCTTTATACATGAGGATTTTGGATTGGGAATTGAGATGCGGGGATCTAAATAGGGACTTTAAGAGTTGAGAGGCTATCAGTGCTTTATTGAGTACAATTTTGGCATGTGGGTTAACTTTAAGACGGTGATGGAAGGTTAAACCAAGGTACTTGATAGAGTTTCTTAGCGGAATTTGCGTTCGGTAATAAAGGGTAATATTTTTGCTTTCCGAGACTGTAAATGAGTGACCTTTCCCACTTGCATTGCGAAAGCAAATAAGATCAGACTTGTTGGGGTTAACTTTTAATCCCCAGGTGTGAAAAAAATCCAGTACCAAATTAAGATGATTTTTCACAGCGAACAGTGCCTCCATCGGTCTGTCTCCTGTTGCGTATAAAATGGTATCATCTGCATACATTAGAATCTTCGGCTGATAGACACAAGGCTGAGCTTGCGGGCTATAGGGAATGTCGTGCACAAAAAAGTTGAATAATTTTGGCCCAAGGATTGAACCCTGCGGGACTCCACTTTTAACATCAACAAGTTTTGAAAGGGAGTTATCAATGGCCACAAAAAGCTTTCTTTCTGTTAAGTAGCTAATCATGATTCTGAGAAGAGGAATAGGTGACTGATTTGTAATCAGTTTGTACAATAGGCCATTTGTCCATACCTTATCGAACGCTTTCTCTAGATCCAGTGCGCAGGCCACAGTAGCATGTTTTTTTCTTAGCCCAACAATTATGTCATTTTGCTGTATCAGGGCAGCATGCTCTGTAGAGTGCATGGAGGTGAAACCGAATTGTATGTTTGGCAGTCTAGGGGCGAAATAAGAATCGAAAATTTTTGCAATAATCTTTTCTAGGATTTTGCCAAATGGAGAGAGTATTGATATGGCGCGGAGATCTGCAATTTCCCCGTTAAATCCTTTTTTTTTTGGAACTGGAATTAATCTTGCAACCTTCCACGGGTTTGGAAAGTATCCATTATTAATTCAGTTATTGAAAACTATTGTGAGTTTGGGAGCTATGGTGCTTGCAGCTTTTTTTTAGTAAGAAATTAGAGACCTCATCTACTCCAGTAGATTTTTTATTTTTAAGTGAGTTGATGGCATTGAGTACCCCGGAATCTTTTGTGAAAAAGGCAGAGTGTGGTCCCTCAGCCGGGTAGGAAGTTTTCGGAACAAGAAATGTCCTATTTCTCATTGTGGATCGTTGAAGCGTGTAAATATGTAGTATATGTAGCTCACTGGTAAGACCTCAGTGTCCCGATTTTAATTGGTCAGTCAGCTCCATGCCTATCGTTTACACTTAAGTGGAGGAACATTTACTCGAAGGCGAATTATGAATGGCTGTGAATTATGTAGCTTTCCAGACATTTCCCAAAATTCTAGCAAAATAATAGAGTATGTTTTCATGCGAAGACAGCACTTCACTACGCTAACTTTGATATTCTCTTCTGTACGTTATCTTTATTCGCCTGACTCTCTTTATCATCGGAATACTGTCATTTTATTGTGGTGCCATTAGGGAAGTAATCAAATAATCCTTCACTTTCACTGGAAATGGTAGCGACAACCTCGAAGACAGCTTTTGGTTGCTATGGTCCAAAACCATGTAAACTTGTGTTATAGAATCCTTCTTCTTTGCCGGTAAGGCGAACACACAGAGCTACTAAGTGAGTCTGGCTATGTATGTTATATCAGAATTAAAACGTACAAATCCTCCCAGCTACACTTGGGTTCAACAAAATGATGCTACACGTCAAATAGATCAAAAAGGATCAGTGTTGTTATTAAAAACTTCTGTATTCGAAAATATCTCTGCAGAAAATATTAATTTCTGCAGAAAATATTAATTTCTGCAGAAAATATTAATTTCTTTTATCTCTGAAGTGACTTGAAGTCAATGGTTTTACGTATCACTATACCAAGTAATTTGAAAGAGTTGAAACATAATATTCATTTATAAGTTGTCACGGCTTGAAGTCGCGGTGGACTTATGGTTGCCTGGATACATCTTGGACGTATTTTGTTGAAGTCCTCAGTCCTGTGGTCAAGCTGCCGGTCAACCTTGACAGCCCTGCGCTCTCTCTACTGAGAAAACTGTCAAGTTCGCGGAACCGCGAATATAATGCAGTTTTATGTTTCGTCCGTTAACATTCAACTGTTTAAGAGATTTTATTCAAAATAAAATTTTAACAAAATAAAGCGACAGAATTTAATATTTGTACCTCTACGTGTTACTTTTTAAATGAAATACATGCACATATTTGTGACCGTGTTATTAAATTCTTAAATTGTCAAGAGATTCAGTGTCACCATTGCCAAATATTCATTTTTTTCTATGTATCAAACAACTCGTCTGACCTACCCACTGGACGTTCGCGCCACTTCCTCAAATCGATTTTTGGAAGTGTTGAACATTTCACCGGATGATTCCTGGAAATCGCATGTTATTACGTCAAAGTATTTGTTTTATTTTTATTACTTCCTAGAAATTGTTTTGAAAGCTTCTGGCTGCATGTACTGAATATCTGAGTTGTCGCACATGAGACGAGCTGCATTGGCTTTGCGTATTTCAGCTAGTTGTTCTATAGAAATCCAGATCAAAAATCAAAATAGGAAGTTTTTGAAATTCCAAATTGTTCTAACCCGGAGTAAACGGATATGGTTGGTCGCCATTTTCAAAGAAATATCTATCTCCGATACGATAATCCTTGAATTGTTTTAAATTTATGCACAGGAATGTCGGTCCTACAAGAGAATTCTGTACATGTTTTTCCAGCGCTCCACCTACTGAAAGATCGACATCCTCGAATGATTCGTAGATTTGTTGAAGTTTTGCGATATCCTTTGAAAATAATCAAAGTCATAATTTGCATGAAAAAGTTGATACACATTCGAATGTTTACTTGTTGTGAAATATAATCTTGAAAGTCTTCCCAGCAAGTTGCCCGTCTCAGACCGCAATAATCTCTGTAATCATTATAGGAGGGAAGTCCATGATCTCTACCGCGTTGTATATCAAATGTCCTTAAGTCTTGACTAATAACAACGCCGATAAGTGGGAATTTATCAGCGGCCTGTAAAACTACTCATAATTTTATCGAGATTGGAAATAGAAGGATTGTGACCTCGATGTCGTAGTTAGTGTCAGATAACGCCGCGTTTTGCGTACCAAGCCCTCGCACGATCGAGCTGAATTTACATCCTTCTTCAAGATAACCGGGATTATTCAGCACATTTGTTAGATTTATTGAAACATTTTCAACCCTCCGCTGCTCAGTCATTAACCTGGAAAATAAACGATCAATGAACCATAGTTTCCCTGATATCGAAGCAATTTTAAAAAATCGTTTGGAACTCGATAGCTTACTTGTAGTTTCCCATGATCTGATTATGAAAATTCCTAAACGATGCATGATGAAACTCTTGTCCACTTCTCGGATCGGCACAAGGATCGTAATCATTCACATAGGCACCGCCCTTTGTTTTGTGAATCAAACCTTTTTCATACATCCTTTTGGCTCCATAGAAATTCACATTCCACTCATAATACGTAATGTACTGATATTGTGCAATATTAATCCTGCGAGCTTCTTGGAAAAGTGTTTCGTCATTCCAGTGAGGATTTATTGCTGCTAATTTACGTGCCAGTCGATTGTGCTCACGCATAAAAGTGATCTGGAGGACGGTCAAGCCAGGATTTTGATTGCCCCGTACATCGCCAAAGTCGTAGCACACTCCACCTGGTGGTGCCAGAGGACATGTTATAGAAGGGACTACATTTTGTGGTGCCCATTGTTGTTTGACATCTCTCGTTTTCAGGAAGCCGTCAGCGAATGATCTTAGTCTATTGCTTCGAGCATCTGAACTCCCATATGTGAATGACATATCCAAATAATGAGTAACACCATTGAGTTGTTGGGCTACAGCGGGATCTTCGGTGCCAGGACATTGCTGGTCTTTATCTGTTACCGAACGATCAAAGTCCAAGCACTTACGATCGGGGAAGTAAGGATCATCTTCTGGTACAGCTACTGGAAAGCAAAATGTTGTCGTGTTTCGCACCTCAAATTGTCCCGATGAGCTACAACATTCCATCTCCTTCACTGAAAGTGGGAAAAATTATGAAACAATAATTCGAAGGAATATCCTTCATCGAGGAAACTCTATTGTAATAAATTATCTCTTCCATGTTAAATTATATTTGGGACATAAACTCATTTAATATATGAGTAAAATTAAAGTTGCTCTGAACTATTTATGTATTACAAAAAGTAATATCAATGTTAAGGGAAAAAGTCATTTTGGGAAATTATTTTTTATTTTATTTATATTTAACTTACTTGGCAACCGTTTCAAACCAGGAACACCATCGGGGAAGCGTGTGGACGTGTCATGGGTAACAATTTGTCCCCATTGCATATTAAGTAAAGTATATTTTGGATCCGGAATCGATACTCTACCGAACAATGTGGATGCTATCAATCTTGAACTAGGCAAAGGATTGCCACTGCATGCCTTAGCCATTTCGAACAAGTTATCCGCATAATAGGCGGGTAGAAGTCTCTGATAGCTGGAATGGTAAAGAATTTTTCCTGTTAAATAAATACGAACGTTAAAGCCTGATAAATGCCTTACGCTGTGTACTGCATCCCGAGAGAAGATTCAACAGGATTGTTACAGGCTCCACTCAGGGTTCGATATTTTAAACTGCCACATTGAATAGTTGACGCATTGATGCATCTCGTCGGCTCTCGCAGGCATGTTATATTTTTTGTGGAGCTGGTATTGAAAGTGTATACAAAATTAGATGATTTTTCGTTTGTATTTGTTTGGAAAAATAATTTTGTATCTAATTTCAAATCCATTAAAATTTATAGAAACTATTATTGACATTTCAATATCGCAGAGTTTCAATAAAACGCATCAAGGAATTATTTGCTAAAAATGTTGGTATCAGTAACCAGAGATCCATGAGAGAAGAGTTCATTAAAATCATTATCAGATCATAAAATTTTTTCATGTTTTGAAATGATCAAAGCAAATATCAATTGAAATAATTATTTATCACTGAAACTCTAATCAAAACTTCTTAGAAACGATTTTTTTATGCTTAGGGAACAATTTATTGTATCAAATTGTTGATTAATTTTAAATTTCTTCATTTATTCTGAAATTGATTTAGAAAGATATTACCATGGTTACCGCATCAAGTATGAGTAAGTAGCGATTCCGACGAAATAACTGGCACTTCTATTGAGTAGCTCTTACTGCCAATTATTTGATCCTTAAGCACTGGGCTCTATATCAGTAGCAATGTCCTACACATAAACATCACCGTAAAGCTGCTAAATCGACATCCAAACAATTATTATATATAATATGAAGTTTTGCTGGCCGCTAAATCCCCTGCATCGGCGTCTTTGACTAAAAGACTCAATTAAAGAGGACCTTCGAAATACAATTTGGTCTCTTAGTTTATGGTTATCCCAAACTAACTCTATCGAGTTTTCGTCAATCCAGATTTTTTGCTTAATGAAACGTGGTCGGTTAATTCTTGCGTTATCAAATTTATTTCTCATGCACGAACTTTTCAACCCGTTTTCTTACGTTCCATTGACATGACAACTACACCTCCATTTTGGCTTCAAATATTTCTCACACGATTGACACCAATTTGGTATGAATTCTAGTTAGATTGTTGTGAAGCAGGTAATGATGCTGCACTTCAACGTTAGTTTCAAAAAACCTGTGGCGCGTTTCTACTCATTCTCCTCTTCAATCGATCAAATTGAACTTTCTGGGTTCTTCCGCTGGTCTTCGTGCCTCAACCTTGTCCGAACACTTTTTCAGATATCCATTCATTGATCTTCCGCTTCCAACGCGCATTGCATTTTCTTAACTTCCGGTTCCTCTCGTTCGTCACAATGTTCGCACAGCTCATACTTTTACCTTATCTGCAAGTAACCGAACTCCTTCAGATTTTGTTTCTATACTGGTGACATAGGCGTTACTACCACTAAGTATATTTGGAGCTTTGTTTTCCTATGTAAGAGCCGAAGTTTTTTTAACTAAGCGCTTAGTTGGGCGCACGGGCTGCCATCCACTTGCTCTCTCAATGCAGGACCATACCTAACTCGATACTGCACTTAGCGACTAATGCGGCTACTTCCACACCACAACCGGTCATTGTGACTTTTCCTGTAACTGCAGCCTTAAAAAACTGATTATCCAAGGCTTTCGGCAGGACTTACCGAAAAATGGCACCTTCTACCACTCTTGATACCCCGTTAATTCTTTGCCGGCCTCCTAACATGTAATGGGTAGGCTTTCGGTCCTTGGAGTTATCTCTCAACGCCCACACTAGACATTTCGCTACCCTGAAAGATTTCAGGCGCTGACAAGAAGTATCCATCGAGCCGAGTTGAAGTCGTACCTCACATCAAGTGGCTCAAGCAATACAGAATGTTTGAGGTGGGAATTGTGGCCTCTGTCAATGAATCCAGGCCACCACTTTTGCGATTGCATGGATTTTCGACCGTCTAGCCTTGAAGCCAAACCTTTTAGGATGCAAATCCCCTGTGGCTTGTGTTTAAAGTTTTTTCCTGAAGAGCTGAAGAGTGTTTTCCTGAAGATGAGAGAACAGATTTCCAACCCCTCAGCTGATTTTGGTTACCTTCTTCCAGCATTGTGGGAATATGTGCTCCAGTAAACAGATGCTAAAATTGCTAAATAACATTTCAAGGTAGATAAGACGCATTAATTTGAGCACTGTTGATGGGATATCGTATTGTCTTTAGTGTTTCGCATTTTTCAATATAGTTTTTTGTTTAGCTCCTTTGAACAGGAGAGCGGGTCGGCCTGTACACGTCTGGTACATCAAAAATACGGTTTGATGGAAAAGTACCTAGACAATCTCGTCCATAGTTTCCATCTCAGGAACTCCAACATTTCCCATAACCAGGTTATGGCTTAGGACTCTGAGATTTCATCGAGGTTTTGATGGTATTAGGTCATGTTATTACTGATCAAATTGGGAAGAAGTTCCTAGCTGGCCAATATGTCAATATTCGAAAATGTGACTGCAGGGCGCAGCGGTAGTATTCGAACGATCGGGTCTGCAAACACACTGAGAATACACCAAATATTAAATAAGGGTAGTAGAAATGCGTAAATCGCTAGGTGAGAGTTTCCTTTAAGATCCATTAAGAATCTCGTTCCCTTTAAGATCCATCCTGATGCCTTTGAAATCTCGAAAATGAAAACAAACACGATGTGGTCTACAGGAAATAATCATCACTGAAACGAACTGAACTTACTAGAGATGGTTTTTTAATCAATTGTGGCAAACACAGCATTAAGGACATTTGGATTTGAATTTTATTTTAATCGATTTTTGTTATCGTTCGAGTTGAATTCGACGCTTAAGTTAAACATCCTATCAAGAGAGCTTAGGACGTTCCCTACCAACACCACTTTCAAACTGAAGGGTTCAGAAACTTTAACATTAATTTCACATGTGATGCCGCAAACTATTGAGTTTTTCCTTTTACGATTGCCTGAGGAAAACAAATGCATCGTGCCATTAACCTCTGAAACCTTGATTGTACATTAAACGTCTTTCCATTATTCTTGTCATATATCACTGAGGATCTCAGTGATTTCCCTTACACTGACACATTCATTGTTTTTTGAAAAATATAAACGAAGTAACTTGTCGTTGTTCTTAGGCAAACCATACAAGTGTAATGCTGTATGTAATATGATATTACTTAATAAATTATTTACCTTATAGCCAAGGGCAAGAGATGTATAATACCGAACATAAGAATTCTGAATACATTTTTCATTTTAACTTACGAGGACTCCCTTACTTTGATGAAGTAATCCTCTATGAGGCTAAACTATAACTAACATGAAAATATTAGTGATTGCGCTTTAAAAAACTTTCCAATGTTTACAATGATAATAAAATAAACTGTCCTTATTCACCTTGGTGTGCTTGTAAGTTTTCTATGACCAATTAAATTTATAAGTTGCTACCGAATCTACTTCCCTCCCCCAGCCCTAACCAAATGATATTACGCGAGAATGTCACTGACTACATGTAAATTGTATTGTTAAATAAAATGATAAACATAACACATATATAAACAAGCTTTTGCAAATTAATGGGAAGATATAAGAAGTGCAAATAATGATAAACTTTTTTTTAGGCTCTAACCGAAGCTTTTTACTATATGAAAAAATTACAGCAGTCATAAAAACTTGAACCGTCTGGCATTATCAGAAAGTAGTTATTTTATCAAAGTATTGAAAAGTGATTAGTAAACTTTCTTAATAGTCATTCGGTGTGAAAAATTCATTTTCATCCGAAAAAATTGTAAAGTAAAATTTCTTAAATATTCAAACAAAGTATTCGATTGCTTGTAACTTTTCGACTCTGATAAATACTATTAATATGAATAATTGGTTTTGAACAGCGATTACCGCCATGCATAATTGCATTGATATTAACATGCATTAGTTGATACAAAGGATATCCCGAAAGTGGTTGCAAACGGGTACGAGAAATTGTAGCCGAAAGCCTCAGTAATCCTTGGTAGATTTAAATTGAAACGCTCATCTGCCTGCCCTAGAACATAAGTATTTTTATTCTGCACTTTTTATGGGAAATTTATGATAAAATATATTTATTATAAAATATATTTATATCAATTAGATCTTTCGTTGCCGCTGCCCATAATATTTTTGTTTTTCTTTGGGTCAGCCGGGCCTTGCTTTTTTGTTATCGAGGACGCGTTTTCTGTCATAGAATGACGCTGTATGCAGTCATAGCTCGCTCTGAGCTTCAGATTTGTTTTGCTGCATATCGAGTCCATTAAATCGTTACCTTCCCGAAGCTTCCCTGCTCATGTTTTCATGTGTTGGACATAAGTATTACTTCATTTGAGATGTCCTGGACGGGGAGCTACCAAACTGCTCCCCAGAAAGCAGAAGCTCCTGGTGCGTGAGCAGCAACATCAGGATGAATGTAGAATTTTCTGAAATTTTTGAAGCATTTTTAAAGACACCTAGATTGTTCAATGGTCCGTAAACTGCTGTTTATCCTTGATGATAATGACTTGAATGCCAATATTGAAATTTGAATCTCTTTCCAATCAAAAGGGATAGAGCTTTTAGTATTAACAAGCGAATATTTTCTTCTCTCCGTTTGCTTTTCCTCCTCTACTGTCTATTTTCGACTTACTATATCTTTAAAAATAATTTGTTTGTCACTATGTCGGGGTTTTGAAGAAAGTCACATAGTTTGAACACAAAAACATAATCATGTATCACTACAGAGACCATTTTACATGAAGTAGTTTGTTTGATAAATTTAGGTTATCTTTAGGTTATATTAGGTTAAATTTAGGTTAAAAATTAAAGGTTATCTATTTCTTTCTTAAATATCTTGTAATTAATTTTAAATCCACAATCGTCACGGCGACGCCTACAGGATAGTCGGCCTCGCACCGACATCCGATCGGCCACTCGGAAGTTCTCTACAATGGTGGCTGCTGGCGACTAGCTCAGTGTGGGTCGGACCCTAGTGAACTTCCGCTCTGGTTCCATTATTGAACCAGGCACCGAAAAAACCCGATTTTCCGAAGGCAACATTTCAAAAAATACTTTCCTCTCCGTTATCCTTTTCTTAATCAATCAAATTCCAAAAACGACGACGATAATCGCGCACCCATTAACCGAAATTCCGGGGTGCCCGAAAATAAACTACGTTACTACAAATACTGCGAAATTGTCACACGAATACAACACACCCTGAAAACATCACCTAATTCCAACATGACCTGATTCCTGAAAAACAGCCTGATTCCATCAGACTGATGGAAGGAAAGACACGTGTTTTGGTTACAAATTCATAACATTTCATTATTCGGTCGCTATTATTAAACTTCTTTTGATATTGTATATTCACTGTTTTGTTCTTCTTTCGATGAACTTGGATACGAAGCCTTTGGTTATTAACATGAAGCATGCATCCTGCTGATTTCATTCTGATACCGCTCCTGAATGTCTTTTCGTTTTAGCTTGAAGGCGGCTGTCACAATGCGCAAATCAGACGACCACAATTCTTTGCGTAATGTCATTATGGCGGGTACTAGGAATTTTTGTAGCTTACATTTCTTTGCACGATCTGCTATCTCTCTAATTCACCTTTATCAGTTTAATATTTGATATATAATTTCTTGATTCGCCAGCACGAACACGCTCTCCTTTTTTTCGTCTCCCGCACGATCATGCACTCCTTCGCCAAGAGAAAACGACTTGTATGCAACGGGATCCTTCGCGTATTCCCATCGTGGTGGCTTTTCTTCCGCAAGTCTCCGTGAGTCCCCCTGATGGTATTGTCACACTTGCGAGGTGAGTTTTTGACAAATTATGATTCTCAAGTGTGTCATCTTGACGGGACTGCCACACTTAAGAGGTGGATTACAACAATCTTCTTTTGTAAAGTTATCTAGTGCACATGATTTGCGGATGTTCCCGATAGCTTCGCACCCGTAAGTCATTATCTAGTCAATTAGTGTTCAATGATTGTCAAATTTTGTAAACATCAATTGGAGTAAGTTGGTTTTTGTTCCCCTATATGCAAGAAAGAATGTGTCATACGTTGATGTTCTTTAGCCATCCTCGTCAGAACTGTTCTTCCATTCCTTGTAAGCGCTTTTTATCACGCGTAATCTATGTATGTACGCCATCGATGTTTTAATTTAATTTCCTATTTTCAGTTCCTTTTATATCCACCACCATTCCTCCACGATAAACTCTTTTCCGTAATTTATGCAAACAGCATAAGGCTCAAGCGCTGTTTTTTGTCGTCAGCTCACTCATTGACCTGTATTCCTGCATGTCCTGATATCCTTCCTATCGTCACCTGTTGACGTCTTTTTACCACTTCTTAGCATATATGTTTAATGCATGGGAAGTTGACAGATGCTATGGAAGTCGCCATTAACGCTACCATTGTGCGTATGGAATCAATGCATCGTCGTAAAACTTGATTTTGTTTTGTGTTTTTCACAATTTTTTTCGGCCAAGATTATGGCCGACTGCTCAGCTGTGTAAACGGAAGAACCTTTTGATATGTTGTAGACAAAACTGTCATTCTCTCTTCCCAATCCTATTCATACTAACAGGCAATGCATGCAGATACAACAATTAGTTGTACGAATTAACTGGTGATTCAGAAGCCAAAAGGGAAAATATTAAGATAAGGTGGGCTGCTCATTTATAGCTCATTTGTAGGAAGAAGATGGGTAGGGAATCCTTGAATGCGTGAAGTCAATTACCTCCACGAAGACGGAATTCGAAAATTCCAGGAAGCGATCAAGAAATTGAGAGAGTTGAAAAAGAGGAATTTTTGAGTAAGTATTGCCTGCGTTTGTCAGCTTTGATTCCCCTTCAATTCAAATAAAATTCTTAGAACCTATTTTATCTTTTGTAGATCATCCACCAAACGTCAGACGTAAGCTTGTAATGTCCGTATTTCGTCGAACGTAAGTAACAAGGATTTGATCTCATCTTTGTTCTTCTCTCCAACTATGAGCACGTTCCCGTGCTCATAGGGAACGTCATGTGGTCATCTAAGCCTGCACAAGTGTATCGCTAATGTTTTACATCTCAAAAGGTGCCTACATTGAACGGCATTGTGTACTTTGATAATATCTGCCTATGAGACATTTGTTGAATCATTTATGTCAGATACTGTACGATCCCCTTATTTGGATAATACACAGATAGCATTGTGTGTTTTCCTGGGGATATCCCATCAGCTGCTCCATTAAAAGCAATCTTAAAAATTATGGTACTCAAAACAGAACCCTGCGGAGAACATTTTCAAGGGTGCGAATTTGTTAAAACTTATTTGGTACCCTCACCTTCAAGGTTCTTCCATTTTGGAAACTAAGTATAAAATTTTTCGGTATTGTTTGACAATTTCCATCACTGCTGAAAAAAGGATGCAGAGTCGGTTCAGCCGAGATCAGAGGCTACCCGTGACCAAAGAAGCTTTAACCACAGAAATGTGACAAACAATTCCAAGTTACGTCTTTGGTGCAACAGCCCGATTGCAAGTGGGAGGACGAAACTGGCAAAAAATTATTGTTACCATTATTATTACTTCCATTTTGCTCCCTTTCACTATAACCTTAATTACTTTATTTATTTATTTTTATAATTTACCTTCTGTTTACTTGTTGTACGTATAGTTTATTTGAAGTAACAGTCAGTCTACATTCTTAAGCGCTAACCAGTGTGCCATACGAGGTGATCGTTGAGCGACTAAGGACGTTGTATAGGTCAGAAAAGGATTTAGAGTGCGTGGTAAGTTTAGAATATGGTATTGTCACCCTACGACTTAAAAATGGCAATTAACTTATATTTCATGTTAATATACTTTTGTTAAGCGCCAACGTTAGATCGCATAGAATCGTTTTGAAGCTGAATCCATGATTTCACAAAAGTGGTACTAGCTTAGTAATTCAAATAATTAAAGAAAATTAACAAAGGATTTTGTACCCGAAAATTTGCTGTTAAATGCTTATTGTGGATTCAAATTTTAAAAATACTTTCAATGCAATTTAAGTTACAATTAAAAGTAATAATTTAATTTTTCTTTCTGTACGACGTTTAAAATTTTAAATAATTCGATTAAATAAAATCAAAAATTTGATTATTTTTTCTCTTGTTTCGACAATGATTTTGACTACCGTTTTGACTACCATTTTCGATAAAAATTGATTTTTTTGATTAATAAATCAAATTTAATTGTTCCAGCGTTGTGTAGGGGTATAGGGAATTGATAAATATAGAGTTTTTTGGCCAAAGTTAAGATTGGATATGGTAGGATTAGCAAACAGATGAAGCAAAATTAAATGAAAAAAAAAAATGTTAAAAGTAATAAGTGACAATTTAAATTACTGAAATTCAGCAAATATTATTATTCAATTGAATGTGGTCCTAAAATCACGTTAGCATTCCTAGTCCTGAAATAATGGTCTTAGTTTATGAAAAAGACTGACTTAATTAATGAAGATTGGCTAAGGAAATATATGGAGATAAACATGGTAAAAAAGAGGCTTTGAAGGATCGTCTGCTGTACTTTGATGGCGTTTAAGGATACTGCGATTTAAAAAGTACCAGTACCAGTAAACCAGTTACCAGTAAAGATAGACCAGTAAAAATGGTACTTCAAAACTCTGTTTGATTTAAAAATAACTGGATACCAGGCTTATTCAATGGTAACCAGTCCTTATGGTGTGACTAGGATCATAGAAAGAACGTATTGTGAGTTGTTTTAATACTTCCAAAAGAATGTTTTTTATATCCAAGGCCGGAAAACAAGTGGAAGATGGAAATGTTTGAATATGCTAAATTGTAGGCCTCGTGTCATAATCAAGGATATTCAGTAGTATCATTAAAAGTAACTTAGCAAGTTATTTCAAATCAACCAAAAGTTACGGGAAAGATTATGAAGCAAGAATATTGGGAATCATGCGAAGAGATTTTGAACAACGTTTACTTGCTTGTGAACAGCTCCTGGAAAGGCAAAACCGGTAGGGATATCTGAGCACTGTATCGTGACTATAATGGAAAATGAATTCAATACGATATACCTGAGTGTAGGAAATCGTGGGGATTCCTCTCATATCACCGACAAGACAGAGTATTCAAAATCATGCTCTGTATTGGTAGGGTAAGTTTGTCTGTTTGCAACCGTCTGAAGGAGGCACAAGAATGCTTTTTTGAACGCAACGGATACATTTGCAAACCAAAGGTAAACTTCCGCAATACGAGACACGCGATAAAATTAAATTGTGCGTGAATATGCTCAACCTCACGGGGCAAAAGTGGTCAAAATGTACCTAGAAAACTTTAAATGAAGAAATTTACGCTTTCAGCCGTATTCTTTAGACGTTGTTCCCTCCGACTATTATTTATTGTGATCAGTGGACCACTGCCACTGTGATCAGTGGACCACTGGTCGATCAGCATTTTCAACTTTCTAAATAAGTGAAAAACTGGATCGTCTAGTAGATTTCATCAAAAGATGATGAATTTTTCAGCATGGGACTCGTATGCCACCCAAAAAAGAGAAAAATGTAGTTCTCAGCAATGGACAATAATTCGAAATATTAGTATTTCACCAATTTTCTAACGATAGTGCTGCAAATTTTTCAGGAAACAATGGCGAGATTATAGTTTACACCCGATATACATTGTCTTTCCAAACAATTCTTTTGGAAAGGTGGAGGTAGTGTTAGCAATACAATAAGTTGCACTTTTAGTCCTTCTTTAAAAGAAACCATTACAGAAATGAAAACTCATACTTTGTGCATCATATTTTTTTTTTCAGATAGCTTCAAACAAGTGTTTCTATAAAAAAAACAACGTTTTCGATGAAAACCCCTTTTTTAAATAAATAAAAACAAAAATTTTAATATGTCCAGAGATTGTATAATTGAGTGTATTCACTTTTAAACGTAGTTTTCTACTAGCGCTAAGCTTGGATATCTGAGATTTTTCATAAACGTAGAAATAAAAAGCCAGACAGTGCACTTTATTAGTTTGAGTAGTCAAATACAATTTATTGCGCTGCACAGCCACAAACAAACCTCTTCAGTTACCTTAAATAATCAACGATTTCAAAACTTTGATTTGATGTTTCGATACATGTCATACAAAAATCCTTGGGTATCCTTAGACCCACATGATTTTTCGTCAGACCACAATGAAAGGTTCATCTTTGGAATCTCAGAGCATAACTTGAGACGATTACTAGGGTGAATAAATTATTAGATACGGAAATGATTGAAAAATACTTTAAAATCACATTCGAGAGTACATCACATCAAAAAAATTTCCGATAAATTTCCAAATAAAAATTGATGTTAATACTTCGAATATGACTTTCAATTCAATGTATATACTAAACAGTACTTTTTTGATATTCGCCAGAATGCTTTCGGTTGCATAACTTGTACATCAGAATTATCGCATAATATCCTTGCTGCACTTGCTTTTCGAATTTCAGCGAGTTGTTCTGCAAAGATGTGGCGGTTAAGCAGCAACATGTTATTACGATTATGCCTACCTCTTGTGAATGGATATGGTTGCATTTCATTCTCGAAAAAATATCGATCACCAGTCCTATAATTTTTAATTTGTATCAAACTAATACATAAGAATGTTGGTCCTACAAGCGAGCCCGGTTCTTGTCTTTCTAAACCTCCGCCTACAGACAAGTCAACATCTTCGTGTGACTCATAGATCTTTCGCAGCTTTTTTATATTCTGAAATTGAAAAATTCAGTTGTTATCATCAAAGCCTCGCTCTATTCCGTATCCTCGATACGCACTTCGTGGGAAATGTAATCTGAAAAATCGCTCCAACGGGTAGCTCTCTTAAGACCACACAATTCTCTGAAGTCGTTATACGTGCCAATACCGTGGTCACGACCACGTTGAATATCAACCATTCTTAGTCCTTGAGTTGCAAATGAGCCTGGGACGATGAAATTGTCTGAAATCTGTGGAGATTCATTGAAAACATTGGAGGTTCATAACTTATTATGCAAATTATTTGCAACGCACTTCCTTATCGAAATTTGTGTCGGTTAAATCTGCCGCTTGTGTAACTAATCCCCGAACGAACGAATCATACTTGCACTTTCCTTCCAGGAGAACAGGATTGCCAATGTAATCAGTGAGTTTGTAGGACTCGTTCGTGAGCTTCCGTTGTTCATTATAAAGTCTACATAAGAAACCACATAGTTTGAGTTAATTTTGAATAAAAATAATAATAATATTATTTGAGTAAATACTGATAGCAAGCCTACTCAAGACGTCCTACGACTTGATTGTGAAAATGTCGAAAAACTGCATGGTTGAATGCTTGTATTCCTCGTGGATCTACATAAGGATCGTAGTCATTTACGTAATCACCAGGCCTTGTATTGAAAATGATTTCATTCTCCAACAAACGATCAGTCCCGAATAGATTTCCAAGCCATTCGTAGTACGTAACATACTGGAATTGCGCAATATTAATCCTTCTTGCTTCCTGATATAAAGTTTCATCACTCCAACATCCGTTCAGCTTGGCCAACTCCTTTGCTATTCGGTTATGCTCTCGCAGTAGCACTATTTGAAGAGTAGTTATTCCCGGGTTTTGATTTCCTCTTATATCCCCAAATTCATAACATATGTCGTCCGAGGAATTCACATTACACGTTGCCGTTGCGTTCATTGCCTGAGGTGGCCATTTGAAATTATTATGTCCAGTTCGCAAAAAGCCTCCATAGTACATCCTTAAGTTTTTAGCTATCGTTTTATTATTTCCGTAGACGAACGACATATCAATATAATGTGTTGCACCATTGAGTTGTTCTGCTGGAATAGGATATGCAGCTCCAAGACATCCTGCATCTTTATCAGTGGACGAACGATCAAAATTGATGCAATCCTTATTTTTAAAGTTTGGGTCGTTTTTGGGCACGGGTACTGGAAAACAAGTTGCTATCGACTCACGTTTTTCATAACGACCTGATGCACTACAGCAGTCTTGAGGTCTTTCTAAAATTGCATTAAGATATAATGCGATGAATTCGAGTTGCAAATGAATGAGAGCATTAAAATAAAAATGGAAGCTAAGGACGAGGAGTTCATATATCTTGAAATTGTTTCACTGAAGTCTTATGTAAGATTTGAGGCTTTTGTCGATTAGTAATATTGTTTGGGTTTTCAATTCTCGGCCTTTATATAGGTCCACAAACATCACCAGATCGCTCCGGTTAAAAAAAAACGTGAGAATGAGCTGATGATGACAGCATATGGCAGAAACGTGTCCTCACAAGAAAGTGAATTGGAGTTTGGTGCCTCCGAACCATTGACATCTGTTAAAATAATTCAACGAGGAACTTAGTTCGAAAGATACATAGCTTGCTAGATACAGCCCTGTGGAGTTTTTGCGAGACATCTTCAATCCACTACACCTAAGAAGGTGTGTCCAGCTTCTACAGACAGCTAATAAGCTCCAATAAATATGAATGACTGAGCTTATGAGTTACAGTCCTTGGGGAGTACCGCAGGGTGGTCAAGTCCTTCACAGCATCGACAAAAGCCAGGTTTCGTTCCTGACAATAAAAAATATCCTCTATATGAATTACCAAACTAGCAGATTACGACATGATTATCCATGGTAGTTCGCCAACCTCAACTTTCATCTAAAAGACACTGCGTGGTTCCGCCTTATCAAGGCAGGCAGGCATAACAATTGTTTCAACTCCTTTTCGGGTAATTCTTTAACAGATATTGATGGTTACTGTAATGGGTAACGTAGTTACTGTGATGATGGGTTTCGTTGTAGAATTTAAGATGACCTAGGTCTTCGCGTGTATTGATTTTCATCCTTTTCATTAGACATTTTTTCTCCTCCATATTTTAAATGTTTTACCAAATCCATACTAAACAGTGCATTCATTAATTGAAATGAACTATAAATTGTACACGAAAACTTAAAGAAAAATAACGCAACGAAAATATGAGGAAAAAGTTTCATATGGGGTTGTAGTCGGAGAAACCATTCTGATCATTGAAAATATTCATTTTCATAGTTACAACCTTTAGAAGAAAGCTCAGTAAATTAGAAGTCAGCTGAATGGAGAAAATCAAATGTTATGCTTTAGATGCTTTAATTAAGTCTTGTAAAAGTATCTAAAAAATGCCTAAGACCATAACAAGCATAACAAGCGCTAACAATATCAATCTAATGGTATTCAAGGCTAATTTTTCAGACGAATTTGTATTTGGAAGAAAAACATGTTGTGGATCGGGGATAGAGACGAAGATACAGAGAGATACGCTTTAACATTTTCCTCCATCTTGTATTCATATTAAATGACTCACGTACACTATTATACTGGAAACCTTGGCCCACATGAATTCAGACTCAAAAAACTAGCAAGCACCACTCGTATACGTCGTTTAATTTCTAAGCTCTCTACGTTGCAAAGCTCACTACACGAAGGATTTGTGTCTTTTTATTTTAGACGATCTATTTTATCTATTTTTCTTAGGCCTTGTTAGAAGTTAAAAAGAAGTTAAAAACCTTTGAAAGGCACTTTCTGAAAAGGAAAACTTGACTTGTTCAAAAAATAATGGAGAAGAATAGGGAATTAGGTACAACAATAAGTTGTACAGGTTATCTGGCGACTCAGAAGCGAAAAGGGAATATAACTGCGAATACTTCTGTGGGCTGATTTTTTGTAGCGTATGGACGACAACAGGAAGAAGATGGGTAGGGAATCCTTTAATGCGTCTGGTTGATTACCTGCACGCAGACAATGTTAAGCCATCTGGATTTCAAAATTTGAAGACGCTATCAAGGGATTGAGAGAGTTTGGAAATGAACCATCTTAAAAGCCAGGGGTCGAGATCTCCTGTAGAGCTTTGTGCACGACGCGGGGAACGAATATCGAACGAGCCAGTTTAGAAAACTATTTTAAAATCAACTAAGAGGGTTCCAATAGAAATTCTCAACTCTATGTATGTTAAAACCAAAATGTATCATGGCGGGAACTATAACATACGATTGAATGACGGGCACTAAGTAAAAACTAGTCATGGACCTGGCTCACACAAAGTGGGTTTACGGAATTACGAATTTCGTATGAAGTAATAAAAGGAGTACGAAATTTCAAAACTCGTTTGACCCTCACCTTAAATCCTCAGGTTTCTCCTCAGCATCCCTTACCTTAAGTGCAGAGAAACGGACTGAGATGGGGCGAGAAGCACGAGAAGGGAAATGGTGAAAAAGTGCCACGTCGAAATTGCAGTGGAAAACTACAATTTGGATAAATGAAGAGGATTCTCAACATCAGATATAGTACTATGTATTACTATGTACTATGTACTATGCTATGTGTATTATATAGCATATATGAGCAGCAGAAAAGTTAAACAGCAACAAATGAACTTTAAATTGAAAATGGTGTGACATATTCTATTCGAAGCCACTTAGTTTACAAACTTAACATAGGGATAATAAATAAAATGCGTCACTTATGCATTGGTTTTAGATGCTGAGGAAAACTCGGTTTCGTGCACATATTGGTTGTATATGGGCAACTAGAAGGTATTTTTGGAATAAATTATTTTCTATTCAAAAAATATTTAACTTTCATGTATTAAAGACCAAAATTTTGAAAGAAAATTTCAAAAATTCAAGGGTAAAAAGTATTTTATTTTTTTTCCTTTAATTAAAAGTTTCTAGACTTCCTTTTTGGCTTTTTGTCTGTAGAATAGCTGCTGGAAGAAATTAAGATACTTAATGTCTTTAATATGATTGCCTTATGAGTTCAGTGTTACAGAAAGCTTGTTCCAGTCGCTACGATTAAAATGATAAACTGTGAGGGCAAATTGCGATTTGCCCACTTCCTGAATTAATTTGAAAGTTTCGCCGCAATTAATGCGAATGCAAAGTTCGAAAAATGTTTATAATTTTCAATAAGATTTTACGGGGTTAAATAATAAATTCTAAAATTTAAAATTTGATGCATTCAATAATAGGGTAATAGTTTAAACAATAAGGTCCTTTTCCGTTTCAAGCCAATGGCGCAATATTTATTGCGAAGCAAAACGGTTGAAGCTTGGTAAGGTATGCTTCGATTTCATTTAAATTTTGTTTATATACAGAACATGTTGAGAAAACAATGGACATCCTAAGTTTCAAGGAAGTTATAAAATTTAAGTACACACAACCAAGGAGAACTTAAAAAGATCTAGGTAGTAAAAAAAATTGAGAAAACTTGTTGTAAGCTCATGAAAAACTAATTTAGAAGCGTTCAAAATATTTTAAGAAGCATTTGAAATTTGACAAGCTAAGAAATGATTTTTAGCTTGTCAAATTGTTTATTTTTGCAAATTAAAATTGCCCCTTGTAAAGCAAAAACATGATACATGCCCTAAATTTACAATTGAGAATGTGAAAAAATAAAACATATTACCTTTAAGGACACTAAATGGCAAAAGAGCGGCTGGTAACCGCAGAGTAGTGTCATGTGCTACCAATTGACTCCATTGCATATTGAGTAATGTATACTTAGGATCCGGTATGGTTTTACGTCCAAAAGCTTCAAAAGAGAGAAGTCTAGCACTTGGAAGTGGGTTTCCACTTTTGGCAAGAGGCATAGAGCCTATTTTGTCGCCATAGTTTGGAGGAAGCAATCGCCGAAATCTGAAAACAGAAAATATTTTAACAGTTTTTTTTTTCAAGAATAAAATGTTCAAATGTTAACATACGATGTCAAGGACATTCCAAGAGTTGGATTTCGCAAATTATTACAAGAGCCATCGTTTGTTCGATATTTTATTCGTGAGCAAACGACTTTTGATTTGTCGATACAATTGTCTGGAGTTTGGTCTCCCCATCGTTCAAAATCTTCAGGAAGTGGACTGTAAAAACAGGGTTTGATTTTTTGAATTCGTAGTTATACATTGATGTATTGAAATTTAATTAAATTTTTTTCATAGAATTTCATTAAATTTAAATTTATTAAGACTAAAATTAAAATTAAAGTTTGTTTTGAATTAGAGATACAAATTTCAGAACCGTTTTTAAGATTAAGAAAATTAAATATAGTCCATTTGGAATTATTATTTCGAATTATCAAAAATTCAGTTGAGATCAAAGAAGGACTTTTTGACAGTTCTTTATTCAGAATGAGAGTGATGAAGAGGGAAGGAAAATTTAAATTTATACTATAATACATTAAGTATACCAACAGAAATATTAACAAAGAGGGAGTGTCAACAGGTTTTCAGTGAAAATTTCAATACTATTGATTGAAGCGAGAATTAGGTGTGGTTTTCTGGGATGAACATTTTTTGAATAAGGTGCAGTGAAAGGATATGATTAAAGTATACATTTTCATGTGAGAATTACCAAATACAGAGTGCTTTATTTGTCAAAAAGATAAATTTAAACAAAATATTAAATATATATTATAACAAAGATAAACTTATAATATTGAAGGCTCCTAGATTTATTTATTTTTTTTCCCGGTTGCTACTTATATTTCATACATTTAACTCTTAAATTTGTGTCAAATATTCTTTGCCAAATTTTTTGATATGTTATTTTATGGTTAGCAAGCGAAAACAACTATTAAATAAAACTATGCTTCTGTATTTACCTTAAAGACCGAGCCAATTCAACGAGAATAATCATCAACAGAGCACCTACAAGTTTGGCCATTGCAAGTATTTTTTCTAAACACAATTTAATATAAAACTGAGCCAAATAAACTTTAAAAAAGACAAAATATTATTAACACTAAACGATCTTTAATATTAGCATCCTAATCGATTAGCACTACATGAAGAAATTAAAATCTAAAACGCAGCTGAGTCTTTATATTTGATACTGATGGTATTAAAACATTTAAAATATTGTTCTTTAAGTCGTGATACAATGTTAAACATATGTGAATTATGTGAAGCATAGACTTCATTTCCGAGTTGCAACATGTTGGTTTTTCTTCAAATCAAAGTCTTGACCTGACACATGCTCAATTTGCGTTAGTCAAAACATGCAAAAAAGCATGCAAACAATTTAAACTTTAAATTTGTTTACATTTTCAAAACTTATGTTGTTTTTATTTTTATACAAAATCTTGATATGTAAACTATTCATGGTTTTCAATTTTCAAAACTGTCCGGCTATACTTTTCCGTGATTTCCGAATGATTTGCTTAAACTTTTAATTGATGTGAGCCATATTTAACATAGTTACTAAAGTTAATAGTACTCAGAAGTCGTTATAGTTTTAGAAGTCATTAGTTTTGATTTAATAAGAAAATTTGTTCAAATTTGCCAAATTATTTTGGCAAACGTCAACTTCTTGGAAGATATTAGCCCTTTTTGATTTCAAATAATCAGCCTGCAGAGTTCTGAGTCAAAATTTTTGACGGGGTGTAATAATTAGATTTGAAATTCCCTTCGTTTGTATTCGGAACCACCTAAATTCATTTTTCTTATAAATCTCTCAAGATTATTTATTTAGTGTATAAAATTTACAATTTGTTTTGATTCTCCGGACATCTTTCGCTGTTGACGGCAAACACAAGCTTAAAAAAGTCTGCTTATGTCAAATATTTAAATATGAAAAACTTTTGCAAATTATTCTTGACTAAGAATTTTAATTTTTTTTTAAAGATTATCGCCATGATAATTAAGGATATTGGTTATTATTACGACTAAGTATATTTATTATTTTTATAGATTAGCACCAAGGCAATTAAGGTTAATTTTTATTTAATTAATAATTAATTTTTTATTTATATTTATTTATTTATTTATTTATTAATTTTATTTATTTATTTATATTATTTATTTATTTATTTTTTCCTTTTGCATTATTTAAAGCCCTTTGATTATAGTATTAAAAATAATATGATATAAAATATAATATAAAAAGAAAAATAATGTTCTAGCAACAACTCCTTAAAGCGCATCAAAATATCCCGTTCCATTTCGATTTGATTTCAGTCCTGTGATCGATGGAGTATGCGTAACAATTTTGAGTTATTATTGGCCAAAAAAAGCCTATTTATTTTAGCAGGATGTTTGGTCCATTATGGTGATCGCTATTATAAGAGCGCTTTTAACTTTCAGTGGATACTTTCGCTTTAAAACTTTGATTTATGCATATAGAATTTCAATTTTGACTTTACAAAAGTTAGCAGCCCCACAGCTATATATCTTTTATCCGTCTTCCTGTTTATGATCTGACTGCCATATATCTATCGAATTTATGAAAGATAGTCGCTCCACTTCCTTACCTGCCATATATTCCTAAACTGCCATCCTAACGCCTCTAGGATTAACTGTGGGAATAATATTTTCGTCGTTGAATATGTCCGATTTTTTTCTCTCTATAAAGCTTTGTGTTCTTTTATGCGGAATATGTAAGAAGGAAACGGTTTTCTAACATTTTTTCGACGCATTTACGCGGATTTTCATAAATTTCATTCACTTTCTGCGATATTGTTCTGATACGAATGATTTTTAAAATTGCTACTAAACCATTGTGGCCACACTCTTTGAGATAATCGACCTTTCCCATCGCATAATGTGTTGTAATTTGTTTTGGTATCTTGAGCAAATTGAAAAATCTTTAATTGGGATATTCCTCATACAATTAATATTGCATAGGATTTTCATCACAGTTTCTCGAAAACTGTTTCCATTTTAAAGGAATTTTTAACCAATGATAATTTTTTTCCTTTTTCTTAGCTCCCAGAGTAAAGGATAGACTGTAATTCATCCGAAATATTCAAAAAAAATGCCCATTAAAGCACTAAATACGTGTTTCAATACGAAAATCTCCTCGTCACAAGCGCAAATTTCGGATAATCCCTAAATTTTCCGATGCGCACATTTTTTTGGCCCACTCAGACACCATTTAATGATTGAAGTCATCGCATTTTTACTAATTTCTTGTAATAAATACCCTGCACGACTGATAAAGACCAGATAGACTTATATATACATGTGGATTTCAGATTACACTACCAGGGGTGTTAGTTGAAATTTGCCGGTTTTACTCACAGATGTCGCTAGAGATATGTGTAAATTTCTATGATTTGGCATCTGTGTCATATTTTTCTATTGACATTAACCTTAAAAAATACACAAGTTACAATCTGCCAAAATAATATCGTCATATTTGTTTACCTCAGTGTATGTCGAGTCTCAGTATGTCGAGTTTCGTTCCAAGTAAATCGCATTTGCGGCGTTCGTTGCTTTTCTTATTTCATCAAAAGAAAAAAGCAGTTGAAGCTCATCGGTTGCTGGTAGAAACTTATGGTGAACATGCTTCAGTAATTAGAGCATGTGAGACATGGTTTCATCAATTTAAAAGTGAAAATTTCGAATTAACCGACAATGAACATCCTGGTGCAGCGAAAAAGTTCGAAGCCGAGGAATTGCAGGCGTTACTGAATGAAGACCCAACCCAATCACAACAACAATTGCCACAAACACTACATGTGATTCGAAGAGCAATTTGCCAACGTTTAAAAGCTATGGAAAAGATCAAAAAGTATGGAAAATGGGTACCATACCAACTGAACGATAGACAAATGGAAATTCGAAAAACCAAAAGGTTCGAAAGATAATCTTGTCTGGAAAGGAAATCTTGTGAATTGTCACGGGGAACGAAAAATGGATTTATTTTCACAATGTGTTGTGGTGTTCTTCGAGTTATTAAAACGTGGTGAGACGGTGAATACGGATCGCTACCGATAACATATCAATTTGAATCATGCGATGATCGAAAAACGGCCGGAATGGGCCCGAAAAAATGGCAAAGCTACCCTACAACATGACAACGCACCGTCTCATACCGCTGAAGTGATGAAGAACACTCTAAAAGCATTGAATTGGGAAATATTATCGCAATAATACCCGCCGTACTCTCCAGACCTCGCCCCGTCCGACTATCACCTTTTCGCATCGATGGGACACTCACTCGCAGAGCAGCGCTTCGCTAATTTTGAAGAAGTCGAAAAATGGCTCGTCGAATGGTTTTCCAAAAGAAAAAAAGTTTTTTTTTGGAATGGTACCCATGATTTGCCTGAAAGATGGGGAAAATGTGTAGAATCCAATGGTCAATACTTTGGATAAAATTTTTTTGAAATACCCTTGAGAATTAAGGGTTTTCTTTATTGAAAAAACCGCCAAACTTGAACTAACACTCCTGGTATTAATTATTTATATATAAAGTATTCTTTATTACTTATTAATACAACATATTTTGCAAATATTTTACAAACAAATTGATAAAAATATTTACATGAATTAATAAACAGGTCTGAAGGTCTGACGGCAGATACACATGTGGTTTCTGAAGATATTGATGCCAAAACATTAGCCAGAAATTCCTTCAAAGGAAATCTGGACAAAAAAATGAATAACTGAGTAGCGAAGGAATAGACTTGGCTTGATGATGGATTCTAAGTGGCGGGAAAATTAGATCGCCAAAAGAGAGTTCAAAATGCCTTGTACGGACGACGTTGTCCGAACTAGTTTTTGACGTTATAGTGACGCCAAAGTCAGAAGAACTTCTTATATCATCTGAACATTAATATCATCATCACGTCAAAAACTATTTCAAATGGCGTGATCTATCAGAAGCAAAAGGTTCCTCGTCCATCGGCTATAGCAGCCGTTGTGAAAGTAATTAGACGTTTCATTGTCTCAAGAATGAAACGTCTAACAAGAAACAATAATCGTTAACTAAGGCACGTAAAAATATAAGACATAAAATTTTTGTCACAATTTTGTGCGATTTTCTTTTTTGAAAAAAAAAAAATTATTTTGAAAAAAATTTGGGAAAATTTATTTTCAAAAAGCAGGAATGTATGCATACGTTTTACGGGAAATCAGGGGAGTATTTAAATCTGCTGACGGTCAAACTGCCATAAGGACAGTTCACTTCAGATCCTTGCTAGAGGTTAGCTTGTAAGTGCAGGACCTGAGGCATACAAGAATCGTATTATTTCGAGATGACTTACTTGGACCAATGGCCATTCTCGAAACTCTAACAATGACTGTGCTAAGGACATGTCTGAGGTAGGAAAGTGCCTATGATTAAAGTAGTCTCGATTCAAGTAAGATTAAAGTATCCTCGATTAAAGTAGTACTAGGAAAAGATTAATTCCTGCAAAAACGTAGGGGGCAACGCATGACCAGAGTTGTTTTGCTGCGAAAAAAGCCCAACATTTTTCAGTATAGTCGAAATAACATTTGATAAGTGGTGAGTAGGATACAGTCAAGAACATTGTAAATCCAAGGTCCCCCACCTTAAAACACTTTCTAATAAAGAAGAATCGTCGGGTCTTTCTAAATCGGGACTTAATCGGTACTTAAATCGGGACTCCTACGCTTTATGACTACTTATTTCACTCAAAACATTCTTCAGCGTTTGAATTCAAAAGGGATTTTGCAACAATCTAAGAAAGATATGAAGAGGAGGGAGGTGAAAAGCATTTTGGACTATTTACGAGAAAAGAACTAGATGGAACTAAAGCTAATTCTTCTCATGAAGCCCGAAAAGAGTCCAGGATGTTCATGTCATTCCAGGCGAGATATTGCAATTGCGCAATCAGGTTTCCTTCGGTGTGTTGCCCAATACCCTTATTACTTATTACTTATTACCTTATTACCTTATTACTATTACAATCGAAGTTGTCTTGGAAACAAGAAGCAGAGGAACTCCTAGCCTCCGTCAGTATATCATCCGTTCTGCATGCTAGATACGCCTCAGAAGGTGTTCAATTAATACATAGACGGAACCCTCTTTGACGTTATTAAAATTACAGACCTTTTTCCATGGCAGTATGGTTTTTGATCATATGTACTCTATATACTATACACTATATAACTCTATACATGCAGTTGTGCAGCATGTAATCAATAACAATATAAGTGCTCCTGTTTTAGCTCAGCACCAGGAATGCATTAAACTTCGCTTGATGTGTGTACACTCTGGAAGGTAAGCAAAATGCATTCGATGTATAAGAATAATTGATTTTATTAATAGGGATCTGAAGGATTAGAAGATTACCTACGACAAATTGTCAGGATGAAAGAAGATGGTAGTCAAACCAGACATAGTCTATGACTCTATTCTAGGGCTTCACCTGTGGAATTCTTCTTACCGCAGGCATTTGTAACATAAAGAGTACCATACCTATCCCTCTGCTGTGGATTCTGCGGTACTCGACGTTAGGTACGTAGTTGACCAAGCGCTCTTAAGGTCCGATGTTCTAAAAGTTACGGAATCAAGTTGTCTGTCTACTCGTGTACTCAATTTTTCTTGGGAGGAACGTGAAAGGGTCACTGCGACAAAGAAGAGCATTTCTGAAGTGAATACAATCAGTGTCAGGAATACATTAAAGAGTCAGATATTTTAGTGAAATCTGAACTAGAGAGGAGCCAATTCGTTCTTCATCAGTCGCTGCAAAGTTTGTCTTATGTACTGTACCATTACCTAGCAACCGGAGCCCGAATTCTCACGTCTTCTAAGTACCTCATTACCTCACAGACGGCGCATTAAAGGTTTTTTTGACTTGACTTTGTAGGGACTTCGAAGGGGCTTGACACTCTTTTTGTGTTGCAGTATGAAGTTCTGTTTGGCCTCGAATGCTGAGTTATAAGCTCTAATCTATAGCCAGAGATACTCAAAATATTTTTGTATGCTGTTTCATTTTCAGAAGGACAACGTCTTATATTTGAACGCGAGGTGAGGAACTTGATGACTGGACGAAATGGAATTTTCTCAACACTGTCAAGTTACTTCCGGATTAACCTGCCTGTTCAATTGCAGAACAGTTGATCATCACATGGTTTTTATGAAACTTTGAGTTTGTATATTTATTAACTATATGAATGTGTTAGACCAAAGGTTGGCCTTACATAAACTAACAACTTACTCAAACCTCATGTCAAAATACCTTATTCACAAAAGATGTGGCAACTTTTTCCGGATTATTCCAAGGATTTTTTTCCACATAAACATTATCTGTAGCTTTACTCTAAGAGTGAAGTCTCTTTCCACGTTTATCGGGGAAGTAAGGATTTCAACTCACACCAACTTACGTCACAATTGTGTCAAAATAGACAGTAGATGCTATCTTTTCAATTTCAATTTTTGTTAGCTCAAGGAGGTACTTCAAGGAGAACCTTTAGTCATTGGATATTCAAACAAAAACAAAGAATGATAGCTATTTTCTCGAAGCGAAATACAACAAAAATTTTATTTTTATCCTTCAATCAAACGATTATTAATATTTATTCACAGAAACTTTACTGTTGAATTTGACGAAACGAAAAATTCTAAGATAAATTTAATTTAAGTTTTTGGCATGCTCAGTTCAGTTTTGCAGCTCGTTATGTTCACCGAACTTCTGCCCATTTACTTATATCTAGTTTGGGTATGTTCGAGCAACGGACGAGTGGATTCCTAGGAGAGGAAAAATTAAACAATCAACTAAGGACTTATTATTTCCAAGTCTATTTACCTCCTGGAGATTTTCCTAAAGGCCACAGGCTGCATTCGTGTTACATTTCCGTGATCACAAAATAGACGTGATGCGCTCGACTTTCGAATTTCAGCAAGTTGTTCTATAGGAAATCGATTAGATTTTATCAAATTTACAATTGAACTAAGCACTGATACCTTTAGTGAAAGGATATGGCTGATTTGCATTCTCGTACCAATAACGATCACCAACCCTCAAACTCCAAAACTGAATAAGGTTGATACATAAGAAAGTGGGTCCAACCAATGTCCCGGAGACTAATCGTTCCATTGCAGCACCAACTGATAAGTCAACATCTTCATGTGATTCATAAAGTGAACGCAACTTTCGAATATCCTTAAATATTAATCGTGGATGTTTAATAGTTGATTTCGTCCTCTAGAATTTCATCGGACTAAGTTACTTACAGCTGCCGATATATAATCCATGAAATCGTCAAAACTTCTTGCTTTTCTCAATCCGCAGAAGGCTCTCACATCATTATAGGAAGCAAGACCATGATCTCTGTCACGCTGTAAGTCAAACGATCTAAGATCCTGACTGAATCCTGGACCGCCAAGTGAAAATCGTTCTGCAGCCTATGTGAAATAAATGTTTAAGCAAGTGTTTGGAGACTTCTACAGAAAACTAACCGCCATATCGAAGTTTCTGTCGGGAAGTTTTGAAGACTGTGTACTCATTCCGCGAACAAAGGAACTGTATTGGCCATTCTGTTCCAGCACTCCTGGTCTACCCAAAACGTCTAACAAGGCAATCGACCCGTTCATTACTTGCCGAGGTTCCGATACTAATCTGTGAATGCATATACAGGAATTAGCGATACATACGCATATGGAGACTTCTTTCATCTAAAAAACTCACTGTAGCATGCCTATAATTTGATTGTGGAAATATCTGAACGAAGAGTGTTGAAATTCTTGAAGGCTTCGCGGATCAACGCAAGGATCATAGTCATTGGTATATTCATCAGGCTGTACTCTATGAACTAATCCTTGTTGCATAATTCGTGGAAGTTCATACATGTTGGCGATCCACTCATTATAAGTCATGTGTTGAAACTCGGCAATATTAATCCTTCGTGCTTCTTGGTACAGCGTTTCGTCGTCCCAGTGAGGATTAAGTGCGGCAAGTTCTCTTGCCAATTGATTGTGTTCGCGCAATAAAATTATATGCAGAGATGTTAAGCCTGGGTTTTGGTTACCACGTGGATCGCCAAGAATGTAACACACCCCATTAGGACTGGTTGGATTGCATGGAGATTCAGCTACATTGAATTTAGGAGGCCACCTTTCGCTTACATCACTTGTTTTCATCAAACCTCGGCTAAGGGCTCTTAAATTTCGACTTTCCGCAATCGAGTTGCCATAAACGAACGAGAGATCAATATAATGCGATGCACCAGTCAATTGATTAATTGGAACGCGTCTTTCAGATCCAGGACACTGCTGGTCCCTGTCTGTTACAGTTCGACGAAAATCTATACACTCCTTGCCAATGAAGAACGGATCGTCACTGGGCACAGAAATAGGTTGACAAATGGCTGATGTATTTCGTAATGCAAATTGGCCATCTGCGTTGCAACATAATTGTTCTCTCACTGAAATTGTTAACATATTTGTTAAAAAAGGGTAATTTAGATGAACTTTATGATTTGTATTTTTTTTTCATTTAATCCGGTGATAGTAAATACTTTTATTTGACTAAATGTATTTATTTAAAATTATTTGAATAAAATGTTTAATTAATATTTAATCCTTTGGATTCATTGGCCTACAAAACGTCTCATTTTCTCGATCTTTTCACTGCTACCTCGAAATTTGGAATAATAATTTTATGAAATACAAAGAACCAAATAGTCTGCCATAATTGACCTATATTGAAATTGTGCCCTCAGAGTTTCATTTTGCTTTGTACTATTTCAATTTATGTCTTTTTCTAAAGCATCGTAGGGTAAATACGGAGAAATTTCAAGTGCCAATCGCAGTTCTGCTACCAATCCCAACATGGTAGGACCTCCCCTTGGAAGGAGCTGGTAATTTTTTCAGTGGCGAGCTTTCGGTGCCTTATAACTGAATCAAACCAAAAATAGAAAAAAGGCGGCCCAACTACGCATCCTTGTGGGACTAAACCTGATTTCCAATTGATAGTGGTGCCTCAAATTGGATTGAATCAAGAGAAACAACTTCACAAGAGGAAAACGTTTTATTTGATACTGCGCCGCCCATCTTTTGTGTCCTAGAGAAGACTGCGGTCCTTTAAGTAATCCCTCAAAATCCGCATCAAATACCCTAGCAATCGGAAAAAATTTTCCAATGTGTCAAGAATATCCAGCCATCTGGCGGAGTTGAAGGCTCGACGGACTGCATTCATCACTTCCATGATGGCATCGGAAGTGTATCTCCCTGCTCTAAAGCCATACTGCCGAGGAGAAAGGTCCCCTGCAGCACGAATTGCGTCAACGAGTATTCCCTTAATGAGCGAACACTTTCCCGGTTGTGTCCAGCATACAAAGCGGATGGTATGTAGATGGCAGCCCGGGGTCCCCTTTTCCCTTGCTGATGAATACGAGCCTCGCCACCTTCCAGCGGGATGGAAATACACCTTTTCTCAGGCAAGCGTTAAACACATTAAGTAGTAAGTCAGGAAAAACGTGGAAGACCATTTGTAGCACCTCGATTGGAATGCCGTCTAGTCCTGGTGCCTTTCGAGCCTAACCCCTCACCCATAAATAATATTGAATGTTCGAAACACAATTCCTCATACCTTGGCGTTTAACTGATGGAAGATGATATTTATTTTGGTGAAAGAAAAAGAGAATTTAGCTTGCGTATAGTATGTTCTGTTCATTTTTACCTTTAATAAAGGACAGCTGCAAACTCAGGAGAATAAGGGTCCTATTTAGTGTAGTGGTCAGACCTGAATTGTGTTGTGGTTTTGAGACGTAAATCCTTATGGACCTATCCGCAAAAAAAGAGCTAATGCCCTGAGAAGACGGTTATTAAGGCGTATTATACGAGCGAAACGTGAAGGAGACTACAAAAAGGTACAAACATGAACTACAAGCACTCCCTGATCAGCCAGTAGACTGGCTCGTAAAAATGTAGATAAACTAACCACATATGCTGAAAGGAGAACTAGGGGGTATATATACATATATATTAGGTGGAAATGGGAGAGTGACAAAGGCCTGCTGAAAAACGCAGACAGCAGCTCTGAACTTACTTTATTGAAGAGGATAGTGTATCGCTGCTTAAAATTGATAATTGGAGGACGAGGTCGACAGATCGAGGTTGTTAGTGGCATCAAATACGGTAGGCAAGGACTTGATGACCTGTTTTAGATTACTCTGAATTAATCCTATGACAACATCATAACAAAGCCTGCATTCTTAAATTCGTAAAAAATTTCAACATAATTATTCGAATTCAATTTGATAATTTATAAGCATAGTTTAATACTAGCCAAATTTCTCTTTGGATAGTAGCATCAGCCAATGTAAAAAGTTTCAGTTGGTGACTGATGAGAAGCTCCACTAAAATGTTCATTTTCACCTGAATATTAACCCGAAATGTCCCTTAAAGCTCAAATCAATTTATTCTTTCAGCTTTATTGGTGTCCCTGCAACCATTGACTTTTATGAATATTTAGAAATTTTTCTCTCTCTTTAATTTCGTGGCACATCTACAAACGATAAATGCTCAAATTATATTCGTTCTATATTTTCCGATTAAGATTCGGTCCTTTGACTCCTTGAAGGTATCTAAAAAGAATTCTATCTCACATTAAGATTCGTTTCAATACTAGAAGTCCGGCGAGAACAATTTTGAGATTTAACTTAGAGATTCTCGAAAGCTGCTAAATTACGGAAACAATTTGTCAATTTTTTAAGGCAAACTGAGCTGTTGGTTTAACTTCCACTAAAAACGGAAGCCTTGTTTGAAGCGAATCGTGCATTCCAATTATGGCAATCATTTGTTGCGGTTAAGTTGGTCACTAAGTTAGCTTGGCGCTTGAGTTATTCCACACAAATTATTCTACAGTCAAGGATATTAGACAGCTATAGCACTGTATCAACCGTTTTCACGAATTTGATCCTAGCGAATAAGGATGCACTTTAACTGTTTAATTTATGCAACGAAAGCCTATCGAATTTTAACGGAAAATTGTTAAAATTTGCACTGTCGAACGCGACTTTTCAACTCAGTATCGGAATTATGTTTTGAAAACTATCGACGTTAATCGTCCTGTTTTGCTCAGTTCCATGCACTAACTCATTTTCACACAAAATATGCGATTCAAATTGTTTGAATTATTACCTTGCATTGGTTTCAATCCAGAAAATCCGTCACTGACACGAAGTGAAGTATCATGAGCAATAATTTGTCCCCATTGCATTGTGAGTAAACTGAAATCAGGATCAGGCATAGATTGACGACCAAAAGCTGAATATGATAGTTGTCTTGTACTTGGCAACTTCTTTCCACTTAAAGCCAATGGTTCAGCTGAAACTCCATCGGAGTATCTAGCTGGGAGCAGCCTTCGATAGCTAATCATATATATATGATGTAATTAGTAGATTCTCTGTCTGAACACTAAAATATCCTTTGCAGTAAATACCTTGTCATCGCCATTCCTAATGATGGCTCCAAGGGATTGTTGCACGAACCATCCATTGTACGATATTTCACGTTGAAACATCTGATATTTATTAGATCGGCACATTTATCCGGTTCCCTTCTGCATCCATTGTTGATTCCGGGTAGTATAAAAGAACTTAAAATTAGATTAATCATATATATTATAAACGTTAACATTTTAAAGTTAGGATTCCACTATGAAAAAAAAATAAATAAATAATGATTGTGTTTCTTAAGGTGTCTGCGGTAGGCAAACATCTGAACGAGTTGCTGATTTAATATGATATTTAATAGTATGTCGTTATCTTTAAAAGTCAGCCATTAAACAAACCCCTGTTGAAAAAACATATTCATTTAAAACAAATACTACACAAATCAGAAATTTTCCAAATAATTTACTATTATATACGGCCATTACGCCATATTGAGTGCACTTTTAATAATCGGCTTGGTTGATTGTAAATGTTATTTTTTCTTTATCTTTTCACTTTCTGAATGCTGCTGTTTATTTTTATCATCTATTGCAAATAGGGAAAGTGTGGAGCAGTTTAATGAATTGTTGTGCATATTCGCCAACCTTGAAACTCTCTGATTAATCATTGCCAGGGTTGAATCTTGATTATGTCATATTTACCTATTGATTTTTTTTTAAATTTATAGCTGTTGCTGTGTAATGACTGTTAGCAGAGAATGCCATTCATACAGACTTCCATTTACTACCCCTATTAATATATTGTACTAATCGTAACACCAAGCGGAAGTATTAAATCATGCGAAGCCACAAATTAAAATAGTGCGAAATATAATTTGAAGATATCAAAATGAACACGGATACAGTTCAAAGTCCTTGAATAAATCAGTAAAAATGTGATAAAAAAAGAGGACCTCTTCTACTTACTCTTGACATATTAAGAACTGGAAATAGACACTAAAAATCAGAATCCTTGTATTGAAATAACTCATTTTGACTTTCTGAGCTCGAAGAGATGGTAAGTCAGGAAGACATTTATGGAATGAACTAAAATCACGCACTGACGTTTCGAATTAATAATAAACCGTCCCTTATATCGAATCATGAACAAAAGATATGGATCAGTTAATTAAACACTATAAATCTTAAATTTTATATCTGTGAAAATCAACATAATACGGGTCCAGCACAATAGTTAGTTAAAAAAAAGTCATTATCATCGTGGGCTTTATGAAAATTTATTCAATTTATCTTTTCAATTATTCAAAATTTCAAAAAGCATTTCATTGCTCTGCTTCTATTATGCCAGGATCGTATTATTTTAATTTCGCCTGCAGACAATTATTAAAAGAACAAAAGATTATACTAGCAAATGCTTAGAAAGATTCTTTCATTGTTACCTGAGGGAATTTATCAGTAAGCGTGTTTTAACCTTAACCAAAACAAAATTATAAACGTTAGTGATATTCTATTGATTTTATTGTTATTTAAAAGAAAAATCCATGACGTTACGTTCTAAAAGTAATATCCTTCAAATGTCTTCTTTGGTTTCGTTGAACTCGGTGCAGCTTTTATGGCCAATTTTGCAGTACTCATACATATTTCGTTGTAAATCAAGTAAAGATACTTCATGTAAGATTGCAAATAGTTGCTGCCTTATCCTTGTTGAGCAAAGATGTGAAAAATTTCTTCAGGAAATAGGATGAGAGTGTTAGGTCGCACGATTTAGTTGGCAAGTTCACTTCATAATTTCTTATAGCAACTCGTTCCTGGAATTTCACTTGCAACAATTTGATTAACTTCATCACATGTTCTGACTAATAATATGATGACTACTTGCATAATCATTTAAGGCTAGACGTGTGCAATTGATCCTCATAAAACTAAAATGTAGAGCAAACTACTCAGCCAAACCAGAACATTCGAATGAAATTTAACGTGAAAAAATTAAGACTATAATAAAAACCCCTATTAAAGGATTAAGTCAGACAAGTTGACCTTATGTAAGTAAGTTCGTCATAAGAGAGAAGTGAATAAACACATATCGAAACGAAATCTCATTCTTAGTTATCCAGTTTTTGACTAAGTTATTCGGGACACGACACACATGCATATATTATTGATTGCCTGAGGAGATATATGACATGTCGCTTCATCTTGCTGAAGGTAAATATTGCTAATGTGAAAAATGTCCAGTTTATGGCAGAGGTATTCATGTAACTTATCCCTGAAGTGATCACTATTCACAGTAACGTAATACGTCTTTATCTTCAAAAACATAAGGCCCAATCACACCTCCAGTCGAAATACCACAGAAAATTGTGATTTTCTGAGAATGAAACAGTAAATACCCTTTGAATCAGAAAAACGTTTCGTGCTTCCACGTTTGAAGTGGTTTCCAACTGCTTGAAAAACTTATTAGTAAAAGTTCAACGCAAACCATGATCAGCAGGTTCGAGTTTTTGAGTTAGTTGGACAAGGAAAAGAGTGTGAGATGGCTCATTCTAGGCGGCCATTTGACACTATCATATCCCTTAAGAAATCAATTCGGGGTCATCCCTACACATTCCTAACGACAAAATTATGGCCGTTTTTATAATGTGGGGTATCCAAATTTCTAGTTTAGATATGGAGGATGATTCAAACTAAATAGCACACGAGAAAAAAGGCGGTCAGGCGTAGGATCGGTAGAACATTGAAAAAATGATTCTACTGAACAGTTCTGTTTCCAACTAATTCAGATGCCTTTGCCCATTTTCACACAGGCGTAGGCCTCAGCCTGTTGATCTCCTTACCTATATATAAAAGCGTAATTAGTATAAAATTAGAAAAATAAAAAAAAGTTTTAAATTCGTGTATGATGTTAACCTATGACAAAACTTTTTCCAGTAATAAGTCTTGCTGAAAAAAGTCTTGCTCTTGAACCTTTTCAAAGGAACTTCCTTAAACTTTTTATGAAGATTTTAGCTGAATTTTCATCGAATTGTTTTTCACATTCATAATTCACGATATATCAACTTGGCTCCCGTCTAATAAGGAACGTGAGGATTTTTTTTGAACGATTATGGCCGGTTATTGCTTATAAATAAAATACGAGCTTGAGAATAATTCTTCTGAGGAAGGACTCAGGTTCATCATTTGTATTTAGACATAAATTAACTACCTGTTAATTCAATTAAGTCGATAAATCAATTCAATTTTAACAAGAAATACAACCAATGCTTTACCAATGGAGGCTGAAGCAGAAGTGAGCGATTCACCAGTTGCACCATAAACATTTCATATCATCAGAAGTTTTCAGATTCAGAAGTTTATTGAGACTTTAACTATGACATGAGCTTATACTAAGAATACATTGACAAGGTAGGTTAATGACTGTTACATTATGTCACTTAAACTATGTGGTGAAGTTTAATTTTATTTATACATATGTTGGAGAAATTTGGGTAACGTGTGGTAATTCATTACGTTTGCTCAGGCGTATAACCTATCGCTTAGTTCTATAGCGACTTACAATAATATATAACTTAAAAACAAAAATGTAAAACAAAATTCAAATAAATAAATAAAAAAACAAAGGAAAGAAAAAAAAAATTAAAAAGTTAAAGTTAATAATTGATATTTACAATTAAAATAATAATAAAACTTAATGATAAGGGTAGGCTATGTTAAATCTTACATACCAAAGCAGGAGTGGTGTACCTTAAAGGGCTAGCTTAGAATTTTTTTATTTATGCAAATTTTTTGATTTTTTATTTTTTTTATTCTATTTGTCTATTTTACTTAATATACTTAAATTGAGTTTGAATAGTTTCTTATTGCTAGGGTTCTATTCGGATGTACTTATCTATTTTTTATTTATTTCTTGTTTATTTATATTTTTTCTTAACATAATTTTCTTGGTGAGTGCTTAGGTTTTTTTTTATTTTATCCAATATACAGATTTTTCGGAGGTTCGTTATAGAATGAAGGTTTCTGCATATTGTTCGAGGATCCCTGAAGCCATTGCACCCTCTCCTCTCCCAGCAGTGCGATAGGGGAGGCATAGTAATAAATCAATGCTGATGCTACCTTATTATCAGTTACGATTTTTCTAACAAGTGGGTTTGGGTGCTGAGAAAGTTTTTGAATTCTTTTGCTGGCTAGGTTAGTTACATAGTTTAGAAATGGTGTTATTTGCGTGCATTCATAGAGTAAGGAGTTTTTGTAGTATTTCAAATCAGCTTTTCTATACTTTCCAGAGCAAGCCCTGAGTATTTTCCTCTCAAACACTTGAAATTTTTCGGCTATTGTTGGCGACATCTGCATCCAAATCGGAAACCCATATGTGAGTATCGGCCGAATCAGCGCTTTATACATGAGGATTTTGGATTGGGAATTGAGATGTGGGGATCTAAATAGGGACTTTAAGAGTTGAGAGGCTATCAGTGCTTTATTGAGTACAATTTTGGCATGTGGGTTAACTTTAAGACGGTGATGGAAGGTTAAGCCAAGGTACTTGATAGAGTTTCTTATCGGAATTTGCGTATTGTTGATGCAAAGGGTAATATTTTTGCTTTCAGGGACTGTAAATGAGTGACCTTTCCCACTTGCATTGCGAAAGCAAATAAGATCAGACTTGTTAGGGTTAACTTTTAATCCCCAGGTGTGGAAAAAATTCAGTACCAAATTAAGATGATTTTTCACAGCGAACAGTGCCTCCATCGGTCTTTCTCCTGTTGCGTATAAAATGGTATCATCAGCATACATTAGCATCTTCGGCTGATAGGCACAAGGCTGAGCTTGCGGGCTGTAGGGAATGTCGTGCACAAAAAAGTTGAATAATTTTGGCCCAAGGATCGAACCCTGCGGGACTCCACTCTTAACGTCAACAAGTTTTGAAAGGGAGTTATCAATGGCCACAAAAAGCTTTCTCTCTGTTAAATAGCTAATCATGATTCTGAGAAGAGGAATAGGACACTGATTTGTAATCAGTTTGTGCAATAGGCCATTTGTCCATACCTTGTCGAACGCTTTCTCTAGATCCAGTGCGCAGGCTACCGTAGCGTGTTTTTTTCTTAGCCCAACAATTATGTCATTTTGCAGTACCAGGGCAGCATGTTCTGTAGAGTGCATGGAGGTGAAACCGAATTGTATGTTTGGCAGTCTAGGGGCGAAATAAGAATCGAAATTTTTTGCAATAATCTTTTCTAGGATTTTGCCAAATAGAGATAGTATTGATATGGCGCGGAGATCTGCAATTTCCCCGTTAAATCCTTTTTTTGGAACTGGAATTAATCTTGCAACCTTCCACGGGTTTGGAAAGTATCCATTATTAATGCAGTTATTGAAAACTATTGTGAGTTTGGGGGCTATGGTGCTTGCAGATTTTTTTAGTAAGAAATTAGAGACCCCATCTACTCCAGTAGATTTTTTACTTTTAAGTGAGTTGATGGCATCGAGTATCTCGGACTCTTTTGTGAAAAAGGCAGAGTTTGGTCCCTCAGCTGGGTTGGAAGATAGGTTGTTGTTTGTAAAAATTGTTAAGAAGGATCCCGTCATGCTAAATGCGAACTCTGCTACGCGTGTATTTACTTTGTGGTATTGGCTTGGTGGGAAATTTTCTGCCGAAGTTTGGTACAGTTCCTCATAGAAGTTGGCACAGGCTTCAAGCTTGCTGTTACGGTCTGCAAAAACTGAGTTCTGGTTGGTGAGGTTTACCTTGTCGATATTTATTGAAAAGTATTTTCTGCCAGTGATTCTGTTGATTTCAGAAAACATTTGAGGTCCCGGTTTGATGTTTTTCAACGTGTCCTGAAATTTCTGGTTCACCTCCGCAGATATTTGTGCTTTAATAAAGTTTGAAATGATATGTACCTGATGTTTTATTCGTACATATTGGGGAGTAACTCTATTTAAATGTCTATTATATATTCTCTTAAGTTTCTGCAGACATCGGTTTCGAAGTCTGACAAGCGATAAGGTAGTCTCAGATAACGCACCGTATTTAAAATATTTGGGGGCACGTGTAGGTGCATGATTTTCAGCAATTGTAGTAAGAGACTTGGTTAGTTTGTCTATAATGTTGTCAATTTCATGATTAGATATGAGCCTATCTTCAGGGATATATATAGCACTAATCGCATCACGGACATCCCTGTTGAACCAAGCCCAATCAACCAGGTTAAAATTTTGTATTTGTTTAGGTAAAACGGGATATTCCACTGTATCTTTAATCTCAATCACCAATTGTATGGCAAAGTGATCAGAAATCGAGGGAAGCGTGCTGCAATGGAGGTGTGTGGTTTTACTGAGTGTTGTCGAGGAGATTATAAAATTGTCAAGGAAGGATGAGGCACGGGGGTAAGTGGAGTTCCCGAATTGATTAGTTGAAACATAGGGAGTGGGTCACGCCAAAGCCAGTTGTGTAGGATATTTCCGTTTGTATTGCAACGAGAGTCACCCCACTGTGTATGTCTAGAGTTCAAGTCACCCCCCAGAATCACGAAATCATATTCAGCAGCCACATCTTCAATTAAGTTAAGATCATTAATCATTGCCTGTCCTGCGTTTGGTGGTACATATAGAGCACCGGCGAGGAGTTTAATGTGGCGTTTTGTATTGCTAAGCAATGTGATCACGATGAACGAGGATTGCACTGCTTGCAACGGAATTGTTATATTGGAAAAGTGAAATGTATTTTTCACAAATATTGCTGTTCCCCTGGCGGAATCATTTCTGATTATGTTATAATTAACCGTTCGCAATTTATGATGTGCTGCTAATCGCGTTTCTGTAATAAGACCAATGTCAGATCCTGATTTATTTAAGAGATTTTCCAGAAACATTCTCTTATCGTGACTTACTAGAGAATTGATGTTAAGGGCTTGGAAGTTTAGTTTAATGCTGCTGTGCATTGCGTGATGCAAGGTTACACACGAAATTAAGGTATGCATTTCCCTTCTCAGCGTGCGTTGTCAGCTCATGAATGAAGATGCACTCTCTAGTAGAGAGCTGAACTCAATCCCAAACAATTCCGTTGAGAGGTTGAGTATTTGGCCGATGGCGCTTATTGGACTAGGGTTATGGTTCTGGGACCGAGGCATTCCGGCATTAGTGGTTCCCCGAGCAACTGCTGCATAGGAGAGGTTTGGTCGTGTTGAACGAGGAGTATCTGCTTGGTTAGTAGATACTGGTGGCTTTGTGGTTGTTTCAGGACTGTTATTAAAATTGTTATACCTTTTTCTTAAAGGTCCTGTTTGAACCGTTTGCAATTTTTTTTTCTTATAGACTTCACAGCCAGAAAAATTTGCGGGATGTCCGTTTAGGCCACAGTTAACGCAAAACGGAGGAGGACTATCCTCATTTGAGGGGTCGCGTTCGCATGTTTCCTCTTTGGAATGTGCTTTATTGCACTTAACACATCGTGCATCGTAAGCACAGTTGGCCGAAACGTGGCCGAATCGTTGGCAGCGGTAGCATTGTATTAAATTACCTTTGTGCTTGGGCTTTTCCCAAGAGATTTTCTGCGAGAGTAAATATTTGATTTTAATAATTTTTTTTAAATCTTCTTCCGTTTTAAGGTTTATACGGAATAGGTCTAGGGTTATACCTTCCCGTTTGGACCAAGTCGTGGAGAGATTTGTAATATTTTGAATGTTTAACCCTGGAGTATTCGACAGGATGTCAGGAGACATTTCATATCGTAGCCAGGCGATCTTTGTTGCGTTCACGGTCGGTAATAGAAATGTCATTACATCTTTGATACTATAGTGTCGCCCTCTTTTGAGTTTTTTGTGGAGTACGTGTCAAAAATTTTTGAATAATGCACTTAATTGATGAAACTTAATCATGTTGGTTCAATATACATTATCCCAAGAAAGATTAAATTCAGTGCTTCATCTGTATTCCCAAGGGAATAAGAATGGGATTATCCATCTTAACTCCCAAGCCTAGGGAAAATTTTGGACAAAAAAGGCCCTAATTTGCTTCAAAACCTCTGGAAATCCATAATACCATCGTGATAGTCTTGATTTTGAAAATTCGTAAAAAAAACTTAGGTATCTACCGAAAAAATTTTCCTGCTCTTACATGACTGCATCTCATTCGGTCTTAGAAAGAAAAAAGTAACTGCTGCTTGGCATAAGCAAATAAGCAAGGGATCGACTCCGTAAGAGCGAAAGGCTTCCTCTGAAAACTTTTAACAGCTCGAAGGACAAACATCGCCTACGCGCATGTCAAAAGTCAATTGCTTAGACCGAAGAGCCCTTCTTGTATAAATTGCCAATGGCTACTTCTGTACTATCAGCATTTCAACACTCTGGTGCTCCCCAAGGATCAATAGTCAGCCCCCATCTCTTAAATTTCTATTTCCACGACATTCCCGCTCTGTTCCAATCGATCCTGATTGAAACTTTATCATCATCCCTCTTCTCCAAGAAATCCCGGATACTCATGCGTTCTCTCATAAGACTCTGAAATTCATTGCACGAAACAAAAAATACCGCTCAATAAATGCAGAAAAGTGCGAACTCAGACGTTTTGAAACGCTTGTGTAAATGGACACCGTCAGCTGCAAGCCGAGAACCCTCTCTACACATGCTTCCGTTCTCCTAAGATACTCTTCAAGTACTTGCGCGTGTTGTTACAGCACTGCCATTTAATCCGCAGAGTCATCGAAAAAGACTTTTGGGCTTCTGCAACCCTAGTTCTCCTTACCTCTAACAAGTCAGTCAAAGTAACCGCTAAAATTCTCATGTACAAAACCTTCATCGGAACCATTATAAACCTGTCTGTTTTACTATTTCCCTAAATATAGCAACCGAAAATATTGAGGACGTGTCTGTCCAAATACACTAGGCCTTAAAGGAAAAAAACACTATCGGAGCACCATCCTTTTTTGAGATTAAAAAATAGAGGCTATCATAAACCACAAGATCAAGACTAGCTCGAACCGCGTAAAACTATAATAGGGAAACTATAAAAAGGGAATTGGTTTTCCGGGACATCGCTGAGAACATCGCTGAGAACATCGCTTCTCCATACCTCTCGCACATTAAACTACTTACCTCCAACTCTAAAGCCATAACAAACCCAAACACTGTTAGTTTAAAATGTTAGTTCCCCCCCCCCCCTGAAGAGCATAGAAAAGGCCTTACCAGCAAAGGATATGTAATAAAAATGGACAAACTTTAAATAAAGAATACGTTACGACCCTATCCGTATAAGTAGCTGGTTGACAAATGTTTCGTTGTCAAACATTTGGATATCAAATCAGATGATATCTACCTTAAAAAGTTTCAATAAATATAGAGACATCTATGTTGGTGCATTATTGGTTTCGGGTTTAGTCTATCTTATTCTCTCGCTGTACATATCAGTGAAGCCAATTTATATACTTTGCTGACCGCTGAAACTCGTTGGGTTATTAATGACATTGAATGACGTTGCGAATGTTCTTTTCTGGTAAATGTTGTAGAACTGGTGACGCCCGTTATATTAGGCTTGAAAGTCTTCACACGCTCGTATTTATCTACGAGCATAAGTCGGCTGACTCGCCCCGGAAATTTATAAGCTCGTTTTGTAACTCAAATGATCGTGGCTAGAAAGCGTCTGAATATCGTCGTATAATTCAAGGATATTCAGTCGAGACGAGAATTTAATTATTTTTTGCAAGTGTCTGAAATTCTGCTCACAAATTCGCAAGCTTTCATTCATTGATTCACATTAAATTACATTAAATTCACATTTAAAATAAATAAAAATAATTTAACAACTTTGCCAGACAGGCTCTTTCCATTGTTGCAAATTGACTTTAGGCAATTGTGAGCAGTGATGAAGTGGGTTCCTAAAGAACAGATTAGTCAGAATGGATTTCCCATATGAGTCATGTAAATTTTTTTTAAATCGAATACCTCTTGGAGATTTGGAGAAAAGCAAAAGGTTGCATATATTCGACATCTCCATTATCACATAATAGTCGCGCTGCACTGGCTTTCCGGATTTCCGCGAGTTGGCCTTAAAAATAGAAAATATTAATCGGGCATAAAGCAAATTCTTTTATACGTTCACACTTCTTGTAAAAGGATGTGGTTGATTCTCGTTTTCGAACCAATAGCGGTCACCCGTCCTTAGATTTCGAAATTGTAAAATATTCAAACACAAAAATGTTGGTCCGACTACTGCATCTGATACATGCGTTTCCAAGGCGCCTCCAATCGATAGATCAACATCGTCAAATGTTTCATAGAGCTTACGAAGTAAATCAACATCCTGTATGAATAAGTTTACGTTACTTCCCTTCTGAGACGAAAATTATAACAAACTTGATAGTTAATGTAATCTTCAAAGTCCTCCCAACGATGTGCTCTTCCCAATCCACAATACTCCCGGTAGTCGTTGTATGAAGCTAACCCATGATCACGATCACGTTGGATGTCCCAAGCTCGTAATTCCTGACTGTTTACACCACTAGCTACAATGAAGTTCTCAGCTGCCTGAAACCCGTGAAGAGCACAGGATAGATAGTCCTGGAAATTTGTAAGCAAGCTGAAAAATTACTTCAATATCAAAGTTTCCATCAGTTTGCTTCGCTGCTTGTGTGCTTAAGCCACGCACAAATGAACTGTATTTGCATCCTTCTCCCAACACCCTCTCAGGTCTATCAATCAGAGTTGCAAGTCTGATGGTATCATTCAATATTTCCCGACTCTCTGAAACCATGCTGCAAACATTGTAAGGAAGGGAAATCAATGCATAGAATGAATTGTATCGTCAAGTGCATCCTACTTACTGCAACATCCCCACAATTTGGTTGTGAAAATATCTGAAAGATGAATGCTGAAACGCTTGAATGCTACGAGGATCAACATTGGGATCATAATCACTAACATATGCAGCAGGATGTGATTTATAAATTAAACCTTCATTCAACATCCGCTGGGTACCATAAAAATTCGGATTCCATTCACTATATGAAATAAATTGAAATTGAGCTATATTAATTCGGCGCGTTTCCTGGAACAAGGTTTCATCACTCCAGTGCGGATTCAATGCATTCAATTCTTTAGCTATTCGATTGTGTTCCCGTAGGAATATCAATTGAAGAATTGTTAAGCCGGGATTTTGATTGCCACGTACATCGCCAAAAGTGTAGCACAAATCATTGGGATCACCCCTCGCACATGACGACTCTGGAGTATTTGACAGGGGAGGCAATTTTTCATCATTGTCACTGGTCTTAAGTTGTCCTCCCGAAAATGTTCGCAATTTTTGACTTTCATTATCCGAGTTACCGTATACGAATGATAAGTCCAGGTAATGAGTAACACCGTTCAATTGTTCAGCTGGAGCTGGATCTTCTGAGCCGGGACAGTTCTGTTCCTTGTCAGTGACACTACGGTCAAAGTCTATGCAATCGGAATCGGCATAGAATGGATCATTCTCTAGAACTGGTATTGGTAAGCAGGAAGCCGATGTGTTTCGTATCTCATATTTGCCAGAACGACTACAACACAGTTCTTCCTTGGCTGAAAGTTGAAATAAAGATAATGAGTCTTCAACAATCGAAAAATTTCACAACTCAAATTTTGCTTTACTTAGCCTCAAAAATAGAACAAAATTATTTTCGAAAAAATTAACAATAGATATATTTCACAAGGATATCAAAAACGAGTAAAAACAAGATGTTCTTGTAATCTACTAAATCTGTGAAAAGAAATGTTGTGACCCAATATTGCAATTATAAGCAACATTTTGGACACATGAAAGTATCACGATCTCATGTACCTAAGGAAGTCTGCGACGTTTATTCAGGATTAAAATGGTTAATTGATTAGCTGTTCTAGTATTTTCAATCTTTGTTTAAGACTAAGTAACTATTGCTTTATTTAACTTTCAGCAGCCCAAATTAAAGCATAAAGTCGTTACATGTCCAGTTCGGCCAAAATTCTTAGTTCCAAGTCTAGCTTCGAATTTAACTGAGTTCTCCTGAGTCTCACATAATTATTATTTTCATATTTCGAGCTATCAAATACTGGAAATTTTATGAAGGTATAGCATTTCAAACTGGCAACACTTCTCAATGTTACGCAATGTGTGATAGCTGTCATGCGTTTTATATGATAGTTAGTTTGATTTGGCGTTTTCATCATGAAAAGAATGACGTCTGAGCAACGTCTGCAAGTTGTGCAGATTCATTTCGAAATAAACGGTTCTGTGCGTGATAAAAACCATTACAGATATAGCGTAGCATCAACATAGACTCAAGAGAGTCCATTCGATATCATAGTTAACAATTAAACCTGTTCCCATTCACATTATGGAACATTTTACGGGAGGATCTTAGTTTACGGGCTTACAAAATGTATCTTGTGAAGCAATGGAAGCTGAACGACCATCGGACACAGCGTAGGTTCGGCATATTGGCACAAGAACCAATTGCTGCAGATTCCAAATTTCATATGAAAATTTTGTTTAGCCATAAGACTCATTTCTGATTAAATGGATACGTTTGCCGCATTTGTAGTTCCGTTCGAATAAATAATTTGCTGAAGGCCAAGAAGACTTTGAAGATCAACCTCACTCGGAGAGCCCTTCAACTTCAAAAACTAACGTTGAAATTGTGAGGGCTCTTGTGTGATCAGGCCATCATTTAACAATGTTATATCGCGCAACAATGTTGGATGATAAGTTAACTGTTCATACATTCATACATTTTTAAATGAAGATTAAAATCTGCGAAAGTGTTGTGCCAAAACGGTGTCGACATTATACCAGGACTATCGAGGAAACCTGTGCGTTGTTCTCCTTGAAAGGATTTGCAATTGCTAACAATTCTGTAATAAACGACAAGCGATTATTCCTGGATATTTGAGCTTGATCTTGAAACATAGCGCCAAAGTGAAGAGTGGTACACTTCATTACTCTTCGACAGAAAAAAAAGTTGAATGAGTAAATCAAGGAGTAAGACCACACTGATTTCCTTTTTTTCGACAATAAGGTCGTCGTGCACACAGAATTTACTTCACCATGACGAACTATCTACAAAGTTAAAAAATTCTTGTTAGATTCCATTTTTAGGTTGATATTTTTATTTTGCAACAGACAGCTGTTTCGAGGCCGATATGGTCCCTTCTTTAGTGTTATGTCTATTAAAGTACAAGTGGGCGAATTATCTTTTTTAAACCTACAACATTTATCATACAATAAGTTTCCCTTCATTATCCTCAAATATTTTTCTATCATATTTATGGCCTCAAATAGTAAAGATCATGTTTAAACCTACTAATTGTGATTATTTATGGTGTTTAGCTTAAATGTCTACCCTAATTGCTTTTTTTGTTTTTTTGATGTGTTTTTGATGCGGCTAGCCTAATCAGTTTGGTGTCACAATTTCCTGTGTCTGTGTTTAGCCGATTTTGTTCCTTTGTTGTCAGGATGAAAATCGTTTCGTATGCATCCAATTTTTTATTTGTCGTGGCTTTTTTAACGTTCCATTGCACGTTATGCTGGCATTCTACTATGTGTTTTTCAACCACAGACTTATATGCGCTGATTTTTTGGCGTTTCTTTCTGATTTCAGCTTCTCGTAGATGCTCCTGAACTCTCGTAGTGACCAGCCTCTTTGTTTGTCCTATGTAGGTTTTTGGGCAGTCTTTGCATGCAATCTCATATATGCCGCTTTTTTCGTTTTCCGTTTTTTTGTCCTTTGATGTTCCCAGTCTTGAACTCAGCTTTGTGTTGCTGCTAGTTGACGCTATTGATATGTCCCACGGTTTGAGGATTTGTCCAATTTTTCTGTCCAACTTTGTGTGCGTAACGGCTAGCCATTTCTTCTCTCGGTGGTTGATTTCTCTATTCTGTTTGAAGAGCGTTGTTAGGTTGTCATTTGCCAATTGTTTTTTCTTTTTATTCATGACGTTTACGATTTCCCTTTCCGTGTATCCGTTCTTCTTTGCTGTGTCTAGGATGTACTGCTCTTCTTTGTTGAAGTTATCTTCACTAAGTTGAAGGGTGAGTAGCCTGTGTATCCATGAGTTGAATATTGCCATTTTTTGTGGCCAACTGTGGTTGGAACATGCAGGAATTGTTCGTTGCGTTTGTGTTGGACAAGTTTTTCTTGATTATTATTTGTTAAAGTTAGTGGTTTTTTAGTTAAAAGTTTTTTCGTTTCCCCCCTTATTTGTTCTTTCGCATCAGCGCTCAGGTATTTTATTCCTGATTCGATACCTATGACCAGCTCTTCAATTGGTAGGGTCCTATTAAATGGCATAATTTAACCCCATGTTTAATAATTTTATTTGTTCTTCAGAAAAAGTTTCTGAGGATTTATTTATCACTAGGTTTGGTATCATTTCTATTATGGGTCTTTTTTCCTCCTTTCGTTTGGACTTTTCAATTAAATTTTTTAGTTTTTTGTCCAATATCTTTCGTTTCCTTAGTTTTTCACAGGTAAGGGCCCAATTGGTTTTTCACATATATCTACAATATTCCCTTTTAGTCCCTGAGTGGAGTTTCCTATTTTTAGGTGAGTTGCGTATGCTAACAAGGTTGTTGAGTTAAGCTTACTGTATAACAACTTAATACTATTTCTAATTACAATTCTTTCTAATTTAATTTTTTGTTCATACCTATTCTGTAAATTTAAGGGAATTGGAATTGTGTGACTTCTAGGAGTCACTTTATTTTTTATACAGAGCTTTAAAAATCTTATATCCTCACTTATTCTACCAATCGCCTTCTTGTACTTCAGTAGACAGTTGAATTCCTATGTAGACTTGGTTGTCGTATCAATTTCCAATTGTTGTCCAAATGTCCAATTTTCATCCTGACAACAAAGGAACAAAATCGGCTAAACACAGACACAGGAAATTGTGACACCAAACTGATTAGGCTAGCCGCATCAAAAACACATCAAAAAAACAAAAAAAGCAATTAGGGTAGACATTTAAGCTAAACACCATAAATAATCACAATTAGTAGGTTTAAACATGATCTTTACTATTTGAGGCCATAAATATGATAGAAAAATATTTGAGGATAATGAAGGGAAACTTATTGTATGATAAATGTTGTAGGTTTAAAAAAGATAATTCGCCCACTTGTACTTTAATAGACATAACACTGAAGAAGGGACCATATCGGCCTCGAAACAGCTGTCTGTTGCAAAATAAAAATATCAACCTAAAAATGGAACCTAACAAGAATTTTTTTAATTTTTTAGAAGGTTGCAAACATCCGAACCAACAATTGGAAATATCTACAAAGTGTTTTATGAAAGTGTCCTTGACAGGCTCACGAAAAGTGTGATTTATGTTGATGCTTGATCGTGACAATGGCTCGTGCCATTACCATCGGTGATCTTTTGATCTCAAAATGCATTTCTGTTGTTTCTAAGCCCCCCTAATGACATGATTTGTGTAATTCCGACTTTTTTCTTTTCTCGAAAATAAGGCATATCTTAAAAGGACGGCATATAAAAACTCTGGAGGACATTCAAAAGACTGTGACCGACCCATTAAAAGTCACACCACTCAGCGATCAAGGCTTCTTCAGGGAGGATGCAATGTAACTGATGCCATGCAAGCTCTTCTTAGTACTCACGTTCTCTAGCAAGGGAGGAACAGGGAAGTTCACGCTCGTCTCCAACCGGGCACATCGGGAATCAACTAACCCCATCTGGAGAAAATCGCATTATACTCTGACAACGACTTTTTTATCTGACAGTTGCAATCGTGAATTGAATTGGACTAAAGTTTTCAAGATTTAAAAAATTCTAGTCAAATTTTTTCGAAAATTTGCTGATGTAAAGTAGTTTTCGGTTCTTTCTGAATTCGCTTAAACTTACCTGGTATGGGCTTTAATCCTGGATAGGAATGTGGCAATCGTATAGATGTATCATGTGTAACGATTTGTCCCCATTGCATGTTGAGGAGTGTGAAGTCAGGATCAGGAATTGATTCTCTGCCAAAAACTGTAAACGATAGTGTCCGGGCGCTGGGAAGCTCATGTCCGCTTAACGCAAGAGGAATCGAAGAAATACTATCTCCATATCGTGCAGGTAATAACCTTCTATACCTATGAAATATATAAATAAGTATATATCATCGCCATTTCTTCAAATCCCTATCATTTTGTTTATTACGTAGTCATGGCCATGCCCAATGCAGAATTTGTAGGATTGTTGCACGACCCGTCCATTGTTCGATATTTTCCATTCTTGCAAACAATTTTCGATGGATCAATACATTTGTCAGGTGATTGGAAACTGTAGCGCATTTGTGCTGGTACTCGATCATAACTAGAACTAGGTAGAATATTTAAAATTTATATAATATAATATATAATAATAATAATATTTAAAATTTGTGATAGTCAATGTTTATAATATTTAATTAAATAATTTTTATTGAACATACTTCTTCCTGTAATGAAGATTAGTCGAAATTATTTGGAATCTTTATATATTTTAACCTTTACATATTTTTATTACTGTTGCTACTAATATCAATACGGCTGGCACTTTTGCGGCTGCTATCACTACTATTTCTGTTACTATCACTGCTACTACTACTACTACTACTACTACTACTACTAATACAACTATTACTACGTATCGTGTACGTATCCTTTAATACAACTATTACTACCATGACTTTCCTCTTTACTACTATCTTCCTGCTCCAGTGGCATGAGTGCTTAAAACACTGCTACTAGAAGTAATAGAATAACTTGCAGTAGTAGTAGAAGTAGTAGTAGCAGAGGTAGTAGTATTAGTTGTGTAGTAGTAGTAGTAGTAATATTAGAAGTAATAATAGTATTTAAATTAGAAGAAGTACTAGTTGTTGTTGTTTTTCTCGCAGAAGTAGCAGTGTCAGTATACTTTTATTACTGACACTGCTACTAACACTTGTGATTATAAGCTTCGCACCTATTTTCCACAATACTCATACCACAAAACGAGGTACTAATTGTCTCTTTTTATGAAGCTATTCCTCTACTTTATTTGTTTCACAGCCAACAGATACCCCACCGTTCTTTAGCAAGGAAACGTAGCGTAACAGCCAGTAACCTTAGCATAGTAACCCAGTCTCTGCACCTGGATCAGTTTCTTGAAGGACGTTTTTTCATCAGCCCGAAATCTCTTCGCATATAATGGTATAATAATAGCTAACTATAGCTTACACCTAGATACATTGTAATTTGCAAGCAAAATTTGTTTGATGTAGGGCATAAAGAAGAAGACGTGTTGAGATATGTATTACCATTCTCTCAAATTTTGTTATTATAGACAATGACTCCTATATACATTTATATCGGAAAAATTATTTTCTGATATCGGTGCACTCAGAAAGCTAGCCTTGGCCATCCTTCTAACACTCTTTGATGTTCGATTAACAAGCTCTCTATCTTGTAAAGCTCGTTCATTTCTAACATGAGGTATTGGTATCTCTTTTTTCATGATGCCACTCAGATTTACGAGTACTTCTTGGTGAGTACACTATCGTTTGATACTGCACTTATAAGTAGTCATTTTTTCGCACGCCCTTTGCTCTCTTATACGCATCGAAATGCTTCTCGGGATCCATTTTAAGTTAACGTGACAACCAGAATTTTTCACGCGCGCAATCATCGATGGTCGATGCTGTACTTAGCCTGCGCGTGAAGGATGGCATCGATTGTGTGAAAGGTAGACGCCGGAAAGTTTATATACGAACCCATATCAGGAAAAAGCATTCTTTTAAGCACCATTCGGGACCAGGCACTGTCTTATGGACACTGGCGTGAAAAATTAAATGTGAGACCAACCTGTCTCTTATTTGTTGCTGCGTTGCTCGTGTATCAGTAGCACGTCTACTTTTGTTTCTCTGACAAGTTGATCGAAAAGTTTTTAGGCCATTTCCCTTCTATGCAAGTTTTGTTGGTAGGACCTTTTCGCATAGAATTAGCAAAAACTGCGAGAACACTCACGACGAAATCTCGCATAAAAAGGGATAGAAAAAGCTTTGATAGGGATATTGTTAATTCAAGCAAAAATGTGGACAAATTTACCAATTCACACACAATTCCACTTATTTTGGATGAAAAACTTTCGATTGGAATTTTTTTCGAAGTATTATCGCTACTTTCTATTGTTTGAAGTCCTGAGCTAGATTTTTGGACTTTAGTAGCTTGAATTTGCAGGAAATGCTGCATGTCGTACGTGTGTACTTTGTATTGATAAAGTATCGTAGTATACGGGTCTACGACCGGGTCATGTCGACCTATATATCAGGACAGAGTCTGTAAAGGCCTCTATAGCTCTGATGGTGTGATCACCTCGCGTTAATCCAATGTCCCACTGCGAACACATGTTATGATGGTATGGTCGGTCATCACCCACGGAGCGGTAGCTTGGGTAGCCAAAATCCAAGGATACAAGACGCGTTTTCCACTGGAGTTCAAGTAAGTTCAATATTTGTCATATGTCGATTTCACCGGAGCAATTAGGTCATGTCTTACAACAGTGCCTCAGAAAATATTTCATCTTCACTCGATTGAGAGGACTTTGTTGTTCCTCTCACAGACAACGTTAAAAACTTCCGAGGAAGGCATAAAGGTCAAATAAAATAAACCAAGGTGTCCACAGTCAGTCAGATTTCAGCCAGGCCAATAAAGCACACAAAACAGTGGCTTTCTCCGGATGCAATGCTGTTTTTGGGCAATCGCATGGGGTCGCTTATCACTCCAAATGATGCGACAGTTTAGAGTATTGACGTACCCATTCAATCGTAAATGAGCCTCTTCGCTGAAAAAAAATTTTCTTATATAATTCAGAATGCCCAGCAATTTTGGGCATATACACCGAATCTGCGTCATGTACGGTGGTCGTTTTGCTTCAGTTCCTGTTCAAGTTGGATTTTGTAAGCCCTCAAACCAAGCTTCTTCCGTAAAATAAAATAGTCCTTGATGTGTATAGGCATAGGTTTAATTATTGAGGAGGACGTTAATTGGCTTCACTTGGGTCTTCATCGATACTACGCACTATAGCTGCTATGATTTCTTTGTTACACACTGTACGACATCTGAATGGATGCGTTTTATCAGCGAGAGTAAACGTGTTGCTCTAACGATTCATGATTCATCGAATTAATTGTTTTGATGGGCGTATATTTGGGCCATAAAATTTACGAAGTATGCGATGAGTGTTTTCGATGAGGATAGCATCATTTATTTCGAAATGAATCTGGAGAATTTGCAGAGATGCTCAGGAGTGAACTTACCCATGATTAAATGGCAAACCAAACTGACTTTATTACGCATGACAGCTGTCACAACATGCATAGCATTGAACAGTGTTGCCAGCCAAAGTCCTAAACCTCTTATGCGAATGTCAGAAGTTATGCGTTATGTGTCAGTTATGCGAATTTGGATATTTTCAGAATGTTGACGTCAAAATGAAGTTAAACTCGCATGTTCTATCCAAGCATGATAATTCTCTGACCAAGAGTGATTACATGGAGAATCTTTGCAAAGCGCTGTAGTGATCTTCAGGAGATGATTTCAGACAAAATGATTTAATTCAGACAAAATAGAAACATATCTTGGGCAGCACTCAAGTACAACTGAAAAGTGTTTCATTTGAATGGATCTAAATAAGGGATGCAATAGGCTCTGGATAAGATTTCTAGGGATGAAAATGTTGAAGCTCTTTCTCGATGCATATGACGAGAATAAGCTTGAATGGCTAAGGTGAAATTAAAGGTCTTGGCTAGGATCTTCACTAGACCTACAACTCGTAGAAAATATCCGAAGATACTGGGCCTGAAAGCACAAGATGATAGCATATTCTGTACTTTTAAAGGGGATACACCAGTTAATATGGTAGGACACTGTGGAGCACCATATCGCAGCTGAAGAGACAATCTAGGAAGCTTCTATCCTGTTAACGATGAACTAAGACGCTTGAGGCTACGTCAGATTTTTAACTTTCTTAGAAAGATCGATTCGCATTCTTTACACAAAATCATGTCATCTCATAATTCACTATATATATTTTATTCATAGGGATACCAAATTAAGTTTGATCTTACATTATAGCAATGAAGTGTTCGCATATCGTGCGTACTTTTTATGAGTTTTTTTTGGCGCATGGTATAGTCTGATCTTCGTCAATGTTTGGTCTAATTCCGGCAAGTGTTTACGTTAAACACTTTGACTAAGTTGAAAGTAGGGACAGGAAAATTTTGTAACCCTTTTGTGAAATACTGTTATTAATTAATACTTTTAATCGAATTTTCCTGGAGGAATAAATTTTCTATCTATAAGAAAACATATATTAAACGTGCTCATTCCACAAGCAGCATTAAAAATTTGTAGCCAAGAACTGAGGGTGCAGTTAAATAGCAGATTGGGGAAAGGAAAATAGCAGAATGTGAAAAGCAAGAGGAAGTTCAATTTTCCCCTGTTCAAACGAAAGCGATTCGCAAATTAGTAAATAATGCAAGTTAAGGACCAACAGCAGGCAGCTGCTAGGTAAAATGACTTTCGTCAAAAACGATATTGCAACATTTTCCGTACAAAACTAATAATTTTACTTACGTATCAACTAATAATTTTTTTATTATTGCTAATATACTAAACAAAAACTTATGAACTAGCTTTGTATACAGAGTTTCAAAATCGGGTGGCATTATCACATTTGAAGCTAAAAATCCCAAATAGGATCATCGATGGTAATTTTTGTCAAAATTTCAGGAAAAGCCGGAACCAATTTCCCGCCTGATATCAATGAAAATTAAACTTTTTTTCATAGTTAATGTTTCGAACATTATTTATTACCTAAAATATTTGTAATATTACATGAATAAATAAGGTGATGTACAAACAATTTAATCAAATACTTAACAGATGCAAATTAAAACTAAAAGTTGTTATAAATTTCGAACGCAGACACCACAGCAACCATTTCAATACTCATCTGCTATATTCTTACGAAGTAATTTTCCGTAATTAACTTTTTTGAGTGATTCACATGACGGAAGCTGTGATTTAACAAAAACTATTGGATTGTATAATAATATTCAGAAGTTAACCGATTGTTTTTAAACATATTCCAGAAGAGAAACAAAATTAAAATATTTAGCTGGAGTCAATACTCGCACAAATTGTAAGAGGGTTACACAAACGAACAAGGATGCGAGAGAGAACCTGGAAAGACAAGGACATGTACGCCACAAATCACCTAAACGGTCAGTTGAAATACCCTCCTCCGCTTTAAGAAATTGCTGGATTGATGATATCTACAAAACTGTTGATGAGATTTATCTGTAGAAACAGGAGCAATCTTCAAGTTGACATAATTCAAGTTGACATCCTACACAACGTTGCAGATTTCAAAGATTACAGATAAGTAAAACGCGGAATCCTTTCTGCATATTACTACAATACCTTCTGGACATTGTCTCGGTCCAATATAACCCAAATAGCATTGGTGTCATATTTGAATTTGATTCTGTATTTGATTCTGAATCTGATTCGTAAAATCATCACTCATTGGTAATAAAGAGCCTGATTGAAGGTTTCACTGTGATTCGCATAGCTGACGCAACGGAGGCTCATGATAGGATTCTATGAGATTCTATGAAATATGTCTTTAAATTTAAAAGATCTGAATAACATAATAAAACATTAACAAAATCGAAGAATACTTGGTAAGCGCACGCATTTAACAACTTATGAATTATAGTGTTTGCTCGGAATTATCAGGAAATTCTGAATTTTTTTTAACCTAAACAGCCCCCACGTCTAATACTTAGCGATAATATTTGAAAATAATTTTGCAAAGTTTAATTTTTTTAAATTAATTCACCTGGCAAAAATTGCGGCTTGACCAAAAACATAAAACAAAATGACGTATGATGTTAATTCACTCATTCTAATTTTTTTTTAATATTAGACACTTTTCCATGAACTCGTATAACTTTTCTTCACCAAACTACACTAAAACCGTCTTTTTGAAATCCAACCGATCAACGAGAATGCTCAGAAGGTACTGAGCGGTGTTATAGGTTTTTTGAAAAATTTATCATACGAAACTTAGATAAACTGCGAAATAACCGCGCCTGATTTTCACGCAATTTTAAACCTGCATCTGTTACGTTCTTTTAACATATTACCACGGTACAAAAAGATGATTTGCTATGATCAAAGTAAACATGCATAATTTTATTTTTGATATCACAACAATAGTCTTGTTAACCCTTATGATATATTTTCAATTGTTATGCAGACACCGGGGATAACTTTGAATAAAATGTATCGTTGATTGATAACGACGCTCTGTGTTCTAGTGACAGACGAGAATAAATAAATATCTTCATGTTTAGATTGTTGCTTCGTCGTAGTCCTCCGTCCTTGGCTTCAACAAATTACGATACTCTTGTACTTTCCTCCACATGGCCACAAAGATAGTTAATCGAAAATCTCAGACTCAATCATATGTTACTATAATTAAGATACTCTGGGGCGAATCGTTGATAAAGTGACGTGAAAACTAATTATTAAAAAAAAGTCACACCATGGACCAAATGATGAGTCTTCTATACAAGCAAATGCTTTATAGGTGAAAACCCAAGAAAAGGTTTGGTAGATCCCAGATCAAATCAATGATTCATTCTGGCTTCTAAGCGTATAACACAAAAAAGATGTTGATGTTGATTTTAGAAAATGCGCAGAGGATTAGAACACCGAGGATTCTTAAAATCGAATCAAAGATGCTAATTAGAATCTTGTTTCGTTGGTATGAAACAAATTACTTGTATGTCATGTTCACTGTACAATTTTCCAAACGTAATTAACATTGAAGATGTTTGGTAAGATTGAACTTTTCCATCTTCAAGAATCAGCAGTAATGGACTCAATTTATTTCAGAGCAATGAAAATACATTTTGGATTTGTTTGAGTGGGTATGGAACATCGTAGGATTAAGAAGTAATTCGGAGTGTAAGCTTTCTTTAGTGGTACCACAACGCTTCGTGTGACGTTCTCAGTTATCTTTCAAAGGTTGACGCTTCACTAACGCGTACAAATTATGAGAAATTTATATCAAAATGAGTGGTCTGTTTGGCGGGTATTCGACCCTAAAAAATCAAGATAACTAGTTCGGTTGCAGATGACTTAAATTACAACCCGCAACTGAAACTACTTACCTCTCTTCTCGCTCCCCAATTCAAACTACTCTTTCTTAGAAACATCCCACTCGGTTCATTTAATTTTCAGAAAGAATGTGAGTTGTAAAATTCCTTGTTTTTTTTTCGGCGTTACTATAATAAAGAAAAGAAAACTATAAAGGTAAAGGCTTATAATAAAAAGATGTTGCGTGTTTAGGAACCTCAAGCTCAGTTTTGTTTTTCATAGTGGGACCCAGCGTTGTTTTGGAATAAAAGGAATAAATTTGTTTAAAAAATAATGACTTAAGACTGAAAGGAAATGAATATAAAATTTATAGAATAAAACCAAGGGTATTAAAATATAAATGGGCACTTTCCACAAACAAATTTATTTCACATTTAAAGAGAAAACACTGTTAATAGTCATTTTTCTACATAGTTCCCTCCTTAGTATTTAATTTTCGATCGAAATTGCTGGTTTGTCATCCCATTTTGAAGAATTACTTGGGGCGGGGCGTATAATGCAATACGCTCTCCTGCAATAGCCTCTTGAGACATCCAAACATTTGGAAATCACATGGTGAGATTCAGAGCTGTAGTAAGGGTTTTCCAGTGCGGATCATTACATTTCAGCCACTTTTTGGCATGTTGGGGCTATAGTGCGCGATCTTGCATTCTCACGCAGAAGCAAGACGTCTCGGGTGCGCTGCGATATGCTGACAATTGATCGATATTCGGTTCGAACATGGTCAAAAAGGCCATAATAGTAGGAAGCATTTATTGAGCAAAAAAATGTGAACAAAATCAATGAGTAAACCTCTTTGACAGTTCCAAAAAACCGTCGAGAGAATCTTCACGGCTGACAAGCGTGTTTAGGCTTTTGGTGCTCCTAGCTTCCCTTTTCTTCTCCAACACATACTAGCCTCTTGCGATTCTAAATGGTGTAGTGGGGAACCAACGTTTCGTCGCACATCATAATGCGTTGCAAGAAAACCTTCCCTTCACCTTGTAGACGAGCAAGAAGCCTCCGACAAACTTCAACTCTCGCAGTTTTGTGTTCTTGGGCATGCAAACTTGGAATCCAATTGGTCTAGGTTGATAGTGTGTACACTTCCTACCCGGATTTCCTTTTTCTTATTGTTTTCTTTCACAGCACAGCAAATGATTTCTTTCAATATTTGCGAACAGCTGCAACGTATTAAGGCGTAATGCTGGAGCGGCTTAATTGACTCACATTTTCCACTTTTTCACGCCCTTCTTTGAATTCGACACACTACGCCAGGACGAAATATAAATTAATATTTCGTCGATCGTTGTTTTCGTCAAACTTTTGTGAATTGTGTTTTGGATTAGTTAAAAGTTGATTCTAATTTCTAGATAAAAAAGCATGAAACTACGAAACATTTTTTGGGCCTCAGAAAATGAAAATTGAATGGTGGAAATCCTGTGGCAAGTTACGAGTTTACATATCTCTGCATGCCTTTTGTGTTGCCTTTTGGCAATAACATGACCCAAACTTACATTCTAGAAGATGAAGATGAATGTCACGTAATTGCAAATGGGGCGCCCCGCAAGGATATGTTGAATTAAATGTTCTGACCTGAACTGAATATTCAATGGTTGTTTTCAGGAAGATGGTGCCACTTGTCACATATCCCCTACAAAATCAATTTAATGTAAAAAATTTGATGCCAAAAATTATAATGTTAACCAGCTGCTAACAACAATCAATCAGGAAAAGGCTAAGGGCATGAGCGTCTTTAAACGCCTGATGTTTCTAACGAGAATAAGCCAAGCACGATTCGTGATATTAGACATTCAACGCAAGAATTAAAATGTTTATTATGTTATTTACTGCCAAAGAAGAACGATTCAACTTTATCTCCTCAGCCAGCATTCGAAGGAGAAAAAATATTACACTCATTTACTTTAAAGATTTATGAACCATTCATTCAGTTGTCAGCCATGCATAATTAAGAAGAAATACATGCATCAACAAGCAAAACTGTCACAAATGACAGATACAATGTTATAAGCGGAGGCGTTGACACTTTTAATAAAATAATGAACAACTAGTTGACTCATGGCGATGAACAATGATGTTGTCTTAAATTTTTCGTAGGGATACTGGATTCAATATGTATCAATAGAATGTATTTGTATATTGAGGTTCAGTGTCCTTACACAATAGTTAATAAATTCAGTGCTTAGAAGCGTAAGTATTTGCCCATTTCATTAAGGCTAAGCTGGCCTCTTCGTCAATAGTTTCTATGGTTAAAACTTTAGTAGCTGAGCCATTCAGAAAGTGACAGAACTTCACAGGTTTACCATAGGATGTTACCAACAGGAGAGCAATGTCCATAAGGGGACAAAATTCCCCCATGAGAATATTTTGTTTTTGATTGATAATGGAACTTAAAAATGAGTGTTCAACAATGATGTCCTGAATGTCTTAAAAATGCTTCATTCTTTTCATTTTCGTAAACTTTAATTGAGACACTTCTTTTCATATTCATTGTAAACTTCTAACAGCTCGCTTTTTTGGAATTCAGCATGCTTCAATTTAACATTAAAAAATTAACTATTTCTTTGTATTTATTTTATTAAATGATGAACAAACAAAATTTGCAGAATAGTTTCCATTCTGATGTTATAATAGATAATTCTAAAATTCTTTCATAAATTAGTTACAATAAATTACATAGAATTCTAGATGCTATCAAATTATTAAAAAAGGTTAGAAAATTCATTGCGCCACGGTCTACAAACATATTGAGCATCCCGTTCGTTGCTGAATCAAGTTGCAAAATAAATTTACTTTCCAAGCAAAATTTTCCGGGTCGCACCGAAACTTTGACCGGATTGTGTAGCACCTTTGTTGGTTCCAGCTTGAAGTCCAATAATACCTTCACTAGCGCGTAGTTGATCCTCAGTGAATTCACGTCGGTTCTCTTCAGCTGGACGCGGTCCTAAATGAGGTCCACGATATTCAGGATGCTTGTAGGTCTGTGTGAAGAATGTTGAAAAGGAACGTCATTTTGGGAAATTTATATGCAAAAAATGTAAGGAAAAGTGAAGAACTTACACAACGTCCAAGAGCGAAAATTGTTTGTGTTACAAGAGCAATATTTTTGTAGTCCCACAAATCGGTCGATTGGAATAAATCAACATCTGCAACTCCATATGCTGTGCAAGCCCGTTGGAACCTGAAAGTATAATAAACTCCTGTTTATAATTTGCATTACATGATAAAGTCATTCTGATTTTTACTTAATTTAATTATTGTTTCAATGGTTTTGAAACGAAAGTATAACAGAATCACACTGGCCGTAGTGAAATGAAAGTTACTTTCAATAACAGAAGTGAGTATAAGATAAGACTATAAGTTAAGTTAAGTTATAAGACTATAAAGTTTTCACGCAAGAGCATCTGACTTGGATTCCACAACCTTCTGGGGGTAGAGCGCTTGACTTTCGTCCGAGAGGTATCGAGTTAATCTCAGGGACATAAAAAACCTGTCTATCCAGCTAAAGGTGGTAGTCTATAGGAAGATGGTAATTCAGATGGACTTCTTCCCCCTCACCCTGCCCTCCCATCACCCCAACTCCACTCCTATCACCCACATCATCCACACGGCACACCTAATTCGCCCGCACCCTTTACTAACTCGCATCAGAGACAGCGTGGTAAAGTATCGTTTCACCCCCTCCCCCACAACATGATAGTGCATAAAAATCAGCAGCCCTCATTCTCCGTAGGCCGGATTGGACCTAGGATAGGTAGCTCCCAGGAACCATCCACGATGGCAGAAGGTGTCAAGAATCCACTGTTGTCAAACCACTACCAGAAACATCTAACATACATAAACATAGCGACTTACAAATCAAGCAAGACTGATCCTAGAGCTAAAGAAAGAAGCAGCGAAAATCAACTGGGATGTCATCAGATTGAGCGAAACCATAAGACAGAATGAATGTCTAGAAATATGGGCAATCTCTTATACCTCCAGGGCACACAATCAGGTAAAACTAGCGATACGTTGACCTAACAAGCGTCTCAGATCGAGTAGGCAGCCTGAAACTCAGACTCTCACACAGATTTACTGTTCAAATTATTCAAGTCTACGTCCCTGCAACTAGCCACACTAAAGAAGAAATTCAGGAATTCTACACAGACGTCAACCAAGCTAGGAACAATAACACTAGCCACTTCAATTACCTAATGGGTGACTTCAACGCCATAATAGGGAAAAGGAAAGACCAAGAAGTGCTGGTATGAAAATTTGGATTAGATCAAAGAAATAAAAGAGGATAACGACTAGTATACTTCGCCTAACACCACGGTCTTCTTCAAGAAGAACAAAAACAGGAAATAGACGTGGCAAGCACCCAATGGGTAAAAAGAAATGATATGAATTTGATACTTTCCAAACACCAAAGGACGGTCAAAGAGGTTTCTGTAATAATTAGATTTAAGACAGGAAGCGATTTTCGCCTGACCAGACCAAAATCACCTTCGGCTCGAAAGCAAAAAGATGCAAACCGGTCAGGGAGCCCTACAAAACCCAGTCTTAACACAAAAAAGATCAAGTCTAATATAGAGAGTTACCAAGCCCTAATAGTGGAAGAGGTCGAAACGGCTATCAACTCCATGAAAAATGACAAAGCGGCATGTAATGAGGGTATCACTGCTGAATTGCTCAAATGCGCAGGCAGATAAACCTGGAAGCTACTGGAAGGAATTTACACTGGTTGCATTGACGTCATGTGATCAGCCAGGACCTGATCATTGGAATAGTGCTAATATAATACTGATCCACAAGAAAGGTAGCAAAGAAGACATTAGGAACTATAGACTAGACCAATAAGACTACTATCGGCCTGCTACAAAGTATGAACGAAGCTCATTAGCAACCGAATAAAAGCAGCCCTAGATGCCGAACAGCCACGGGAGGGCATCTAGGAGGAGGCAACAGCCAGGCGGGTTTCAGAAGTGAATACAGCACTATAGATCATATTCACACATTACGGGAAGTCTTGAGTTGATATAAAGAGTATGAGAAACGCCTAGCACTGGCCTTCATAGACTTTGAGAAAGACTCAGCAGTATAAGCAGCATTTCAGCAGGGACTCAGCAGTCCCTCATGCAAAAATCAATGCATAAATACGCAAGGCATAAATAAACCATACGTCGAACTAAGAGCTAACCTCTACCGCAATGCCAGAGCAAATGTCAAAGTGCTAGAAGACATTCCAGAGTTTCCCACACAAACACTGGTAAGGCAAGGAGACACCATATCGCCAATGGTCTTAAACACCACATTTGGATTAAACATCGATAGTGAGCACCTCGCGGATGAGATATTCGTGGATGATATAGTCCTGATAGTCAGCAGCCAAGAGGAATTACAAGAACAGCTGCATGAACTAAACGCGGCTAGTGGAAAAGTAGATTTGAAAATGAACCTAAGCAAAACCAAGGTCTTGTTGCACGATTATGTAAGCACTCAAGGACATACAAAACTGAGCAACGCCACACGAGAAATAGTCGAAGAATTTGTGTACCTTGGTCAACTAATTCACTAATCCGGTTCACTAGTACCAGAAATCAATCGACACATCAAGATAGCATGGAGTGCTTTTGGGAAGAACTTGATTATATTCAAGTCTAAAATGAAGATGTACTTGAAAAAGAAAACATTTGACATATGTATCCTACCAGTCCTGCTATACGGTAGTGAAACATGAGCGCTAACAACAGGAATAATAAGGAAACTCCAGGTTGCGCAAAGAGTCCTAGAAAGACTGATCATACTGTGCATTACACAAAAGGATCGCAAAAGACTAAAGTGGATACGAGAAAGGACCCAAGTAACAGCCGTGATACATAGAGCAAAACCCGGTAAACCGAGTAACTAGGCGAGAATAACGGACGGTAGATGGACCACAAGAATAACACAGTTGCACCCAAGAGGAATCAAACGCCAAAAAGACGCCCATAGATTGGATGGGACTATAACATAAAGAAAATAGCCGGTACATCCTGGATAAGACTGGCAGACTTGGATAGCAATGAGTAGTCAGTATGTAAGGGAGGCTGCACCATAACTTGAAATATGGTTGAACAAGCTGAATGTTATGATGATGATGCTACTCTTAACATTCCAATAAGGTCCATCACATTAAAGATTATGTTTTACCCTTATAAACGGGGAGTATGGTATTTTATTTTATTTTTTTACATTTTTAATTCTTATTTTATTTGATAGAAGAAGTCTTGGTGTTCAGTTAAAATTTTAGGGCGATTGGAGCAAAACTAACCAAGCTACAAGATTTTGAAACTCTGCTCTTCGACGCGCTATAAAATCGGCTGTTTCTCTACGCTAGTGCAGTGGGAATGGGAATAACGAAGCTAGATATACAGGATGCTATAAATATGATGATATAAAAACAGGATGCTCTGGACATTTTGGCCAGCACCTCTTCGCTTAACAGACCTGGAATCGATGATTCTGTCTAAGTATAATAGAAAACAATTGGTGTTTTTTACGTATTTTTCCAACAAAGCTTCTTCAAAGTCGGTGACTGCTCTGACTCAAACTATATTCATCCGATCTTTTCCAAATTATGCTCATTTATGCTGAACATAAAAAAAATTATTTTTAATGATTATAATTTGTTTTATTACAAATTTGTCGATCTGTCGATTTTGTCGAAAAATTTTTTTTTAAATTTTGTTTATTTTTTTACATAGATTTGAAATTAAAAATTGAAAAATCCTCTTAAAACATATATCTCGACGTGGTTACCTTGGGAAACATAGAAACCGACGAAACCATTTGTCTGATGTCTTCGAAAATTAGCTGTCAATGACCCAATAATCGATATTTTTGGATCAACATTTTAGAGAATATTCTTAAGTTATTATATTATTATGTACTTTGCACAGAAATATGATTATACAGTATTTTCTAAAAAAAAATCTTAAAAACATGCTTATAGTATATTAATTAACTATACTACCCCTTGAACACTATCAAACTGAAGATGTAGTGAAATGAATTTGTTCAAATCACCAAGTATTAGGCAATATCCTCGCAACCTACGTTATTTGTTTTTCCTGGCCAAAAATTATTTTTATCCTGATACCTCAATGATGATCCCTCAATTTATTTATGTAAGATACAAACATAGAATATTCACAATTCCAAATAAAATTCGTTTGGGCAAATTATTCCTTTATTGTTTAAATCTCGTAGAGAAGAGAAAAGAAAAGCAAATTGCCCAGTTTATCTACATAAAACTTGCGAAACGTTTAGATGGAAATAACTATCACTTTGGCTTCAAACCATTAGCACCAGAATTCCATTTTCCTAGCAAGTTTAGAACAAGCTTTATGGGTTTCTGTTTGTTTAGGTTTCCAAGAGAAAAACAAAATAAAACTCAAACTGAAATGTACTTGCACCAACTTGTACTCAGCAACAAGTATACTATAGCCAATTGTTTATTGTTACGTGAAGCGTGCAAAAACTCATCCCATACGTGTATGCCAACATATGACTATCGATAATATGTACACATGTGTATGGTGTTAGTATACACGGACGCAGACTCAGCCTCACAGACACAGCGCACAGCTGAGGAGAATTCCTAAGCAATCTGAAAATCCAAGCATAGATTGTTCACATATCTGACATGAGCTCCAGTTGAATTCAATGTGGTCCTACTGAATTTTCTGCTCGCCGCATATTACAGCGGACTTAAAGTTCCCATCCGTTGGTAAGACACACACCACGGTTTGAAATGGGAGTCGGACGGAGTCTTGACACTTCGCAGAAAGGAAGCATCAGCGACGGCGTCAGGATGATCCGAGACGATAAATGGCTACAGTCGATGTAGCTGCAGGTTTTTCCATTTCACCTACTCTGCACTCATCGCCGACGAACATTTTGTGTCAAGATACGAAGCATAAATTGTTGGACACGTTGAGATACTTTTCATATAGGCAATGTATCTAAGCTAGAGTATCTGCGAGTAAGATACTTCCGTTGATATGTTCGACAATCTTGAGATTACATTCACGCGCAACTTTGTCCCTACAAATTTCAGTGTACTGGCTTTATTGCTGGTCACTGTATGTGTCCTCCCATATGTGAATCATATGTGCAGAATCGCCACAACTATTATCACACATTGCGTTTCCTAAACTTCCAGTGTTTGGCGGATGTGAGTTCGAATTTCGCGATTGTGCACTAGTTTCCAAAGTTGACCGCATCAATGAGAGCACTCGAGAATTCGTAATAGGCGCTCAGAAGTAGCAGCAGCTCAGCCGACCCATAAAGCATTTCTTCGATGCTCGCGACATCAACGCGCAAGTACTGCATGAAACGGTTGGTCAACATATGGGAAACAGCTGATGGCGCCAGAAAGTATTGAATGTGTGAGAAAGACAACGACGGCAAATTGTGAAATGCCGAGTCGACGAAATGTATTCGTGCTATGCCATCCGCACCAGGCAAGCAGATTTTATAGGCTGTAGTGACTTTTCCCACTAGGTCAGACAAAAATGGTTTTGTATCTATTGAAATTGAATTGATTGTAATGTTATAGGGTACATTGGCCCGAAAAAGGACATCGGGGGATATGTGACCAATACAATGCCACATAAAATTATAGAATAGGGACACATTGCACGTCATAACAAATTTCTAATTTTTTATATTGCAATTTGTGAACAATAAATAAATGGAGATCCAATAAGATATAAGAACTGAGACAACTCTTGTGATAAATCCCCATAATGCTTAGTTCTATTTATTCCAATGGATACCTTTTTTTGGTAGGGAGGTGAAAGCTGGTTACGCCTTCAGTATGGGGCTTCCAGACGCGCTAGCTTTCTGGACTGCCCACTGAACCACCCTGTCAATCTGAGAAATGAGCCTAGAACCGATAAATGGATACCTTGCATTATGGAGGACAGTAAGGACGTTCTCTAATTTCATACAAGTGCAATGTAAAGTAAAGAAGAAAAATAACGTTAGTGTTGAACTACTACGTCTGAGGATAAATAAAATAGCATGGGGTTAGCTTTGACTACTGAATGATTATGAATAGCTTGTATTTAGAGGGATAGGAGGAAAGGATCCCTACTTCAATGTGAAGACAAATTCTAGGACAATGGCATTAGTGTTGATGTCTTTTTGGAATATGAGTTGTTGGGAACTAGTACGACTGAGCCTAAATATCGCATCGAATATCCTAAATATCCTAAGCCTAAAGCCTAAATATTATATCAATAAGACAGTGTTGAGTAATTTTTAAAATAATAATTAGATTTGCACTCCCGAAATATATGAAATAAAAATATCTATAGAAGTATAGAAGTTATGTTCCTTCTGTTTGTTGTTTTTTTTTTTTTTTGTTTAAAATCCTTGATGTATTTGGAATTTTGTTGACGACAAATATGATATACGTGATCAATGTTTAACAACAATTGGGGTTACTTTGGTTACTTACAAGGTTAAGTATAAGGCGCCACTCGTCCTGGGGGAAGTTTAACGCCAATTGTAAATAACTTATTTCGAAACGGATGCTTTCTGAATTTTGTTGTGATTATTAGCCAAACTCGATAGTGCTATCGCTGATCGATCAATAATCCTGAATACGATTCCTGAATCTGATTCCTGAATTGGAATCGACTCAATTCCTCGCCAGAACAGAAGACTTAAGGGCTATGAGATAGTGATGAGATGGGTGACTGAATAACATCACTATTTTTAACCTGCAAAGTACCCATAAGAATTAGCAACTGCAACCGTCTCGGAGGCATACCCGTTTTCCATAAATACATATACAAATACGCATAGAAAGAAAGATAGCAGAAATGACTAATTACATTTATGAGGTAGCGCCATCGATGTGCTCATCAATGAAAGAAAAGTAACCAGGGAAACGCGAGAGTAATGCTTAAATGCGGAAGATATACGAGGTGTGTTCAAAAAATACTCGGAATGTTTAAATTTCGCGGGTTTGGAGATTCTAATTGTCAAAAAAATTTTTACTGTGTTGGTATACGTGCCCCTGAAGTATGACACAATTTTCAGCTGTATTCATTGTTTCCTTTATCTGTGGCAGCCGCTAAGGTTAGACGTGTTTTCATGAGCTCGGCGATTATCGATTGTTAAAAAAAAAGGGATCAAAGAATTTGCATTAAGTTTTGCGTAAAAAATGAAATAAAGTGTGCGAAATGTTAACACAGGCCTATGGTGAGTCTGCTTTGAAAAAACAAGTGTTTAAGAGTGGAATGAACGTTTCCAAGATGGTCATGAAGACGTTGAAGATTACGAACGCCCCAGACGCCCGGACGCCCCAGGACATCAACAATCGATGAAAACGTGGAAAAAAAGAAAGCAATGATTATGAGTGATCACCGAATCACAATCAGAGAAGTCGCTGATGATGTTGGCATATTGATTGGCTCATGCCATGACATTTTGGGTATGAAACGCGTGGCAACAAAATTTGTCCCAAAATTTTTGAATTTTGAACAAAAACAGCGGCGAATGGAAGTTGCTCAGGAATCACTAAATGAAGTCAACGTCGACTCAGATTTGCTCAAAAGAGTTATAACAGGTGACGAAAAATAGGTTTACGGATATGACGTCAAAACGAAGGCTCAATCGTCCACGTGGAGGTATTCTGGCTCTCCAAGACCGAAAAAGGTTCGGCAAGTGCGGTCGAACGTCAAGGTTATGCTTACTGTGTTCTTTGATTTTAATGGCATAGTGCGTCATGAATTATGGTTCAACGCCGTTTGCGTGAAAAATTGCGAAGAAAAGGCGCGGATTGGCGGGAAAACAATTCATGGCTTTTGCATCACGATAATGCACCTACTCCCACATCGTTGCTTGTTCGTGATTTTTTGCCAAAAAATAGCACTGTAATGATGTTCCAACCTCCATATTCGCTAGACATGGCCTGTGGTGACTTTTTCCTTTTTCCAAAAATAAAAAAAACCTTAAACGGTCGTCGTTTCATAAGCATAGATGACATTAAATCGCTGAAAGAGCTCAAAGCTATCCCAAAGATCGAGTTCCAGAAGGGTTTTGAGGATTGGAAAAAGCGCTGGCATAAGTGCATAATATCTACTGGGGACTACTTTGAGGGGGAAAACATCGATGTAAATGAATAAATAAATATTTTTTTCAAAAGACGTAAATTCCGGGTATTTTTTGAACACACCTCGTATCTAATAGACCACATCTAATAGATACTGGTGCAAATTTAATTGACAAACAATAATAGCATATTATGTCCACACATATTGCCTCCACAGTCGAAGGGTCGTCGATATGTGTTTGATTTGATTTGGGATTACGTCGGCACCTTTTCCTGCGGTTTAGTTATCGTGACATATCAAACGAATAATTGGAATATTTATTTTTTATTTATTATTTGTATTTTACGACCGACCAGTAGATTTTCAAATCGGCGGCTCATCGATTCGACAACGCGACTACCGGCACAAGGAGTAATATCATTATAAAACGCGCTACTCTAGGTTTACCACCATTACAAATGGTCCCTAAGCAAGGCTATGAATGGCGATATTGTAGAGCCAGAGCGGCAGGGCCAGATAGTAATCCACTAGGGCATATTCATGACATCTCGTTGGAGGAGTGATCATCTTCACTATCAGTCAGGCCCAGGTGTTTCATTTAATTCCCATAGCAATAAACGATATTAGCAAGAATATCAGGACGACGCGTTTGGAGTGTGTGAGATCCCTTGCATGAGTACTACATGAGATCCTTTTAACTACTATCTATCCCTTTGGTGTCTTCTACTGAGGTATTTTAAAGATTTTTTCATTATTTTTTGAAAAATAAATTGGTCTTTTCCCGAGAATGGACTTTCCATCAGTCTCTCTGCGTCACTCTGGTATATTTTCCAGTTTGTAATTTGAGAAAGGAAATCAGATTATATACTCTGACAGCGTTTTCACGAATGTATATTGTGTGGAACTTGTGTTCGGTAGTGAACTGCATCAACTCATCAAGTATCTAAGGTATATTTTCTGCATTCTACTTTAAAATGGCGATATTACTTGTATCTGACATTACTGTCTACTATAATTTCAGATGAAATTTTGTTGGGTAGTCACTTACATGCCTTTATCATTGTCAGTTATCAGCACCGTATGTGCTTTTGGCCGTATACCTTATTCCTACAGTATGGCTCATATCATGGTCTACCTTTCGTTGAAATGGCGCCTAGTCAGTACCTTTTTCTCCCAAACAATTTTTGTTTTTTTCCTAAAGAAGGTATTTTGATTGCAGGCAGTGGTTTGATAAGTGCTGGAAGGGTTGTTTTCAGGAAGAAAGGAAACTCCCTGCTCTACTTCCGTTCTACGCTACTGCTGGACACCCTCCTTAAAAGTGTTAATGCTTCTTCATGAATTGATTTTTCGTCAGAAGGGGAGCTAGTAACATCAAAAAAGGACCAGACAGTTCACTATGATCGTTTTGTGGTCATGAGGCTGTGCTTAGCACAATACAAGTTGTTGTGAGACTTTCTATGAAGTTTGGCCTAAAAATTTTCGCTCTTGCCAGGCTGCCTATCTTTCTTTCCGAGGCCTTTTTTTTTAAATTCCTTGAGGTATATAAGGCTTCTCAGTTTGCTCCTCCGATTGAATGAATGTCCTCTTGATCTCAAATATGGTCAAAGATTATTTGATTTATAATCTCCGATTCAATTTCTGTACGGGCTGATCTTAAAAGGAGCCATTTCAGAGGGCAAACATAAATCAGAACTTCGTGGGATGGAAAATATTTCGCAAGATCTACCGCTGACAATTTTCAAAGCACTAATTAGGTATAGTGCTTTCGAATTACTGATGCAGGATGCGTTTGTTTTAGTGCAATGAATGCAATTTCAATGATGAAAACCAAATATTGATGATATGTACCTGCATGTTAAAAGAAACCTTATTGCACGAAAATGAACGAAAATTTATACATTGGAAGTGTCTGAATCGTATTCAGCTAATTCATCATCATCAGCAATGGCGCGATATACCCAGTCGGATCTTGTTTTCTTTGTTGTTAATCTGCTTAGAAAATTCAAAATATTTTTGGGATTTTCGTGTGACCACTACACAAATAAAATTTAGGTATTCACGATCTGAAATTATAAATCGAAACTAAAAAAAATTAGAAACGACATTAAAATGCGCTGCGGCTTTTATTGCTAATTATTACCCCCACAAAAAAATAGTTCAAACCGAAGCTAATAAAAGTTTATTGCCATCATCGAACTCACCCCGAACCGCCGACTAACAAAATAAACTATGAAAATTTATTTTTGGAAAGCATTTTCCTGAAACAGCTGTTTGATCCATTTATTTTCTTCTAGCCGCAGTCCATTAAATACTCACTTCAATGAGTAATATGCAAGTGTGAAAAACTAGGAAAACAATGCTAAGTGCTAACAAACAATCTAAGAAATTTTCCTGCTGTTCGAAAAGTTACGAATGATATTTTAATAAGTGTCTCAAAGTCTATGAACTCGTTTTCCACCTTCCTTTGAAACGTACAAACTTACAATGCGAAAATAGAATTGGAAAATTTGAAAGCCTACAGAACGGTTATATGTAGATCGTCAACTATTAATAAGTCAACAAAGTCATTGGTGATGATAATGACGATGATGGTCTCTTGTAAGTATTTCCGTGAACTTGACGCACCTTGGAAAATGAATTTATTGGCAAAGTTTACAGGCGTGTTTCAGTGAATAATGGTCCTGGCTAGTTGTTTTGACTTGTACTAGTGAAGGCCGAAGTGAAATATGTATGTGATTACTAATGTTAAAGCGGTGGTTATCTAGCTATCTAGTGATAAAAGAACGTCATTTCCTGTTGAAAATTTGAGAGAAAATTTTAACGTATTCCCATTATTTGGGTTGTGAAATTGCTATAGAGCGAAAATTGCTCAGAAACCAAATGGCTCCGAAATAAAATTTCAAAATTACAAGAAAAGTAATGAATGAGGATCGTCTGTTCTATAAATAATATCCCATTTGTTTTTCCTGATGAAGAAGGACCTTTAATGGTTTCTGATGTCACTTATCTATTAAAAAGCTTGGTAATTTTCCAGTCATCTGAAGATTGACCCTTCTAATTTTGACCACAAATATTGTCTTTACAAGAGTTTCGATAGTTTGGAGGCTAAAGATGAAAGTTGAGTCCTTTTTACTCTGATACTAATCAGTTGGGTATGGGATTTTCTGCGCATATATCTGCTGGTATTTTGTTGATAAAAATCGACGATTTTCAAAAATTTCAGTATTCTTTGGTAACAAACGAGTTTCACCCAGCCAAGTCTCTAGGATTTTCCACAATAACTAACTCTCGCTAGTTTCAGCAGGTAGTGCTCGCATGTCCCATATTTTGTCCTGGCTCTTTTCCTTCAACTCGTCCGCAATGTTTGCAGCTCACAGGACAGAGATGACCTGTCGTTGGCGTTGCGGTTGTACATATCCTTTCTGGTAAACAATTTGATAGTCATATGACTGTAGCCTTTTGACCCGCCTACCAACTTGTTTTTCGTGGTTTTTGAAGTGGAGGAAGCATTTAAGCAGGTGTAGTAGTCAGAGTATTCAACTTCTAAGCAACAGATGCGAAATTCGTGTCAGGTTGATAACAATAATATTTGGTTTGCGCTTTTGTTGCCCGAGTTTCAGCCTGCCAAGCTCTAGAATAAGTTCTTTTGGAGAAATTATAATCGGCAAGCATGTATCTGACCAGATCACCTGCTCTTGTATAAATCTTGGTCTTGAAATGAGGTAGATGTTAAGACCGGCTTGCGCCCGGTGCATATGTGTAATAAATACTCGGTGATTGACTGGTATCTCAGATAATTTTCTATCATCATCTACCCATTCCTACCCTACCACTGCTGGTGCTGTGTCTGAGGTTAACTTACAATTGGCTTCTATTATTATCACATCTCTAGTGGTGTAATACTTTGTGACATTGGGTTATATACCCTAAAACCTTTTGTATTTCATCATTTCACAGAAGTATATGCTTTCCCACATTTTCGTCCTACTTCGTTCTTGTTATTTTGGGGAAGTGAACCGTGGCAGCGATTCTTAGTATTTTATGTTGCGGTTGTTTGTTTTTTGCCCGTATAAAGCTCATATGATTTTACCTTCAATCCTGATGCTATGTTTCTGTTTCGAGGATATACTGTGTTATATTCCCTCAGCCAATAAATTTTTTAGGTTAGCGTCGGACAATATGCGCCGACCTCTTTCCACCACAGTTCTATTTAGGTGCTCACACATACCATTTTCCTCTGGTGTACATGGGTTCTGTTCTTTGATGCACTATCCCGACCTTCTTCAAAAGTTGTTCAATTTCAGAGGTGCACAATTTTTCACCATTGTCCATCTTCAGGAATTTCATAGGCTTCCTTGTTTGCCTTCCTACCATGACTTTAAATTCATCGAAGTACGTCAACACCTGACTCTTTGAATTTAGATAGAAGATAAATGCCACTCCGCTGTAATCGTCGACAAGTTGGAAAAATTACCTTGACCTTCCTATAGAGGCTGTCTCTATGGAGCCGCAAACCACCAAATGTACCACATCTAAAACAGTCTCACATCTGGAACCTTTTCATGTGAAAGGCAGTAATTAGACTCATTTGACACACTGGAACTTGTCAATTTCTTGCGTTGTCGGGGAAAGAAATACTTTTGAAAAACGATATACTTCATTCTGTTCAGGTATTTACTGATAGTGTAGCCCAACCTACTACGCTGCAACTTATTGGCATCTTGCATTTCAAAGCCTGTCAAGAGACATATTTGTATTATTTCTTACTTGTAGACTCCATTCATTAATACTGCTTTCCCGTATTATTTCTCTACTTTTAAACATCTTTCAGTCAATTTCTTCAAAATCATTTTGTTTCCTTTTCGTTTTTTTTCACTAGTTGATAAAATGTGGTAGTGAACTTAGGAATAGATAAGAAATTTTCGCATTAATATCGAACTATGAACCTATTACCACTGTTATCAAATTTGTACTGTCTGGGTATAACACTGGTACTCTTGTTTCATTTGTTACTATAACTTGCGTCATGGCTGGCCATATGACATATCAAACTGACATTCTTTATCGGGGAAAATGTAAGCTTTGGTAACGGAATCATTTTTTTTTATAAGTTTTACTTTCTTTTTTCAATAGACTGATTATATTTTACACTGTTTTTGATAGTTTCCAAGCCGTTGAAACTTATAACAGCGTTTTGTTTAGGTAGGTCTCGTTAATGGTGTTTTCGGCATGAGCACTGACGTTTCTGCAATGCTGTCAACTTGCTTTCTGCGCTGCTACCAAACTTTGGATAGAAATAAAAACATGCCGTTCGATCAAGTACTGCCAACCTTAGCACTTATATCCAGCAATGTAGACTTAATGGCGCCCATACTAATTGTCATCCCGGAATGTTTACTGGCATAATTATTGGGATAAGTTTGTTTAGATTAGATTGGAAAACCTGGTCGTTGCAAGAAAGCTCACTAATCGAAATTTTCTCGGCGCTTGCATTTTTGTACGTTTACGAAATGATTGCCGGCCATGGTACACAAAAATAAGATATAAAAATTTCAGATTCTACACTGCAACGTTTTCAATCTGAACCGATTTCGTTGACAGAATTACTTCACGAACTGATTTATTGAAATTACAGATTATTGGATGCTAAAGGCTTTTAATACGATTTAAATCATTAAAAAAGATTAAAGAAGAACGCTGGGAGTAGCTTTTCACAGACTAAACTGTTTGTTTTACTTCTTTGGAGGCATTGATACATACCTCATATTTAAAAGCAAAAATAACTGCCATATATGTAGATTCATTACGACACATGGCGCTACTTGTTTTAAAAAGGAGTATTTTATCGTTATTCCTCGCCGCGAATACTCGCATAAAAGGTCGAATGACCAGTTTAATCCTGTACACTCTCGTTTCTTCATTATCGTTGTGGACACTGAGAAGAATGGCCACGTTTCAAGCAACGACAGCTGTTGCCCTTTGTGACTTAAGTTATTATAACTTCTCCTCATTTTCACTTTCAACACTTCATTTTGCACTGTCAACACTTGTTCTAGATGTGCATCCTTGCAACGTTTGCGCTAAACTGAAGTGCGCGAGAATGTACATGATCAATTCAACGACTCGGAATGGAGAGCTATCGAGGCGAGGCGAAACATAACGAGACACAGCGAGTGAATCATGTACACTCTCACACTCGTCATGCCTCGCTGTGCCTCGTCAAGAGTGTTAATCTAATGACAGGCGGCATTAACCTAATGACAGGCCCTAAGATGACAGTGCGCCATGCTACACTGCAAACCAAACAGTACAGTTTCTCCAACGAAAATTTTCTGGACGCTTAATGTCAAAATGACAGGCAATCCAGAACTCTAGACTTAATCCTTCTTGACTTCTTTTTGTGAGATTATTTGAAATTTAAAAGATGCGGTAGCAAGCCTCTGAATATTAACGAGATTGAAGCAAACAAACGCGCCGGAATCATGGCTCTAGCTCCGGAGATCCTTGAAATGGTAATGGAAAATGCAGTAAAAAAGGGTACATTTTGCTTTGGCGAATAAAGTTAGCCAGTTGAGAAATGTATTCCAAAAATTCTCTAAGTAAATTACAAGGGACTACGCTGAATAAAAAATACCATATTTATGGAGACTGGTTGTTCATTTTGGTAGTTATTCAATGTTCACATATGGACATTAAAACGTACGTCTACGCACATAGCCTGAAGGATTTTGTAGTCTGTGACTATAGTACTCCGGGTGTGGAATAGTTGCGTTATGTAAATGTTACTCAGCTGGAAAAAATATCGACAGTCCTTTTTTTGTACAATTATTTATGTGATTTCAAACATGATTTTCCGATTTAACTGATATAATACTAGCTCAACAATGAATTTTAATTTTTCACCTCGATATAAGTGGAAATCACTTAAAGCCCCTTTTTTGGAAAAAAACCTCGCGGAAAAAACGATGGCTAACTGCTGTGAAAAGTACTGAACATTTTCTAGCGTGGAAAATAATAAAGGACCACTTTCTTTACTCACTGGCTAATGTTGTCCATCATTTTGTAATCTCCACCGGACGTATTAATTTTGGTAATACTTCCAGGCTTAAGCTTGTTCATCAATTTACACAGGATGATACCATTGCGCAACGCGTCCTCAAATCGCATGCCTGGAGGGAAACGTTCGCCAATAACAGTTTCGATCCATTGTTGGGCTTGTTGTTCCTCTTCCGGGATACGTTTTCCGGCAACCTGAAATCAAGTGGAGGAAATTAAATTTATTCGAGGAAAACTCATTAAAATCTTTTAAATTATAATAAATTTATTAACAGGATTTGTAATACAGCATATGTGTAATGTTGTAGTTCACATATGCAGTATTGCAAAACTTGTTGACAGGGAACATAATGTTTGCATGTTTAGTGGCATTGGCCACAATTGAAATGTTTTAAATTCATTTTTAATGCATTGAAAGCGAAATGAAGCAAATAATTAGGCTGATATATTTGCCAAATTGCTTATAAATACTAGAATTAATGTCACATTAGCATTAATAAATATGTGAAGCGTGGAAGATGGTTTCTGGCATCGTCCACGAAGTCATTCATGTCACCAAAAAATTACAAGGCCAGGACCCAATGGGATTGTTTCAAATTTATTTTTGATTCGAAAAGAAATAATTTGTTTTTGCTATGTGAATAGTTCTAGATCGATTTTTATAGATTGTGGTAAGTCACTAAAAGGACATACCAAATGTATTCTAGTTTTGATTCAATATTTATGCGTTCCAGGTCAAAATTCACCACTGGGAGTTGAATAAATCAATTTCTGTGGAATTTTTCCACCAAAGCGGATACTCTGAGTTACGTCTTGGACTTCCGTTTGACTACTTATAATCGAGTCCCTGAATTTCATTTGGGGCTGGTATATTTCAATTCTTCCAAATCCGTTTTATTTTTAGGTCGTTCAAGCTTTTACTCGCCAGCTAAGATACATTGATTTTTCTTCTTTTTATTTTTCTTTTTGGAACGAGAAGTTTATTCTCCCCCATCAAAATTTATTACGCTATATGTTTGTGATGTAATGTCTAAATTTATATTTTGGCATTAGAAGCCAAATCTGTAAACATGATTTAATAGTTTAATACTATTACATTCGCATATTTCACGGGACAGACAATTTATCGGTTGCAATCGCCAAAAGTTTGTTGATTTCGGATTAAATGCACGAACGAGTCCCTAATAATGGATTACCGAGATGACCTTGTCATTGTCTAGGACAGCGTGGGAGGTTTCTGATTGTATGAAGGCTGAAGGATTTCTATTTTGATAGAACATAAACAAATCAACAGCGACAGGAAACTACTAACATATATGATAAGCAGTCGTTTATGAGGTCGGCAAGCAGAATTGTTAATCATACTGAATGAAAATATGAAAACATCATTGAGTATCAAAATCGAATAGCACTGCCGACTTTTCCACACTTTAATGAAAACATTTTGGAAAATTTATGTGGCTGCCAACATTCACATGCCCTCAAAATCAAATCGAGGAGTGATAAATTTCTCCGAAATTTTCTTTCTGGCAAGCAGCCAAATCCACTCCTTAATGCCGTGCTCGAGATGTGTGAGAAATAATTAGAAAAGAGCAATTGCTCCACAAAATGCAACAAAGTGTTGGACTTGGCGCATCGTAAGGAATGAAGGTGATTCGATTAATTAAAAGAACACAACATTGTACATAAAGCATTTTAATGTCCTATGGAATTAGGTTTTTCATTAAAAGCCGCTGCAACTTATTAGCTATGTGTCCGAGGAGATGAAAGAAAACGATTTTTTTTGTGAGTTTTCTATGTAGGACAGCAATTTTCAGAAATTTTAAGTGGGATCTCTGTTATGGTTTATAAAATTATTAAAATTTATGAATCAGGCATCTGTCGTCTAAGGAAAATTTAATTAGACTTCGCTATTGATTGAAATGGATCAACAGGAGTTAATGAACTGTACATATGTTGTTAATAGAGGAATGTGTTTCGGAAAATGAACAGATGATATTTGTTTGTAAGCATGAGTTCATTAATCCTTGGCTGAAGATAGTTCTCATTCCAAAAAAGATTCGGGAAAATTATTAGTAGAAATCAAATGGACTATTACCATACGACTGAAATCATGTCAGATCTGTGAAGCACAAGACATATTTTATATTGGATCATATAAATGATCCAATCTGTTGTCACATATATTTTTTTAGGTCGCTTGATCGTTAATTTTTTGTTATATTTACTAATAATAAACCCATAATTTACGACTTTCGTCAACGAGTGTGTATATTGCGGATAATAAAAGCTAGAAAAGATTTTCATTTTCCCCCAGTTTAGCTACAATTAAAAAAGCAGCTAGTTTGGTGTTTTTCCAAAAGGATCAAACTCGAATAAATCGACAATTTTAAATGATGGGTACCCTATTTTTCGTAAAGTTTCATTCAATAACCACATTGAAGATAGTAGCTTAATTTAAAGAGTTTTATAAAGTTCAAAATAGAAGGGGGTCCCAACTTTATCCTTGCCAATGTCTTGTCCACAGGCATTTAAGTATATAAAGGAATAATATAAAACCCTCAGCCCTGAGGTGCAGCCGCCTCTGGATCCATTGAAAAAGGCATTTCAATCTGGTCGCAGAAACCACTGTGTTATAAAAATACTAAGTTGGATCAAACGCTCATCACGAAACCAATAAGAGAATAAAAAAGACCCTTTCTTTTTGCAATGCGAAATTTATTGCATGCATGTTTTGAAAAATCCATCACAACCCAGTGTAATTGCGAAGATGATAATTGCTCCAGATTACAAGGTTATATCTTAAAGTTTATGTGAGTAAGAGGGTGGTCCCAAAAGAACAGGGTCCAACAAAGAATACCCCACAATTAAAATTTGGCAAAAGAGAAAATATTTATTACTCAACATAATCTCCTTCCAGCGGGATATACTTTTCCCAACCATGTTCAATAAGTTCGATACCCTTTTTGTATCGAGAACTGTCGTGCTCGTCAAAATAGCCATCAACAGTGGACATGACTTCTTGATCGTTAGAAAATCGTTGACCAGTGAGCCATTTTTTCATGTTAGGGAACCAAAAATTTGTCCCTAGGGTCTAAATCTGGCAAATATGGGTATTAGGTATCAATTCAAACTACAATTCATTGATTTTCACTTGTCATCCAGTACTGCTTTATGAATTTTCTTCACAATTTCTGGAGTTGTCATCTCATTTGGTCGACTACTGTGATGCTCGTCTTGTTAGCTCGCACGGCCTCGTTAAAACTCTGCACCCCTATATTTTACAATCGTAAATGAAGTATACTGACTCAGAGTAGAATCCAGTTCAGCCTTTATATTTGGTAAGCCGAGGGCTTTGAAGTAATAATATGGTATCACATAATTATGATCAATTTTCTCCATTTTCACAAAGTTACTGAAAACGTTCATTATTGATGGCTGCCTAACAAATACTAACAAATACGTGGCGTCTTCAAAGTTAATATAATTTTCAATAAGAGAGCGATCTAGAAAGTGCTTCACCTCATTGCCTGATAGCGCCACTGTCGTCAGAGAAATTCACTATTATACATATTAACTAGAATGTATCTTTAAACATTCTTGTGTACCGCTACTGTCGAAATTCCAGCTGGATTGGACTTATAGTTTTTTTGACCGCGTGTAGACGGGTGCATGCGCGCATTTAAGAACAATGGAGACGTGCAAAGTGGAGCAATATCGGTCGGTGATTCGATTTTTGTGTTTATAAGGGAAATCACGCAGCGAAATCAATGATCGCCTGGACGTTGTAAGGGAAGGGAAATCACGCAGCGAAATCAATGATCGCCTGGACGTTGTATACGGTGATTCTGCTACTGCGATGGCGATCAGAACCAACGTGGTGACATGCCGAATTTTGATATGCCACGTCCAGGTACCCCAAAAACGGCTACTCCGCAGGGTAACATGACAAAAATTCACGATCTAGTATTGGCAGACCTCCGATTGAAAGTGTGCAAGATAGCTGCGACAGTAGAAATCGCAAAAATTCCGCGTTTCTCATATCCTGCAAATAATTTTGTCCATGAGAAAACGGTTGACGCAATGAGTGAGGCGTTTGCTCACTTTGAACAGCAAGTGCATCCGTGAGACCACTTCAGAGCAGTGTTTGACGCTGTTTAAACGCAATGCGAGAAGTTCCTGCGTCATTTCGTGACCGTCGACGAAACATGGGTCAACCGGTGCATACCAGAGACCAAAGACCAGTCGAAGCAGTAGACTTCACCCGTGAAGAAGACGAAGACTATCCTTTCGGACCAAATTCGGTGAAGCCACACCGTAGCCACCACCAAATTGGTCGAATTTGACTACGAACAGCTACTCCACCCACTCTGCTCTTAAGATATGCCCCGTGCGACACCTTTTGTTTCCAATTTAAAGAAAGCCGCTCGCTGGCCAAAAAAAATGAATCAAATAAGGAGGCCATCGCCTCCACGAAGACCTACTTTGCAGATCATGAGGTAACGTATCTGTCAGATGAGCTAAAGAAATTGAGGCATGGCTGGGTTAAGTGTATCGCGCTCAGAGAAGGCTATGGAAACAAGGAAAATGGAAACTAATTATTACCATTTATGATGACAATATCAGTGTCTATGTTTTTTGTGTGTGTGGGTTAACCAATTTGGCTCCTTTTTCCTCAGAACGCAAATCGTTTTACAGACCATATTTTTGTTTCGTAGTAGCATTTTTCATCTTATCATCGATTGCTACACAGCAATATATGCGTTATATGCTTATATATGCTGTCCTTTTTGAGACTTCCCTAGATTTCAGGACCACGTGGATTCATTACTTGATGGAGAGATGGATGGATGGGTGGACTCCAGGCATCCTGGCAGAATATTCCACGGACTTCTGGCATTTTTCATTGTGTACCTGTTTCCGATGAGTATTAAACATTTAAAGCAATGAACCTTTCGAGGAATGTTTCGGATCAGCTTTGGCTTCTTTGAAATTACTTGAAAATCTTTTTCCTTTTTAATTCCGACAAGGAACTTTCAGCTTTTTAGATTGTCTTTTGCACTATAGCTCTATATTCTGTGAGCTATTTTGTGGGAAACTCTATTAGATACACTGTTGTGTATTCTACTCCATTGAGTAGCAAAATGTCCTTTAGACAAATACTTTGAAGCCCAATTTCTTGAGGTGTTATTATGCTAATGAACACTCTAAGCTGACTCATATCCGTTTCGATCTAATCTCGAAACTTGTTCCACCCAAAAGCTGTCAAGCTAGAGATTTCAATTCACTAGGAGACTTCTCTGGTATTTTTTACTATAACTACCATTGGCTTGTTCCGAAGATTCTGGAAGTTGTTATATCCCTGTCCTATAAAGATCTTCGTGCGTATACATGAATAATTTCTAAATAACCTTAATTTCTTCAGCAAGCCGCTCCGTTTTCTGACAGTACAAATCCATATTTAACGTTTAATTTCGTTCCAGATGCTTCCGATAAATGACTACTCGAGAATCTCGCCAAACAAACAATAAGACTTTCGGTGGGTACACGCCGTTTTCCATTATTGTACAGGACCCACGCTTCATCTCCAGTTACCATCCGTTGAAGAAATCCTTATCTTTTTTGAGGAGCAACACAGCGACCCATTCTGTCTTCCTTGTTTTTTCGCGAAACTTCGTGGGGTACCTAAGCACCCAATTTCATCACATAAATTCATTGTACATAAGGCTACGACTAGGACATGTGTTTCAAGTTGGACTGAAAATTAACTGACGCAAATCCATGTTAAGGACGAACTCTAACTTAATAAATCACGATTCTTGGAAATGATTGCTGCGATTCGTGGAAATTTTCGCTTAACTTAAAAAAAGTTTAGTTTCAGCATTAAACAATACTTCGAAATTTTTAAAGAAGAAAATGTAAGTCTTGGTAAATGGGGGCAACATTAGTTTACAAAGGGGAAACAACATGTTGACATGATCTGCAAACCATCGCTTCGATTATCCTAACATAGACAAAAACTCAAGTGGAAACGAAAGCTGATGGTAATCGATACGACGAGCTCGTGGGAATTGCAAAATGGGTCGGTCAACTTCTTTTCACTTCCGTAGAAAGCTTTCAGGACGAGTTTTACCGCAATAAGGACACTAAGCAAGGACCTCCGCTGCTTCGTTCCTGCTCCATTCCTGAACAGAAAAAAACGTTCTTCCTCATCCTGCGTACTTTCGCATACGGATCCAATAGACTTTTTCTATTTTTTAAACTAAACTCCGCCTTGAAAGGATGTCGGTAACCAAATGTTAAAGAATTGAAGAGCAATATTTGGACCAACGCAAATACCACGTCGAAGGTTCCTTGGAGGAGACAAACATGCTTAAAATTGTTAGCGTTCTTACAAACATTTTATGACCATTGTTCGGTTTTATTTGAAAAGTACGAACGGTCAAGTTTTGAGACTTTTTATTTTGAAGTATAACGAACTTGGATAGTGACTGTTTGTCAAGGCAAAATTTTGAATGAAACCAAAATTTTGGAAAACTTTTGGAGAGATTTAAGATCGATGTAAAGTCATCGTGATGACTTCCTGGAGAAGCGTGGTGCAGGCAGTGCTGCGCAGGGTGGGTGATTCTATCACAAATTGAAAGGTAACTGGGATGTAAATATGGCGGCCGACTATTGTCACAGCAATGAGAATTATTGTCCGCAGACTAAACCCACCATGTTTAGGGCTAGCATCCACTACTATGATCGAAAATATATTTTTATATTCTTTAGCCTCTTTGGGTGGTTTCAGCGGATATGATGACTGCCTTTACCAACCATAGTGGGGGCTGCTCGGTCGTTAATTGCGCTGTTGCAGAGAACTGAATACACCACAGGGCTAAGATATCAATGATGTTTCCACCAGTATTACCATATTACGGGTAAAATAAGACCTTAATAAGCATTAAGACTTTTAATAAGAAATAAAATATAGGAATTAAGGAATCGAGTGAGAATTGATGCTTAGTTCAAGGCAACAAGAAATAGTGGATTCTGTCTGATGATTACAATACGCCAGGACAATTTTTAAGACATGCATAACAATAACTATGGCATATACGAGTATTCGTACAATCGGTTTGTATGTAGGACATGTTTCATTATCCAAATGATATCAGGAAAGTATACTAATCAAGGGGATCCATAATATATGTGAACAATACATGAAATTGGTGAATAACATGACGTGTATAAACCTAAATGCGTGGCTCAACTAGGAGCCTGATAACAAATTGTTGCGATCTCTCAGCGGGCTATGATAAGACCTGTGTTATACTTCACATGTAAGTGTTTATTGGTCACAGCGTAACTAGTAACTTACTTAGTTAACTCTTCAAACATCTTCCTAGTCTAACGGGATTCTATCGGATTTTTTCTAGACGTATTTGTTTACATGCGATTTCTTCCTGATGTCCATCGAGAGAGCAAGCGCTTTCTAGGAGTAACATCGCTTCGCAACAACACAGCTAACTCTCTCAGGTGACTTCTCTCAGACAGTGATTCCAAAAGCACAAGTAACGTTAGGATTTGAGATGCGTGGTCATTTTGGTTGAATGTCGTTAGATCGGGAGTTTCTTTGAAGTGTTTGCGCTGATTGTGCGACGAATGTGAGACGTCAACTCTGATGCAAAATTTCGGAAACAATAAAAAAGCGCATTGTGCATTTGAAAGACGGGTCCTAAGTCGCATAGTATGAGAAAAATGTGAAAAAGATCAAAGGCGAATAAGGTACATCAACGAGCTTCACGTATTTTTTTGACGAGTAGATCTACAAGATTACATAACAGGAGCAAATGCAATAGGCTGGCGACGTACAGTGCATGAATGAGCTGCGGATGCTTAAGGTATATCTAGAGGAGGAAGATTAGTGGGAAAGTATAGCGTTGATCATTTTCGATAGGGGCTACTGCTCGGAATTAAAAATGAGAGGACGAGATTTGAGAACTGAGACTGTTGCAGCTATATCAAAAGGAATGCCAAGGCCAGAAAATGGCTGCCTAGCCGCAGCGGTGATGAACTTCTTAGTGGGAAGAGGATATTTTCTGTGTTACTTGCACGATGCTAGAAAGACAGCCTCTTAATTGTCTGCTTTGTTTGAGGGTCTCGGATGAAACTTGTCAAAACACATTTGTCTTGTGAAAGATTAAACTGTTTCTGTCTCGGTAAGGGAATATGTAAGCTCCAGTTGTAGATGTATAGGTTAGACGTTGGTATTTAAAGACAAATGGAACAGTTTCTATCTAGTTATTCTGGATGGTAGGAGATATATTTGAAAGATAATTTGGAAGCACTTTGTTGCGAGCAATTCTACACTAAGAGCGTGATAATGACTTCTCAAACTTATCATGTACAATCAATAGTCTTTGATATATTTCTAAACCAGACTGCACAAGTATCTTCGAACTATTTAAGGATATCACAATGAAATGAATCACAAGTCATTTTTGGTACTCGCTTGATGAATCTTATATTTAAAATTAATATCTGACTAACTTGTTATCCCATTTTGAAATGCAAATCCAACACAAAAATTAGAACTTGCAACAAGATTCAATTTTAAACAAATTATTTTTAGATGCTATGTTTTATGGAAAATATTGAACACATTCTGAACATCTCAAGTGCATCAGGCAATCGTTATTTTCAATATCATTAAAATTCTATATCGAAAACGAAAATTTAACCCACACATTGCCTTGCTTGCATCTCTCGGAAAATTCATCAACATTTATTTTTCTTCCATTTTCCGAAAAAAGAAAAGCCAGCTGCTAATTTCATGACGTAGCGCCTATTTTTCCGACCGCCACCTACACTTTTTGTTCTTTTTTTTTTTTAACAAGGAGGTACATTTAACATAATATATGTACATTCATATGTACATAAAAATCTACTGTATATGCACGTAAGTATACGCAAGAGATATCGGAGAAAAGCTAAAAGTGTTTTCATTGATGATGTTTTAAAAGACTAATCTCGAAGACATCGTTATAGACTTGAACTAGAGAAAATGTTCGTTCGGGAAAATTTAAGTCTACCAAACGGACTGGCCATGGCGTGTATCGTGCTTTCATGCTATCGCTAAATAAATTTTATTTTTGATTTTGGCACAACAAAAACCAAAATCTCATTTTCACCAGCTTCAGTTCAATTCGGAATTTTGCTCGCGACGTGCTGAAAGGAAAGAAAAAGGAAGCGAACGCAGTACTGCCCGGAGATTTTATTCGCATACACAGTTTTGGAATTGTAGAATTAAATTTAATTTTCACCAAAGAAAATGGCTGTAAGTGTTTGCAAACGAGTGAAGTTTCGTGGAGATTTCTTTAAGGATAGTAAAATTTCGGTTACGATAGTGCTAATATTAACAAGAGTTCTTAAGACTAAATTATTTTTTTTAATTAGTGTCCGGGGCCGTTCCAGCTTGAAATTTAAGCCGCGGCGAAATTCAATTTGCACCTGTTTACATCATTAATCACTATTTGGCTATTTTTAGAAGTTTTTAATGTGTTTTCGTTAAACTGAAGTTTTACAGAGAGGAAGTGATGATTAATCTCCGGTCAAGAATTTCTTATTAATATTTTTGGCGTAACTCTGCAAGCCGTCATTCATTTTTAATTTATGTAATGGGGCGGCACCGTATTAGTCGTCTTCATGGCCGTGAAAACCAAGTTTAGCTCATCGAGTGGATATGGTAAATTTATCCATTTTTCTGTTCTTTCCAGCCCCGCAACAAGGAACAAGAAGCTGAAGTCCTCCAATGGATCTTTGACGTGCTCGGTGAGAAGGTGCCCGCTGGTGCCTATGAGGATATCCTTCGCGATGGCATTGTTTTATGCAAGCTAATCAATAAACTAGCACCTGGATCCGTAAAGAAGATCCAAGAGCGTGGTACAAATTTCCAGTTGATGGAAAACATTCAACGATTCCAAGCTGCCGTTAAGAAATATGGCGTCCCCGAAGAAGAAATCTTCCAAACAGCCGATTTGTTCGAACGTCGTAATATTCCACAAGTTACTTTGAGTTTATATGCTCTAGGACGTATGGTGAGAGAAATCCTTGATATCAAGCACTTTCAATGGAAATGGTAATTGGTTGTTCTCGATTTTTTTTTTCTTCAGACACAAAAACATCCAGAATTCAATGGACCCCGACTAGGACCCAAAATGGCCGATGAAAACAAACGATCCTTCACCGAAGCCCAATTGCGGGCCCATGAGAGCGAGTTGAACTTGCAGATGGGATTCAATAAGGGCGCTTCCCAATCCGGCCATGGTGGATTCGGTAATACTCGCCATATGTAAATTAAGCCTAATCGACAAATTGTTAAGATGATAAGACTTCTTTGACGGGATTTTCATTTTTGTAAAAATTATTTGTAAAGCGATGATCTTTGTGTTTTTTTTTTATTTTAATTTAATTAAATTATTTTGTTAATACTACATCAAGTTTGTGTTAATTGATACTGAAATTTATTGAGGATGCAGTCGATATTATTGCAGCATGGTAAAGATAGTGTGATTTGAGTGTTTTCAGGGGGAAGCTGATAGCAACAAATTCATTTCAACGGTCTCAATAAAGATAATAAAATGCAACGCACAAGTCTTGTACTTTAATTTTATCGATATTCTGTACTTGTAGTGTTTTCTGTTTGTTTTTCTATTTTTAACCGTCCAAATGATGTGATAAAAATTTAATGGTACTTTGATGGTGCGTGAATTTTGATAGGAATTTCATTTTCAGATAAATTGAAAATGGAAGATACAGACATTTAAAAATATACACACAGAATAACATCTGTTTTCAATTCGTGTATGAACTATTCGTTTTTTTGTTAAATTCTGCAATTGGAGAAAACCGTTTTTTCACCCTTTGCACTTAGCATATGTACTTTTATCGCTCAGCATAGAGTGCTCCTTGAGTACTACTCTTTTCGAATTGTAATCTTCCTAGCCAATAGAACAAGGTGCATTTGAATAAGGACTAATTATTCACCCCCAGGCTACGCTCCTCGGAAAAATTGGTGCAGTAAACAAGGAATAAACAGCGTATCCATCATAATAGCTACGAAATATCACTAATATACTACGACCCACAAAAGCTACTCCATTAACATTTCACATGTGAGAACACCCGATAATCAACAGCCGAATTTCATTGCAAACACAGTAAAAACATAAATAATAAATAGATTAAACAAAAGCCTTCTAACAACAGTGTCTTCCTTTATTGTTTTCATAGACGAAATTAGTTGGGAGCAAGACCACATACAGGATCTACGTCAAGTACGGTTGGATTTTGCTGAACTTCAACCTATACTGGACTGGCATGAGCAGAATTTTGGTTTCATTTTTAACTAGTCGCAGTCATACCAAGATTACTACAAATTTAAAACATTTTCGTTCTATATAAGAGACTCTGGGATACACTGTTTAAATTTTGGCAAACTTTATTCAGATTGAGTATAGTTTACCATGAATTCTTCTAACGCTCGTTTAGACCGGCTTCGGCAATAAAGCATATTTTCACATCTCCCTGCTCAAAAACTTAAAAAATTGACAGATTTTAAGTCCTTTCAATGATTGTCATAACCATTGAATGGGACTGATATTTTATTTAAGAATTAATTTGACAAATATTTAAGAATTGATTTGGTCAACATTTAAGAATTGGAGAACATTCTATAGATGTACCTGACTCCTAGAATATTTTCTTATGACTTCGTGTTGAAGAAACTTTGACGTAGTCAATTCAAAGAATTTTTTAAAAAAAACTTTACCCTTCTTAGTTTGTTCCCTGTTTGCTTCTTCTAACGCTTCAGTAACTAACAGATAAATGTACCGAGAGTTTAATTACTTTTCGTCAAAAAGTTCAAGAAAGTAAGAAGTAATTCGGTTAAAAAATAAAACATTCACAAAAGTAGAGTTCAACAACATATTGTTGTATTTTTTTTCAATTTCTTCCATTTTATTTGACACCACTTGGCACTACTTGGACCACCTGATGAAAGACCGCATCAAAAGAATTCTGACATTTTTGAAAGTCTTTAGGGGTATTGAATTTCACTTTTTCGCTTTCATAAAACGTTTCACCCTTTTCATTTTACTTAACGTTCAATGAACGATTGTCAAAGTAATTGCAATTATCAGCCAGTTTTGACACTTATATGATTTTAAATTTTCGATTAAAGGATTGTTTGCATTTGTTATATTTTTAAATTTTGTCACGTTAAGCGTGTCTAGAAAATTATTAGCAACATTTTTTTATTTTTCGTTTCTCTTATGAGGTTATTCGAGGTTAATATCCCACTGCAATAGCTTCGCTGAAATTATTTGAAAAGGGGACGAGGACGTACATTGCAGAAAATCTGACTGCTGGGGTGAGAGTAGTTTATAAAATTTCGTGCGAATTTTTAAACAGCGTTTCCATTTTGGAGTGTGCCAACGTTCAATTTTGCACACATTTTTTTCTGTTGCTAAAGGCCAGAAATTCCTTAGAAGCGTGGAAAATAGGTGTTTTTCGAGAATTTTTAGAGGAGAGAAAATAATCTAATTATTTTCAAATTTTGACATAATTTTATTATGGCATTCAAGTTTGTGACATTTTTTTTTGAGATAACCAAAAAATGGCTGCGTCATTAAGGGTTTTCGGATACCTGTTTTCCGTGACATTGAAAAGTAATGCAGTTGCTACTCTTTTGATGTTGATTTGAAAAAAATTTAGCAAGGGTTATTCGTTTACTGACATATTATGGGTAAGGATATACCTCAAAAATTATGCAAAAGTGCAGAGTCGATATCAAATTTGGGAGCCTTTTTAATCCAAAGCTCGGATTAACGACCATTTTTTCGTCATATTTGACCCCAAAATAATTATTTAGTTACACGCGACCTTTCAAACTTTAGATATATCCTTCCGATAATACTACCGAGAGCAATCTCCCAAAATTTCCTTGAAATCGATCCATAACTTTTTGAGCTACAACACGAGCATTTTCTGAAAACGTAGTTTCGAGATAATCGCGTTTAAAGTTTCAACATGGGAAAACTATTAATTGTAGTGATAATGCCCCGGTATAAAATTTCCCGAAACATTTCCCTGGTCAAAGGTAAATCAGAAAGCAAAGGTTGCTAAGAGAGTACAGCAAAGAGAGTGAAGTAAGGGTTGCTCAACCTCCAACGGTCCGGGCGCCCGACTAGCTATTTATCTGACCACAAGCTGTCCCTCCGCTCGACACTATATGCGATAACTCCAGAAATATTGATTATTCCGGGTTTTCTTGGTCAGTATATTCTTTGGGTTTTGTAATTTCGAGATATGTAAAAAGAAAAAATCATTGTTTTGAAAATTCTAAAGGGATTTTTGGCCTTTATCAATTTTAAAAATAAAATAACATTCTAGAAGTTTCTTTGAGAAAGGTGTACTTATACGTTTGTGTCATTTTTTTGGATATAAGTTTGGATAAGGTTGATAATTCAGATCCTAAATGAACCAAGGATACACACTGGCTTTATTGGAAGGTAATTATGATCTGCAACCGAAAGTCTAACTTGAAACCGAGCTGTGTTTGGATAAAACTGAGGCAGTCATTTTGACTAAGAAGCAGGTCCTGACAAACACTTGCAAGTTAGCGATGTGGCCGTCATGGTAATTTATCGGTTTACAAGTATTCTTAATTGAGTTCTTTCATCGGATACTAAATAAAATGCATAACTTTTATCATAACGCAGCTATAATGTATGTAGAATTTTGCTTCGATTACCAAATTTTCTCTCATTTATGACCAAAATAACAAGGACCTTTGTTTTAATTGGTAAATTTTCCCTCATTTTTACTTAATACAAGAAAACCCTGAACGTCCCCCCCCCCCCAGCTTTAGGGTTCAGGTGCTAGTACGTTGTCGTCTCATAGTACAAGTAAATACAGTCATTATACTCTCGGACGAGTTCTCTAAGACAGAGATAGCAACAGCATAAGCAAATTTATGTTTGTATTGCATTTATTTTCTAAAGTAAGAGTACATTCAACAATCTAAACAAAGTTTCACTTATTTTCGTCGAATACCGTTTTATAGGTAGGTTTTTTTTCAAAATGTTAATGCTGGTTGCATCTACGTTCTGGTAATACTGGTAGAGATTAGAGAAGGTCCAGATGTTAGGAGACTTCTTGTTTTCTTTTGCTTTCAACGATGCCTGTAAGTCGACGTCTGGAGCTATTTGATGCAGATTACCCATCGTTTTTCTTGCTGAACAGTTAAGGACGATCTTCTTGCGTAAGCGAAAGCCTATAGGGAAGTTGTTTAGGGGAAGAAAACCTTCTCTCTCCACCTACGAAAAAAGTACGAAACGTGAAGCATGTTTACAGTGACTTATCAATTATCCGTCAATATGACTCAATAGAAACCACGGTCAGAATGATTATTAATTAACTCAGTTACTTAGAAGGTACGGACATTTTCAGTCTTATCTTTAAATGGTTGAAAAATGTACGGAAAAAACTTGGAGAAGCTACTCGATTTGTTCATGAACCAAGCATGGTGCCTGCTCCATTTTTTTCACATGCCAGCTCCATTTTTTTTCACATGCCAAAACTGTTAACATATTGCCGAAAATATGACCGAGCTCTTCCCAGATAGTAGGCTGCATGTTGACATCAATAGCCATACAGAATCGAGTCCTTCAAATATTCAGGCTCAAGAAGGAAGAATTCTCTCTTTTATAATTGTCACGCTAAGATTTCAGCAGTTTTTTAGACTTTGAATCGATGCTTTTATCGTTAAAGGGGACATGTTTCGTGAGAGCAACAAAGAAATATTCGATGAAAGCAACCCCTTCGATCCTTCAACATTGATGTATATTATCGGTGCTCTTATAGAAACCTTTAAAATGCTGAAGAATATGATGCGCTTAAAGAAAAACCACATCAACGGCCGGAGGCTGAATGGCAATAATCAAGGGGAATAGCAGAGAATGGACAACACGTATGGTCTGGCGCAGGATTTAATTAAAAGTTCGATTTTGAACCTACAACTTCCACATTAGACTCACTTGATGCAAACAACGTAGCGACTATAGTTGAAATAGGGCACAAATGCAGTATGCCGCACCCTGCGCTAATTCAAGGAACTAAAGTCCAAATATGACGTTCATATCCCAGAATCCTGAAAGTGTCTTTTAGTCTTTAGTCTTTCTTAGGTCGTATCTTAGGTCAAAAGCTGAGTTCTAAGCCGAATACCGCAGCACTGTATGTGATTTGTTAAGAGCAACTTCAGGAGCCAAAGGCTGCTCGACGGGTAATAAAAAAACTGGCGATGAATGAACATCGCATCAAGTTTTCCATGAGGTTCAACTCTGATTACAGACTTCAGAATCATCTTATATGACGATCTTGTGTTGCTATAGCTTCGGACAGAGTCATGTTTGATAAGGTTTGCAGAAGTTGTAGGGACTCTAGTGGCCCAACGGAACAAAAAGCAGGTGGGATTCAAAGCAGGTTTCTGGTGCATTGGATGATCGAGGGGATGATCGTGCCTTTGGGTTGCAATTTGTCGCAGTTACTTAAAAGCGATTCCCGAGAGTCATTCCCATCCAGCTTGAAAAAACAAACCTCTAAAGCAACGTGACGATGAAAGATGGTTCGGTGCGAAGATGAAGAGCTGGTGAACCAATCGAATGTGATAGCAGACAAACCCGCGATGTCTCTCACCTCTCAGTTTCCCCTCCTTGATGAAACTGAAGGATTATTCTCAAGTGCGCAATGAAGTCGTCTCTATTGGAGGTTTGGGTTGATCCTCCTAACGAGCGTTCATATCAGGTGACACAGATACTGTTAAGGATTATCGCTAGGCAATCATCATGGTATTCGGTGAATAGTTTTGAAAGATTAACTTTAAGAAAGAGTTACAAGCACGGAAAGCAACTTCACAAGAAGAAAAATAAAAGCTCCTACTCAATGCCAGAAAAATGAGACACTAGGATGGTAGACTGTTCAGCTGACTAATAACACGGGCCTGCTCTTCAATGATTAATTTTAATCCTTAAAGCAGTCGCTCAGCGAGAATAGATTTCATGGTCTTATTCGAAAAAATTAGAAAGTTACGGTGTTCTGACAGCTTGTATTGCATCAATTCCTAGGTGAATTTCCTAGAGAAACCTAAAGGAAATTGTAGGGTACTGAGTTGAAAGCTAAGGCTGATACTAGAATGGACGTAGTAATTGTATATAATGGGTCCCTCACAGTCATTCGCTACCATGAAGTTTTGAAGGGACAGATAGCATCCTTGAAACGCAGGATATGTATAATATATTTATTGCACAAATATATATTTTATTTTGTAATAATCATCAAGTTCAATGAAGACGAGCAGTATTTTGAAATATCTTTTGCGATTTAGCTTCTCTCCACATCCACTTTTAAACCGATCTCAAACGTCTGGATTGTCCTCTCCTACCATCGATGCTAAGTTGTCCTTTAGATTGGGTTAAAAATACGAAGGTTGTCCCAAAATTAGAGGACCAACATTGTTTTCTTCACGTGTGAACGACTGAGAGGACTTTCTGAGTATCAAGCAAAATATTCTTACTTTGTTTGTCTGTTAGTTGAAATGTTGCACTACCAAGTAGTTGTCGTATTGAGCCGTGTATAATGCCTGGGACAGACAACGTCATTCCAACTAGTTCTTGATGCTTTATAGCAGTCAACGTTCGGAAAATATAAGAAATTCTTTCTTTCTGCTTCTTCTAATGACATTAACGTCATTATGACGTCGAGAACTAGTTCGAACGATGTCGTCTGTCCAGGGTATAATGAAAACTATCCTGAAAATAAACTATCAGAATTACTTAAACATGTACAAACACCAGCTGAAGATTGTTCTCAGAATAAATTTGATTGTTTTAAAATTTTCTTAGACAGATGAAGAGGCAAAACACTTTTACAGAGTTATAACAGCAGGGCTACAGGGTACGAAGTATATGCTAAAGGTAGCATATACTTCGTACCCTGTAGCTTGATCGTAGCCAACTAAGTAGGGTATTGATTTCGAAAATTACCAACGTCTCCCCATCAAAATTTAATGCTAATTTAAGGGGTAAAACCACTGTAAATTTTTCAAAAAATCAATTTTTTTAGCCTTAAAAAATACTTTGAACCTTTTAGAATATGGGGAAAAATATTTCATACCTCAACGTATTTTTTTCTTCTTGTAATTTCGAGCTCTTTCCCAAGCGCGTCGGACTGTTCCGAAACGACACCTGCGTCAGATGAATATCTGCTGGGAAGGTACAGCCTAATGTCCTACCTTTTGATTTCAATCATCTCAAATACACTAACAGATGTCATTATAAAGCATTTGTATTCAGGTAGAAGTATTTCTATTCAATAGTACGTTAGTGTAGAGTCAACACGTGCACAAAAAGGACCTAATTTCGTTGCATGAAATCACGATTTTTGTGTGTAGTGCTGATTTTTAACAGTTTATTTGTAATCTCAGAGTGCTTATAAGTTGCAATGAGTAATGCAAAAGTGTATCAGCGCAAGAAAGGTACGAAAAAATCGTATCCAACGCGGCGTCGGAGCAACGCGACATCGAGACGACCGTTTAATAGATATGACACTGAGAGTGATTTGAAAGGAGTCAGAGTTTCTGCGAAGAAATTAAAAGTTAGTGATGAAGATTTCGATATTAATTATGAATTAAGCTATAGAATTATAAATTTTGTTGCCGTTTTCTCTGTCATTTCACAACACGTGAAGTGTAAAACGTGTGTCTCAGACATCACGTTTCATGAAAGAAGTCCTCGGGGCTTAGGCTTCAAAATAGTTATCGTTTGTCCGAAATGTCTAGACGTTGTTATTCCAAGTAGTAAATTCATACGAAATGCATATGAAATTAACCGTCGAATCGTGTTAGCAATGCGACTATTAAGAATAGGACTAAATGGAATAATAAAGTTTTGTGCTTTTATGGAATTGCCACGACCGATATTTCAATCTTTTTATGACAAATTAGTGGACATGATTTCGATCGCAACAGTAACCGTACGAGAGGCTAGGGTGATGAAGTATGCAGAAAGCAGCGCAAGAAGAGAAAAAGAAAAGTGAACAACTTAAAGGGATAACTGTTTCCGGTGATGGTTCGTGGAAAAAACACGGATTTTTTCGCTTTTTGGAATCACCTCATTAATTGGATGGTTTACAGGCAAAATCGTCGATGTTGAAGTGAAGTCAAAGTACTGTAAGTCTTGCGAGCACTGGAAGAATAAATTGAAAACAAGTGAGTATGAAGAATGGTACAAAAAAAAAACGTCGATGAATGTCAAGCGAACCATGAAGGCTCAGCTGGTAAGATGAAGGTAGACTCTGTCGTCGAGATGTTCCAACGCTCCGAAACTTTGCACGGTCTCAAATACGCAAACTACATCGGAGATGGTGACAGTAAAACCTTCAAAGCAATAATGGATAAAAATCCGTACGAAAATTGTAAAGTACTAAAGAAAGAGTGCATTGATCATGTGCAAAAGAGAACTCGATTGAAAAATCTAAAAAAAAAAGTTAATGGCCTCGCAGGAAAAGGTAAATTTACTGCCAAATTAATTGATCAATTAACAATTTATTATGGCCTGGCTAAACGTTGGAATCCTGATTCCTTGGAAAATATGAAAAATGAAATCTGGACAACCTTATTTCATAAGTTGTCACCCGACGAAAATCCGCAGCACAAGAAGTGGTCAGAGTCTTGGTGTCACTGGAAGAAGGCGAAAGCAGCGAATTCCTTGGACACCTTTCATCATAAGCCGCCGCTTCCTGAGGAAGTTTTTGAAGCCATCAAACCGATTTATGAAGAGTTGAGCCGAGACGAGTTGCTAAACCATTGCTTAGGAGGCTACACGCAAAGTAGCAACGAAAGTTTTAATGCTACTGTTTGGAATTTGGCTCCGAAATCTTATTCATGCGGCAAAAAAGTCTTGAATATTGCGACTGATATTGATGTGTGTAACTTCAACGATGGTCTGAGTAATATTTTACAAATTATGAAAGTTTTGTAGATTGATGTTGGCGTCCAATCATATAATTTTTGTCTTGAAGCCGATGCTAAACGGGTTAAGCACGGTGAGCGGTCTTTGACAGATGCGGCAAAAGAAGCACGTTCTAATATAAAATCATCGAGGAAAGAGAATGAGGAAGAAAATTTAAATATAGAAGGGCAGCTGTACGGTCCTGGGATAGTAGATTAATGGTAAAAAAATTTAAACTGTCGAATTTTTCATTTTTTCATGTCTATAATGCATTTCAAAACTTTAAATGGGTTTTTCTCGAAACACGATTTTTCAGAACGGCACGCAGCATAACTCCATCAATTTTCATTCTTTTCAATCGAATTTGTTGCAATATCTTGAAAATAAGAATTTGAAGAGAAATACGTAGGGAATTTTCGAGAAGTTAATTTAATCATTATTTATTAACAAATGATTATCTTTTTTTTTTATTTGAAAATTTAATGATTTAATTCAAATACTCGCCAATCACACAAAAATCAATATTTTTAAAATCCCCAACGTATTTATCTAGCTATAAGCGTGTACAATAAGTGTTTTTTTTGGATCCAAATTTGCAGTAGCTACACTGCGTGCCGCAAAGCGCCTCAAATTCTACGTGCCTCGCGAAAATGGCTGTGGTGCCGTCATTTTTGAATATTTTTTTATAGTAATTTTCTATTTTGTTACTTAAATATACGCTAAATAATTTCCTCCAATATTATAAGTTTTACTACCTTTCCTTCCACCAAAAAAAAATGACAAAAAACACGTATTTTTAGGCTGTTACAGTGGTGTTACCCCTTAATGCTAATATCCCCGGAACGAGACGGATTGCATGAACATTCGAAAAATTGGAATAATCCTAGGAATGTCATAAGTCTACACGATAAGAACATGATGAAGGCAATCATTAGTGGCGTGACAGCCGGTTTTCGGTTTTGGGCTGCCTTATAAAAAAAAGCTAAAAGCTTATTCGCAACTCACGTATTGACCATGTAAATGCTTATTAATCCTTCAAGCAAGAAGGATCAAACCTGGTAGTGCTCATATGTGTTTGTGCATACTAATGCCTGGAACACACGAAGCCATTTCAACTCATTCAATAATGAAGTAAAGATCTTATTATATTTTTTGAATTTTGACCTCATTATATGTCAAGAATCAGTGCAAACGGCGTCTTCTTTCTCAGCTATAAGGAAAGTCTGTTGTATCAACACCAGTAGGCAGACCCATTCTCATCACTTGTTTTTTAACTTCTGGCTAGATATCCAGTCTCTGAATAATTGAAGGTCATTTATAAAAGGACTAGTTTACCCCCTTCCCAATAATTTTAATTGGAACATTTGTAATTGCTGATTAAAGATCTCACTTCTCTGACGGCTCCTCTCTTTAAGACGAAACAGCCCAAATAATGTGACAAAAAGTCCAAGGCTAGGTCCTTGGGGGGATCGAGTGATATTTGTGTTGATTTATACTATTGGGAGTCTAATACAAAGGACATCATTAGTCTTAACCTCCGTATTGCTTCCAAATATTATTAGTATTAAGGCGTTTAACTAAAAGTTATGTAATAAATAGTCTTGGTTCGAAACCAGAAGTGACGCTGGAAGTATTCACTATACTCCAGGAACATTTTCCTGCTAAGGCTTCAAACGGTGTTGATAGGTTTGATCATTTTGCAATCTGAGAGCGTACATTAAAGCTGCATAGTAAATACACGACATTGTTGATTTTATATTAAATATTCCCATTTGTAATTAGGAATCCTGCCAAAATAAGGACAAAAATTTTTAACCAACAGCAATTTGTCGCGAAATACCTTGAAATAAGTCTGGTTAAATAATTTATTTATAAATTTTCCAACTACACAAACTGTTAAATCTTCCACACCATATTGCCAACATATTGTTTCAACACCTCCACCTCCAGTCATGACCAGGACGAAGTTTTCCCATTATTCATCGCACTAACCATCAACTATACAAAGCTCTAACCATCAGCTTGTTGTCAGACAAATATATTAACTGCCACTATAGTATATGTAACAGCATCCAGAGAGCATTTTAGTCAACACAAAAATAAACATGAAAATATCGAATCATCTCCGTGCAGTTTTCCACCCATCATTCCAAAGTATTTTCATTCTGCGAAATTTGTTGACCGTCGGATACCGTCGCTGACACCATTATGACGTTCGAATGTTGCTCTGGAAAATTCTTCAAAGGAAAATTCAATCGACGGATGCCTTGAATATTTTTTTTTGGCATTTTCATTGGGTTGGGATTTGTTTTGCTTATTTTTCCACTTTTTTGTTAAATTTTGGTTTTTGTTGGGTTGGAAAATGTTTTGATGGATGAAAATAGAATTGCCGAGTGGATAATTTGAGATCTGTAATATTGGAGTAGAACAACACTAGCGGGAAGAAAAAATTAAGTGGAAATATTAATGGTCATGTGTGGGACGTGGGTGGAATCAATGTAGGTGGTAAGGCTGAATTTTCATGTGTGGAAAATTTTGCGTTTGAAAGCTCTCGTTTTCGCCAGAAAGTATGCTATTAAAACGGTGAAGCTTGGAAAAATTTTCAATGGCCTACAGAGTGTTGCTGAAATTTTTTTTTCGATGGATCAAGTAATACATAAATAAAAGTAAATACTTTACCAACAGCCGGTGATATTTCGCAAATCATGTTTCAATTTAGATTATAGGCGATAATTTTCCGACTGATATACACAACCTGTGTTCCAGGAATGAGTAAGGACGTCTTTAAAAAACAATTTCAAAAAAATTTCATTATTTTACAGGCAATTAAATTGAATTGGCTTGAATTAATTTTTGATAGACTTAACTTTAGACTTAAATAGACTTGAAGTAATTTTTAATTATCTAGAATAATTTTTTAAAAATATTTTTATGAATTTAAGTTAACTTTGAAGGCACTTTCTTGAGTTCATAGTGAAAAAATAATTAGGGAAAATTTGAAAATACGGTTCAGTTCGAAATTATACAAATACTTTCAATTTACTGTCTTTCCACCTCCCTAGTATTGATTTTGATGCTCCAAAGAATAATTTGCGCCACATAATATAATCGGTGAGCCGCGTTTCAAATAAACCACAAAGTCAATAAATCATTATTAATTACATTTCAGTAATGAATTTATTTATCATTTATGTCACCACTTTTGTGTTGTGTGTCCTATATAGCCAAAAAACAGCAAAAATATCCATTTAGGTATTTTAAGTATTGTTTAATTAATTTAGGATTAAGTTATTTTTAGTTTGTGCTCCATAACAAAGTTACTGCACACTCAGGACGAGGAATGATGTCCAAGTGTACCCATAAAATTTTTCTTCGTTTGAGAAATGGGTTTTCACGTTTTCTTACGTTTTCAGAAGGGTTTTTCCTAATCATAAAGGAAATTCGAAAATTGTTGTGCAAATGAGTATTGAGGAAAAACCTACTACACAATTGGTAGCAACGTTATAAGTGGTCCCTGTTTTATTTCGGTAGGATTCGAAAATTCCATTTAAATGATTAAGAGAAAGTTAGGGCGGAGTGTAGAATAGTGAAGAACTAGGCAATTGAATATTGAACATAACATTTAAGACCGACCAACTCAAGAGGATAAAAATCACACACCGAATGTGGCACACCGTCGAAACACGAAACAGACAATCAATGAAAATGAAACGGACAGGGAACAACGAAATTTCATTCATAATAATAACGTATGAACAATAAATATAAATATTTGCAAACAATTGTTAGTGTTTTCAACAGTATGTCTCGCGAGTCACAACAAATCAGCAATCAGAACGTTTTAACGTTTAGATTTTTCACATCCTAACCGACAATTCTATACTTTGTACTGATATTTCGATTTGTTTTTCTGTGTCATGCTATTATTGTGCCTAGATTTACTGAGTATGTTCAGGGATTATATAAGAAGGTTCATTCACGACTTTGGTGCCATATGCCTATGTACTACTTCATGCGGACTTCTCTCTACTGCAACTAGAAGGGAGACAGAAAGCGAGGGTAATCTTCAGAAGTTGTAGACTATCCAAAACTGCTATAGATACCGACCAGATATCGACCGAAAACATACAACTTGGTTAAGATCGGGGTATCACCATCCCACATCAACTATTTTTCTACACACATCGAAGCTGTGAATCGAAAACACTCGTCCTACTTCTACTTCTTGAGCACAAGATGACGGAGGAAATCTCCTAAGACGTCCAATTCAGGCAGAACGTATGCATTAACATAAGCGCTAATGCTCTAGACACTCACCCGATTAGTGGCCAACATAGGAGTGCCCAGCACATCAAGAAGACACTCCTAAAGAAAATTGTGCAGTCGCTTCTACTCTATGGGTCAGAACTGTGGGGCGACGCTCTCAGCAAGGAGTTACACCGGAAGCGTACGATTGCGAATCTCTTCCGCATATCGAAGGGTCTCCGGGGTGGCAGTGCTGGTAATCACAGGGGTGATACCCAACACCCTCTTTGCGAGAGAGCGCAGAAGTATTTACCTGCGTAGAGGCGAAGACCGAAGAGAAGAGATCACCAGGAAAGGGAGACGTCGCTCTCTCAGCGATTGGCAACAGTCTTGGGAGCAAGAAAAGGGGAAGATAGACTGCGCGTCTGATCCCTGACCTGAGACCCTGGCTCGGTCGAGTGCATGATGAGACCAATTTCTACTTGGCCCAGCTCTTAAGCGGGCACGGTTGTTTTCGGTCCTACCTGCACTAAATTGACGGAGCACGGTCTCCTGACCGTGTGTTTTGTGCAGGAGAGTTCAATCACGCTGGTCACACATTCTTCTCTTGTAAAAGATGGAGCCAGCAGCGCGGGAATCTCCCCAGCAAAATTGGAGAGTTCTGTCCGGAAACTATGGTCGGAGAAATGTTTAAAACGGTTGACAATTGGAATCGCAATTCCAATATGACACTGAAGAAAACTTCATTGGAGCGCTAGGAGGCATCGGGAACAGGGGGATTTCTTTTCTAGCACTACCTTTCTCTCCCTTCCTTCCCGTTGGAGAAGAGATTCCCATAATCCACAGGTGCCTTTAGGCGTAGGAACACGAGGCCTAGCACGAAGTAATGTGTCAAATGGTTCCAGGCTAGGTTCTCAGGTTGACAGGAAAGGTGTTTAGTGAGTAGTCCAAAAGCATTTTGCGTCTGGGAGTCCCACGGGCGTAAACAGCCTTCACCTCCATCAACAACAAAAAAATGCTGTCTGTAGTTGAAAAGAAACCAGAGCTGTAAGTGGAAATAATGGATCTCAGACTTCAGAATAACTTCACTTATGCTTAGTCGCAAAATAATCCGGGGGTCAATGTTGACTTGAATAATTGTCTTGAAGAGCAATAAAGCCTGTAGACGTATAACACGAGTGTGGTCTTCAAGATTATGGGAAACAGGGTCACAGTCAAAACCCATCAACAATGATTTCAAAAATCGGTAAGCTCAAACAGTATCATCCCTGACTCCTACCTCTTTCCTCCCATCTAACTGTTTCCCCTTTCGGTATTCTTCCTGGTTCGTAGGGGCCAGGCTCTATGGCAGCAGATATTTAAAGGTAGATGTTGATAGATATATGTTTGATAAAGATCCTTTTAAGTTCCCTAAGATGATTATGGTAAGATAGGTGCAACCATAGAAGTCAACAATTTTCAGCATAGAGCACGAAAATCGACCGCATTTCCACTGGGCTCGCACCAAAGTTAAAAGAAATGCAGCGAAAAAGGCTCAACACACGAGGGTCAGAGAATTTATCAAAGACATCTCTCGATAACCCGACACAGTGGAACCTTGTCCGAAGACCAAAGCAGCTAGAACAGTACACACGTTTCGTTTCGTATGTTTTTGTAGATAAGTTTAACCTCCTATTGTATTTTTGTGAACATGTCGTTGTCTTTAGAGTATTTTTCCTTTTTGTTGCTTGAGTATTTTTGCCGTGCTTCTTTTTTTATTTCTGTGTCTACTTCATCACACTATATCCTTGGGTGCAAAAAAACTTTTGACTGTTGTTCTCCTTTGATGATCTGTTTTTGATCGTTCTGTTGTTCTCAATCAGTTTATGAATGCTGAGAATGCTGTGCATCACTTGGTTGTAGTGTCAAGATTTCAGGACGATAAATCACTCAAATCACTCCTGCATTCTATTCTCACTAATCGAATATTACCCATAGGAACTACATACTATACTTTATATTATACTTTCTACTCTTCACATGACTGTCTAATAATGCTAAAATGCTCCCGATATACCACTTAACTGGAAGTATATGAACAAAACTAATGCTAATAAACGCGGCTCATATTGTGGTGTTTCCAGTTTTTTTGAAAAAATTAACAATGTGAAATATAAGAGATTTCCTAGCATTGCGGAATCAAAGGCCTCCTTGAAGACAATGAAAACGATATCATGACACCCTGAATTATGAAGACTAGCTTATGCTTATTATGAAAACTAGAACCTCTGTTTGGGTTACATTTGGTAGTGGGGGTATTTAGTTAACCCTCCCTTTTAAAAGATGTATTTGGAGTAACAAGGATCGTATTATTGTTGTCATCTATTCAAACGGCTTCAACGAATTGGAAGACATAGAATCGGATATGGTAGACCATCTGCTCGTCAGAGGCGACTTGAAGCAATCGGATGGGACATATGTCAATCAAGTACGTGAAAAAATCCTGGACAATGTGGCCGGGTATTGGCTCGTTATATTTAAAACTATAGCAGATGTAGACTCTACTATCCGACGTTGGGGCTCCGTTGGAACCATAGCTGTCTTGACATCACTTTGGAGTTTGTATACACTCCGTCTATAGAGACTGTGGGATTAAGCCGTCAAGACAGGTGTCCACGTTAATCCACGAGACTTCATCACTTTGGAGTCCCAAGGGCCAAGGGGTAAACATTGGAGAGTGCTAGAAGATCACTAAGACAGCGACCATTTTGCACTACAAATAGCCTTGGAGATCGTTGAAGCATCTGCAGCCAAAGATGTAGTCAACTTACGCGTGAGAATCAAAACATGATCCTGTAACTCTTCGATGTTCCTACTAAGAGCTTGGCTTCGGAACCCCTCAATTATTAAGCCCTCCACACATTAAGGGCATGACTACCCAAAGGAATACCCCTGGAATGTTCGGCGGTAGTACGATTCGTGCAGCTCATCAGGAAGAAGAGAAATCCTGAGTCACCATCTGCACAGAAAAATGTATTTCACTGTGCTAGATAGGTGGAAGCATTTGAAAACCTCACCATGTACCAGAGCTCATAATTCCTCAGTAGATCGATAGCTCGGATTCTGAAGAACTATCTTAAGAACTGTAGCCTATTCTGCATCAAGAAGAGTAGACGCTGAATGAAAGTAACACTGGGTGTCCGGCAGGGTTCCCTACTCGGGCCGGACCTCTTGAACATATCCTATGAAGGTCTTATAAGGCGTAATATGCTAATGTTGATAGTAAAACTACAAGCAGGCGCTGGAAAATAGCCCAAATTTTAAATTTCGATTTTTTTTGAATTTTGGAAAAATTTTCCATTTTGGAAACCAGCTATTCCTCAGCTCAGCAAACGAAAACTATTAATGAAATACTTGGGTTCATTGATAAAATGGAAGATTGGTTTTCTGGGAAAATCAGGGCATTAGGTGTACAAAGTACAGTGCGTACCATATAATTTACTCGGTCAACGGTCAACGTTGAGGGGCCCACCATATTAAGGAGACGGCTTCTAATGGGAAACCCCTGTTAGAATGAACATATAGCGACGCTCTAAACAAGGAGTTACATTGAAAGTAATTTGTTCAGCTCAAGAGATATGTAGCGCTGCGTATTAAATGCGCATATCCAACGATCTGCAGGATGGTAATGTTGATGACCGTACACAAATCGCCCTCCAAGGACCTTACGAGTACAGGAACGTTTACTGGCGCTGACCAGAGGACAACAGAGATGAAGCACCAAGGAAGGGGACAAGACTCTCTCAGCCATTCGTAATAGTCCTGTGATCAGAAAATCTTGGCATGTTGGACTGTAGATCTGATCTCCGAGCTTAGATCATACTTGACGCAGATCTGCAGTTTGCATGGATGGTTCATCTTTTACTTGCGCACGATTGAAAACGCATGGTTCACTAACTGCATATGCAAGAAGCATGATGTGTGTCATTGATTTATATAAGATGCATTGCATTCGTTTGAAGAAGATGAAGCAAGAAGTATGCTGATGCCTTCAGCGAAATATGGCTCAGACAGTCCTCGCAGGTGAAGAAGGCATGCTCGATCGACAGAAGGCATCGGGAATGGAAGAATCTTTTATCTCTTTCCAGCCAGAGAATGAATCCACATTATCTGAAATCGCTTGTTGGCAAAGGAGCACGAAGTCAAGCCTAAATTATTTTTCACATACGCGGATTTTTTTTATCAAATCGCTCTCTATTCAAGGAGATATTCTTTATTTCTCCTTAAGACAATTCTCTTGGCCAGCTTGGAGTCCAGTCAAGTTTGCGAATAACTATAAGCAGTTATCAGAGCCCAATTGGTTCAATTAAAGGTTAGAACCATTGGGCATCTGGGAGTTCCATCCTCAGAACGTAAATAGTCACCAGCATGCTGCCGTAAGAAAAGCCTCAGGAAATTCCGCATGGCTCAAGGAAGAATAACAGTGCATCAAATAAGGAAAATTCAGAACTTGGGCTGGAGAGAAGAATTTATTGACGATATCATTAAATAAAACCAAGTAACGTATGTTTTTTTTCACCAAATCGGAAATTTATTTTTTTAATTGAAAAGCGTTATAACAAAAGGAAATGTTGTTGGTTTTTCATCAGACCGAAAGCACAGCAACACAATCAGCGCCAAATATTTTGCGAGTAACTTCCGGAGTGATGTTTCGTTCTCTGAATTTTTGATGACGCATAGCACTGGTCTCGAATTCCGAAAAAGATATTGCTTAGAATCTTAATTTGCAATGAAACGTAGATTTTTTGATTATGAAAGTATTTTTTTATCGGGTGAAGTGCAGAATAAGCTGGAAAATATGCTGAGATTGCTAGAAGTTTTCCTCTAGCTTAGAGCCTTTGCATTATGGGAGGGACACCAAAAGAATCCAGAACATTGAAAGAGCTAGTTCTTTTGTCCTCTACCGGGAGATAAAAATACAGGATTTTAAATTGATCTGTTTGATACCACAATTTAATAGAAAGAACTGCTTGATGGAAATGGGAATAAATTACCAATCTCTAATAAATGGAGCTAGAAGAGTGCAAAAAGAAATGAAACGATGCTTGTTGATAGATTCTATGGATTCTGTGGATTCTTTTCCAAAATAAACATAGAATGACTACCAATCTGAAACCACTCGAAGCATTGTTATAATAACACTAAAGTCTCAACACATATGTGTTTATTTATTGTTTTATCACCTATTTCGCACGTGCTTTTCTTTTTTCCGCAAACGCTCTCGCGGACTATTCAATTCCAATAATATTTGCTAGGTATGTAATGCATTCCGTCAAAAGATTTGTTTTCCCTGTCACCGGCAAATATCTGTCGGACTGTCTGTCGACAACGTATACGGAAAGTGTTTGCGTTGAATAATAATTTATTTGCGAAGCGACAACTAAACTGAATTTTAAAATATTGCAAACTTCTTAGAATATTTTCAATCGTCTCGAATACTATAAGGTAGATGTTGTGTCGTTGAATAAAAGTTCTTAAGAACACACCAACAAACGCAAATAGTTCTCGTTTAAATTATTGTTTAATAATATATTAACAACAATTGGACTCACGATATGTGAGATGTATACGAAAGTGCGAGTACATTACAATTGTTGGTTGATGAATGGACTGGTATTGTTTGAAAGACCCAGTCGTTTGGTCATCACTCATATGTGATATTTACTAGTGCACAAAATTTTTACCACAATTGTTACCACATGAATTTTCATTTCTTCTTCAGATTCAACCAGGGTCAAGGCCTATAAGCTGCTGCACTGACCAGCTATGCTAGCTTGCTGGTTCACTTCATATATGTGACTTGTGATCCATTCAGGCGATAGGTAAACTGGACTAGTGGCGGATTGTTCCACACTCGAGGATAGTAGATAAATAGATGTTACTTAACACAAGCTGGTTTAGTTGGTCTTCTGCCGAGGCTTCATTGGTTTTTCATAAGTTATAGTGGTTCGATTAGAAACTGTTTTGTGGGAAAAGTACTTAGTGGCACTTTCAATTGAAGATATTGATAATATTAGTGCTAGTGGTGAATTGTGCATTCTTGCGGTGAAACGAAGTAACATTTAATTCTTAGTGGAAACTTTTCGACAAGAAAAGTAGAAACTAGATTTTGAGACTCGAAAAATCCCCTACTGTATCGTTTTGTATTAGAATATTATCGAAAATGTTACAATTGTTAGTTGTTGCCATAACTATTGCTATCGTACATGGCGGAACTCCCTATTTGACTGAACCTCGTAAGTAGCACAGGACACTTGTATTAATTTTACATTAACAACATTGCTCTAATCAATTTATATGTACTGATAAAAATTGTATAACTTATTAAATTTATCTTTGTCAACATTTTAAATATCAAAATCAAAACAAACAGATTGAAAATTCTGCTTTTAATTACAAGGAAAAATCCACGACGTCGGCGGATTACATGTTATTCGACTGGAATATTTCTCCTATAGTCTTATGTTTTTTGAACATTTATTAATCTTTAAAGTGTCAAAAACGTTAGAGAAAATCAAAAAAAAACATAATGCGAACGATGATTTTTTTTATTTAGAAGGACGAGAACTATTTCATGAACCAGTAGTTATGTTGTGAATACTCGTTTATATTTACTTTAAATGTTCGTTCATGTTTTTAAGTTGAAAACTTTTTTAATTTCTTGCAATTTATCGATAAAATAATTATACAAGGAGTATAGTTTATAAAATTCAATAATTCTATAAAAATAACGGCCTGTTTCAATGATTGTGATGTTACACGTTGATTAATTCTTATCAGGGTGAACTCTGCATGATAAACGATCTATTGGGCCTCCAGGAGAAGGGATCCTGTCTTGGTAATACATCTAACATAATTCCTACCAATGCAACCACTACTGAGATAGCTAGAAAATTGGCTTTTAATTATTTACGCGATAGTACAACAGTCTTAAGAATTTGTGATCTCATTATTCTTGCATTCATGTCGTTATTCTTTATATTCCTTATGTCTTAATATTGAATATATTTTTTTGATATTTTTATTATATAATTTCGCAGTAAGAAGGACGAAAAATTAAATATATGAAGAAGTGAAATGTTGTCTTTCGTGATTATCGCAAGTTATTATACATGATGGTTTTTTTTTGTTGGGAATTGAGTCTTAAATCGGTTTGGTCCTTTCTAAAAACGAACGAAACTGGAGTCAGCTATTTAATGGCTTCTTTATGGAAAAAATAAAACTAAATACAGTTTGCTTATAGGAAAGAAAAATATCAAAAATATTGCAATAGGAAAAAACGACTGTTTTGAAATATCTTCTTAGCTATGTATGTTTCCATCTTGAGCTCTCATATCTTCTTGAAAACGATTGAGAAGCCTTCTTCTCATGGCTTGAAAAGGACTACGGGAATGATTTTACCATTATTTAACAGCTTTGGCTCCTACATCTTGGACTGTCGTATATCTGGAAGTCGACTTCAAATATATGAATATGATTTCGTATTCAATCGATATTTCGGTGATAATCTATTGCAAATTCAGGCAAGAACTGCGTGCTGCCCATTGCAATCAATGAATATTAGTCTCTCACTGATATTCAACGACAAATTTCCAAATATGCACCCCCGCACTATCGTTTAATAATACAAAATGTTTCCTAATAATGAAGTTAAAGGAGTCACTCGCAGTTTTGACGGTGCTTCTGAGTCTTTTTCACATACCTGTAAGCATTTCTTTAGTTTTGTCAGAGAAAATGTCATCGCATTCCATTATTCAAACCCAGCTCAGGTCCTACGGGAGAACACTAGGCGAACTGTCTTCCGTTTTTCTCGGCATCGATATGAAGCAATTTACGCCTTCAAGTAATTCTTGAGTTTTCAAAAAAGAGAAATTGTCCTGTATGTTTGGACTACTACAAATCTTCTATTTTTGTGAGCTGTAGTCACTTTGGGACTCAAAGATAGTCAAAATTTACCATTATCCCTCAAAGCTGACCTTATCTGAGTGTTTATGTTACCCATAACTACATTTGGCTCCCCGACGTTCAGAAGTTTTCGTCGATTTCAACGAACTTTTAAAACGAGGCGACAGGTCATCTATTCCTTATGATGACAAATTTTCCTTGAGATACATGTCATATCCTTGTCCGAGCGATCTAGTAAGTGAATCAGTCTCTTTGACATCTTATAGCAGTGCGCCGATATCCAAGCGCTCATCAAATCTGACGCTTATCAAACCCAGCCTCTGCAAATGCTACACTTGGGTTAAGTTAGATTGTATTGGAGAAGATGAAAATACGGCATGTTAACGTCGAGAAAGTAGCCTCAGAAACCGAAGTTCTGCGTGAATTTGAATGACATAATAAAGAACTAAGCCGATCAATATCGAAAGGAAATTTTGAAAAGCCCAACAAAATAGCTAGAACTGTCAAACTTACAGAACTCTTCAAAAGTCTGGGAATATAATATTGACGTACACCCAATTTTTGTGAACTGCAAGCAAGCATACGAAAATGTTTACGGTAATGGACTTCATCATATTATGTTTCAGTTTGTGATTCCAATGACATTAGTCCGCCTAACCTAATCGACTTAAACGACCTAAACGTCAACAACTTGCCAAGATAGTCTCAACAAGCAACTTACCGTCTTTTTTTTAAATAAACGTTGGGCTAAAACAGTGAGATGAGTGACCCCAGGACTATTCAATGTGTCTTGGGAATACGCCACAGGACAGCTATCTGGCAATAAAAATGGCACACCACCATACGAGTCAAGCCAAGTGGCAGCCTGTAGTAGGTAGGCAACATAAACATCGAAGTTCGTTTGAATTTTTGTGAGAAATTAGCTTGGTGTTGCTTGAGTCCGCTGGGCCTTGCTTATGTGATGTCGAGGAAGAGTTTCGATTGTACGCAGCAATTTTCAGCTCGTTCTCGAGCTGCAAGGCCCGTTGGGCCCAAGCATCACCAAACCTCAACATCCTGTCACGCTTGTTAACATACCTCGATGAACTATTTCTGAGCCTCGACAATGAAGCAAAAAGACAAGGGCTGAACCAAAATCGTAACACATTGGAGGATAACAACCTTCAATTCCGAGGGCATCACATGTGCGGAGCACAATGTCAGTAACTTTGGGAAAAGAGTTTACTTAGGAGAGAAAGACAGCTTGACATTTCTGGGGTCTCAAAGACTATAAGCCAGCGGAGACTGCAAAAAGTTGTACCTTCTAAATACACAAACAAAGAGTACTTAGAAAAGTAGCACCATAGGGACGCAAAGGAAGAACCAAGGGGATGGAAACTAGTGGGGATATCAAAAAAATATTGTCCGAAACTTATCTACGAAGATAGTCCCTCGTTATTATGATTTTGAAACTGGAGGACGTGGTCAATGGACCGAGACACGGAGGCACTGTTGTTGAGAGAAGTGTTGGCCCAAGGGTAGCTATCATGTTGCAAAGAAGAACCACTCTAGTAATCACAACACACAGAAACAATTAGAAACATGAAAGAACGATAATTATATCACAAAAATGTTCTGGTTTTTATGCCACAGCTCTCGTTTAATATATCTTCAAACGTCCATAAAATTCCACTCGTTTTATTCAGTTTTTCTCTATGAAGATGATTATACACAAAGAATTTTCAATTTAAAATTTCAAAAATATCCAAAACAGAGATACCTTGAATTTTTTGGGAAAAAAATCAATTGATAAATCTAAGTAGGGTAAGTTTTCTGAATTGTTCTGAATGCCAACTAGACTACTGTATAAAACAACTAAGAAATCAATAAAGTCAATGCAAAGTCCAATCTGTTGTAATTGAAGAACCTCAAAAATAAGAAGCGTCGAATATCTATTCGGCAGGCGCTGCTGGTGAAACCCAGCGATGGTAGGTCTTACACAGATGTCTTGCCAAAATCAAGGAGTGGTAAAACTAAAATACCCCAAACTGCAAACAAGTTGCTCACGCGACTTCCTGGTGGAACTTGAACCAGGCGAAACAAACGAACACACTGAAAGAAAATTCCCTGACACTGTCAAAAAAATCATCAGAGATAAGCATCCGTACCCTAACTCAAGAATCGGCTACTCTTGCAAATGAGGACATTGGCTGCTTGTTTGTCTTCCGACCCAAAACTGATGCAGGAACGACAAAATATGATGCAGCTTTGAATTCGAAGCTTAAACAAGGCACAGGGAACTTTCGCATTTTCCTATAATAAAAATCATAGAGTGTCTACTATAACTCATATCCTTCAAATTAATCTGCTTTGAATCTCACTCGTTCGATTCTTTCTTGAACAGTTTGTGAGAGATGGGCTAGCCAATTTGTTACTGCTCATCGAGCAGCACCACCAAAAGATCTCCATCATGGTATCCTGCCGAGTCTGGTTCAACCACTATCTAAGCTCATACTGAGTACTCACTTCCAAGTGCAAAGCCAGGGACAAGGAGACAGTTTCGTTCTGATAAGGCGCTCGGGAACTCTTATCCTTAGCGTATACCTTACGTCCAGTAAGCCGTTGGTGTCTCCTATATCTTTTCAACCTAGTCTCAACATTTTTAGGGATACTGTTTTAAGTCCCAAGATACTGTTTTAAGTCACATTTGTTCAAAGGATAATGCAATTTTCAGCGCTGATTTTAACGCTAAAGCAATGAAAAAGGCATGCCTAAATTAAATGCTGGAGACAAAAGATTCATGGGCATTGATGGCAACCCTGGACGTGACAGCAATGAATCGTACTATCAACCGAATTTTCGGGGTCCCGAGGTTAAAAATTGGAGAGTTATGGAAAGTCCCTTCCCCAGTAATCACCAGTACATAACACTGGAGATCAATGACAATACCCCCTTAACAAATACTGAGAGATACTGAAATGCTTCTCGAAAATACTGAGAAATACTGAAATGCTTCTCGAAAATACTGAGTAGTACTAAAATGCTTCTCGAAAATACTGAGAAAAGGGACCTTGAGGAGTTCGTTGGAATGCTAATGGTGAGATCACTGCCCACTTCCCGAAATTTTTCCCGAAGAGCGGATGACTTCTAGTGGAAAACGAAATGTTCTCAGTTATAGAAATCATAACGCCTGCCTTTGAGCCTTTCATGTTCGTATAAACATCCTGGCGTGGCAAGCTTCCAGTGTCCTAGGGATCACGTGAATTTGCTGAAAATCGATGCAATGTTCAGACGAAAGACCCAGCGAGTTCGTTACTGGCAAAAGTCATGCACGAGGTCATTCCTTCACTCGTCAACTAAGAAATTCGTCTGCGAACTGTTGCTGAGTTCAGATCAATTATTGTTATCTGCAAGGCGACATAAATTGAGATAAATGGAATTCGGGCTTATAACAAGTTATGTGGAAGGCTGTTATTCAAAATTTGTCTCCTTTGGAGATACAGGACAATCTCTTTTGGATTTGGAGGTGGATAAGACAAATGAGATAACGCGGGCTGTTCTCACTAACCACATTGCCTCGTTGTGTCTACCTAGGATGAAATGTCAGTCGGTTGCATCTTTTCAGGGAGATGGGATAGGGAAAAGTCTTTGATGGCGAGAAAAGGTCTGGGACTGGATGGGATTCCAGTGAAAGTTCGGAAAATGTTCTTTCATTTTTGCCTTTAAATGAGGCTTTCTATATTGCAGGTTTGAGTTCACTATAGATGTTCCCAAGACCCTGTAAGGTTAACAGACTCGTAGTGATAAGTGAAGGAAATCTCAAGTCACAATCTGCATTATGTTCCTTCTGTGTAAAATGACCAACCGACAAAGTTCTCAATAAACTCACCAGGGAAGGATTCGATGTGGCAATTCATGCTGCTGTGGTAGTATGGCTTCAAAGCCGGTTTCTCCACCATCGATGCAATCGGAGAATGGGTGAGTGTGGTTCAGCTTTTGGGGGTTGATATCAGTTCCACACAAGGAATTATCCTGCTAGTTACCCTGGACGTCAGCAATGCGAGTAACTCTGTGGTAGATAAATACCCCAAAAGCGCTTGTTTCCATCATTTCAAAGTATAGATCCAGAAATAATGATATAGGATATGGGATATTCGGTTTGGATTGTGGAGTATTATCCCAAGGATCGCATTCTAGCCAACGGCACGAAGGAAGAAAGGAAGCGTAGGACTGAAGGATCTTTATCCTTGACCCTGGCCTATGCGACATGTCCTATGATGGGATAATGATGGTTGAGCTACAGGTAAACTACGCTTGATTAGGTATGCCGGAGACTTTTCGGTGTTAATTTCTAGACGCACGGTCAAGAATGTGCAACTAATACTAGATTTGTATGAGTTGCACATCCTTGACCGTGAGACAAGTAAGATACTGAATTCTCAAGGATAATGCGTGGGTTTCCAACCTTTCGCAATGACCAACATACCGTAACACTACACACAAACACCCAAATCAAACGATGTTCAACGTCGATTTCCCAGATGCAATGGAAATTGTAAGAATCATGTTTGCAAATTGGATCTAGAAACGAAGGTGCTGACGGTGCGTAATAATATTCTCTTAACTTTAGTTTTCAGATAAATTGACTTACATGGTCTGTCCCAACAGAAAAGAAATATTTTAACATACATTTACCTTCCGAAAGCTAGCTTCATCTTTATCATTTTATCTACAAGCTCTCTATCTTGCAAAGCTCGTTTTAATTACTAAATGGAATATTGATATTCTTTCGTGATGCGCCTTGGTGTGTATTTCATTTGAGGCTCCATCCCGATAGTCCCAAGTCTGTTTAAAGTGGGAGGGAGGAAGGGACGCAGCTTGTTGTTCAAATGAGGTCGAAATAAAGCCAAGATGTAACCGAAAAGGTAGATTTGAAGATAAATTGGAGTGTTGTGTACTTTTGTGGCCGTTTGGTCTTTTGTGGGGTGTGATCACGTTGAACTGATGGTAGATGATAGCACTGAAGAAATGATTTAATGTTATATCATGTCATGCTGACTTGAAGAACCGAAGTAACGATTGAGAATAGAGAAACGGGGGGCTGGAGATTATAGTTGGTGGAGATCGGGACGGACTGAAGTGCATGCCCATGAAGTCGCCAATGAGGGTTATGAAAGGTCGACGACTAAGGGAGTACTGAGGAAAAGTGGATAGAAGGCGGACCGATGTGTGATGATAGTTGCCATGAAGATTCGAAGCAAAGAAGATTTGACGCCGGCGAGGACTTGACCTGATAAGAAGAAGGAAAAGAATAAAAAAAAAGAACCACTGGATGTCGTTGATGTGCAAGTACGGTCAGATTCCTGGGCGATTCGGTAGCCTTGAAGTTGCAGTTTTCCCAGTGAATCAAGGTAACAGGTGACAAGATTGACATTGCGTTTGACATGTTACAAAAACGGTCGAACATTTCAAAGAGGTGAGTCTTACTGAGTCTGTTCTACTCTGGTTTTCGGCACAAAAGGGTGATGCTCTCATCAAAGAAGCACAATGGAAGTGGTTACCAAAGATGCAAGTATAAGGACCATTGCGAATTTAACGAGCTTATCGAACAGTTTCCGGGGCAGTTGTGTATGAAAGCGCAGGGGAGGTACCTATTATCTTCCTTCCTAGACAGCACAGAAATAAATATTTGACCAGAAGCAAAGATAACTTGGAACAGGAACAACACCCACTCAGCGATGATCAACAGTTCAAATAACGTGACATAAAGGGAATGTGGGCTACATGCGTGATCTCTGATTAGGACCCGTTGCCATCTCATAAGCATAAAATAGTGCGAACACTTCCGGACGGTGCTAAGCAGAGAGAGATAGACAAAGTAATGGTATTACATGGGAAGTTTAGTTTTTATTACAAAGAGGTTATATGCGTGGTGCGCTTTTTCCTCATATGCTTTGGAGAAAGTATTTTTATTTTAATGTGAAAATTATGGAATATATATATTCTTCTTATGTTGTTTAAATTACATTAGATCGGGAGTTGTTGCGAACTTTAATCGATGGTTAGAAGCTACACTGAGCTGTAGATCGATCAATGATCGATAATTTCCATTTGGATTTTCTTCCATGTAGTCCTACTGGCTGAAGTTGAGAGAATTACGATCTACCAGAGGCGTGCCTCATAGAGGAGAGGTGAAATAAATTTTCCAATTAAAAATATAGATCAAAATGGAAATTTTCGGACAAGAATGTGACTGCAAGCTCCATTTAGACTTAAGTGTTACTTTAATCATGTGAGCGAATTTATGGTTGATTCAGAAGTCTTTATGAGTACCTCAGTAATTCAAACATGTCTCAAATTAAGAATTCTCTAGGATTTTATTTTTTGAGACAAATTTTATCATTAAACATCTTATGAATACCATCAACCAGTATTGATTAGAGGGATTTCTTTTAAGTCTTTCTTTGAAGTTAGATTTGGGTAGGCAACCATAAAAGTCCTTGAAACGTTTCAAATAATTGTGAATTAAACAATTTTGGATGCTTATTACAACAAGTTACTAGCCGACAAATCATTATCTTAGATCTTAGTGGTCTTTACAGACCTCAAATAAATGCAATCGTAATATAGCAAGAAATATAACTGGTATCTTGTACTGGATCTTCATACTCTTTGATGCAAAACATGTTTCCACAATTCATAGTCAGAGTATTCATTTGATACCTATACAAACCTCAATATTAATGTAAACATATGATTTTAAGGTAAACATGACTGATGAGTTGACAATTTTTCCTAAAGTAGGTCTTAATTGAGAACTGCAAACGTTACTGAACCTACTGAACACGCTCCATTAAAACACCACAAACATCAGTCTTAAATCTCCGAAAATAATTGCAAATCACAAACATAAACAAACAAACCTTGAACGTTTTAGGAAATATTGCCGAAACCTTTTCAGGGTTCACTGGGTAAGAAACCGCCATTCAAAGTAATGGTCATGTACCTTTGCTAAATAAATTATCCTCACATCAAAGTAGTAAGTTAATAAAAAACTTTGATTACTCAAATTTCAATATGTAGCAACATTTCATGATTTAATTATGTTTTTCACGTAAATGTCTTGCATGAGTGCTTAAAAATTGTTATTGCAGAATGATGGCTCTCGGAGTTGATGTGACAATATAAAATGTTGCAGGCGAAAAAAATTACTAACGCTTCTGATTTCCATATGAGATGAAAATTTCATTTGTTTAAGCCAACGATGCTAGTAAGGTCAACTATTAATAAATTTATTATCTGCCTGAATTATTTCATCTCCAATTTCACAAATTTCATTTTGCATTTTGTCTGCACACTTGAATGACAAACATGCAATAATGAATGCAGGGAACAACGTTAAAAATAAACTTGAAAAAAAAAAATAAAGTTTAAACAAAAAATGTGGGAAATTGAGACTATGTTTGATTTGTAAATGAATGAATTTGCAATGAGAATTAAAAAGAAAACGTTCGGAAATCAAAATAGCTTAAAAATAAAATTTGTTTAAATTAATTTTGTGCTTTTCATTTATCATCGGAAAATTCAAAATTATTTTGAAGATATTTTGCGATTAAAAAGTTCCAATCAAATCCCGATCTTCCGTTTGAAATAAGAAAATCAAATGGTGGATGTGCAAATAGTTGACTTAATGCTGGCATTCATATGGCACAAATATTAAAAACTATTACAGAATACCGAATTTCTTATTCAATTTGATTTTCACACAATAGCATGCAATCCAGTGTATCATGCATGGATATCATCCTATTGATTTACACTCTCATATACGTGATTGGAAATTATAAAACACTTTTTGGTAGTGATGAGCTAAATTTGAAATGCATCAAATATAGTTTTTGCAACGTTTTTTGACATAATTGATTTAATTTGAACTTTTTCGTCTCCTCTTTCTGTCGTTTTCGTGATTTTCTGTTCGTTGAACAGTCATTATCTGTAAAAACGTGAGGAATATAAATTAAAAATCAACATCATGGAAATTATTTCAAATTTTGCATATTTGTCGCTTAGCCATATGTTTATTGTATTTTTTATTGGTTTGATCAGCAATTCAAGTATTTAATATAATGCGCGTGTTTTTTTTTCAATTGTTTGCGCCGGTTTGCACAGCTATCATGCTCGGCGTTCAGGGCTCCCGGATACCAATTAGATTTGTACCAGCAATTTTGGTACTATACTGTCAATTCTTCTAACCGGGATGGGCGGCATCGAGGTGATAATCAAAACCAAAAACGATTTCTATCTCAATATCTTCTAATGTGCCGTTTGATGTGCTGGTTTTCACACCATTTCAAGCAAATTTAAAAAAAAGGACTACTGTATGATCGGTATTTATTTCAACAGCTTTCTGTCATTTGAAAGGAATCGTCTTTTATTTGAGCATTTGTAATAAACGAGTGTCCTTTTAAGTTTTCGATTGGTTTTTTCAAATTCGATTTTGAATCGTAATTGTCCGCACTGGTGATCAACCTTTTAACTACGAGGGTGGTCTGGAAAGTTTCCGACCACAATGTAAAGATGGGCACACTCGTCACTAAAAGCTAATGAGCGTAGTTGTGCATCTTCTGACAGTTACTCACCAAAGTCAGCCAGTTTGGAGGAGCAGTTTTCAGTTGATATTCATTTGAGTGAGTTGTTGTGAGTATTTATGTGAAAATGGAAAAAAATTGAGTATAGAGCTGTTATTAAAATTAGTTTTTGAAAGGCAATACGCAAACGCAAATCAAAGATGACTGAGAATCTTTGTATGAGGACCCTGCAACATCATTTATCAAAGTGAAATTTCCAGCAGCTGAATTTAAATGTCGCTGTAATAGCTTGGCAGATGATGAACGTTCGCGACATGACGCAAACTGCGACTAATGACAATAACATGGCTAAAGTTCACCAAATGGTGTTAAATGACCGCCGAATTAAAGTGAGTGAGATACCAGAGGTTATGAAAATTACCAAAGAACTTGTTTGTCACAAACCTGTACGCGCGTTTTGTGCCGCGTTTGCTCACGTTAGACCAAAAATGAGTTTGAATGAGCACATCGCTCTGTAGGCGCAGTTTAGGCACAACAAATCCGATTTCTTGTGCCGATTAATTGCTGTAGATGAAACAGAAATACAGTCAAAACATTGGACTGCAAATGAGCAGCTGGCTCGGAAAAAAGAAAAAACAGTTTTTTCGGCTCGAGAAGTGATGGCGACTGCATTTGAGAGAGTTATAGAGTTATCTTAATCGATTATCTTCAAAAAGGAAACTTCTTACAGGAACATACTTCTCATCATTACTTGCCAAGCTGAAGGCAGTAATTGCGGAAAAACGACCACATTTGCAGAAAAATTCTGTTCTTTTTTTTTCCATGGCGAAACACCACGAATTCTGGTTTGAACAGCTATACCATCCGCCTTAACTCACCAGAACTAGTCCCAAGCGACTTCCTTTTGTTCCTTCATCTTAAAGCTGCTCTCGGAGAACAGAAATTTTCGTCAAATGAGGAGGCGATCATCTTCGTGAACAATTATTTTGCAGAGACAAACGCCGAGTACTATTTGGATGGATTAAAGAGATTGGAGTATTGTTGAGAGAAGTGTGTAGAGTTACAAGGAGACAATGAGGAAACATTTTTTAAAAAAGTGAGAAAAATGTCTTGTATCCTTGTTAGGTCGGTTTCAAATCGTTGTTTTACTCTCAATTTTCCATTTAATCACATCCAAAGGAAATTCATATGAGGTTCAAATTAATCATAATTTGTCAAAGAATGTATCCTAAGCTTTAAAATGGTTATCAGATATGCTATATTTTCCCACTATTTCAAGATTTTAGATGTTATTTTCTTTTTTTGATTTAAGATACTACTACAAAATTAATTGGGAAACTAACGTGCTATAGTCCCAATCATATGTTAATTGTGTTGCTAAAAATAAATAGTTCGGTTGAGGCCTTTCTAGCTTGGAAACGGATCATTCCAAAATTTTACCCAGTTGCATTGTTGAAGACTGAACACCGATTTGTGCTCCATGTTAACAAATATGTCATAGATGAATCAATGCGGATTTTGTTCAAAAAGGATTATATTGAAGTTTTACTGGGAAAAGCAGCTAGAGCATACCAATGAGAAAAGCAAAAGTAAAAAACATTAGAAAACTTTGACAAAATTGCAAGAAGAAAATGAACACGTCCCCGAAGTTTTAGAAATACGAAAAATCGCAATATTTATATTACGTACCCTCATTGCTAACCCCTTACCAAGCAATCTCTTTTTAACAAAAATTGAGATTCTTCAACTTTTTTCTTGTTGAAGTTTTGTTCTTGTTGTCTTGATGAACGATGAAGAAAGTCTCCAATTTTCATACTAAGGAAAGAAAAACAAAGTCTCCAATTTGATGCACGGTAAATCCAGTTGTTCCCTATGCAATAAGCGTAATCGCCCCCATATTGTACCAAAAGCATCAATAAAATCCCTGACAAACACCATGACCACATAAGATGATCAATTGACTACTTATCATATATCCTCGGCGGCCCATATTCAGGAAGTGGACCACTAAAAACTCTTTACGGTAGTTTTTCAGTATACTTCAAAAGTACTCCGTGTGTACTTTTGAAGTAAAGTAGTGCTAGTAGTAGTAGCTAATAGTACTAGCTAGTGCTAATAATATGCTAGTAGTACCTAGCAAGCTCGCTACAAACTGAGATCCCTCTCGTTTTAGTATTTTTTTCTAGCGTCTAGTCAAGCAGGAATGCCAGTTCTGCTAGGGCTTACTACAACAAAATTTAAACAAGCTTTCAAGAGAAAACTTTTTTCGACCATGGTTTGTTTATTTTAGGATTGAAACTCTGTCGTTCTCCTTCAATTTTCTTGATACGTTCATATACTCGTTTCGGCGTTGTACCATCTTGGAAATATGGTTTCGATCCGAGTTAAGAGTATTAAGAGTCCTTATTTATAAAACTGTCATTCGCACAAGGAAGTCGGGGTCCTTTCATGCAGGTAGAAGAAAAAAGTCCGTGATTTTCAGTTTTGAGGGAGCCTTTGGTTTGGGTATGACTTTGGTTTCTATTATCACTGCGCGATTTTTATTTTGGGCCTGGAAGATTATGTCTGAATAAGGATTTATAAGCTGTATGTCGAATATTCTTTGCTTGTATATAATCATTTCAGTATTCGAGTACGTTCGAACGCCATCCTTTATGTTGCACTTCCGCAGCTTTCGTGACTTAGTATAGACATGTGGTTAATAATTTGGTTTGCAAAGTTGGACTCAGATGTTGTGTCAGACTTTTGTATCCTTTTGTTGTAGTCTGTTATGTGCTCACGAAATCTTTAGATTATTTTATGTCCTTGTTGACCGATAGAATCACATTGTCATGCACAAGTTAATTTATACAGATCCTGTTTGCCTAGTGAGTCCTCTTCGTATTTGTTTGTGCCTAGTAATTGTTCTAAACTGTTTTGTAGGAATGAAAAATTTCACTGAATTGCATATTGATTTCTTGGGTATGTTAACTTCGTCGCTTTCTTCTTCTTGTCGGTGCTTTTTGATGTTTTGAAGTTCTACTTTGTCTTGTCCACCAAGTCTTTTTTGTTTCCATTGTTTCTGCTATCGTCTATATTGTTTTTAACTCTTTGTTAAAGGCTTCATTTGTTGGAGATGTCCGGCTGCCATTTTATAGCCTTCTGTGTGTTTCCTATGCATCTCATCCTTGAGTTTGTTAAAGGTCTTGTGCAAGGTAATCTATTTTTCCTTTTCTGTCTCTATTACGAATTTTGGGCTTTTGTGTACTTTGTTGGAGTACTTTTTTTCACGTGATTTCGATGGTCATACGTTTTGTGTCTTCCACATATTTTCCAAAAAACCACACTCTAAAACTAGACGTTACTTCCTCCATGAATTGTAGTTCCTGGCTTTGTATGGGACTTCCATAAGGATCGCTTGTGTTAGAATTCCTGCATCTTTTGTTTGTCTAAAAATATTATTGTTGAAATGAAAGTAGTATTTTCCTGATGCTATTTTGAAGATGAGAAATTCTTTTTCCTTTTTTTTGTTGGATTTATGTCTCTTTTTCAGCAATTGATGAGTCTATATGTATTATCTATGAATCTTTGATATCGAACAATTCTGGTTCAGTGTCTTTAGACTAGACTTTGTAAGACTTGACGCCGTTTAATTTGTCATTCAGCTCTACTTTAGTAGATATCACGAAGGATGTCTGGGATTTTGAGACTTGTTCCTAGTACGGTTGTTAAGGTTTTGGCGAATTTATATCCTGGAACTCATTTGTCATTAACTATAGGCCCCATCAGAGTGTTTGGTTTTGGAAGTTTGATCAGAAGTGGAGGCTTAATTTTTGTCGTTTTTATCAAATCTGCACACCCTATTGGTTGAGAGGTTGTGGGCCGGTTGTAAACAAATCCAATGAGATCTTCCGTGACGAAGTATTTGATTAATATAGAATTAAAACAAGCTATAAAACTATCGAAATCAGCAATAAAATACTTCTTCGCAGTAAGAAGGTAAGCGATATGCCAGCTATCAGTTGCGGATAAAAACATTAGTAAGGACCGAAGGTGAAAGTGAGTGAAAATCAGCAACCCCAAACTGCTAAGGATTATTTGTCTGCTGAAAATTCATAAGGCTGGAGATAAAATCAACTGTTGAGAAATTACCTGTTTTAGAAATGACACTTTATCAGTAACTGAAGTTCATTATAATTATTGAATATTCTCTTACCTGTAAGATAAGAAAAAAAAATCGTTAATAATTTTCTTCTAGTCAAAAATTTAAAAATGATTATACGATCGAACTAATTAACTATTAAAATTTAAATATTATGTCAGTCAGTAACTTCGTCTACATGATTAGTTACAGCAAAGACATGACCAATAAACTCCCGATGCAATGGGATTCAACCCATGTAAGTGGAGTTTCATTTGGCTTGGTAAATTTTTCTCTCAATATTGTGTACGACGAGAACACCCCTTTCAATGCTTTCATTTTAAAACGCAATACCAACATAAATCCGCTCATGCTTGTCTATCTCTTTCCGCGACGAATCGCTCGGAAGTGTTGTCGTTGATTGTACTTACGGTATTTGATGCGCTCCGACTCTGTAATGGGCAAATAAGATCTCGAACCGGCCCAAATTTCGTTTGATCAGTTCGTTATCAAGCCACGTAGACATTGGCTGCATATTAGTAGACACAGAAAATACATATCAATAATCAATACAAATTTTTTGTTTCGATTTTAAATTTCTATATGACAAATCCGCCAGATCTGCAGCAATAAAAATTAATAGGGTACATGGGATCGATACCATCAATGTAGGGGCTGTAAAGAAATGCTTCAAAGTGTGGCGAAATTACATTTGTGATCAAACCTACATTCAAGTCGTCCTAGACATCTTGTCGAATCAGAACCACAAACGATCGTCCGTCAGATTTAAGAAAGGATGACTTCAATATTCTCAGTTAGAAGGTGGACACTGTATCAGCAATCCCAAAATCACTGCCAAGATCCAATAAGCACCTATCCTTCCCTTCTGCCGCGCGCCAAAATAAAGCCATTTTTCAGCCGTTTATTAACAAAAAGGGAAGGAGTAACTTTCTTCTATGACTGCTGTCATTATGAAAAGTCAATCTGAAGAAATAAAGTCATCGAAGACTGTGGACAAATAAGGATAAGCGTCCGATTCCGAACTTAAGGTGTCTGTGCATACTACAAATAATGCTTGTAAGTGCTTCGTGGGATATTTATCGAGTGATTAATTATCAACTGGTTGAATCTAATCTAACAACATGTGCAGATATTCCCAGTCAACGACTTTGCAGTTCGGACTTAGAATTGATCACAAAGTTGCCGACGATTTTGCATATCAAGAAAATTTTGTTTCAGGCGGCTCAGCCATTGCTGCAAAAAATTCATAAATTTAACCAAAAACCTTTGCAACGTCCTGTTTACTTTCCTTATGTATCTTTTTTCCCAGCTGCATAAAAGTTTTTCCTGGAGAAAAGGTTTAATTCTAAACAGGATATTGAAAATGAATATTCAGGCTTTCTGAGCAATTAAGCCAGAGCCTTAAGTTATTTGATATAAAATGGCGAACAATACCAAATAGTGGAAATAGTGGAAACCATTTATTATATTAAATTATGTTTTTTTACTTCCTTTGTCTATCGAACGAAGTTGCGTCGTTCCCGGTTTGTTTCCTTGTAGTGTTCACATAAGCATTTTAAGTGTTTGCCATTTTCGGTTTGTGATTAGATCCTTTGTTTTTTTCTTTAATTTCTTTAAAAGTTTAACGAAAATGTGCATGAATTTTTCGATCTGATGTGTTTGATCTGAAAGTATTCTGGGAAATGTTGTTAAATATTTGTAATCGCCTTTCTTCCAGCACCATATATTCTTCCGTGCCAAATCAAGGATGAAGAATTCACAAAATGCTCAACAAAAAGCGTGCAGGGATTATTCAGTGAAATTGCTGACAAAGGAGGTAGCTTACGCCATATCCCAACATAAGATTAGAACTAATGACAGAAAGATCCTTTCAGGTCTCCCTGGAGTCGATCATGTTCCACCTATTGATCCTCTCAGGATAACGAAGAAAAAAGTTACACAAAGTGGTAACGACGCCATCAATATCAAGCTTGACTTATCCAACGTGACTGTGGAAGGATTTGGAAAATTAAGGATAGTGGAGAGCAGGTTCGTTGAAATGGTGAAATCGAATTGAAATTTACATGTGTTACTTTGTAGAGTGAGTCCTGTAGACTACAGTTGGAATACCAAATTGTATTTGCCAAGAATGTCAATTAAAGGTAATTACGTGCTCAAAGGACGAATTCTATTGATTGGATTGAATGGACAAGGGAAAATGTCCTTGAGTATTGGTAAGTTATAACTGATCTTACCTTTAAAGTCAGTTGCATATGTTTATCGTTTTGACTTTTAGATAATCCGAATATCGACTTGCATACTACAACGCGGTTGTATCAAAAGGGTGGATTGACTTTCTATAACGTTACAGATACAACATGCGATTATACGATAACGAAAATGTCAACATATTTTGCGAACTTATTCAACGGAAACAGAGCATTAGGTAATTAATTTGAATGCATTTTCAGGCTGCGAGCTTTTTAATTGAACTTTATCCTTTTCTCGTAGAGGAAAGCACTAACGCCTTTTTTAATGAGAACTGGCAAACACTTAACGAAGCATTGAAACCAGTATTACGAAAAACCATTGGAGATGTTTTTCTGAACTATATGCAAAATCTATTCCATGCTGTACCAGCTGAATTTCTAATTACAGACATTTCAACTCCTCAGGAATTATATGGCGAATAGATTTGTTTGTAGTTATTGTTTTGTTGTTTTTTAGTATTAATTTTTTAAGATAGAAATTAGTTTAAAGGATTAAGGAGCTAATTTACATATAAATTATAAGTGCATGAACTATATTTGCATTATGTCAAGTTAAAATAAATAAAATAGCCCAAAGCATATGGAAAAAATTGACCAAATAAACTATCGAAAATATTCATGAAATTAAAAGACTTTTTAATAATTGATATAATTTTGCATAATTGTCAATAACAATCCCTTGACATTCAATTGTTTGTAAAGATTAATTGAGTTGTGACCAGTATCATGCTCCACATTATATCTACCTCGTCAGTAGTAATTATTTATCTAATATGTGAATAAAGTGCATTGATGAGTCGTGGGTCAAAGCTTCCGTCAAATCGTACTTAAAAGAGGTTCTGCAATAGATACACTAAAATCTATTGCATAGATACTATTACTCGTACTACTACACATCGTTCTCTAAAGCTATCCATTCTCCAGCCACCTACGTCTTTAACTTTCTAAGCTCTCTATCTTGCAAAGCTTGCTTCATTTGCTACATGTGATCTCAGTGCTTTTTAGCGGTTATGATATGGTTCGATGATAAATCCTGATAATACTAATTATACTTATACTATAATTAATACTGATTACTATACATCAATTTTATGGGAAACTTTTACCTAAGTAAAACGACTTCATTGTGCCACTTTTTCAGGTTCCTATGACTTCTATTTTCACAGGTTTGAATATTTTCTGTAGTTTTAAATAAACATTAAAGAATTTTCACTCTATATTTCCATGCTCATATGTACGTTCTTGTGGAGGGGGTTGATAGAATTTAGTGTTTGGTCTAGTGGTTCTATGATTACAATCGGCAGCACATTGTCAAGATACTGAAAATGTTCAAAAATAAAATATAAGACAAACTTTACATCGAAATGTAAATCACACTTTGCTGCCCTCACCTATGTGATATTTCTGATACCATAGTCAACCTTAATATAAATCATTTAGTGGAATAGAGAAAGTGGTCCTTTAAGGCGTATTTGATAGTAATCTGAATCAATAATATGCATAGTAGGATTTTTTTTCAAAAAGAAGATTTCATTCTTAGGTGACTATGTTGTAGCCCCGACGTCATGCATCCGATTGGTGATTGGATTCTTACTTCATTACTACCAAAAATTTTCCATATTTTTAATTTCAATCCGCATTTTTCACTCGTTAAAAAATAAAATGTTCTTCAAACAAATCACTAAAAATATAATTGCTACATGGATACATGGTAGGTGAAGCTGGGGTTCAAATTGTCGGAAGTAGGTTGCTTCGATCTAAAAAGCTCCGCGAAGAAAAGAGAATGCAGTAGATGCGGAAAGCGTCACGAAACATCATATTGTAGAGCTATTGCATCAATCATTTTAGTAACGGTGTGCCGGCGTCTGAGAGTGGTAATCGATTAGTGGCACTTAAACATCATGAAACTAAGTGTTTTCGTCCTTAAACTTTTGTATTTGATTCAATCAATTTTCTTGGTATTTGTGAGTGACTTGCTATTATCAGTTGGGCAAACTGTAGTGATTATCTTTTCAATATCGTTGTTGGCTTTTTATAATTAATTGATTGCAACGCATTGTGAAAATTATGTACGTGTCCCGTAATGAAATACGTACATAATAAAATTAAAACCTTGTTTTTGCATGGCAAATATAATTTTTTTAAGGTTTATAAGGTTTTTATTGACCTTTTGCCGATGGCAGCTGATGCGGTTATTAAAGACGGTCGTAAGCTTTAGACGGAAATTCGGGAACCAGAAATATGTCATATGATATTATTTGACTAGATCGAAAAATTGAAGGCCGATACAACACCAACTGTTGAATGCTATTTCAGACAGATGTCCAAATGCGACAGGGAGAAGGCATTGGCAGATTATTCGATAAAATTTACGTCAATTAACTTTTGTCTCTTGCCAGCAGAAGTTGGCATGAGGAAGGAGGAAGTTACCATATACTTGTGCTGTTAAATTTGGCATGCCTAGTATTCCAACCTATTGACTTAGGGATAAAGAAGTTTGAGCTGATAGATTCACGGCATTTCTGTAAACAAATCTGTCTTTGTCCACAAACGGCACAATCTCCATGAATTCTTTGACAAGCTCAGAGATGTCATATTTAAACATAACTTGTTATTATCTAGATTATAGAACTTGGGTAAAACAGGCGTCACCATGGTATAGAAACCAAAGAAAAAAGTAGCTGCAAGGGGATTTAAGCAAGTAGGTGCCATAGTGTCTGCGTAGTGATGAAATTTAGCTACCGTCGAATGTAGTTAGAAATACTTTACCAATAATGTTTGTTTTTCCTTGCCCCAAGTATAACGACCTTTCCATTCGTGGTGGTTCCCCAGAATATATATGTTTTTTTTGGGTTGGAGGGTGAAAGTAATTTACGCCCGGAGTCTGGGAGGAGCACATGCTACGAAACTACCCCCCCCCCCCTGTCAAGAGACCCTAGCCTGGAACTGTTTGACACATTACTTCGGGCTAAGCCTCTTTTTTACTTCGCCCTAGGGCGAAGTAAGGAGGGGGCAAGATGGAGGAGGACTGCTGGAAAGGAGACGCCTCTAGTTCCCACGCCCAAGGTTATCCATGGTCTCTTTTTTTGCTGTTAGTATTGCGCGAGAGTAATGTGCCACACAGGTCCATTTGTCGAAAGTTTTCAGCATTTCTCCGACTAGATTGTCTGGAGAAAGCTCTCCCATTACCTCCCACAAGTCCTGCCGCATCCTGTTCCACCTTCTACAGTTGAAGAAGGTGTGACATGCGTCGTCCCTTTACCCGGGGCAGAAAATGCAGTCTGGGGACCGTGATTTACCAATCTTGTGCAGATAAGGCTGAACATACACATGCCCGCTAAGAAGCTGGGTAAGGTAATAATCAGTCTCACCGTGCCTTCGAATATATTGGAGCTGAATACATTGGAGCTTCTCCAGAATATATTGGAGCTGAAAATAGTTCGGGATGTATGACGGAAACAATTCCTCATCTTAATGGATGATGATTCCTCATCTGATGGTATGTCTTATCTATACTTATAAGACGCACATAGCTCAATCACATGATGACATGGATGTTGTTCAAAAGGCAAAGGACAACTTGAGTATAATGTTTTCTTCCCGCCATAATGTATCCATAATTTGCAACCACTAGATGTTGGCGTTAATAGACCATTTGAAGCGTATTGTGCCAAACCTCAAGAAAACTGAGGTTTGATGAGGTTTCATGTCTATTAATGAGATGCCTGGAATTATAAAACAAGCATGGCCTCTTGCATCGACCCTTATTAACATTATGAAAGCTTCTAAATAGACCATATAATTCTGATATATTTACAGATGAATATTTTACTCCCTCTTGCCTGACTGAAGGTTATATGCCCGGCACTAACATTTCATTCGAATCGGGTCAAAACATGGAACCACAGCCTTGAGAAATAGCAGCTTTGTTCTTGTTGCTCAAATAGGATTTTCTATACAGAAATAGATACAGTTTTAAGACGGATCGGAATGTCTTTTTGCAAACATGTCCAATGTGGTTTTTAAATGTGAGTTTTTTGTCTAATACTGACCCAAGGTATGTCAGCTCATCATTCCAATGGAATGTTTAAAGCAAGGAAATTGATTTTTCTGCCACGGAGCATGCAAGATTTTCGTTTTTTGCTAGAGAAAATTCTTTTCGTTCTCTAAGATATGGATGATCATTTTCGAGTCCTTTCCTGTCGCGTAAAGGCATGTGTCGTCTGTGAATGTTATTTTTTGGCTGTTTTGGTATGATGGGAAGTCAGACACAAAGTACAAAGTAGGGCCTAAACAAGAGCCTTGTGAAACGCCGGCAGTTTTATTTTTAATTAAAAAAGAACTGCCTTGTACTTTCGCATGGTGTTTCCTGTTGTGTAAGAAGAAGCAAACAGCGTTGGTAAATAATTTGGGAATTCGTGCTCCTTAAGCTTATATGCGAGCACTTTGTACCAAATGGTGTCGAAGACATTATCTATATCTAGTGTCAACATACCTATTGAACATTTTTCGTTTAAAGCAGCTTTTATACCTTGTGTAACCTGCAACAGTTGGTGTTCCGTCGAGAATCTACATTTATTTATATAAGAATCATTGGTTATAAATCTTTCTATTATATTCCTATTTCGTCCTACTCCAAAATCGGAGCTTCGGATCGCGGCTTCCCCTCATTTATTTATAATTTTTCCCACAGCTCCAGCGTGGCTATGCGCGATGCAAATTGAATTAAAATTAATAGTAGTAGATTCAATTTTTATGGCCGCAGAATCAATTTTAACTAAATTAAACAATTAAAGATACGTGTTAATTGTTTACTTAACTCCGAATACAATTAGTACGAGTGATTTATTGGAAGACAAACTCATTACCACTGATAATTCTTCACGATTTATGTAAAAATTGGATATTGACCTTGCTCGAGACCCTGACAGTGACATTAGTTAACTTTGATATTAATGATGATAATTGTTTACTTTTCCGCCTTTGAATGAAAAAAACTTTAAGTCTATTTGCAAGCTCATTGAAATAATGAAAAGCAAAGCATTAAGGTTCGACTTTGAAGAGGAAAATGAATCTTTTGCGAAATTCTATGCATAATGTCGAGGGATTACATAAACCTGGCTGTGATCTTCTGTGCCAAGTTTTAAACCAGCTTCGAGTTTTATCTTAGTAATTTCTCAAGACTGGCATAAGAAACAAACTCCTATTCAGTTTACTGGCAAACCCGTGAATGTTGCCCATTCCGCGAATGTATTGACGACTTACTAATTTTTATTTCAAGCAAATCTGTCTATTTGAATCATGACTTTGTTTTGATGAAATTTTAAATAAAAGTTTTTGTAATTTCAGAAGATTGATTTATTTTTTTCTACTCTATAAATTCATTTTTCAACATTTTAGTAAAAGACTTATTTCGCCCCTACCCAACAAGTCTTTCAGCTTTTTCAAATACAAAGTGAACGCAGCATTCCAAGAACGTTTCTCCGACGATTCGCACGCTTTCATGCGAAGCGCAATTTTTATTTAAAAAATAACAACTCAAAAAATGAAGAATTAAATAGAAACCATTAAAAATATTACATTTAAACTTCATTAAAAATATGCCGTGAATAGAAAAACTAAAACAAAAGCTCTGCAGCATATTGTTTCAGCAGCAATCACTTCAGTTTGACTTTATAATTATTGGAAATTGCAAAAATAAAATCAGCCGCAAAAAAACTCTCTCAAATCTTACCTTGTCCTAGCTTATAAGCACAAAACTTTTATACGTTTCCATGTAAGTTATTACAAAAATAAATATTGAAACTCTCATCAGTTAAACATCTTGGCAGTTTGTTTGCAATTTTAACTTGGTAGTTAATTACATGCTTTTCAGGTATGTTGTCGGATATTTATTGGATATATCAAGAACATTAGCTGGATGTAAGCGTATTTACTTAAGAAACGGAATTCTAAGAAACGGATGAGTTTTTTTTTTGAATTCTCCGTGAGCTGCGATATGCTTGCGAGAATTCTAAAGAGATTTGCGAAACATGGGGCGTGCTTTGATGCGTGGTCTGGATGATATCTCTCTCTGATTTTCTAAATGGTAATTGTTCATATCTTATTTGAATGTGTTTCAGAACTATCTGTAACTTTATTTATAACGGATCCCACCACACTCTGCCATGCCAGATGACATCAGACAATGACATTTGACAGTTTTTAGTTTTTTTTTAATTCAACGGGTAAACTGATAAGCGTTGATTTGCGTGTTGGTTTTTATTGAATTTAATAGTGCCGATGATTTTCGCACATAATCTCGGAATAGTCCAAGTCCATACTTGACAATTGCATTCGGATTTATTTGCAAGAGTACGGCCATTTCGTTTAATAAAACGAATGTTGGCAAATTTCTTTTCGAAATGGGCGAATGCATTGGACAGATATAAATTTCCTGTGTCGTTCACATCAAAATTTGATGAATTTGGTGTAAAAACCGTACAAAAATCAAGAAAAGTTTTAGCTATGAACTGGTTCCTACAACTAGGTTCCATTTCGTCTACAGGAAGAGGAACACTTGTAACGATGTGTGTAGTAATAAATGTTGTGGGATACTCGATGTCATGTATGTTTGTCTTTCCACAAATTAAATACAAAGAATATATTGTTCGCGATGAACCTCCAGAGTGTATTGGCGCCAGTAACTCGAGGTGCTCGAATAAATTCCAAACAATCTTGAAGCATTTTATAGAGCGTGTGAAAACATCTACATCCGCTCCTGTACTTGGATTATTGGACAACCATTGTTTGCACTCGAATATTTAAATTGTCCAAATGGCTAAGGAAAACAATGTCGTTTTCCACCAAATTTTTCTCATCAGCTTCAGCCATTGAATGTGAGAGACGAACATTTTATAACTATTGTGCAACTAATTGTAAAATCTAATTGTAAGCTCTGGAGCAATCATGTTAAAAGAAGGACTATTCACGATATTCCATCTATAGTGCGTAAAGCTTTAGCATTAGCACTGAATCCGGCTAACATCGTTGACAGATTTAAAAAGACGGGTGTTGCACTTTTCAATAAGGACATTTTTCAAAATGCTAATTATCTATCGGCTTTTGTAATGGCCACATAGCTGACATGGTTATCCGAAATAGTGGAAATACGTGATTTACTCAATTAATCAGCAATTTGAACGAATGCACTAGAGTAAAATGCGTTGCCACTGAAATGCAAGAAAAAAAATGGAATACAGGAATGACTACAATGTGTATTTCGTAAGAATTGGTCCCATACCACATGTGTTAAGGGAAATGTTGTATCCCATATTTGTTTAAACTTAGATAGTGATTGTTGCGACTATGATGACTAAAGTCCTTTGTTTTTTAAGCGTTATAAGATTTAATTATTATTTGTTTCGAAATAGCTTAAAAATTTAGTTTTCTTTGAAGTTTTATGTTTGGAGAATTCTTATTAATTCTTTTTATTTCTTATTAATTTCTTATCAATTCTAATTCTTGCTTGAAATAAAAAAGACCGCGAATACGACTTAGGCTGAAAATTATCATACCGTGATGTCAAAAGGCAAAATGATAGAAGATTAAAGTAAGCTTGAAATGCCTTATATTTTTGAAAAAAAAGTATTTTGTTTTGTTTAAAGGTAGGTAGATGTTACCGAATTCTTTTACTTTGTGAGACAAAAAAACTGCTATGTCATATACGAGAGCGGTTCGATAGGTACGCATGGCGCTACTATCGGTAGATAGTAGTCACTATAATGTGGTATATTCTTGTAGACGACTACTGTCGAAATTTCAGACGAATCTGACTTGTAGTTTTGTTTGGACCATCCATGGTAGCGGGCGTGTCCGTTGGAGAAAGAACAATACAGGTTGATGATTCGATTCTTGTTTTGGGTATAGAAACCGCGGAGTGAAATCAAGGATCGCTTGCTTTGCATGGTGAGTCGACTCATGTGATGGCGACCGTGAAAAGTTGTTTTAACGAGTTTCAACGTGGTCACACGTCGGTTTTTGATGAGCCATACACAGGTGCCCCAAAAACTGCCACCACGGAGGGTAACATGACGAAAATCCACGATCTCGTATAGGTAGCCAACCGATTGGAGGTGTATGACATAATTGAAACTTTAAGCATCGCAAAAGACCGTGTGGCTCACATCCTGCATGGAATTTTGGGACATGAGAGAGCTGTCGGCGCCATGATTACTGCGTTTGCTCTCACCAAACAGCAAGCGCAATCGTGAGACCACTTCAATGTAGTGTTGAGTGCTCTTTAAGCTCAATTTAAAGGAGTTTCTACGTCGCTTTGTGGCCATTGTCGAAACATGGGTTGTTGCGACCACTGCTGCTTCGCTATTTCTTTACATAGCAAGGTACGCAAGTTGACGTCATTCCTTGTTCATTTATCCCATCTTCACCTTTTCCTCTCACATGTCATGTTCCTTTTCACCTTGTTCCTCACAATATTCATCCCAGTATCCACTCCAAATAGTTGGTACACAATCCAATATATTTGAATTTCATATAATTCAAATATGCTGGATTCTACCAACAACAATCCCTGCCTTTAGTTACCCGAGCTCAACATCGCGAGTGGCGACGGAGATGCCTGATCTTTGTTATAAATTAACATTCATCAGGTGACTCTGGGCATAGTGGATCCGATTCAGGTTGTGGAACCCCGACTTCTGAGTTCGAACCCATCGGGGGTAGTAATCTTTTAACCTTTTGTCAGTTCCTCTTTTTCAGGGCAATTAATATCTTAATCCAATTGCCCTGGGGAAGTTGACCCTGACCGAAGGGTGAAAGGTTAACATCCGCGAGCCGGTGAGGGACAGTTGTCGACAGCGGGATGATGTACCGGTGACGACAGCGGGTTGGCGGTGATGGGGATTTGCTGGATGATGAGGAGTTGCTGGATGGTGCTTATTGAGGGTGGTCGAGAAGTTTTTTTGTTCGGAAAGAGGAAGAGAGTTGGTCGACAAGTTGGCGGTGTTACATATAGAATTCTGAAAATTGTTATTCTAAATTTTTAAGTGAATTTATGCGATTTTATTAACGTTGTGTTACCCCACGGCTCAGTACTTTCAATTTATATTTCACACGTTGTTTTACGGAGATACAATTCATCGTGCGCCGGGAGAAATTAGTGAAATTGTTGAAATCGGTTTTTGGATAGGAATCGTTACAAAAAATAACATTTTTGTTCGTTAAGGGCAAGAGTTAAACAAGTGAATTTTGAAACGAAAATACCAAACAAAATCTCTGTGCCCAAGAGTACCATTTGAAAAATTGTGAAAGTGAAATATGAATTCGTTGCTTCCATTGGAAGCCAATTAAATTAAACATTTGAAAATAGTAGAGTTAGATAAAGGCGTGAAATGCCGAGAGGTGACAGTGAGAAAAATGTTTTTTTAAAGGATACTCCATAAAAAAAAAAACAAGAAAAAGGGAAAAAGGAAATATATGGTGATTATGTGACTTTGTAACAAAACCTATAAGAGACATTTTACATTAAATGAAAATCTTATCTGAATAAGCTTAAATTGAAAATCCAGCGAAAATCTACTCGGTACGATTAAACTTTTATTTTGAATTGCACTCATCGTGAAAGGCTTTCTCTGAACGAGGAATAGTTGGTCATCGTATGCGACAAGAAAATATGGAAAACATCATCAGAAAAATAAAAAAAATCGGAAAAATAGAATAGGCAATTTATTATACTTATTTTTATAACTGCACTTAATATATAGCATGCTGTGAACCGTACCCGATCGGGTTTGGTGGTGGTATTTTTATTGGTATATTATTTTTTTTTTTTTTGAATTTTTCTTTATTTTGTTTCTTCCTTTTTTTTTATAGATTTAAATTTAAAAATTCTCTTTAAGTTTCCTTTTTTTTTCATTATATTTTTTTTTCTTTTTCTTGTTTTGTTTGTTATTTTAATAAAAAAAAAATGAAGTAGAGTAAAAATTTTTTTTCATTTCTCCAAGCCATCTCTCCTTCGTCCTTATCCCTTATTCCCCTCCAATTTGTAATGTTGTGATTCTGAATTAGGTGGCCCAGCACGGGCAGTGATCTTCCCCGAACGACCCCGACCAGCTGAGCCTAGCCGGCCTCAGTATGCCACCTGGGGGAACATGAGATCACTGCCATATAAATGTCTGCGACCGCGGCAGCGTGATCGCAACAGGGTCCACTGGTGGGTGCACGCTAAATACCAAGTGACAATGGAAACCGTGCAATTTGAGATTTCATCAAGCGAACGAACTCAAAGGATGGCAAAGATTGTCCAACCGGCTTGAAAGTTAATGGCTAACGTTTTCTAGCATTCACAACGTGCGATCCGTATTCACTAACAGGAGAAGGGAATCATGGTCACAGGGCAAACTATGCACAAATAATTGGGCCAATGCAGCATCGAATTATAGAAATTATCTTATTTGGCGAAGAAAAAAATTCTCTTCCACCATGTCAACACGCCGGCTTACACCTCTCCAATCGCCACGCCCAAATCGGTCAAATTTATCTATAAACTGCTACCCGATTCATCGTATTCTTCAGATTTGGCCTATTTTTGTTTCCAAACTTCAGATTTGGCCTATTTTTGTTTCCAAACTTGAAATAATCCTTCGCCGAGCAGAAATTTGAGTTAAATAAGAATGTCATCGCCGATAAGATGTCCTACTTTGCAGACCACGAGAAAACGTATTTTTCAGACGGGTTAAAAAAGTTGAAGGGTCGCTGTGTCAAGTATGTCGGGCTAAGAGGAGATTATGTTGAGAAATAAATCGCCAATTTTCCCAAATTTTCGTTTTTCTTTTGTAGGATAAGTACTTATCGGACTACTCTCGTACTATTCGAATAAAATAATTCATGTTTTAACAAAGCTCTGGCTAATCTGGGTAAAAAGTTTGAAATTACATTTATTTTTAATTTGTATCATTCTGCCCAGGGTGGTGTAACAAGCTAACCCCGCGACTTTTTCCAAATTTCATGAATTTATACAATTTGTGTAAGGCCGATTATTAAAATTATATTTTATTTCAAAACCTGACTAGTAACTCAATAAGACATAGCTATGGTCAGTTAAAATAAGCAACAAACCAAACATATGAGTCAGTCTATAAAAAAATCACAACCAGCCCCAGTTTCGCCTACGTACGTTTTCCTCGGTTGGAGGGAAGCGCAGTTCCCCTAGCGTGGCTGGAACCGACGTCATAGCAGCCTATTGACTTATGAATGAAATTCATATGAAATTGCCTTTTTTTGATGAATGAAATTCTTAGCCGCATAAAAAAAATTTGCCCAAAAGGATGCATGTAGCTGCAAATTATAAAGTCAAGTCTGTGAAAAATGTGTAAACTACTTTGCAAACAAGTCAGTTAAAACCTGTCCATTTATCACGATTCGAAGAGTTGATCGTTATGTGATTTCCAACCGCATTTCCCACATATGATTAAATCGATACACCAAGAAGGAATCATGTCAAAAAAAGCTGAGAAAAATCAACAGAATCAAATTGAGCAAAAATTCGCACCATTTGAAAGTGCATCCTCATGTTTGCATATGAGCTGATTTTAATTTTTGTAATGTGTATATTAAATTTAATTAGCACTTGCTGTGGGCATCGAAGAAAAGTGTCAGCTTTATCACGAGACTCAAATAAATCTTGACTTATATGCGCCATAACACATTATTATATCTGTCCAAAGGTATAGAACTCCGAACCACTTCAACGCACGGGTAATTGAGTTGTGTTGAATTTGTTTCAATGTCAATTGATTTGATTAATGTCTTTGTTAATTCAAAAAACGCTACTGAAACTTATTTAAGTATCTTAATTTGAATCTAATAACTTACCCGCCATAAGAGCCACCACGTTCATGGCTAGGGTCAGGGCTTTCCTATCTACAAGTTCTAAGATGTCTGAGTATGTGATTTAGTGTTTGCATAGTTTTCAGTTCTGGAGGTATGTATTAAAACTAGATAATAAATATTAAACAGATACACCTTACATACAACTTACACTTATCACCTAAATACGCATAAGTTATTCAGCTAATGAGTGTTAGCAACTTGTTGGAAGCTCTCAGCACGAAAGAAAAATATTCTTAACGTATCTATTCGCGGTCGTGCAGGTATACATGTTACACGCATACATATGTGAAAACTGAATCAATCATACCTTATTTTCAATCTTCGCTTAATGTTAAAACAGATTTGGGGAGTGCTATATAGTGACTGGTAAGAACAAATCTGCCAGCATTTCGCAACAGATATTGACTGTGAACAGTAGTAAGTGGTCCTCGTGGTCAGAACGCGAATAGAATCGCTGAAACCCAGTAACAAGGACCTTGTTCAGTTTTAGAGTTAATTTTGTGCGGTTGTTTGTCAAGTGTTTGCAAAAGTCTTTTCGAGGGCACCTTACATTGCTGTTTTTCCTTAATTTCATATCAATTTCCGACGAAAAATGGGAAAACAAATTGGAATGGACTCGTTTGTGTTAATATTAGGTGCTGCAGTCAGTTGCATGTTGTTCATGTTTTCAGCTGATGCTGCAAGTCCATATTTAAGTGAAAAACGTAGGTAACAAGTTTATCTTAGTTTATATCTAGAGACTCAAATTTATTATGTACCACTTGCAATGCAGAAAACTGCAGCAAGTTTGTGTCTACTAGGTCATGGCTGCATATAAATTGTTCATACATTGCAATGAAAATTCAAATGGTAAAGATTTTCATGATTTTCCCATTATTTTTTCCGTTTAGTAGAAAATATGCACTCACTGCTTCTGTGATTTTACAAAATTTTCAACGGGCTGCATTTTATTTAATTCGAATAACGTGTGAAAATTGTTGCTAGAAAACTTATTTTTACTTCAGGCAATCTAATAACGTAAGTTTACTACGTGAGAGTTTTAACAGTTCTCGTCAAACAACATTAGTTACATAGAAATGATTTTTTTTTTTTCAATTTCGTTCATACGTTTTGTACAATTTTGTGAATGAACAAGCCTACGCTATAAGGATGTATAGCTAGCCTTTAAATGCTGGTCGATTACACAGTATCAGTTTAATCAACTTTTCTTCAGCAACAAAAAAATTGAACGTTCACCGATTATTTTACTGTGTTGTGAGAATCACCAAAGGAAAAGGATTTGTGAACACTATGGAAGGAATAATCACTAAACGTTTAACTTCAACCAACTATTAGTAATGAGGACTCGATACCCAATCGTATATTACTACAAGCTTGATTGCTTAGGTGATCCTTAGGCTTAGGACTCCTTTCTTCTTTTCCATGAGCACTGAAATTGTCGGCGCAGCCCACTCGCCCTAACTTCTGCCGTAATCCCTAACTACCGACAATATGTTGCATCCCCTCGTCCATATTAACTAACATCCATTGTTATCCCATTTTCTATTTCCCGATCAGAATATAACTAGCAAGAACTCTGACATAGATACCTTAGGTCTGTCAGGACAATTCATATTATACGTAAGGAACTAAGCTCCCCTACATAATCTCCAGACCAACATCGTATAAAAATTTATAAGAAATGTTGGACAATCAGTATACGTGCCATAACATCTGAACAAGATCTCCGGGTTGCATTGACAGAAAAATGAGGAAACATCTCTTCCGATGTTACCCAAAACGTAATCCACTGCATGCCTAGAAGATTGGATGCAGCTAGAAGATAAAAGCTGCAGGATAAAAGCTGGAGGATATCCCACAATGCTTTTTTTCAGCGCATTTTTGGAACTTTTTTGTTTATTTCTGTTTATATATTAATTTTTGACTGTGTTCTCAACGGAATTCATCTTTTTAAACTTTCCATGTGAAAAATTCATGAATTATTATGTTTTTAAATTAAACTATTATGAATAAAAATAAAACTAAGTTTAAGCTTTACTTGAGTTTCTAAGTACTATACTTATGATTTGTTACTTAGGGAAAGTTTAGTTCTGTAGTGGCAAGTATTGGGTGTATACAAACTTTAAACTCCCATATATATATATATATATATATATATACATATTTCTTTATAAACTTATGTTTACAATGGCAACAAAAGTAATAAAAGGACACGTACAAACATGAAAAATTATTATAATATTTTCCAGGATCTCATAGATTTGCTATATGAAATAGATTTAGAATTTAAATGCTAATGCTCTTAACTAATTGAAAATCAAAAGTCAAATATATTCATTGATGCAAAGGTGAAAAAAGAATAAACAACTTTAAAAGTCACATATTTGAGATTAAAGTAATAATGGAACACATTGTAACCGTGATTCATTTTGCGCTAGCTAACGGTTAATCGCCGGATTATTTTATTTGTCATTTGCACAGACTCTCATTTCTTCATTTGAAGTAACTTTTCGATCAAGATAGCAAGTATTTAAACAGAATACCAGTGATGGCACCACGCGGTATTCAAATCTCAATAAATATTAGAGAATTATCTGACCGCATTCCATATCAGGAAAATCTGTTCGAATTAATGCAAAAATTGTGAATCAACAACAATATACAGTATTTCATATAATTAAGCGAAACAAAGATGCTGAGGTAATTTGTTAATAAGCCGAAACTGAGCAAATGCAAAATGCAAATAAGGGCCAAAGATTTTAAGGCTAAGCTGGTCGCTCCTTAGTTCGCCAAAATATGGTGCTGAAGCAGAAAAACAGCTTGCGGACACGTTAATTGAGAAACTATTAGAAATTGAGGAAAAGGAGCATTGTGCTGCATTGAGTAAGCACAATTTCAATGGCCAAAATCCTAGGAAGAATCCCGTTATAAGTAAGACAAATAAGAAAAACTAGCGTTCGCAAATATTCGTACAAAAACCAAGATACAATATTTTGGAATGAAGTAATTTTAATGAACGAAAGCCACTTTAATGTTTTAATGGGAAAATTGACGTATATATATGTGGAGAAAGTGTAATGAGAAGCTTCGGGAAAGAAATCTTTAACCGACTAAAAAACACGGCATCGGGTCGGTAATCGTATGGGGTGCAATATCGATAGCAGGACCAGGAAATCTTCACACTTTAGAGGAGATAATGGACAGCGAATACTCTGAACATTTTGAGATCAAATTTGACAGAAATCGTCATTTTGAGATCGAATTTGACGATTTCTTCTTCTATCAGGATAAAGATCCCAAAAACAAGGCCTATTCGATACGAAGCTGGCACCACTTTAACTGCCCTCATGTCACTATTACTTTCACCCCAAATATGAGGCTATTCAAAGTTTTTCAATTACTTTCATAACTTGGGGTGAACTTTTTTTTGGTTTTGAAATGAGCTGATAGTATGAATATTGAAATATGATTTTTATTTCGTATAAAATATTTATAAAATACTAGAAAACAATCTATTAATTTACTTACTATATAATCATAAATGAACGCGAATTTGAATTTTGAATAGCCGCGCTTATCTAACCGGTAATATTTTTTCAACGTTGGCAATACTTTTATCGGTGTTCTGTTGAAATTTGACGCAAATCATACGATAAGTATTCAATTCGCGATTATACGAAGGAGTCGAAAGAATAATGTTTGGCATTTTTTAAAGAATTAAAAATTAGAACAACGCGTATGCCTAGAATTTTGTCTTAAAAATGAAATTCTGTGTACTGATTCGTTGAAAATGTTACAAGAGGTGTATGGTGAAGCATTTATGTGGAGAACACGAGCATAGGAATGGAGTAAAAAGTTTAAAGGCAACCGAGAAAGCCTAGAGCACGATGAGATCCCTGAACGGCCACTAACGTCTGTTACCGAATACCAAATTATGTTGGAAAATTGTTGTGTATCGATTTGATAGATTGCTGTGTTGTTCAGCATCTCGCGTACATCAGCCGAACAGATTTTAGCTGATATTTTGGGCATGAAACTCGTCGCTTCTCGGCTGGTGCGAAAAAAAAGGTGAATTTCATTCAAAAACTGCGTCGTATTTATGTGGCCAAAAAATGATTTCCAACGCAGACACTGACTTCGAAATTCACCAAACGCCTCATTACGGGTGACGCAACATGCATTTATGAATTCGATATGCCAACCGAACAAAAACCGTCGGAATGTTGCTTCGGAAACAAGCCAAAACCGAATAGAGAGAGAGAGAGCTAAAGACGGTCCAAAATCAAAGTTTTGCAGACGGTTTTTTCGGTGTTTCTTACAAATTCCTTCCAGAAGGGCGAATGGTCAATAAAGAATACTATTTACGCGTTATGCGTCGTTTGTGTGAAGCCATTTGCAAAAACTGGCCAGATATGTGGAAGAACAATTCATAGATTTTACGTCACGATAATGCGCCATCTCATAAGGCCTTGATTATTTCGGAATGTTTGACTAAAAATTCTATTTTTGTCATCAGCCAAGCACCGTACGGTCCAGATATGGCCCCGTGTGACTTTTTTCTATTTCCCAAACTCAAATTGTCATTGCGCCGGGACGCATTTTGAGACCATAGAGGCCATAAAAGATAATTCGCTGCGTGAGCTGAATGGCATATCTTTCGCGGCCTATAACAAATGTATGGAACATTGGATCAAACATTGGTATACATGTATTGCCGCAGGAAGCGAGTATTCAGGATGAGGAGGAGAGAGAGGAGATAAAGAAATTTGTTCAAAATTGAAATTCTGTTTTGATTTTTTTTAAATTTCCTTTCTGTTTTGATAATGCGGTATATGTATATATGGTTTAACTTGGGTCAATGGGTCTAATGATGCAAATAGTAGAGTTTAAAACACCGGAGAAAGTACAAGCAGAATATCCTCGTGAGTTTCCTTCGTTTCACTTTTTATCGCTCACATTTTTTTGAAGAAGTAAAAAAATAAACATTTTTGAGAACAGTTTTTTCAATGCTACTCATTGAGTTTCTTTTTTATATTGGAATCTTTCATCGAAAAATCTGAAAATGGGTTTTGCTTTTGAAAAAGTTTTGCTTGAAAATCTTAAGATTAAGAGTATGTATGTAGAGCCACAGTTTTCCAGTCGGAAGTGTTTGCAATAAAAGCGGCTATAGAAGCGGCAACAAAAAACCTGAATGGAAGAATACAAATACTCTCGGACAGTAAGTCGGCACTGCAGGCGCTTGCCTCTAACCGCGTAGTTTCACAACTTGTGCAGGATTGTAGGCAGGCTCTCAAAACCGCAACAACCCGAGTAAATGGGTCCCTGGACACAGTGGTGTAGAGGGAAACGAAAGAGCGGATGAGCTAGCGAGAGCTGGATCAGTCGACCAAAATGCCACTAGAATAGACACAATTAAAGTACCACTAGCAACGGTAAAAAGGGAACTAGGCGAAATCCTCTAGAAGGAGACAGATACGGCTTGGAATGACAGGAACGACTGCAGGATAAGTCGAGCTTTTTGGCCTCATCCTAATCAAATAAGGACAAAACAACTCCTAGGGAAAAAGCGGAAATGGCGTTAGAACATTAGTGGCAGTATTAACGGGCCATAATCTTCTAGGTCAACACGCCAAACGAACAGGATCCAAACGGGTGACACCTGCCCTGCTTGCGGCGAGGAGGAAGAAAGTATAGAGAACTTCCTCCTAGATTGCCCGAGTCTGGCCAACAAACGCCTTACTTGGCTGAGGTGTACTGGCGCAACAGAATTGGAACACTTGGCGAGCACAGAACTGGGGGAACTCCTTGGCTTCTGTTGGACGACAGGATGGAGCATCTGTAAACAATAGTACTACACATGGGGAGCTAAGAGCCAATTTCTGACCTATGCTAATTTCCAGGAAGTGGACCCCAGTACAATAATAATAATAATAAGACCTTCTTTGCCTCCGCATATTAATTGGTTGTTGCATGCATTACATGGTAATGGTTCTATAGTAGTTAAAGTTATTTATATATACTTCATTTACATTTATTTATCAATAGATAAATTGATGTTTGAAGGTTGGCCGATAGTGAATGGATCTCATATTTTAATCAAAATGAAAGCTCTTTACATTGTTCCTTGCCCGGAAAATATTTATGTCTATTTCCTTATGAAAATCCAAAGATAAAACTACATAATAGTACAATATTATGCCATTTTCATAGAGAATATCACATGATTAATTGCCAGCAATCAAAATATCACGTTTTTTATAGTAAATCCTTTCCACACGCGCATCATGAATTATTATTCCCCATTTTTAATTACTATCCATTGAATAACTTTCACATACATCTGCATAATGTTTATGAATTGTTTCATTTCTTTTTAATTATAACTAATTACATATATTGAGTTTATGAATATTAAATAATGTACTTACAAAACCTTAAATAAATCTTTTAAATGCAAATTGTACTATGACGCTCACCTGAAACAAAAGAAAACAATAGTTTAACCTTTAGCTTTGAAATATGTCTTAAGTAATCTATGTCCGGATTTCAATGTACAATTATAGTAAATTTCAGGTCTTACATGATTCAAAGTTGCATGTTTATTGAATGTTATGTTACATTTGATAACATATTGAGTTCTATCAAAGGTTGGACATTCTGTAACGTATGGGCAATCGCCTCATACAATTTAAACGCCCTCAATTTGAACGTCTCATGCAATAGCACGCGATTTTATTATTAAAGTAAAAAGTGTGGATAAGCATTGCTAAAAACATCAGTTGTTCTAAGGATCCTCATTTTATAATTAAAAAAAAAACGTTTCATACCCAGCTCTATAAATTAAACCGAAAAATTGCTACTGCATTGAAATTCGATTCTAAAAACGAATTAGTTTAGTTTTTTGTGTTTATACTCAATATTCAACATCATTGCAGCTTCTTATTTGAAAACCTGCCAAATAAAGGATCCTCAATTCATCAAATGTTCGACCAAAAGCATTCAAGGACTAATGGACATGATAATTCAATCAAAAGGTAAATTTGTTTAAATTTTGATAAGTTAATTTTAATTTTTCTCATATTTTAAATAAGTTTGAAATTTTAAATGTTTATCAATTTCAAAACTCATTTTACTGAATCTAAAACCTCTCAAAGGACTGCCGGGACTTGACGCTCTGCCGCCACTAGATCCATTCTATGTAAAACGAATTAAAGTTGATCAAAGTGGAACAAATGCCATTAATCTCAAAATAGATTTAAGTGATGTCGTCATAAGTGGATTTCATGACTTGAAAATAGTTGAAAGCCGGTAACAAAAATTTTTTTTCTTTTCTAATTAAATAAACATTTCCAAAAATTGCGATCATATGTAAGTAAAATTATGCGCTCATTTCTTCTATGTTTTTTTTTTGTACCTTGACAGCGTGAGCCCCAAGGATTATCATTGGAATACGAAAATTTTAATTCCAAAAATGACCATTAAAGGCAACTATGTCCTGGTTGGAAAAATTCTTCTAATTAACTTGAATGGTAGTGGCAACATGACTCTAGGACTACGTAAGTAACATTGCTTTGGAAAACTGACAGAAAGATTTCAGCGAATTCTTTTTTGTAGATACTTTGAACATTGATCTGCTCACGAGTGTGAGATTGTATGAAAAAGGAGGATTTACATTTTATAATGTCACCAACACAAAGGCTGATTACACAATTGAAAAACTTTCAGCGAGATTCGACAATTTATTCAATGGCAACAAGGAGTTAGGTGAGTGTTACAACAATTTTAAATTACATTGAATTTATTGTTATTAAAATTACGATCTTCACTTAAGATAATGACTATCTATCAATCTATCATCGCATTAATTTATACTTGGAGCTTTCCTATAATTATTGTAATTTATTCGAAACGCACCTTGAAAATCTAATAACTATTTTATTACTATCAAACACCTGAAAAGCTGCCTAGCTAGGTAGCGTATTAACTAGGTAGTATATTATATATTGATCCAGGAAGTATTAAAAGTCGCATTTGAGACTGTAAGGCTGTTCTACTGTTTTAAAAAAAAGCAATAATTAACATATTTAATTAAAACATGCTCCTTAAACTATCAATTGATTGTTGTAATTTTTACAAACGCATTCTAATATTGTGCAAATATTTGGAAGGCAGTTGGTGATGATACCCACAAAGGGCGTTTTCCACGTGTATTTTTTTTTTCTGTTGATACAGCGCTGAAAGAAGTACAGGACCTGAATTTGTAGCTCCTAGGCATATAAGCCTTCTGGACTACCCACGAAAAATCTCCCCTGTCAACCTGAGAACCTAGCCTAGAACCGTTTAACATATTACTCAGGGCATTCCCGCCATTTCTTTACCATAGAGGAAGAGGATACTACAAAAAAGAGCCCTCCATCCCCGCATGTGTATTATGACATTTTCAAGTGTTTGGACTGCCCGACCATATTATGAGGCAGGAATCCATTTATCAAAGGTTCTAAGCATTTCTCCGTCCATATTCTCCGGGGCGAGCTTTCCAATTTCGTTGAAAAGGTCCTCGCGCTGTTTGGACTGCCCGACCATATTTTGCAACACGAATCAATTTATCAACGGTTCTAAGTTTTTCTCCATCCATTTTATCCGAGGAGAGCTCTCCAACTTCATCAAAAAATTCCTCGCGCTGCTTACTCCATCTTTTGTAAAAGAAGAATGTGTGACAAGCGTCATCTGTATCTCCCCCACAAAACACGCTGTTTGAGAGATCGTGACCTTTCAATCCTGTGCAGGTTCGATTGAAAACATCCATGCCCACTTAAGAGCTAGGTCAAGTAGAAATCGTTCTCATCATGCACTTAATTGAGCCACGGCCAAAAGTCAGGGATCAGGCGGCACTCTCCATTTATTGGGCTATAAAGATTTATTCTTGGAAAAATTGTCCATAGCTCTGAAACACTCATTACAGTTGATATTTATTTATGTGATTTGAAATTAAACAATAAAATTTCCGAACAAAGATTGAATTTTATGTTTTTTAATTAAGTTCTCAAACCCAGCTCTATTTTCTCCGTGGCTTTCTCATTTAAGTCTCCAAAGAACGGGTTGGTTCGAACTATTTTGTTCGAAATTGGCCAAGAATATAGATTCTGTCCCAATAAAAATCAATTGGCTCGGAAAGTCCCAACTGATTGCCCTTCAGAGACCTCTTGATCCTCGGAGCAGAGAAAATTTGAATGGTATTCAAATGTCTTTCTCATTGCTCCGAGAGTTCACGAGAGACATTCTCACGAAAGTCCGTCTGATCATCGAGTAGGACCTTGTGCACAATCTTCGCGCAGTTCTTCTACTTGCCCAAATCCTCAGTAAAAAATAATCCAAAATAGTTTTAGGTACAGAATGCTCCTCTTCCAAAATGCTAAGGCTCATACGATAATCTTATCTGGATGATACATGGCAGGATTACAGGAACGCCTTTGTATTGGGCATCCTCTGAGCCTTTTGTAAACATTAAGTACCAGCGACAAATCATTTTTTGAGGTATGATATCATATTAAAAACCTCTCGTAGAATGATATCAGTCACTGCACCTATTTCGTGGGTAAAACTCATCAATTAATAAAATCCAAATTTTATTGGATAACGCTTTATCCAAGAACTAAAAATTTCGACGCGTCTTTCCTTAAGTAAACAAAAGATTACGAGCCCAGAACGACAACCCAGAGTCAACTGGCAGGTGAACTGTCCATTTCGCTAAACCACCGTTCACAATTAGCAGAGCTTGGTGCTGCACCATCTGATCTTCCGACTTTTTTTTACAGAAAACAGAAAAATACACCTTGGACAATCATTTGCTTCTATCTTTTATATATTAACATCTGTGGAACTGATTTAGGAAACTTCAAAAAGGATCCAATAACAAAAACGCGGAAAGGAAAAAAAATGATTTAAATTTTGACCAATTAACCAATTAACTATCATCAATATTTAGTAATCTGCCTTCTTATTCTTCACATTGGTTTGTCCAAAAGATGGCAAAGACGGCTCCATCAACGGAAATTAGGGGTCAGAAAACAGGCCACACCCTTACTTTCCGACGATGGGGCTGGGTATAAACTATGCCTTGTGTGACATTTAGTACAAATGGATAAAAATTGAAGAGTGCTAGAAGATTACTCGGCCAACGATCACAACTGAATAACATTAGAGATCCATTCGTGTAGACCACGCGCTCCGTCTTCTGCGCTCCAGTAGAATACTGAGAAAGCGGATATTGTAAAGTGCTAATGACACCCTCACTGCTGAGGGATGCTACGTCAGGGAGCGGAGGATCTGCTACACATGAAATTGCTACACTAACTACGACGAAAGTCCCAGCAAGTACGGACCAAGGAAGAAGCATTTACCCGATCAGAAGCTTATAAGTCAGCTAGAAAATGTCTTCGCAGGCTCTAGGTGGATCTGGTGGAGGTAGGGAACAGAGATCTATGGGGTCTGGGCTACAAAATACAGATGGGGAAGCTCGGTGTCCAAAGGTCGCCTCACTCATACGTCGTGAAAAAGATGGACGAAATTATGCGGACTATTTTCCCTATCTACCTCACCATCGTTGAAGCGAAAATACTAATGGAAATTACACTTTTGACAGATATGGAACTGAAAAAGCAGTTTTAGCTTTGAAGATAAGAAGGGCTCCAGGACCAGATGGGATTCCAGCTGAAGTAATACAGATGGTCTTTCAATTTTTTTTACAAAGACTTGCTCCTTGGCCTGTTTAACGCATGTCTTTGCGATAAGGTGTCCCCAGAGTACTGGAAGTGGCGTGGTCATTCGTGCACTTAGGAACCTATCTCCACGGCAGTAGGGCTTCATAGCAGGTTGCTATGCCATGCTGAGTGCGGTCCAACGTACAGAAGCATACCGCACCTCCATAGTATGGGTCATCCTGCTAGTTAATACGGATTCCCGGAATGCATTTTTCCTGCGCCAGATGAGTGGGTATTCTGGAAGTGCTTGAAAACCGTTTTCAAGTACCAGCATATCTGATGTGGAATCTGTGGGGCAATCTGAAGGACCACAGCCTTCTCTACAACTCGAACGAAGGTAGTTTAACTTGCTATACAGTATGGCTAAAATCGATGATTGTAAGTTAAAATCAGTAGAAAATGGAAGTTATAACCTTGACATATTTTCCTTCGACCATCGTGGTTGGTTCACCATGAACTCATTCCAGCGCAAATAAACCAACTTATCGGGTCTTCAATAATGGTCAGTCTCACCTGCAGATATTTGTTAAGTTTTTAAAAGTCATGACAAAGAATTAAAATGTCCAGTCCAGTAATTTTTTGATAATCAGAGCCGTTGAAATACCTAAAAACCGTAAAGAAAATATAGGAAACAAAAAATGGTATTGACCAGTGTAGTTGATACACAACTAGAGCCACATACACGCATGAAACATGTTCTTAGCATACAAAACAATTCTTGAATTCGTTTATTAACTCAATCAATCAATTCTAAGTCTTATCAATTTTATGTCTTACAGAGGAGAGCACGAATTTATTCTTCAACGAAAATTGGCCAACGCTAAACGAAGCCTTGCAACCAGTCATTCAGTCAACAATATCAGAGATCCTGCTGAAATATTTGGGAGCAGTGTTTCACTTTCTGCCTGCCAGCTATTTCGTTTCTGACATTCCGACTTCAAAGGAGCTGTACGGCGAGTAAAAGGAGCAAGGAATAAAACCATTGTTGTACATATAATAATAATCTTTCTGAAGAGCACAAGAGGTTTTATAAATAAATTGTTAAATAATAAACTCATAGCAATAGCGTTTTTATTTACTTCAATTTCTAATAGAGTCACAGTCCGTTTAATAACATATCATCAAGTTTCATTTAGCTTCTGATGGAAGCTTCGTTTCCTATCGTTCACCTCCATTGATTAAAGAAAATGAAAACATATGAAACTTTATGCGGGAATCTAATTATTAACCTGCTTACCCTGCCGACCTGTGCATCTATCTATCAAGTCTCGATTGCAAATACTCGCGCACATGCGAGTTTCCCAATAGTTGCTGTCGACGTAATGGAAATGCATGTGCATGCGCTGCAACCAAAATGCCGGTAGCAAGTTTGGAGGAAGGCTTAAGGCGGTAGAAACCATGCAGAGGAGCAATTTCCAGCTCCAATGATATATTGCAGCCCACTTGCATAGATTTGTTCGTCCAGTAAAGATACACGAAACTACCATGCGAACCTCACCAACTTCTATCAGACGAAGAAAATCTTTGGCTGGCTGTACCACCTTAAAACGAACTTTAGATTTTCCACAAGATTTCCCAAAAGGTTGACTTTATAAAATTTGTTGCAGAAAATGTTGACTTGGATTCTGATACTCTGCAACTGTTAACGTTCGACTCGTACCGTCGAGTCTTTACAACTTCAGCAAAGAAGCTTTTGCAATTATCCGGCGCGTACTTACCTATTGCAAATTTTCAGGCATGCAATTTCCACGGCAAGGTGTCTTACTAGTGCACTTTGCAAATCGGGTTAGCACTCAGATTTGAGTATTTAGTCGCCGCAGAATGTTTATGGTATAACATGTCCCTCGTGAACGCATAAGTTGTTCAACATTAAAACAGAAAGGAAGTGTAAAAGTGTTTCAAGTAAAGATTCCAAACAGACTCAGTGTAGGGGAAAAAATTGAAAGGATTTTATACGCATCCTAAGAGCAAGGGCAAGGGCCTTTCGTTTTTGTTCGGTGGTTCAACGGAAAATCCCTCGTGGTATTGAACATTTTCAAATTGATTAGTAACATGTTCGAAAATCAAAATATTTACATTGCTTTTGTGATTGTTATGAACACATGTTGGGGGTTGGATGATTATCTGAAGGAAAAACGTAAGTAAACATGTACAACGAAAATTATTAGGGATATTTCGTCCTGATAATTCCGGAAAATCAGCAAAGATTGAGAGATTGTTTGAACCAAATACAACATGAAAAAAAAAACTTTATTATTATTTATTATTATGAATTTTAGTGCAAAAAACCGAAGGCAATGAGAACGATTTAAATATTTATTAGAATATAATAAATACTATTGTTTAGTATGTTGTACAATATTACTTAATATTCTCTTATAATAATATTGTTCATATATTTATTTTAAAGAACAGTATTATTCTAATGGAAATTCGTAATCGAACCGTTTGGATTGGAGCTTGTTATATTTTTAAATGGTGTTGAATTAAATTTCTATTTTCTTTCTTCGTGCACAATTTAACGGGTAAAGTATTCAAAGAAGTGACGTGGTACCATAAATAAAGGCCACTACGAAGCACGGTCTATGCCTCAAGGAGAAACATGAAATAAATTTCTTTGCAAGACTCGAGTGCAGATTCTTTTGAACAGGGAGGTGAAGACTGAGGTCCAGAGTGCCGGAATTCCAATGGCACAAGCCTACAGGACTACCGACTAAACCCCTCCCTTGTCACCGGGAACTCATACCAGAGCAGGTTCATAACCTACTACCGTTTGACCCAAATTTTTAGGGTAGGCTTCCCTATTTTTCACGTTATGATTCCTTCGAGTTCCAGGAATTTCTTCTCTGACGGGATCAAAAGAAGGAGAACGATTGCTAGAGAAGGTGTCTACACTCCCGAAATCTCCAGCCGATCAACTATGCCTTTCCAGTTTCTGTATTATAAGTATATGTATGATAAGAGTATGTGTTTATATTAATTAATATTACCCTACTTCAGGCTCAAATGAAGATGAACATGACCCAATGAGGGGAACAAAGAGAAGCCTTATTCTTCGGACGTGCACGTATGCTCACACACAACGAGTAGAACTCCTCTTTATCTTATGCCTCCATGAACAGACGTCACCTTTCTCCCCAATATAGAATATGCAACCTGGATACCTCATCAACGTTATCAATCTTATGCAAGTCAAACTCAAATCAACTGTGTCCGCTCAAAAACTGGCTCAGGTAGAAGTCAGTCTTATCATGCTTTTCGACAGAACCACGATCTCAAATCGTTGATAAGCCGCACGGTCCATCTTGCTTTTGGCTCACATTTCCAAAATTGTTGCCACTCGAATAGAGTGCTGCATAGAATGTGCAAATATCATCAACGGTCGCCTTTTCCTTTGAATTGATCCTCCAAAATTAGCTTTAAGTACACTGCTTGCCGAGGCCCCTCCTGTGGTCTTAATTACCATTGCCCTGATTTTCTCCAAAAAAGATTAGACTCAGATTAGAGTCTAACAGCAAGCGCAGACACTTAACTGCCTTCAACGCAAGTAGTCCTAAATCTAGAGATCCTCTGTTTTGTCAAGATGAAAGCATTCTCAAGTATTATGCTAAGTCTATAAGTGGTAGTCCTGCCCCTACCCATTCTATAAGCGCATTTACCTTTAATCGCGCTTGATAGACTGTACCCCCGGGGATCAATGCTGCGATATCATCCACTAAAGTGATCAGTCACAAACCCTCCGGCAGTTTTAGTCTGAACAGTCCATCGTTAAAAAATATTCCATAAGCATGCGAAAAGAGCGTTGGGACACAGCTGATGTGACCACCATTCCTCGTGGAGTGATAAGTTTGCGATCCATTAGATAATTCCAAACTATCCGTATAATGAGTTTGTCAGGGCATCCAGAATATCCGTCCATCCGGCAGAGTTGAACCTATTCTTCATATCCTGCGTCAATACCAGGACTAATCACCGGTTGAACTGATAACGTGCTTCCACCGGTTAAACAGCAGTAACTACCTCCTCAAGTGCTTCTTATGTGGAGAGCCCTGTTATAAAACTGTAATGCCGTGGGAAAGGTCCTCAGTGGCATAGATAAAGTCACTGAATCTTCCTTTTGCAGATGGCGACGGAAAAGACGGTATGCAGATGGCGACTGGGTATTTCCTATCCCCTTGTTGATCAGCACAACTCTTGCAATCTTCCATCCCTTCAATTTCTACTTCTACTTAGTAGCCTACTTCAATATCAATACCCAGGCTGGAAGCCTATCTTGTATTGGAGCCTTCTGCGACTCCATGGAAAGCAACGCTACTTTCTGTTCTTTCCTGGTGAAAGGTGGATAGTATACCTGTCTATCCCTGTGGGCAGCTTTTAAACGGATCAAATATATGTGGTATATTTTTATTTTCGTGTACGCATGGTGCCTGAAGGGCACTGTCCTCTGGTCCTCAACGAAAAGTCAAACTGTATGAGTTTCAACGTATGCGTTTCAACGAACTTCTTCACGTCGTTCTTCCTCGTATTCCACACAAAGACCGTGCGCTGAGCGTGCTAGAGTGTAGGAGTATTGACGCGGAACTCGAATGCTTGGTTATAATGTTCACAGCCTGAATAGTCCTCAAGGACTCTCCAATTGTTTCTTGGAGAAAATTAGCTCTGAGGCTCCCTCGGCAATACAAGAGATTAAAAATACACAAGCTTGTTTCTAAAATGGTTGTGAATCGTGGGTTGTAGAACGTCCCTGAAAATGTAAGTGTTACATGCTCACTTGAATCAATTTTTACATAAATCGAATAAGCGTAAGACAGGCATTAAGAATAAAGGGAGCACTATCAACCAGATGTGGTTGAAATCATGGATTTCGTTGCAACGTTGTCAGGACAAATAGAGTGAAAACATGATGGTAGATTACATTTGGGAGTTGACTCAGAAAACTTTATTGGTACAGAAAACATACACAGTATGGAAAAGTTCCCAAACTTTTGAAATAAAAATCGAAAATTACATCTAAAGAAATTGAATCCAGTTAACTTTCGACATGGTCCCCTTCCCTAGATATACACTCATTTGAGCGCTCCATGAGTGATTCGAAGGCTCTCTGGTACTCCTCTGAAGCTATCGCTGTGAGACGCTCGGTGCAAGCCACTTGAATGCTCGGTACATCTTCAAAAAATCGTCCTTTCAAGGCCACTTTCGTTTCCACGAAAGTTTTTTTAAGTTTCTAGCAGAATTTAACTGCGGAACGATGTTCAAATTTCTCATCCATCGTAGAGCTTGCACCGGGGTACTAAACACACGTTCACTCAGGCACGTCTATCTCGGCAACTAAAGAAAGGATACTGGTGAAAAAATTCTCAGACACTCCAGAGGGATGTAGCAACATAGTGCCGGTGTCGTTGAAGAGGTGGCGCCACTTCTACAAGCGCTGCAAAATAAGTTCGGGAACTTTTCCCACATACTGTGTATACCAAAAATTCAAAAAAGATACATTTAAAAATTAACTTATTTATTATCTTTTATGTGCATAAGTTCTATCATTGCTCATTGTTCATTGATTTGTCTTTAACATATTTAGTAAAATTAAGAATGAATAAACAAGTCAATGTTCGTTTTCTTTTCAGATATAATTTAAACAAAAATAGACTGTGATTTTGTTTTAAATTTGATTAAAAGATTTTTATCATAATAATTATTATTGCTTTTATGATTTATTAATTTTATTGATAAGTACAAGAAATTCAAATCGGGTACATAGAACTTATGTAGCAAATTCACGTTGACTTGTGTAATATATTACTTTAATTATTTTATTAATTATCTTCAAAGAATATTAAAAATATTTTGAAGTGATTAAAGTATTTTCGAAATTCATTTAGTATATTGATATCGCTTTCAATTGTTTGTAGCACGTGACATACAAGGATGTCAGATAAGCAAGCCCGACTTTGTACCATGTTCAACGAAATCAGTACAAATGCTTTTTGCGAAATTAGTAGCCGGTAAGGAATGGCATTCAAGCTTTCTAAATGATCCTAAAATTACCAATTTAATATCGGTTTAATGGTTCTAGGATACAAAGAACTCAATAACTTGCCACCAATCGATCCAATGAGTATAGACGAAATAAGTATACTACAGGGCAACGGACCAGTTAGTATCAACGCAACATTGACTGATGTCACGGTCAGAGGTTTTGATAAAGTCAAAGTTGTGGAAAGCCAGTAAGTAACTCTACCCGAGTAAGTACAAATTGATATTCAAAATAATTTTAATTTTATATTTCTGTTTAAAGTAAGTTATTATTTTCATAATCGTCTTTGCTTTATCAAGTCAGATGAACTTGTAACATATTATTCTCTGCTCTAAGCTTGCTGGAGTAGTAAATTTGCTTAGTAATATTTTCATGTGGCGAGCTCTCTTGGTTTTATAATATTCTGAAAATGCTGGCTCTATATTTAAGTCGCTTTTTAAATTTGTTTAGTCTAGACAATGTAATATTTATTCTAAGCTGACCTTCGTTACGTGCAGAATGCTTGAAAGTATAATTAAAGCAGTTGAGAAGGGCACAAGCATATCTGCTTTTATATAATTTTCCACTTGCGCAACCCAGATCAATCCAATAATTAATATTTCTAGATTGAAATATTCATTCGATGTTTATGCTTCGTCTATTTTCTTCGAAATTAAGTTATATTTAATATCTTTGTAATCTAAACCTTGAAAACTTAGCTCAGAAACTCATTTTTGATTTTCTTTAAGTTAAATTTTCGGTCATGCCGAAGGACATTCTCAAAACCGAATCCACGGTTTTTAATTCAAACCTATGAACATGAAGATTAAGTTCGCCTCTTTTCGATCAAGCCGATAAAAGTTTCTCTCTATTATCCTGCACAATTTAACCACTACTTAATTTTTCACACAATTTTTCATTCAGTTGCTCAAAAACCCTCGCCTCGCATCCTTGAAACTTCAAGACAAGAAGATCCTGAAATTTGATTTCATCAGTCCCCTAGCACTGAGGCAGGAACTCTTGCATTGGAGTTCAAAGGAACTCTATCCCCTGAGCCAAATCGTCTTCAAAAGATTCAAATTTTAACTTAAGGAGGAACTCAGGAGCCTCGTCTTTTAGGTCGATAGAATATTTTTTCGTGAAAACTGGGAGAACATTTAAGCCACTAGCTCTTTCTAGCTGTAAGTCTTCAAGTGGTACTGAGTTAAAAATGAACCTCACCAACCGTGATCAATTATCGACTGGACGCTTATTTTGCTTAAAAACCCCGAAACAATTTTAAACTTGAGTATATAAAACACTCCACCAGTTTCAAGTCATAGGACAAACATGGAAAACAGATGGCCTTGCCATCTGTTGGAATTGCTCATATGGTAGCTCAAGTCATGTGAGCACGTTCTCCATAAAAACAGAGTTGCAAGGTTTTCACATGATGTACGCCTCGCTGTTTGACATCTGCGTCAAAACTGCATCATGTATAGGTATATGAGCATATCCTAGTCAAAGTTCAGAAATAGAGAATCGAACTTCTTCTGTAGGTTATTGCCAGCGATGACACAGGTTATCATGACTATATCCCTGGGTCGACATATGTATGAAGTGTAATAAATAAGCAATGCGGGTCTGGAATAGGGAATGGCAAACCACGGCTGACATCCGCGTATTTTTGACAACGGTTTTTTCAACTTGGCTTCCTGCGTCTCATTTGTTTGAATGGTTGCAAGAAAGTCAATGCGACCTATAACTGTGACATTTGAAATGAAGTCAAACCAATATGCTGAAAACGACATGGTCTACTGGTGATACAAATGAAACTTCATCATAACAATGCCTGGCTGTATACAATAATCTTATGCTGGAAATCACCTGAAGATCTTGCTCATAGCTATGACCTATACCCTAGCCTTGTGACTTGTATATGTTTAGTCCTCTCAAGGAATGCATAGTGGACCGGCGATCTTTCAGCAATGATAAGTTGCTTGTTGACTTGAGATCTGTCTGACGTCTATTGACCCGTTACGACGCTTACTGATCCTGATATCCCTATTTTCAAGTTCAAATGGAAAATATCCATCCCGATGTTTGTCTTCTTTATCGAATATTTTGACAGCTATGTCTCAAATATATTATTGTGTTGACTCAATCCTGCGGTTCTTATATGTGTCAGTATTTTTGGTCTAACCTGCGATCGAACAAATCGCTCTTATGGCCTGGGTCCTGCAAAGTATTAGGAAGGAATTCATTATTTTTGATGTATGAAATGAAAGGTTTTTCCGGAAAGCCTCCGGACTAACCTCTGGCTATCGTTAGGAAGAAAACAATAGGAAACATCATCATAAATTTTAATATTTTTTGGTAGTCTACGCAAACTCATAACGTATACACTATTAAATACAGAACAGATTATTGATCCTGGTAAAACTTTTGCTTGAGCAAGTCTACGTTTGAAGAGATGGTCTTAGAAATTCACCAAAATGATCTGTCTTTGAGAAACGAGAAAACGATTGTAACAGAATTCACGCGTTTTGCAAATTTTTTGCTCATAAAGGACTTTATCGAAGGATTCTGCTACACAGAATACAATTAGGCTTGATGATTTACTATTGGTTCTATTGATTATTGTGGTCGATTCACTGTTGATTTTCAATTCGTCCTATAGTGGATGAGTTCGACTAGTCTAAATAGCTGGCGATCCGTTGTATATTCTAATATGAAGTTCTGAATATCCTAAACAAGTCCACGGTCTTACTGAAATTGCTTTTTCTTAACTACTTCTTATAATTCAATCTGCCTTGCTGTCTCTTTGGATTTTTGTAAACACGAGAGAAATTCGTCTGTTATTCTAACTATTTCATAACGTTAGAGCCAGAATAGTATTTCTATTTGTCAGGATGTCATTTCGTTGTTTAAGCTCTATTTTAACGTATTTTATTTAGTGGGGCTAGAAAATTTGTCGTGGTTTTTTGAAAGTATAATTCTAACCAGTCCAAAAAACAACTATTTTCCCTATCGTGGCGTATCTTAGGTTAGTTTTTCCGAGAGTACATGACACAATTGTACGTATTTGAATATCAATAAGAAAGCATTCTCGGCAAATTTCAGCTTCTGCAATTCAGTGTTTCCTCCAAACTAAAAGCCTTTCGTAAAATCTGCAATAATGTGTTTGATTGTTGGACACAATGTGTAATGAAATCAATTAGGTCTTGATTGATACTACGATCTATAGCCGGTATGGTTTCTTCATTATGCACTATACGACGTCAAGAGGGATGTGTGTTATCCGTGAGAGTAAAGGTGGTGCGAAAACGATCCATGCTTTATCGGATTGATTGTTCTGATAGACGGAAGACTTTATTGGCCATAAACTTGACGGGAAGTACGGTGAGTTCCTCGATCTGAACCATATATTCGAAATAAATGTACAATTTGCGGACGTTGCTCAGGCTTCAACCTATTCATGATGAAATGAAAAACGAAACTAACCAAAAAAGGCATGACAGCTGTCGCAACATACGTAGCATTAAAAAGAGTTGCCAACTGAATGTTCTATGCCGCAAAAAAAACACCCATTATTCTTGGAAAAAAATATGGAAGTTTGCTGTGGATCTCTGCTAGGCTTGAGGAAACTGAATAACATAGTGATGAGTTTGCAATGGTTGACTTTTGTAGAAACTGACTCTAACTGATACAATACTAGTAATGACTAGAACATAAGAAACAAGCATTAAATTAGATTTTCTTATCAGGGATTAGATTTACACAGATTATGATAAGCGTCTGAGCTGAGGAAATAGCAGCATAATTTTGGAGTCCGGTTTTCGGAGAACCAAAATAACAAAGGAAAACTGAGGCACAAAATTGATTCGATCGGGTAATGATGACCTAGCCTGAATTGAATTAAGTAAAGAAACCTGCAATTATAATCAATATTCGAACGATTTATACAAAAATTAATTATTTTTCCACTCTTTGTTTTTAATATTTAAACATTTTGAAATTTTTTGTTAGATGTGAAAATTTTCCAATGCTTTTTCCACAAATAAAAAGGATAACTAATTTTTTTATGGAAACTTCCTTACAGAGTTAACCCAAAGGACTATAGTTGGATCACCACCTTCGATTTGCCGAAGTTGCGAATTGATGCTCAGTATGATTTGCAAGGGAAAATTTTAATAATTCCCTTAGTTGGTCACGGAAATTTATGGCTGGAACCTCGTAAGTAATTCCATATATGTGGATATGTGGAAAACAAACATTACAAATTTTTGTTAATTTTTTTCCAGAAAACATGCATATTGTAATGCATACAAAGACCAGACTTTACGAGAAATTCGGTCACACCTTCTACAATGTGACGGGTAACAAAGTTGATTATGACCTGACGGGCTTAAGGTTAAGACTTAATAATCTCTTTGATGGTCTTAAAGCGCTAGGTAAGAATTTGTTCCAGGAATCTTTAACGAGTGTATTCAAATTTTGATTTCAATTTGTGAAGTGATTTGTCTAAAAATAAGAATGAAAATACTACTTCATTTCAAATAATTATTTTGGCTAGTGTTCAACTGATTTTGGCTTTTCGAATACAGGGTATGAATCAGAAGTCGAAATCAATTGTAATTTGTTTGTTTTGGTATTAGTATTCCAGTGCTAATTAAACACTTTATTTGTTTTTCTTCAAATAAATTTCAGAGGAAAGCACAAATAAATTTATGAACGATAATTGGAAGTTGGCGTCGGACTCGTTGAAACCAATTATAGCCAAGACAATAGAGGATATCATGTTTGATATATTGGGGAAAATATTTCATCTTCTACCAGCTGACTACTTAATCACGGATATCCCAAAACCCAGTGAACTTTATGGAAGTAACAATTAATTGACTGAGGAATGGAAAATGAGGCTCATTGTTTTCACTAGATTATAAGATGAACAATTTTGAAGGCTTGTATTTATAGTATTTAGTGTCGAAAAATTAGAATGAAAGTTAATTGCTTTAAGATATTCATTTGAATTTCAAGTATCTTTTTTCATTCTAAACTATGAAGGATTGGTCCGAAATCATGCGTGGATCTGATCTACTTGAACTGATATATAAGATGGTAATAAAAAAACAATTTTATTAGCTCAAGATCTTCAAAACACACTCATACTTAGACTTGAGCAGCATTTAAGGATTTTCATGGCTCTGCATGCGAGTTGTTGGAATTTAATGATTTTTTTTATTTATGGATTTAAAATTTTTAATTTTGGAGCTCTATTCGGTTTTTAAAAAATTATAGCTCTATGATTCACATTCAATTCACAAAGAACTGCAGGATCGTAAATTAAAAAATCAATCTTACCGTGAATTCAATTTCAAACTAATGGCATTTTGGTAAATAAGCTGCCACTCTATACCTACTTTTAATGTATCAATCCACGTTCTCATCACATCATCCGTGAAATTCAATCCTCTTCTGTCCCGAAGACGCACCGCGAATAACTCAACAGGCGTTCCGATCCAGCGCTGAACAGCACTCACGGTTAAGTCATTTTCCAAAAATATCCCCAAGTACCAATCACGAATTCGGTCTATTTTCGACCGTTCACCAAATCAATTTTTCTCATCATAAAACTATCGGAAAATATCTGCGTAATATCCTTTATACGATCTTCAAATACGAGTACAACTCAATTATAATTAGAAGGATGATGCAGTGAAAGCCCCAACATGCGAAAGGTTGTGAAGAATTTCAATTGGAGATTATATGGGAAAATGTTTTCACGAAAATTTATCCCTGATTGTTTATTATTGATGGTGAAAATATGTTTATGAACGGTGAAAGATACACGTGTTCCACACGTTTCTTAAGACGGCATCCGATATGTTATGATGATGCAATATGTGGAATGCTCATCATTACGAATCAAAGTTGAATTGATGAAATCGTTTCAGCCTGATCTAATGCATCGGAACCGTATGTTTATTTTCAAGTGAAGATTGTCTGGATCATGAATCTGGAAATCCGGGAATTTGAAATGATTCAAAACAAATTGGAATGTTATGCTGCAGACAATAACGAAACAACAAGAAGTGCAACCTCAAATTAGGGTGTTGCAACTTCGTACGTTGCAGATTGCTTGCTACTTTCTCCATGGCAGCAACAATCTGTCATGGGACCACTAACTTATTACATCAGGACGAAGCTTCCATCTAAGCAAAGACTCAACGAAACAACCGTGGCGCAAGAAGCATCTTCAGATCGCATAATTGTTTCCACTATTGTATGCGATTCATTCTATCCGACCGTAGAAGCAAATACACTGATTCCTACGTCAAAGTGCTAGCAGGCAAAGTATCCTGACTTTCAATTTGGCAAAAATGAACAAATGCCTTTTAACCTTTCCGATCCTACAATGTATTGTACCAATAATGAAGTACGGACCTCGACGGATAAACCAAGAGCAAACAGTCGACTGATTCCTTGAAACATGCATACCATAAGGGAGCTTGGTCACCTAAAGCCTTTTCTTGAGGTGACTAACCTGAACCCATCAACCCACGTATCAATGTTAGTGTCCAGATCGTGAACCTTCCATTTGTCGAGTTAATTTCTCATTAAATATGTTCAATTCTGAGTCTTCTTTCATGTTTGACAGTTGACACTGTGGAAGGGTACACCTTACTCCGGGAATATTAGGAGGACTGAATAGCAATAAATTGCACTCAATTATCTTAGACGCATATCAATATTTTAAGTTAAGGCTATTGTAACAGAATCAAATATTAAAAGTTCATTCAAAACAGCAAATCTTATTTCTTAGCTCTCTGACAGTGTTATATTGTTTTTCATTCAAATAAATTTGATGTAATATCATACCCCAGACGTTTTCAACAGAGCTTAAGTCTGGACTTAAAGCCGGCGACTGCATGAATGGAACGTTCTTAGGCGAAAACCATTACTTTGTAAGGTTTGAAGCATGGACGGCAGTATTGTCCTGTTTTAAAATAAAATGATGTTCGTATAAAACAATTAAGATAAGGTCTCAAAGCGGAGTCGAGCATCTCTGTATGCCTTTCTGAATTCATTTTTTTTTTTTGGGACAATAGTTAATTGGACTTTTCTCCAATAGAAAAAGTCCGCCCAAAATCAGAAGACTTCCACAGCCAAAATTTCTTCTCATCCTTGGTGGATCATTAGCTGTCAGATCCAGCCAATAATAGCTAAGACCATCCGGATCTTCTAAAATGAATTTCTTCTCATCCAAAACGTGTAATTTTTCGATTTGTTTGCCTAATCCATGCGTTACTTCGTGAAGTCAAGACGTATTATAGTCAATTATAGTCAATGCAGTCAATCGAGTTGATTTTTTCAGTTCCTTGTAACCAATATCTGGGTATGAATGTAAAATCTGTTGAACTCGTCCCTTTTTACCAGGTAAATCCAATTTAGAAACAATTTAGGATGAACTCAGACGTTTTTTTTTGTGGTTTCTTCTCATATTTGCATTACTTGCCTCTTAGATAATTGCAAATTTCGTTTAGATTTATTGCTGCAACCATGCGATAGTTCCTTTTTTAGATATGTCCTGACAACCTTCTCAAATCTTGATATCTTTAGGGCGATATACCTATTGGTTAAACGTATTTCCTTGCAGATTTTGATATGTATTTTTTTTAGCAATCAGATATGTCTCTTAACACATTTCACTCAAAAAACTTAAAGTAAAGATGAGCAAAATCTCGAAAAATCTCGGACGTTCGTTAATACGAACGACGGAATTCGTTCCCAAATACGAACGTTAATTTTCGTCTCCCAACAACATTTTAAAAAAACATGCTAAAGACAGAAGTGCAAGTTAGTCCATCTCTAACATTCGAGCAACTGTCAAATACACTTAATAAATCTTGGTTGATCATGGAGGAACTTTTACGTCAGATTGAAAAAAAAGCAGAATAGTGTTCCGGAACCCCAAAATTTCCTTTGTCCTTAGAGAACAAGGCCAACCGATCCATGACCTGCAACATATTCCTTCAACAGCCCGATACAAAACAGTTTTTTGATCGTTTGAACATTGAAGACGAAGAATGGATCCTGTATGATTATCCGAAACTCAAAATTCAGTGGCCCTCTGTAAATGAGTCAACACGAATTACTACGAAACCGATATTACACTTTTTTTTTGCGCCATGGTGACACACGGATATTTGCCCGAGCATAATAAACTTGTTTGAGCGTACAAATGTTCTTTTAAGGACATAGTACACACGCATTAAAGTTCAAAGCACATAATTTTTAAGGAAGGATAGCCAATACCACTTATCAATTATATATTTTGTCCTTCTATACCATGAGGAGAATAGCTTTAGAATAAACGATCAATGCAACTATTGCATCAGCAAACTAACATAGCCTTTAGGACATGAACCGATCATTATGGTAGGGTGAAAATTGTGGGATATGTGACCTGAGAGGGTCGATTGTCGCAAAATAAAAATTTGCAAATGTTATTTCCTCCCCCAAGGATCCAAAAAGCGGAAAATAAATATTTTTTGTTCCAATAAAGCTTAATCAGAAAGTGTCCTATGTCCCGCTTTCTGTGTGTTCAGTGGAGTATATTTGCAATTTATAATATTGAATTCCTGAAACCTTGATAAACTTTCAATGGAGACGATTGTTCTAAACATTCGAATAGAGTGAATCAATGTTTCATCGAAAAGTATCCTTCGACATGACAATGCAGAACCGTACTGTGCAAAACGAACACAGCAAAATAATGAATTGGGTTCACCATCGGATTTCCAATTATTTCTTTGCTCGTAATTGATTTCGTCTTCGCAAAATACTTCTGAAAAATAAATGAAAAAAGAAAGAACTTCCTTTTAATTTTGCGTTCTATTTTTTTTTTTTATTTATCATAATCGATTTTCGAAGACCGAACGATAACGGTCGTAAATCGATTACGATAAATAAAAAATTTAAAACGCAAAATTAAAAGGAAGTTCTTTCTTTTTTCATTTATTTTTCAAGTATTTCTTATTATTCATTATATATTATTCATATTATAACATTTTCTGAGAAATCATCCTCATTGTTTTCTCAGGTCATTCTATGCTGCCACAAAGCAGACAATGAGCTTGGCCACTTTGATCCTTTTTCTTGTCCGTTCAAAGTAATTAGTTACACGTTACATATGCGCCTATTGTCCTACAGACACATTTCCATGACTACATTGAGGTCCTTCCAATACTGTGGGTCCATTCCAAGGTCTTTTCACAATTGGCAGATACAGATTGCTCATATGTGTTGGCTTTCTTTCTAAGTTCATCATGGATGATTTCATCAACTCATATCTTTCAATTTTTCCATGAACTCAAGCCTAGCCACTTACATAGTTAATTATGTCCTTAACCGTTTCGGTGCGATTCGTCGACATAGCGACGAGCGCGCTTGACGCTTGAAATCCTTAGCACTGAAATGGTTAATTGTTCCACACGATTGGAAAATAGACCCAAAGATAATCACGTGCTTTAAAGTTGTCCAGTAAACTTCCCGATGCAACAAGATCTACTAACGTCGTGGTTGCATATGACATATATTATGTGTTAACAGAGCATATTCCTTGCGCTAAAGTCATAAAATTGAAGTAAGGAACCCAAGGGTGATTACTTATAGAGGTATGGAACTTTAAGTTGAAACACATATTAATGCTGCATATGGTTTGACAGCGGTCATGCAGCTTATGGTTAGTTTCGTTTGCCATTTTATAATCAATAGGATGATCCCTGAGGAACGTCCATAAAATGTGCAGATTTATTTTGGAATAAACGGTTCTGCTCAAGAAACTAGTCAAGCTTCCAACAATTCTATGGCCGACATAATTGTCCATCACAACAATTACTTCGATTAACCCTGGATTGTTTCCGCGCTGCGTTTACTCATCGACGTACTTACGAAGCCGACTCCGTACTGTGCGTACTGAAGAAACCATAGCAACCGTTGAGTGCGGTTATGATGATGAGCTAAGTGAGGCAATTCGGCATCAATTTCACCGAAGGAAGCCGGAATTGAAGCCAAGCGACCACGGGAACGGCGTAGAATTGGTGACTAATTGACTATTTGTTGTGTGAAAACGTCAAATCACTCGTCTACGCCGACAAACACAAGATGCTCGATCGTTTAGAAAATACCAATAGCGAGAAAATAACTCGCTGCCTCAATAGCGAGATACGGCCCGAAGTATTAGTTAGAGCAGTTGAATCTCGCCACCTTCCACGCCGATCGTTGCATTCACATGCTTGAACTCATATTTAAGTTTAAATTGCGCAGAATGATGGAAATTTCACAAAATTTCGTCAGTTTAAAAGTTTATCAGTCACGTTAAATCGTTTTATCCGCCAAAATTTGACGAAATTGCTCCGTAATTAGAGTTTCGCCTAAAACGAAGAGTCAGCTATGGATGATTGGTTTTAGACGCTCAAACATTCTCATTTGCACCAGGATTTTCAATTTATTTAAAATTGTAAAGGTTTCACAGTAGGACAAGGTAAAGGAGTCGTAAGTGGTTTTAATCAAAAGAAAATTACGTTTAGGGGAAAGTGTATTTAATTCTCATACTCATACTGAAGGGTAGTTTCGGACTATCGTTGTCTTCATATAAAAGTATTCACGTTAAGGGTGGTATAGCCCCTTTATATAGTATAAGTGTCAGACTTTATAGTATAGTCTGACACTTATTCGATAGATTATACTTCCAAAAATATCCTGTGAAAGCGGCAAGGTCGTATCTTGAATAGATTTTGAATGACAGCGTTATAAAGAGCGACCGCTCGCAGGTATAAACCGCTCAACCTGCCTGTAGACGAAGTTTCGGAGTTAGTGTGTAGTTACTCGAATCTTTCGCGTTGTTAACAGTACATAGTTGATATAGGGGCCTATATAGGTGTATACGGTCCTAGTGAGATAGTTTATTGCCATTTTAAATATATATTTTGGATCCGTTAGGCACTGTTGTCGAAGCGCCTCTCCAGTTTACTCTCAGCTGTCGTACACTACACAACGCAACAAAAATGAGTAATATCCAAAAAGTCTCTCACGATAATCATTTATCTAGATCGTCTAAGAAGAGAAGATTTTCAGGAAATCGTTTTACATACGAACAGTCCATCACAAATACCAGTACAGCCGCTAAAAAACTGTTACACATCGGAGATAACGAAATTGTCGTTGACCAAACGCATAGATAATGTTTTATCGAGTTTTTCTCAGTTTTCAGTGCCAAAAGTGTTTTGGTTGTTTGCAAAATTTGCAAAAAAGACATCAAGTTTAATCAAACAAGTTCACAGGGTTTAGGATATAAAAAAGCTGTGTCATGTGAGTGCGGTATTTCATATGTGAATTCTGGACCGACAATTGATAATGCTTATGAAATAAATCGTCGTATAGTGTTTGTGATGCGACTTCTAGGCATCGGTATCAATGGACTAAATATATTCTGTGGCTTGATGGATCTCTTTCCAAAATTTAATAATAATACTTTCGTTGGATGCTTTTAAAATAATGACTAAAGCTGCTAAAACCATTTATAAATGGAGTACACAAAAAGCCATTACCAAAGAAAAAGCAAAAACTTTACAGAAAGAAGGATCGGATGATTGCTAAACAGTTTCTGGAGGTAGCAAATGGAAAAAACGCTGCCAGACTTCACGTTTCGGTGGTACAACTCTTATGGGTAAATATTGTAAAAAATTATACAATCGTAAAATCTACTTATTGTAAGAGTTGTGAACATTGCGAAAAGAAAAAATATACTCATCCTGAAGAATACAAAGAATGGTATGAAGAGCATAACGATTGCGGTGCAAATCATGTTGGATCGGATGGAAAAATGCAAGTTGACAGTTTAAAAGAAATGTTTGGCCGCTCGATCGATCAATACGGAGTGAAATACACGCGCTACATTGGCGACGGTGATAGTGTCGTAAAACAAACCAAAGGATTAGGACGAAGGAGTCAGAATACGAAGAAGATGACTGATCAAGTTATTGTTCGTATCGTCGCGCGGAAGCTAAAAGAATGGACTTATCAAAGTTCAAGCATGATTATTGACCGCTTGATAAGGATGTTACGGAAGCTTTGAAACCAATTTATACTGATTTGACTTCAAAGTAATTGCTAGAGCGTTGCAAAGGAGGAAACACACAAAACAATAACGAACTTTGCTTCAAAGCACCTTCACAGCGGGATGGAAACGATTGACGTCGCTAATTTCCTAGTAGTTTACATATGTAAGGATGGTTTTGATAGTATTTTAAAAATAATGGAAATAATGGGCGTGGTTGTCGGCCCTATTGCGGAAGAATATGCAGTTCAAACGTCACGCGGCGTCCTCAAAAGAGGGACGAACAGCCCGGAGACAAGCATTAGCCTCTCAGCAAGCATTTTTCGAGGAAGAAGAAGATGTATTGTATGGGCCAGACATAGCAGATTAGCAATTTTTATGGTAAATATAATTTTATCTAACGAAAATCGATAGTTGAAACTTTAAACACGTTTTTCTCGAAAATTGCTGTCATCATAACTCAACAAGAAATTGACCAATCGACTTCAAATTGAAATTGAGTATTTTTGATTATATTTACTATACAATGACCTACGATCTTTTCGATGGTTGAAAATTGTCAATTTGGCATTAAAAAAACACAATTTTTTTACCCCCAAACAACACTTTTTTGCAGAACTACGCCATTTTGTTAATTTTTGCTATTTTTCAAAAATCATTGGTCATTGTATAGGAAATACCTTCAACTTTAATAACCTTTTTGACTTTTTTTGTTTCAACCACTCATTGGGCTTGAATCCTGTCAGCAGTTGGAGAACTTTTTTTGGCACCTCCGAAGACAGCACATTACTCCGTTATTTTTCAATATTTATTTATTAAAATCTTAAAATATAGCTGAAAATATACCTTATTATGTCCAAAATCGCGTTAATTTTTTATGGGTTACACAGGTATAGCCCCTTAAACAATCTCATTTTGGTATTCTTGCGGTAAAGTGTCCCCTGATGGTCTTGTAAACTTGGACCTTCGTTTCGTCTGGCTGTTAAGCCATCTCTTTAGAACAGTCCTTTTAACACTTGAATTTTAAATAATGTTTTCGAAAATGGCCCCCCGATACATTCATATGAGACATAAAAACACGTGTCCTTTTCTTTAAAGGATTTGCATAAATAATCGTTCCAGTGTTTTGCAGGTTTATTACAATAAGCCAACAAAGTAAAACTATTACTATCATTAAGTATTAATTAATAAACTAAATTTATTTATTACTTAAAATTCAATTAATAAATAAATTTTATAAATTTCAGCCATTATTGCATTGCGCTCATTGAAATGGGAATATTTTACAATTTCCACCATTGTTAAATTTAAAAATTAAAAATGCTGCACCCGATGCTAAAGTTCCTTATTTAATACATGCAATTGGATAAAGCCTTTAATGTACCACAGCTTCTGCATAATACTTTGTCTAAAAGATTGTCCATATGTTTCACGTCAACTGTTGCGTTGTCGATGTTGAAATCGGAAGACAAACACATTACAAAACAACTTCTATTTTGAGGATGCACTAACACAGAATAGCAATTCGCCTAGATTTTATTTAAACCTCATCCCTGTATTAACCGAATTTGTTTCAAAGTAAATATTATGTTGTTGCGTGCAGCGCGTATGAAACACAGAAAAAAAATTTATTTGCAACATTTTAATAGCTAGCAAAGAGTTTTCCAACGAAACCATTTCAGAAAATTCGTCATAGAAAGTAAAGTTGAGAACTGTAGAAAAATCTTCTTTTCGATTTGATCCTGGAACATTCTCTTAAAGACTTAATCACATTTATGAAACTTTTTGGTAATTTCAATTGAATGGATATCTTTTCGAAAATATTAAGAACTCTTTTCCAACCAACAAATTGGTCTCCCATGCATTTTTATTTTTTACTTTTTTGAGTTTTAATTGTATTTCACTTATGAAAATATTTCTAAGATTTTCACTGAACCAACCTGCCATACTGGACGACCACCAGGCATTTTGGAGATTTTTTTTTGTTTGATTTATACGTTCACAACAAAAGGATACTTAAACACCGACACCGATGAGCGTACAACTTTCTTTAAATTGCTGGTTTCGTCGTGTTGAACTTCCACTTCACAAAAGAAAACTCGCGAAATCGATTTGAAAACTTAAAGCGCACGTCTGTCAGCTATTGTTCAAGGATCGGCGTGTGAACACGAAATAACCGTTTTTGGGGCAAACTATAGTTTTTATACGTGAATCCAAGACCAAACAGCTTCAGGCGGCAATTTCGTAAGAAAACATTTCGAAGAAGAAAAAAAAACACTTTTCTTTTTGTACGTAGCAATATTTTCTCACCGGGGAAAATTTTATTTATACCGTGTGTAAATACATAGACAAGAAGGAAGATTTTTCAAATTTTTCTTCTGCTTTCTGATTTTCAGTTCGTTTGGCGGGTGGTGGGTGAAAGCATGAGTAAGCGAATTGGTTCGTTCATAGTGCGCACTATGGACCACCAGTCATGTTTTAGGATCTCTTTGAGTGAATCATCCTCCAAAGCATATAGAATTATTCTCGGTTTCTTTTTGAAAAAACGAGGGGACGACCACAAATTTTCTGTCTGACTTTCCTTACGTTGTGTTGGTTGAGTTGGAAAGAATTCTGTGGATTATACCGTTGGGAAATAGGAGAAAATTCATGTTTTTCGTTTCACCTGCAATAATTAAACGAGCATCGCTTTTGCGAATTTCTAAATCAATGCAATTTCTCAAGTGTCCTGAAAACATTTTCTTGTGTACAAAACTGTCAAATCATTGGTAGAAATTTAATTTTATACATGAATTAAAACTCAAAAAATAGACATCAAAAAATATTAAAAATAAATTCTTATTTTCATGCGACTCATTGAGGTGCATACATAACCTTTCAATGCCAAGGATGATGCTCAAATCACGAAAACAATTTTCAAAAACAAACGGAGCGCGTTTTGATGAATAATTTTCCAAAGTTTTTCATAAAATTAAAATTTTAGTGCAAAATAAATTCTCTGGGATCGTTTAAAAATCACAAACACAAATGTTGTCTTGACAAAGATACGACTCGAATCGCATATCATTGGTACAGAAATTTTCTATATTTAACACAGGTGAACACTTTAAAATATATCGTGCGACCAGCAGGTGAGTGACTTGTGAGATTCTTCTAAGACGTATCATAAATTGTGTCAATGTCTTTTTATAATTTCAAGGTTTTCGTTAAAATTTCGCAGTAGGTGATTTTAAGTGAATATTTGCTCAATGATATATAATGCAAGTAAATGGAACAACGATGAATAACAAATGAATGAGTTGTGTTATTTGTTCATGACAGAGGTTTGACGAAAATCGTAAGTGAAACAAAATTGTCTGCGATTTTCAATTTCACTATAGCAAAACGGGGAATGTGAAATGAAAAAAGAATTTGACACATTGAAAGAAGCATATTAACACCAGCCAGAATCTTTTCCGAAGAATATTCTGATTGTAACTAAAATTAAATAAATTTTAAGTCTGTAGTTTCCAAATTATCAAAATTGTTTCAAATTTTATGTAAAACGTTTTTGAACTTATCTTTAATGAAGGCACTTGAAAACCTACTTCCATATCTTTCAATACTACTTATAAATGTATGATAAAGTTTTCAAGAGTTTGACAGTATCCTTAAGATTACCAGGCTTATTAAACCATAAACCAATAACAATGCATTCACCAGAATGCACTCAAAAACTACCAAAGGTTTTTTTTAAGAGGCTGTTTTACACGGAAAGAACAAACAAATAGTTTATAAATGTATTAAAAATACAGTAGAAAATCAAGAATTTTAATAATATCCTTTTTTATTCGATGGACAACAACCAAAATTACAAATTGGCTTTATTTATAAAGACAATTATAAATGATAGATATATTGAAGTGAAAAGTGTCTTCTTCAAACGTCGGAAAGATTTTAAGTTGGCAACACTTTTTAATGCTACGTATGTTGTGACAGCTGTCATGCGTTCTACGGTTAATTTGGTTTGCTATCGATAGGTTGATGCCGTAACAACGTATGTACATTGAACAACTTTATATCGAAAAAAACGTATCGCACACTCCATCAATTTCATGGCCAACATAATCGTTCATGAAAACAATTAATTCGATTAAACATGAACCGTTTCTGCACCACGTTTCTCCGCACTGATAACACGCACCCATCTATACGTCGTAAACTGCTAAATAAAGAAACCATAGTAACTGTTGAACGTAGTATCGATGAAGTCACTAGTGAGTCAATTCGACATTGTGCTCAACAATTAAAGTTGTTCCCAACCACATTATGGAAGGTTTCACAATTTCATGGTTCTTGGCTTGCGGGATCACCGGGCACGGCGTGGATTCGATGGATGGGACCAACATTAAATTGCAAGAGATGCGATAAGAATCCTTTCTAGTTGAATGGCAACATCAATAAATAAAACTATATCATTTGAAGGGATGAGCAACCAAAGGCAATTGTCCAAATACTGTTACATTTGGCCACTGTTTGGTGGGCTTTATGAGTCGGTGGAATCATCGGTCCAAATGTCTTTAAAAATGCTGCTCGAAAAAATATTACAGTCAATGGTGACTTCTATAAAACTATGACCAAATATTTTGGTCTGAACAGAATGGTGCGACGTACCAAACAGCTCTTGCAATCACAAACATACTGAAAGAAGCATTTGATAAGTACTTGATTTGTCGTTATGGACTTGTGGGCTGGCCTACAAAATCTTGCAATTCAACACAGCTGGACTATTTTTTTTCGAGATACGTCAAATCGCTCGTCTGCATCGATAAAACTCTTGATCATTTGGAAGACTAAATTTGCCGCATCATCAACGAGATACGGCATCATTGGTTAAAGTAGTTGAAAATAGGATATCTCGTTTGGACTTCTTCCACGCCAGTCGTAGCGTTCATAAGCTCAAAACTATATTCAAACACAATCAGCAGAAAGATTATTCGAATAAAACCAATTTTTACATTTCATTTTATTTCTTTCTTTATCAAAGTTCTATACCTTTAAAAACATTGGTCACAGTATTCACTAATTAATAATCGCTTCCTTCAGTTTATGTTCAGGTGCGTTCTGCATGAGCAGAGTCATCCAATTTTTTTTATGGTTTCTTCATAGTGAATTGGATTTAACCCCGTTTGAGATTTGGATCAACGTCACTCATTATGCTTTGTGAACTAAACTGGTTAAAAAGGATACGAAACACTCCGTTGTGTTGGATCTATGAAACGTTTCCATTCCATAAATGACTTTCAGACCATTCGCAGAGATATTTCGTCCATAGTGAGATATTTCTAGAAGTGTCCCAGATATAAGTCTGAATTATCCTTGGTACAACCAGACTATACAAAGTCCTGGAAATGCAACAAATTTAACATCCCTTATATTGAGACCGCTCATATCATGAATATAATAAATCAGTTCAACGTAGTGGTTACGATAAATACTGTCGAAGCTCCTTTTTTACTAGTTGATCCAATTGCCGCTTACCCTCATTACTGGCTTTTTTTCGATACCCAGTCCAGGGAGCCCGTTTGGTCATTCACCAAGTTGATTGATCTCCAACCATTTGGAATTATTCCTGATGTGAACAATGGGGATGCTAGTGCCTTTATGGCTGCTTCCTTGCTCGCCAGGTTAGGTATTGCTTCATCTTCAGTCAATGCTGAGTTGTGCATTTATAGCAATGGTTTGTAGCTCCGGTAGGAAGCTGCTGACATCCGTTCTTTACGTTGAGGACGACTTGGTCGACGTTCGTATTTCCAATTACTGTTCCTTTTTATGTCTTTGCTGTATGTGCAAAACATCAAATCGCTTTTGGTCTTATAAAGTGGAATTAAAATTAAAGGTTCCTTCTCTTTGGTTAGTCAGCAGAGTGCCAAATTTTAAAACGAATCGCAATATACGAGCCGTCAGTGTACAAACTTTCGCGTTTTACTTGAATTCTGATAATCTTTTTGTGCTTCATAGAAGATTCCTGGCAATGTAGATGTCGCTAAAACGTATTGAGAACATACTTCCAGATTTTCAAATATTCAAGCTTCCTTCTCACTCCTTTGACGATTAAAACTTTTGAGCTTGTATAAGGAAGGAAAAGCCGAGTAGCAAGGACCTTCTTCTAGCATACAGCAGAGTCTTACTATCTTCAGTCTTCTATAGATACATTCTTCTAGTACAAGATATAATTTGAAAAGCTTCTTATTCGCGACAGGGAATCACGATACTTTCAGGTGAAGAAGGTTATTGTCTTCCTTAGGAATATTGGCCTGCTGGGATTGCTTCAGTTGCATCGTAAAATGGGGACAAAATCAACCTATAAACGTTGACGTACGTTGCTCGCGGTTACACTTTCGAAATTGACTTAATCAGAATAAAGTATAGTGCAGTCAATTTCATCTTTTTTATCACTGATTTCTAAGATATTAGTTAATAAGTAGACATATTTGTACACTTCCCAATTGGAAAAACTGGTTATCATATTGGTATCACAATAAGATATCCTTGAATGTTGAGTTCAGTGATTGTTTGTCCTGTCTTATGTTTCAGAAGGTTTCGGACATATTATATCTAGTTTTGTTAAAACTCATTTTTATTCCCTCGAATATTGCTCCTTGCATCCATAAATGCAGTAATTTCAGGCATATATCCTTGCTTGAATTGTTTTATCGTAATAAATATAGCTCGTTTATCGATTGTTTTTTTCCTTATATCTTCGCCGAGTTAAACTTATGGATCTAGAAAGTTAAAGGACCTCTGTATTGTTAGATTTTGGTTGATTTGCAAACTTGCATCTGCAGATTTGTTCTGTTGTGTTTCTCTCCTGAGGTTTGCATTTCTATAATCGGCTTGAAGGACTTATTTTGTCATGCCATTGCTTCCCAATACTCATCATTGAATCATTAGCACTTTTTGACTCTTGTCGTTCCAATATTTTTTCGGGCGGATTCTTTTTGGATACTGTGTCAATGCCCTACTAGTTCTCCTCTCCAGTTTGGTTTATAGAAGCCTGATAGCTCGTCCAGGTAAGGACATTTTACATAGCGGGCACGATCAATTTGAACGTTAAAGATTTCAACGTTATGAACGTTTCAACGTTCAATTTCATCGTTAAAGACAAGTTGCGGTCTTGTTTAGAAAACAGGACAATTTTATCTAAATTATTATTGCGATGTGGATTGTTCACTATAAGAGTCGTCATTAAGACGATGTTAGCCGAGCGTTCTTCTACGGATCCTTTCGTCTCTAAACATTTGCATTTTTTTTTTCTGTTGGTAGAGGATCATCCACCGAACATTTTTTAAAAGGATGTAGTAAAATTAACAATTCTTCTCTTCGGCTAGAGCATGGTCGTTGTGGAGCCTCGTTTTGAAGAATTTATTGTTAATCAAATTGCACACAATCTTTGGTAAATTGGTTTGACGTAAATAACATCTACGACAAATACCACACGGCACTCAATGTTATCATCTTCTTGCTCTCTAGCGAGCACACTGTGCGTTGGGTGGCCATATCCGTCTCTTTCTAGCTGTGACTCCCAAGCTTTTATCCTGGAAAGTGGTGCAAGCACGTAACAATGAAACATTTCGACAAACACGCTAGCAAAGAGGATCTAACCTAAATAAGTGGAATTGAAAAATGTTCTCTCATTATTGAGCTAAACAAGAAAATTACCTTACACCTTTTGCATCAAAACACCATACAAATATAAACTCACTTCTGTTTGTTCTATCTCTTTCTGCAAGTTGTCGCCCAAGAGTGTTCTAACTGTTGGTTGATAAGCTATGACTGTGGTACGAGGTACTGTTGGAGTTTGCAACAAAAGCTTTGATAGTAAAGATAAAATACTCCCGTTTAATTTAAAAAAATAATTTATTAAAAGAATCAAAAAATTAAAAGGGAGTATTTAGATAAACTCAGTCAAACTACATCCACGCTGCATTTTTCATTCGTAAGGTTTTGTTTCATATGTAATCGTTCATCGTTTCAAGTCAATCAAATTCAAAATACTTTCCGGTTCCAACATTGTTTCCGCGTTTGCATCAGTATTAAATTAGTTGGTAAATAGACCTAAGTTTAATTTTTTCCGTTATGAGGTTGATTTTCGTTGAACTTCAGAATTGGTTTGCGTTACACAGAGTTGTCATTACGTTAATCAAGGACCTTCCGAGACTGAAAATTGTAACTAAGAATCGATCAGAATTATGGATCATGATGGAGTTGTAGCTCTCATACTAAAGATTCTTCTTCTTTTTTTTTGTAATGTCTCAGAACTTAAATAAATTGTCTCAGAACTCTACGAAAGAAACGCTCCTAAATTTACTACTTCAGATTCAACAGGAGTAAAAATTATAACACAGAAATAGATATCTTTTATTAAACACAATTCCATACCAAGTTGCAAAAACAAGCCAAAAGGACATCTAGCTCCGTTGGCAGATTTCGCAAGTTTCAACCGTATAGCTAGCAGATGACGAACAATTTCCGTACAATGGTATTGAAGGAAGAGAGCTAATATAAGAATGCATCACGTTAACAAGGTGGGTTTTTAACGCTGCCAGTTATTCAGGCCCGCTGCATACACAAAAGAAGGAAACTCGAAACAAAAAAAGGGTTCATAAGGCCTATCGTATGATACGGATGTAGGACATGGATCTCGAGCAAATGATCTTTAGAAAAACATGTTTGAACGGCCATTCCTTAGGCGCATACTAGGAGAAAAACGTGAAGGAGATTGATGGCGAAATAGATACAACCCCGATCTTCTTGAAATTTTTGGTCAACGAGAGATTTGCAAGCTTATAAAACTGCAAAAGTTGCAATAGACTGAACGCATACAGCTCCCGTAAGGCTGGCAAATATGGCCCAAAGAAACTCACTAATGATTATATTTATGATTTCAGTGAACCTGGCGAGCCTTGTTGCTCCCGCAAACCCTAGACGCTTCGTAGGAATACTAAATCATCATAGTTGCTGGTCGTGCGAAAGGTGATTACCAGTATAAAAGTTGCAGATCCTTGAAGTAAACTTTTACTTCTTCATGTTGAAATTGGGGACGGTAGTTGACACATCTCTTGTCCAAAAAGCTTGTCAGGTTAGGCTTAATGAGTACAAGTGATTGCATATACGTTGCGCCATGTGCAGCGGATAAATGCAGATATCTAAGCTAGGCTCCTTTGAATCCTGATAAAGGGTGGAAAACACCTACACTATACATGAAAACCACTTCAAAATGAAAAATAAGTAACATTCAATACAAAATCGTTACCAGGAAGTTCCGCCCGTCAGAAACCTCCCCAGTAATTAAAACCTTACCCCACAAAAGATGGGGAGGAATTGTCAAAAAACCATCTTTGGAGTGTCGAAACGTTGGAGCGCACATCACGAACCTTGGAGCATAGGAGCGGATTCTTCACTTTCGTGGTGGGTCAATGGATCAAGAAAACTCTGCACTCGGGCAAGGTAGTGTTCAGTTGGCAACATTTGTGCCGAGGGTAAGACATTCAACGCGATTCACCGATCCTCACCCTCAATGTAAATACTCACCGGTTCAGGTTGTGTATAACAGGGGACTAGTTTTTAACCTCCGGGTTCTTTCCGAAACAAAGAGGTCGAACGTTAACTCCTGGTCATTGTAGAAGTAAGAAAATATCATAAAGGCTAAAGGTGAGTTGCCGAAGTGCATTATTTATTTGAAAGTTGACCAGAAACATCATACGAAAATTTAAACGAGGGAAGTTACATTTAACGTAGGTCCTCAACTTGACAATCAACGGGATAATCGACAATACCAACAATAACGATACAATCGAGACAGGAGCTCCTAGCCACTGGATAATGATTAGAAAAATATTTTAGATTTTACGAATGTATAAAAGAAAGTGAGCAGAAGGAACTGATATTACTTTCATTCACATTATGCAATAACAATTGCAAAACTTTTTAAAAGTCCGAAGTGAGTTCACGTGATTTGGTTTCATCAGATTTGAACTCTATGCATTATTCGATTGTTTTAGGACATATCTTCGTCCATAATTGAAACCAAAGATAGTCCACTATTTGGCAACCTGTAGGGCTCCATCAGTGATCCCTTTTAATTTTTGCATCAGATCATTTTTTCCACTGTTATCTCAGAAAAACCGTTTGTACTATCTTTTTTATTTTTTTTAAATAATATGAAAATTATCGTCCAACATCACTTGACTAATTAAAATATTTGTCTTATTTCCCCTAAGATTTTCATCCTCATCAATGCATGCCCTAAGCTTGTCTTCCCCATTATTTTGTTCTTCTAAATCTAAAAAACAACCATGCTTGATTATTTTAAATAAAGTATGGTAATTTTGAGTCAAAATTCTTATATTTTCATCAAAATAATTAATCCAATTAACCAAGCACAAATTAGTTGCATGTATATCATCATACAAATAATGTCGGCATATGTTCATTATTTGCGAGATGTAGACTTTATTTTTGCAAGGCTAAGTCAGATAGTCGGTTGAAATATAGAGTTGATGTAGCATTTACTTTTCACTAAGAAAGATCACATCAAAAGACCAAATTATAAGAAAAGATACAGCCTGATCTTCAAGCCGCAGGTGTTATTCACTATTCCAAAAATACCATTATATCCTTTCTCATGCAAATTCTGTTTGAAATTTAACTGACTAATTAAAAATATTTCTATCGCTTGATCGTATTGGCAATGGTGCGAATCATGTGCGATCCATGTGTACAATTCCAAGTACATAAAGCAATGATACTTGGTCTTGCTTCGGCTTCCCAATAGATTACAAACAAAATATTTAACCCAAACTATATTTGCCCGATTTAATTGGTTAGAATATCAAGTTTCGCATGTTCTGCAAATTTTGGATAGGAACAACCTACGCTGCGAAATAATGTCCAAAATTTCAATTCGCACATCTTGGTGTACCTTTCCAGGATGAGGGTCAGACGAAAATTGTCCTGGAATTGTACGTGATTTCTGATTTCGGTGTATCTTTACTGGAATTCATCTATTTTATTCCAGAATTCTTGAATCAAGTCCTCAGCACCCATCACTGAAATCCTTCTATATCTTCTCTTTCTTCTACGCAACAACATGGTTACGAAGAAAATTTATTAATCCTATTTTTAGCCAACGACTAAGTATAACGAAATAGAAACGCCGAAAGCTCTCGACAATTCGTTTAACGCACAACGAATAAAAGCTTGATCTCCTCCCGTTACATGCAGCCATATTTGGCCACCCCTCCCGTTGGCGTTTTCTTGAAATTCGTTATTTGTTTATAACGGCGGCAATGTGCATACCATATGCTAAATTTAACATACTGTCTCGTCATGGCATTATTTTAGGATTTCGAACAACTTAACGAAACAAAGGCCATATTTTATGAGAAGTGCTGACGCCACACAAGACCCACAAATGATTCAAAGATGAACTCATTAAAGTGAATTTATTTTTGTACTAGGATATAATTAGGATAAGTGTGTTTCCTGCCAATGACAAATTGTTTGCTATTGTTGCAAAGTGATTGTTATATTTTACATTGTTACTATACGATTGTCTTCTGATTTTTATGTTCGGGATGAATAATTAAATCGCATTAGAGTATTAATTAATAAATTGTGTATTGATTAATTTTGGCTTGCGATACTATTGAAATTTATTTGAATTGAATTACTCTAAACTTAATCTTTTTTTTTCAAAATTTTCCATAGATTTCAATAAATTGATTATTTCAACATCGAATCGATAATAACAATTTAACAACGCTACTATGACGTTACGTTCAATAAGTGCAGAGTAGAATTGGATGTAGGGGTAGATGCGAGAGGAGAGAGATTGTTTTTTTTTTTGACAAATAAAGTTGAAACATTAATTTTTTGACAAAAACTAATTCCACCCGGAGTTCTTGCTTAATCTGTATCCGCTCGGTCTGATCTATTGCAGGCTACCCCTTGATATCAACTGAACTCAATCTTTACCCACCATAAAAAATTCCAGCCATCCCACCCCAAAGCAACTGAGGTTAGCTCTGATGAAACTCGAAGACGAATTCCATAAATCCCGAACCGATCCTTATTGGATTAACTTTCGTGAAATGAAAGATTTATGTGAAAACATTTGCATAGCATAAGGTTGGAAATGGAGAGTGAATATTATGAAAGGACGACTGATCTTTAATCCATTTTTGTCAACTTTAACAATTTTTTTTTTTGGGTTCGAGGGTGAAGGCAATTTATGCTCGGAGTGTGGGACTTCTAGCAGTGCATGCTACCAGACTACCCACTAAACACCCCCCTGTCAAGAGACTCTAGCCTGTAACCGTTTGACACATTACTTCGGGCTAGGCCTCTTTCTACTTCGCCCTAGAGCGCCGTCAGCCTAGAAAAATCTCCCCCCAGCGGGAGGGGGCAGGATGGAGGAGGACCGCTGGAAAGAGGACCCCTCTAGACCCCGCGCCCAAGGTTATCCATTGTAAATTTTTTGGCAGTAAGTATTGCCCGAGAGTAATGTGCCACACAGGTCCATTTGTCGAAACTTTTCAGCATTTCTCTGACCAGATTGTCTGGAGAAAGCTCTCCCATCACCTCTCACAAGTCCTGCCGCATCCTGTTCCACCTTCTACAATTGAAGAAGGTGTGACATGCGTCGTCCCCTTTCCCCGGGGCAGAAAATGCAGTCTGGGGACCGTGATTTACCAATCTTATCTTATCTTGTGCAAGTAAGACTGAAAATACCCATGCCCGCTAAGAAACTGGGTAAGGTAATAATCAGTCTCACCGTTCCTTCGATTTAGCCACGATCCCACGTCCCCTATAAGACGGGCAGTCCAGCGGCCATTAGGATTGCCTTCCCAGGACTGTTGCCACTCGAGTATTGTGCGCTTCAGAAGTGACTTTGCGATTTTTTATTTGACGTTCAATCAAATCGTTTGGGACCCATTTATCTAGTTTTTTGATCTAACCCATTGCTCGAAAACGACTACTATTCGTCTCCTGTTACAAATTTGATGCTTCTACTAACTGCCGTTAAGTTTGTGTTGAGAATACCTCCTCTTCGCATTCGGGGTGTACCAGAGCGCTCACTATTAAAATTACCACTTTTGAATTATCGAAACCATGTCTCACATGTCCTACTTGATAGAGCATGTCCAACATATGTTTTTAACCAGCAAACGATGGTTTTCAAAAGCTTTCTTGTTGTTATTAAACAAGAAAAGCAATGCGTAACACAAATGCTTTATTTCAGGCACACTTTTCGACGTGATTGATCAATACGATAAAACAAACACCCTAGTTTTGGTGGACTCAACTTTTGTGTGCTTGTAGCTAAATGTCATACGATCGAAATGACGTAAGTGTCAAGTTAATCATGCTTTAGTATTAATAATGTGATTCTATAATTTTTAATAATATAATTTTCATGCCTCTGGTACAAAAAATGATTTAAAAGATGTATCAGAAATGAATGTATAAAGTTTTGTTCTGCAGTGTATAAACTTTTATAGGATGAGCACAGTGGAAAATGACTAACAAACCACAACGAACTATCTGGGAACATGGAAGTTACGGCAATCATAGATACGTTTCAGTAACGGCTGAAAAATCTGGTTGATGAAAATTAGCTGCGCGAAATATACTGAAACGGATAAGACTCGTCGCCTAAATGGCAAATGCCCTGCATTCATTCAAACACAGCCACACTAGACGTACCAATGATGCTTTGAAAGCCTTAAACGTAATCTATTTAAGCGAGGACGTACGTTAATTTTCTAGAGAATCTAATTAAAACAACGATGAAAGTTTCAATCCCAACGCATATTTGGAAAACTTCTCCATGTATCAACTTCTTGTATACATTCAATTGTACTGTTTTGTTTTGTTGTATGAAAGATATGCACATCGGTATAGGTCTGAAATCTCGTGAAAAGGGGTCAAAATGTTGATGATTTCCAAACCAGCAGAGCGAATGATCAAACTACCCTTGTAAAAAAAGTGAAAGCGTGAAAGCGAAACGAAGTTTTCGTAGACAAGCAGTAAAAGGTGCTTCAGATATTCTGGATGGAAGCATCCTCGAAGCATTATTTTGATTTTCATAACTTGCGAAACTTTAACGCTGTCGGACTATTTCGTATCAGTTCATTAATTTTTGTTTATTATTATTTCGCCTCAACCCTCCCACCAATTACTCCATTTCTCTTACCGTATCATTTTCGGATTTTGTTGAAAAACCCTCCCCACATGAACATACATTGATGCAGCTAGGAAGGAAAAAGAAGATCACAAAAATTTCAAATTGAAAATACAAAGCCCACAGAATGGCGGTCGAAGGAAGTTAATTTACTTAGTGAAAAATCGAAAACCATACTAGCTTGGGGGGTTTTATGATTTAAATGGGAACAACATTGTGAAAGAAACACAAACAAATCGCGAATGTGAACGGCTCCGATCCCTCTACACTCTCCCCCCCCCCCCCCCCACACCGCACACAAATAGCTTACCGCTTCATCTTTTTTTCTATATACATCCTGATTTAATTATCTCTAAAAAATTAACATATTCAAATATTTGTTACGTATATACTTAAATATAGGTTAGTTAGAATTCACTTGGGTGAGATGATTACCGACATATAACCGCAACACAAGCATCGAGATAATTCCTAGGAGGCTTGGATCCACCGCTGGCGAGCCACTGAGTCCTTTCAATTCACTGGTAATTACTGTTACTCGGTCGTCTCACGTAAGCTCGAGCGCCTTTCAACAAAGTTGTAATTTTCCGAGAATTTCGAATTTTATTTGGATTTTTGGCGCCTGGAATCTTTTTCTAGTGGCTCCACTGAACTCAATTTGACGGATGACAGCTCTCGAATTCCTAATCTTGATAGGCTCCACCCGCAGTTCTTCCGTGTCATACACTAACATTTGAGGGAAAATTATTTTTCCTTATACCTATTTTATCGTCTCTAAATGCCATGCAGCATCGAGAAAGATTCGTCTCCATTTTTTCCATGGTGATTAAATTTTTGTGAATTCAAAACTTATCAACAAAACTTCAACAAAAATGTGTTTGTATTTTTTTCAACACGAAAAAGAAATTCTTATTAAAAATGTTTTTCAATTGATATCACCCTTGACGTGATTAAATGTTTGCTTGTTCGGGAAAACTCGTTTATCCACAGATGCGCCCTTTCCGAAATGGCGAATTCAGTTAATGATTTAATTTGCATGCAATGATTGGGGTCGGCAACCCACCCAGCAACTGAATGTGTTTCGTCAACACTTTCCCCTCACCGAGCCACGAATGCTGGTCGCAGCATGTGTACAAGCCATTGTGTGTCGCTCGCATTGCAATCTCCCACACATTCCAATACCGTCCGACACATGCTGCTGGCGGCACGGCAGCGGTTGGGTGGCGCAGTGGAATGTGATGGCATGTTGCTTGGAATTCGGAGCGGTCTAGTCAGGCGGTGATGGGCGCCTGATGGAGGAGATAGCGCAACGTGTTTTAAGAGATTCCGCGAGTTCTTGGCATTGTTGGAATTCCTCTTTTGCCTACTTGTTGGCGCTCAAGACGAGTTCACCGCCTGCAAGAATTCCACTCTTCACCGAATCGCGAGTGACCATTGAGCTCCATTCTGCGATGCACCCGAGGCATCCGCTCAGCCGTGACGTCACTAGCGCTCTTGAAATTCCTCGAACATGTGTGAATTCTTCGTTTCGTGTGAATTTTTCTAATTCATTTTGCTAGGCAGGTGTTGTGCCGCAATGTTTGGCGCCAAGTACAGTCTCAGCGCGAGTTTGCACTTAGATTGCGAGATTGACACAGACGGAAACTGTTGAGTGGCGTCTAATTGCATTCAAATTCGCGCTGGTTCGCGGCTACAAACAATGCAGCGGAGCAGAATTCAACGGGCGGCGTTGGCTTATCGCTGGCAGTGGTGACGCGCTCGGTGACCGTCAGAGCGTCCCCGAGCTTTTTTGGACGATTTTTTTTCGCAATCTTTCTCGGCGCGACCGTGCTGGCTTGATTTAAATGCTCTTCTGCGGCCCTAGTACGTTATATATTTTATTGTTAATATTAGTGATGAAATGGGGGTAGTGCGCCGCTCGCCAAACTAAAAACCGCCGACTCTCGCGTGCACTTGGCTCGTAACAACATTTAACAACTAATAATTTGATGTTCTATATTTTAGGCGTGTGGGCTGTGCACTGTGCAAACTATGAAGAAAACTACGACGGCGGGAGGAGCATGTGAGCGCGTGACGACAAAGATAATGCAATATGTGTACATAACGGTGGGGATGCTGCTGTGCTCGGTGCGGCGTCGGCGAATGGATTCCATGTTGGATGCCACCTTGTTGCAATTGTTTCCGTGCTTTTTGCCTTGAATTTTAGCGGATTTTATGGACATGCAGCGATAAGTGCAGCGTCTGGCTTTTGGCTGGTCAGGATGCATTCACTAACACGACGGTGCAGAGGTGCAAGCTGCAATGTCAGTGTAATGAATTAGAATGAAAAGAACTTGATGGAACATTTTTTTGCGTGACCTCAGGTCAACTTCGTTTTATTGCATGTGTGTTACTTTCTCATACACTTTTAATCATTATTTTCTACCTTAGCAGAATCATTTCTCCAAACACGTTTATCCTTCTTTCTTTTAGTCTAAGCTGACGTTAGTTTGGAAGAAAAATGCTCGACTGCAAATAATTATTTCGAAAAGGAAACTTCTACAGAAATTCAGTCGCAAGGAATGAATGCACTTGCATCTGTTTATAATGCATGTGTTCAGCTTAAATAATTTCAGCTTATAGTAATAAGCACTCCAGTTACTGTATCCTTTGTCGAAATCTGTCACGTGGATTTTTATTATTGTTCCATGATTGCATCAGTAGCAGGATACCTCGTAAAATGAGGTATTTGACATTTGTTTTAGTCATTGGAGTTTTTTATGATTTGAATCTTTAGTGTTTTGCCAGGGCTCGCAGCGTGATCATCAGTATCCTTGTTACGAACTGCTTTAAAAGTTTGAATGCATTAAATAAAAAACATTCATATCATCTCTACTCAACAGAATGATCCTTTTTTTATTATTTCCAATATTCATATCTTTATGTCGGTTAAAGTTTTTTGACAGATAATAATTTCCAGGATGTAAGAAAGGTTTGGTTTTGTAGGAACACCAATAATAAAATGTAATGATCTATTATTAATACCGAAAATGTTGAAGTGAAGAGTCAGGAATACTCCGGCAAAGTAGACGTAATAATAATTATTTTAAAATTAAAAATGCTCTTTTTCATTTAGAAAAAAGGACTGCATTTATACACTACTGGAGTGCATTTATACACTACTGGAGCAGTCAATTCCACGATATATTTTTTTCCATCGAGAATGCCTAACAATCAATAAAGCGATTTAGAATTAAATTGTCCCTTTAACAAGGAATGTCTCAAGCGATAATACCGAGTAATAAAAAGAGTAAAATATGCATTGAAACAAAGTGAAGCGCTTGTATTGTGCTGTACAATACTCATTAAATGGTTTGGGGAAAGAATAGACCATGGATAGGACGAAAGCAAATAACAACAGACCGCGAGGATCGATAACGCATAAGGAATGCATTTTAAGATAGGACAAAACTTTATCCGGGTACGCTGCATTTTTTTCGAGGTAGAAGAAAAGCAGATCAGCGCGTCTACGGCGAATGAGTGACTTAAAAAGTTGGTCTTATGGTGCTGCTGGTGCATGCAAGGAAGAAACCCTGGCTCTGAGAAAAATTTAAAAAAAAAAATCGCTTAGAGTGGACTCTTAAATACCGATATTGGACTGTGAAAGATTTGCCCAACAGATTGTGATTCTAATAGTAACCTTGAGGTATGCTTATTTCATCCCAGTATGCAATTATAACATTACAATAACTCTGAAATAATCGTTAATTTGAGAATAAACAATTGATGGAAAATTACTTATATACTCGGTGGTTGCATTGAAAGTGTCGGTTTAGGGATGACTCATCTGTATACGTCTTTATTCCAGAACGTCAGGTCATTTTCCCGGAATCCATATACCTACCTGAAAAGGGATGTTGGCGGCTATTATAAAAGGTCGAGTGTGATTCAAATGTATTAAGTCTCTTCGAAAATATTGAAGTGTAAAGATGGTGAGTGAAACTGTAAACGTAAGGTGTGCTCTCTACTACGAGTTTAAATTACGGATAAATGCAGCAACGGCTATTCACAGGATATGTGATGCATTTGGAGACGATACTTTGTCAGAACGTACAGTTTAAAGATGGTTTGCCCGATTCCGCACCGGGGATGACAGCCTTGAAGACAACGATCATCGTGGAGCGATGTTTCAGATAAATGACACGGAGCTTCCTGTCGACATAAAGGACAATCCCCGCCATACTTTGCACAAATTAAGCGTAAAGTTCAACGTTGACAAAAGCACCATTAGTAGCTATCTTTTACGTCTGGGAAAAAAATGACGGCTTGATCAGTGGGTTTCTCATCAACTTATGGAAAACAACAAAAAACAGTGTATAGGGTTCTGTACTTCGCTATTGTTGCGCAAGGAACTGGAGGCGTTTTTCAATTGAGCGATTACGTGCAATGAAAAATGGATTATGTATGACACTAGCCGACGTACGTATCAGTGGTTACCGCCAGACGACCCTTCTTGAACTATCCCAAGGCCAAGCCTTCATCAGCGGAAGACCTTGTTGTGTGTCTGTCGGCATCACACTGGCATCGTGTGGTATCAACTGTTGGAACCTAGCCAAAGCATTACAGCTGAAGTGTACAGTCAGCAATTAAGAGAAGTTAATAAGGAATTGCGACGTACGCAAGCTGCGTTCGTGAATAGGAGGGGGGTCATGTTTCTCGAAGATAACGCATGACTACATACTCTGCATTTATCAGAGGCACCATTAAAGAAACTGGTTGGGAAACTTTACCACATCAATCATTTTCTACTGACATTTCACCTTTTCTGAGCGATGGATAACTTCATGCGAGGAAGACAATTCACCAACCGAGAAGACTTAGAAATAGCATTACGAAATTTCTTCGATGGGCAAGACAGAGACTTTTATCAAACAGGAATATATTGTTTACCATCACGTTGGCAACGAGACATAGATGCCAATGGTAACTATTTTCAAGATTAAAGATATTACCTTTTATTAAAAAAATTTACACATTTTACTATTTCCAAAACCGACAATTTCAATGCAACCACCCAATATTGCTTCTTTCAATAGTTGTTTATGACACCTGGAGTCACGTATGTGAGGCGAAAAAGAAGTGAAGAATACAACCCAGAAGACGCCGATGAAGCATGGCGGAGGCAATCTGGGAGTGCTTGGCTGCTACTGACGATAGACAAATCTTGGAGTTATTCTACTGACTACTAGTTCTACTTCTACTGACGTTAGAAGTGCTTGACATCGCTCGAAAACGGAGAGCAGATACTTGACTTGGCCCCATCGTCGTCGGACGTTAGTCCCTTTGAATTTTTACAATATTGTGTTCATGCTTACCCTTCGGCATACAACCTGGAATTATTTTAATCCGAAGACTTTTAAAATGCGTCAAATTTTATGTAAAACACAACCAAATGTTTTGAATTTAACACTAGCTAGACATTAACATTTTCACGTTGTATGTCAAAGGTTAATTTAAGTTTCCGCTTGGCCTATTGTCTTTTGTTTAACAAACAAATATCTTCTTAATATTTCAAGTTTTGCTTCATCTTTACATCACTAACCAATGAAACTGCTAACTGATCATGAACAGGTCATAAAATGTATCCCATATGCACAATGTTTGTTGCTTTCATATGGATTAAGGATTATGTTGAATAACTTAATCCCTCGAGAAAGGGCCGTAAACAACAGGTTTGTGTAAATATACCAACCACCAATGACTCCTTTCATTGTTTTTCTTGAACTTTGGAAGTTTCCAAAAAGTAAACCATAAGGTATTCCATGAAATTTTATTGAAATTCATGCCTTTCTCATATTCTGTTTTAGTAGTCCGAGTCCTTGTTGCCAGATTTTTTATCATCTTTTTTTGTTATTTCTTTTGGATACATGTACGTTTTGCATAAGAACACGTGCATAGCTTGGATAAGGAGGCCGGCTCACTAGGGTGGTCCAACATATTCGTAATGGGATGAATCATAGAAAGTCCACGAGCCAAGTTATGTTTGACAAAGCGAAAGCCTTCACCAAAGCCTGGCATGCACGACTTATCTTCAAAATGCATGAACACTTCCTATATTCAATCTTGCTATATTCAATAATATATTCATTCTTACAAGGCAGAACCTTCCGATTGGGAGTAGACAACAATCTCTCTAACAAGTGATCAACCAAAGCTGGAGTCCCACTTATCCCATCTTATAGCGATTACACACTACAAATTTGCTTAGTCTGCCAAACAAAACCCGATATCCGGTGACCGTCACTTATCCTTTTGCGCCGATGATACCTGTGTTTGCTTTACAGCCCGATAAGCAGAAGTCGTCACTTCAAAACTGAAAAACTTTATTGATACTCTCCTATAATACTAACATAAAGGGAAGATGTAATTTACAATGACCAAAACAATAATACAAAACCCAGGCAATCTTTATCACGAGCCGGATGTCATAACATCCTCCAACGCTACAAATGAACAAGGAACCGATACCATGGAACGGAACTGCAAAATATCAAGGACTAACATTTGATCATCGTCTGAAATGGAAAGAACACATACGACAAAAGCGCCAGCACTGCTTAAGAGTCGTAGCTTCATTACATCCCATCCTTAAATCAAGCCGCCTTAACCTGATTAACAAAATTCTCACTTATAATCAGGTAATAAGACTGATTCTACTCTAAGACAATATTGCGTTCTCCCAGCCACCAAATTCAAACAAAAAAGCCCTCCAGAGACATTGCAGAATGGGACTTTGGCAGGTTTAATTCCATTTTATTTTAGGAAATTGGATACACATATGTACTTAAAACTCGAGACAATAAACGAATAGATACGCAACCGTGCACTCAAACACAAATACTCAACTCTAAGATCGATTTCAAACTAGACAGAAACTAGTGTGAATTCCAGGTTGCAGTGATCACACTGGTCCACGAAACTAACTACTCCAAGAGGCTAAGGAGAGTCTGTTGAATACTCTTTTTGAAAGTGATATTGAACGCTGGTAAGCGATCAAGTCCTTTAGGTCGAGCTGCAGGTGGTTGTTGCGCGATATTTTCATGAAAAAAAACGAAAGTTTCGTGACTGTCACAGGACCATATGGACCAACGGTTTTAGGACCGATGAAAGCCTTGTAGTCGCTTCTTCCTGAATGGGTTTGAATGATTACCTATATCGGATCGATTGAATTGATTAAAGGCAGTTAGCAGCAGAAGCAGAAGCCTGAAGTGAAGCAGTTAGGTATATCAGCAATTTACGTACACTAGGTTTGAAGTATATCCATGCTTGTGATGTTTCAGCTGTCCGCTGTTGGTTCACTAGTTCAGTCCTCCAAACTTATACTTAACAAAGCAGTTAGCAAGCCTTGGATCCATAGCCAGATTTCTGACTACATGTCGAACTTCGACAGCGCCAACTATGTGCAAACAGTGCAAAGGATAGGAAAATTACAAAAAAACTGTTTTTAGAAAGAATTTAACCTTACGCTACTTAGTTGTAGATTAATGTAAATTATTGAATCTTTTCCTAATAAACCCAAAACTAACATTTCTTGAATACTCAAGATGCGAACGCCTTCTTTTGTCCTTGCATCATCTGTTTCCAACATCTGCTACAGAACATAACGTGAGCTGGGTTTATACCATGGAAATATGGTCTGAAAAGTTTCCGACTTAACAAAGATACAAGATATTTTTCCTCCATTTTTTCTTTTTATTTTTCTACATAGTCGCCTTCTAACTCTACACACTTCTCCCAGAGCTACTCCCATATCTTTAACCCGTTCAATTAGTACTCGCCTTTTTCCTCTTCAAAATAATTCACGAAAGTCATTGCCTCCTAATTTGAGGAAAATGTTTGTCCTTCAAGCGCAGCTTTTAGATGAGGGAACAAAAAGAAGTCGCTTAGGGTTAGGTCTGGTGAGTAGGGTGGTTGGTCAAGCAGTTCAAAACGGAGTTTTTCGACATAGCAACTGCTGAAGTTCGAGACGGCTCGGTGTCCTGGTGAAACAGGACTTAGGCAGGATTTTCTTTTTCCGCTAATGTGATTGATATTTCCGCAATAAACTCCTCTAATGATATTTCTTTTCTGAAGATAATCGATTAAGATAATTCTATGACTATCCCAAAAACAGTCGCCATTACTTTTCAAGCCGAAAAAAACCGTTTTTGCTTTTTTCGAAACCGGTTCCTCCTTGTTTGACCACTTTTTTGACTGCATTCCGACGCAATTCCAACGTTTTTGCATTGACTGTATTTCGAGGGTATAGTAGTGTATCCAAGTTTCATCGGCAGTAATTACTCGACGCAAAAACTCAGATTTATTGCGGCTATACTGTGCCAATAGATAGTTGGAAATGTTCATTCGACGATTTTGGTCTAACGTGAGCAAACACGGCATCCACTGCGTGGAGATCTTTCTCATGCCTAAATCATGATTTAATATGTGACATAAATGTTCTTTGGGCATTTTCATAACCTCTGCTACCTCTCTCACTTTAATTCGGCGGTCGTCTAACACCATTTGGTGAAATTCAGCAATGTTACCGTCAGTAATCGCAGTTTTCGTCATGCCCCGAACACTCATCATTCCTCAAGCTCTTACGGCCACGTTTAAATTCAGCTGCCCAAAATTTAACTCTGGTAGGTGATGGTACAGAGTTCCCATAGCTCAAGTCCCGCTTGACTTTTGAAACTTGTCCAAGTTGGACAATTCCCGAAGTCAAACTCATCTTTGATTTGCGTGGGGATATCGCCTTTCAAAAACATAAAATTAATAACAGCTCTGTACTCAATTTTTTCGATTTTCACAAAAATACTAACATTGATTCACTCAAACGACTATCAACTAAAACCTGCTCCTCCAAAATAGCTGAAACTTTGGTGAGTAACTGTCAAAAGATGCACAATTATATTCGTAATTACATTCACAATTACATTTTTTTTATCGATAAGTCCCGCCAAAGTTTCCGACCACAAATGAAGGTCAGAAGCTTTTTAGACAATGAAAGGATTCTTACAATTAAAAAAAATTGTAGGACGGATTCTGCTCATGATGAAAATTCGTAAGGACCATAGAGACGAATACAAACGCCGATATTTTCGCACGTATTGAGTCGCGATTGTTTCGAGCAAATTTACCCAGCCTGACATTTTTCAAGCAATTCAGATAGATAAAATAATGTTTAAGGTATTCAGACAAATGTAAACTTTAGAATATCACTTTTCACTATTCAGTCCACTCAATCAATCAATTTCAAAATCAAATTGAGCAGAAAAATGCTTAAGGACTGCAAAAAAAGTACGAAGTTTCCTATACCAATACCTTAAAAATCATGTTTATGGTAGGTATTTAAGTAAACTTCAAACTTTTCCAAGCTCTTTGTGTTATTGTTAGTGTTAAAGTGTAAGCTTTTAGTTTTATTTTTCATATTTATCCTTTAGCTTTGGTCTTCATTCATTTCTTTGTTGTATTTTTCTAGCTTAAATCTGGCCCAGTATCATTAAGCGAAATAATTTTTCTGCTTTTTGACCCCGCACCCAACACAACAGGAGGAAAGGCATTTCTAGGTCTAGCACTTCTAGATCTAGAACTTCTAAGTCTATCACTTCTAGGTCTATCACTTCTACGTCTATCACTTCTAGGTCTATCACTTCTAGGTCTATCACTTCTAGTCTACCCGTGAGCAACCAAATTAACAAATAATCTATTGTACTGACAAAGTTAACCACGGTCCATTTATTTCAAGTAAAAACCTCAACAATGAAAATATTTACTAATTTTCAAAATCTATGCTCCCCTGCTGAAAATAGGAGCAACACTTGCCAAACTAAAATATATTCAATACACAAGAAGATGAAAAAGTTTAGTTTATTAAATGTTGCAACAATTTCGACCGGACGACATTGGCCACCGAATTTTGCGCTCCTGTTATAAAAAAGTCGACTTGAAAGCGACATTTCGGGAACTTTTCTTTTTAGCCAAACCAATAAAGTAGATTTCATTAAATAATACGAAAACAACCTTTTCAAATAGTAGCCGTAGTATTTTCTCTTTGATCTCGGATCTTACATCGCCTCTGAAGTTTCTTGCGAGGAGAGACAGTTCCTCGAAATTCGCGCCACTGAACAAGTATGTAGAACTTAGCATTTGTGAGCTCCTGGTAATATGGGACAGTGTTGGAACAACTAGAAAATTTCAAACAACCTTAAAAATTGCCAACGAAAAGTGCCAGTTTGCAAACTATCCGGGCAAAAAACTTCACTGTGGACCCTCTCTCTTTCTCGCTCTGTGTCGTAGTAGTCCTGCAGCAATGACGGCTTAAACGTTTTGGGTGCCTAATAACATACCGTCGATTTAAAGATTTGGAGACTAGTTTTCTTTGATTCATGCCAGCAGTAATGAAAAAAACGTCACTGTACCTCGAAACGTACTAAACAAATTCGAATCTCCAATAAGTTCAGCAGAAAGCGCTTTGCTTGACAATTTGCGTTCCTGTTAGAAAAAATCGAATCCGAATATGAGGAATGCGTCCAATGAATTCGAGTTTCTATTTTGTTGGCCAGTTGAATCCACAAGCGAATTTCTTCTACGAAAAGCTGCCCCGCAGTGATGTCTGCCTCGATTGTTTTTACATCCGATAAATGCGGAGGTTTCGGGGAGTAATGTTCGAATCCCGTGGAATTAAGAGAGATCAGCTGGTCCGAGATCTAGAACGCATAGTACCATTGGTCTTGTCTAAGAGGGAATGATAATCCATTCGTCTCTTACAATGACTTTTTATCTAAAAACGATTCCAGTGCATGTCCTAAGACAATCAAGGACGAATGGTACTCAAAGCTGCAAATATTCACTGAATGGACCAATTCCCTGATGCATCGTTCATTGGAAGCATCTAACTATCCACAGCACAGTTGTCCTTACTCCTCAGCTAGACAATCGCTAAATTGAATGGGGAGGATATGACTATTCTGTTACTACAGAGGCATGCAAAGCTACCACCATTGTGCGGTACGGTAGGATCTATCGGTGCAGAGAGAAATTCTTGGTAAATTTCTTTCAAAGCGAGTTTTTGGTAACAGGGTAGCAAGGCTCTTTCTGACAACAAAACCACTGTGACCCGCTCGGAACGAGTCAGATTAAAGAAAACGCAGAGCTGCCCCAGCAAAGAGTTTTCGCATCCCCGCATGACTTACCTCATCGCAAAATCCATTGAATTCAATTTACCCGCATGACGGGATAGAAATCAATCCGAATGCTTCCAAAATGATTTCGTTTCAACAGGAGCGCATACGAATCAGCTGTGCAGTTGCAATCCATTGTATGAGCGGCGAAATCCCGCCTTGCTGCTGCTGCTTTCCATGGAATCAATGTTGAACGGTTCCACAGCGCGATGAATCCCAACACCCCTTTTCTGTAGAAATCGTACCCAAGAACAATTTCAACCGCGGTGAGCTATGAAAATTGGAATCGATTGTCGTACTCTTGTCGTACTTTCAGTATTGCCGGAATCCATTTTCATTCGAGACAACTTTCTATTCGGCGAACAGCAATTAGACGAGATTAGAATTCAACGGCAAGGAAGAGGCCAGCGAAAGGCGATTGGAAACCGCGCTCGCGACTACGAGCAAACACTTCCTTCTGCGAACAAACTATCTCTAATACGTTTCGTGCTCTTAAAAATTGAATGCAAGTCGCATCCATTATTCCATATTTTTTCTAAACAACGAGGCCACTTAAGCAACTTTTCAGTCCAATTTCTTCCAAAACGACTTCTGCGCACCAGGCGCCAAGAAGTTGTTGCCGGACATTTGGAACTACTCCGAAATTCAATTTCGTAGCTCATGTGTGGAATTTCGTCGATGAGAATGCAAAGCAGTCGTACGCAGTCACACGCAAAGGTACCTAAGTCATTGTAGTTTTGGTTGTTTTCCCGAAAGAATTACTTTAATACACACTAAATAAATGCATACGTTTTTTCCGGTTTTACTAAGAAACTACGTCAGCGAAAAGTACGCAGCGTATTAATTTGACACATACGCCATTTTGATCGTTTGACATTTAGCTACAAACACACATGTTCAGTCCGCCAAAACTAGCGTGTTTTATTTATCGTATTGTTCCATCATGTCTAATGTTGAGCCTGAAAAAAAGCATTTGCAGCATGTATTGCTTTCTTGTCTAACCAAACGAAAAATATTGTTGAAAGTCATCGTTTGCTGGTAAAAACCATGTGATGGACACACTTCATCAATTGGTACATGTGAAGCATTGTTTCGACGATTTAAAAGTGGTAATTTCAAGGTGAAAGACAGTGATGGTTTGGTAGACCACAAGCTTGCGAAGAGGAGGAATTGCAGGAATAAAATGATTGTGACCCATCTCAAACTCAACAGCAATTAGCAGAAGAATTAGATGTGGCACTGGAAATGATCGGCAGACTACTACGAGCAATGGGCAAGATCAATAATTTTGGTAAATGTATCTCAACTAATTTGAATGAACGTCAAATGAAAAATCGCAAAGTCACTTGTGGTATGCTGCTTTGGCACCACAAAAAGGAAATCATTTTTGCATCGAATTGTCACAGGAGACGATAAATGGATCTTTTTCGAAAACCCAAAGTGGGCTAAAAGACCATGCTCTGTGTTTGGAGAAACCGGAGTGGTATTTGGAAATATGAATTCTTATAGCTCGGCAAAATGCTGACTAGATCAGTGAAACGCGTCGTGCAATAAAATTGAGATAAATAAAAAATAAATCACATATTGGCAAAGTAATTATTTTTTATAAAAATTTTTTTTTGAACGAAAGAAAGCTTGAAATCGCCTGGATGGAACATCCTTCTGCACCTGCCGTACTCCCCAGACTTTGTGCAATCTGATTATCGCATCAAACGCGCGAAAACACTTGCCGAGCAGTACTTCAGCGATTTCGAGGAAGTGGCTAGACGAATGGTTTGCCGCAAAAGACAAGTAGTTTTTCAGGTATGGCATTCATAAATCATCGGAAAAAGATGAGCGAAATGTGTAAAATGGACATGTGAGTGCCATGACAGATGCGGAGCAAATCCAAACGATAGGTCAAGTTTTTGACTATGCCAACAGATGATGAGGCTTGTATCAAGTGAACAACGCGGGAAATGTTGTCTTCCAAATGATCAACCGTCTCGGGCTTGTCGGCATAGACGGCATATATGTGAGTATTTGATGAAAATTGATAACGATGTATGATCACATTCTACTCGCACTAGCCAAGCAACTTTTTCTAATAAACTTTTAATAGAAATGTATATTTCCGTTCTGAGGATGGTCCTGGTTTTTTATATTAGAAATAAGGCAACGATTTAGAGATAATGTATTTTGGACGAGTGACTGGTACGTATACTCCCCTTCATAAAAAATCGTAGCTTTATCGACAGAATTGGAAGAATGTGAACGGTACCGAAATTTACCAACTGATTTGAGGTATCTTTTCGTTAAAAATTTCTTCGAAGTGTTCAGCTTTTATTCATGTACACACGGCGATTGCTTCCTGGAATTGATTTCCTCGAGCTACTTGCTGGCGATTCTGGCGGCCTGGTAATCTAGGACCATATTCTAGTTTGTACTTCGCAAATTTTACACCACTTGGAATGAACTTTATTCGTGAGAGAATATACGACCGCGGAGGAAGTCGCAGACCTCACAATTTGTAGTATTTCTGCTGAGCGATAGATTTTCGAACAGAGTAGGACAGAAGACATTGCTAAGTGGAACGAAAAACTCACATGAACAGTCTTATTCAACTTCGCTAGCAATTTCTTGTAGGCCATTGTCACCTTGCTGGTTGTGAAAGCAGTTTCGCCTCTCGCGCGCTGTTGCGTCGCTGTTGTTCCAGGTGAAATCAGGTCCGGTGTCTTCTGGTCAAGTAAAATTTCTGTTGGCCGGTTCCCCGGACTTTTATAACTTCCCCACATTTCTCGTGTGAAATGGCTTTTTCTTTTGCACGTTAGCGCACCAGGTTACTTCGCAAATCGATCCTGGCCGGGCCGCGAGTTCCTGCTGGTAACGACCAAAAATGTTTGGCGAAATCCGAGCAACTTCTTTACCAAGAAACAAGAAATAGCCGAGCAGTAAACAGCAGCAGCAAACGCAACACCTCCTGATAGATTTTGCCACAATAGCTTTCATTGGCAACGTGTTAAGTTAAAATGGCGTATGGAATGGTAGTGGAAAAAGTTGCTATTATTTGAAACCGTGATCCACTGCACGGGCTACCACCGTTTTGTTGCAGATTTCGTCCAGTTTCTTAAGGCTCCGCGAAGCACTTGCGACACAAACCGCATCTTTTAAAGCGTTGAACAGAACTCGTTGGTTCATATAATAGGCGAACAGTTCTGCAAGCAAGTTTGATTTTTAATTTTATTGTATAGTAAGACGTTTAAAATGTTTATAAATAAAAGTTGTGCCAGTGCACGTACAAGCTAGAGATGGGTGGACTTTGGTTGAACAGATTTTGCACAGAGGATTTCGCATATGTGCCTCTACTACATATTTGCACAGTTTGAAGATTGTGAACAGTCTCGCGCTCGGCTCTGGCACAAAGTTTGCAAAATAATGTTAGTACACAATTGTGCTTTTTTCCTGAACGGGGACCCAGAAACAAATCAGCAAATAGAAAACTAACCAACATTATCTAAACATTTCTAATAGCGGATTCGGTGTGAGAGGACTAGAATACCATAAAATTGTAAAAGAAATTGCTTAGGAAAAGTATCTCAGATGTTTGCCTCCGCGTTCGCTGGCAATAGATTAGAAATGAGGCACGGGGATGTGAATCCGCGCATACACGTGTATGTTGTTTATGTATATATTTTGCGTTTAAGGAGAACCGCCGGCAGGCCTTCTGGTATTTTATTTATCCAAAGAAGTGTTTCACTAGTAAATTTGTATGTAGAATTCAATAGGCGCCCATACTCGCGAATGAAGAAATTTGCTGAAAAAGGTGAAATGCAACAACGAACAGGATGAACAGGACCAGAGTGATGAATTTACCACCATCGTGAAAAATTTGTATTACGCCTTGATTCATGGTACGAGACAACGAATGACTTGTTTAATATAAATGTTTAAAACAATGTTTAAAATAAATGTTTACCACAATATTTGAAATAAAACGAACAACGTAAAGTGTAGAAAATTCAAAGGAATAAAAATTTCATAAATGAGAAGTTTAATGGATTAAAAATTTAATTAATGAAAAATTTAATTAATTAAAAATTTAAATAATGAAAAATTTAAGTAATGAAAAATTGAAGTAATGAAAAATGTAATTAGTGAAAAATTTAATGAATTTTATTAAAGTTTAGAAATTCAGGCTATTAAAAATTAATTCAAAGGATAAACATTTTAATGGCTGACTAGCTTAATCGATGATAACTTTAAAGGACGGAAAATTTAGAGGGTGAAATATTTGATGAATGAGAGTCATCGCTCTAGTACAGAAATATAAAAATTATCAGGATTAGATTACTTATGACCTATCATCTGTGCTTCTACGTCAAAGTCTACGTCATCGGTAAGTATTGATGAGAGTATTATGGGTTGGTGGAGGGAGGAAATCCTTTTTGATTCATATTTCGATTCGACCACAAGTGCATTTCTGCTTGCAAGTGACAAACAAAAGTTAGTTTAAGGACTATTTTTTGTCCACATTCTCAGATCCTGGACGTGCTATTTGCGCCACAGTTCACTCTTTCGTTCTGTCGGACTACAACAGTGTCCTTAGTTCATTCATATTTTTCTCATTTTCTTATCGCCTGGTAATCGAACAATAATTATTGGATGTTGGTATAACGAATATTAATAATATGCCGGCAGGACATATTGTCAGTGTGTGCACTTCGAACAGTGTAGAAGTTAGAAAACTCATCGGCGGTGTAAAAGATGCCGGATTCAAGCTGGAACGTTTGGGTTCGAACTTGCCGGAACTGATGACAATGATATTTCATTAGTGTTTTTGGTATCAGAGTATCACCACAGTGAATGTTTTTGGTAGCTTTGGCGAAGTTAATTAGGTCGAGCGTGATACATCACTTCCTTTTGGCGTTTTTTTGGTTTGAGAAGTGAATGTATTTACGTACGAGTTGTGGGGCTCTCAACATCACAATTGACTGGCCTTCCCACTAAAAACCTCACCTTTCAACTTGAGGAGGGGAACTAACTAGCTTGGAACCAACAACTTAAACCATTGATTTTTTCAGGACTACCCGAATGTAATGTGCCACATGGTTCCATTTGTCAACCGATCCAAGCATCTCAGTGATAGGACTATCTTGGGTGAGCTCTTCTGTTTCCTGTATAGGTCCTGCTGCGGCCTGCCCCATCTAATGCATGCAAAAAATGTTTGCCCCCGATTGAGCCACGGTCTCAGATCAGGAATGAGGCTTGCGCTCCACCTTTCCTTCGTGCAATTCACCCAAAACTATTGCCAATAGTCGAGCGTTGTCTCTTCTCGCTTGCAATTGTCTCCCCGCAATCTTCATTTCTATGCAGGTAAATTGCGCAGCGCCCCCTAGCAAGTAAGGCGGTAGGCATCGGACCTGCCAAGATTTTCACTGCCCAATCCGAGACTTTTGGATATGACGATACAATCCTCAGTGCTTCTCTTCTCTGCGCCGTCTAGTACCGGCCCAAAACACATGAGGCAAAGAGGAAAGGATGTCTGTCGTTTGTGTCTTGAGAAAAAATTGTGGAGAAGAGCAGCCTGTTCAGAGGAAACAAGGGTTGTGGGGATGCCCCCTACAGGTCACTACACAGGTAGGTAGGTTACCACACAATGAGGAACCTATACTCGCCAAACACCAGCTGCGTTCAAGTTGCAGGAAGCGAGGAACCTGATTGCAGTATATAAATAAGTTGGAACTCAAGACATTTTTCTGATTATGACTAAAACAATGTTTCTGGTCACTATTGAAACAATGTTTTAGATCATGAGGGTGGTGATTGACACACGGACCAACTCTGTTTTGGAGGTCGTGAGAATAGGCCTAAAGATGACAAATGTTCACACTGAGCGCTTCGAACAAAGTTTAGTACTCCAATTAAACAGCTGGATCTGGAGGTACGCCGTTAACATCGTATTTCGTCCTTGAAACTAAAAGATCTGATTGAGTCTGCTGGCTGTTTTGTATTTAGCATCGTGAGCCTTGTTTCCACCAATCTGATTAGTTCAATGTAAAAAAGTGAAAGATTTGAAAAAGTAAACAGATTTGGGAATCTTTTCCAGACTTGGCTCCTAGAAGTCCGAAACCATTTGGACCATTTTGTGGTGTGAACCACTCGGTTAAGGCGGTTCCAGTTATTTTTTTGAAGAAATCGCAAAACAAAAAAATTTTTGTTCAAATACGAGACACCATTTCGCAAAAAAATTGTATTTTATTTTTCGGATTTAATTTTTTATTTTTTAGGATTTCAATTTTATTTTTTGCACCCAACTTCACACTTAAGCCGTATTATCGTTATATGTTTTGAGAGCTGATATAGCACGGCTTGTGTATGAAAAAGTCCAATTGATTGTACCCAGCAGTTTTTGGTTGGTGCTCTTTTAAATATGGAGAGCAATATGCAGCATTTTCGTAGTATTTTACTCTTTTACTATAGAAAGGTCAAAATGCTGTTCAAACCGGAAAGAAATTAACCGCAGTGTATGGAAAAGATGTGTTGGCAGTCCGCTAGTGTCAGAACTGGTTTACAAAATTTCGATCCGGCAATTTCGATGCCGAAGCTGCACCATTATCTGGAAGGCTGGTTGAAGCTGATAAAGACACGATAAAGGCATTAGTTGATGCAAACCGGCGAATAACAACACGTTAGATCGGTGAGAGGTTAAGTTTATCAAATTCAACTATTTATGACCAGTTGAAAGGCCTGGGTTTAACCTCGATGCTAGATATATGGATTCCCCATATTCTCACGGAGAGAAATTTGTGTCGTCACGTTGACGCTTGTGATTCTCTTCTGAAACGTCATGAAAACGACCCATTTTTGAAGCGCATCATTATTGGGAACGAAAATTGGGTTATATATAACAATATCAAGCGCAAGAGATCATGGAGTAAAAAAGATGAACCGGCTCAAAGCATTTCCAAAGCCGATATCTATCAAAAAAGGGGTAACTGTCTGTTTGGTGGTATTTGAAAGGAATCGTTTTTTTTTTTTAACTTTTACCGGATAACACAACAACTAATTCCGAAGTCTGCTGTCATCAGCTGGAAAAACTGATGATGCTCTTTTACATAAAACACCTGAATTAATCAACAGAAAAGGTGTCGTGTTCCAGCAAGATAATGCGAGACCTCATACAAGTTTGCTCACTCGCCTAAAGCTTCTACAGCTTGAATGGGGTACAATACCACACCCACTATATTTACCTTATCTGGCACCTTTGGATTATGATTTGTTCTGGTCACTACAAATTTTTTTAGACGATGAAACCCACACTTCAAATGAGGAGGTCAAAAATTACCTCGATCAGTTTTATGCCAGCAAGGACCAAAATTTTTATGAACGTGAAATCATGCTACTACCAGCAAGATGGAAAAAAGCATTGGACCAGAATGGCCAACATACAATTTAATAAAATATTTGTTCATTATACGAAAATTTTCTTCAGACAAGTGAGAAATTCAGACAGTAAGGGATGTTATGACGGCAGAAGTTGAAAAGGAAACTCGTAATCAAAAACGTGCCGATCGAATAGCAACATCTCAAAATGTTCATATTTTTTTTAACACTTAGAAAAGCTTTAACCTTTCCGAAACTGACTACATCCGCAGCTTAGATTCAATAAAATCTAACTCACATATTTTTTTGTGCCAGAAACTTAAGGATCTCGTAGGTCTCAGGAAAATTTATACTGTCCAACTGTCTAACTTATATAATAAACTTTAAAAATTAAAACAAATTAAATCTACAAAATCTAAAAAAATAACAAAAATTTTAGCATTTTCAGATTCATGTATCGGGCAAAATATAAATATTAAAACTGCCTTAAATTTATTGAAACTTGTTCAGAGTACGGAAGAAAGAGCTGCGTCAGTTAAAATGAAATTTTTGGTAAGTGGACACATCTATTTGCCTAATGACTCGGATTATGTCATTATTGTGTTACATACGAAAAAAAATCAAAATATTTTTTGACCAGATGATTAGAAGAAAGCGCCATTCAATTTAATCCATATGACCCCTCAAGAGTTTCTTCAACAAAAGATTTAACAAAATCAATCATTAACAAAGAAGTAACAGCTACAGTGTGTGCAGTGAATCGGCTTAAAATAAAAGAACGAAAAATAGATTAAGTTACAAAGGTCCAAATCCTATCGCTTACAATTCAGATGTGACTTCAATGAAGATTCAGAATTTAATACCATTAATATAAGGAAATCTGTAAGAGGCAAACCGCAAAGTTCAGCTCTTATCATAACCTAAAGGTAGAACAGTGACAAGGCAAAAAGGACATGATGGACCTGCTAAATTTATTTCCTTCCTGTTATCATGGTCACTATAAAAACTTGACAACAAATTTCCAAATTTCAGTTATTTGGCATTCCTTTCAGGTCGGCGATCCTTCAGCTAGATGATGAAAAATTAGCAAACCGATAGCTTTCTGTTTGCTAATTTTTAAAACAAAATATGAATTATTTCATCGCTCGCTATTTCTCAATTTTTTGTTTTCTGTAGTAATTCAATTTGTGCACTGAGCGGCTTATATATGGACATCGTCATCTAATTAGTTGCTAATTAATCAACTTTAAGCATTGTGGCTATTAAAGATGGAAGCAGCATACTGAGCCAGTGCAACTCTAAGTGAAACCTTGCACAGTACCAACAAATGGTGGTCAATATAGATTAGTGATTGATTTTTAAAACCGAAATCAACTGACAATCGAAGTAAAATTTTCTTGACTCTTTTAATAAACTGAAAATATTGGAAAGTCTAAAAACTGTTGAGCCTCTTTTGTCACTAGATGGTGTTCGTTGTCATATATCGGGCAATACTAATCAGTTGAGTCAAACCGACATGGTGTCAAGCTGACATGCGGGACGAGATATTCCAGTCTACAATTCTCATATGGACATTTTTGTATTTCGTCATTCAATAGTTGTATTCATATACAATGTCCATAGTTGTATTCATTTAAAAATGAATGAAATTTACGAAAAAAATTGTTATATTTTACAATATCACTACAATAAAGGTGAGAGTGCATCGAAGGCTCGTGAAAAAATCTGTGGTGTCTACGGTCAAGAAACTTTATCAAAAGCCACAACCTCGCTTGGAAAATGGATCGCTCGCTTTCGTTCGGGAAATTTTGGTATCACAGATGCACCTCGCTCAGGTCGACCAATCACTGAAAAAGTCGATGAAATCTTACGAAAAATTGAAGAAGACCGACCGACCATGACATTGCTAAGGAACTGAATATCCATCACCAAACAGTTTTGAACCATTTGCGTAGGGCTGGATACACAAAAAAGCTCGACGGTTGGGTGCCACATTAATTATCACAAAAATTGAAGAAGACTGAGACATGAGCAGCCATAACATTGCTAAGAAACTGAATATCCATCACCAAACAGTGTCCAGCCATTTTCGTAAGGCTGGAGACACAACGAAGCTGACGTTTGGGTGCCGCATGAATTAATACAAAAAAACTTGATCGAACGAATTTCCATTTGCGAAACGCTAATAAGACGCAACAAAATCGAGCCATTTTTGAAGCAAATCATTACGGGCGATGAAAAATGGGTAAGGTACGAGAATGTCGTTTGAAAAAGATCATGCTCAAAAAAAGGTGATTCATCACAAATGACTTTAAGGCCGGGATTGACACCAAATATTGATATACTGTGTGTATGGTGGGACTGGAAGGGAATTGTTTATCATGAGGTGCTAGAACCTGGCCAAACACTCAATTCGTCTCTGTACTGCCATCAATTAACCGAATTGCAACAAGCAATTCAAAAATCCCGGCCAGAATTGATCAAAAGAAAGGGCGTTGTCTTCCATCATGACAATTGCAAACCACACACATCTTTGATGACCCGGCAACAATTTACAGAGCTTGGCTGGTAAGTTTTGATACATCCACCGTATAGTACAGACCTTGCACCTTCAGAATATTATTTGTTTCGGTCTCTGCAAAACTTCCTTAATAAAAAGAAATTCACTTCATAAAGGGACTGTGAAAATCACTTGGCAAAGTTTTTCGCCGATAAACCTACACAGATGGAATAATGACTCTATCAAAACAATGGTAAAAGGTCATAGATAATAGTGGGCAATATGAACTTAAATAAAATCCATTTTAAATAAATGAAATATTCAATCAGAAAATTACAAAACAAGGCTTAATACTTTTAAGACTTACCAATATATATACAAACCGAACCAATACTCATTCATTCAGACTTCCATAAGCCATTCACTGTAACAACCGATGCTTAGAAATATGAATTCAATGTGGTGCTATCACAAGACCATAAGCCAATCGCATTCGAATCAAGAACATTGAACAAACATGAGATAAATTACTCAACTATCGAAAAAGAACAATTGGTAATCATTTGGTCCCTTAAACGTTTTAGGCCATATCTATTTTACAAACGATTTACACTTGTTACTGACCATAAACAAATCACCCATTTAGACAGTCTTAAAGAAGAAAATAGTCAGCTACAACGTTGGCACTTGAGAATAAATGAATTTGACTTTATTATTCAACATATCAAAGGAAAAGAAAATGTTGTTGCAGATGCCTTATCTCGTGTCCAAATCCTTCACATGTGAAACGGGCAAGCAAACCAAATTCTACCCGAAAATGACAATGGTTGCTTTATTGCAACACATCATTCATCTCCATGAAGATAACCACTATCTTATATATATATACCTGACATCTCTTACATATATATACCTATACAAAGATAATAAAATCCCAAGGAAAAAAATACTTCATCTTCAGTTACAAGAAATAACACCTATAAAAAAACTCTTATATATTCTCAAAGATCATGCACTTCAAAAAGGTACTATCAGGAATCAATTTTCCTAATAAAGACGTTCTTATACAGCTCAATCAGAATCTAGTAAATATAAACTATCAAACCCCAACATATGTATAGTATCAGCACCAAAGATACTGCATAACTGTACAGAAACCTCTTTAAAGAAGAAATTGCAAAAATACATGAAAAATCAGACCACCAAGGTATAGATAGAACGTATTATTCTTTGAAAAAAAGGATTACTTTCCAAAACTGCGAGAACTAGTAACTAATCAACAAATGCGATATTTGCAAGCGTTCAAAGTACGAACGTTATCCAACCAAACGAATATTCAAGACACCGAATGCCAAAAGAAGTGCGGCATGCATATCATCTTGATATTTGGTTCAAAGATCAAAATCAAAATATTTGGTTCAAAGATCAAAATCATCCACACATATCTGTGATTTTCAAATTCAGCAAATACTTTGCTGTTTGCCCCATTAAAAATCGGCAAAGGGATACAATTAACCATGCCTTGCTAGAAACCTAATACAATCACCTAATACAATCGACTGGCTTTGAAGTCATAATGTCTCAATTAATTTTATATCTCCTTTTTAGCATACAGGAAATGCAGATGTTGAAGTTACACATAGAATTCTAAACAAAAACTTAGGCAAATTCCTTATTCGGCAAGTCGAGGAAGACAAGAACTTCCTGGAATTAGATCCTGTCCAAGAATATGTCCGTATCTATAACGCAACAGTGCATTCTGTCCACAAGGAAAAGCCAGGAAGAGCGTTTCATAAACAAACACCGACTCCAAATCATGAGGTCCATGCGAAATTACTCCAAAATTAAAGCAGAAATAATGAATATCACAATAGGACTCGCAAATAGGAAACTCTTGACGAAAATTACATTTGAAACGCAAATATAAAAAACGAGATCCTAGATATATAAAATTCAATAAACACAAACACAAAATACATACACAACGCTTCCGGAAGGCCAAGCGTTCTATAAATGTGGGTCCTAACAACTCTAGCAAAAATAATAAACCCCAATACAATGGATTAAAATATATCGTACTCTCCGTATCCCTTTCGACTGCACTCTTCGCCAAAATACGCAAATATCATAATAATTATTTTTGAAAACAAAATCAGTAGGACTCGAATCGCAACATACTCTAGGAACGAGGTTCGTATCAAGCATACACATGAGTTTTTAGTCATAGCTCCTTTAGCTCCTTTAGCTCCTTTGAAAATCCTATGTTTTTCCTGGATGTGCACACATAAATAATTAACATGTAAGAAAAGACATTTAAGGCGAATGATAGAAAGATATTTCATGAAGAAAGTAAGTGATGAAAAAGGATTTCGCAAAAAAAAATTAAACATAATAATATTAAAACCCGAGTTTATAATTTAGAAGGCCTTTTCATGAAAGAGGCATCGGTCTTAATAATTTAGTTAAGCCGGGAACTAGATACTTTTTTGAATTCCATTATTACAATCCTCAAAATTGTGTCTACATCTCAACAGCTCCAACTCCAAATAAGAATTTGTTTGCATATCTTTAGCGTCTTTTTACCAACTACACCAACAAACATTCCAACGTAGGTTGATCAAACGCATGTGTTCAATGTATCACCATACGTCCCCAACCACAAGAAAAACAAATACAATACAAGAACGGCAAGCCATCTTGCAAGTGGCTGTGTTTGTCTTACCTGTCCCCCAAAGACGAAGAAGAAGATACCACACGACCGAACCAATCCAAGCCAAGCACATTCTCTTTATCAATCGAACACTGATAAGAAACCTATTAGATAGTGTGTTGGAATGTGATTGGGTTTGCTACCTTGCGACGCTGGAAGCCTGGTAAGAATCGAACGAGCCGATAGCTTGCATCTGAACTGAAAACCCATAAAAATTGGGTATTGATTTTATCGGAAATCCCGCCACACCCTGCACGTACGTTGGGGATGTAGAGATTTCGGCTCCCATGTTGATAGTGGTAGCAAGTCGTGGAACACATTTTGTCGATGGTCCATTGAGGATGGAACAGATGAACGAAGGTTCGCGCATGATGTGATAAAGGAATGAAAAGGGAGAGTCCTTCTAAGGAGAGAAGGAATGCCAAGGAACACAATGATGGGCTCAATCAATGCGGCTAGAGTCGGTGCAAAGCAAGAACTTTCGGTGAGTTTTTCCTGTACGTTGCGAAGATTTGAGCAGAGTTTTGATAGAAAAACATCTTTTGATTTCTGGTATTTGGGAACTGACCCAGTTTTGCATCTTGCTACTTTCTATTTCCTCAAGGAGGAAATAAGTACAAGTTATATACAAGTACAAGAAATGTACAAGTACAAGAAATGTACAAGTATATATGAATATGAATGAGAAAGTCGGAAATCTGTTTATCGGGAAATTCAGCCCTTTTTTCATATTATTGCAAATGCTATGTAAAATCTTATTTTTAAGTTGACCATTCCCTATATTTCGTTGTTATTTCCTCGCTTCCTTATACGTTCATGAGCAAAGCAAATCATTGCCATGGCTTAGACAAATTAGAACAAATTCGTCTGTTTGCATTATTTTAATAAACATAGAAAGAAACTAGGTGTAATACTCGTACGACCCTTAGCATTTAAGACGTTAAAAGTAGAGAATAGAGGTTTTTCCATTGAAGACATAATAACTTTATCTAATAATAAAACACAGAAATATTTGAGATATGAGTTCAAATTGAAAGTATAAAATTTTTATTGAAAGTATAAAAAACCTTATATTAAAAAGAAATCCGATGCCGTTAGAGTGCATGAATGAGGCGACCATTCGACCGGACCATTTCTTGAGATAACATGTGCATCAAATCTGCCTTTCAATAAATCGATTATGAGGCGTGCTGTATGGCTAGTGGCACCGTCTTGTGGAAACCATATAACGTTGATATCGAGTTTATCCAATTGTGGCCACAAATAATCTTGCAGCATAACACAATAACCCTCTCCATTGACGGTATCATGACTGTATCATCATTTTCATCCAAGAAAAACTACGGTCCAAACACACCTCCGGCATGAAAAGCGCACCAAACAGTAATTTGAGACACTTGAAACACTAAACGGTGTCACTGCTGCCAAAAAACGCACATTTTGCTTATTAACAAAGCCATTGAACCGGAAATGAGCTTCATCGCTAGAGATGAGTTTTCGATGCAATTCTTTATTTTCTTTAAGCTTTGCCAGAGCCCAATTTGAGAAGTTTCGGCGTTTCGAATGATCAAGAGGCTCTAGTTCTTGAGTCTTGCAAGCACGAATTCCACGACCATTTCGCAAAATGTGCCATAATGTCGGTTGAGCAATGCCCAATTATTTAGAACGCCGTGGACTGATTTTGCTTATTTTGAATCGACGCACTTACAACTGCTAGATTTCCTTCGCTTCGGACTGTTCGGAAGAATTCGGGATTCAAACTTACTCTCTATAACACGTCCGCATGTAATAATCCCCTGGGACGATTATTATGGCGAAAATTGGAGTGAGTAATTTTCCGACTCAAAATTTCGGTAGTTTTTTTTAAATTTTTTCAAAACGTTTCTGGTTCCTTAACTTCATCAAAATGAAAGCGTTGACTTGAACTACCGTTTTGAAATTGACAGCTCATTAAAAAAGTTTAAGGGTGCGTTCATGTAAAGATAAGGAATTGTGTTGTCACTAATGCAAACATAGTACATAAAACATAAAACGAACAAAGAAACTAATTATCGATATATATTCGATAACATTAATTAAAACACATTCTGCAATTCAGTAGTTTGGAATGTTTGGAACGTGGTGTAACATAGCTGAGTTTTTTCTTGTTTTTTTTCGAAAAGTTTGATAGTTTTTTTTTTCAAAATTCTTGGGTGATCATGACCTTTTAAACATTGTATGATTCCCTGAAAAAGTGGTCGTAACGAATATGTCATAGTCGGCGGGAAAAAAGAAATTTCTGTTTCCATCACATCTTTATTTCCTGAGCCACTTTCCACTTCCTTTATGAGCTTAAATTTTTGATTAACAGACAAATTTTTTAAAGTTATGACGACACTTTAACACACGCGAAAATGTCTTTACTGTAATGCCGCCTGTACACTCTCGCCGTGGCACAGCAAGGCATGACGAGTGTGTGAGTGTACATGGTTCACTCGCTTGTATATCACGTCTCGCCTCGACAGCTCATCACTCCGAGTTGGTAAATTGTGCGCGAGTCAAAATATGATCTCGGTGATTATGTGTGTATATTCTCGCGCACTTCAGTTTAGCGCAAACGTTGAAAGGATACACATCTAGAACAAGTTTTGTAAGTTCAAAGTAAATTGTTGGAAGTAAAAATGAGGAGGAGTTATAATAACTTAAAGCACAAAAGGCAACAGCTGTCCTTGCTTGTAGCGTGTCCATTCTTTTCGGAGTTCACAACAATACTGAATAAATGGGAGTGTACATGATTGCACTCGTCATTCGACCCTTTGTGCGAGTGTTCGCGGCGAGGAATAAAAACACTACTCGCGCGAGAGTGTACAGCCGACAAAATAGGCGGAGTATTTTTTTAACTTGGAAGTTAATTAGTAGTATGTCAAGCAAGAGATCTTACCAAGCGCAGGAACTGAACTGCCTGCATAGATACGTCAAAAGTAATTAGTTGATCTCCCCAAGACATATCGAATTGGGGCCAAATATTTCCCTCGAATTAAAAAGTTCGAGCTAACACACATTCCTTACTCTTGATGCCATTACCAACCGATTTGGTTCGATTTATAAAAAAAATCGTTATCGAAATTTGACTTATCGAAGTTTGACTGTATAGTCTACGGAATAAAGTTGAGAAACTCAAAAGAACCGAATTTTAATGGTTAATTTCTGTTTAAATCTCGTTTTTTGAGTTGGCGGACACGATGTTCTAGGATTATTTTTCTATCCTCAAAAACTTATTTATTATTTATTTTAAAAAATCCATAAAATCATAAATAAGCTTCGCAATTCCTGAAAAATTCGTTTGTATATCTAAAATGTTGTTAAATGTCTGTGTGAAAGTTCAAAACGATACCTTTTTCCCTTGCATGAAATACAATTCTCAAAAAAATTGCTTACTGAAAATCGTCACCTTAAAGCCCCCCTAAAATGAATTAATTGATTTGAGCTGCGGTTTTGTTAAATGCATGGCTTCATGCCGCACTTGTCTTTTCAGACTTACTTAGGCTGAGCCACTGATTCGCCTTTCAAAGTTCTCCTGCCCACTCTTTTCCCACATGTTTATTTTATTTCATGATTCTGGATACTTGGATTCCCAAAATTTTGCGTGCTCATAGGCCAGTGTCAAAAGTTGCTACAAGGATTGCTCAGAATGCATCTGGCTGTAAGTCAGCAAATATTCGAAGAACGCCTTCTCTTGCTGAGATGGAAATACTTGAGCGACAGGATACTTTGATCCATATAAATTAGAAGTTGACGGTTGATTTTCGTCATTGGCTTCTCTAAACTTCTCAAAGCGAGGTTGTAGAGTTCTAAGTTTAATGCCGTACTTTTTAGCTTTTTGTCGCATCGATAATACGCTTGTAGTTACTTCAGGTTAGCGGTCTTGATCTTCTTTTCATATTTATCTCTCCTTTCGGTTTTAGGTTTTTACGTTTGCACCATTTTCTGATGACAACAATAGAATGTCCATATAAATAAAACGCAAAAATGTGTATTAATTATATTGGGATAGGTTAATACAGTGACGGGACACATTGTGGTCATCAATGAGCCAAAATAAGAGTAACCTATAATAATGTTTGCAAAAAATATATTGTGCTGTTGAAGCTATCTTATTTATTTAAAAAATGGAAATCCTTCATAGTTGCCGGCCTAACTTACTTTCGGTATATTTAAATCTGTAATTGATGGCATAGAAGATTGCGTAAGCACTTTTATATTTGATGTTAGGTTTTTACTTGACTGCACTTAAAACACGTTCAATCTAACCAAATGCCACCGGATGACTGGCAGTGAGCTCAATTGCAATGGTACGCTTGAAACGTTTCGTTTCGCTTTGTTTGTCAATTTACATGGCCGGTCGCTGCGAATTCGTTTTTCACCTGGAAATTTTTAACATTATCTTTAGATTTTTCGCAGATTCTTTATCTAACTTTAAGAAGTTATTTTGTTCATTTATACACATTTTTGTGCAATTTGGAGCCATGTTTAATTCTCTTCGCACATTTCTTTGCAATTTGGAGTCATGTTTAATTCTCTTCGCATATTTCTTTGCAATTTGGAGTCATGTTCAATTCTTTTCGCACATTTCCTTGCAATTAGGAGCCAGGTTTTATTCTCTTCGCACATTTCTTTGCAGTTTGAAATCATGTTTAATTCTCTTCGCACATTTCCTGGCGATTCGGAGCCATGTTCAATCTTCTTCAATTGAACCGACAAATAATCACTGACAGCACAACAATATATGTTCCGATATACTTCGGAAAACTCCCTTTTAAGCCTAAAAATGCAAATAAAAAATCTCTCCAAACTTCATATGAATTTTTTAATTTTTTTTCGAAAAGTCCAATTACATTTGTCCACCATATGTGTTGTGAATAAGATTTACTTTTTATATTGTCTCCAGAAACTCATTTTAAATCTGAGCTATGTTTAATGAAATAGATTGAGATACATAAGTGTAGAATAAACTTCAATTATATTTCAAAGCTTCGAGCCTTAAAAGTACTTTGGTTTCTCGTACCGTCTCCGATAATTTTAGTCATCTCTGCATATTCCAAAAAATATTTGGTTAGAAGAAATTGGCGACGGGATTTTCTGTATGAAAAGTCCTCCGAGAAAATGACAGACATTTTTTTTATCGTTTAAATTCAGTTTTACTTTTAATATCAACCTCAGAAAATTCGCAAATTCGATCGTGATGATACATCTTTATTATGTACTGGCACCAAAATATCAATCAAGTATTGATAACAGCGGAATGGTGATATCAAGGGGTATTTGGTAATATGATGATATCAAGGGGATTTATTGTATAAATACAAACCAAAGATAAAATCCTAACTTCACACTTATCTAGAACAAGAAAAAAGAAAAGAACAATTTGCAGTACGAAGGGGCTTGTATCTCGATTGCTTCATTCCGATTGAAGTGGTTCATCTTATCAGTGCTCACTTTAAATTATTCGTTGATATATATTATTGCTACGCATGTGTGATCCCACGTTAGCTTTCACAAATAGTTGTGATATGGTTTGGCTCGTTTGCATCCAACTTGTTCTGTGTGCCGCCTCAAATCCGACTCCAAGAGCTACCAACTGAATTCAATTTTTGTGTTCCTGCCGATTTTCTTGGGCTTGTCCATTATTTGTGGTATCTTTTCATGAAATTCGTGAACATCTTGCAGCTACGTATTAGTGTGACGCTTCCGCACGGAATCGAATCTAGTAATTTGGATACTAGCCTAACAGCAAAATTGGTGGTTGAGGTTCTTGCCATCGAATCTTCCATTGCCATCGAAACAGTCCCAGTCATTCATTCATTCATTCATAGTTCATAGTCGCCAAAGCAAATGGTAATACTTGCTCAGTATCTCAAGCTTATTTTTGGTATCTGAGTTGGTCAGATACTTGCGAGCTTCTCCAACTTTCGCGCCCCAATGCCCCAAACAAATGAAAGGTGTAAGCGCGCACTATCCGCGGCCACTCCGTTCTGCGTTCCTAGTACAATACCAGCAATGTGAAATTGTTGGAGCTCCATTTGAATTACAATTTTCAATGAAAAAGGAGATTGGGGAACGCTTCAGCCAAATCATGCTATGTCTAACGGATTTTGTCTTGGTGGAGTGAATCACTATCCGAGTCCTTATTGGCTCGCGATATTCATTCCATTCATCAGGCATCAGCGTCATCACCATTAATCTCGTGCTCCACCGTCACGTCTCAGCCTTAGCCTTAGCCTTCATCACACACTGTCCGCGACAAAAGTGAAAACGAGCTCTATTCACCATGGTGCCGTTTTATCAGCAGGCTCGCAGAAACCATGCGGCGCGACTAGTTCAGATGAATTCTTCCTTCGCGGGCAGTTTACAAGTTGGCGCGCAAAGTCCATTTTCACTTTCACCTTGAGCTTGAGCTTGACTGTGAAATTCAGTAGGAGACAGCGGGAAGAAAATCCAACGAACATGCTTTATGTGTGGCAAACGGACTTTTGTTTTTGTAAGATAAAACATACTACACATCAAAGGGAGCACCATCTTTTTTTCGAACCGGCAAGCAGAAATATCTCAAGCAAAGATAACGCTAGAACAGCTAGCTGGGTTGCATAGTGAGGTGTGGAGCTGGTAGTGTGACTTTGTCTATGTTAGATTCGCCAAGACGTTGGCGAAGTGATTGCATTAGTTTGTTTCTTAGCTCATGCCAAGACGAGTCATAGGCATTGCGCGTTCGAAGGCTTTTCTTGGAACTGTGATAAGTTTTTGTCTTTTAGTCACAGTAGCAGGCCTCAACCTGCGCAGATGGTTGCTGAAACATACAATTATGCATTGTTGCTTTTCGAATGTATGGAAAAAACCGAAATGTTGATTGTATAATAGTCATGCACCCAACTCTCTTCTTACTCGTAGATATTTGCCAGCTTAATTTGTGCAAAAAAAAAACGTATAAAACATGGGAACCACTCATAATACGATCGAATGAATGTTCTTACATTTAATAAAACTGTGTAAGATGAAAGACAAAAATGCGCTATATTTGAAAAAGTGCAAAAAGAATTCAAAAATCTAAAAAATTCATCAAAGTAGAAATAAATAGAATAAATACAAAATACAAATTAATTCAGACTTAGGTTAAAAAAATTATTTTGTCAACATAAAGTTCTCAAGCAACGAAAATTCATTGTAATTTCTATGTTAGCCTGATGAACGTATCCTTTTGCGATGTCATCTCCGTTTCAATGAGGTTCTCTCACGATATAGGCTTATTTGTTAGTAAATTAGATGTTGAGTTCCTGGTTTTACAGCTTGCTTATAAAGTTCGCGGTATCTAGCCGTGCAGTTCTGCAGATTTTATTGAAACTTGACCACACGCTCTGTGTTGGGATCATGGGCTTTGAAATGTTGAGTCGTTTTTGTAGCTAGCTGTTGGTCGTCGCCATTTGAGGAATTCGAGGAATTTTAGCTTTATTTTCTTTAATTTGTTGCCAGATCCAACAGATCCTTATCCAATGGGTTTCAATCGACAGTTCACCAGTATCAGCAACGATGTCTGAGTCGATGATTGGTGATTATATAACAAGGCCATCTGACCATTTTAATTTTTATTACAGCATGCATTCGAAGTAGATGATCAATTGCTGCACGAGTTTGATTTTGTAAGCCCACAAACCGAGATTCTTCCGTTAAATCTTCCATAAGTCGAAAGGACTCAGTTGTTTCCTCATCGGTACAACGCTCAACAGCTGCAATCGTTTCTTGATTACGCACTGTACGACGTCTCGAAGTATGCATATTATCAGTGAGATTAAACGTGGTGCGGCAACGATCCATGGTTAATATAATAAATTGTTCTGATATGTACGTCGGCTATAAAGTTGACAATCGTTTATTCAAAACGAATCTTTGCAATTGGCAGACGTTGCTCAGGCGTCAAACCTATTTATGACAAGACGGGAATCCAAACTAACCATAATACGCGTGACAGCTGTCACACCATACGTAGCATTAAAATGGGGTGCCATCTTAAAGTTTTATCCCGAAAAAAAAAACAACCCTTATAACAGTCATTTGCTTCAAATCCACTGAATGCACTGAATCCAAAATATTTTTGAATGCTTGCTCAATGTAAAACATTTAAAATGTTGCGACTATACATTGGTCAAAAAGTTTAAGCAACGAGGTATTATTGTTCTTACTTATGTTCTTAAAGAATATTGTTTTGATGTTTGGGTAGTGCATTATCAATCAGTAAAAGAACATGAAATTCATAGCTTTTGTGTTCAAAATGCTCCTTGACTTGTCGAATAAAGCTTATGCCCTCTTTTTATTTTCCCTAACCGGTTTTCAGCCGTTATCGTTCGGTCTTCCTCCACGATTGTTTACTCAACTTTATAGGACTTATTACGTCCTTAATTAGATTGAGCAGTGATTTCTCATGAATACAACTGAAATGTTCTTTGTTGAAATCCCTATAATATATATTACTACAATATTCTTTTTCTCTTAAAATGGCGGGGCTTTCCATTGAATCCAATTCTGTTGCCTCTCGTATTGTTGCTACGTCTTCCTTTGATGACCATTACTTATGGTATCTTCCTCAACTGCTGATTCAAAATTCTTCTTCTTTACTTTTTTCTTTGCTGTGCTTGCTTCACTTAAACACCTCGAACCCTGGTGCTGATTATTCTTGTTGTTTGTCTTATGTAAGCTTCGTGACAGATAGGGCATTCAATCTAGTATAATACCTGATTAGATGTCTGGTTGTCTATTTGTTCTTGGTCAACCCGTAGATGTTTTTCAACTGATTTTTGCTGCTTGCCTCGATTACTCGTATGAATTCATCATGTTGTACTATGCTTCTTCGTTCATCGGTGAAACCCTCGATATTTATAGCTGCCTTTCACAACGCCTCTGTAGAATGCGGTTTGAGTATTGGGGAGCCTTCGTTCTTTTGTCGAGTTCTTCTGATTATCCCCACAATGTTCTTGATTCTTGAGGTCTTAAATGTATTTTAGTTTGTAGCAATGAAGATATATTACATTCCCTTCTCCCTGGTGGTGATTTTTTGAGGTATATCTCACATTCTGTAATTGAGGGCTCTGTGAAGAGAAACTTTAAATTTTTGCGTAAACTTCAACGTGGTTGGAATCTTCCATTTCGTGTGTCTGTTGCCTTCCAGTAAGTTTCAAAACTGATGTCACCAATTGTGCCTTATATGAATGTGGCAAGGAAATTCAATTTTCCATCCTTTTCTTCCTACATCGTTAATTTGAAGTTCTTGTGTGCATTGTTTAGTTCCACCAGGGTTCGTTGCAGATTTCCTTTCTTGACGTAAGAGAAAATATTAACTTCATACCTGATCCAGCATTTCGATAGTTGGTCCTCTGTTTTTAGTCCATGCTCCAGTCCAAGTCCAGCTCCAGACTATAAAGCGGTGATCTTGGATTTCCCATAGCTACTCCTGAAAAAACTTTTTGTCGTACACCACATGGACAACTGGAGATACTGTTTGGTTTTTGTCCTGGCGTTTATGGCATGGATGATGTCTATGGCTTAGAACTTGACCATGGCATGGCTTTCTGTTGACGGTTTAAGCATTTAAATGTTAGACTTAACATTTTAAAAATATTATATTTATTAACGTATAACTATAGCACGAACATGATTTATAAATAAATAAATAAACTATTATTTAATTATTATTAAAACCGTACTACAAAACCAACGATTTGAATGCAAATAAATTAAAAGGGAACGATTTCTTCGATTGGTTAAATCCTCCATTGCTATTTTGTTAGTTAAACGTCTAATTTAGAGGTATGGGAATTTAAGTTGACAACACTTTTCAATGCTACGTATGGTGTGACAGCTGTTAAGTTTGATAATTAATTTTTTTGCGATGTTATCATCAATAGGTTGACGCCTAAAAAACGTCTGTACATCGCACAGATTTATTTGGAAAAATAACGGTGCTGTTCGAGAAGCTCATCGTCAATTTCCATGATCGACATAATCGTCCATCGAAACAATTCATTCAATTAACCATTGTTCGTTTTGATTAGCTATTGGACGCACGTTTAATCTGACTCATGAAAAAACTGCGTAATAAAGAAACCATAGCAGCTGTTGAGCAAAGTATTGATGATGACCATGAGTGAGTCCATTCGACATCGAGCTCAACAATGAAACAGGTGACCATCCATATTATGGAAGTTTTACTGAAGGATCTTGGTTTGCGGTCTTACAAAGTGTAACTCGTGCAAGAATTAAAGCTGCTTGTCCAAACCCGTTGCATCTGGTCACCGTTTGGTGAACTTTATAGGTCGGTAGAATCAATGGTCCATATGTCTTGAAAAATCCTGCTGAGAAGAACGTGACAGTAAATGGTGTGCACTACAGAGCCGTGATCATTGAGTTTCTCGGTTCGGGATTGACTCACCGTAATCCAGGACACTTCTGGTTTCAATAGGATGGTGCGTCAAGCCATCAAGCATTTAATGAGCGTATAATTTCTGGTTTAGAACCTATGAAGTGGCCTGTAAGATCTTGTAATTTAACACCGCTGGACTATTTCTTATAGAGTTATGTCAAATCTCTCATGTGATACTCGGGTGAAAGACAACTTTTGTTGGGTTATTGGCGAGTTTCAGTTCCAATTATTGTATAGCGTAGTCGAAAATTGGACTTCTCGTTAAGATTTCCTTCGAGTTATTGGAGCATCATTGAGGTCCAAACCGAGGTCAACATGATACATGGTCAGGAGGATTCGACTCTGATTCGTAGCGAAAATTGTATGGAAGAAATAAGCGATATCTTCTTGTTATTTTTCTGGGGAAAAGCGTTCCAGAAAGTAAGTTCATCGTAAGCTTTTGTAAGATCATGGATTAGTAAGTAAGTAGAAAGTAAGATCATGGATTTCCCAGTGCTGAAGACTTAGTACAGACGTGTGACCAAGTACGTAAAAGTACCAATTCGAAACAAGGAAATAGGGGTGCGAATGTACACCTCACCTGTGAGGTAGCTCCGACTTCAAGCGGACTTCTCTCTGGCAATCAGGTTGGTGATTAGTCGACATGGTTTTTTTTCCGTGGTGCAAGACGTAGTCACTGAAGAATCAACAGCTTGGAAGCAAGTATGTTTGCCCTCATGCCGAAACAGCTGCGGACTCGGCCTCAAAAACTAACTAAACCCGCGCGGAGTTGAAAGAAGACAATGGGTTAGCAATCTTCCATTGAGGGCATTGCATTTAGAACGAGGGTACTTGTCCGAGCCACTCGATCTTCTCAAGTGTCATCTGGTTAAAAGGAGGTGGCAGGAACTATAAGAAGCACCGTGGGGGATTTCACGTGGAAGATCATGGTAAGCTGATTTGATTTGAAAGTTTAGTGTTTTGTTAACGTTTCGCTTCTCCTATTTTGCGAACGTCGAAGTAACAGCAAAGTAGGAGTAGCTCTTGCTATCAATAGCGTTTTGATTTATAAGAATACGGAAAGTACACAGCTGAGTTGTTTTATGGATTATCGAAAAGTGCAGAAAATCGTACTTTTCGGTAATAGCATTTCCGCAAAAGGGACTGCAGGGGCTACACTCCAGGGTAAAGGCTATAAGGGCTATCATCTCGTACGGCCATGGTTGCATAAATTGGTCATATTGAGAGACATAGTAATTCCTTTCATATCACGAGGCCAACAAAGAGGTAGATCGAATGCAAGTACGGAGTACAACATTAAAGAAGGAAAGAATGGCCAGTAAGAATCAACATTGAATTAACAATATATTTGTTTCCAATTGTTGGTTCGGATGTTTGCAACCTTCTAAAAAATTAAAAAAATTCTTGTTAGATTCCATTTTTAGGTTGATATTTTTATTTTGCAACAGACAGCTGTTTCGAGGCCGATATGGTCCCTTCTTCAGTGTTATGTCTATTAAAGTACAAGTGGGCGAATTATCTTTTTTAAACCTATAACATTTATCATACAATAAGTTTCCCTTCATTATCCTCAAATCTTTTTCTATCATATTTATGGCCTCAAATTGTAAAGATCATGTTTAAACCTACTATTTGTGATTATTTATGGTGTTTAGCTTTGGTCTCACCTAAAGGATAATTTACGGTCATTTTTACTTATAACGCTGAGAGGAATGTAGCAACTTGGGAAGGCTTTAGATACGCAGGGCAATGGATTTAAGTATTTGCTGATCGGAAGCTAAACTGAAGGAAAGTATGCCTGTCGGGTCCAATAAAACTCCATTAGAGGCTAGAGTGTGGTGCATGAGTAGCGAGTGTGTGGTAAAAAAAATTAAACAAACTAATTAGAAAATCATAAAAGCCCCTATCACGAAAATATGATGTCTTAATTCTTAAAGTTCATTTATTCCATCCGTATTTGAGCGACTTTCTGGAAAAAAGCAGCAGTAAGGCAAGAAGAAGCAGAGAGTTTTCATCGGAATTCAAAAAAAAAAAATAGACATAGGGTTCCAAGAAATAAGGAGGTTATCAACCATCCTGTTGGTATTGACAAACCTAATGTGCTGATACCTGGTGGCATTCAGAAGAAAAAATTGTTAATCAGAAGTGTAATGTGAAGTAATGGGTTCAAAACTTTGTGTCGTGTAGTTCAATAAATTTAGTTGCGATAAAATAAAATAAACAATAATAAATTTAACTTTTTGTCATTTCTAGAAATGTTTCTTATTAGAATCGATGAAAAGGTAGAAAAAAACGGATTGCATATGCAGAATAATTAAGGCTCTAAACGTAATGAACCAGAAATGATGTCAAAAAGGGGAAAATATATTCTGATTTAAAGGTCTGATGAAATGATAAACATTGACTCTCTTAATTTTCCAAAATTTCTAATTAAATACGAAAAGAGTCCAACTCCATCGAATAGCATTCATTTAGATCAGGATTATCATTGGGTTTTTAACATGGTCAAAAATGAAGCCAAGCAGTGTCTACACATAAATCTGATTGCAGTGTGCACATATACGCTATTCGTCCAGCCTCGAAACATATAAACACATAAAATTCAAGAAAATATGTGAACAGTGTTTTTGCATGTAATGAAGTTCATTTTTACTAGGCTCACATGAAATCATTACTCAAATCGTGTCTATTTTCACAGTACACATTCATTTATTTCCGGGAGTTCAGATTACATACGCTCCTGCATGCGAAAGAAATGTATCTACATACGCGTATCTTCCCATAAGGTGAAAAGAACGAACACCACCAGCTCGTGTCCGCACGCAAGATATCATCGCTAGTACAATACAATCTGCCACAGCACTCCATAAGTTTCATTGGTGCGCTCGTCTTTCCTATTTTGAATTAACTCTAACGTAAAATTTAAATGGGAATTAACGATGTGAGTAAAAATTTAATATAATGTTGTATGCGACGACCCAACCACCACACTTTATCAGTACAATAATACTAATTCAATATGGACTTCATCAAACACGGTAATACTCGTGTACACATGTTAACATATGGGACCGTAGAAATTGAACATGTGGATTTCGAGCCAGGACCGCAGAACCGAGAAGAAGACGCTTTCGGTGTAAAAACCTGTTCAGAACATAAAATACATATTAACAACATTTGGGTGTTGCATCGAAATGCCCCGACTCCATTCATACACATGAGTAACACATATGATACGGTGCCAAACACTCTGCTACTGTTAAGCATCACATAACAAACCACACTCATATGTACCAACAAAGCAAAGCGCTGCCAATGTAAGACATGTGTAAGACATGAGAACACTACATACCGCCTGAACTGAAGGAGTTATCTCCATACACACTCACGCAGGCAAGAAAAACGGGCATGTGAAGCAGAAGCCAGCCAAGAGTCTGTTGCACATGGACTCATATGCAGGTTGAATTTACTCTGTATGGTGGAAAATCTCCTTTGACTGCTGCAGGCCGTTTCAATACAACTGGAAATCAATAAAATGATATAGGCCTACGTTTTGCGTCTTTGTCAGCAGTGCGTCATTGCTAATAATTCAAGAAATAACCACAAATGGGTTTTTTCCAGCATTTGCTTCCACATATTAAAAGCTTCCACTTCTCAATCCTGGAGTCCTACGAGGTCACTCTGCACATTCACTACTCAGTAACCAAAATAATGCATATAATTAATAATAATGCAAAATAATTATAAAACCTAAAAGAACTTTGAAACCGAATAAGAATTTTGTAATTTTGATAATAATTCTATATAATTATAGTAATATGATCGTTGTCCTGTGGGTCGTCAAATGAAAGCCAATCCAAGAATGTTGATAAGAAGGATTTCCTTAAGATTAAATCGACCAAATTGAATTAGTTTTTTCCGATCCAAAATGGGTTTAATTGTCAGTTTAGGCATATCAGGTTTTAATTTACCATAATACCTTTTGTGGTTGGGCTTGGAGTCCTTTTCTCTAACAGTGTTTAGCTTGAATCTTTACCCAGGATAATAGGCCAAGACAGTTCAAATCTAGTTAAGTTTTAAAGCTCATTTTTCATCATTCTGATCTGGCAAATATGCATTTTAAGGAATTATTATGAATATTATACTGCCGAGTTTTTTTTTTGCTCGGGAGGTGAAAGCTATTTACGTCCTGAATTTCGGACTCCCAATGGTAATCGCAGTACCGACTGAACACCTCGTCTACCACAGCGAGAGCTTCGGACTAGGCCCCATTAGTCTCGCCTAGCGGCGCATTGAGGTTAGGAGAAATCCCTGTTACAGCAGGGATGAATGGGAAGGAAGAAAATTGCTGTTTCCCTTCTTTATGATTTGAAACGCAGTTCCAATTGTCCTTAGATGTCAATATCTTTGGTAAATTTTGTGGAGGGAACATGCCCATTTTCTCGAAGAGGTTCAAACGGAGCCTTGTCCATATTTCATATGCGAAGAAGGTGTGCCAGGCGTCATCTGCCTCCCCGGGTAGAACAATCAAACAAGGGACGGTGGCTTTCCCATATTATACAGATAAGACTTTAGATACCCGATCCGCTCAGTAGTTGCGTCAAGTAATAATCAGTCACACCATGCGTTCTGCTGAAACACGGCCCCTAGGCACTGATGAGCCGTGCAGTTCACCCGCCTTGCGCTTCAATTAAACAGGTTTCTTGCCACTAAGCTAGGGTCCTTTTCCTTTCCTTATGGCTAACATCTTCTCTCTTCAACTCCCCCTACGTAAGAAGACTCGCCTTCGATTTTCAACAAATAGCACTAGGGAGACCACCTTGGCGATAACCGTCCCTGTCGGCTCAGCTACAGTACGATATGCAGCTACTACCTACAAAGCTCCTAGCTTCCGTACCTGTGCGAGAAGCCCTCGGTACGATTCCTTGGTAAGAGCGTCAGCGCAGACTTTGAAACCGTATAAGAGCGTTGAGTCCATTGCACTCATGAGTATACGTCCTTTGCTCGAGGTTGATCCTCCAGAGTTGCTATAGGGCGACTGGGAGTCGGACCTGATCAAAGAAGCTCATCTTTGAGTCAATCATCAAGCTAAGATATTTTATTGATTCCTTGGACTAGATGATCGTTTACCAACCCGAACGGGAATAAAATGAGATGTCAGATTCTTGGTCAGTTTGACGACCTCTGTTTTTTTCAGCGTTAGACTAACACCATGGCCGATCATCCATTGACACACTCAGCGGAAGATCATACTTAGTTTTAGTTGCGCCTGTTTGACCCTACGTACGTCGACTAATGCTGCTACGTCCTCCACATATCTGGTCAGACGCGACTCTCCCGGTAACTGCAACCTCAATAGCCTATCGTACGTGACATTCCGTAAGGCTGAGCCAAGAATGGAATCGTGTGCCACCCCTGAAGGCACATCGATTCTTCGCCGATCCTCGAGTGTGTCATAGACGAGCTTCCAGTTTTTGAGGTAGTCCATCAGTATCCACGTCAGATATATCGGCAGCCTGGAACATTCCAGAACGTGAAAATATATTCCCACCTGGCACAATTGAAGGCATCCCTCACATAGCATGTTTTCAACAATACTATTCACATTGAGTGGTGATTATCGTGGCCTTCCCGCTGGATCGAGTTCACCAATTCTGTCATTGCTCCTATCATGGATTACCCAGTGCTGAAGACTGAGTACAGACGTGTGACCGAGTACCTAAAAGTACCAATTCGAAACAAGGAAATAGGGGTGGGAATGTACACCTCACCTGTGAGATAGCTCCGACTTCAAGCGGGCTTCTCCCTGGCAATCAGGTAGGGGACTAGTCGCCAGGGTATTTTTCCGTGGTGGAAGACGTAGTCACTGAAGAATCAACAGCTTCGAGGCAAGCATGTTTGCCCTCATGGCGAAACAGCTGCGGACTCCACCTCAAAAAGTAACTAAGCCCGCGCGGAGCTGCAAGAAGACAATGGGTAAGCAATCTTCCACTGAGGGCATTGCATTTATAACGAGGGTGCTTGTCCGAACCACTGGTGGTGGCAGGAACTATAAGAATCACCGTGGAAGATTTGGGGCTGAAACCGTCAAATCTAAGGGTCATTCTCCAGAGACTACTCACAGACACACACCAGATCCTGGGGGAAGCGGAAAAAATAATACTTAGCAGCTACTAGATCCCTTAGCTGACAGTGGGCCGGAGGCCGGGTCGCTATGAAAATAGCCGTCGACCGAAGGGAAGTATTCGTAAAAAATAATGGGTAATATCACCAATGTTCAATAGAACGTCACGAAGGATGCTAAAAGCGGGATGAATACACTTGAAAACTTGGTCAATAGGATTCAATAACATCGCTGTAGATGGCTAACGGTAGAGAAAGAATGGAAAGAGCGCCAGGAATTCATCAAAAATGTTACGAAATATTAAATGGCAAAAAGTGACCATGTAGCCCACCGAAGCTGAATAGTAGGGAAACAGTAAGACAACCCGAATCATAAGTAAGGGGGAGGAGAACGATGCTGGTTTTCAAATGGTACGCTCCAAAGCACAATAGAAAGCTGCGTAGAAGGTGCAGCGTGTGAAAGCAGAAAATATGATCAAATACACGCCCCCAAGAAACACGTAGGTGCAGAACTCAGCGCGAGGCTTATACAGACCAAACGTAAGCAGTGTAGAGAAGCACTACTAATTAAGCTGGCAGACGGGAGGATTCGCGTCGATGCCCTCAAAGAAATCTGGCGAAATGTGGACACTTACGGAGGAAAGGGTTGCAATAGTAGACCCGAGAAAGACGCACAAGGAGAAAATCAAAATCGACTGATAGTGTGTATAATTAGACGGAGGGTAGTCTTAACTCAATGCTGTAAGGGCCTTAACTTCGGACACATTTCTTCGGACTATAACTGGCCATAAGGTGAGAGAGTGCATCATGGGCAAGGCCAAGAGATTTAAGTCTGAAGATCTGGCTCCTATTCCAGGAAGCGGAAGGTGCCAGGAGTTCAAAAGGCACTTAGTTAGGGAAAAGTAACAATATGGTTCAAGACCTCCAGATCAACCATCATCGGATTGAAACCGCACATAACTTGTGGGGATATGACTTTTATCAGTGTCTATCACATGTCAAAGGAGCCAATGCCATCCAACGTACGGTGTACATATAAGCTGAATGATTCCACAAATGAATTTAGCCCAGCAATAGAGACTACTGAAGTGGTTGTGAAGTGTTGAGAGACCGTCAAACAAAAAGAAGATTCTTGAGTCTCGCACTATCTATGATTTTATATGGAGCGCAGCTCTGAACATGGAGCTGAAACAGCTAGGGCAGTTAGAGAAACAGGAGCACTGTCAGGAGCCAGTTCTACTGGTAATCCTAGGGGCGTTACCTAACGACTTCCTTGTTGGAGAGCGTTAACGAATCGACCTATGAAGACACTAGTGTTACAAAGAATCAGTCACTAGCGATGAAAAGCGACGCACTCTCGACGAGTGGCAACAATTGTGGGAGCATAAGCTAAAAGGAGTATGCACCGCGTGGCTCATCAACGATTTGAGATAACGGCTAAGTCAAAGGCATGGTGAGACTGACTTCTACCTGTCCCAGCTATTGCGCAGACACAGTTGACTTTGGAGTATCTGCATAAAATTGATAAGTCAAGGTCTTCAGATAGCATATTCTGTATTATAGAGAAACATGACACCAGTCGTAGGAACTCTTACGTATCCATGTAGGGGTTGCGAAAAGCTCCGTACGAATAGCTTAATTGAAGAGATGCTGAATTTGACTGGCGAATGGAACCAGGTAGTACGCTCGGGCGATTTTAATAAGTCATAAAAGCAGACTTGATTGATCTATAGCCGAGAAGGAATTCTAGTGTCTCGGGACCAATAGGCTCCATATAACATGACGGTCTAGCCCGAAGTATTATGTCAAATTGTTCCAGACAGGGGACTTCGATTGGGACGGGAGGTATTTATTCGGCAACCTGGAGGTTTTGTGCTCCTTGGAGTTCACAGGCTATTTACGTCCTTCGGCATTCAGGGCGTAAAAAGCTTTTACCTCCTTACCCATAGTAAAAAATGTCATCCTTACCGTTGGAAAGGATGTGCACGACAAACTGGAGAAAGCTGTTTGAGCACAGAAGGGCGAATCCTTGTTCGTGATGACTTTAATGCTAAGATGATGCCAACAGATTAACTATTCGGTTAAATCGCTGGGTGGAAGCCATGATGACGTCTTTGAAGTCCTTTGTGCATTTGCTTGAAAAATGGACTGGAGGACTTATCTGTGAGGGACTACCAGTATAGTATCCTCGAAATTGGCGAGCGAGATACTCGACCCACAGCAAGCCGTCCTCTACCCAAGCACTGGAAAATTTGCTGAAATGGGTGACTGCGGCGAGAGTGGTGACAGGGACGAGGGGATTTTCTATAGTAGTGCACTAAACTCTGAGTCTCAACACGTCCGCTTGCGATTGCTCTATTCCCAGGCATTGGTCACGACGTGATGAGATTGCTGTGTGCCGGTGGTCAACAGAAATAACTTAAAACCGAAGGAATATCCTGGACTCGGAGCCCAACTTTAAGGTATTGGGACGCCGGCTTATGGATCATATATAAAGTGATCTAAAATGGATTCAAAGTACTGCTGGAAAAGGCTCCTTGATGATATCAACAGGGGTCGGACGTCCTAGGTGTTTCACGCGCAGAAAGTGGACGATTATGTTCGGGCATTCAACTTTTTTTCGTTACGTTTGTTTTGTTGCTTCCAAATTTCCAAAGAGCTGGTTAAAGTCGTGCATGTATTGAAAATGTGAAAAGCTGGGAGACTAGAGGGCAATCGAAAACGAATGGCTACATAAAGTTTATCAGCTTTGACCTGAAATTGAATGTGCTCATTTAAAGCATGTTTGCAGGAGGCTGCTATCCCAAAGTGCTAAAGAAAAGTGAGATTTGCGCTGATTAGATAGGGAACGGAACTACCATCTCCTTATTAGCTCGGGAAGGTCCTCAGAGATAAATAAGGACGATGTATTGGCGAGCTGGATCTGGAGCGGAGGATCTGCGATTTATTGGTGAGCTGGCGTAGTTACACATTTGGTTATTGTGGTCCAACAGGGAAAAGGGAGTAGCTTCCACTCAAGGAGTATTGTCTTGCTTGTAGCGTTTCATGTCAGAAATGCATTAAATTCCTACAAAATAGGAGGATTATAGTCTCAGCATTAAGAGTCCATTAGGTGTTGAGGTATCTAATTCAGATTTTGAGGTACCACTTCAAGCACTGGAAGCTTGTCTATGAAAGATACAGGAATCAGCGACGAGCGTACTTGATAGTGTGACTTTTGAAAATTTGCATTTTTGCCCAACAAAAATGAAATGGCTCGAATGCTAGTCCTTTGAGGATGAAACTACCGATCTAGAGGTGTTAGCATAGCTGAGTTGAGCGACATAGCTACCTTAGCCACAAGGCGCACTGTAGAGCAACCGCAACTCAGACTTGGTACGAGAATGCGCCTGCTGAACAAAATGCAGACCCTCAGCGATACAACCGTCAGTGTCAGCAATATTGCCATCGAGTGCTAGAAGACGATAAAAGACCTCAGCTTGGTACGTGACTCGAAGATGAAATCCAATCCAATCCAAATCCTCCAATCGAATCAAAGCCTTGGCGGATAAGCCTGGAGTAAACGTACCGGGCCTTAGCTTCCAGGTGCTCAACATCAGGAAAACGCGAGAAAATACGTCTATTGATGGACACAGTGCAGTTGGTACTGCCATGCGGCTCTTGAAGTTTGGGCTGAAGTTCTGAGGAGAAAATTTTATCGGATGTTAGTGATTGATGCAAAAGCAAAGTTGAGGGGTTCTACCAGTTTTTCCTGCCTATGGGATTGGTTCTGAACCGGCCGTCCTTACTTATCACAAGTACGGTGCCAGTTTTTGGGACGTGGGAGCACCAGAAGGAAACGGCGAAGAAAGAGAGACTGGTTCAAGAGTGGAAGGACTCGTTTCTGCCAGGATTGTTGGACCAACTTAATATGTAGTAAAGGATGAAGGAGGGACAAAGTCAACTGTGTGTCATACTACGTCCAAACGGTTCCTCATATAAAGAATCATCGATCACTTGTCGGCGCCGAAGGGAGTTTCTTCCCAAGCGATTCCTTTGATTTCTATGTGCACTGCTGAAAGCGGGATCTCGCTGACCCAATGGTTCCTTTTAATCACTTCTTAGAAGCCCACTCCGAAAAAAAAGTTACAAGCAGCTTCTGGCAAGGCTCTTGGTATGATAGAGAATGTATTTCGTTGGTAGTCCAGTTTATTCGTGTCACTGGGAGTCCAAAAATCAGGTGTAAATCGTCTAGACTTTTATTTACTTTGTAGATGGATTATTCCCCCTCTTCTATACCACATTCCCCCTCCCCAAACAAAATAAATCTGAAATAAGTAAAATTGATTGATGGGAAACTAATTGATTCAATAGTGGGCTCTGCAGGAACAATTAGTTATTAGAGAATATTAAGGACATGAAATATCGCAATCACAATTGGAATGTAAAACCACAACGCGGCTGTGGCACAACGCGATGTTATATCAATTTTCCACTAATCTAAAGCAAAGGCTAAAGGGGTGGACGAACCCGGTTTGAATTTAAAAATTTTTTTTTATTTGACAATCAGTATAAATCTTCTATCATCGAACTTGCACTCCAAATCGTTTTATTTAAATAAGATTGATACCATATTGACATGGGACATGGGCTGGGCCTTCATTCAATCATTCAAAATTACGAGACCAAGACGGAACAGGAAGATATATAGGGGCGCTAATGCCTTCCAAATATTCCTTTCCACAGAAAACAACATGTCCAATAATATCCTAGCCTTTTTAGGCAAAAATTTGCTAAAAAATTTACGCAAGAAGTGCATCTAAGGAGCGCTGTCAAGGGATCCTGCGAATAAGTTCAACAAATACTTACTAGGCTCCAAGGAACCAAAACTTTCCGAGCGTCATTAGAAGAAACAAAGTTTCCTTAAAAATAATAAAAAATTTCGCAATAATATTCATTTATTATTCTTAGACCTTTTTTTAAATGTCAAGAGTTAACAAAGAAATTCATTTTCTTTCTAAATATTTGACAAATTTCGAAATGTCTTGACTAGGAATAATTACAATAATAATTATAATATGTCTTATATAAAAAAGGTAGTTAACATAATTTATATTCATATACAAAGAGATTTAATAGTACTTAACTATTTTTATGTCTTACATTTTCTTCCTTTGATTTTGTTTTTCTAGAATTACGCTAAAACTTAAAATGACAGCGTTCGTTATGAAATGCTGAATTATTAACATTGCTACCAGGATTCAAAGTAATAAATTTGATGAAATACTTGTCTACGTATCGTATAATACTTTTTGTCTTAAAATGATCAATTCTTATTACGAGTTAAAGTAATTAGAACAGTTTATACTTCCTGACAATCCTTTTTTTAACGACTTTCGACTCACTCACACCTTATGATCGAATTTATTTCTACATTTGTTTTGTGTTCACCTATGTTGGGTCTTAACATGAAGCTAAGAGTATTTATATACAAGAAATACTTAAGGATACAAATTTATTATCTATTTTGTAACAAAGAATGATTTTATTCGGGAATAATTAAAGGATAAATGTGAAAGATTGCAATTGTTAAGGATGTAAAAATACAAAGCTTGCACCAATCAACTGTTTCTATTTTTGTTTAAATGGAAACTTAATTGTTTTTTTTATTAAGGCTCGAATTGCTTGAATGGATTCGTACATTTGCTACGGAGAGTATGGCATCGGGTTGGATCACAAAATAGCACATCTGTCAGGATTCATAAATAAGATCGTATGGCTCTTTGTGTTGTTGTTGCTGTTACTACATAACAAACGCGTATAACTGCTCAAGGTTTGCAATGAATTCAAGACATTTTTCAGTTTTCCGTTCATTATAACATTCTCAACTTTATCCTTATAATAATAATAATAATAATAATGTTAATCTGATTTGTTTTAAAAAAATAGTGTATATCACAACAGGAGCACATTTGCTTCTCGGACGAGAAAAGAAAACAATGGCGGATTATGAAAATGGCGGGGACTCGCTTTCGGACGGTATGCGTTTCACTTGATTCACATTGTCGTAGGCTATGGTGAAGACGCTTTTCTTTTCGGCGATAGGATTTCGCCGACCCATGCTATGCAGGAGGGAGTTCATGGCGATGCCGGAATCGTGATCGTCTTCCAGCGTGGCAGCATTCAGTTGTTTTGTTTGGCTTTGCGCAGTAGAGGTTTTTTGAGACGAACTGCCATCGATGTAGATGGTCGTTCCCGTGGATGACACTTTCACTTCGTTTTCTTTAATCGGGGAAGGTTTTGGTTTGTACTCCTTGGCTTTCTTCTTGCTGTCAGTGCTGGCAAGCGGCGGCGTTTCGGGGTACATGTAGTGCGGCAGTTTTGTAGGAGGGACTGGTATATCGGGGGCAGGATCGTACTTGCGTTCGAAATGGTGCTCTGAGTGCTGCAGCAGTGGATGATTCGATTCAGTTTCAATACGTGGCTTAAGACTTTTGTTAACCAGAATGTCTTCTTTCAAAAGACGCGCCCCCTTCGGAGGCGATTTGCGAGGCATCGGTTCTGGCTTCTGCTTGCCGCCCTCTTCTAGTGACTCTTCCGTTTTTGCAGGTTGTCTTTTGATAACTTTCTTGTCGCTTCCATTGCTGGGTTTCTTCGTTACACCTTTGGTTTTCAATCTATCTGGCCTTTGGTCTTCAACTTTGGATCCTCTCTCTGAGTCCGCAGTAGTGCTGGAGCTTTTCTTTTTTGCATAGTACCATTCCATATACTTAGGCACACTCTTTGTACTTTCAGCGTCGTCATGCTCAACAGTTTCGATGAGGTCCGTTTCACTTTGAGCCGTCAAGCGTTTGGCTCTTTGCTTTTGTTTCTCGTTTGAAGATGGCGGCTTTGGAGCCACTCTTTTTGAGGCACGAGCTGGTGGTTCAGAAGTTGTTTGCCGTCGTTTGGATTCCTTCACTGTAATAGACTCCCGACTTGTTACAGAGTCCTTTCGCGACAGACGAGGTTTTGAAGATGGCGTTGCAGGTACAGATTTTGTTGATTTTTGAGATTGCTGAGAGGCGGATTGCTTTCGATGTTCAGGTGACGATGGTCGTCGGGATGATGATCTACTTCGACTATCTTTTACTCGAATTTCAATTTGCCGGCTATCGTCAACGTCTGAGTAATACTCCTCGCCACTGTCAGAATACGATTTGCGACGTATAACAATTTCATCGCCATCTGACTCTCCCTGTGAGTCGTAATATGCAACTTCTTTGACGTGAATTCGATGTTTCTTGCGGTCTTTCATGCCTGGGCTGGCTTGTTCGTCCAGAGAGTCGGAAATTTCCATCAACAGATCTTTGTCCAGAGAAGACGACTTCGAATTCTTCAATTTAGCTTTCGATTCCTTGTTGTCGCCTTTCATTCTCTTCAGCACCGACGCTTTCTTGTCCTTTACAGGTGAACGTTTTTTGTACTCTGCTTCTTCGTTTTCTTCCTTGATTGGTGTTCGGATCTTCCTTTTAACTTCTTCAACCATGACAATTCTCTTTCTAGGCTTATCGGCCGGTCTGTATCGTATCTTCTTTTTATGGCGCTTGCGCTTTATCCAGTATACACCATCAGGACTATTCGGAGGACTGTATCTGATGTACTCATATTCGTCATCCGACATAGAATCATCGTTCTCACTGCGAGCTCGTCTCCGCGCGGAAGTCGGGACTCTTTCCGTCTGAGTTCCAGCCTCACAATCAGTTTGAGTTGCAATTGCCATCGAATGACATGGAAGACTCTGAGTTTCAAGGGCAACTTCTTGTTGGTTGTAGCGCTCTTCAAGCTTCTCCTTTTCAAGTAGGATTTGTCGAAGCAGAGCGTTTTGTTGTTTCAAGGATTGCTCCAGCTCTTGCTGAATGAGCGATTGGGTGGAAACAGCTGCTTGCATCTGACCTTCCTCATCGATTTGGTTTCCGCTTTGCACGGGTTGTGTGTGTATAACTTTAACGTCCGGCTCCATTGTGGAATAGACAACGCTGTTCGCTCCTGATTTGGTCCCGTAGAAATCGGTTGTAGTTTGTATGTTTTGAACTTCATTGGGCATCGTTTGGATGTAAGTTGCTCCAGGTACTATTTGGTAGTGCTCTCTAATAATTTGTTTGCCATCTGGTTGCTCCTCGATGAATCGTCTCATAAGGATCTCTTTGCCACTATTGTCTACCATAACGAATTGGGGCTGTGCTAGTGTGGCTCCTTTGGTTGGAACATTCACATAGATATTTTCTTCGTCCTGCTTGCCACGTGTCATCAACTGAAGGATCTCTGCGTTGCCGTCTTTGATGAAGAGTTCGCGGTTCGATTGTCGTTTCAGACTACTTTGTGCCCCATAGTCAATGTCGCTTCCACGGTCTATTTCATGGCGACGCATTGAATCGTCGTCAATGTGTCGTTCCTCTACTACCCTCATATGCTTAGATTTATACTGATTACGATAGCTATGTGATTCATTGTGATCATCAACAACATCTTCAATGTACGCATCACGATCATTAATCAAATTTGTTCTAGAATTATGAAAATGAGTTTCTTTGGCTGCATTCATATCTTTTAGATGATTTCTGCAAAGGAACCATATTTATAGATCAATTAAACAGCTGAATGCAATTGTATCGAGTAGCAAACTTACTTAATCCTAATTTTACGATCGTCAGCTGATCGTACGCGACGTTCGTTTTCTATACTATCAATACGGCCACCACCATCGTCCGCTAATTTTTCGTTATAGTTGATACGACGACTGAACTCCCAATGGGTCGGTTTCGTTCTGGGGTCTGATGTCTTCTCCGCTGACCACGCTTCCCGTCTTCCCATCCATTCCGCGACCTAAAAATAGTAGAAAAGCAAAGAAATGAACATAAACTCTAAAATCGAGATCCTTTTTCTTGTCCCCATACGACGATAACTTTCTATCGCGTAATCTAACTAACATGCAGCAGAAACTTTACGTGAATCTACGAAGATGGTTATTGTAAGTTGAAGATGGTGAGCACGAAATAAGAAATGAGACGAAATACATTGGCATCGGAAAATGAAGAAGTACTAGCTTGTGCTTGCTGAACAATCCTTTTTTTGCGGTTTAATAAAGTTTGTCCTTCAAATTTTGCAGGAACAAGTCTTGTTACAAATTTAAACTTGCGCCGTCGAGCCGGCGGTTTGAACTCTTTCAGTTCTTCTTTTGTGGTGAAGTGCAAACGGTTCGCCGGCTTTAAAATTGTTTCTTTTTTAATTTTTCGATACCAAAGTATGATCTATATCTAGGATATCACTAGCATATCACTACAAATTATAATGCGTCCAACAAATAAAACCAACAAACACTTAGTAAAGAACGTTCAAAACAGGACGAAAAAACTGAAGTAAATTTGCTGAAGCAAAACAAAAAAGGAACCGATTTTCAAATCCTTAATTTTAAACAAAATCCAAGCCGTTTTCAATGTCCAAATTCTACAACAACATCAACTACTTTTACAACATCTACCTGAACAGATTTTGTCTGTTTTCCATTTGCCTTTTCTCTATGAACTAGATGAACATCGTCTTCAGTATTACCGACATTTATAACTCTTTTGCTATAAGAAAAGAGAAATAAGAGAAATGTTTGTGTGTTTGAGAGATGGAATTTTTGATTTTGATTTTTTTTGTAGTGGTTTCGTACTTTAATTTTTAAGTTTGTTGGTGATTGGACAAATTATTTTTTTTTATCTAAATAACTCAAAGTAATGTCAACTAAAAAGGATAATCTGTGCTTGATTTATTTGAAAGGTTTTTTCCTGGTTTTATTTTCATGACAAGAACAAAAGAGGGAGATTTGAAGTCAGCCATGTGATTGTCAAACTCGTGGTAAGTCCAGATTGATTCAGTCTTTTATGCCTTGATCATTTTTTCAAAGAATTATTCAAAAACATTTTCATAAGATTCTTTATCCATTCTTGGCCTAGAGAACGGAAACGCTTTATATTTAGATCTTTCGATGCTGGGTCTGCTAAAGAAGTCGCCCTTGGTCCATCGTACTAGCAAAGTAGCGCCTTTAGAAGCAGGACGAAAAATTAATATTACCTGTAGCGGTTGTTCTATAGGGAAACAAGCCACGGATTGAATTGTGGGTACCTGCCTGATTGGGGCTAATTCACGGTCTCAAAAACTATTCAAGCTGAGACAATCAACAACTATTTTCTCCCATAATAAAGTTAGAGATACCAGTTTACAAACAACTATTTTCTCCCATAATATCTCAGATCCTCGATGTAAACTGGTATCTCATTGAGGTTTACCAGTTTATATTGAGGATCTGCAATTTGCTTTGAAAATTATTGGTAGAAAGGCGTGCAGCTATTACTGACGCTATTAGGGACAAGGCCACCGATATACACCACTAGCTACCGCGGTGCTACTCGAATGACCGTCACCCAAAGGCCTGGCCTATCCATACGGATGGGGGCTTGCCAGCTACCGATGGTACCTGAATCTATCATTTGAGTTGAGTTGACACGAAATGTGTCGAGTATCAAAGTATCTAGTATCAAATAAGCTCTACGCCGCTATGCTTCTAACCAAGATCTCAGTTCTAGTGTTTTCAATGATTGTTTAGGGACCGCGCGAGCACCAACGCCCGTCGGGGTCACCGGAATCGTAACTTTACCGCAGCATTGGGGAGGAAGTTTCTAAAGCTATTTCCAATCTAACTTACAGAAGACTGACAAGTTACGGTCTCCTGATTACTTATTGGACCCGAGGGTGACAGACGAAGCCAGAAGCAATTTTTTTAATTCGCTAGGAGGATTAGGCACAATTTGAGTCTCACTTAGAGAATCAGTTTGGAATTAATTGAAGAACTTAATTTCAGCTGAAGTTTAAAATGTTGGTAGTAACTAAAGACAAATGAAATGAAAACACAGTCCTTGGACGGTTCTCCAAATGGAGGAGGAAATCTGGGAATGTTTGTCTACGAAGCCGGAAGACGAATTATTTGTGTAGTAACCCATAAACTCTCTATTATTATCAGTTGAAAAATGCGGAAAATGAGGTTTCGCAAAGTCAAAGACGCTATTCAGTGACGAAAACGGAATTCCAGCCCAAAATATTATAAAGGTGACATGGGAGGCCGTAAGCGAAAGTTTCATGATGACAGGAGACCCACCCTACTGGGGTATATGACCTTCCTAATCTAACCACAAAATGAAATTATTATTATTTGAATTGATAGAAAACCCCACAGACTTATCGTAGAGACATTTTTAATTTCCAAAGAAACATTGAGGCCTATTAAAGACTTCGGCCGTACAGCTGGAGAATTTTTAATTCAATCCACTAAGGCTTATGATTGATTACAAAATAATTCAGGCTAATGCACTCATCGTCCTCAAGATTCGTTGTTTAGTGGTTAAAAAAACCATTTGCCATCTTCTAGCTCATATGACAGTAGTGAACTTTTTGACTATATAAACTACCATATGCACTTATTTTTCAGGTTTGACCAGTTCTATCCAATTCAACACACCCATGGAAGACAAAAAAAATCTTGGAAAAAAGGCATCCATAGAGCGATGCTGCCAAAAACTTTCAGTGGATGGATCTTATCTAACCTGTCGTCGAACTTATTCAGGTTTCAAGATAAATTTTTTGGTCCTCGGCATATTCCGTCCCCGTTAGAAGAAAACAATTAAGCGAAAAAGATCAAGTATATAATGGGCGGCAGGTGCAGATAAATCTAGCCCTTAGGAGCGACTTCTACAATCTAGGTCTTTCTGTCTCATATGTGCCTAAAAGTGACAACTCCTGAATAGTTATGCTGGCTGTGACGGTCGAAACCACTATATTAGGGTTACATAGTACAAGCTTTTGATCTAGGAAAAAGGCTAAGACAAAAAATTGGATTTAACAAAGTGGAAGCACTATTAATAATCCCTTGACCAAATGGTTCAAGATAATTTGAAGACGGCAATCGAGGACATGACCAGGTTTGATTGATTGAGAGGTGAAAAAGGGAATAATGCTTAATCCACCAAACAAAAAATGGTATGGGTTCCTTCAGTTGTTTTCTTCATAAAACCAATTTCAATCTGAATCCAAGCATTTGAAATATCGAGTTATCCTGTTGATATTTATGTAAACGTGATATTAGATTGATTTTGGAAATGAATATAATGATAATGGTAATAAGTCCTATAGCAGGCAATATTGTAGCTGAAAGTCGTCGAACTAAACTGTCAAAAGTGGGACATCGTTCGCAATAGGGCATCGTCCGTAGGTTTGCTCGACTTGAGACGTTTGACCAGCCTTGTGGAGGGCGTCAAATGCACAATATGGTCTTTTTGAATCTGGCAGCTGTGCTTGTATGCACTGAGGATTGGAGCTTACTTAAGGGTAAAATTCATTAAAAGTCGAAACTTTAATTTTGAAAAGCGTTGTTCTGAAACCCACATTTTAAATATTAGAAAACCCTCAATCTTATTTATACTTTCTTGGCAGTACATTTAGGACTCGTTTTTCCATATAATAACCCGTCAGATTTGCATTTGCGTGAGCTTTCCAAGAAGGTAAGCGCGAGCTTTTCAAGAATGAGGCGTGGAGATTTTGGATGAATTTAACACGTTGTTAAATAAAACGAAATTACGTCATGCTGTAAAATTCCATTTTTTTCGCTTGCTTGTATAAATGCTTAGGCAACATTTCCATATATTCCAATATAAAGACTATTTACGACTTTCTTGACTTATTAAAGTGTATGCAATTTATTTCCTCCACCATGCAGTCAGGACTGTCTTGTGCTCTATGGTGACTTAATTTTATGGTAAAAATACTTCATGTTAATACTTCAAGTAAGGATTGTGAAATGGTAAACATAGGAAAAAGGACACGGAATTTAACAATCAGATTTCCTTCATTCTACGTTTATTCACACACAACTGAACTGATTCCAGCTATGCACCATACCCATAGAGCCACAGACATGAGCCCATATAATTCCCAATTCGATAAAATTACTACTCGAAACTTACTTTACTACTAAAGAAAGAAAGGACTAAGACTAGATATATTGGATTACAAATTTAAAGTTTACGAACAAACGCAAAATAGCGAAGGGGAAAATATAAATGAACAACTGACAGCAAACTCTAATACCAATTTGTTTAGTCCTGATTCCGATCCTTATTAGAAAATTAAAACCTAGTTTTGAACAAGACAACATTTCCATGCTGCCCAGAAGACCAAAACATAACAAGCCCACAACACTTGATTAACTGAACCCATCCCTTTTAGCGACTTATTACGAGGCTACACCTGTCCTTGAATCCTTGATATCAAAACCTCACAATAAAGAATGACATACACGGCGATAGGAAATCAAAAACGGACTAATGATGGCGACAAAAAATGGAAACACATCCTTTTAAAAATAACAACATGGTCCGACGGATCTGAGGAATCACTTTAGTAGCTGTAATCTGCTCACAACATACAACAAAAAACTGGAATACTTGAAATCGGTATCCTTTCTCTTTTTTATCGATTTAATTGAATACAGATAAGAGTACAAAATAGCTCCTGAAGGGACAAACAATGAATGATAGTGCGGATATGTTGTTTTGAACAAAGATTAATACCAACTGTTATCTTCCATCAATTCAATGAGTTGATAAGTTGATGCTACCGAACCCAAGGACTTCCAGGACTTTTTTTTATCATTACACATTTAAAACCAAACTAACAACCACCTAATGGATCTGATAGAAAATCAAGGATATCACGTAAATACGGTCATTTCGTTTCAACAGATTATAAGTTTCGTTAAAGGATTTCATATGAATCCAGGAAACTAACGTAAAAATATAAGGTGAATGGACTACTATTATTCTCTCATCAACTTCCAAAGTTGAGATAGCACCAAGAGAGTACACAACAACTAAACAGGAGTGCATAACATTCATAACGAAAAGGATTTCAAGAGGACCGTAGGTAATATATAGTGCTTGCGTCGAACTAAAACATCTGAGACTTTTTGGTCGTGTTGCAGTCTAATTTTATAAAGGATTTACCAGACAATAAAATGATGAGTTACACTGGATGCTTTGAAACGCAAATATAAGTTAAAATTGCCAAGGAGGACCAACGATGGGAGAAGAAATCCTAAATGTGTGATCAGGATAAAATTGAATGTTTGAGTTTTATTTCGTGTTTAAGGACGTATAGGGGAATTCAGTACGTTTGTAAAATTTGAAGTTCAAGAAAGACAAATTGGTGTCAGGTTATTTTCTCGATAGGACTAGACAGGACATAATGATTCAATCATATAGTTTAAATCTTACTGAATTGAACAATCTGTTTCTTATTATGCCTTATCGATGTAGTTAATGAAGAAAATTGTTGTTCCTAAATCCCGGAAATTATCCTTATCTGTCAATAAAAACGTAAAGTCTATAAGCACATAACCACTCAAAAATTAGGATTCAGAGTAAATTTTTCAAATATTGAGTTCTTTTCATCAAAACTATATAAAACACAAACGTACGTTCTGAATTCATGTTATTTTTTCTAAACTATTTTCTGATGTAAGGTAAAATATGCACCTGACACAACAACCTGCGGTCCTGCGGTCAAGCTGTCCTAAACACGACAGAAAGAGGGAGTTTCTGAAGACGAATTCCAATGGTCCCGAAGAATCAGACTATTTTGGAAATAACTGGGACGAAGTCTATGGGAATAAGCGGGATATGCAGGGTGAAGAACCTCGAAGAACCGGGCTATTTTGGCCACGGCGTGGCAGGGACTATGCGTTAGTTCCTGCGCGTGGAGAGAAGAACGAAGTTCGTTGCTAAGGAGCTTTCAAGGAGCTGGGTTTTATTCTTAATCATATACGGGCCGTCACGACTTAAAGCGAAAAAATGATTGATCGTGACCATCTAGTGTTTTACAGATAATGGACTTAATTCTAGGTCAAGCTACGCCGAGATAGATCCATAACAGGGATTCTACTTGATACGCTGAAACAGTTGATTAACTTAGTAGTTTTTATTAGTTTGTGTATGTTTCATGTATTAAGACGCATTGATAATCTCGAGTTTTTTTTCATGCTCTGCTTGGTGTCCTTGTTATAAGTTGCTGTGTCATACTTAACACTGTGATATGTTCATTTGAAAAAAAAGAGAAACAATAGAATGGGTGGGAAGCCTTTGCTAACGGTCCAGTAGATTCCGCAAAGCGCTCCTAGTTTCGGTGTCTACGGTCCGGGTCTATAGGTTATATGGGTAACCCCATAAAAAATCACATGTCACATAACTAAATCTGTTCCTTTGCATCATCTGTACATGTAGGAAAATTTTGCATGTCTTTTATCGTGGAGTCCTTAGACGTTTTTCTTATGGAGCTGCATGCGTGGAAACGTATTACATGGCATTTATTTGAAGTTTAACACTGGTTTTCCAGGAATACCTGGAGGGTTTTGGTTTATAGGTGGTTTGGTTTCAAAAGAATTAATCCTTTACTTAGCAGTTCGTGAAAATTTTTATTTTCAGAGTCATTAGTTTAGTCCTGAATACTCAATTAAAGCTAGCATTGCACCTGATTAGTTTTGAAATTTTACTCGAAATATTGATTTTATTTGTATTTTTAAACTTGAATTCGTGTTTGGCCAAGAATATTTGGTAATTGGGGTACAAATAAGCACCACGTAAGTGAACCGATTTGCCAGTGCCTTAGAATTCAGTGATCACAGTGAATGTGCTTTTAAACCAAATCTCGAATGCGGAACAAATAAAACATAAGAATTTTAACCAAATAAGCATCGTCCCATAAAAGTCAAAATGTTTTTTTATTCGGGCCTCTCAATTTTTCGTAAACGGTATTGACTCACCTAACTTCTATATGTTTCATGTAAAGGGTGTTTTTTGAAGGTTTAAAACTTCACAATGAAATAAAATACGGACACATTGTTTTGGAAAGAAAACCCTTTGCCATTATTATTTGAATGTGATTTTGGGCGGGTGGGTGTCACGACTGGAGTAGAGAAAGTCCGAATAGGAAGTTTATTTTTGACTACTTTAACCAATAATTGCCAATAACACGGCGAATGTTGCCTTCCAAATGGTGAAACGTATCGGGTTTGTTAGTGTAAACAAACAATTTGATGTATTCTCAAAAGGAATAGTTAAGTAGTGTTAAATTACGCCAGTTCACACGCTCGAAACGAGAAATCATGTGCTCATCAAATGCTTCTTTCAATAAGTCGATGGTTGTACGACCTGTATGGCATATCGTGACATCCTTTCCAATGGCCAATGATTTCACCGGCCTACAAAGCCGACATTGTTCAAGTGTCGAACTTTTAATGATCAAATGGCAACCAAACTTACCATAAAATGTGTGACAGCTGTCACACCATACGTAGCATTAAAAAGTGTTGCCCACCAAACCTACCATTATACCATAGTGCGCAGATCAACGTCAAAAATTACGTATTAAAGACAAGGGTCTCCACTGATGGCGTTAAAAGAGTGAAATGTCAAATCAAAAGAGTCAAAACTGTCAAATTGGTTAAGTGATGGATTCAACAGTGCAAAGTTTGAGGTGATCAGTACGATGGTCAAAAAAAAAAAATAGTTTGAAGGTTGAAGTTTATTAGAAAAAAGGTAAAAGCAGAACACGTAAAATTCTTTTTGCGATCAATATTTGTCGACGATTCTGTCGAAGCCAGATGAAACCACTGGATAAGAATTAAGTACATGAGCCGTTCAGCAAAGTTCGTTCGAAGGTTTTCTTCGGGGTTTTCTTTCACGGAGGGTCGTCAAAAACCCATCCGCGTTATGAGAAAATGCATGCCGTAATGCTTGGAATGGGCATTGGGACACCAAAACTGCATATTGGAAGATGAGGAAATAATTCTCAAAACCTTTTTAGCCGAGTCTGAGTTTAGCTTAATGGGACCAGATTCAACAGGGACAATTTGACAGAGAAATGCTGAAGGTATTCAGAATGGTATATTATTTTTACAGGGAAGCATTCACCTAGTATTATTACATGCAGTAAAATTACTTCGGAAGGACTGGGGCCCAACTTGTTTTCGAATTATCTGTCAGCGCTACAAGTACATTCCAGCCTTGCAGTGCCTGTTCAAAAATATACCGAGTACTGTTTTTCAGGAAAAGTTTCCAAGATTTTCTAAGCCCAGCAAGAGGAGAATATTGACTCTGCCTGTATCGCGATTTCGTTGAATTTACGTTTTTTTTAAATTTAGTTTATTCAGCTGAAATATGGACTTGAACCAACAGCTAAGTCCTGTGGTCGAGTTGCCCGCTTAAAACGACTGGAAGAGGTAGTTTGTTAATTAAATTTATTTGCTTATTCACTGAAATTTCCACGACTTCTCTTTTGGAGGGTAACCAAATGTAGAGAAGGTTAAAGAATAAAGAACTTTGTCTTGGCCTGGTGAAAGTTCGTATCTATTCTATCTATCTATCTATCTATCTATCTATCTATCGTTCGCTATTAAGAATGCTTGTACACATATGGCAAAAGAATTAAGGACAACAAGTCTTTTATAATTATTTGCTTTCGGAATTGGAATGGATATATTCGGGAAAACTTGCGCTCAATATTTTTGGGAATGGTAGGAACCCATGTGTAAGAAAGTTTCAGTTGAAGCAGGGGCAACATCATGCTACAAGAACGAATTTAGTCATTTGTTTTGATTTTTGGAATCTATAACTTCTTTGGATTCAAAAAAATTATTTTTGTAATTGTTTTATTTAGGCAATTTTGGAAATTTAATTTGATAGTAGCAATCGCTTGTTAACATGGCTAAAGTCCTTAAGTCGTTATTATGTAGAAAACAATTTTGTTAATAATATTCGGGAGTAGATACTCTCAAAATGAACCTATGTACCCAAAAATGAAAAAATGAGAATAATCTTATGACTCCAAGTGGAAAAGCAGCGGTTTAAGTCCTATTGAAACTTTACGAAGTCCAACAGCAGGAGCATAGCAATTCCGAGAAATCTGGATTGATCTGGTAACACGTATGTTGCGGCGAAACAGATTGATGTGAAAACGACAGGATCATCATACGAAAGGGCTGTATTTACACATTTTTGAATTGGATTATTCAAAACAATTTACAATCGATGATTTCAATCCATTATGAATAATCTGGCAATCGAGAATTCAGCATGGCTTATATCTGAGTTTCCTCGCGATACGTTTATTTAATTATGCTTTTGATGTCCTTTTTATAAAGGGTTAATTGAAAGATGCATACATACTATTTCTTTCACAATCCTTTTTGTTCAACTGTACTAAGAGATAAATTGAACTATATTACTCAGGTTGTCAGGTGTTCCTTCTACTATTATGGATTGAATCCTTGTGAAATCGAACGTTGCAAGTATTTGAAACATTCAAATGAAGCTGATGGCGTCGTTAATGTTTTATGGGAAAACATTTTAAACATTAAACACTGTATGGTCTATGTATGATCTCTACATTTGTTGTTTTGGAGGGAGAAATCGATTAAGCAATCTTACCAGAAGTTCCCGACCTTTTTAATGTATATTACAGGAAATAAATATACCACAAATATAGCAAGATATTCCCATTTTTCATTTTCCAATTCGAGAGAAACCAAAGTCACATTAACATTTCGTTCCTCGGAAAATTTTGCGGAGGTTTTTTCAGAGAATTTTACAGAGGATAACCGATTGATCGTGACTGAAAAAGCTGCGGGCGCTATTTCTGGTGGAATTTATCATTATTCAAAGGTATTTTGTCCTTGGGTGTGTATGGTGGTTGCGTTCACAGGAAGGGTTAAAGTCAGATCTCTTGTCAGGGTCCATTATATCCCCTCTGCAATTTATTTCGATAGCCTAGCATAATTTCCTAGATGAACGCAGTGAGGGGCTCCCAAACGTTAGTTTTAACCAATAAAATATTGAACTATTTCGATTCGATTCAAAAGGACACTCCACCGCCAACAATTCTAATAAAATCAATACAAAAGTTTGTTGATTTTTGTTTGGTGCAAGATCTGAATCAATCAAGGAGACATACGAAAATCACAAATCGCACTTTTTAACTTTTGTTTTTCAATTATTTTTAAATCTTTCGACTAAGACTAAGTTCGTCTAATTCCATAAAGATTTCAAGCTAAATTCATATTAGAAGCGCAGATTAGATTGAAACAAGTCCTAAAGTATACATACATAAAATATATATACGTATTTTTTTAATTTAATTTTTTTTTACTTTGCTCTGGTTAGAATGAAATCGAAAAATTGGAAAATTAGTTTGATTTGTGATAAAATAATAAAAAGATGCGCATATGCTCGATATTTTGAATTATGCAATTTACTGATTAACTCATACTCATACAATTGATAAATTAGTCCAACAAACTAAATTATTTAGTTAAGTTCCAGAAGAAAAAGATACGATAAAATACCATTGAATTTTGATTGCAGACAAATTTTTTTGAAATAATTCAGTTTGTCTTAGTTTTTTTTTTTGACTCAAATTAATTATTTGGTAAATTTTGAATGTATTTTTTTGTCAAATGCTAATCTGTTTAGTAACGTATAGTAAAGTGGAGTATACTAACCTTGTTGCGCTATAGAGTGGACACCACGAACAAATACAGCAAAATAATAAAATTAAAATTGTTGCAGCTATGAGTACGGCTAGTAAAATTAGGAGCCAAAATAATAAGCGATTTTCGGCTCTGTAGATTGTCTGAAATGAAATTATGAAAAATTAATTTATTCTTCGTTTAGTTTTCATATTATTTGTAATAAAAACTGCTTTTATTTATTTTTATCAATTAATTTTCATTTCGTCCAATATGCTGTGATGAAATTCTACGCTGCTGACTTAATTAATATGGGATTTCTACGAATTTTCAGAAGTCAATTGTTTTTAATATTACTGAAGACATCAGGATAAAGGATGTTTTTGTGTGAGATTGATTGGTTTTAAAAAAGGACCTCAATTTTTTTTTTATTTTATAGTCTACGAATCGAACCCTGGTTGGATAGTTCAGATTTTCAAGTCATAATTAGATTATGATTAGATTAAAGTTTCATCCATAAACTACTCCTAAATTTTCCCCTCTTAGTATTTTTTGATGAGAAGTCACAATGATATTTGCCTTGTCAAATTTTTTTAAGGTTGAGAAGCATATAAACTGCCTTGTCTTAAATTTTTGATTGTATTTTTTTTCAATTGAAAATGGTTATTTTCTTCACTTTCACGGAAATTGTCTTTCTTGAATAAGGAAGCAATGATATATCAATGACAATCTCATATTTTTCTCGATCTGATTGCGAAGGATTGCTGTCTATATTCAATTTGAACATACTGTCTCCAGAACTTATTTATTAACATACTGTAGTCATACCAAAATTTACTTTGTCTATTTTTTTATTATTATTTCTAGTTCTTTACTATTATTAATTTTTATTTATTTATTTTTTATTTATTTGCTTATGAATTTAAAATTTTCTTGAATTTAAATCTCATATAGTCAATTTTTGGATGTATTATAACTTAACATAGGATTTAGATTGATAGGATTGAGTGCCATTCGATAAACTAAGAAACAACACAACTTCATCTAAAATCAACCAAATCTTTTCAAAACAAACCATTTAACTTCTATTAAAATCCAGAAGAAAAAGAAGCGAGTCCACAGAGTCCACTCAAATGACGCTGGACTTCTAATTCTAAAAAAAAACTTTTCACAACATAGACTGTGCGATCCTGAGTGTAAGCACAAACACTCCCGGCCGTCTTCTTTTAGAAAGAGAAAAAGAGAGACAGACGGAGAGAGATAGAGCGAGAGTGATAGAAACACATAACACAAACGATTTTAGAATAAGAAGAAGAATATTTTTTAAAATTATTCTTGCTTAACGAAATTGCGAGAAAGGAAAACGGAATGATTTTATTTTTTTGTGACCAAATCCTGTTGCGAACTTGAAGCGTTCTCGCTGTTTTCGTTATTTTGTGCTTGCGTTATGGTCAGCCATCGGCAGTTGAATGAAGGGAGTGCACTCTATGTAAAAGCTACTGTCCAGGTGTAGTTTAATAATAACTTCACCAGTCATTCGGCCGCCACGCATTTAAGTGGAGGAAGGCTATATAGATAGGACCATCGTTGTGTTCGCGGAAACATATAAGGGGCTGAACAAAGATCATTTCTGCGATTGAGCTTCTCTGGGCAATGATAGATCCTGTTGCTGAGGCTTGCTCTACTATTCAAAAATTTTGCTTCAAATAGACTGTTGAAAATAAAATTTGTCTAAAGAAAATTTATCATAGATGGAACTAGGAATAGAAAAGGATACATTAAATTCCAATAATATATACATGGACTTCATTCACTGGACTGAATTCATCAGAATGAATAATATTTTATATTTACGAAGACTAGGATACAAATTCGTATTGCACAGCGTTGTATTACATGAATTCTAGTCCTGGAGCGTCTTATTCACATCAACGCTCTTGGACAAGAACGCGTTGCATTTTTTGGGAAGAAATATGTTTATTTTAATTTGATTTCTGCTGAAAATATGCCCGTAAAACGTGAAAATAGTTGAAAAAATCCGGAAAGTATTGCCGTCTGCCAGAGAATACGTAGCTCGTATTGGTTTTCAATTGTATTCAATGGTTATTCTGTCGGTTGTTGTTTCCTGTCTGTTTTCTTGTCACCTTCACACCTACGAGTTCAGATTTATAAGAAGTAATTTTTCGAGTTGTCATCTTATATAGTATGCAATGCTTGCAAAGGTACAGCTCATTATAGCAAAGACATTTTTATTTGAATATCGAAAATAAACACAAACTTTTTGTTTCATACTCCCCCTGATAAATAATTATCTTGAAAATCTGTCTATCCTGCGAATATTTCAGCCACCTAAACTGTCAATCTGTGAGCGGATACGTATCCTAGATTACATAAGGCGGTTTAGGTCATTGATTATAAGATTTTAGGATGCCAATGATTTATGATTACTTTTGCAATACTTGGTTGTCATTGCTCAGCTTGGTCTGCCTGGCCAAAGATTATGCCGATTTTGAAAATTAATTAGGTTGATCAGAGATCATTTCGGAAATAAGGACTCAGTTTCTTCATAAAGGCTCGCTCTTTTAAGTAAGTGATTACCCCATTTAAGGCAAAAACGCCCCTAAGTCGTTCGGTGTAAATTTAATGTATCGTAATTTACCCGAGAAGGAGTAAAGGGAAAGATTGATGAGAAAATGAGAAAGATTCTGAGAAAAGGTAAAGGATGACAGAATATGAATTTGCCACTTTGTTGCGATCGGAAGATTAAACTAGAAAGCTTGAGAAATACGTATGTTTTTCAATTGTTCCAATTGGTCTTTATTTCCTTGGCTTAAATTGATTGATTTAGTATTTTATTTCTTGCTACTAACACAATTTTAATAAATATGGTTATAATTATCAAGTTTAAAATAAATATGCCCTAATTCGGTCGATTGTTCCTTTGCCATCTAAGTGCCCAACCTATAATACTACTTATTCCTTCTGCGAAAAAACATCGGCAACGACTTATCGAATTACCCTTGTTAGACAACAAATTTTAAACCGGGCGGGAATAAGCCACGACAACGTGCAATAGGTAATCCTTTGACACCAAGTCTCGAGTAATAAAGAATGCAAAAGAATATTCGAACCTAGACTTGGAGTACCTGGCGAGTCACTTTAGATAAATGCAATGGGTCGTAGTCTTGATAAAACACGGCTCTCTGCTTTATGGCCAGTTCTTGCAACTCCTAATTATTAACAGCTTCTTTTTGTCTTGTCATTCATATTGAAGAGGTTGGGTTTCATGGGTTTCAGTTTCCGAATTAGAGGCAGTAGTCCACTGTGGGTGACTTATTTCCAAACTTATCCCACATGTGGCAAAATATTCTCGGACGATTAGTCTTGCTATGAAATATAATGGGAGGCTCCATTGACCCTTGATAATGATCTTTGGTATTTTGGATTTTCATGTTTGCATCCCCAGCAATTATGTGCTTCAAAAAGACGTTTTGAGAAGACTTTCTCAAAAAGACGTGTTTTCTATTTAATGAAATCTGTTGGGAATGTTTTATTTAGGACATTTTGCACGTCAATTTTCAACTCCTGTGTGAAGCTATGAGTACGCGTTTACTGTATTCCCTCAATTGAAAATAGCCATATTCTCTAAAAAATATTTGAGAAAGTTTTTTGTTTTCAAAAGTTCAAACAATAACAATAAAAGCATCCTTTCAGAATTAATTTTCTAGGAAAGATAGCTTTAAATTGAAAAGAAATTTTGCTGAAGGAATGAATGTGTAAATGGGGATGAAACGACAAAATTAATGCTACAAAAAAGATGTTAAGGGGGTTTGTTTTAAGTCGTAAAATTGATTTTCACCATTAACGTTCCAGGACACTTTAGATAGTCACAGTTGATAAAAACCAGATTGAAAATAAGAAAGGCATCAAAGAGTCAAACTGAAATTAACCATCTCTACTATGTTGAATGGACGTACTTTTTTTCACATATTTATTAGTAGGAAATTATTTGAAACTCATGGTCATACTAGAAAAAACTAAACTAAATAAAATCAAAAAGTCAAATTTTTTACATTGTGTCTAAAGTTGCCTGCCTGGATTGGTAAAAACAGTCTCATTTGTACTTCTGGGAAAACATATTTCTCCTTTTTTCACAGAAAAAAAAAGAATGCTCTCATACTTCTCTACGCATCCGTTTACCTATGCGCCTGAATCGTTTTATTACGGTGAATAATCCATGTTTACACTCAGGCCTTCTACATCCTGCAAACATGTAGACACAAACGATTGGAGATTTCCCACAATTTTCATTATCTGAAATTTATTCTGAGAGATGCGTCGACATTTTCTTTTTCCCAACAAAAAACCAGTCGTTTTGAGTCTTCCGACACGGTCGGTTTGGTGAGAGTCTTCTGTTTTCCACACTTCGTAACTTCACTCGTTTTCTAGATTTTGAACCAAGTTGCCTCTAATCTTTCTTTCAATTGCAGTTTAAAGAATAGGATCCATCATATCCAGCATCGCATCTGCATAATCGGGACATCGCTTATCACAAAACTATTATCTTTCAGAGATTGTTAATTTAGTGAATAAAATTTAATAACAGTTTATTAAAAGTACCATCTCGCGTGTGACTGGCAATTCAACTCACAACCTCCGGATCCTTAATACATTAATTATGCAATATTCCCTCCTTTCTCGGGGAAATCTTCCAAATTTCAATTATTTCATTCCAGGCAGTTTGTTGCGATTTCCCAATTTCATGTTTGAATTTTTGTCCTACCTTATTCTGAACATTCTCTATCCCGTTCAAATCTCGGCTATGATGAGGTCAAGGTAGAAGTTTTCGTTGAATATTGTTGCAAAATAAAGTCATGAGAGGACTTTTGTAGATAGAAGGCGGATCTAGTTGCAGAATGAAGTCCTTCCCAAACAAGACGCTTCTTCACTGCAAGGCATTAGCCTTTTCCTTCTTCTTCTTCTTCTTCTTTTTTTAGCACTACAACTCCTCTCGGTTCTTCGCTTCCTGTTCTCATTAACTGTTGCCAAATATACAAACATGGTAATTTTTCCTTTCGAGTTGCACCAGTTTTCCTACCATTGTGCGACATATAACCCCAGGCCATTATTTTACCGTCATTGTGATGATGAAGAGAAACGGTTCGCTGATGGTTTTTTTATCTCAATGTGGGAGTGGGACGAAAACAGTCTTTCCCTTATGATCCATCTAACGAACACGCGGATTTATCCGTCCACAGAACCCTTTTCTAAAAGTCGACAGACTTTTTAATATATTATTTTGTGAATTACAGTCGACGAACTTTATTGTTTTCTGTTATACTACTGTTATGGAAGTGTACCTTCCTTTTAACTTTCCTGTACCTTTCCTTTTTCCTGTTTTATTCATCATATGACTTATTTGCTGTTCACGATGCAAATTAACATTTTGAAACATTATTTTCATTGAAATTTTATCATCTTTCGTATCATTCTAACGTAACTCATTTTCATAATTTTCTCAATGAGATATAACACGCTTTGTGTCCCCTACTGGGGCAGTTTTCAAAGCTTCTTAATATTTTAGCTTTCAAACATGATAAAAAACGGTATTTTTATGACACTTGAAGTGTTTTGCTATATTAATCAAAGTAATCTCGGATCTGCATTGACTATTGATATACACTAAACCCTCGAACGATTCCTTGCGTACTTTCAGCATTATATTTATTCGTCACATTTAAGTGACGTTAGAACACGACAAAACAATTGATCAATGACTGATTGGAGCCGAAGTACGTAACGCTTGTCTCCTGTTTTTAAAAATAATAGTGTTACCATGAGTCTTACAGTAGTGTTACAAATAATTTTGTGAACAAATATTGATGGTACAAATAATTTTGTGAAGCGTTGTACCAATTCATAAGTGAAAATTTAGAATGTGAATTTTTGTTGATAATCTATGGAGATTTGTTTTCGAAGAAATTTTTTCAAAAGAAAAAATTTGGAATACAGCAGAAAAATGATAGATTTTCATTATAGAATATTAATGTATATTAAATTTGTATATAAAGTATTCCATTCAAGAGGTTCATAGTCGTGCAGCGTAAGTTTTTTTAAAATTTGCTAGAACTTTGACTATTACTTTAGACAGGACTGAAAAATTTTGAAGTAATGACAATGAATATGTCTTAGTTGCTATATAACATCGAATAACTCACCTCAGTCTGCTCCTCCCTTGTCATTATCATATACGAGCTGTTATGCTGTGACAACCTCTGTTGGATTTGTGAAATATCTACAAATGAGCTGCCGTCATTTAACACGGTGGCTATAACAACACTCCTGCAAACAGGAAATTAATTAATTTTTACTAGTCAACACTTTTCGTTAATATCATACTTCTCCTTTGAGTCGCCCCCTAAATTCTTTGCACCAGGCTCATCGCCAAGCAACGGCCGAATATCCTGTATAACGACGTGACCACCTGTAATAGTGGACAAAGTATCTTCAGTCTTTTTTCTATCGGGATTAGCGCCAGGCACAATGAACGTTACAGTCCTTGCCCGGCTCTCCGGCGGATACACTCGAATGGTTGTCGTGGAGAATCGCACAGGAACTCCCAAATCGTATGCTCGGGCCGTGATAATAAATACTTCGCTGTCTTCGTTATTATTACTACTATTTATTTGCCTCTTGCTGCGCTTATTTCTCCTGCGCAACACTATCAACTCCCTCACGGTCAGCTCCCCGGTCATCTTATTCAAATCGAATTTATTCTCATAGTTGCCATTGATGATCTCATATCGCACCTCATTATTCGGTGGTGTTGCATCATTATCAATGGCCTTGATAAAGGCAGGTGTTGTAAAATTCCTTAGATTGGGTGAGAGGATGAATTCGTAGATAGCTTTTTCGAAAATCGGCGATTCATCGTTTACATCAATCATTTTTATGATTAATGGTACTTGGGCACGATTTCCCGTCCCATCGTTGTCACGAGCTTCGATGTAGAGATGATACTCGGGCATGACTTCGCGATCGAATCCGTGGTTATCTGTTGAGACTGTGACTAATCCTGTTGCCGCGTCCAAGTTCAAGGAGGTATTCAAGTAGCCTAAGATCTGTGTGTAACGAACTCGACCTCCCATTCCGGTATCAACGTCTTCAGCTTGAACCTGAGATTATGGAATTGGGAATCAACAATGGATTTGTAATTAGGCGAGCTCCATGACCATTCTGGCCATGGATTGGAAAGGAAAAAGTGAATAGTGTATACTAGGCTATCAATTTCGCCACATTTGAAGATTCCAACCACGAGGGTCAAGCAGATGATGATCGTTTTCTTGATAACTGAATTCATGTTACTTAAGAAGAGGAAATAGATGAACCAGCTCATTGTTATCGAAATTATTGGAACGCGTTAGCACCTTTCACTAATCCGATTAAGGTATCAAGTAATTCAACTCACCTGAACCACTTTTGTTCCGGCTGTCATGTTCTCTGGTAATTCCACAGTGTACATGGACTCGCTGAACACCGGCGGATTATCATTTTCATCGTTAATAAAAACGGTGACATTAACCAATGCTGAAAGGTTGGTGGCAGGTCCCAGCTCTTGCGCCAATATCTTCAAAGAGATAATTTATGAATATTACAGGCATGCTCGTGTGATTTGCACTATTAATTATAGTCTAGGAAAACTGAAAATGAATGAATAATAGATACCTGAAATTCAACAGATTTCCTCTCCTCGTAATCGAGGAACTCGTTGTCTCGGACACGGATTAGAAAGGAGGCTGATCGTTCGGCAACATTTGGTGATATTTCGAATGTTCCATTGTTATTCAGTAGTGTTAGTGAGAACACTCCATTTTTGCCGGTATCGTCATCGTACACACGCGGCACGTAAGGATCATTGAATGCCAAGGCTGTTCCTTGCGGTGAATTTTCGCTAATTCGTGATACATAACTGAAGAAAAATTACGATTATTTAAAAGTTTAAAAAGGATACAAGATCAAGTTCAAAGTTTAATTAAAAGAAATGGGTTTTTAAGCACAGGCAAACATGCTACACAATGAAAAATTCAACTGTTATTTGGCAGGATTAACAAAATTTTAGAAAGAAAGTTTCGTAATTTGGGAAGGTTTGGTTACCAAGTATGAAGGCAAACTCTAACGAAACTGTGACAGCTTATATTTCGATAGAATTAAATTGCAAAAAAAAACGAATTTCAATAAAATTAAGGCAAAATTATGAAAAAATTGAAAATAGATCAACGAAATCCTTCATTCTTTGACTTATTGATGTGACCAACTTATTTTTTAATGCCTGGTGATTATGAGCCCTATCCATCGCAACTTCTTACTACGAAAGTACTTCACTTACTTATGGTTTATGACCTACAAAATATGGCCGGTATTTGTTCACGATTTTTAAAGAGCTGGAAATAGTTCAGGTCAGAGGAAATGCAATCCTTATACCATCAAGCACATTTATTTTATTAGATTCTGAAATTACACCAGGCAAATGTCGAACGAACGCGACTAAATCATTTTGATGTCCATTGAAATATCAAGAACCCGTCAAGGATCCCTCATCCTTGCATTGGCTCATAAATAGACGTTACCGTCTATTTATGATCAGACGTTATTGCCTATTTATGCGCCAATGCAAGGATGAGTTTAATATTAAATGCATAGCGTAAATATATACAGCATTAGCACTCTCAGGCGACTTGTCTCAAAAAGAGATAGAAATAGTATAAGCTAGAAATATACTTGTATTGCATTCCACACAATTGCAAATGCAATGTTTCCAGAAAAATTTAGGGGGTTTTGACTCAAAAGTTCTGGGTATTTTTTGGGGGGGGGGGGGGCAGTAGACTGGAAATCTCGTTTCAGATAAAAAATTTCGCATAAAAATGTATATGGTATTTACAGATGAAGTTCCACTAAATCTACTCGAACGTGTACAATCAGAAGTTTGAAGTGATAGCGCAGTATATACTGACGCTATGTTTATAGTCTTGATGGAGTCAACGTGGTCTTTGAATATATCTGCGAATTTTTTTATTTTTTTCTAAATTATTCCTTTATTTATCAATATCGATTTTGTCCTTTGTAAAGTTATCCCCATAAGATATTAGACACATGTGCCAACGTTTTTTTTCCAATCATGGTAACAATTGAAAGAATTTCGTGACCTTGTTAAGATCCTCCTTCGATGCCATCTTTGATTCCTAATCTTGATTCGTGATGTAGCGTCGTCCATTCATGGACATGGGCCCTTGAGTATCGCGAACAAGAAAAAGTCACCGGAAGCCAGGCTGCCGGGAGCGGAAGCGGCATCATTGGTTTGTTCCTTATAACAAAAAATCGGACAGAAGCAATGATATGTGAGCAGAGGTAGCCTTTTTCTTTTTTTGTGTGGATTGTTTGATATTGTTTTAAACCTGATCTGCACATTGCTTAGAGCCAAATGAATGTTTATTTAGTTCAATACTCTGTTCAAATAGTCTGTCAGATTTGAATTTGTGACTTTGAAGTTTCCTTTGTGGCTTTTGCCTGAAGCTGCCTCATTTTTTCGTCCTTTTCAACAGGTAAGGTCAATCTAGTCTCATATTTACGACCATTTTTTCTACGTAGCCGTTCTTCCTTGCGGTGTCTAAAATCTTATAACTCTAAAACAAGTCTAAAATAAAAAGTCTAAATAAAGTCTAAAATCCCCAACGGTGGATATTTTGATATATTTTCCTCCTATGTGTGATTTCATGTACTTCGTACTATCTTTAAACTGTTTGTCGGTTTGGAATAGATGTCCTTTATCAAATTACCCGTAGATCTTAGAATCGAAGTTCACAAATTGCTTCTTTTTCGAGTGTGAAGGTCATGTTCACTTGAATGGTGCGAACAGTTATAGCAGGTTTTGACGTATCTGATCGAGAATTTAACCATGATTCCTTGTTTTTGGTCTTTTGTTCCTTCAATATATCTTAGGATTTATTCCATTAAAAATGTGATAGAGACAAGATAAAATAAACCTCAGGTTTGCATATGTCACTTTAGTCTGCTTGTGAGTCATTTGCCCTTTTTCCGCTCTTGCTTTCCGAATGTCATGCTTTGTAGTGCCGCAATCAATAAATTTCTTTGAGATCGCTGAAACGGTCTTTGATAGATATGGTTAGTAACAGAGCTTTGTCGTCGAAAAATAACGACATAATTAAAAAAGTTATGGGTTCTATCTGGACATGATTGGTTTCTGGCCATTTGGTTTGTCAGTCTTCACTTTTCCCACATAAATCCCTATTTTCGAAGCTGGTAAGAAAGCCGATTTAGTTGCGGCGGTTAAAGTCTTTATGTCTACCATTTTAGTTTGATTCGATTCTATCTAGAAAAGAGGAATAAATCGAGGACTTCTAGTTATTTCTAAGTTTTCCTTTGGTTCTAATATGACTTGGTGTCTTGGCTTGGCTATGGCGGGTAGTACTGGTACTGATGAAAGCTTTATTGGAGCACTGGGATGTAGGGATCTCTTTTTTAGCACTACCTTCCTCTCCCTTCTTTTCCGTTGCAGAAGAGATTCCCATTATCCGAAAGCGCCTCTAGGCGTAAGAACACGAAGCCTAGCTCGAAGTAATATGTCAAATGGTTCCAGACTAGGTTCTCAGGTTGACAAGGGAGGTATTCAGTGGGTACTTCAAAAGCATTGCACGTCTGAGAGTCCCACACTCAGGGCATAAACAGCCTTCTCCTCCCTACCACAAAATAAAGATGACTTCGCATATCTGCTGCATTTTTGACACTCTATTGATTGAGTCTGGTAATAGTTTTATCAAGTTTGAAGCTCCCTACCATTTGAATTTCCATCAACGATTTACCAAATTTGACTTGTCTTTAATTATGGATTTGTTGACCTTATAGTATATTAGGCAGAATACAGCGTTCTCTTTTGATTGCTTAGCGTTTGCCTTTCTTTTTCTTTTGTGTTATTGCCCTTCGATTCCTTGTTTATTCTCTTTTGATAGCCGAACTGGTATTGAGATATTTTTAAAACCTTGGCCTTTTTTCAGTGTGCAGTCTGCTTCATTTCCATGCCTTCTTTTATCATTTCCCTTACTGTTTACTACACAGCTAATGTCTAGAGTAGTTCAGTCCTTTGTGACGACAAAATTAACTCAAAATCCTAGGTTTTCTCGAGTTCTATACGTACCAAACTCTTTATGCTCTTCCCTTTAACTAGTACTGCGTTAAATTTCCTTTTCAGTGTTTGATTCTTTTTCGCGTTCTTGCATTAAATGCTGTGAGCTCTCTGTACACTATTTCGGTCAAACTTCTTCCTTCGATCTGAATTTCCAGGCATCTTCATACGCTCCTAATAGAGTCTCACCTGGTTTTCCATAGAAGCTTGTACAGTTATTGCTTATCAGGTTTCTCCCTATCTCTAGTTTTCTCATGTCTTCGCCTGGTAACGTGATCCATTCTATTACTCTCAGGAACTCCATAAAACTCTTAACGCCTTCTAAAAAACTTGATGGCTTCAGTGCTCACTCTCCTGGGGTTTCTTCATTGATAGCAAGAACCTTAGGGATTGGGATCTGACTTGATTGTCCTAGAATATTTTGAATTTTCTCCGTTGATAATCGTTTCCATTCTCCTTTTAATATTTTTTGTACTTTTGTTTCAATTATAAAACTATTTCTGAATATTGTTGGTAGTTTTTCCAAAATAGTAAAAATAATTAATATTGAATAGCGTTGTGGTTTTTCATTATTGCAGATATATTTTGGTAGTAAGCCACGGTTTTCCCAGTGCCTATTTCTTTCCTAAATTGCGCGGCCATTTTTTAGCGTTTACAGACTCTCCCAGGAGTTCTTGACCTTATTTATTGTTTATTGCTTGAATCACTTTGTTATGCAGTTGACTGTAGCACTTGTAGTACTTGGGCTACCCAGGTGTTCATTTCCTGGTTCTCCGAGGTATCGGCCTTAAACAATAAATCTTTATAGAAAAAAAAACCCTTTTTAAATTTGTTGTGTCCCTTGAATCATTGCTCCCTTCGGTGATCACATTTTGGAAAAAGGAATTTTTTTAGATTTTTTTCGTAAAGACTTACAAAACTCCAAAATTTTTGTATTTAACCTGAAATCTTCTGACGTCAAATGATTTGAACTCATGCCAAGTGACGACGCGATATCTTTATACACTTAACGATAGTCGAATTGGTATTTAACTTTTCTTGGAACTAACATCTTAGTAGAAATTATTTAGAAAGTGGAATATTAACAACATTAACAACTTGTGGATTGTTGAACTCCAAAAAGAAACAAGATGAATCCTTAAAAGAAAAGGGTTTGGAGATGCCGCTCCAGTTGTTGATGATTCTTATATTTTGGCAAACATGACCTGAATTTCTCAGGACGGTTCTTTGATTTCTGAGAAGCAAAAATTCCAGCCGATATTCACGTCGCTGCAGATATTGAGCAGGCACTTAAAAATTACTCTGAAATTCTAGCAATTCTCGCAATAAGTTCAATGCCTTCATACACAAATTAAAAAGTCAGCGACCATTTAACCATCAATTCCATTCCCAAGATCTAAATGATGATAGTCGAGCAATTTAGCGTACGCAAGAAACATTGTCCGAAGTACAGTGGAAACGAATTAAGTACCAAAGATAATGATTCCTTGGTATTTCGTAGCAAGCAAAAGAACACTTTCATGGTATATTATCCAATCTTCCGATCAAACCGATTAAGAATTTCGCAAAGCGCCAAGCGCAAGCAAAAGAGTTGAAAAATCTGACCATAGTGGAACTGAGTATCTTTAACGAAGATATTTTGAAAAAATACAAAAAAATTAAAAAAAACTGTTTGCTGGGATGTAAAGTGCAATTCAAAGTTCAGTGGTTAGAATTGTAAAAGGGTAATAGATCTGGATGTGTTGATAAATCGACACGAAAATGCCACTGGAAACTATGAAAAACCCAAACAGGGACATTGGAAAACCGCTAAAGGAAATTAAAAGGTGTTCAACCTTTCATGGTTGATGTTGCGGTTGAAAATACAAACAGTCAAGAAAAAAAGTCAAGTTTTCTCTTGCAGAAAACAATGACAGATTTTAGCAAAAAAGTTTGAGGACTATATCGAGCTCCTGCGATCATTTATCATTGCTGAGATTTCCATATAATTGAAAAAGAGATTTCGCGTAAACAAGTCTTCATCCTGTGGAACCTCAAATTGCATGCATTGCCATTTCCCGAAAGATTTTTCGCTGAGCAGCAGTGGCCGATCTAAGCCATAAGGACGCAACAAATGCCACGATCGTAAATAAAGGAATTTCCAAAGAGCCTAAAAACAAAAGAAAAACAACCTATGATTTCTACTTACTGATCATTTTCAAAGTATGGCGGTGAATTACTGCGTTCCGGCAAGAAAAATGCCAATTCGACGGTTGTATCCATGGCCGGTGGTTCGTCACGACCAACCTTAACCTCCTCTGCAATTACTGTTAATAAGACAGGATCGCCGATGTGAGTGATGGCTGCTATCTCATCCAAAGGTCGTACTAAAAATATTTCACCTGTAATTTAATCAGATCGATTATCTTATTATTGTGTCCGACTCTATTCGATGGATCTTAACAATTTTCTTAACAGTCTTAAAATCTTAATTTTTTATATGTTCACTTGGCGTTGTGAGTGCATGCAGAAAGAGTTGGATGAAATAGAAGAATGGTTAAAAATCTTAGACTAATCGTTGGAGTACATGTTAAAGGTTCTGCACGGTATCGTGATACAACTGTTGCGCGCTATGATAGATCCTGCAACTATCCATCCATCTATCTTGTAGTTTTCTAAGGTGAGGTTGGCGCACTGTAATCGGATAGCCGTGCTTGATTGCTGGTCGTTTTTCGCGTTTTTACTTTCTTTGCGCGGAAAAAACACGGGACCATGTTACCATGGAACACCACGGAATAGTATGGGCGTAGGCAAAGGGGCAGAGAACTTGCATTTGTTTATAATTGTTAGCATTCTGACTTTCGTTTTGTGCGTGCGCCAATCCAACATTAATAAATTATTGTTAAGCTTTGAAAAATTTTGTTTATATTCAACGGAAAGTGTCAGATGATGTTTGAAAATTGCGAATGGATTATGCGCGTATTATTCGATGTCGAGTCGATTTAATACCGAAATGATGGAGTTAACCCAGCCAAAAAAGATGATTGAACAGTAAAGTTTTTATTTCGTTTATTAGGCCATTATTTAACATGTAGCGGTTACAATAAAAGAGAGATTCATGCTGGATAATTCAAATGATTGATCACGAACTTGCAAAGTTCACTAGAAATTTTCTCCCATAGGTTGATGACATTTTTGAGTTTAGAGGTGTCCTATCCCATACACATTGACGAGATTGATACAGAATATTCAATACATATTGGACTTGTTTAGCTGTCAACTTCACACCACCTAATTTTTTGAAAAAGATATACACGTCTTTGAAGTCATTCTTCAGGCTTAGGAAACGTATATTTTCACAAGAACTTTAATCAACTTTCATTTCGTTACTCCTCTCTGGAGTTAGTCATTTGAGGGGCATCTGAATACGATGTTAGAAAACTAACTAGACGTTGATAAATTTTTGCAGAATCGATGTTCGGTCTTAGTACTTATTCTTACCTAAAAAAAATACTCAGTAAAAACAGGATGTTCAAAAAACCGTGTCCGAAAAAGTGTGTCTGAAGTAGGCTGCGCTGAAAAGGGTGTTTCAGCCTGTTTTTCTTTTTTTAGGAGAACTGACTTCCTGACAAGTAATGCCTGTTGCAGCAAAGAAATCTTCAAGTAACTTGCCGCCATTTTTCAAATTATTTTGAACTTTTTAAACGATTATAACATTTCCAAGATTTAAAACCCCAACTATTCGTTTCTATATGGGAGTTCATGTATTGCACAATCAGACAGGGTAAATTTCCTAGAATTATTTAGCGATTGTGTCGCCTAAACTCTAATGAAATCCACAGCATCAAATTCTGTACATAATACTGGAGTTGCTAGTCCTTTTCAATTATTTACGAGTCATTTGCAAGCCCTAAGAAAAATTAATTTACTAGACCAAACGAATCACTGATACAAAAACAGAAAAAATAATTTGATGAATATCAGAAATATCGATAAATATTAATATGAATATTTTTGAATTTGTTCATGCTATGATCTAATTTTAATCCTGAAAAATTCCCGAAAAGGCTCCTACGGGGACTTCCTGATTCACAAAATAAATCTTCAACAATCAAAACCTACGAACTCACTCCGTACGAAAAAGGAAATTTAAAGGATGCCAGACGCGAATCCTTTGGAAGGCCAGAAGCCGGTAGTGAAACAAACTGTATTGTATCCATTAGTAGGTACTTGTCAGTAGAGTCGCATGGTTGAGAAAGCCATGGATATTCGATCATAGTCACAGAAGTCGTGAAGTGTTCCCGAACTTTTTTAACAAGCATTTAGCTCTCGCTTTTGGTTCTGATACGGTTGAGAGTACCCGACTTCTACCACTATCGACAACTCAACCAAAGTCACAACCTAGAGAACCATCCCACGGAACACAGTCTTCTTAGCGTGAGTTTTTTTTAGTTATAATAGCCACACAAATAAGAATCTTTAATGGCGAACTATTCATTTTAAGTCGGTCATTAACATTTGTCTTTCTCAGTCTCTCACTCTTGCGAAAAATTATAAGACGTTGTTGATGCTTCTTTTAGCAATTTTTTCGCAAAAATGATCCGCAGCACAATGTTGTGTTTTTATTCATCTCTTTGGAAACGTTTTCTACGCTTGCTCGTCATTTGAAAATTAAAATCCATTCATGCGTAGTCTTAAGGAGGCAGAGAGAGTATAATGTCATGGCACTAAGTTACCACAAAGGAGAGTCAGTTTAAATCACTTTCGTTTAAGGAGCTCAAGAGCATGTTAATGTCCTCAGCAATAAAGACACAGGCTCTTGCTGTCAATCAAGGAATCCATTGAAGATGACCCGCAATTACTTGTTATAGTGATCTTTTTAGAAGATGCTGATAACCTTTAGAAAGCTAAAATAGGAAATGTCCTTTATTGAAGCTGCAGCTTGGAAGAAAGGTTTTTGCTGATACTAAGGCAAAATGACGAAACTCAACAGAGTCATTTCTGCCTTAAGTTAGACACACAGTAGGTGAGGAGCATGCTCACGTCACATCAGCAGCAGCAGTGAGTTAAGAGTTGTCGGGTGCTCTTGGGATGCTTTAGTATCTGAAATAGTGTCTATAATTCAGAACATATGATAACTTAAAATCAAGCCCTAATATACTATGACATAAAAAGAAAACACAACCGACAAAAGAAGAGGAATATGTCTCAGACGCCTAGGAAACTCAAAGCTATTGTCTACCTAGCTTTCAGATAGGACCCTTGTTGGTAGCTATGACTAACTACTGAGGTCACTACAGGACTAACTACTGGAAGGTACCACTGAGTCTGGTACTACAAGTCGGCTGAAAATATCAAGGCGACAATTTCGAAATTACAGATGAAATCCTTGTTTTTGTCTGGCAAGAAAACAGTACGACCAACTGGGAGGTAGCACAGTTCGTACTTGACATAGTTCAAGTGCATAAAGCGTTAATATCTCTAAAAAATTCCTGATCTAACGGTATTCTAATCGAAAAAGGTAAAATTTTATTTGTATTAGTAAACTATTGTCGCAGACGCGTAAAAACAAATATATTTCATTTTATGCTTCTCTGTCTGAGAAAAATCGTCCGAGAGTGTTAGTGTTGTATGTTTCTACGCTTATAGATCAGGTCTGAAAGCAGACGGCAGCTTACGTATGAAACTGACGTTGGTCCCTTTATACAGATGCGTCTCTATGCAAACTAAAACAGGACGGAAAAACAGGAAAAACTGGAAAACTAAAAACAGCACGAACTAGGCAGGGTTTGTGAATGCATTCAAAACGCGGTGAAAAGGACTCAGTTAAAGTGCCAGTGGCGACACTAAAACAGGATTTGAAAGAACAACTCAGAATGAAAATCGAATGGGTTTGGCATGATGGAGATGAAAGCTAAGACGCTTAGTCTAACCCTTGGAAAATGAGGTACTTTTTATTCTTTCTTTCTTTCAAATTTTGATTCAGCCAACCATATTTCTAAGATTTGGTACCGCCTCCCTGACATATTGCCTCCACATTGCACACATTTATGTAATAGTCCCATCGAATCTTTGGACGTCCTTTCGGTCGTTTCATTCCTCTTGGGTACCACTGCTTTTTTTTTGGTTCATCTACCGTCCGTCATTCTCGCCAAGTGACCGGCCATCGCAATTTCAAGGATTGTCACTTGCAATCCCTTCGTGTAATGCCCAGTATGCATCTTTCCATGGCTCTTTGAGCAACCTGGAGTTTCCTTGTTATTCCTGCTGTTAGCACCGATTTTTCGTTACCGTATATTGTATTACCGTATTTTGATTGTTTAAAAAATTTGTATGACAGTAGAAACTGCGTTATGAAGTCGGTTAAATTTGACATCGGAAATGATTGATTGAACAAATTGATTGACATCGGAAAAACGTCGCGTGTTCAGAAGAATAATTACATTTTCTCTTGGATTTAAAATACTTCAATAAAATCAATAATTTCTATTTCAAATACAAATAAATAAAAAAAAAAAATATTTTCAATTCTTTGAAAGTGTTGAGCAAATTTTCTGATCCACAAATTCTTATTCTGAAAAGAGTTTGAGAAAAGCAATAACCCTTTAATGATTCAACTTTTTCGTGAAACTTTTTCCATCAAAACATTAAATTTTTCAAGAGTTGAAGCAAAAGATACTTTGGGAAATAAAAAAAAATTCATTAAGTTTCATGGATATATTCAAAGGCACCGTTTTAAGGACGAACAAACTATATGACATATTATCAACCAGAAAGAAATTACCAATCAACCATATTTCCAGGAAGAAAATAAACGATTATTACGAAATTCCTTTTGCAACTTTTCTCATCCCAAAGCCCAATGACATTTCAGAAAATCATTTTAACTCCTTCAATAATTTTCCTGCCAACTATGTTCTATGTTCTTCACTTCGGAGAACATGAACAAAGTCAAGGAGCCATGAATTCCTAACAATAGCTCTTCAAGGAGCAAGAATAGTTCTAACAAGTTGTTCACACGCAATCCATGTTGCATTCATCTATATTTACACTAGTTCTAGTTGATTAAGGAACTCGCGAAAGAATTTTATGTGTTCCTTTGCCTCTATATTCATTTGCTTTAACGCCCGAAGCTAAATTATTCGGAACAAAAGGAAAACATTCGCGAAGGAATCGGATGAAACTTTTTACCTAAGCTATTGCCACGAGTATCGATTGCAAAACGGCAAGTGCTACTTGTTCATGTAGTTAAGATAGTGGCGAAGATAACAATAGAATTTGCGAAAAGAAAGTTTGACCACGTTTCAAAGGACGAAAATTGTGCATGAAACAACTTCAACAACCAAAATCTTCACCTGAATATCTCCAGTTGCTGCAAAGACTGTCCTCGGGAATTTCCACCTGAGGTAAGTCATTAGGTAGGAAGTTTTCGCATTCAGCATAGCTCATACTTCACCGGCCGGTGACTTCTGCACGTATGTCGGGCTAAGAATTGTTACCATACCTAAATTTCAACCTTCAAGGTAAATGAACCCTCACTAGTGTTTGCAGAATTCTTAATCGGATTCGGTCTCGACATTAAGTTTCAGGTCATTTCCTAAATTCAATGTGACCATATAATCTATCTCATTAGGTATGGATGCGTGCTAACTTTGGAATAATTAGAAGCGATGGTCGCAATGTCGTTATAAATTGGTCTCGCCCTCAAATTAATCCGTCGCTGAACTTTTCGGGAATCTTCAAGTTTTTATTTTAAGACATCGTTCGCATCCCACATAGAAAACATAGTTTGAAAATGAAATTATTTTCAGGTCGGTGACTTGCATGAAAACGTCGGGAAAATATTCAGGTAGGATTATAATGAGGAATTGAATGATGACCGTTAAGTGATTAATACATGTGAAAGGTTCTTGGGAAATTCTTAGATGGTAATTTGCAGACAACGGACTTTTATTTTAATTAGACGCTCGTTTGGTCTGATCTTATGATCTTAATTATGAAAGATAAAGTAAAAATAATCAAGGCATTGTATGATTAAATTGAGTTTACGGTATCGTTGGTTGGAAAGTTAAGAATTTTTTTTGGTCCCAAAGAACTCCTTTTAATTGATTTTCGGGCTTGATTCTACTTTAAATTGTAATTTAAGCTTAATGAAAGGCAATCGACTTTAAAAGTATTTTATTTTAATGTAAACGATATTTCGAACCTCTGAGATTTGCGCAAATTTAACAGCTGAAGGTTTTCTGATACGCAACTTTGAATAAAGTTGACCAACGACAATCAAATGTTTCCGGCTATAAAGAGTTGCCGAGAGTTATTGACCATGGAATATCAACAATCCTCCATGTATTTATTGAAAAATTTTAGCATTATATGGGAAGCAAGCAAATGATGGGCATTGTATATTCTTTACTTGTTAAACTCCGCCGAGATTTTTCGCCGACAGGACACGTTTGAGGCTGTCTAATGTCTCAAGTAACGAAATCATCCGTGATTGGCCGTGCAGAGCAACAAGACGGTTACCATTTTTTTTTTTCAAATTTTCCAATTCATTTTTTACTGGGATTTTACAAAATTCCAGAAAAAAAGAGACAAACCCTTTTTGATTGAAGAGATCTATGATATTGTGAAAAATTTTCATGCTCTAGCTTTTAACCATATAATCGACAATATCATGCATGGCGCGACAGCCTTAATTGATCCTCAAGTTCGAGTCAGTTTACCATATTCGAATATTTTATGAAAAAAAAACAAAAACTAATAAATCCTTCTGACAATATTTGAGTACAGTGAGACTTGGATACTACGAATCTAATTATAAATAACGAGAAAATTTTGAGAAATTGAATGATTTGATATGGTAACATCTCTTTAGCTCAGATAATTCGTGATTTTTTTTTCGATTCATGGAAAATGAAAATGTCATGTAATTATGTTTATTTAGTTGAAATAAAAACTAGGATTGTACTTCTTCAAAATATAATACAAACTTCAGAATAAAATAGACAAAAATAAAGTAGACATGAAAGCAAGTTAAAATTTATAAATCGCATCAACACTCTTTTTTGTCGTTGGCAGGTGACGACTATAAGCGACTTAACGAAGGACTACCAGTAGTAGAAAACTGTTAGACTTCCCCGCAAAGAACTCTTTTGTTACCCTGTAAACTCAGCCTTGACCTGTTTGTTTTATTATAGGGGGTTGAGTTTCTATATTCTAGCCAGGCTCTTCGGTTAAAGTCCCCTTTTCAGTCGAAGGAAGAGGGGGCTAGATGTCACTCTGAATGTTAATTTTCCTCCCTGTGAGTTAGCTGGTGGTCTAAAAATCCTTAAGGATAAACACTGAACTCAAAGTGAAAAGTAGATTTGTTTTATTTATTTTTTCCGATTCGCTCAAAACAAATACATTTCGTTCAAAATGGCAATAAAAGGATTGATGGATAATTTTATTAAAGCAGAACTTTTATGTGTATTTTGAAAGATTAACTAGCTGCCTGAAAAGAAAACTTGAATTGTAGTTTGCAAGTTTTAAAAGTATTGTATTGTCAAGAGCATCATTCAACAGGATAATGATTAGGATCACTTGGTCAGTCACGACTGGTTTCTTTTCGAACAACTATCCCAAGAATTCAAAAAAAATTTTACTGACTTTTGATGATTTTTGAATTTTGATGTTTTGCGAGAGTTCACAGACCAAGCTTTTGAAGCCATTGAAATGAGAACATGTACTTCTTGTCAGGTTTGCCTCTTCAATATCGCAAAGAAACTATCGTACATCTTCTAGACTATAGTAAGCTACACCGTTTTTTTCCTGAATCCTCGGTCCAATAGTTCCCAAGTGTAGATTACTAGGCTTGAAATCGCGTTTGGAGGCAGAAACTCACATTTTATATATTGGTAAATCTTAAAAGTATTGAGCCTTTTTTTATCATTTTCCGATTGAACATTTCATTTATTTAAAATGGATTTTATTTAAGCACATATTGTCCATTATTATCTATGATCTTCTGCCATTTTTTGGGTAGAGCCATTATTTCATCTGAAAAACTTGGCCAAGTGATTTTCACAGTCCCTATTTGAAGTGAATTTTTTTTCATTAAGGAAGTTTTGCAGAGAGCGAAATGGTAGCCTGACGGTGCAAGGTCTGTACTATACGGTGGATGCATCAAAACTTCCCAGCCAAGCTCTGTAAATTGTTGCCGGGTCATCAAAGGTGTGTGTGGTTTGCAATTGTCATGAGTGAAGATAACGCCCTTTCTATTGATCAATTCTGGCCGGTTTTTTTGAATTGCGTGTTGCAATCTGGTTAATTAGTGACAGTACAGAGTCGAATACAGTGTTTGGCCAGGTTCTAGCACCTCATGATAAACAATTCCCTTTCAATCCCACCATACACACAGTATATCCTTATTTGGTGTCAATCCCGGCCTTAAAGTCGTTTGTGATGAATCACCTTTTTTTGAACATGATCTTTTTCAAACGACATTCTCGTACCTTACCCATTTTTCATTGCCCGTAATGATTTGCTTCAAAAATTGCTCGATTTTGTTGCGTTTTATTAGCATTTCGCGAATGGAAATTCGGTCGATGAAATTTTTTAGTGTTACTTCATGCGGCACCCAAACGTCGAGCTTCTTTGTGTATCAAGCCTTACGCAAATGGTTCAAAACTGTTTAGCGATGGATATTTAGTTTCTTAGCAATATCATGGCTACTTATGTGTCGATCTTCTTCAATTTTTTGTAAGATTTCATCGACTTTTCCAGTGATTAATGGACCTCAGCGAGGTGCATCTTTCACACCAAAATTTCCCGAACGAAAGCGAGCGAACCGTCTCTTCGCTGCGGCTTTTGATAAAGTATCTTGACCGTAGACACCACAAATAATTCACGAGCCTGGGATGTATTTTCACATTGATCGTAGTGATATTGTAAAATTTAACAATTTTTTTCAGAAATTTCACTCATTTTTAAATGAATGCAACTTTTGACACGAATGACGAAATACAAAAGTGTCCACATTAAAATAGACTGGAATGTCACCTTTCAAACGCGTGTCAGTTTGACTCAATCTAATTAGTATTGCCCGATATATGACAACAAACACCATCTAGTGGCACAAAAGACTCAAGACTTTTTTGATTGTCCAATATTTCCCATTTTTTCCTTACTAGGAATTAGATCTTATGGTTTTACCTTCTTGAATCTTTTTTTCTGATTAATCCGATATTTATCGTTAGCTTGATATGTTTGCTGCAAGGTTCTCCGGCTTGGGGAAAAGGACTTCCAAGCTAGCTCTCTGATTGGTGTCAATGTGTTTTTGGATTCAGTATATTTTTGCGTACACCTTAATTAATAGCTGTTAATTAAATTTAATAGTAATTTTAGTCTCAGTCTACATATGTTACATTCAACGAACCACTGCAAATTTACCACGCGATGCGTGTGGGCGAAGTTGTGGCAAATTGGTTAGAAAATCTGCATTAACTCTGACTAAGGTGAGAATGGCATTTAAACCATTTAATTTTTAACAACATAGAACCATCGATTAATGTTTGATTTATAAAAAATAACGTATTCACATATAAAGCATTTTTAGTTATTATTTTATTTTAATTTTAAGTCCTATCGCGTTTTTTGCTAACCGCTGAATGTTAAAAGGAGGAGCTAAGCAGGAAAGAGCGTTCTTTAAAATCTTGAAGAACTTCTTAGCCATTTCCTGAATTCAGTGGTGCCTAAAAAAGATAAGGATCTTTCATTTTGAAACAGCTGAGACCAGAAGAGCATGTATTTGTGAATATAGTGTTGATATTAAGAAGAAACATCCTCCCAATTGCAACCTATCACGAATACTTAACGTTTTTGCCTTTTGACGATGCAACACATTGTGCACCCTTCACATTATTTCACTTAACAATGCTCGTATGTTAACATTTGCATATCAAAATCACAAAGGCATAATAGAAAAGGAGTCGTTAGACAGAATTGCGTGTAGTAACCCCATCATCTTTGACGTGTGCCGTATTCGTTACTGATTTAGGCGTCATTTTAACGTTCCTCACATGGCCATGTATGGCGATGCAGATTATTATTCCTAGGTGTATAAGGTAAAGCAGGGTCACACAAGAGAAGTTCATTATGTCCTTATTTGACTGGTTATTATTGTCACACTAGTACTAACGAATTGATATATCAATGGGAACATGGGAGGGAACGACTTGTATGCAGCGATTGATGTTTTAATGGTAGAATACTTAAATATTGTCCTTAAAAGTTTGAATGGTTTTTATCCTGCCAATTGTACATTATCTCATTGGATTCGTCATCCTTAATTGTTTTTATTTATCAACTGAAACTCTACTCTATACAATCGCCATGTCCTACATTGCCATTATACTCGTAGTTATTCTGGCCTCCCGTTTCTATTGCCAAGCTAATGCATTTTCTAGTTGAAAGAACGACACTTGGATCATTCTGATATACATGTTCCTGGGAATATGTTAAACGACCAACACACGACACTTTGTCAATCAATTTGGCCGTAAGTGATGCGCAACTTATCCTTTTTGTGTGGCTCGTATAGTGTTTGTCGTGTCTGTAGAGGTTGGAAGTTGTTGTCTTTCCTACTAGTGACAGCGATGTTCCTTTTGATGGGTTGTACGTTTCATGTTTGATGTCAAATGTTAAGCAGATTCTATCCAGCAGTGCTTGACACTTGTAGTTCTTCAGAAGTTGAGGAATCGAATACAGAACGTGGTAGATACTTTGTGCGGAAGCCCAACGAAATTTGTCCGAGGAGGTAGCTTAGAGAAAACAGCTCGTTTGTGTTAACACAACCTGGAAGGTCATGGACCGTTAATGGTATCTTAAAAACAAGTCTGGATGTGCTCTATGCAGAAGCTCACATATCGCCAGACTATTATATATGCATATAAATTTAAATAAAATACAACCTAAGGGCGCGCATAGTCTTTTAATTTGAATGACTGCAGAACGGACGAAAGTAGCGCAGAACAATCAACAAAGGTTTCATCGCTGGCCATTATTTCGAGGACAACTTACTGAAGACCATGTTACCGCGCAATTCAAATCCAATTGATAAATCCATCTTAAATGAAGACCGTTAGACTGCTTGAGGAGCACATATACCCAATTCTAACTAGCGAGCCATCCAATTTTCTCAACGGCACTGAGTGTTATGCATCTTGAAATATTTGAGGGTCATAAATCGTTGGCGCTTACTATTTTCCATCCTCAAGATACTTTTCATGCGATTCCGTTTATAAGTCTATTGCACTATCCTGACCGTGTGAGTTGACGTTGGCATGACACAGCGGGATTTATGCATTTTATGAATACGGAAATGTTTTGCAGTGCAGAGCTCATTCGGCTAACACTTGAACGGACAGCAAACAAGAGATTGCCTGAAGTTTGACCATAGATTCGGTCACCAACCAGCACACTCCGCGGTGGCTTTTTGCGAAAAGCGATATATCTTTTATGATCGCTAACCAACTCCATCGTGCACGTTCTGAAGTTCCTCCGACTCGGCTGTGACCATTTACTTTATTAAGTGTGATAAAAGATAACGAGATCTTATCCAAAGTATGAAAGGGACTTTGTAAGGTGTGATTTGGTTTCGTGCACTTTTCCCAAGCTGGGACCAGAGCACGAGGCGAACATTGGAGCCAAAATTACGATTTGGGCTGATCATTTCAATATGATTTGTGACAGATACTTGGAATGGAGCCCAGCTGTCGATTGGGTAGTGCAAGTAGGAAAAGAACAAAAGTGTTGAGCTGGGAAAGTGCCCCAAGGACAATCATGCAATGGGCCCTACATTAAAACACTTTTGAGTTAATGAAGGCAATATATGAAGTGACCAAACTAAAGTTTTAGGTAAGACAGACGTTGTGGCATTTCTAAACGTATGTCAGATATGACTAGGCGATAATTTATGACCGAATCTATGGAACAGATGGAACAGTTCGAACATTGTGGGAGTTTGACGATCGATGGTGTTGGCTAGTTTGATTTTGAACTTTCCTAAGTTGCAGAAACTATCAATTTTACTGTTAAAAGAGCATTTGATCGGCAGATCATGCAGGCTTTTAGCAAATGTTAATATGCAGTTTTCCCAGTAAGATAAATGCTCAATGGCCACAACGTAATATTCGATCAGGCGATTCAAGGAGATTTTATAAGCTATCACGATGCCAATCAGTGCAAAAATCATTTGGTATTCCTCGATTGAAAATACCGAGAATTATGCGAGCGTGGGAACTTTAAGTTATCAGCAGGAGTTCATATGGCGAACGCGTCTGTGGGTTTGTATACTGTCTTTACGAAATGGTTGCGAATGCCACAGATAATTAAGGTTGCTCTTTGTTGACATGCATATGGTCAAAGAATGTCCAAAAGTGGTTAAAACTCTAAAACATAGAAAGTGTAGGGAAGATTGCATAGTCAAGTTGGATCAAAGGTAAATATTCGCAGAAAATGCTGATTCGTCACCATAGAATTTATTCCTATATCGTCTTTGCCAGGAGATGAGATAACTCTTGATATGGTTCGAGGTAGAATAATTCATTATATCAGTACTTTTTCCGACGACAAATGGAGCCAGGGAGTGCATTATTTTCTGCAAATTCTAACACGAAAGAAGTCATACTTATTGGGCTGGGTGCGTCGAAGGTGGAGGGATCCCTTCTTTAGCAATCGTCCTTTTGTTCACATTCCACTGGAGAACGAATGCCTGTAAACCGAAGGCGCCATAAGATGTAGGGGAGGCCCAGCCTAAAGTAATATGACAAACGATTCCAGACCAGATATCTCCGATTGACAGGGGAGGTGTAAGTCAGCAGTTCAGTAGGTTTGTGCCATTGGGAGTCCGACACTCAGGCCATAAATGAGCTTCACCCCCCTACCCACAAAAAATACTCTGGTCATACGAGTATACTTAAAATATTTTATAATGGCCAAGAAACAAACCAGGGAATATTAAGTCAGAATAGGAATTGTGCTTTGATAAGGAACAATGAGATCAATGAAGGAATAAATCATACAAGTCTTTGCCGCTGTTGTGATTATGCTGACGAGGTCGATTCTACTCGATATTCTGTCAGTCCAATGGAAAAAAAACTTTGGAAACTAGCTTACACATACGGCGGCCCGTTAGGGCCGCCGTATGTGTAAACTTTGTGTCAGGACAATGTCGAAAAAATCTTTGGATTCTAGTCGCTCGCCACGGAAGCAATCCCAGCATTGAACATTCCTATTTGCAAATTTCTGACGGAGTAAGGATATTTCAGTGAAGAGGATTGTATTTACTAACTGCGAAATCAATATTGGGAAAGAGAGATGTCCAGGAAGCAATGAATGAGTTTATTGAACGAATTCTTCGACAAGACTGAGAAGAGCCAAATAATCTCTAGAATACTAAATTCAATAAAGTTACGAATATAATCCAATCATATTCCATATCCGTGAGAAGAGGGAGATCAGAAAACTTTCAGGGTTTGCTGTTTCACCCTGTACAGCTAATTTTTATGCTGCATACACCAGATAACATGCAGGAAGAAGAAGAAGAAGGAGAGCAATTCCATGATAATTCAGTACTAGGGAATCTTTCATTTTCAGATGGAAGGATCGAAACCTCTTCATATTCTAGAATAATCAACAAATCTGGCTTACAGAGTAAGAATGACATGTTACATAAGGAGTTTCGTGTGAAATTTGTTTGTACTTTCGAAAAATAGATGCTTATTTTGAAACATTTATTTCAAAACCTTAGTCTAGTCCTTTTTATGTATCTTCGCTTACTGAAGTCATGAAATGTAGAATGAATGTGGACGTATTTGGTGATCGGTATTCACTCTCGGATAGAATTATATAATTAAAATTACTTAGCTACAGATTCTAGTATCAAATATTCGCAAAACAACGTGCAAAATATCACCGAATAGCATAGAATAGCTCTCCATACATGTCCTTGCCACATAGTCAATGACATGCCTAGTATCTACCTTTTCCCTCACTATCCCAACAGAAATACAAAACTATCGCGAACTAACTACGAAAAAATGTCACGAATGTCTTATTACATTCGCTAGCAAATAATGACCATAAAACATTGTCGAGTTTATGGTCGTTTTGTCGTTAGTCGTTGTCGTTACTGTGTCGTACGAATTTCATGTAGCCTTTAGCCATTCCCATTTGACTTTTTCCCATATTGTCATGTTCTTGGCATAAGACGGGAAACAAGATCATTAGCATATTCTTGCCTTTAGACACAGGTTTGTTTGGTTTGGTCACAGGTTCGGTCTTCCAGAATCATAGCGTACTGGTTGGATTGAATGCGACTGGAGTTGGACCGATGGGCGAATGGACCCTTAGAATCTATGAAGATTTTGTTGCCTGTCCATTCCTCTAATTTGCATTGACAAGCAACCGCTAGCTGCGCTGCAAGAGGAGGCGGAATCTTATGGGAAGCATTCTAACGATTAAGTTAGTATCGTTGTGTTCTGCCAAAAGTCAATTTCCACGAGCATTCTTTACGACTTGCCCTCCAGGTGAATGGTAATGGTCATGGATACGGTCTGGTTAGGAATTGGTACTCCATCAAGGTTACGATTGTCCGGGAAGCGCATTTTTCCAAAAAGATAGACAAAAAAACCCTTTTCATAATTGCATATTCAGGAGTGAGATTGCATTTTCCAAAGGGTTCTTTTTCAATAACATCAACATGTTCGATAAATTTTGTTATTCGAGATTGTAGTCTTTTTTCCAGCCTGTTGTTTTGCGTCTCACTCAGGATTCTCCGTGCACAGTCTGTACGTTACTCCCTGCAGCTATGGCAGTGGAATATCTTCAAGCATTGTCAACATCACGTTTGTAATAATAATAACAGACCTTGTGTGTAAGTTACGGCCAGAATGTTTCTAACATGAAATGCATTTTTGTGCAACTTCACCTGTCCATTGACATTGGAACGTATGGCTTGAGACTGCACACTCGAGGATCGTGGAGGAAAATTTAAATATGTTCAAGAGAAAGACAAGCCTTGGAACAGTCTCGGCCGTAGATACTAAGAATCTTTCGAAACATTCGCTATTTTGCATGTGACAGTGATTTCGATGAAGGGTATCTTGGAAGAATGTCCACTAAAGTAGCTGATGGAAGTCTTGCACTGATTGGAAGCCAGCACCTGCAGCAGTTCAGCGAGCATCATCATAATTCGGTTGCAAGTTTATTAGTTTTTAGGAAAGAGCAAGGAACCTCTTAACTTCTGCCGTGCAGATGTGATTCATTACTATTCCAATTAATATTCTTCGGATTTATTGAAGTGTTCACTGTATCCTTAAGTGCGGTGACTGTACGAATATTTTTTGGGAGTAGTTAGAATGTCTTAGGAATAACCAATGGCCATAGTCGACGATCTTAAAGTTCCTTCCTTCATACGCTTTCATAGTTTCTAGCAAAGACCACACTAATCAGTTGGTACGATATGTTCAATGTACAAGATCATATGCAGTCCTCCACGTGACCAGTTAGCTGTTAGGCCGTGACTTGTCTAAGACAGCGAATTTGAATAAATCTTTGGTGAAGAACAACGAACAAGATCCGCCGAATTCGCCTTGAAAGAAGACAACGAACACTCGACGGGATGAATTTGATGATGTTGCTGACGTTGGGGACCAGGTTGGACCAAGGCTACGGCCATGGCCATGACGATGTTATCGACCAAGCTCTCATCTCCCTAGTTCAAGATGCACGCAAAGAATTCACAAGGAATAAGAAATTCTTTCAAAACATGGTCATGTGAACTACTCGCTATTCACTATCTATCGGACGCGGGGGGTTGGTTATTTGAGATGCCCGCAATCAACCTTGGGCTTGGAAGTTCGTCGTAGCCTGTTGCATTTTCATATGTGTAATGAACGATCTTCAGTATATGCCTTGGACATTTTCTGGTTATGATTTAGCGAAGTGCTTTGGAATATGATTCCGTCCGCTATTTTAGTGTGAGCGAATATCGCTGGCAGGGATTTGGAAGTCTTTAAAAGGTACTTAGCAAGAAAATGGGAGATACTTGGAGCGTTTCGGACGTGCCCGGGCGCACAAGGTCGCGAATAATCATAGTATCGTAATGTAACCTATGGCTGAATACGATATAAAAGGAAATTATTTTCACGTAAACAGACAGTAACAAATTTCCGCATAGCGTTAACAAGGATTCTTGCAGCATTTGCACTTTGAAAATGATGCATGTATGGTTGTTTGACGACAGCCTACGAGACCATGATGAATAGCATCCGAGCTAAGAAATCTGTGATCTTATCTGTCACGATGGAAACATGGACAGCGAAAAAAGGTGTGAATAATTATATAATGTATGATATAGAGTTGGTACAATATGAGGACTATAACGACTTATTTCATACTAAGTACCTTATAACAATGCTTAAATTATATTAAGCCATATTTAAATACCATAGAAGAAAAAATCGTACATCTATATCACAGCAAGGCAACCAGGATGTTTGATGATTTAAGTACTTTGTTCACGGAGTAGGAAGCAAAGTTAACCATACTGAAGGTTAACCACATCAACGCACGTGTTGACCTATCCTGTATGAGCTTGACATTTTAATGGTTGGTCTCAGCAAATTAATAGTAGACGAGTATCTTCCTGTTCTGTTGTAAGGCTGGCTAGTTATAGTACGTTATAGTATCCTGGCTAATCATAGTAGTGACAATGGTAACGCTACAATTAGGGCCAAGATACGGTTATCACTGAGCCATTTCTAGGAGGCATTCCCATAAAACAGCATTGGCGTACAACAGAATTGGCACTTATGGCTCAAGGAGAAAACTCAGAGTATCAGAGGGTTCCTGTGATTGCCAAAAATCAATTCAAACAGACAACGTGAGTTTGTATTCGGAGTAGAAAATGCATACTTTTGACAACCAATGACTGCCCAATGGTTGCAAACAAACAACCTGACGCCTAAGACAGACGTCGCCGTTTCAACTAGTTCTTGACGTCCTAATGACGCATCATCAGAAGAACTTCCCATATTTCTGAAGGTTAGCGCCATTATGATTTCAAAAACTAGTTTCAACGATGTTATCTGCCGCAGGTCTTACGCTTATTTGCTCCAGGAACTCAAGTAACCCAAGTAACGCATCTGATAGTTAGGAAACTATCAGATGCGTTAGCTCATAGTCTAAGTATTTATCCAAGTCATAACTGGAGAATAATGTCCTACAGTTACGTGATGCTATAAGGATGTACTATTGTGGTTTAAAGCGTCTCTTTAGACAAGTCTATTTCCTATATTTCTTTCCAGATCCTGTCAATTAGTAAGACTGATGGTCATTTATAAAAAAAGCCTCGGTCTGACTGGTCTGACTAACACAGTAAGAAAGGGCTTCTGGCTAAAGCTCCGCTAAAGCTCTAGCTAAAGCTCAAAGGCTTAAAGAATCAAATCAGTTGTAACAAAGAGGAATCAGCGGTGAGGAAGGGATTGGAAAATATACCCAAGAATAATAACCATTAAAAAAACGACTTATGAACCCTGCCTGTTGCAAACATATTCATCTAATACAAAGTAGAAGAGGAAACAAATGCGAAAGAGTGTATACGTCTCAACTAGACGCGGAAAACCAAAGGATTCGGTTAGGATTAACTTACACCTTTTTTTATAGCTCTCCATTTTTACTAAGTGACCTGGAAATCTGGGACCGGTAGAGAAGCACTCTTCTCTACCAGTTGATTAATAAAATATGGTCAAAGGAGCAGTCACTACAGGATTGGCGAAAAAGTATTAAATTATTATTTACCCTCTGCAAGTTAATGTATGAAAATTATAGATGATTCGCCTTACTGTGTACATTATTAAGACTGCTCTGCGAAATCATAGAAAGAAAATTGAAGTAGTCTGATGATGGTTTAAGTACTAGAAAGTATAAAAGATTTTGTGGTAGGCGTTTAAAGTGGACGGTCCTCAATAGATCAAATATTCTCAGTTGAGCTGGTGCTTGGCTGCCCCAAAACTGGGAATAAAAAATCGACATGCACCAATTTATTGTGGTAATGGGCTGTATAAAATAAAGCTTCACTTTATTGTCCTAACAAAGCCACCCCACATGGTTAAAGTTATAATTGCCAAAACGGAGTCCTACATAAAAGTAGGCAGAGAACAACTAGACATAAGCAAATTGGAGTAAATGCATAAATACATAAAGCCAATACATAAAGTCAATACATAAAGTCAATACATTATTTTCAGTCCCAACCAATATTTTAAGTCCCAACCAATATTTTAAGTCCCAACCAAAATTTTAAGTCCCAACCAATATTTTAAGTCCCAACCATTATTTGAAGTCCCAACCAATATTTTAAGTCCCAACCATGATTTTAAGTCCCAAATATTAATTTAAGTCCCAACCAATATTTTAAGTCTCAACCATTATTTTAAGTCCCAACCATTATTTTAAGTCCCAACCATTATTTTAAGTCCCAACCATTATTTTAAGTCCCAACCATTATTTTAAGTCCCAACCATTATTTTAAGTCCCAACCAATATTTTAAGTCCCAACCAATATTTTAAGTCCCAACCAATATTTTAAGTCCCAACCAATATTTTAAGTCCCAACCATTATTTTAAGTCCCAACTAATATTTTAAGTCCCAACCAATATTTTAAGTCCCAACCAATATTTTAAGTCCCAACCAATATTTTAAGTCCCAACCAATATTTTAAGTCCCAACCAATATTTTAATTCCCAACCAATATTTTAAGTCCCAACCAATATTTTAAGTCCCAACCAATATTTTAAGTCCCAACCATTATTTTAAGTCCCAACCAATATTTTAATTCCCAACCAATATTTTAAGTCCCAACGAATATTTTAAGTCCCAACCAATATTTTAAGTCCCAACCAATATTTTAATTCCCAACCAATATTTTAAGTCTCAACCAATATTTTAAGTCCCAACCAATATTTTAAGTCCCAACCATTATTTTAAGTCCCAACCATTATTTTAAGTCCCAACCATTATTTTAAGTCCCAACTAATATTTTAAGTCCCAACCAATATTTTAATTCCCAACCAATATTTTAAGTCCCAACCAATATTTTAAGTCCCAACGAAAATTTTAAGTCCCAACCATTATTTTAAGTCCCAACCATTATTTTAAGCCCCAACCATTATTTTAAGTCCCAACCAATATTTTAAGTCCCAACCAATATTTTAAGTCCCAACCAATATTTTAAGTCCCAACCAATATTTTAAGTCCCAACCAATATTTTAAGTCCCAACACATATTTTAAGTCCCAACCAATATTTCAAGTCCCGAACAATATTTTAAGTCCCAACCATTATTTTAAGTCCCAACCATTATTTTAAGTCCCAACCATTATTTTAAGTCCCAACCATTATTTTAAGTCCCAACAATTATTTTAAGTCCCAACCATTATTTTAAGTCCCAACCATTATTTTAAGTCCCAACCATTATTTTAAGTCCCAACCATTATTTTAAGTCCCAACTAATATTTTAAGTCCCAACCAATATTTTAATTCCCAACCAATATTTTAAGTCCCAACCAATATTTTAAGTCCCAACGAAAATTTTAAGTCCCAACCATTATTTTAAGTCCCAACCATTATTTTAAGCCCCAACCATTATTTTAAGTCCCAACCAATATTTTAAGTCCCAACCAATATTTTAAGTCCCAACCAATACTTTAAGTCCCAACCAATATTTTAAGTCCCAACCAATATTTTAAGTCCCAACACATATTTTAAGTCCCAACCAATATTTCAAGTCCCGAACAATATTTTAAGTCCCAACCATTATTTTAAGTCCCAACCATTATTTTAAGTCCCAACCATTATTTTAAGTCCCAACCAAAATTTTAAGTCCCAACCAATATTTTAAGTCCCAACCATTATTTGAAGTCCCAACCAATATTTTAAGTCCCAACCATGATTTTAAGTCCCAAATATTAATTTAAGTCCCAACCAATATTTTAAGTCTCAACCATTATTTTAAGTCCCAACCATTATTTTAAGTCCCAACCATTATTTTAAGTCCCAACCATTATTTTAAGTCCCAACCATTATTTTAAGTCCCAACCATTATTTTAAGTCCCAACCAATATTTTAAGTCCCAACCAATATTTTAAGTCCCAACCAATATTTTAAGTCCCAACCAATATTTTAAGTCCCAACCATTATTTTAAGTCCCAACTAATATTTTAAGTCCCAACCAATATTTTAAGTCCCAACCAATATTTTAAGTCCCAACCAATATTTTAAGTCCCAACCAATATTTTAAGTCCCAACCAATATTTTAATTCCCAACCAATATTTTAAGTCCCAACCAATATTTTAAGTCCCAACCAATATTTTAAGTCCCAACCAATATTTTAATTCCCAACCAATATTTTAAGTCCCAACCAATATTTTAAGTCCCAACCATTATTTTAAGTCCCACCCATTATTTTAAGTCCCAACCATTATTTTAAGTCCCAACCATTATTTTAAGTCCCAACTAATATTTTAAGTCCCAACCAATATTTTAATTCCCAACCAATATTTTAAGTCCCAACCAATATTTTAAGTCCCAACCAATATTTTAAGTCCCAACCAATATTTTAAGTTCCAACCAATATTTTAAGTCCCAACGAAAATTTTAAGTCCCAACCATTATTTTAAGTCCCAACCATTATTTTAAGCCCCAACCATTATTTTAAGTCCCAACCAATATTTTAAGTCCCAACCAATATTTTAAGTCCCAACCAATATTTTAAGTCCCAACCAATATTTTAAGTCCCAACCAATATTTTGAGTCCCAACACATATTTTAAGTCCCAACCAATATTTCAAGTCCCGAACAATATTTTAAGTCCCAACCATTATTTTAAGTCCCAACCATTATTTTAAGTCCCAACCATTATTTTAAGTCCCAACCATTATTTTAAGTCCCAACCATTATTTTAAGTCCCAACCATTATTTTAAGTCCCAACCATTATTTTAAGTCCCAACCATTATTTTAAGTCCCAACCATTATTTTAAGTCCCAACTAATATTTTAAGTCCCAACCAATATTTTAATTCCCAACCAATATTTTAAGTCCCAACCAATATTTTAAGTCCCAACCAATATTTTAAGTCCCAACCAATATTTTAAGTCCCAACCAATATTTTAAGTCCCAACCAATATTTTAAGTCCCAACCATTATTTTAAGTCCCAACCATTATTTTAAGTCCCAACCATTATTTTAAGTCCCAACCAATATTTTAAGTCCCAACCATTATTTTAAGTCCCAACTAATATTTTAAGTCCCAACCAATATTTTAAGTCCCAACTAATATTTTAAGTCCCAACCAATATTTTAAGTCCCAACCAATATTTTAAGTCCCAACCAATATTTTAAGTCCCAACCATTATTTTAAGTCCCAACCATTATTTTAAGTCCCAACCATTATTTTAAGTCCCAACCATTATTTTAAGTCCCAACCATTATTTTAAGTCCCAACCATTATTTTAAGTCCCAACTAATATTTTAAGTCCCAACCAATATTTTAATTCCCAACCAATATTTTAAGTCCCAACCAATATTTTAAGTCCCAACCAATATTTTAAGTCCCAACCAATATTTTAAGTCCCAACCAATATTTTAAGTCCCAACCAATATTTTAAGTCCCAACCATTATTTTAAGTCCCAACCATTATTTTAAGTCCCAACCATTATTTTAAGTCCCAACCAATATTTTAAGTCCCAACCATTATTTTAAGTCCCAACTAATATTTTAAGTCCCAACCAATATTTTAAGTCCCAACTAATATTTTAAGTCCCAACCAATATTTTAAGTCCCAACCAATATTTTAAGTCCCAACCAATATTTTAAGTCCCAACCAATATTTTAAGTCCCAACCAATATTTTAATTCCCAACCAATATTTTAAGTCCCAACCAATATTTTAAGTCCCAACCAATATTTTAAGTCCCAACCAATATTTTAAGTCCCAACCATTATTTTAAGTCCCAACCAATATTTTAATTCCCAACCAATATTTTAAGTCCCAACCAATATTTTAAGTCCCAACCAATATTTTAATTCCCAACCAATATTTTAATTCCCAACCAATATTTTAAGTCCCAACCAATATTTTAAGTCCCAACCAAAATTTTAAGTCCCAACCAATATTTTAAGTCCCAACCATTATTTTAAGTCCCAACCATTATTTTAAGTCCCAACCATTATTTTAAGTCCCATCCAATATTTTAAGTCCCAACCAATAGTTTAAGTCCCAACCAATATTTTAAGTCCCAACGAATATTTTAAGTCCCAACCAATATTTTAAGTCCCAACCATTATTTTAAGTCCCAACCATTATTTTAAGTCCCAACCAATATTTTAAGTCCCAACCAATATTTTAAGTCCCAACCAATATTTTAAGTCCCAACCAATATTTTGAGTCCCAACACATATTTTAAGTCCCAACCAATATTTCAAGTCCCGAACAATATTTTAAGTCCCAACCATTATTTTAAGTCCCAACCATTATTTTAAGTCCCAACCATTATTTTAAGTCCCAACCATTATTTTAAGTCCCAACCATTATTTTAAGTCCCAACCATTATTTTAAGTCCCAACCATTATTTTAAGTCCCAACTAATATTTTAAGTCCCAACCAATATTTTAATTCCCAACCAATATTTTAAGTCCCAACCAATATTTTAAGTCCCAACGAAAATTTTAAGTCCCAACCAATATTTTAAGTCCCAACCAATATTTTAAGTCCCAACCAATATTTTAAGTCCCAACCATTATTTTAAGTCTCAACCATTATTTTAAGTCCCAACCATTATTTTAAGTCCCAACCAATATTTTAAGTCCCAACTAATATTTTAAGTCCCAACTAATATTTTAAGTCCCAACCAATATTTTAAGTCCCAACTAATATTTTAAGTCCCAACCAATATTTTAAGTCCCAACCAATATTTTAAGTCCCAACCAATATTTTAAGTCCCAACCATTATTTTAAGTCCCAACCATTATTTTAAGTCCCAACCATTATTTTAAGTCCCAACCAATATTTTAAGTCCCAACCATTATTTTAAGTCCCAACTAATATTTTAAGTCCCAACCAATATTTTAAGTCCCAACCAATATTTTAATTCCCAACCAATATTTTAATTCCCAACCAATATTTTAAGTCCCAACCAATATTTTAAGTCCCAACCAAAATTTTAAGTCCCAACCAATATTTTAAGTCCCAACCATTATTTTAAGTCCCAACCATTATTTTAAGTCCCAACCATTATTTTAAGTCCCATCCAATATTTTAAGTCCCAACCAATAGTTTAAGTCCCAACCAATATTTTAAGTCCCAACGAATATTTTAAGTCCCAACCAATATTTTAAGTCCCAACCATTATTTTAAGTCCCAACTAATATTTTAAGTCCCAACCAATATTTTAAGTCCCAACCAATATTTTAAGTCCCAACCAATATTTTAAGTCCCAACCAATATTTTGAGTCCCAACACATATTTTAAGTCCCAACCAATATTTCAAGTCCCGAACAATATTTTAAGTCCCAACCATTATTTTAAGTCCCAACCATTATTTTAAGTCCCAACCATTATTTTAAGTCCCAACCATTATTTTAAGTCCCAACCATTATTTTAAGTCCCAACCATTATTTTAAGTCCCAACCATTATTTTAAGTCCCAACCATTATTTTAAGTCCCAACTAATATTTTAAGTCCCAACCAATATTTTAATTCCCAACCAATATTTTAAGTCCCAACCAATATTTTAAGTCCCAACGAAAATTTTAAGTCCCAACCAATATTTTAAGTCCCAACCAATATTTTAAGTCCCAACCAATATTTTAAGTCCCAACCATTATTTTAAGTCCCAACCATTATTTTAAGTCCCAACCATTATTTTAAGTCCCAACCAATATTTTAAGTCCCAACCATTATTTTAAGTCCCAACTAATATTTTAAGTCCCAACCAATATTTTAAGTCCCAACTAATATTTTAAGTCCCAACCAATATTTTAAGTCCCAACACATATTTTAAGTCCCAACCAATATTTCAAGTCCCGAACAATATTTTAAGTCCCAACCATTATTTTAAGTCCCAACCATTATTTTAAGTCCCAACCATTATTTTAAGTCCCAACCATTATTTTAAGTCCCAACAATTATTTTAAGTCCCAACCATTATTTTAAGTCCCAACCATTATTTTAAGTCCCAACCATTATTTTAAGTCCCAACCATTATTTTAAGTCCCAACCATTATTTTAAGTCCCAACTAATATTTTAAGTCCCAACCAATATTTTAATTCCCAACCAATATTTTAAGTCCCAACCAATATTTTAAGTCCCAACGAAAATTTTAAGTCCCAACCAATATTTTAAGTCCCAACCAATATTTTAAGTCCCAACCAATATTTTAAGTCCCAACCATTATTTTAAGTCCCAACCATTATTTTAAGTCCCAACCATTATTTTAAGTCCCAACCAATATTTTAAGTCCCAACCATTATTTTAAGTCCCAACTAATATTTTAAGTCCCAACCAATATTTTAAGTCCCAACTAATATTTTAAGTCCCAACCAATATTTTAAGTCCCAACCAATATTTTAAGTCCCAACCAATATTTTAATTCCCAACCAATATTTTAAGTCCCAACCAATATTTTAAGTCCCAACCATTATTTTAAGTCCCAAGCATTATTTTAAGTCCCAACCATTATTTTAAGTCCCAACCATTATTTTAAGTCCCAACTAATATTTTAAGTCCCAACCAATATTTTAATTCCCAACCAATATTTTAAGTCCCAACGAAAATTTTAAGTCCCAACCAATATTTTAAGTCCCAACCAATATTTTAAGTCCCAACCAAAATTTTAAGTCCCAACCATTATTTTAAGTCCCAACCATTATTTTAAGTCCCAACCATTATTTTAAGTCCCAACCATTATTTTAAGTCCCAACCATTATTTTAAGTCCCAACCAATATTTTAAGTCCCAACTAATATTTTAAGTCCCAACCAATATTTTAAGTCCCAACCAATATTTTAAGTCCCAACCAATATTTTAAGTCCCAACCATTATATTAAGTCCCAACCATTATTTTAAGTCCCAACCATGATTTTAAGTCCCAAATATTAATTTAAGTCCCAACCATTATTTTAAGTCCCAACCATTATTTTAAGTCCCAACCAATATTTTAAGTCCCAACCATTATTTTAAGTCCCAACCATTATTTTAAGTCCCAACCAATATTTTAAGTCCCAACCATTATTTTAAGTCCCAACCAATATTTTAAGTCCCAACCAATATTTTAAGTCCCAACCATTATTTTAAGTCCCAACCATTATTTTAAGTCCCAACCATTATTTTAAGTCCCAACCAATATTTTAAGTCCCAACCATTATTTTAAGTCCCAACCATTATTTTAAGTCCCAACCATTATTTTAAGTCCCAACCAATATTTTAAGTCCCAACCATTATTTTATGTCCCAAGCATTAAAATAAAATATTTGAATATAGCTGCGGAAACTACGATGGATGAATGCCATGAAGACAGAATGGAAGGAAATTGGCTTCCCAAAAGGGCATAATATCTTAGAGCGTAAGGCAAATGTCCAGCAAGAGAATCTGGAAGACTACAAGAGGCCTCGATGGAAAAACACTATAAAAACTGACATAAGATGTTTTATGGGATCATCAACTTGAGAACGAGCTTGCAGACCAGGCAAAATTGGAAGAAGTTAATCCTGGAGACCAATGTGCGGTTTGGGCTGTCACGCCTATTATTTTGAACGTGTTATACCTAGATTTCTTGCAATTCATTTTTAATAAGAGTAAAACTTCCCAATAGGATAATATCTATGCTCAGAAAAACCAGGTTTAGAAAGACGCCTGTATTTTTATATCCAGGGATTAACTGTCATCTAAATATGTTGATTCTGATCTCTAATACAACGCAAGAGGTCTGCATACCGAGGTCTGTTTATACTTCATATCCTAGGACAATTTATCTAGGAGGGCTAGGACAAATAAATCCGGGCAAGTACTCCCAGAAGTCTGAAAAGCGAGCATAGCCTAAAAGAACTATAATTTTTGACCCCAATCACCAGAAGCCTATAGGTGCGTTTCGTCGTGACCGAATATGCAATTCTTAATCAAGAACCATCTTCCTTAATGATTTTAGTGAAAAGAATGACTACGTTCGGCATTATTTCCATGCGGGATTGATTTGTTCTTTGAACGGAAAATGTTAAAACACAATTTCACGCTATAAACATTGAATGCCAGACTTGTTGATTTATTTAATCGTTAAATATTTTCAAGTGATTCTATTCATTATTCATTTCCTGCACATTCTAAGGTGCTATTACATAACGTTTCTTAACTACCGAGGATACTTTAAGCCCAACCCAACGAAATGTTCTTTGAAATATTCTCTTAGTAGGGAATATCGATAAACTTTGAACATATTTTCAGCATGTTACCGGCGAAGAATTTCACACAACATGCAACTTTCATGTAATCCGATCATAAATTTATTTGAAAAATTACACAGCCACATTGTTCCAGCCATACAAATATATTTTGAGTTATCATGATCATGGGATAGCCACCATCGAAGCCAATAATCATAATCAAATCTTCCACATAAAACTAACTTCATTAGCAGTAAAGATAAATATCTTGGTGGAAGGTTTACAACGCGAAATGCATATTTATTTCGGGATTGGGTAGTTATTAAAAAAGATCAAAGTGCATCTTCCTTCTCTCGCGCTACTGATCATTTTGGATCATTGTGCGAGCGAGTGCAATTATTATAATGAATAGCCCTCCAACAAATGAATCTCTTTGCGATCCTTTGAATCTTATAATGGAAGCCACTAAGCTCGAGACCATTTTCCCAATTGCCTCCGTCTCCAAGTAGCATCAACATTTAATTACAACAGCCGTTAAGTGTTAATGCAAGACGATTGGACGAGAAAGCTGGAAAAAGGTTCAGGTATCGGCAGAAGTTATTTATTGTCAATATTAACGCAATATTGTCTTGTCAAATTAATGATGGGTGGAACACTGGGATTGCGTCCAAGTGTTGTCGAGATACGCACGAAGTAAATGGAAGCTGAACAGAAGTGCAGCCTGGCTTTTTCTCTGATATTCGATTGATGCAGGAACTAGTAAGAATGGTTCGCTAGAAAACTTCATAGTTGAGCTACAAGTAATTGGGTCTTGAATTTAAATCTAGGACCATTTCTCTAGACTTCCTTGAACATGGGACTTCAGTTAATGCGCAGAGCAAGAGCCTCCAACTCCCTTATTGCATCCAAAACCGCTAAGAGCGGTTATTTATCAAATCCAAACGACGACCCATCCTTTCAGCTTCTCTGCAAACAAAACCTTTCGGGTTGCGAACATTTCTTCGTCTGGATTACAAAAGACAAGCACCGACAATTTCCACCACTGGTCTAACCAATTTCAGTTGAAACAATTTAATCGGGAGAAATCTATCTTGAGCTTAATTAAGCGAAATGATTAACGCGATAAGGCTTGCGTGACGGATGGCGATAAGCCAACATAGAGTGTATTAGCCACTAGATAAACCTGAAGATGAAGGGCTCCGAGGCAACATCCACCTATTACTTGCTTTTGCCGCGCGACTCTTACTCCTTCGCGCTACACAACCACAACCTCAACCTCAACGTAACAAGACCAAAGTTTAGTCTTCAAATTAGATGATGATCATAATATGGTTCCTGAAAGATAATTCATTCCACTTGTACCTGATCGTCAAGTGTTTTGTTCGTTTATGGTAAGAAATGTGAGGATAGATCCGAAGACGATGGTGCGCGGACATTAACGTTAATATAATAATGTAGAAAAAGGCTGAAAGGCTTAAGAACTTACCGGTAGTATCGTTGATGTTGAAGAACGATGTAAATGGATTCCCTTCGGAGACGAGGCCGTATCTAATCTCTCGCGGATTACCTTTATCGCCGTCCTCAGCATGAACTTGAAGCACCTATTAACGAGAAAATTTTAATCCCTTTCAGTACGACCGAGCTAGTCCTGTTTTGTGTCTATCGTGTAGGAGATAAAATGATCTGTATATGGTGTGCGGATTGACTTAGAATGGAAGGAGCGCTCAAAGCGCAACAAGATCTACGAATTAGAGACGGTGATGAAGTATTTCTTCTGGTGCACTATTGTGGGAGTATGTCTGAGATGGGATTTAGTGTTGCATGTAAAAGGAAGCAAAGATAGTAGTCGAACAATACAAGAGTGAAATTCGATTTGGTCGTTTGCATATGCATTTACATCGGCCAGTCGAACAAATGAAATATGCATGCCAGGAACTCATTCGAGGCTTTGAAATTTTGCTTGCACGTGTGTTGAAACTTTGTTGCTATTCATTTGCCAGCGATCTTACGAAACATACTGGACAGGAATTTAAGACCTCCGGCTTGAAATCGCTACTGCTCTTTGGCAAAAGAATGACGTAGAGCATTATGTACAGCATTTGCAGTTCAGACATGACTAATGTGCATACACAATAGCATTAACCTACGACACTTCATTGAGTTGGATATCTAAAACTGCCAATCACTGAGCTCTCAGACATGCTTTTAAAGCTTCTATTTGAGTATATTCTTCCTGTCTTACCTTATCACCAGGTATAAGTCCTTGCGGTAGCTTAGTAACTGGTGGCGCTACACGAAACACCGGAGCAACATCTTGGACATCTTGTACGATGACAACAACTTCCAGTCCAGCAATATTTCGAGTATCTTGACCTGGCTCCGCGTATGCGTCCTGAAAATACCAAAAAAAGAAAATAACAGTGAGTTTAAGGAAATCTTCGATAAAGTTGTAACTTTGGTTAACTATGAATATTCAATGCGTTGTTTGTAGAATTGAACTTACGAGGGTGGATCAAATTTTTCATGGCGGGGACGGAACTCAACATTATCGCTCTTCCTGAGTATCACGTCCTTTGACCCAAATATGTTTAATTGATCAATCAATTTATTTATTTAGACATAGCTGTGTTTTGCTCGGAATACACCGAAATAACTTCCCGCAGTTCACTAGTCTTCATCTATTTATGTTTAATTTTTGCAGGGGATAAAGGCATTTTACAGCTTGAGTGTCAGACTACTGAACGTGAGACAACCTGTACCTGAACCCTGAGACAAACCTACTGAACAGCAGACTAAACATCCCTCATGTCAATCGGAGTACCAAGTCTTATATCGTTTGACACATTACTTTAGGCTGGGTCGGTTGACAGGAATTACGTCACTGATATGTAGAGGTTTGCTATGGGAGGGGCTCCTCGAAACCCCGACACATCCTGCTGATCTAGCTTGCCTAGCTTTTAATTGTTAAGGGTGCCCGAGCGTATTGTACGCCTTGGCTCAAATTTTCAGTCGAATAAGTATGCACAACTTTACTCCATATCCAACCATAATCTGAGTTAACTGACTTCTGACTCTTTGGTGACCGCGTTAAAGGAATTCTTTCACAAGTTGGAAGGAAAGAAGGAGAAGGATTACTAAAAAATTCCTCGACCCACGACGCCTTCAGCCAATCAAGAATACCTTTTTAAAGTTTTTCTTTTTTTATTTATTTTTCGATTAGATATTTTTTCGGGCAACGAGCTTTTTTAACATTCAGGAACAGACGGTAATTGTCAGGCGCTAAGGATGTGCTAAAGGAACAAATGTTCAAAGATTTACAAACCCAATCTTTGTTACACATCCACCGTAGCCTGCTCCTAGTCCATGGTTGCATTGCTGTGAGAAAAGAAAATTAATTTGGTCAATTTTCTCTGCCTTTTCTCTATCATGTCAGCACGCAAGTATTTCAATAGCATAGCGTAGGCACATAAAGCGCTAACACTCTCGGCCAGCTTCTCTCCGACAGAGATAGAAAAAACCAGTTGTAGATGTATGTTTGTAATCTGTTTTTCCTGAAAAGTCTGGCGACGAGTATTCTTTTTTCGACGAAAAAATGAGTGAAAATTAACAACACAAATAAAGTTCCACTTATTTTGGTCGAAAACCATTATGTCGCGAGTTTGTTCAAAGTGTTAAAGGTATATCTACATATGATATGTCAATAGTGTGCGTAGTACTTTCCAGTTAGTCGTTACTCGTTACAAGGATCCTATCATTTTCTTAGAAAAGAGAAAGCGTGAGTTTTCAAGCCGTCTAAGACTCGCTGAACTTCTTCGCGGGGAGTGTGGAGTTTTGCAGGTTTGCAGGTCTATTTGGATCAGGCTCGAAAGTTGTAATTGAACTTCACTCCAAACCTCAATCCTGTAAAGCGAAAAAACAGTTCCTTTGCTCATACAACAGGAAGCCAAGAGCTTGCGATAACACTAAATTTACTGCAGGTTCTTGTGTGCCGTACGCTGCTCCTTACCAACTTTGCGCAACATTTTCACATACTCAAATTATTGTTTTGGTTTTTGGCAATTGTCATAGATAATACTCCGATCATTTTCGGAAGCTGCATCTTCATTGATAGAACATCTTCTGATTTATTTTTCAAAGGTTACTGGCGTCTTCTGTCATGGTCGCTACCTAAAGTCGTCAGGGATCATCCTCCGTGTAGGGTATGTTTTTCGCCAAGAGTTTGTGGATCCTTAGCCATCAGTAGATATAATTGGATTCACTAGATGTAATTGAAACCATGATATACTCTGAACATGTCTGTGTTCTTATCCAATACGGTACTCTTGGACTCATTAGGTCGAACAGATCCCTGATTTACTGCAAGCGTCTTGGGCCCCTCATGACCATCTTAGGCACATTAGAGCGAATAGAATCAAAGATATGTTCTAATAGTTTCTGTTTCCTTAGCACTCAAAAGTATCTATTCTTGTATTCATGAGTTCGAGAAGGGTAGAAGCTCATTGGCTTCTTGGCTAACTTGGAACCTTGATATCGTAGACTTGCTTCCTTTTTGAAAGCACATCTTTTTGAGCATGACACAAATTTTCAAACGACAAGGTAGCCATTGAAGGGTTTTTAAACAGGAGGATAGAGCTGAAGTACCAAAAACATAAGTAACATCGTGCTACAGATCATCACATACAGGAAACAGAACGACAATCATGTGAAAAAATCGCTAAGAATTGTCTCAATGATATCACTTGATTTTGTTTATAAAAAGTAGTTTCACTGATGTGCCTGGTGTGCCTGGTGTGGCATCCTATCAAAAAGAGATTCATTTGTCTAAATAATGTGCGACAGTTTTCCTTCATAATTGCGTGAAAAACTGTTTTCTCTATGCTGCTAATTTCTTTTGTTGCTCTATCTTTGGTTTCTCTCTCTATTTCTTGAAATGTATCCCCGTTAATAAAGAAGTGACCCAAATCAATGCGGTCTAATTTTTGTAGTGAGCAAATGAAATAGTTTTAATAAAACTTTGTACTTTGGCCCTAAATGAGCTTCACAAACAGAGAAAACGCCACGAAAGTGACAACATTAGTTAAGTCTAGATAAAAGAAAAAGGAACCCTTTTACATAGCACACCCCCTATTTCGAAAAATTCTTGACTCAATTTTAAGATTACTGGAATATTTAATCAATCAAATATGGAATCTTCTCTATAAATGTAAATCTTGAGCTCGAGCAATCACGATAAGCATAATTTGCTTTCAATTTTGATGACGCCAAGTTTTCCCTTTTTTTAATTATCCTCCTTAATTTTAAATAAAGGATTCAGCGCACATGTAAGTGAAAGTCTAAAATTTATGAATATTTTTTCGAGAAAGTCGCCTAAGACGTATTACGTTAAGTAAAAGCAATGTTTTTTGGTAAGGTGCCTTTAAAAGATTTCCCAATAGCGTTTCTATGACTTCTGCGACGACTAAGTGTCTTTGATTTATAAAGACGTTAGTGACATCGAGATCACATCTTTTGATCGGAACAGAGGCTGCACAAAATATACAAATCAAATCGCTTCATTTGAATTCAGCCCCGAACTTTTGCATAAGGATGCTTGCTTTCGTCACTCGCGCCGTCCTTATGCTGAGTTGCTTTGTTTCGGGTTCACATTTTCGTTACGTTATTTTCAAAAATAAAGGTCATCGTAAGCCCCAATTTTATAAGTGCAGCATCATATCGATGCTATAACCTGATGTTTAAGTCAACAGAATTTGTTTCAATCATTCCAGGCTTCTGTTGGACCTGCTTTGTTGGCTTTTTTGTTAGAAAATGGATGTCACCTTAAATCTAGTCTTCTTTAGTAAGAGCTGTTGACTCGGGTCAGCCAACGCCGAATTCGATTTCACGAAGGATCCAACTCATTTTTTAATTAGAAACATAATTTTTTCGTCCTTTTGCATTCGCAAGAATGTTTTGAATCTTGCGTGGGATCTTTTTCAGTTGTTTCAATTAGTTTTGCACAATAGCGTTAAGCTGTTGGTTAGTTCCTTGAGCTAGAAGATTCTATTTTAATCGGTATTATTGACGATTTTTCGGTACAGTGATGATTTTCTTTACAATTTTCAAGGCCACTCTCATGTTCATCGATCTACTTGATGACTATTGACCATCTTTATCCACGATTCATGAGAATGCGTTATCTGCAGATCATTATTATGAACTGTGAGTGTAATTTTTTTGACAGTCATTGACAGCCTGGTCATCACTGGTGCTTTCCAGAGATTTCAGGTCATTAAGGGGTTAATGATTCCGACTTCATTGGACTTCGCTCGGCTTCTGGGTTTTCTCCATTTTTTTGCGCTAAAATAGCCTGAATTGAAGGAGTTTTTCAAACTTAAAGTCTTATAGTTAGTTCGAAGCGCTTGAAGCCTTACCGTTGATTCGATAGAAAAACCATTGTCTTGTTATTGTCATTGTCATTTTACTTTGGGACCTACTTCGAAGCAGCTTTCGTCTGTAATTGAAAATACCTGTGTCTCGTATGTGGATTAGTATTAAACCAATAAAGGATTGCCAGTTTAATTATTGGAGAAAAACTCGTAAGGGGTAACAATTTACTCATATGTCGATGTGTATATTCCTATCTGTTTTTTGGCATTCTTTGTATGATTCGGCCACGCATCTTTATGACGAATATCCCAGGTCCAACCCAATCCATATCTCAGCTTAATTATTGCCTACCAGGATCGCTATAAGAAAAAAAGCGAAACTAAGTAGTGATAGTTGGAGTTTTAAAAATATTTAAAATTATTATTCGAAAATGCACATGTCCTTACCCGGCATTGGGTCAAAATAAACCAGTGCCTATAAAAAGTCAAATATTTTTGAAAGTTTGGTTGAAGTTTGAATAGTTTGGTTGAAGAAACTTTTTCGAAAATCTTATCACACAATTGCTAGGAGTGTCACACAAAATCCGAGCTAGAATGCAAGAAAGTGTTTGTCAGTTATCATGTCGTTCTAAATTTTTAACGCACCCGAACACACGCATTGAATGTAAAATGGCTTCGTTACCCAGAAGAATATGGCAAAATTCAAAGCGTTTATTGTCCCATTGTATATTTTAAGATGTATAGAAATTTAAGTTGACAACTCTTTTTAGTGCTATGTATGGTGTGACAGCTGTCATGCGTTTTAAGGTTAGTTTGTTTTGGCTTATTTCGCTGCCTTGATTCGTTTAGAAAGACTGATTTGAGCGACCTATGGGCCTCTTATGGCAAGGAAGTCGAAATACTCAGGCTTGTGATGTCTGAAGAACGTTTCCATTTCATACGAAACAATCTATTTTTCAATGAGGAGACTTCTCGCGGAATAAGGAAGCAACTTGAAAACATGGCACCGATCAGAGAAAAGTTCGAAATATTGTTGAAAATTGCAAGGCTGCGTAGTTTTTTGCCCATTTCAAAATCAAACCTCATTATAACTTTTAATGATTGGCTCACTACTAACGAACTAATCTAGTATCTGGTCAATGAGTACAGGCTAATGTCAGTTGGAACCTTGCCTAAAAACAAAACACAAATCGTACCGCGAAAATTCGTAACGCAGGCGTGTTTGAATCCCGATTTGGCTTTCAGAGGGATGTTACTCTTGTTTATCATATTCCCAAGAAAAATAAGGTAGTTTTGCTGTTGTCGAGTTTGCATCATGATGATAAGATTCAAATGGAGAGAAATAAAAACCTGAAATTAACACCTATAACACTAAACCAAATGTGGGATTTCGTCGCTGATGAACTTAGCGCTACATATGAGCCGTAAGCCTTAAGTCGACGAGATGGGTTCTTACCATTGTTTAAGCCCTTCTTGCATTAATGGTCTTCTAATATGCCGGAACAACAATAATGAGAAAAACACAATTTTTTTGAGAATTTCAGGTTGAAAAGTATACGCTCGTCAGTGATCAGTTGAAAAATTTGAATCGTTTTTCACAAGAAATTGACTTATAGGAGGTACCTGAAAAGCCTTAATGTCCGCAAAAGATTTCAAGTATGCCCTGCACAAGGGGATCGTCACACAATGTCGAGGTTGTTGCACATGTCGAGATTGTGGAAAGTATATTTGTCCTGAAGATATCATAACTTTTTTGCAGTGATCTTTCCAAGGATCTGCTGGGAAATTATCATTTAAGTGCCATTTATGACTGTAAAGACTATATTTAAGCGTAGTGGAGTGATAAAACTATAAAGGATCTCAATTTCGTTCATTACGTGTGAATTAAAGTAAATGTTTAAATACTTTGAATAAATGTCCTGTTATTTAATTTGTCTATTCTTTTAATCCCCTGAGTAGAATAATGGATGGCAAAGGTTACGATTATATACAATAAAACATGAAAATGTAGTACATTTTATACAAGGGTTGTATTGACCCACCTCAACATACGTGTAACAATTTGGCACAACTATAACTTAAGGAGGAGAAAGCTCGAAAGGATGAAAAACATAAATTAGGAAGCAATAAACACTCTCTATCTCTCCCTGAACTATTTTACGCACCCAGCAATAAAATTAATTTAACATTCAGCACGAACGTTCAACTTTTCGCAGTTCATTCAATTTCCTCCAGATTGAACATTAAAAAAAGGATTCGACTACATGAATCGCTACTTCTTATATGCACACACACATCATGCATTGATAATTGATTATCCAGCCAGGATTATTTTCCGCTGACTATCGTTTACTCCCAGCTCCAGCAAGCGAATCGTTGCTGGTGCGTTGCAAATACAACTTTATGCGAGACAAATGCTGAAATGCAATTAATTAATTCCTTCATTTACTTAGCAATTAACATTTCTCAGATTTCATTTACGATGACATGCAACGACGTAACGTCCTCGGCGTAACGCAGATTTGTTGCATCTTAAAATTTAATTTATTCTATTCGCATCTTCACTTTCTTACGCCATTACGCGACCAACGTTTGCAATCGGCGATGGATTGTGTCGTCGAGATTGGAAAAATCAAAAGGATTTTTTCGTGATCAAGTGATTTGAAAAATATTTTGTTTTCTTTTCCAGAAGCTTTGACGATAAATTTAATGACTTTATCTTGATAATAATTTAAATTAAGTTAAATGGATAATTAGCGAATTGGATATTTATTTTCAAGCTGGATTTTGCGTTGATGATTCAATGCATGTTTTTCATGAATTATCTTCAGTGCCTTTGGGTGTATACTATGTAAGATTTGCTTATTAGTATTTTGTAATATTGCATTGCGGACTATATTTGTGGATCCTTAGACCGAGAGACAAATTAACTTGTATGACCCGTAAATGCGCGTCACTGTTTATGTCAGGTATGGGAAATGTTTTAATGGCGAAAAGTAAGACCAGTAGTAGCTTCATTTTCGCTCTTTGGTCGTGGTTTTGTACAGAAACAAGCAAACTATCGAATTTTTGAGCTGAATATCTCTGTTTTTTGAATATCTCTGAGCGAAAATGTAACATTATTGGAAGGAATAGTATCTTCTCCGATCGAACCATTAATTCTAAACCCTCTTTTGATACTAGAACAATCAATGAGTGTAACAAAGACATTTAAGATAAATAAAACAAGTATTTTTGCAAAAGTAATATGTATTTTAATAAGTTTATGTAATCTTTAATGTTGCAAATTGATAGATTCGGTGTTGCGGTTTTGTTTTACAGAGATAAGTATGTGGTAAACCTCCATTTACGAACCAGTCAACTTGACCGTCATATATTTCAAGCATATACAAGAGCAAAAGGACATTTTTAAATCTTTTAGTTTTTAATCTTTCTTGAACATAAGAATTATGTGATTTGTGGACATAAATTTTGTTTCTGCGTCTATGGTATTTCATTTTCCCCGCTTGCTGCTACTTTTTTTAGAGTCGAAATTCCTATACATTGCGTTTTGAAAATTTTTTTGACATATATTTGCTTATGACTTGGTATAGTTCCTAATATTGTACGTTAATTGTGAATAAATATATTTAAAATAAGAAAAATATATTTAGTACATTATTTAGTCAAAAAATTTACCCTAAGGATGAAAAGTCGTTCAAAATTACCAAGACGTCTGCAAGACAAAACAAAAACATGTGAAGATATTCCTGATATTGTTGAAGGCTTGAAGATTTCCTTGGCGAAGCAAATTTTTCAGGGGAAAATTTGAAAAAATAATAAAATAGTGTGAAGAAGAGAACTCCTCTATATGCATAGACCTAGAAGATGCGATCTTTCACTGATGAGGGAGTCGATCATTTCACTGAAATTGTTGGTGATGGAACAATATGGAATGAAATAAAACCTGGATCCTCACCAGGACAGAGATCAATACATACAATTTTCAAAAAATTGCAATTAATGGTTTATTGAGCGTTTCGCCTATAGTGTTTGCAAGAGGAAACATAATAAAATGCACTGTGGGTAGAGCGTTTTCATTTTTCATTGATCATTGATCGTAAAACTACAAATTATATGATAACGTCCACAGAACAAGAAGTTTTTCGAGTATTCAGTAAAACATTGAATCTATTTTAAGAAAGTTTCTCGTAAATTTCGAACTTTCGAACGAAATCAACGATTACAGGGTGACGAATTTGCAATAATTTCTCGTGTTTAGGATTTATTCATCAAAATTAGCAAGAATTTTTGCATAACAAGACAAAATATTACAAATGAAGAACAATTATTTCAACAAAAGCGCGGTGCAGATTCACTCATTGCACGCCAAACAAACCCAGTAAGTTTGGAATAAAATTTTGGTTGCTATCTGATATCCATAGTAAATATGTTATTTATAGGTTCCTTGGTAAGGGACAGAAAAAGCCAATGTCAACTGCTTGGAGTGAATTTTTCGTCCTCAAATAAATTGAAACATTTACATTCCTTGGACAAATGTAGCGACTGAAAATTTTTTACCAACAAAATTACCAACATCAAAGTTATTGCAGGAACATACTACGTTGGTTGGAACTATCCGTTCAAACAAAAGGGAACAACTCAATCTTACCAAGCAAAAGAAGAACAATTATCTCAATTTTCATCATAGAACAAAGAATGCTACATTGTCATTATAAAAAAAAAGTCAGCCAACAAAAAGTGTCCTTGGGATAAGTATAAAACATGGTTTCGTCAAAATAAAACCGACATAAATAAACTTTAGTACACTCTTACACTCTACACACTACTTCATTTCAGCCTGAAATTTAAGTTGTTTATAGCTCAACAAAATTCAGGATACATGTTATCCATCTAATGGCGAGAAAATATTCTGTGAAGTCTGGTTTCCCGAAGATTGTCTTTCCAAATATTTTAAAATTTTCTCAGCTTGACAACTAAATGCGCGAGTTTTATATAATGAAACAACAGGAGGAAACATATAAAAAAAAGATTTCCTGTCCCTCAACTAGTAGAAGAACTAGGAAACTTTACCGGTTTGTCGAAGTGTCCTGAAAGTTCGAACATAAGAAAAACTTGTCAAAAAGGTTTGTGCAACGAACGAACGTTTGTGCATCTGTGCTAGTTGTAGGAAACCAGTTAACGGGGAATGTACTTACAAAAAATCTCTATTTTTATTATTTATGTATTAATTTATCTTGATTTCAAAATTATTATTTTGAAATAAAATTATTTATTACTATGTTATTACAAAAAGAAATTGGCATGATTAGCAACCAGGCAATGCTACTATTTAAACAAAGAAACGTTTGGGCTTTTTGAAATCGAAAGCCGCTCGTCCTCAGGAGAACAACAAATATCCGGAACATGTCCTGCTAGCCAAGCCTGGTCCAGTGCTCAAACGAACCTAAGGACAGTTTGTAGCATAACTAAATTTAATCATAAGTTTAAGGTAAGTTTATTGGGACTTATAAGGCAATTCATATTTCAAATCGTAAATCACTGTATGATGTTTACCCATGTTTCAAAATTATTCGAAATAATGCTGAAAAGGCATTTTTTGGCTATTTGGCTTTTAAAGAATTGCCAAAAAAGGAAATCGCCTAGCAGCGCCCTCAGGTTGGGCGAATCCGTGTTTCAGCCTGGAATGATGGGAAGGACAGAAAATTTTATCGAAGAGACTCTCCTTCCTTCTGCGCTGTCAAGCGATTCATGATACGCTTCTTCCGAAGAAGAAGAACCGTCCGGACGTCACGTGATACGCAGTTAAAATTGCCTTAAATGTCAACTTCTGTTCTGTTCTTCTCGAAAATAAGATATTCAGATAACGCGATAACTGAGACCATTTCATACCTCTAAATATCTCTCCCCTTTGTCTTTATTTTGAAATTCTTATAATGGTTCCCTAACCATTGAACCTAACCAATGAAATCACCTGATTTCATTGGTCAAATCATCTCATTTCATTGCAACGGTGGCTTAAAATGGTCATTTTTGTTCTCACAGGAAACGTAAATTATGGCTGCATGCAGAACATGATGTCAGTCGGACAAAACGAATCAATACCACTAACAAATATGCAGCGACCTCAGCTTCCAAAAAATCGCAGCAATAAAATCATAAATCAAGGGCTGTTGATATTCCGAAAAATCCTATTCAATGGTTGCATATCCAAGCTTCAAAATCAAGGCTCGTTTCAGAACAAGTTAACTATATTTATGGTTCATATCGATTTATCAATTGATTAGTACGTTTTATATAATTTCAGTATTTTTTGCCATTGCCAGATTTAGGAAATGAAAAAGACTTCATTTCCTAAATCTTTCGTTCTTTCATCATGCTGATCTTTGATTTAAATTCCACTTACTTAGCTTCCTTACTTACTTATTTGCTTTATTGCTTAAAATTTTGACCAGCTCTTACAATAACTTACAATTTCAATTTCATCTTCGATCCTCGTATGATCACAAAAGATCCATAGAATTGTATTTTGGGATTTTTAGGACATTTTTTGTTTTTCAATGGGTAAAAATACGACAGAAGTTCAGAAATAGGTGGAATACTCTACATAACACGGTAACAAGCGTTGATGTATGAATATTGGCTGCATTGGGGGACGTTCCTTGTCACAGAGGGTGGGTTTTCACAATAGTTTTTAACTACGGTTTGTTTACGGTATTTTATTCAGAAAAAAATTAATAGTTAGAAGAAATTTTGTATCCAAGACGTATTCAGAAAGGAAGTACACGGTGACAAGAATAGATCATGGGCTTTTAATTTTCAAAAAATATGAAATCACTGTGTAGCGCGAAGAAAACTCTTCTGACCAAGTATCCACAGGACCAAACCGTGAGAACCAAAGAGCAATAAAACTTCGAAAAACCCTATGGACCAACGGTAAACAACCAAAATGAGTGGAACTATTTGGATTGGTAAATTTTCTCTAACTTTTGCGTTCAGCAAGAACATCCCTCTCAATACTTTAGATATGCTTGGACCTGAAATACAAATATAAATCTAATTTACATTTCCTATCTCTTTCGGCGAGAAGCTGCCGAAGAGTGTTAACGCTGTGTGAATTGCTGATGAATACACTGCTTGATGGCTCCTTGATAATTCAAGGGACAACATAATAATTTGGCTAAGATGGTTTCTCGTGTGCTAGTACCAGTTTAAGTTTCAATTTCTAATTAAGAATAATTTTTAATTGTACAAGTTTGTTCTTACGCTGTGAACGGGCCATGGTGAAGCGTAAACTGACGTTGTTGTTTCTAGTTACGTTGAAGATGTTTGAGGATATTCATAATGATGGTGGAATGGGGTTGAATATTCTGATATTCAACAGTTCCAGATCATTCCTCGGAAAGAGAAATCATTATCTAGAATTTGCGGCTGAGCCAGGGTGCAGCGTAGTATAGTAACATAGATACACAACAAATTAGTTAAGTAAATAAAATGCACAAAATAGATGCACTTTGTTCATGGTTCAAACCTATTTGTTCCATCATTAACAAGGTTGTCAAAATATTCCACTGACATCTTATGGTATTCGATTAATAGTGCGCTAGGTTTGATCAAGCGAAACGTATAATATCAATTATTCATCCAAATTTGTCGAGTCGATTTTAAAATATGGGCAATCTAATCATTTGCATATATTTTTAACCTATCGATTGTGTTATGTAAGAAAAATCCACTCTTTTCCACAATTCTCATATCCAAACCCCATTTACTCTACCTTCTGTCATCGAACAAACATGTCAAATGACCAAATGATAGATAAAACTCAAACTCATCATCATGACAAGATTGCCAACTTGCGAAGACTAAATACAAGCCAAGACTATTCACACGTGTAATTGAATAAACACAGTCAGTAAATATTAATATATCAATACAACATTATGACCAATTTGTTAACGATCCTTTATGACCGTTCCAAAAATAACTTGTCTTCTTCAAAATGTTTCTTCACTTTTATTTTCCTTCATTGAAACTCCATCATCATTCGTCTTCTGCGCTTGATCACATGTTACATGTTGCATACCGAAAATTAAGTAGTCAATTTACATATGACAATAAATCAACGACATATTCGTTAGGTTTGCCAGGAAAATGCAATTAATTTCCTGCACATAACAATTTGATGGTCGATTTATTTGCAAATTGGAAGGATAACTCGCGCATTCTTATGTGCTAAAATATGAAAAATGAAAATGCAGGATGAAATATGTGCATTGGCTATTTTTCCACTGCACTGTGCCGCCGCGGATGCATTATTGCCGCGTAATTGCAAACACGTTGTTGAGCATTGTGGTCAATCGAGGTAGGATGGCAAAACTGACAAATGTTGACCATTTGTCTTCTTCATGTTCAGTCCAATGAAAGGAGGCAAGGATTAGAAATTGTAATGAGGTGATATTTTCTGTAATCACGAATCATGACGTGGGCATAATAGCCATTGCTCGAGGGCACACAGAGGGCTGCTGAGCAAAAAAAGGATTCGTGTGTTGCAGCTAAGTGGTAGCAGCGTCGTTTCATTTGTGCCTGGAAAAACTTGTTCACGTTGTTCAAGAAGAAAAACAAATTAATAAACTGTTGATTGGTTTTGCCGACAAAAAAAAAATTCGATAAAAGAAGTCTTTGACGAAAAGGCAAACAAATTAAAATTCATTAAAGTCCAAATAAATCAGAATTTCATCTGAACTTTTATTCCAAGCACTTGCACCTTCCAACCAGTCAAAGTCGCGAGATTTATTAACTTTTTGCCATTTCCATACCGTCATAATGGAAAAGAAAAGCAACATGTTATACTGGACAACTTGATGAATAGCATGTAATTCATTCCACAGTTTTTTTATCCAATTCTCTTCAAAGAACTTATGCTTCTGTCTGCCAACCTTCATCACTCCCATTCTTTCGTCGACCAGCAGCCTTTGGAGTATTTTTTTGTCCATTCTTTGCGATCGTTTGAAATTCTAAACAGTAGTTTTATAGCTCGTTACCTTCCATCCACCGAATATATGTTTAACAAGTAAATATTTGCACTTTTTTCGCCATGTGTCTAATTGTTGGTTTTCGGATTAAGGAACTTTAAAGTTTTTATTGCATGAGGTTAACACTCACACGGAAGAACATGTGTGGAAAAAAAACCTACGAAATTGAGGATTAGCGAGGCATTGTATATCTATTTTTGGCTGGGCACCGACGAGTTCTGAACATTGGAAACATTGAAATAGTGTTTGCATGCAAATATTGACCAAGTTTCTTTGTTTTTTTCTCAAGAACAATTCCTTTTCTTAGGTGTGGATAAACCAAAGTGCAATGTGGTTTTACTAATAGGAGGGAAATACACGGAGCACATATGATCTAATGCTAAGCATGTGTACTTTGAATAAGTGGAATAGTTGGGGATTTACCAAGCAAAAAAATAGATAGGATGATGACTAGGATTTGTGAAGCCAGTTTATGGGTGTTTCACTTTTATAACGACTTATGATGGACGCTCACCAAAATTATGTTGTTGAGGAATGCGAAAAATTGGATGGTCTTCGATAGCAATCATTCAGTGGCACAGAAAAATGGTCACGCTTATAGCTAAGCACAACAAGCAACCAGCAAGAACACTCCCGACAGCGACTTCTGACAGAATGAGACAGAGCAAGCAAGGGACGATTTAAAGTTGTATTGCGGTTTAGTTATATCGTTTTGAGGGTGCTAGTCCCTTTAAATGAAATGAGGAAATATTTCCGAATACAAAAAAAATCACTAATATTGGCTGATTCCCAGTGCGCCGGGGGTTTTTCATAGTATTCTCACTTGAACATATGTAATGTTGAACGTAAGGTCAGTACCAACCTGAAACTAAGCCCTTTTGTGAATCCCGCAGAAGATACATCCCGACGACTACTGCATAGATGATCATAGATGATGATAAAATTAAAATAAATGGTTGAAGTTTTGAGTCAAAGCAGTCAAATATTTTGAAAAATTTTATGTTGCAGTCAAGAGTGGTTGAAACCAAAAACTGGCCTGAGACTGAGTCTATAACTTAACATAAAATTTTAACAAAACAAAAGTATTTTAAAACAATTTGAGCAATGATTGCCTTGGATATCTCCATTTTTTCGAATTCAAGCGGAGTACCCTGAAAAAATTTCTAGTTTGTAATTATAATAGTTCTCCTGTATATTAAGACTGAATGTATTACATTTAAATTGTGTTATTGTTAAACAATATTTTTAATTATTCTCCGAACAATATTTCTTCGAATTATTGGGCATGGAAATAGGTTTCCGCCGGTGGTAGACAGATGTCCTTACAGACACTTTTTTAAGGGGCTGCTGTGATATTGTTCTTGGAATTGGAACTTGTATGCGTAGGCTCATGAACGCAGCAGTCGAGGTTCCTTCAAAGCGTGAACACAGTTTTGCTAGTGTTGAAAATGTCAAATTTCATTCCGAAAAGCAGCACTTGGAGAAAGTCATTCATCATGCTCCATCTGAGATGACTTGCAGAAAGCGGTTTTGAAAATGTTGTTTTTGACATGACCGATTAAGATCGCGAAGGAACACCGTAAAAGTTTGAAGATTCACAACTACGGGATGAAGTTGGATAAAGAGTCAAGTCCTAGCCTAGAAGAATTGTCGCTGGAGTTAAATGTTGATAGATCTACCGTCGGAAGCGCCAAAAAGCTGGAACTTGAATGCCGCATCAACTGAAGGAGAAGGACATCAAACGGTGTTTGGTGACGTGCGAGATGCTTTTTCAACGCCAAGAAAGAAAGGGTTTCATGCATCGAATTGTGAGAGGGGATGAGGAATGGATGTACTAAGACAACCCTCAGTGACCAAAACATTGGGTAATGCTAGGTGAACCAGGTCCATAAACGCCAAAATGGAATATTCACGCTTGCAATGTCATGTTGTGCATCTGGTGGGACCACAGTGGCATCATCCATCACGAACTCCTGAAACCTTCTGAAACAATATCTGGGGATGTGTACTGACAGCAACTCATCCGTCTGAATCGTGCTCTGAAGGAAAAACAGCCAGGATGGAATGAAATATATGACAAGCTGATTTTGCTGCATGATAACGCAAGGCACGTATTTCAAGGAGGTCAAAAATTATTTGGAAGGTGTGAATTTGGAAATCTTGCTCTAGCCGCCGTATTCTCCAGACATTGCAATTTCGGATTTCCATTTGTTCCGCTCACTGGAGAGCGGTCCTCACTGGAGAACGATTAACTTCTTATGAAGGCATCAAAAAAATGACTCGATGTCTGGATCGAATCGAAGGATGGGGGTTTTTTGTGTCGAGGAATCCATCTACTACCAGAAAGCTTCTACATGGTGCATACTTTAAATGACGTGACTGTATTCTTTAATGTTGAAATAAAATAAAAACTTTGCCGAAAATAACGGCTGAAACTTATTCCTATTCCTAATACTCTACTGATTTTCTCCAATTTTCACCTTCTTGAACTTCGGGTCAAATTCGGATCTTGCCTTTAAGCTTTTTCTTATTAGTTAATAAGATAAAATTGGATTAAAAGTCTGTAGCGATCTTCTTATCACGGAAACAGTTTTCGTTTCAAAAAATACAAGCTTAGCTTTAATTTATTCCAGAAAATTCAAGGTAAAGCGCAATAAAAAATTGTCTTAAGAGCTGCATATTGATTGTTGATTAAATAAAAATAAAAAAAATTGATCTCAGAAAAAACTGAGTGGATATAAATTTTTTCTAATTTTTTGTTAAATTTTTATTTTAAGTTTTCCATTATAAGGACTAGGAGTTTGAAATAAAGTGTTACACAGTCAAATAAGGATCAAAGAAATAATACCATTTATTCTTTCTGAAGGCCGAAATGACATGGTTTTTTATCTTCGCCGGGTCCTACTGCGTTTTTAGTGAGGACTAATCTCAGCTACTTATGGTACGATATGGCTCATGATTGAATAATGATGGATACAGGTAGTTGAAACACCTCTTCGTCACATTATGGCCCAGTATACATAAAAGACAATACAGCCCATTCTTTTTAGCATAACAACGTGGTATCTTATTTACGTTTTAACTCAATAGGAAACCCGAGTCCTGTTTGTCCTGGGATTAAAAGATGGCAAACAGCACAAGTAGCTAATAATCATCACTGGGCTTGACATAGTAAGCATGGATATCCAACACCATCAACAAAAAGCTGTTCAAAGAAACTGAGACCGTAACGTAAGTAAATAAAGCTCTAAAACTCTCGGACGACGTACCTCAGACAGAGATAGAACAAGCACAAGTAGACCTAAATGCAAACGTGTTATGAGGTGTGTTCTTGTTTTGCCCAAGAATAATAGTAAATATACCAATACAAATATAGTCTCAGTCATTTAGTTCGTATACCTTAAGATCCGGTGTTTGTTTGAAGTATCAACGCTGGATGTAGTTGGGATATGCCAAGATCTGCAGTACCTTCCACTAAATCGGACTTTTTTCTTCACTGTCAGTATCAAGGATACCATCTATATCTTGGAAAAAACTATGCCATGATATTTTCGTGATTGTGTCTGCGACAAGTTGAGTTAATTTGCGGGGAGTGGGTTCTTCTTTTGCAATAGTATGCGGTTCTTTTCGCCTTAAGCTCATAATGCAGTGTCAAAGTTTGACTTTAGGTTACTGGCCTATATTAAATAGTACCAAGGTTGATACTACCTGAAGCCAAGAACTCTTGACAACACTGAGCTCATTGTTGCTTCTGACATCGCGTGAGCGTGTTCCTAATCCACTTTGCGCATAATTTTGACAAATGATAGCGTGGGTTTTTGGAAATTTTTATAGCTCTTACTCCAATAATTTCTGTAAGCTGCATCTTCTTCAAAAGGTCATCTTCTTGTTTGTCTTTTCAAAAATTGCTAGTGTGTCCTCTCACGGTCACTGCATCAAGCTTTCGCGAATTTCTGAGTTACTGGTTTACATCAAGGATATTAAGGCACCCTTGAATTGGTTGAATGGAGATGTTTAAGCTAACTACTCTTTTTAAGCTAGCTCTAGGTTTTGATATTAAGATCTTTCTCTTAGATCGGAATTCTGCTCGTTAGTGTTGTATTTATTTCCGCTATACTATGGCATTCACGAAAGGTTATTGTGGGAAATCTTGGGAACATTATACATTTGGTAATGTAAAGTTCAGTTTCTACATGAACTAAAGCCAACACGTTACCAACAATGTTGTGACTTTGCTAGCTATTTTTGGTACAATGCAAAAGTAAGTTTGGACTACGTTCACAATTTAATAAAAAGTAATGAATTCCATTTCCAATTGAATGGGTTGGTATACAATTGGAATTACAGTGTGGGATTTATGGACAACCCAGGAGCTGGGAATCAGTACACCTACGTAAGCTTACAATTCTGGAGCAGTGTGCTGTCCGGAAGGATTAGTAGTTTAGATATTCTCAAAATTTGGAACAGTGATGTTGTAACCATTGATTGTGGTCGGTTGATAAATGATGGATCATGAAAATGACGGAGACTTATTTCATAACTAGTAGTGGAACGGCTTCTGATGGTTTGGTTTCAATAAGATTAAGCTCCCATACATACTGCAACGGCCATGCTAAGGGATATCTCAGACAAGCGCAACGTTTTCCGTTTTCAACTGAGCCAAGAATTCTCAAATGTTTCTCTGGTAATTTTTAAAAGAAATATTATATATAAGTAAGGTTGGAACCCTTCCCACGTTCGAGGTAAAAACGCACTCAATTTATCCAAATATTATTGAAAATATTTAGGAAGCAGCACAAAAGTTGGAAAGATAAATGGGTCTTCGTGATTTTTCAAAAATAGAAAACGTCCGTGTACATACTGTTCTAATGTACATATGAGCACATATGAGTTTTAAGCGAAATTTGTATTTTTGCATGAATAAAAAAAAATTTCTCTCCTCACTTCGCATTATTGTAAGTTAAGTTTTTTGATTGTAAAGTATTTGATATAGCACCTGCCGTCAATCAAAGAATTCAAACTTAGCCTTCCGCAGCAAACGCTGCTGGTTTGCAAAAAAATTGGGGAATTGTGGAATTCCCTTAAAATCCCCTGAAAAATAAGTAGGAAAAATGTTGAAAAGACCTCATTGAATTTTCAGTTGGGAAAATAGGGTTTAGTGTAGTAAATCAGAAGTAAATTCGAACAGAAGGTTCAGAAGTAAATCGAACTTTCGGATAGGCGCAACACATTTGGTGTCATTATGCTTCTTGTTAACAATAACTTGCGCAACTGGGAAGAAAGTATATGTATTGCAACTTTAGCACGGGATTAGCTTATTTTGTTTAGGACATTTTTAATTGTACAGAAGTTCTGCATATAACTTATGAGTTACGAAAAAGTGCATCTCCAAGAACTCGAATTCAGGTGTACGAATTCCAGATTGTTCAACTGTCCTGGCGAGCCTATCGTATGCTCATTATGCAGATTTTCGCGAGTCCTTTTGTAACTCAAGGTGGCACCGAAGGTTTTTTTTTTGTAAAAAGATTTTTTTGGTCCATTTTACATCTAGTAATTTTGGAAGATTTTACATTTCCTTTTTAAATTTTTAATGAATTTTTTGTTTAAATTTCTGCCCAAGGAGGTTTTGGCTTACTTATTTTACTGCTTGCATCAATGAAAGTATTATATTGTTGATGGAACCATTAAAATTACGAGTTGCAAAGTTTTATCAAGTAATGAAGTTCTTATCAAATTAAAAAATTTAGTAATTAGGGGCAAAGAGTGTTCGATTGGTAATAATTTTTTCTACATTAATTTCGCCTATCGTGACATTTATAAGAGGAAATGTATTTAAAAGGGAGATTGGCTTAAGTAACTTATTTTCTTTCCGTACTCAAGTGTGTAATCTAACATTTCTATTATATTTTACATTAAGTTTCCATATTGCAGTTGTCTGTTCGTATAGATACAATGCAACAAATTCAAACTATGTAAAACCCTAAAAATGCCTCGCAAACGCTGTATGCCCCATTCAAACATATCCCACTTGCAATATTCAAATGAGGTGCATCTACTTCTTTGTGCAACAGATGACTGCAGTCAATTCCTAAGAAACCGCGAGTAGACGATGCACACACAAAGGTGAACTTTTGCTGATTCGTGAATAATTTTACAATTCTATAAAACAGGAAAATTGTAAAAAGCTCTCGACAAGCGCTCGAGTCTAATTCCTGCTTGGGGTACGTACCTCGTCTCATTGTTGTTAACAACTTACAACGTCATTGGGCACGGGTACCAGGCACCCAGAATGCAATGCAAGCCAAAGTTTCCCCCAGGCGAATTTCATCTCAGGTAGATACATTCTCCCGTGTTCAATTTTCCACATGTGAGCAGAACATGTGCATTCCGCCTGCATAAGCAATAAGCAAGCAGCACACATTATCTTCATATCATCAGTAGAACAGCTTGGTGTCGTAGTCGTGGCTGGTGCATCGCGAGCTGAATCGCGTTACCGCGAAAACTTGAAAGTAACCGTTCACCTCGCGGGAAGGCAGCGAAGAAATCGTATCTGTAGACGCGCTACAAACTCGGCATGCATCCTCCTTACCGCACTGAAAGCAACAACACCAGCATGTGGGGTGTGTGTGGAATGCACTTGCACATCCCCACAGCTAGGAACGTGTGTGACTTTACTCCCGATGCATGTGAGTGAGTGATGCTGGCTGAAATGCAAAGGTCGTACGATATGCGGTGAGGTGGAGCTCGATTGAGTGCATTCGCTTGGCATGCAGCCAATATGTTGGAGATGCATTACTAGTGCAGTAAAGCTTCCGTTACATCGTAACGTGCTCATATGCAGCTTTTGTAAAAGTGCATTCAGCTTCTTAGAGCGGGGAAGCAAAAGTTGAGTCACATATGCTATACGGCATTAACGTATAGTATGAAAATTACTAAAGCTGTAACTCAATGAATAAACATTTGACAATTTTCCGATCAGAAAATTTGAGAGTAATATAAGGAGAAGATTCAGCATGGAAAACCTCAGGAATTATTTTCAGGATATTTACCTAAGTTTATTAGACCAAAATTTTCACTTTTCATGAAACATTTGAATAAATGTATGCAATTTATAGCAATAGTAACACATTTTCTGCAGACACAAGATTTAGCTTTATTCAAAATGCAATCATGGTTTCCAATGGTCGCTATATGCTAGCCGTTACATAAACATACAAACTTGGGTGTGTGAATTAAGGTTGCTTTTATGCAAGTAAGATTCGGATGGGGGAGTTGCATCACTACTAAGGATTTCCATCTAGCTCTGGAGGAAATTAGAGTGAGCATCCTGACAAAGTAATCGATCCCCCAAGAAATAATGATCAATTATGGAAAAACGTTCGTTGTTGAATTCGGGAAAGGTATCAGGTCCTGTCGGTAGACCCTACGCGGAGTTTCATTAGGCGAATTTAAAAAAAAGGAGATCAACAATAGTGGAAGTTTTGGCTACCAGTCTAGTGATCACCAACGTAAGGGAAGCACATACAGCATTCATACAGCAGATGCTTCACTTGCATCTGCTGTATGAATGCTGTATGAAATGAAGTTCTAAACAAAGGTCCATATGGGAAACTGTTGGCGCAGATATAGAGACGAAGAGCACTGAAGGAAGCAACAGCTCTGGGTAAGACCAAAACAAAAGAACACTTTTGTTTTGGTCTTACCCAGTGGACGAACTCCCAATCTTTAGGGATTCAACCAAAACAAGTAAAATCATATTTAAATTTTTAGAATTTTACTTTTAAGTATTAAAACTTACGACAATGCTGTAATGGCGAGACAAAACAACACAACACCGAAATACAAAACCAATGAGCAATCACTAAAGAATACGAACGTTACAACAATGCTCATGTGACCAAAAGAAACTTCAAAATGCTTAAAAAAAATTTAATAAAAACATGAATCCACTGTTTCTTTCTCTATCTCTTTCCGCAAGAAGTTGTCTGGGAGTGTTCTTGCTTCTTTGTATTTACGCTATGGCATTAGCTTCTGGAAAACCTTAGTTAGCGATATCGGTAAATGTAGTGATGGTACCCGATGCCTACCTTACCAGCTTATGAAATTCTACCTTCACAGCCACGAGGAAATAAGACGCGCTCTTGAGGAGTGGCAACTTTGCTGGGAAAGTAAGTTAAAGGGGGCTCACGGCATGGCTCAGCAACGATCTGAGACCGTAGACTAGTAGAGAGTGTTGCGAGACTTGATCCAGTTATTGAACAGAAAAGGATGTTTTCGGTCTACTCTGCACAAGATCGATAAGATAATCGTCGATAATCGTCAGATTGTATATCCTGCTCTGTAGAGAAGGTATGAAGTCTGCCACATGTTTTATTCATCTAGAAGATGTAAAAGACAACATAGTGAGTTTGCTGAAAAAATGAGAGTGTGGCATCCCAGTAACTTAATTGGTGAAATCCAGAAATCGGTTGAAAATTTAAACTAGATATTACACATCAGTATGCCCATTCAAATATCAAAGACTAGGAAGAGAATACTTCAGTTCTGGGTATACTATACGCTGTAGCTTAGCTACGTATAGCGCTGACACTTTCGAGCGACTACTTTCAGACAGAGATAGGAAGAGGGCAGGTAAATTTGTATTTTTAATCTTATTTTAGGTGGATACTTCGAGAAAGAAAATTTTGTTTTTGTGAAAATGGCAGAAAGTTTACCAATCCACGGATAATCCTATTTTTTCGGTCGAATACTATTCGGTGAGAAGTTTATTTGAGGTGTTAGCGTAGTATAAAGTACAAAAGTAGTACGTAGTACAAAAAATAATACAAAATAAAAAAATGGATACTTCACAGCTGTATAATAATTTGAAAATTAATAAAATAATCTCAAAATGTACTAACAATACATTTTTCATATGAAAGTTTAAAAAACAAAAAGTCTAGTTTTCAGGCACCGTGAACATGAAAATTTTCCTTATAGGTCCCGAAAGGAAAAATTATTATGGGTACATTAAAAATATTCACGTGATTAAAACCCGATCGACCGAAGCAAAATTGTAAGTAAGTACAATACTGAAAAAAGGACTAAATCGCTGTTCAAAACGTTGTTTTATTCTTGTTTTTCGAAATAAATCCTTCCCCGTAAGAAAGGCAACAGCTAATAGCGAAGCCAATGTTGGAATAACAAAATGTAGATAATAATAAGAGTGAAATTTGCTGATACTGAGTATTCTACAAATTTATTGCCGAACATGAATTTATTTTCTGATCAGGTCACTCGTAAATTGAAACGCGCACCACGTATTGTTAATGTGTACGTTTTTTAATGGGTTGTTACAAGATATAAAATTTTGATCGAAAACGGTCATTGGTAATTCGTTCGAGGATGCAAAAAGATACTAAGCAAATTTCGAATCTGTTGAAATATTTGCATTTTTTTCCGGTAGTTTTCATCGTGAAAAGAAAGCAAATGTTTGTAGGATGAGATGTAATGTAAACTTTACATGAGAAGTTTGGCAACTGAGTTCTTTTGAAAATTAATCTGCAAAATTCGCTGAGTGTTTCGAGCAACAGGATAATGGCCTTGTACTGCATAGACTGAAAAATATTTGAACTAAGATAAATATGGCGCCACGAATTCGAAATTCTTATGCTCTTTGTAGAGTACTAACGTTAACTGAGATCTTGTCAAAATTTGATGACGTTTGGCAAACTCATTTGGCATACTCACGCGTTAGAAGTGACGCTTCAACTGAATTGTTCTCAACCCTGGGAAAAATTGAATTTTATGTTTTGATAAAACAGAATTTTTTATGGGAAAATACGATGCAACCAAAGGCATGGCTTGATATATGTTATAAAACATCTGCCCCTTCACATTCGGCCATTAAATATTGGTTGGTGGAATATCGTCGTGGCCGTACGAGTACTAGTGATGCCCCAGAATGGAGAAACTTAAATAAGGCTGCAGCTTCCGAAAAAATATCAAAAAAGTCACGGATTCAATGTTGAATAATCAAAAAATTAAATTGAGTGTAATAGCTCATATCACATGCATCTTGAAGGAACGCGTTGATGAATATTAACATATAATAATGGTGAGCACACGATAGGAGCCGCATTCCCTAACAATTGTGCAGAGAGCTGTGTTTGTGTTTGTGTCTTTATAAGGGAAACTTGGAGCTACTTCGTCTTATTAAAAGAGGATTTTTGAGATCATTTGTGACAATGGCAGGAACATGGACTCATCATTACACGTCCGAGTCTTATCGGCAGTTCGCGGAATGGTTATTGCCTGGTGAAATCCGTAGGAAGCACCCGACGACGCAAAAATCAGCTTGCAAGGTTCTGGCCAGTATTTTCTAACCATGCAAAAAGTATATTTTTCATAGACTATCTTCAACACGAAAAAAAATCCAAAAATAATATTACTGTGAATAATTCGATAGACTGGACAACGAAATCAAGCCAAGCTTATTAAGCAAGAATAAAATCATGTCTGGCAAAGATAAATTGAAGGAATTACGTTACGAAGTGGTTGAAAGAAAGGCTTTATCGTGTTAAAATTTGTTACAAATTCATTTTTCAAAGTATTATCCATCTCTAGCCTCTACTTTTTACCATGTTTCTGGTAACTTACAAATTCCTCGTCGAAAGAACGACTAATCTTTTAATGGTACCCATGAATCGATAAAATTTCGGAGTTCTTCAGAGAGCGGAAGGGCTGTTCCTTAAGTGCATGCGTCATCGACGAAAAAAAATAACAGTCAAAAGGAACAATGTCCGGAGTATACGCCGGGTAGGGTAGGACTTCCCATTTAAGCATTTTAAGGTATGTTTTAACTGGCCTTGCAACATGTGGTCGAGCATTGTCATGCTGAAGAATAACTTTATCGTGTCTTTGTTCGTATTTCGGCCGTTTTTTTTTCAATGCTCGGCTCAAACGCATCAATTTTAGTTGGTTGAGTTACTCAATGTTGGGTTCACCTGGTTTTTACAGCTCATAGTACACCCCGCCCAATTGGTCCCACCAAATACGGAGCATGACCTTGCCACCGTGAATATTTGGCTTTGCCGTCGATTTTGGCGTATGGCCGGGCGGCCCGTATCATTTTTTGCGCTTAGGGTTATTGTATAAACACATATTTTTATCACCAGTTACAATACGATGCAAAAATCCCTTTTTTTCCCGTTGGAGCAACTGTTCATAAGTGGAAAAACGTTTTACAACGTCTCTCAGCTTCAATCCATATGGCTCCCAATATCGTACCTTCTGGATTATTCCCATAGTTTTTAAGCGAACATATATAACTTGTGTAGTCACTTCAGATACTTTTGTGAGTTGTTCTTGCGTTTGGCACGAGTCTTCATTCAAAAGAGCCGCCAATTCGGCATTCTCAAACTTTTTTGGTCGTTCTTCGCACTCTTTGTCAATGACCATCTCCAAAAAGTCGAAACCAGTACTCACAACTAAAATTCGATGAAGCATGATCTCCATAGGCTTCCTACAGATTGTTGCAGATTTCTTCAAATGAAAGCAAAGATTTAATCCTTCCCTTAAACTGTGTTTTGTTGACATAAAAGTTGACATATTCGGAGCACAGAAAAACTATGTTTTTTGCACTTCAGAGAAATGACACATACTGAAAAAGAAAGCCTTATGCTGAGCCTTCAAAATGAAGTTGGTTGCAATATTGTTCGGTTCGATGTAATGTCAGTGACGCCAATTCTTTAAAACTGTTTATTTCTTATTTTTATTTTAGCTGTTTATTTTTATTTTTTATTTTTATTTTTATAGTTTATTTTGTTTATTTTTAAGCTAATAATTCCAGATAAGCCAGTTATCAATTTTGCCGTGCGTCGGAGGAAAACTTTCCTTCGCGAAGATTTGCTGCCATAGGCTTAAGTATTTACATCCAAATTTCCGAAATTCCAAAGATTCTAAGATTCCAAATTTATTATAAATCCTTTGATATTACTTTTGAAGGTAAACGTTATAAAATTGAACTTGAATCAAGCAAATTTTATAGAAAAACGATCAAATGTATCGCTTTTTGTATCTCCTAAAGTCTGCACGGTTCCTGCGATTTTGGTTATTCTTAGCTGTGCTACCTCCTGAAGACGAGTGTTAACCAGAGCCACCGAAAGCGCTTTGGTAATATGTTATTACACAATTAATATCATGAAAAAAATACTAACGAAAAACAAATTTCCTCTACTATAAACCGTCATATTTTATTAAAATTGAAGACGTAGTCGTATTACTACACATTTCTGCTTTTAAAACATTTCAGGTCAATGCAGTTTGGTAATGTATCATTTCATTTATAATTCAAGGGAACTTATTGGAACATTTTTGTTATCCTGTGAAGAAATGTTAAAAAAGTTATTATCGTTTATTTTTAATTTTAGCTGCTCTACAATTTTGATTATTTCCACATGGGATTGAAGGAAGATCTGATCATACTATTGTAAAAAATATTTCAAAGAAAATGCAACACTCTCGTATGGTTTTTTTTTAGAAGAAAGCCTTTCTCCGAAATTATAAGTTGATAAAAATGTTAGTACTTAATATTCATAAAACATACTTACATTTGCCAACACAGTCAGATGATACATTGCTTGTTTTTCGAAATCAAGTGGTCCTAAAAGGAAAACAGTCCCCTCTGTCGTATCAGGTGAGACAATCTTCTGACGAATTGCAAAAAGTGGTGATCCCTGTCGAAACATAAGAAACTCATTTAGTATTCAATATCTTATGCGAATGCAGACTTTCTACTAACGTAGCTGAATTATAACAAACAAGAGATGCGTACTTACCCATAATTCCAGATAGACAGGCTTCGAAAAAAGTGGATTTTTGCGAGCGATTACGTAATCCAATTCAGTGCCACGTTTTGCATCCTGAAAACAAAACAAGCGTTACCATAAGTGAAATCCAGCGGAAACAGTTAAATTTGTAAGAAACGCGAAATCATCGGAATATCATGTATCTCAATCCGATACATGTGTACCAGCATTACACTGCATGAATGAAACATGGAATGGTAAATCAATCGTGGGAACCTTGCAAGGTCGTCTTTCGAAAAGAACCCACAGCATACCAATGAACCACAAGCGTCATGAGCACAAGAAAGTTTAGATCGGATGAGTGATGAGGTTTTCATGGAGTTGCCAAGATTTTCCACACATGAATATGAAGTAAGTTTGCGTTGGGCTTGAGCACGTAACTTCGTTGAATACTAATCGTTGATTTATCACCGCATTATTTTCTAGCGTTTACGAGCTCGTTCGGGCTCAGAGCGCAACCTGATATTATTTTTAGGTCAGCGAAATTGCATAAGATTGCGAAGCATGCTTAAACCGTAAGAAAGATTTTCGCTCGTAAAGACTTTCCATCGGCTGTTACATTGACCATCTTTTTGCTTGAATGCACCGAAGATAGTCAGCGAATGAATTCCAGCAATTTACAGCGGCAGAACAGCTAACGAGCCGACAAGTACAAGTTAAATTAAGTTATATCCACCATTGCGAATTCGTCAACACTGAGCCTGTTATCTTGCTCGTCGTTGCCGCGATGAAATCTCACATGATATGATGCAAGGCTTCATCCAATCCGCAAAAATGCATGCGAAAATGATATCGCCAAGTGATCGTGTTAAAACCGCACGACGCTGCATTTAATACCTCCATTATGGATGTCTTTGATGCTTCGCTCAATGGCTGGTGATAATGATGATGATGGTGATGATGACGACGATGATGATCATATGGCGGCGATAATGATAATGATGTTGGCGAACGATCGCAATAAGGGATCATCGTCACCATTCAGACTAATGCAGACTTTAAAGATGGCTCACGGTTAGCCGCAAGACATCAGATACGGCCATAAATTTTGTATTGCATTTTTGTCAGCTTGATTGCACCCAATTACAAGACTAACAACATTCGCGAAATGAAATTAAAACTGTCTCAGTTCGCGGAATGCGCATAATGATGCATTTTTAATTGCTCGAGACACAATGCATGAACGCAGATGAGGTGTGCAGAAATGAAGATATGACGTGCCCACAAGGGCATTATGGCCCTCAAATCGAGCTCACTACCACATATAATCGCAGAAATAACCTTTGTACAAAGATTTGAAGGAATGCAAGCAAAGATGTTTAAGTTTTATCTCTGAAAATTCAAAATTATATAAGGATTGATTACAGTCCTTTCAATGGTGAAGATCGTTTACCAAAGTAAAGTGTTTTTTGACGATCCTTGAGTAGTTTTTGAGCCCTTGTTCCTACTCCTGAATAGAAGATAGGAAAAGTTAAGGAGGACTAAAACTCACATGAAAAAAAAAAGGATTTGAGATAGCTTAATAAGATGATGCACTTTCTCAAATCTTTCGGGAAACTACTGGAATTCGTAATGAAACCAAAACCCTCCATTCGTTCAATGTAGAGTCAGTGTTGAGAGGAAGCTACCTCAAGCTGATATCCAATAGACATGGACGATTGCGAATTCATTCAGAGAATCAAAAAGAATACAAGCGACTGCAAGTAAAAGATCGAATCTGAAAAGAATAACCGAATAGAAAAAAATCTCTGCAACCATTTTATATAAAAAGAAAGAGATTCCGTAGGCTTGAAATGTCTGTTGGGCCTAGCCGGGCCGCGCTATCAAAAATCGACGTATTACCACAGAAGAGTAGACCTGATTATTGAGGAAAGGAAAGAATTCTTTTGTAGCACCTTAAGTGCGGATTTCCTGAAAGCGTGAACCTAAGCACACTTTTTCGAGTCTTACATGATTTCTCCAGTTAGGAAGTTATGTAAGATCATCATAGATGTTTGTTTCAAATTATACACGACCCCTTGAAGTCTGTCTGGACTGTCTTCGCAAGAAACAAGAGATTTATGATTCTGACAACGCTATCTTCCTGCATGTCCTTCGTCAAGGCTCTCCATCGAGTTTCAGACATTCGCATTTATTTCGTTCCAAAATTGCTCAATTTTTAACAATAATGGAATTCGACTGGGTATGCACAGCGAAAGTCATAGTCAAAATGTACTTCTTTGTGGTAAGGCTACGAGTTATACGATATTTTGTGGTTAACATACGATAGGCATATGAAGCTAAACCAAACCTAACAAAAATATTCCAAATTATATTATATTGCTTTGAAATAGAAGGGTAAGGGATCAAACAAGCCTTGCACTATCTTAGCTAACAGATTGGTCACCTTTTCACTGTCTTGGTAAACAGATTGATCAAAGGCTGTCAAAGAGTCACTTGACTCCCGTTCAATAACTTTCTTTGTATTTAATAGTCTTCATGACTTTGCAAGCGATCAACATTCTCTAGAAAATTGCAATCTTCAATTCCCCAATAGTTCAAAGTATACGTCATACTTCCCAACTCTCACTTATGTGACAATAATTAGTTCAATGTTCAAAATGCGAGGATTATTATCCTTTCACGTTACTTAAGAAGTTAACGATAGGGTACCCGAAAACCCGAACTAGTTTTTTTTTTGTAATTTTCCAAATTTACTTTTAAACAGAAAACTTTCAATCTACTTCAAACTGATCCCCACCAGAAATAATACACTTGCCCAATCTTTTATTTCAAAATAATTTTTTTGTCCGAATTTCTTAATGCCCGGCAGTGCCTCCTTCGTTTTTTTCCTTTACTACTGTAATGTCGGAAAAAGCTTTTCCTTTCATGTTTCATTTATGCGGGGATATAAGAAATTCACAGAGAGTAAGAACAAGTAAGAAATATTGGGAACAGGAGTCACGCCTTGTTATGTCGAAATTTCGCGCACAGACAGGGTTATGTGAGCAGGGGCGTTGTCGTGAGGGAGTCAAGTCGAGCGACTGCTACAACTCGAGGTATTTTCCGCCACAAACTGTTTCCCAATCTTTTTAAAGCTTCCAGGTTAAAAGCCTGGTTAAACAGCCCTCTTTGGCCGCAAAATTTTGCCTAACCTTTCCAAAATTTGTAAGCAAAAAACCTGGTTAAATTTCTAACCCTATGGAAGCAACAATGAATGGACGATCCCTATCAGACTGAAAACCCAAATAAGAATTGTTTTGACGTTTCATTTCACTTCATAAACCTTTCTTGGAGCGAGGCTAATTTGAGCTCTTCCACTAGCTTGATTTTCGCTAGATTTCAGTCAGGGTCATAACCTTAGTTATGACTTTTTATATTATACTTTCGGGAAAAAATTTAGATAATTTTGGACCTTGATATTTGAAGCAAGGCATGGTTCTGTACGACTTTGTTGTTGTTCGGCAGTTGGCAGTCGAGGCGCGAAATAGACAGACTTTTCACCCTCAAACGTTCCATTTTAATTATTTCCTTTTTCATTATAATGTCTTTCCTTTAAATTTCATTTTATTCCAATTCCTCAAAGTCACTCAGATAATTTTACAAAATTTTTCAATGTTCCATTGTCGATCTTTCAGGATGGTCTTGAGAATTTTTTCAACATTTTCGTCTATTCGGTTCGTGGACGGACGAACAGAAGGAATTTTGACGTCTATTGACATTTCTATAGTTCTTAGACGGGAAACCCGCTCATAACTTGAGCTTTACGAACATCATCTTCTTTAGGTGGCATCTTCTGAAGGCCGTTTTTAAAATTTTAAAAGCTTCTGTGCCGGTTGTAATGCGCAAGAAGCAATATTTTACGGCGAGACGCCATTGACAAGGATCAGCCATTGGAAATACGACGAGCACATAAAACAATTGCCACTAAAAAAATTCGCATAAACCGAACAAAACCTTTTTTAGCGACAGACTTTGGCTTACCAACTCAGGGACGGTGGCTCTATACACCTTTATTGACAGAACGCATGACTTAACTCGGCCCTCCATAATATCAGTTCGGTTTCTGTTGGGTACCTCTTTGTCCATTAGATAAATTTAGTAAAATGACCTGAATGCAGCAAAGTTTATGCAGACACTGAAAGACGTTTTTCAAAACTGCCGGATGATTTCAAAAAGATTGTGCAGAAATCGTTGCCGAAACTTTGATAGGCACAAGCTCCCATATTAACTATCAATGTTCCAAAATGTCAAAGTATAGTTCAAAACGATCAAGAAGAAGGAAACACTACATAAATCTAACATAAAAACATGCACGAACACCCGAACGAACATAAACTTCCAATATAGAATAGTTGATCCTTTAATGCAAAAGATGATAGCAATAACAATATAGGAAATTTAGATATAAAAACTCTGGGAAATCAAATCCTTACTGTCATGTGACAAGTGAACTCCTTCCAAAAAATGTTGGAGAGTAATTGGTGAGCAATAAAGTCAACATGATCCTCATTTAGGCATTCATTGTATGAAAATGACGTTAAAAAAATGAACATCATATTTACGATGTAGAAGTCCTTTATGAAATCAGGATTTAGATTCCGATTCCCCTACCATATTATGCAGAAATGCTACACTAGCGTTTTCTCTAGTTACCGATCTAGGGATTTTATGAGACGCAATCTGGGTCAGACTGAGTTAAATAGATTTCTCATACACATACATTTTCGCCAGTTTCTGCGTATTGAATAAAAAATTCATTTTGCAAGGATATACGATGATAGTTCAGTTTTTAGCTGGAAAACTGGAAAACACAAATAGTGTCTTAAATAAGTCAAAAGTGTCAAAAGTGCCTTAAAGTGCACTTGCCTGATTACAAGTTCATACCCACTTTAAAGGAGAATATCTACATTAGAAAACCTCTAAAGATAAGGAAGGAAACAAATTGGTAACCCATCTAGGAAATTCTGAGCAACGAAAGTTGAATCCCAAAAATCACAAATAACTAGTACTGCTAAAAAAATTGATAAAGAAATTATCGCAAATATTCAAGTGACAATGAATAAAATGGTCAATGAATTCAGGGTTTTAGCAAAGAAAAAACGGTGCTCATGGACTCTGTAAGGATATTCTTGTTTTTCTCCTCTGTGGTTCTCTCCTCTGTTTAATAATCATTAGTTATGTCAACTAATGATTATTAAAAATATCTAGTCTGAGAAAAGCCACAAACATGAGAGACCCCAAATGGCTTAAGAAAATGAGACTGATTCCAATTATCGTTTCAAAACGATCAACCGACTCTCTTGTACGACCGATACACTACGGACTGAGTACTCAGCTTAGGACTCAGCTACCAAGAAATTAAGGCTGGTTTTCATTTCAGAGACAATGTATTACTCTTTTGAAGTTCGTTTGATTGTTGCCGCATGCTAAAATTCGCTTCGTGTTGTTTGGGTCCGCCGAGCCTTGCTTTTTCGATGTCCAGGACGCGTTTCGGATTTCATCTTCAGCTCGTTCTCAGCTTCAGAGAAACCAATTTTAAGAAATGGCTTTGCCGAAAGGATCAGAGTGAGGTCTCTACGCAAACGAACAAGGCAGAGGGGAGCAGAAGAGAAGCGATATAAGACTTGGAAATGACACCTGAACCTTGTGCTTCGAAAAGTTTATTTAGCAAAACGCCTCTGAGGAAAAGGAGGGATAAAGCTCCAGAACTGATCAGATTTAAGGCAACTAGTTCTTTTCAAACTCGGGATGCTAATCACTCGGCTTATTTCCCTGAATAGTGGTGAGTTGCTTGGGTAGAAAAAAAACGTTTTCTTGTATTCCTTTACCTTGGAGTAAGACAGCTCTGATTAGCCAACAGTATTTCTATGCGGTCTCTCGCGGAGATCATGATTTGTATTTTTTCGTTATTACATACAAACTAATATTAAAAGTTTGTAATTCATGGTTTCATATATTTTTCGCTGGGTGAACATGGTTCGAAAATACAAAATTGATCAATTAAAAAACGGTGGACCTTGCTCAACCCAATTGCCAAAGTCAAATCGCCATGAGAATTTTTTTGTAGGAGATGACAACATGTTGCTAACGAAGGAGGGCATGCTGGACAGGACTCTTTTCGTCGTTTGAACTGGATTTTACCGTGATACTGACGGCAACGTTAAAAAAATTATCGAAGTTATTTTGACAACAAGCAAATGAACATGGTCCTCATGAACTCCAGCTGAACGCCACTATGATATTAAAGTTCTGATATTGAAAAATATCATGTTAGAGCACAAATTACAAACATGGCTTGCGCAAGCATATTCTGACTAAGTAGTCAAAACGGCGTCGTCTGTCCCAGGTATTAGGGTTGATATTTGGATGTCGAGATGCAGTCGTATCCCAAAATATTTCGTTTATTATTTCCAATCTTTTCCTGCCCTACTTAGTCCTTTGCATATTTAAGCAGTCATAGCAATGCATTGACAATCAATATCTGTCAAGTTATCCAATTGAATGGAATAAATTTAAAATTTCTTTTCGTTCAATTTTGTGAACTAAATTTTATTTCCGTGGGCGAATTGTCTTCATCATAATTCCATCAAATTATTGAAGCATATTTCAGCATTCTGACAAATGCTTATCACCAAAAAAGTCACCGCAAAATGGAGAAACAACTTTCGCAGACCAGCACTCAAGAGATCAACACACTGCGGAACTCACTCAACAATGGATTCGATTTGGAGTCTGCAGTAATTGTAGTCGCAGGAATGTATCTTCACTTAACCCAACTGAGTATTGTTGACTTGAAATATTCGAAATTGCCTGGCATCAAACCAAATCCTTCATCAGCGCTATTTGTATTCTCTGTACTATGTGTCCTTGCCAAAAGTCGTCAGTATTGGCCAAACTGCTTGCATCGACCACCACGTATTTTACGCTTTTGTTTCGAAATCTTTCTGTTACTCTATGTCACCGATCGAGTCCTGCGGCAATTTTGGATTCCTGTACTGAAATTCGTTGACTTTATGTGCAATTTTTTGAGTGAATATTTGATTGTAATCAATACGAGTCTGCTTGCAGCTCAAGTAATGGCAGTTGCCCGATGGATGCGAAGTCGTGCCTTCTACTATATTCGATTTATTCTGTCTTTGTCGATGTTCTATTTTATGGCCGAGGTGACCGGTATGGCGGAATATGTTAGAGAAGTGAAAACCAGGCTGCGATTGCGGTCTGGATGTGCAGCAATTGCTGAAAGTACAGCTGTCATGCCATCTTCCTCAACAATTGTAACGACTAGCCATGAAGCATCCGAGGTTACTCCTCGCAAGCCAAGAAAACGACAGGTTAAAATCATACCAAGAAAATATCGATCCAGTCTTTATGACCATTATCCTTACGATTGAGTTGAAATGTAATCCATAGGACTTTTTTAAAGAATACCAAATATATATCCAACAACTGATTTTCTAACAAAAATGATTATCCTTACTGTTCAAAATGTACTTACCTCTGGGATCAGGATGATTCCTGGCTTATGTGGAAAAATTGTGTCATGAGGCGTAGTGAAATTTGTGGCAGTTATAGAGCACAGCTGCGTCGCCATTCCTCCTTTTGTATCCTTGACCGATACCTGAAAATTGAATATTTAAGTTCGATAAATGCATCCAAACTAGACACACGGCCAGGACTCACCTGAAAATCATAGTATCTTCCTGGATCTAATCGTCGTAGCAGTATAACGTTGGCTTGGCAAACTGAATTGTATTTTGTACATGGTAGGGATTCAATTTGTACCGTCGGTGATGAGATATTTCCAATAAGTTCAAACGTTAAAGGATAATCAAATTCTTCATCGGTTGCTCGTAGCCTATAGATTACAGAACCAACTGTTGCATCGGCCGGTATTAGAACAAGACGCATACGCGTGGACGGATCAAATTTCGGATCTGTAGCATTTACTTGGGTTGATAAAGCAAGAACTACAAGAAGAAGCGGAAGGCCCGTCCAAAGCATTTGTCGTATGGAAGTCATTCTGGAAAATAGAGAAGAAAAAGGGTTTCTTGATTAAATTCGCTGGTGTTACACTTTTTCATTATCAAATAAAAGCCTTAAAACTTATTTAAATTTATTTAAAAAATTTATCATTCTAGATGGTAAAAATGGAACCTTGTGGAGACTTGTTTAGTTTTCATACAAATGTCAAGAATTCGTTTTAAAATTGTTGGGCCCGCTTTGTACAGGTGACTGATGCACGTCTTAGTCCTCTACGGGAACTATTACTAGTGACAGTTCGATCGGATCTGGGGAAGTGCATATGTAGTGCTGTTGCGGGAATATTTAGGCCTGAAATAAGGTCTTCAGTTCCCCGGTCGAACTGACCCCGTTGTTGACTGGTAGTGGTAGTTCCTGAGAACAGAACCAGCCACCTATCTGAAAATATTTGTTTGTATAAAAGAGGGATAGGGTATTTACTGCAAAATAGGGGTACGCTGTCTCAGAACCCGGTGTATTAGGAAGGAAAGTCTTTTTCATTCAGGGGGCCTTAAATAGGACACTAAGAGTCCAGACGTCAAATTTTGAGGAATCCTTGTGCATAGTTCATGCTGGGAATTTTCACCTAAGGAATGAGCTTAAAGGATTCCAGCAGAGATTAAGATACTTTTGTATACATACGTGAGCATCCAAGGAAATTCGTTTTTCTTTTAAATCGTGAATCATAAATTTTTTTAACAGAAAAAGCCGGAAAGACTCACAGGCTCTTAACAGACTGAAAGAAACAAAGACTAGCATTGTTAGGTAATTTTTCATAATTGTTGTGTTCTGGCTAGGTTTGAGGGTTAGGGTTAATGGTTGGCTCTGGTTAGACCAATGGGGAACAATTGGTTCTGGTTCTTCATCCAGGACAATGATTGACAATGATCAGCGTCGTCATTAAGATCCTCGTTGATCAGCAGAAATTTCGACCAAAGTTGACAGGCCGCTTCTATTTTGAGAGTCATGCCAACGAAATGCCGGATTTCGATTTTCTACTTCTGTCTTAAAAATGTGAGTTAAACTCAGACAATAAATTGAAATGAGACTTAAATATTTTCTTTTATCGATCTTCCACATCCGATTGTCTGTGTCCTCATATTCGGTGACGACGGGTTTCTGTTGTTGGTACCCATCAACAGCACATTTACAAGGTTCTATTGCAAAGTAGGCCCTCTTGTAGTTTAGGCTGTTAGTGAATTTGCAGACAGTCACCGAGAAGTAGGAAAATGGTTACACTAAGGTCTATCGGACAGACAGTAAAATGATTATGGTAAATAAAGAGTAATGGCGTCACTATGGTATGTGTTTTCAAAGGAATTTGAATAAGGCTGACTAGATTAGAGGCTCTGATAGACCATCGGTGCCCAGACCTATAGCAAATAAGTTCTTATTTTGTATCAGCTTATCAGATGGGAAGTAATACCTTCGACACAAATTAAAACGTTAACATATTCAAATTTTGTTTGCCATCTTTCAAATGGTTTTAAACAGTGATGGACATTTTTTACACACGACTAAAACTTTGTCACTTCTATCAAACACCATCTTCCGATGAAAGAAGAAAGAGACGGGGAACGATGACAAAACGTGTCAAAGGCGAAGTAATTTTATATTTTGATAAAATATTTATAATTTAATAAATAATTATCATTTGATATTTATAAAACCGACCATTGTCTTCTATCCTCCAACCTATAACATATAATGCTGACGTACTTAATAATGAAAGGGTTCGCATTACTTTCAACTTGCATATTTTCTGTCTCTTTCTAGAGTTGCTTACACGTAAATGTTAATGCAAGATTGTTCTTCCAATATGCCTTCAGTCAAAAATTTTCAAAAAGCAACCCAGGATTATGAGTTGCCCGTCTTAATTATTTGAGAAATTATAATGGAATAGCAATATGTTCTTAAGGTTAGGCTGCTATGGAATTTGAAGACAGAAAGAGGGTTAAATAGAAGTGAAGAAGTCAGGCCGCGGAAAGGATATGGTTAATAAAGGGTACTGGCGTACGTATAGTTAGGAATTTTTCCAGAAATTCGAAGAAGGCTGACTAAATTAAAGGCTATCAGAGACTATATTGGATATAATCGATAATCAATCCAATGATGGGATCCTTCGTAATTAGCATTGTTAACCAGATTCTGAAGAATTTTTGGCTTGGAGCACAAAGGATTGATAGCGCTAGGGCTTCAATTCCAATAAATTTTAAGGGAAGCCCACCACCAGAGAGGTTGAAGAGAACATCCGGTCTTCTGCTAGCAAGTTTTCATCCATATTTTTAATCATACATACAAACAAATTTTTTTGATAACTGACAGAACTGACTGACTGCATTTTGCCATCACTGGCTAAAAATTTGTCCGATTTTCACCCAAGAAGACAGGTCAAAATCGTGCAGAAAGTATAGGATCCTTCCGGTCAAAAAGAAATTAAAAAAAAAAAACTGTCTAAGCTTGTTGTTGTTAGTGAAAATGTTAAAAATGCTGTCCAAGCTCGTTGTTGCTGGGTCGAAGACTAGTGGATGACAAATATAGGAAAGAAACGTCAGAAAGCAAAGATACCAAACAAACGGCTAGAATGGACTTAGTTCCATAAATACTTCACCGATGAAAATCTGTCCCAAATGCTCTTAAGCTGAAAAACTTAATTTTGAATGTTTTTTTAATGTGAAAAATAATCGACTTATTTTATTTTTATAATCGACTTATTTTATTTATACATTCTACATTGCAAAGTAAGTCTTTATAGAATCAAAATACTTATCTCCATTACAGAAGGACCCTGATGAGAACAGAGCATTCATGAATGAACTCAAGTTCCACATAGCATCCAGAACCTTTTGATGTGACTATTGGAACTAGGAGCTAGCTTTCTGATTAAGGGTCGTATCTACCAGTCATATATCAGTGAGATTATTATGTGGCCTAAAAAATATTAGCTGATCTTTTTTTAGTTAGTTTTCTATGTCTTTTGTCTTGCCGACATCAAATGTCTTTTAATGTCGGCAGAAATGTACCCGTTGTATACTATCTTAAGTGTGTCCTTTTGTTTTGGGTTCGTGGTCCAAAATAGTTTTTTGTTGTCGTTTACATATGTGGATCGGTGATAGATCGTCTAAGGTTTGCCCATCCGTTTCGGTTTGGCGGTTCAAAATGTCTTCTGCAGTAGATTTTTCGAAAAAGCTAGCATGGAGGGGTCTTTTGAAGACGTAGACGAAGTTTTTTAATTTATTAATTATACGGGGTGAGGGAGAAGGATGGTTTGTTTTTATGGGTTGGCTGTGGGTCTTATTGCTTGTTATTATTGGGTGATAATTATTTTGATTTTTGTAAAACAAACAGATTTGAAAAAAAGGACATGTGATTGCATGTTTCTTGGAAGGAGGAGTAGAGCGCAAGTAGGGTTATTGCAGGGTACGGCAATCGTTAAAATCAGTGGCGTTTTTAGGTTGATACGTCCTGATTAGAGTACTGGAATCAGCAGCTGGTTGTCCAGATAACTATTATTAAGCTGGAATCCTTTTCTAAAAATATGATTTTCGCTGTAGTGTTGGCTGACATATGAATCTACGCTTGGCGCACGAATGTATTTCATGAGAAACCGTGGCTTTGGTCTCATGAAAAAAATCCTTTTTAGACAATGACGTCGTAACTTTAGAGATGATGCAACTCACATTCATTGACTTCATGTTTTATTTAAGGCAGCTGAGAAGAATTTAGAGACGACCACTCTAAATTATCACCCATTCGGTCTAAGGCCACCGAATCCGCGCAATCTTCAGTATGGTTTGGTATATTTTGACAGGTCGTATTTGATAGAATTCTAGCTTGAATCTAATAACCAGTTCGTAGAAATCTTTAAAACTGGTAGGAGTGAAAACTTTTGCATTTATGCTCTTTGTATTTTCAAAAAAATTTTTCGAAACAGGCTTATGAACATGTGTTCCATTAAATGAATATGTTTATTCAAATAAGTATCAGTTGAACATCGAGTCCAAACAAGTCGACTGGCAAATTTTGCAGAATTTTGCAATTTTTGTTAAGTCTACCATAACTAGACAACCAGGATAGTGCGAGCTAGAAAAGAAGAGGTTACAAGATTCGGATCGTCAAAAATTTGACTTTTAAGATGCTTTGAGGTACAATCGTGTGCATCACTACAAAGTCACTGATTTGATTATCCTCAACGCTTCATAGTTATCCTTGAAGGAAAACTGTTTGGTGTTTTTCAATTATTCTTTTGTTCGTTCATAACGAAAATTTTCAGGTCAAACCAAAAAGTGAAAGCAAGAGTACGGAAAGAAAATGATAAAAATTAATAAAATGTTAATTATTCATCTGCATTCACGGTGAGAATATTTGATGTCATATGAGGCCACACATTAGCAAAGTTAAAAATTTCAACATTGAGTTAAAATGTTTTTAAAAAAAAATTATTTCCTATTATAACGACGGTATCTTACATATTGGTAGCAATGAATTGATGAATTTTTAATTATATTATTGTTAGCTTTTGTGTTGACTAATACAAAGTCAATGACCATTTTAGACTTTGTCACTATTTCAATGGAAATGTGTTGGAAATTCCTTGAGTAAACAATAGAATTTTAGATTGAGAATGAATTATGAGTTTAAAATTAAAGGAATATACATATTGTCAGCTTCACTATAAATGAATATTAATGAGTTCTTGAATATTTTAATTTAATGTTCACCATTTGTTTCGATTTCGATTGTGTGAGGTATTTTATTGTGTTCAGCGAAAATAGTTGAAAGCTCGATTGAGAATGCCAAAAGTCAGTAAATGGTAGGACGACGGAATTGGTAGTAGGTTGATGAGTGGTGTGATGCCGCAATGGAAAGCTACTACGCTTCTGAATTAATTGCAGAATATTTTAAACTTAATTAATCTGTTTGAATAGCGTCGATTTGATTTACTTTCATCTATGCTTTCTTTTCAGTATTTAAGAATCCTAACCTATAATTCCAGACTCAGTAGTTCCGTAAATTGGAGCCTTTTCCTTCGATCGGCAAGGTCCAAGGTTAAGGAAAAACTGGTGACAGTGAACCGCAGGCCAGATTTGAAAACTAGCTACTATCGTGCTTTACTCTAAGAAGTATCTTAAGGGTATTAACTAAACCAGGTTTTGGTTAAAAAAAAAATAACCCACGGGAATATTGATGTCCTTTGAACAAAATTGAGAAATTAAACCTCAAGAAGACCCTGCTTTTACTGCTTTCCCTTTCTGCCCTGCTTTCCAAACGGGCTTTTGTTTACTGCGATACAACTAAACACAATTTCTCAAGAAAATACTACTGACATTTCATTATAGAAATTCAAAAAGTCCTTTTTTTTAATAAGAATGGCTATAGCGGTTATGTTTCGATTTTAAAGCGATGCCCTGTGTTACAACTGACATTATCCATGCTGAAAGTATTGTAATTGCTCTTCCGTCAGACATTCTATCGCATGAATAAACAGAAATCCTAACGTCCTAGATGCGCATGCATTTTATTTTCTTAAAACAGGATCAACTTTTAATTATGCGATGAATATGAGCTACCGCGCTTGTCAATCCCACTTAATGATGCGTTGTTCCTGATATTATGTTACTTATCATTGAGGATACGTTTTGCTACTGCTGAGGTTATTTATGTTACTGGATTTTGAAAGGGATCGTAACGAACTATTTTTGATTAGTTTTTGAAGTTTGAATTCAGTTAATTAAGTTTCCTTTCTTGAGTTCTAATCATTTAGTGAATTCTGTCTTACTTTGCCGAAGCACAGAAGAAACACTCGTAAGGAAGTTTTTGATATGGTCTATCGTATTGGCACTTAAACCAAACCGTGGGATTAAATATGGCTGGAACTATTCAATCGATTTTGTACACACCGATTACCCAATCCTCTTCAGCTGTTAACGAAAGTAACCCTTTCTAGAACTTATGAGTCCCATAAATTGAATATGAAAAACTCAAACCATCCAACGAATTTTCATTGGCTTTGATGTTCACAAAATAATAATATTGTAAGTATTATCACTTTTATTATCTCCTCTGAGCAATGGAGAGCCGCTTACATGTGTAAAGGAGAAGAAGACGAGGAGAAACGAAGGACTCTCAGTCTGCGGTGGGAAAATGAGGGCTGATGAAACACAAAACTAGTGTACATGGGATCTTATTTAGACCGAAAGCACGGCGAGACTAATTACTACCTGAAGCTGCTTTTCAGCAGCTAAATGTTCTGTCAGTCATTCCTGCACAACAAGGAAAAGTCAGTCACGGTCTCCTAACTGCCTGGTTAGCCCAGGGATCGCAGATGATGCTTGCCACGCCGTTCTTACACCGGAATGATGTGCGAGATAGCGTTTCCGCCTTAGGCAGTGAATCTGCAAGTGCTAAGGGATTGATGAAAACGTGGGCCGCACTATGATTGGGTGGTTCTCATTTTGATGAAGGTTACCTTCGATCGCTTATTGGTGCGGATGGCAAGGTGCTCACTAGCTTAGTAATCCCTCATTTTTTCTTAGGAAGGGGTGAAACTTAGGGGTCCTAGTTTGAAGGAATCTGTAAAAAAGTTCGACGCTAGTTTCAGGGTGTGACAGAGAATATGTTCAATTGGTTCCTGTATGCCACTTGGAGTCCGGCATTCAGGTGGTAAGCAGTCTTCACTTCCCAATCACGGAAAAATTAATATTATTGTTGACTAGAATCCTCTGTGGTAAAAAAACAAAAGGCTAGCACTAGCTCATTTTTTCGGCGTATTGTGCTATTGTTTACAGATGGACCGTCACATCCACTTAACTTACTTCATACTAAAAAAAATTTGGGTGACTAATGAAAAAAATGGCCTTCTCGTTACATCATGCGACGGATTGTTCATTTTGAAAATGTTGTTAAACAGTAAAATGTAGGGAACAGATTAAACTGCGATAGGAAGTTTTACGTTGAGGTTACTTATCCAATGCTAACCTTAATAAAAAAGGGAAAATAGCGTCACTCCCAAACAGTAGATTATGAACGTTAATAAACTACACTCTACTTGACATACTTTCAGCTACTTGACCGGAAACTTGATTTATAGTAATACCTTTTTCATTTCTAGCTTTTGGTTTGTTGTTATATTTGTTCCCGCTAAAGAAGAAATTTCTGTATATTCTTGCCTAATAAGGGTTAGAATAGGGAGTAATATGTCAAATGTCCGGAGTAATATGTCAAATGATTTCAGGCTACGTACTCATTATGGTAAGGGTGATATTTAGTCGGTAGTTCAGCAGGGTTTGTGCCGACAGTCAGTCCGACACTCAGGACGTGAAATGTCTTCAATTTCCCAAGCAAACCGCCTCCTCCCAACCTCCAAAAAAAAATGAATTTGATCAAATTTTCATAGAGAAATTCCTTAGCCACAGGGAGAATGATTCAAAAAACTAGCTTTCCCAACAAGCACAATATAATTTGACATTTAATCTTTTATGAAAACAACAAAGAGATGCTGCAGACAGCCTTGCTGATAGTCTTAATGGATTCAGTACTGGTCTGAGTAGAGAAAAAATTAAAGTTTTAAAAAAAAAAAATTCAAACACGTTTTTTGAGACTTTCTGTTTTTAAAGTCTTTGAGACACGTAATACAAAAATAACAAACAGATCCTTTTCAAATTTGAACACTTATTCTGCAAGTATTTTTAAGAGGTAACGCTATTGAGATATTCTATTCTCAGACTATAATATTCTTTGAAATAGGAAACATTTGAAGCATTCCAAAGCTATATTTTTGCTTTTCTTCATTTTTTTTTAACTTCGAACTTACACTCAAAATGAAATAAACAGAATCATCTAAAAACTCGTCAGCGTTACCTCAAACAACTCATTAACTAAAAGAATATTTTTCGTTTGTTTGGTTTGAGATGATCCAGCTATTAGTTATGTTTCTCACGGCACTTAGTCATTTTTTGGGACGTCAATTCGGATGTAAAGTCACTGGCTCATTTTTCAATATTTTTGAATGGAAAAATTACTGGGTACTGTTTAATTAGGAACCCTTTAATACATTCTATTTATAAGGTAAAAAAAATTCTAAACATTGTGCTTAAAAAACCAATTAACCAAATACCTCCCTCATTGACAGAAAATTGCCAAAGTATTCATGGCACAATTTTTAAAAAATCACAATCTGCTCTCGCCATCTTCCGATAAGTCTTTAAAGGGTTTTTGAGCAGCAACTCAAGTTGCTACTGCCGCTGGTTGATCTGCTTCGTTGCTTCGATCACGTCGGGATCACCAAAATGCGCGTGCTGAAATATCTCCTAGAGCATCTTGGAAAGGCGTCAGCAATATTTTACGTTGTTTGTTGTTTGCGGTCCAACTTCCGTCACAACGAGAACCTAGCTTGGAACTGTTTATCACATTACTTCAGACTAGGCCCCATTGGTCTCGCCTAGAGGCGCCTTCAGGTTAGAGGAAAACATCTCGTACAGCAGGAATGGACAAAAAATTGCCGTGTGGAAGATACTTTTTCTCGCTGTGCAGAGAGACGATGCGCCTCTTTATAAGAAGAACCGTCGGCACGTAATATGACACGCAGTTCCAAATGTCTCTTTTTTTACATCCTTCCCTTCATGTTTTAGAAAGAGAGAACATCTTCGAGAGGGAACATCCTCAACACGCTATGTTCTCGGATACAAACGGAGCCTATTAAAAACATTAGACATACTCTATACTCTCTAGTTAATCATACCATAAAAGTATTATTGACTTTAGTTAGACAGACATTAAATACTGCAAAGCTGTACTGAATCGATTTGTATTTGAATCGAACAACCATAAAAGATTGAACATTTGTAGTCTTCATTCTTATCCACATACATTGTAGATCCTCAGAAAACAGGGGAGCACTATAACTAACTAGTTATAGTTAGGCACTATAACTTTGGTCCTACTTATGGGCACCGAGCGTTCACTAATTTGACTCGCAAGCTGATTTCAGGAATGTTTTTACATTTCTGTTTTGTATTTACAAGGAACTTAGCCAGATGTTACACATCTGCATGTTGAGTTCATACCCCTGGATCCAGGGGAAGATTTAATGACAGTTAAGAATGTCCTTGGATGGTTGTCAGTTGTGTTTCAAAGTTTTGTTGGTTTGGCGTTCATACTTGCGGAAAATATTTTGTTGTTTGCATTGCCATTTATAATAGGTTCTGTTAAATTTTAAGGCTCTGCTGCTATACTATGAAGTCAGGAAATTTCTAAACTAAGTTCGTTTATATTTCCATCAAGTTTTTCTGTGGAGGCTTCTAACTTGGCGGCCCATGTTCAGGCCGTTTTGTAAAGCTTAGGACAGAGGAATCGCATTTCTCCTCGTTTTTTATACAGTGATGGTTGCAGCGCTTTTTTATTATTATTCAAATTCTGTAGCAGATAGTTTTGTTAGAGATGGAGATAGCAAAAGAGCAGTTTTAACCTATTTTTCCTTTTGATGCTTGCAAATTGTGTCAAAAACAAAAATCGACAAATCAACAAATATCTCACGTATAGCACTTTTAATATTCGGTGAATGTTTTGAGACAATACCAGATGACTAGACTTCTCAGGAAGTTTTATTGTTTGATTTTCTTCGAAATTGTCGTCCAGTAAACTCTGTCTACAAAAATTTACTTTTTGAAATGGTTTGAATCGCAAATCGATATCAAAGGAACTGTGAACATTTCAGAGATATTTCGCGTGTATATTACATTGCTAGACCATACTAAGCAGCAACTCAAAAGTTGCCTTAAAAGCTATAAGCTGCCTTTCTAACCCTTACATACTGCTGCAACCTATCACACTAGCGTGACTTCTGCAAACCTGTCACGATCGCAGAGCCATCTCGAAAAGGAGGACCCAAATGCCAGAGAAGCGCACAAAGCAAGCTTTGCAAGATAGAGAGCTTTAAAAATTAATTGATGTAGGAGAAAGGAAAAATCGTGATTGCTAGCTGAGCTGAAATGTATGTGAGAGTCAATTATCCGGAGCAATAGTTTATAATTGTGCTGTTTCGTTTGATATCGAATTTGTTGTTCGGGCTTATTTGTTTTTAAGGTAAATCTGAACAAGGTAAACATAAACATTAAACGTAAACATTTGGCAAGGTCATAAGCACTTGCCAAATGAAAAAAATGAACGAGAAAATAAAAATAAAAGAGATTGAAATGAATTGAAAACAAAATACTTTGGACTGACTCACTATGGCTGGTGACTTCATACTTAAATCGATAAAATTTTTGAAATTATGGAATTCCATCTGCCCGATTCGAATGACGAAACTCGTCGATTGACAAATCAATAGGATATTGTTTGCTACTATACTTGCGTACACGAAAAACATCATTGTAGTATCACTCACGCATGTGAAGTGCGTGTGGTCATTAAGCCTTAATTCCAAAAAAAGAGCATACACAACAAACTTATAATAAAATTTACAGCCTATCTCAATATGGCAAATACTTGACGACTCTGTTGAAACATAAACAAAAACAAAGTAATAGCAACAAGATTGAAAATTCAAGTACATCCGTCAGCAAATGAATTACTTAAAAGCATTAAAAATTAAACGTGTTGTGAACATTACTTGAATGAATAAATATTTCATGCATGACTGAGCTTTTATGAGATTTTTCCAACTAATACAAAGTGGTCAAGGGGTAAGAATGTTAATGCTAGTGCACTCGGTGCTGCTGAAGAAATAGAAAGCGTGGTAGTTGTCCATCTTGGGAAGGAGAGCCTGGCTCGCTTCCTTTTGGCGCTGAGCAAAATGCTAAGATCAAAATGCTATCCTTACAGTCGAGGCCTTTCCGGGTCCCAAATCGAAAACATCTCCAAACCGGTAGCACTCGCTCATTCCCATACGTTTGAGCAACATGTAATTATCCCGGGCGCTAAGTGTGTTAAAGCACGCCGTGCTGGAAGATGCCGACTCAGATCTTGCAAGCAGGTGAAATAAATTACGACGGACTACGTATGAGCACATAAACGTCCACTTGCACTTGTAAGAAGCCGGTTCACCTGTTTTCTCGGCGTTTTTCATCTCCATTTCGCCTTTTTTCACGATTTTCAGCACGATTGCCTATTGCTCTTAGGTTTTCCAGCCTTTCTTGTGCCTGTGTCGACTACTTGAGTCCCGAACGGCTACTTTGCCCGGACCCCGCGCATATAGCACTCAACAGGTACCTGTTGCTGCGAGCGCAGTCTTAATTGATGTATCTTAAGATTGAATATCGGAATATCTTTCTACCGATAGATACTCATACGCGAGCGTTGGCAAGGTTGTTGACAAGGACGTTGAATGATGTTTGGACTCTTAATTTAGCTGAATGTTGCGACCGTGTCGCATTACATCAACATAAATAATGTCAACTGAAAATTTAAACATTGAAATTGTTGAATTTAAGTGGTTGGTGGCTCTCAGGTAGACAACGACTATTCTGGTCAGGTCATGCATGCATTTCATGTGTGCTTATGAGTTCAGCATCATACACTGGAGTTTCTTTAAGACGAAACGGGCTTTTGTTTCTCGAGTGGATTTGGTCAGTGGCAGCTGATAATTTATTTTGCTAGTGCCGCGATACTAATTGTTCAAAAAAGGCTTTAGTCCAAACAACCTTGGCTGTTTGTTGCCTTTCGAATTTATGGCTGCATTGTTGTAATACGCTTTTCTTGAGTCCAGAGAATGCTTTCGGATATACGAAACGATTAATAAAGCGATTGTCTAATTGTGACCATCTGTAGTGATGCAACCAAAATACTTCTGTTTTTGTATCTCTGCCTCTTCATTTCGATTTCTAGAAATGTTCAATGGGTCGGATGGTTTTCATGGTCGTGTCTTTGCTAGTTCCATTTAAAAGTCTTCGACCTATACCTATCGGAGGGAACAGGTTTCAAGGTGAGGTTCTGTCATACTTATTAATATTTTGCCATGTGCATTAACATATGAAACCGCAAACGAATTCCAAGACAATTCGTTTCATCTTCGACTTCATGAAAAACAACGTTGAGAGCAAGTTGAAGGTTGACCCCATTTGATGTTTGCGGTTTGCGTTGGCGCTTGTAATTGTCATATATTGTTCATCTAATTTACTTTGTTGAAGCATACAAAGTGCAACCTTTTGTTACTTTCCTGATTTATTCGATGTGAACACTTCAACACGATTTAGGTCAAACTAGTGAAAGACAACCTTCATAATTGATCAGTTTATTCCAGAATGTGGCTTTGAAATTCTCAATGAAATCCTTATGTCCTTTGCGGTGCCATGTATGAAAAGCTCAAAAATTCCACATATGTAAGAGTCATGCGAACATAAATGAGCCTTTCGCTTCTGAGGGTTTGCAAATGGTGTTGATGCCAACTGGCGCGCTAGAAAAGTTGGGAATCCCTTCGAGCTAGCTTGGTCAAGCCGAAACTATAGCGTCATGTCAAACAGTGACAGCACTCTGAATAAACTCCCGATCTACATAGATTAAAGCCAAAATTAGTAGAATTTTATTAGTAGTGGTAAATATTTGCTAATTTCATTCAGATTATTTCGTTTAATAAAAAACAGCACCTTTGACACACGCTTTAGCAAAAACGCAATACAACTACAAGTATGCTAGTCCTTGCTCTACATCATTCTGATAGAACACGCCTGAGAATGTTCTGGCTGTTTTGTTGTTAAGATATTCCGACTTTTTTCTTCAGTTGTCTTCAAAATAAGCTGAAGAGAAGTCCTTCCTCTGGCCTTGTAAAGGACTAGATAATGAAGTTTAAGCAAAGGAGCTTAAGCCAGCTGGAATTCAGGATCAATTGAGTCTGAAGAGAATATGCCATCATAGAAACGGATAAAAAGAAGCGGAAAAAGCGAAGAAAAAGTATGGAACAGGGAACAATTACGAGCCAGGACTAACGAAATTTAAAGCACGCTTGTCAGCTAAAAATATTATGTCAACAGTTCCTATTTAGTATTTTCAAGGAATTAAACATGTTCACATTTTCACTCAATGAAGACTGTCTATCATAATGACCAATAGGGTGAGCTGACCCGGTTGAAAGAAATGCTCTCCCTTTTGCTGGACTTAAGTTACGATTTCAGGGAATCCGAAAGGCTTTACCCGTTCCACGGTCCATAGCTAGTAAAAACACTAGATCTAGGTTTTCAGTTCAAAGTATACCGACCGAATTTTCTGGGTGTGATCGAATTAATGGGGTGACAATACGACGCAGTTGGCGAGCCTCAACTCTGAAGGTATATTCAGGTACCATAGGTAGCTGATAAGCCCCCATATTCGAAAGGAAAAGTTTGTTGGTTGCGGTACTTTTGGAAGTATCGTGGTGGCTGTGGTGGATACGGAAGCCATTGTCCCTAATCGCGTCAGGAGCCGCTTGCTTTTTCGACCAAAATGCCTAGTTGGAGAAACCCCAATGGATAATGGTACTACCCAACCTCGGCTTTAATTATATAAACGCTAATAAATAAATTTAGACATTTGGTATATATGAATTACATCATTGAAGCCTCTTAAGGACTTCAGAAGATTTGTCTTTGCAGAAAGAGGTACGTTTACGCATAAGGCAAGTCTTCCATATGACAAATGATTCAAACCAACGAAAAATCTTAGAAAAAACAAATATGGAAATAATAAATTAAACTCCAGTGAGTAAAATATAGAGAAACTATATGAAAATGCAACGAACCTCGCACGAATCCGACTCTCTGAGGACTTTCGGACCCTCGGAAGTCAGGATGTTCAAAATGACAAGAATGGGGTTCCAGAGAGGGTTCAGGATCGAACATGCTAAAAAAGCAGAATCGATTGACAACAAATATAAATTCTTGGAAACGCCGGGGTAGCGCAGGGAGATAATCGCCTCTTACATACGCATGCATATGGATTTCATGAGTCCTATCTTGGTTTGGATAAAAATTGGATCCACTTTGATTCTACTTAGAATCACTCTGCACGAAAATTGGCCGCGAGGTAAAGGTACTTTGGGCAGATGATCTAAAGGTTCCACAATGTTGTCAATGGCCTTTTTGAATAGATTCAAGTCGTATATCAATCAAAATGCCACTTCAGCTCTCCTGAAACCTCCTGCTCTTACAAACGTCACACTGCAGTACTGTCAATCCACAATTGTCATAGGTCGAGAGATCGTTGTTAGTGCTATGGTTAAGCGTATTTTTAGGGAAATTTCTTCCGAATGCAATTTTATTTGTAAGTCATTGCGTATGGTTTTAAATGTAAAGAAAATCTTGCCGCACCTTTGTCTGGATTTTTTTTGCAGTATTTCTTGCAAATACCATAAAGGACACATAAGCAAAGCAGCCTCCATTGAAGACAGAGGCCGCTGATCGAGCTATAATCTCAAAAATGGTTGTCAATTCACTCTCAGTTGTTCATGAAAGCCGCCAAATGTTTTAATTATTAAGTTGATTAACAAATAAATAGATATATTTAGATAGATTAACCGCCTCACAAAGCTCATACTTCGGTCGGAGGGTTATCGCAAAGAAAGAGATACGAATAGCCTATAAAGGAAAACACAACGAGCTTTGTAAGAAAGAGAGCTTGTAAACTAAGCGAAGTATGTGAGTGGGCAGATCGCAATGGGAAGCTTTCTGAGCTTAAATGTTTGTGACAATAATTTTTCCGGGGTAGTTGTACAAATGAGTAATTTTATATGAATATAACCATCGAAAGAATCTCAGTTTGCATGTCACCATTCCCTTCTTCTTAACTCCTCTGTCCTATTATTGTCCTATCTCAAACAGGCTTTGTTTACATCGGCCAATGTGTCTTAAGAATCGGAATCGAATGACTTTAGATTGAAAATTTGTTCCAACTGCCCTTGATGTGATGTTCGACATTTTGGCAATGTTCAATCGAGCTTCGCAAAACAGAGAGCTTGTAAATTAAAGGATGTACCTGAGTACACGATTGCTACCTTTCTGAGCTTAAATGTATATGAGAATAATTTATTCTGATATGGAAGGTTCACCATTGAGTTGTTGTGAATGAATATAAAATTTAAAAAGGTGGTAAAAATACTCCTATGCAAATCTGTCTTTATGACCTATCTCCAAGAAGTTTTGCTTACAAATACCAAAGCATCCAAAAACTTGGAGTCGAATACCGTTAGACTGAGAGCTCGTTCAAAGTGTCAGCCTTTATGAGTAATGCTTTACACATATGATTGCCATGTAATCATCTCCAACACGGTAGAAATTGGAGAAGAGCGTTTTGCAAACAATCAATAATCGAACAGTATGTAAGAGGTTTTGTGGACAATTTTCCTGCGAAACGGCATGAATAAACTTCATATTTGAGTCATATTCATATTTGCAGTGAAAACAATAAACCAATTTTGTTAAGGTTTATTTTATTAAATTTAAGTTTATAATGGAATTCATTTTTGGTAAAGCTTCGTTCATATTTGGATGGCCCTCGTATGTACAGTCGACGGAAGACAAATTAACATTTTGGAGATTTCTTCTCGTCTCGTTCTGTCCTTTGAAAATACTTGAATAAGCGAAGAACTTTGATTTGCTCGGTAGTTTGAAGTTATTGTAAAGGCGACTTGGTTATCTCTATATCGAATAGTTTGACTTGTTTACCAGCATTTTAAAGTGTCCTCGTCAGATCACAATGTTTTCCCTGTCAGCTAGCGCACAGATTATCTACAGCGGACTCGTTGCGATTAAGAATAATTAAGGATAACCTTTTTTCTTCAAAGTGAGTTTGTCTCACACACGATTCGATGGAACACCATGGTGTTTAACTCGGGTATTCATGGGTAATTACTTTCCATGGTAACAATTTATCTGGAAATTGTTGATTTTAATAATTTCTTGAAGACCCCGAGCCTTGTGTTGCCTTAGGAGACGAGTTTTGACGCTTTTCGTTTGTTGATCGTCTTATTTTTAGTCTAGGGGTCCTGTGGAATAAACGGGCCATGGTGCCTTGAAGCACGTTATGGTGAATCCTTGAAAAATCTTTCATTTGGCGCAACTTAGCCAGCCTATGGAATCTGGAGAAATCATAGCTGGGCGAACTTTTCCATCGTTGAGCGTAAGTACATACATATAGACTAACGATCAAAATAGGTGGAATTTTATTTGGATTATCAAATTTTATTTCATTTTCGCGTGAGGCAAGGTTACGCCTCTATAAGCTTTGGCATAAAGTCATTATAAAAATATTTTTAATCCAATTTTTGGCAAAAGAAAATCTATTTATTATGAAAAAAATAAAATTTATAACAAAACATGAATAAAAAAAATTAATAATATTTTTTCTTCTCAAAACTTTTGCGTAATATTAGAACACAAATATAAATCTACTTGTGTTTTTCTATCTCTTTCTGTTGGAAATCATCCAAGAGTGTTAGTGCTCTATGCAATTACGCTTAAGAGAAAACTTAGCGTAAGTGCATACCACGCCAACTCTCGCGGCCACTATTGGGGGTTTGTTCGAGGCGTTGGTGTAAGTTGTAGCTGCGCAGTCGTTGAGGTTCTTATGCCTTTTCACGCGAGAAGTTTTGGCTTTTTTGGCCAGTCTTTTACTGGCTTATTCTTCCTAGACCAAAAAGGCTTATTGACGTTATGATCGAGTAGTTACATGGGGTAATGTGCACTTATTCAATTGAAGACTCTGCTTCATATTGACCAAAGTCTTATTAATTAAATCAAATTGAAATTTTGTTACAGCTTTTTCTGTTTATGATCCTATTTTATTTCTGATGATAAAAAAATGCCCATAAATATACTTAGATATGAAATAAATAAAATATCACATATTGTTGAAAGGCGGCGATGATTTGAATGTTGTTTTATTAACCAGACTTTAGCTGGATTGTACAAGCTGCAATTGTTTTCCCTGGGATCGTTGCACAACATAAACCATTATCGTCAAAACGTATGACGTACGGGAACATATTAAGCCCCGGGACAGAAGAAATGATATTTACCCCCCGTGAAGCCGTATAATGTACTTATTCCACTATTGCCTATTATATTTGGTCTTATTAACACTATGAGTGGACCTCAGCGGAATTAAATTTTTGTTTTTATGAGAAAGAATCCTTTGATCAGGGCTGCCAAAAAAGGAGAAGAGTTTTTTCCGACCTCAAATCAGGAAGTTAATAAAAGATACAATGTTTGAAAGAAAATTGAGTGATCTAGAAAAGCGACGATGAATGTCTTTTGGAAAAGTGGTTGTAAATTTTCAATGAAACCATTGAGGTCACAGCTACAGAAAGTCTGTTAGGGAGCTCACTATTTGCTTATCAATTGTAAAGATGCAAGATGTTATCCGGGATTAATTTTTACACTCACACCTGGATCTCTTTTCCTGAGAATCGGGAGGCTGTTAGTGATGAGCATGGAAAAACAACATTCTTCAGGACATTGCATAGATGAAAAAGCGTTATAAGATTAAATGAACTGGACGGTGAAGAGGCTCAACCAAATAAATAAGCTAGAAAAATTTTCAGTACAAGTTATGGCAGTAATATTAGAATAATTGGAATATTAAAGTAGGAATGAAGTCCTCTAGTACGACAATGGTTAAATTTTGCTATCCAGAGTAATTACGTAAACTTTAGCCCTGCAGATGAAAGATCGATTTGGCCGATCGTCTTGATGATATCACTGTTAATCATAAACGGCTGAAGACCTCTTCAATCTGTTTGAGTCCTTTCTGAATTGCAAGCCAGTTGCATTGATTGCATTGTTTCCATGGTCTAAATATATGGACTTGTTGCAAGTTGTATCGCAAAAGAAATTAGTCCTTAAAATCACGGTTTCAACGATCAATAATCTGTGTTTGTAAATACTTTTTATTTACTCAGTACACAAAAATGAATCGAAAAAATCGTACACTAAAATTGATTTCCAATTTAAAACCGCACAACTCGAATATTTTTTTTCTGCAAGAAATTGTTGCTCCAATTTATCTTTTTTTTTAAACTTTCCGAAATTCAACCCACTGAAAATAACTTAATCAATTATTTATAGAGGAAACACTTCAATGCTATCAACATATCAACATACATATAATTCGCATTAAATGCAATGGTCATAAATTAAATTAAAATATTTGAAATGTATCCGTGGATAAAAAAAACGTAGGCAAGAAGAAAATTTATGCCAATAGTGAAATGACAAGGTAAATCGGATGCACACGGTCATGAAGTATCTCACAGATAAATTTTTTTTTAGTATGGAATTATTTTCCCCCTCTGGGCTCGTTAAATGAGCAAAAATTTTAGTTGAATAAGAAAAGAAAAAAAAATTGGGGATACATTTCAAATTTGATAAGAAAACGTTGAAATAATTGACGTTTTGACCGTTGGGGGTGAAGGTAAGGCGGGTAATTAATCATTTTCGTTTCACTTGAGTATGAATTTCATTTGAGAATTTCGTTCGCAATTTTATGATGTATGTGGGCATATTGCGCCAATTATTTGGAGCAACTTCTTTTTATGGATTTAGTGATGTGAACGTATTCGAATTAATACTTCGAATTAATATTTTGAAAATTTAATTATGATGAATAAATACGTCGGATGAGATTGATTTTCCTCAGATAAAGGAATATAAAGAGAAATTTAAAATTTTCTCTCAATTTTATGGGGTCAAGGTAACGAAATAACGCACGAATCTAGCATATGGGAAAATTTGACAAAATAGTCCATGATCGATGGCTTGCTCAATTTTCCTCTCGCAGCTCTGACATCACAAATTATCACCGAAACGTTACAAAATACCCCAAATCGCATAAAAGTCATCAAAAAATTTATTACTAGTAGGCGGATGTCAACAAAATATATATATTTAACACTTCAACTTCATAAAACATATTGAATAGCCTCAAATCGACAAAATGAAATGCAAAGCTATCGAAATAATACAAAAGATACACAACGATGATCAAATAGATAAATTAATAAAAACGCAAAATTTATTGACACGCTTAACATTACAAATTTTTGCTTCTTCAGGGTCACTCCCGGATGCGGTTGGTTGAATTTTAAGATTGGCGAGGGGTGGTATGGTGTTGGCGAAAGATGATGCGCCAATCCAAGACTTCTCAGATTTCATGTTGAAAGACCTAACAAGCTTTTCATTATTATTAAGTTATTATCCGATACCGTGAATTAAAATAACATTAGAATTTCATTATGGTCGGAATGTAATCGTTTTATTATCAGTCTTAAAAATAGAGGAGCCACTTTGAAGAACTGGTGAAAAAACAGTTTAAGCGTCTGCGATCTTGATGATGGGACCCAATCTTCGAGTGGTCGACAGACGATGACTTGGGTAATTATGGTGAAGATTATAAAGATTTTCATTCCAGTACTAAAGTTCACTTCAGAATTGTGCTTGACTGTGGTCTTATTCTGGACAAGAATTTGAATGGAAATGCTGGCGGAATGAATGATTGATATCATTTTCATTATGGACTAGTGCGAATTTCGTGCGTTTTCTTACTCCGTTCCTAAAATTCTTGCAAATTACAAGAACGGGTTGAGCTAAGATCTTGCTAAGATTAGAAAAACTGTTCTTCGAAGCTTAAGATTATTGTCAATGTTCTTCTTCTGACAAACGTCGGCTTATCTGCAGAACAAAAGTAAGTCAACTGTTCTTTGTGATCTTTCAAATGAAAGAAAAAGACAAGATTTGAATTTTTTTGATACGTTGTTTCCTAATCTCTAACAGACAACGGTTTTAAGGCGATAAAGGTCCCTTCTTTGGTATTTACTTTGCTGCTTACCACCTTCACTCACTGTGGATCATTTGAAAAAATCATCCAAATATATTTACTCAGAAATAAAGTGAACATTCTGAACAGCTTACCTTGAGTTTCAAATATTATTTAAGTATCTACTTTTGAGCTTAGTCCAGACGTTTTTTGCGTTTTTGCACGAGTCTCTAGGGCCGATAACACATGTTTGATCAACCAACGTTTTATTACCACTTTCAACATCGTCATCATCAACATGTTTTGAAGTACTATCATACACCCAGAGAATCAAATCGGATTGAGCTCAGTGAATGGCTCCGACTAAAAAACATACAATGAGTTATTTTTTGAATTTTGAAGAGGACGAAATTGATTTGAATGTTGAAAGAAACAGCGTCTTCATCTAGTTAACAACATAATCTAAAGTTAGACTCGCGAATCTTAACAGACTACTAACCAATCAACCCTTGGGAACTAATAAAAATAAATGTTTCGTGGCTACTATTCAGCCTGACAGTCCATTATGTCTGCATCATTAATGATCTCGTTGTTTACACCTGTTGTAGTAAACCTTGTATAGAATACTACCATCGGTCACTGTCGAGTTATTCTAGCATCTGAGAGATTCCCACACTTTTTGGTCACAACAAGGCTACAGCTTCAACTTTTGCCTCATTAGAAAATATAATCATTGCTGGCTTACTTTAAGGATCAAAAGCAGAAAATTGCAGGACTTATTTCACCATCTTCATTCACACTTGAAACCATAAGCACATCTCTGCATTTTTTTGCTAGATAAAACGTTCTTGATAGCTGTTAAACAAAATAAAGAAGATTCTGGAAATCCGCATTCCGTACTTCATTTCTACAGAAAAAGCATTTTCGGGATGTCTATTTTCTTTGACTTCTTTATTCCCACATGTGTTAGATTTTGACACCATCTGTCAGTTAAAAAAACAATCAGTTTCCTCCAGTTATATCCTGATACAACTCCTCAACAGTATTTATCAACTGTAGTATAATTTGTATAGGAAAAAATCTCATTTTCTCTTCTTGGCCCGTTCGCTGTACTGTGACAACGCTAGTCGTTGTCTTGGTGGCGCCACAGCCCATTTCAAGCCTAAGCATTACTTTTGTGATGTCGAATAAAGATAATACATAAGTAAATTCGAGAAATGACTCGCGGTCGGCATCAATCGAGTCTGACCTGAACTTCCAATGATTCCTTGGTAGTTCTCATTCCCCAGTCCTGTCTGTGAATATCTTCCCTGATATATACCCCTGATGAGATGCTTCGTGGACCTGACTAATCAGGCCCATGGTACTCCTCAATTTCAAAATCTGGGAGACTTCTCGCTTGTCGATAATTTTATACAGCTTGTGTCTGTTCCTCTTTCGCCATTGATGTCCTGCGTGTTTTTTAGTTCTGTTTCCCTAGTATCACGCCCCTGAGGGTATGCCTTGCAAAGCTTTGTAAAGTTTTTTATTTATGGATCTTTGATTCATGGAACACGTCTTATCAGGGTAACATAACACAATTCTTATGACTACTTTGAATATTTGAAACTTCATTCTCCTGTTTTTGTTGCTCGACTTAAGAATAGACACAGAGAATAACGTCCAACGAGCGAATTTTGTTTTTCTATTAACTTCAGCGGATTAAGTGCTGTCTTTCGAAAGTTTTCCGCCAAGTTTTCCGCCAAGTTTTCCACAATTGTCAAAAATTTTGACCATTCCACCATTCAGCATTAGATTTGGTCAGTTTGATGTAGTTTGTCTTTTTGGTTGTTGGGACAACGGACTTTGTTTTGGTCTTGTTTCTTTTGTAGCCTTGACCCTTTGTTCCTTGTAGCCTATTTTTTTCTCATTTGGATAAGCTATTATATGGTTCGAATTCTAGGGTTAGTTCAATTGGAAATTTGTTTTTGCATATTAAAGAGAGTGGAGCCGTTTCCTGCCTTAGCCTCACCTACGTGTTAAGGACAATAATTAGCTCAATGTTTGTTCAGACTTGTGCTGTTGTCAAAGTTAATACCATTCTTGTCAGATAATTATGCTGGGATGCTAAGGTAAAATATGATTTGGTACACTATGCTCTGATTGGTATTTTCGTATGCAGTTCGAAAATTCTTCAGTTGCACCGACGCCCCAAAAGATATCCCCAAAAATCATGTCTGAATATTTGCTCGATGGTCGATCTTCCAGCATTTGAGGCCTTTTGATATTTTTGTCATTGACCGTAATTTTGAGTCCTAGCTGCTTAGTGAGTACGTTGTATGCTGTACAGAGTAGTGATGGGTTGTTTTAATTTTTACAATTTGATTGATCTTCTTTTCCATTCCTGAATCATCTGTCGTTGATGGCTGATGCGCCGAATCAATTCATAAAAAGAATCGAGTTTGACTTCAATTGAACAATAAAGTTCAAGTTATGAAAAGGTGTTTCTTACAACCATAATCCTCCTTTTTTTTATTGCAATCATTAAAAAAAGATTCAGACAAACATAAGGGTCCCATCAAATATCACGTGAAAAATCACGTTGAACATAAAGATAATGACCATCATCAAAAAGGTAATGACTTTCAATATGAAAATGGCGTATCTTCAAAAAGCGATAACAGTTCAGATACACAACACAGGACCACAGAAAGATATACGAATACTCAATGTAGCAAACAAAACGAGCTTTGTAAGGTAGAGAGCTTTGTAACGTGGAGAGCCTTGTAAGGTAGAGAGCTTCCAAAACAAACGACGTAGGTGAGTAGAGAGATTGCGATGGTAAGCTTTCTGAGCTAAAATGTATGTGAGAATCATTTTTCAGGGTAAAAAAATATGTGGGCCATTGTGTAAGAATAAATAAATTTAAGATAATCTTAATGCTCGTCTCTGCACTGCTTTGAGGGTCTTTAACGCGTTGTCCCCTCGAGAGGGGCTATACCTCGTCGTAAAAATAAGAAGCAAAAGACATCGTGAAATATATCATGACTTCCATCACAAAAAAAAAAATTAATTCATAAATCAATCGAAGTTTATCTTTGAGTTGGCAAAAATCGGAATTCTAAAGTCCTTGTATTCGCCAAGCCATGCTGCAGTTTTATTGATGGTTGCAGATAATAGAAACACATCCTCGCCAAGAAGGAGGAGTCATCCAGCGGACTTTTTTCTTTATTCCTTGGAGAACTTATTAAACATCCTTTCCCTTGGGCAACTTCATGGTAATTTTTATACTTTTATATGAGTAATGAGTGTTAAAATAGTTAAAATGGATAGTAAGCATTCGATTTTCAGAATTTTCAATCCAATGGAAAATCTTCTGGTGAAAAGAAATGAAAACATTTTTCAGGAGAATGTTAAAACAAAGTTGTGATTTCATTTATTATGGTTTTTGCTAGAAATAGAATAATTTGAAATCATTGACCAGGAAATTTATGAAAATATGCAAATGGAGTATTATCTAAGTGTTGCATAGGACACTTGTTTGATTTCCTTTCCTTAGATTGTAAAGTCCTTAGATTATAAGGAAGTCCTTAGATTATAAAGAATCTTATACAAGATTCGAAGAATACGATAAAGTAGTTCGCAGTAGCAGAAATGATCAAAGCAAAAATTTGGTTCTTTCTTCGAAAAATTTACTTGAATTTTTGCGGGTCCAAATGTGAAATAAATTATTCAGAGAATATAGGATACAAAGTTTTCAATTCGTATCAAAGCAAAAGGATTCTGCATACTCGCTATAATTACTTGTTTGGAAACATTTAAATTTGTGGTTTACGCTTTTGCGGTTTTGCAAACAACATTTCGCTGAAAATCTGGTTTTTCATATTTTTATTGAATTTGAATTTGGCCCCTCTTATCCCCCTGTCGGGATAATACCAGGAAGACTATAAGTCCGAGAGCGAGTTTGAACTTTGGGGACTTCCGTGGTGTTGCTAGGAATCTTGTCTATCTTCTGAAACAGTTTCAATGCTCTGTCTCGTTTGTAATTCTCTGCAGATTCTAGTTTGAAGTCCTTGTGTATGTCCGTGTTCCTCATGTTCCATGGAATTCGGCAAATCTACCGTATCGCTCAGGTCTGCAGGGATTTAGGCGCCTTTTTTGTTGGTTTTGGCTGTCTGACAGATAACAAGTGTCTGAGAAGTTTCGGGCGAATTTTTTGTAATTGATCACTTCTTTTTATGCTTATACACCCCAAACTGAGAAGAATGTGTAAAGAGGAGAGTTTTCCTATGCAGCGGAGTCGTTTTTCACGGATGAAGTCTTTCTAGGTAAGTTGGTGATGCAGTGTTAGTCTTTGTTTCTTGGCTGTTCTATTTTAATGTAGGGTGTCGTTCAAAGCAGTTGAAAATTGTCCTCTGAAGTATTCTCATAATTTTTTGACTGAGAGTTGCTATTTTGAAGTGAAAACTTCAGCTTGTCATGAGGTTTAGTATATGAAAGTGCCGTTTGCATATGGTGATACTTTCCTTATACGTTGGTGATTGTTCGAGAAGATTTTGATGTATGCGGTGTATAGAATGTAGAATAATGGTGAAATGGGTGATCCTTGTGGAACTACAGCAGGAATGGTTCGAAGGCTCAAAAGATGATATTCCAATCTCATTCTTAAAGATTGACTTTTTAGGAAATTGTGTATAATATGGATGTGTGATAGGCGGATGGAGATTTCATACATTATTCAGACTTTGACAAAGGTCTTTGATACTTCAAACATTGCTTAGCCTACTGATATGCCGCGGTTAAATTCATTTATTATCTGCTGGACCATCTTGCTAACTGGAATGCTATCGAGAGTGCTGGTCTGAAACCATGTGGAATGATGTATTTTTTCGGCTATCACTTTGTTAAGTCTTATAGGTAATATCTTTTCGACTATTTTGGTGATTGACGAGAGCAGATTTATGGGTCTCCAATTTTGAGGAGAGGCATGGCTTGAGTATACGGTACGGTAACCGATTTCCATGTTTTGGGAAACCTACGTAAGTTGAATTTTTTGTTGATTATGTCTTATAGGGTTGTAATGATGTTGTTCGGGCGCCATTTCAGTATTGTGTTAGTTAGCTTCTACATTTCCGAATTTGTCGTACTTCAGATGCGGAACTCTCGCCAGGATCTGCAGGAAACTCTATCGTTGTTCATTTCGAAACTGATGGAGACGGTCTTGAATTTCGTTTGTCCGCCTAGCCGTAGCCCAGGATCACCCGTCCTCATTGGTCTGCTTCGATGTTGATTGTTCTACCTTATCATGATTTTAAGTCCGCGCGGGAATTCTTAGGGATTCCTTTATTGGTTTGTAACTGTATTGTTCTCTTATGCCTGCTTAATATAATAATTTGTTACGTTTTTTATGTAATTTGTTACGTTTTCCTACAGTTTTTTTCGACGGCATCGGCTGAATTAAATTGGCTATTAACCAGCTTTCATTAGCCAGCTGTTCATTGAAACCTTACTAGTCGGTTTTCTTATTTGTTTGTCTATCAAATGTTACTGATTTTAACGTGTCGGGCTCCGTTTGTAGTTTCGGAAAAGTCTAAAATCTTAGCAACTAAACGGTCTTTGTGTATTTATTACAAAAGAGTCGTCAGGATTCGCTAATATTTGTGATTTACAGATGTGTGTTAGTTTCTCCTATATATTGTCCATTCTTCATGGCATGCTAATGAGTCTTAGGGACTACTACATTTCGTCTGTATTTTATGATATACCAATGGGTCACAAGGACATATATATTTTATGATATTTCGATTAGTCCCTTAAATAATTTATGTTTTATTTCTTATATTTTATAATTAATTTTTGTTCTCAATTGTCCTTATTTTCCTTTTTGCTAAACAGTTTTTTATGCCAATTATGCCAAAAGTCTATTGCGATTTTGGAACAAAATGGAGACTCTATTACAGCATTCATTGTATGCATGATACATATGACGACCAGCCTATTTAGACCGACGTGATATTTTCGTAATTGTAATGATGTTGGAACTTGGAAAGGATGTATAGTGAACCAGACATTTTCTGAAATGAAGAACGTCAAAAACAGAAATCTTACAGAGGGGAACCTTGAAGAACAATATTGACAACATGAAATATGCGGATTGAAGCTGCGGGGCCAGGACGATTGGCAGTGAATTTTGAAGAGGATAACGTCTGACTTCGATGTCACCTCGTCGATTGATGGCAACTTAGACTTTATTTATCAGGGTCATAAATATTTTCTTAGCAAAGCTAACATTGGCTAAAACGAAGAATCTTAGGTCTATAATTCGATCTATAAAAGGTCTAATTCTATAAACCCATCTTTGAGTAGATTCTGCATTCAGTCACATTTGTTTCAGCTTCGTCAGAAATTTCGTGCAAAAATTTAATGAAATTTTCAACTGAAGACAATATTGTCATTAAATCAACACTCGTACCACTCTTCATAGCCAAACCATACGAAATTCCATCAATTTATTCACCTATGATCTTAAAATACAGACAAGAATAGTCATTGCACTCAGTTGTCGATGGACAATACTTGCCACATGTCTCATCGTAGATGCATGACGATAAACTCAATGTAAGATTCTTCGAAAAAGAAAATTCACATCTTTAACTTTCAGCTCGTGATGTTACTTCTTCGTGTTACATTCTTTCGTCGCGCGAAAGATAGAAAGAAAGAAAGGAAGGAGAATTCAACAATAGCGCAAAAGACGTTACATATGAAACAAATTTGCACAGTACAAAATGTTGAATGGTTAGCAATCAAATGTATAGATTATATGGTGCAATAAATGGCATGGAATGGATCATTATTGCGAATTCTGTACACAACAGTCGGTCGCGACTAATATTGGATGTTGGGCTCAACAAACTAGTGGTAATGCTTCAGGATTAACCACTTAACAAATAGACAAAACCTAATTGTTTAGAGTTCTGCACAGAAATTATTGCGCGAATATTTAATCAACATTTTATCAGAATATCCATAGCAATGCTAGGTCTTTCAATAACATTCTCCACAACTGTCAGCAGCGATCCCAGCGTATCATTCATAGGCATCCATGCAGGCAAAATGACCTAACCTCACCGTCACAAGAAGAGGCGATAAGCAAAACATCCTGAGGTCTTATTACTGTAATTTTGTATAGGGATAATTGAGACACGATCGCATATAATCAGAATAGGAAAGGATTATACAAGCAAATAGACCAACGTACCGATCGTATGAACAAACAAACAAATAGACAGACAGACAGACAGTCAACGTTTCATTGAAACGAACGTCGTTACTGGCGTTGTTGTGTAGCCAATTTGAATATTTATAGATCTTTAATGAAACCAATGCTGCAAGCGCTGAGTCCAAGATGCTTTTATGACGAGGAGAAGACTTGGTTTTTGCTGGAAAGATAAAAGTATCTTTATGTCCGTTCGGATCGTTACTTATTCAAATTTAGTATTACGGGTAGCAAATTTAATACTTAAAGCAAGTTCAGGCAGAGTGATGTGAAACTATTTTTCTTGCCAAGCGAGAAAGGAGTTTTTGGTGTATTGGTAGCTTCTGGGTGAACATGGTTCGAGAATGTGCAAGTTAAGTAGGAGATGAAATTTTATCTAAGGAGCCAACATGGGTATTATCAGTAAATTTGAATGTTCTAGTCTCTGATCGGGTAACCTGGGTGCCCATCTACGGCAGATAAGGAGATTGTTCAATTTTCAGAAAATTATGACTCCACCCAAAGACAGCATCTAAATTTCCTACTGTTGCTGAGATGGCTCAGTTGGACTCACAAAAGTCGCACCAATCCACCTTACCACATAATGCAATCGGAAATCAATCGACATAAAAAGGACGTAAAAACAGGCAGGACTTCTACAAAAGAAAATACATCAAAGGCACCTTACGCGTCTTTTGTTCCTTTGATTGCTCCTTCTAGAGCGACATTCCACTGTTCAACTCCTTCTATCTCACTCGACAAATTTTCATATAACTCTCGCATATTCTCTCCGAGTAATACTTCCAAAAAATCAACAAATGGGTGTTTATTTGATGATGATACATTAAAAACCAGTTGATAGTTACCTGGATGAAATAGAAGCAACATAAAGCAATTTTACATTTGCATATCCAGACGTTGAGCTTTTTCGGCAAAATGATTTTTAATGTGATTTCTACCTGAAATTGGAAAGAAATGTAAACATTAACACTAAACAGGCTTTGAAAATTTTTCAAAAATTAAGAGCTTATAAAATTTTAATGTACATATGTGGGTTAAATAAACAACATTTCAGAATGATCATTAAAACAATAATTATTTTTTGTTTGTTTTATGCTTCCATTTTAACGACTTAAATATTTCGGTGATATTTAAAATCAAAAATAGGTCGTCAAAAAAATTATGCGTGTATTGAGAAACGTTAAAGAAGAATTTGAACTTGATTCGACTTTATAATTGATCTGCTTACCTCAGTCCATTACAGAGTAAAAAATTGGGGACATATGTTATTTTTTTTTATTTTTCCCCATATTTTTACTTTACTTTTTCATCCACTTAGCAAAATTATTTTGTTTTTAAAGTTAATATCACTTAAAATTGACATTCTCTATTGGAGTGTTCTATTTATCCAAATTTCATCTGCAAATTTTTCTGATGTGAAAAGGGGTAGTTGCTTCTGCAACTCCAGTTTAATTACATATCAGGATCAAAAAATTTATGCCTATTCTAATTCACTTTTAGTTAAAATGCCCCTTTAAAAAATTCTTGAGGGATTGCCAGTTGCATAATAATCCCTGTCAAAGTATCGTACAAATAACCTTCTCCTTCTCCATTTGACGGCGTCAAATGCTGACAGCTTTCAGACTTTTCTGGGTACTCTAAAAAGACAAAAAGCAAAACCGCGTGCGCAAATTATGAAGATGGACAGGCCGTATACGGGGTTCTGCCGAATATGAGGTATCTTTCGGGAAAATTCCAAAAACTTTAGGAAAAGCTACCGCTTAACGTAAAGGACTTTAGGAAAGATATCCATATAACTTAAGGGTAAGGAGTACGAAAATGTAACTTGTCGTTTGGGGAAGTCAATACCCAAGAGTCAGGCAGGCAGTCAACAGGTTCATCAGAAAAAACCATCCACCATCATAAAATTTTTCGCGACCGAAAATGCAGCTCCAAATACAAACTACCCGAAAAGGAGCCTAAGAATTGCTGAAACGCAAGAACATGGCTCAAAAGCATGATGCAGTAAGTGATGGCAAATATGTTTAAAATAATGTCTACCGACTCTTATAATAACTGGAAAATATTGATGCCATCCATTAGACACATTTCCATTTCCACTCGCGTGGAATGAAATCTCCCTGTTTCGGAACTCTGTAGAGTTGCAGGTATAAATTTTCGAAAAAAATTTGTAGTTATCCTTATCTTCGAGAATTTTTTTGAAGCCAGAAAACCGATTTCTCATCCCTAAATTACTTTTATACAGAAAGGATGAATAACGAAAAGAAGAAGCAGTACAATATAACAGACAACCATGCTTCCAACACATGAAAGACTTAATTATAAAAATGCGAATTAATTTTCTCGAATTTGTCGGAATAGCAACTTACAATTGTCGTAAAAATGGTTACAATTTCAATGCTGATGAACTCAATGAATTGACCTGCTTCGATATTTCAATCTTCATCGATGTAGACCTCAACTTTGCCGGACCACCTCTAGGGAGCTGTCAGAAGCAACCAAACTCAAGCTCATCACAGCAAATCAATTAAGATTGCATATCACCAAAAAATTAGGCCACTACGGGAGAATACGATCTGGTACTGGATATTTTCATACGACTCAGATGACATTCTCCTAAAAATCCTCCAGGAACTGTCATCAGATCACAAGCCGGTTCTTGGTTTTTATTGCTGGATTGCAGTGAAAGATCAAAAAGTCATTTCAAAAGTCAACTTTGAAGTCTCCACTCTAATTTAGCTCCCCCTATCTGTACTCCACAGCTTATTGTCAAAAAATAGGCATTAATTTCTGCCTTTTTGTTGACGTCCTGTTTATTTATTGTCAAAAGTTAAGGTTTTTCAACGCATGTCATCTCTTCCTGATGCTGAAATTCAGTAGGTTCTACCTGAAATAATCTTAATTTCTCATCTACAATATCTCATCTGCAATATTTAAAAAAAAAGGCCAATTCATATTTATAGTAAAACTATATTTCATTTCTTACAATTCCGAAGAGTTTTGCTACTTATTTTATCTTTGTGAAATATACATTCACTGTCCTTTTTCCGGGCTGATTTTGGAATATTTGCAATGAATCGAGTAGCAGGTGCAGTCATACTAGATCCTGTTTTATAGTGCAGTTGACATGTCGATGACAGTTTATTATCAAAACTTGGTTCTGAATACTTGAAGCTTCTTAATTCATGTGAGTTTTTGTGGTCTTTTCCTAGCTTTCCTCCTGGTCAACTTTATTGTTTCAAATATATTTAATAATATTTACTGCCTGGAAATCTGCTATCCGTGAAAATATTCCCAGAAAACATTGATTAAGTGTTAAAACTTGGACGAACAGGGGCATGCATCGCTTCCTGTAAAACAAGCAGAGTTGACTAAAAGGGTTGCTTTTACAACTGACGCAAGCAAAGGAAGACCTGCAAAAGACGGTTTGATCCATTCCACATACGAAATTTTAGCTTCAATTTCTCGAAGATGGGATGCCTACAATCATTATGAATGCTTTAAGTTATACCAGTGTGCCTGGTATCACACAAAACGTTCACGCGTTTTCCGTGATACCAAGGCTCTTGGTAAGGACCAATTTTGTTTACAGTCTTACAGGTTGGTAGAGTTTGGCATAAGAACGAATTGAATTCAGAAGAGTTTTTTGTTCTGAGTCCTTGATTCCACAGACATAATATTCAAAATAATTATCATTTCTAGGAAGAATCATTAATAAGGTTTTCCAGTTTGCAGCTTCCCAACCTAGTAGTGGAGGAATCACACACTAGATGATTTGCCCAGCTGTCCTATGTGTGCCATCTGAGGACTCTCTTATCTGACAACGTGCTGTTGGAAGTTCCTCAGATAGCGAAGCTCAATCTTCAACTTATCTGTATAACTCATGATTTGCGCCCAGTTATCGCACAAGCAAATTTCTCTGTTCATAATTGATATCTTCACAAAATGATTCTGAAAAATAAAAAGTAAAACCTCTTTCTGTTTACTTTTCAATATTTCTCGGTGTAGTGTGAACAAGATATTTTGTTTTGGATGTTTTTAAGCAATACAATCTTCACGTTTACCTTCAGAAAGTTCTTATGCTGTTTATCATAAGATCCTTCATATTTTTTTAACATACGAAAATCTATCCCTTAGTAAAGAATTTGCAATTTCTATAAGTAATGAGATGTTCTTTGAATGCTTTGTTTCCTTGTTGCTTTGAACCTTCGAAAAATTTTTTCTACCTTAAACGTTCTTCTTGCTTCCTTAGATCCTAGTCGTCAATGCTGATTTGTTCTCTGGATACTGAAAAGAACTTTTATGCCTTACAAAAGAGTTGAGAGGAGTGGAACGAATTGATCAGTGAGAATAAATGTTTGTTGGAATTCGAAAGGAAGTCAACAATCAAGGCAGAAGTACGAATCTTGCTGAAGCTACGTTACTGATTTACACTCTTTATTGACCAGAACCATGAATGCTGAGTTGAAATTCTTGCAACGAACGTGAAACCTACTAAGCCACAGTAGATTTGAAGATAAAATCCGACAAAATTTCTTTCCTAAGTCCCACACAATCCCTCTTACCAATGTTCATTACAAATAATTTCTGTCAATCATCAAGTGAACATGTCCTTTGCAACGAGAATGCGCGCCAATCGAATTGAATTAAATTGAACGAATCTATACTAACTGTTACCGATTGTATTCAATTCAGTACAATACTAGTAGTCCCTGTTGCAATCTAACTTTGATTGATCTAACAACAATTTTTCTTACTGCAACAATTCCTTGCCGTGGCAGAGACTAACAACCTCAACTTGTCTAGTATCATAGACCAATTTTTTTGTTAACTTTTTCCCTTTTCAATTAAACGCGGTATGGAAGTAGGGTCCAAAATACAAATCAAAAAGTCATTTCAAACGAATCAATTCGATCTTGAGTCGAGGTTGGAACTTATAATTATGTGTTGATCAGATCTTGATGCAACAGCCAGTGGCTGATACACAGGTCAGTGGCTTTCTGATTAATTTTTAAGTAGCCCAGAGTGCCTACAAAGATTTCGGGCTGAGGCTTTTTAAGTGAAATTAAAAGTCATCAATTCGATGCTTATCATTCCACGAATTATCAAATCAGATACGTGCAGCATTAGAAGAGGTTTAAGAACATAGCGACGATGGCCAAGACACAGAGCTCAGTCAATTTCAACCTTCTCCCTGGAACAGTGTACGAACACAGGTTTGAGAAAGCCTCAGCTGATACATTCTCATGGACTAAATTATTGGTGGTTATGCCGAAGAGATTGTTCGACATCAAAGCGGCAATTAAAATTAGTGAAATGAAAACAAAGGGCATGTAAGTGCTTTCTGCCGCAATAAAAACCGCCTAATACATCCCTTTTATGGCGCGTAGTCGGTTTGGACCACTGCAACCTTTCCCTTACGAAGGCGATTCGTGCTTTTACCTTTGATTAAGCCTAGATACACTCAACTCTATCTCCTTAGCTGAAAAGCACCGTGTCGACGCGGCATTTGACATCAATGTCGTGATAGAATTCTGGAGTTCCGCACGGTTCGCGTCTAGATACGGTCCTTTACTTGACCACAAAAGGTAAAGCCCAAATCGAGACTAAGTGTATTCCAAATAAAACCTGACGAAAGGATAAAAAAACAGCAACATTAACGTCTAAGGGAAAAAACGATTCGTTTGTCTTGTAAAAGCGATTGACCCGAAATTGAATCGCGCCTGATCGATAAGATCAATCAAGATAGGAGATAGGTTCCGTCTATTACTCCCGACCAGGGCGAAATTCAACTCGCCGATTCTTGGCAATATGTCTGGTCGTGATTCACAATTATTCAATGTTATGTCCATTTTAGTTATGCCCAGCCACGAGGAGGATTGCAGCTCTATTGCCTTCACGATTAACTGCTGTGACGCAACCGATTTATCTACAAACTACAAATATGTTCTATCTTTTTGTGTCATGATGCATAGCGGGAATTTGGCGCGATCAAACCATCACAATTGAAAAGAATTTTTATCCGCGAACAATCCATAATTGATTTTACAAGATTAAGTAGGTCGGAATGCTTATGGCGATTCGTGCAGGATCTTTGAAAGATTTTCAAATGGAAAATCAATCATCGCGATTGATTCTCATTATTCTCGCGGAACAAGAGATTACACCAAACGTTTGGTGCGGAATTCTGGTCCAGTAGAAGATTCTGATGAAGGAAATGCGAAAAGAATGATAGTATTGGTCGGTCAGGCGAAGAATAAATATTTGGAGGGAAATTATTCTCGTGGGCTTAGAGACTAAGTTCGGTGGGTGCATTTAGTTTGGAAAAATTCTGGTATGTAATTGTTAAAGTCCATTTTTTGGTATTTAAAATTTCCGTCTTTTATCTCTCACAATTTCACATGCAGGGAAATTTCATGGCTATCTCTAAAGCAAGCATTTAACGGATTAACTAGTTCCGTCTGCAATATCTTAGCCCCAACTATGTAGTAAATGGCATTGGCGAATTGTTCACATTTTCTGGTCCTTATCGTATGTTGTCGGCGATTGTTCAAACTCCGCTCCAGCAACATACAAGCATTGCAAACGCGCCAATATTGACAACGATGGCCACGTCTTCCGCAAGGCTCCCTAAGCACGTACAAATATCTTGCCATTGTCCAAGAGTGTTGGCCCAACATATGGCGGTCATCTAGGCCATTATTGTACAATACGCCCATTAGCGAAAAGTATTTGTCTCGGTGTAAAACAATGGTTACAATACCACGGTCCCTGATAGTGCAGATCCACGCTCCACACATGGTAGAGGTCAATTACTAGACGATGAAGTTTTAGTGGTGAAATTGATGATGTTGATGCCATGGTTCATGGTTAAAGATGAAACGCGAAGAATGCACTCAAGTTTTGTGATGTGTTGCCTGGTGGTGGCTTGATTCCTTGCCATCTCGCTATTATTGCGCGTTATTCGTTTGCTGGTTGGAGCTGGTTAACTTACGATAGTGCTAAATTCTTAGGCCATCGTGCGTTTGCCATCACTGCAACACGACATGTTCGTAATTAGGGGGAGAAGATATTGTAATCGATATTTTATTATATAATGGAAACGAGCGAAGGAAATGATAGTTTTCCACTTAGTTGGGCGATAGTGATCTGATGTGATTGGTTACTTTATTGCCAATGTCTAATTAGTGTACATCCCAGGTCATTACGTCTCAACATCATTGCTTCGAAGTAGAAATAGTGTGGATTGAAATCACGCAAGACCCAAGATGCAATTGTTAAATAAGTCGTTAATGAGAATAAGGTGTTTTGAGAACATATAAACAAAACCAGCCGTTTTTGTGCTACAATTTTTATCCTACATGAACAGCGCCGAGTGGGATCACATGCGTGTATAGAATGAACTCCGCTGTAAGGAATAAATTCATTGCAAGGCCATAATTAAGCCCCGATAATCAGCTGGGTGGTAACTATTGTATCATTCGAGACTCATCGCAATTAGTAGCATATTATTTCAACACAAGTAAATTAGCATTAACTTGACTCTGCTATGAATCATTCAGGTATCTTTATTCATTTAGTCCTTGCCCTATACTTGCAGAGAGCATGTTTGCAAGTATAATTGCTTTCCGTTGGATAAAAAGGAATTGAATTGTGTAGAATGAGAGGAAACCCTTTTTTGAGAAACGAAAGGAAGCAGATTTCAGCTCATCGAAAGATTTGTAAGAATAGGATCTCTAGTGAGTATCAGATCAAAATTCAGCAAGGACGGAAGCCAACCTTCTTCGAGCAGACAACCTCTAGAGTTTTTTACCCATGGAAAGATCAGTCCCTTCAAACATAAGGGAATCAATTTAGCAGAAATTGGCGTAAAGACCCCTCACAGGGTCGATATTCCAAGCGGGACAAGACCTCATAATGCCAATAATAGTCTTAATTATGTCAGTATAGTCCCAATAATGTCAATAGACCCTGAACAGGCTTTATAATTCGGGCACGGAATAAAAGGAAACGGTGAAGTAATTCGCGTCAGACATTGTAATCATAATTTTTAGCAGGTAAGTACTTTCGAGTCGGAATTTGGATCTGCGATCATATGCCAGTCCCATTTTGAGTCCCAATTTTGAAGAATGGAATTGACACAGAAGACACAGAATGGACACAAAGCCACAGGGAGAATAAAAGATAGACAAAGTTTTAACCCAAAACTTTTACTGCTCTTTTGTAAAGGTTTCGACTCAAAAGAGCCACAGGCAACAGTGCAGTGGGAGTTGGACGAAACCTTATAGAAGGAGGTGGACTTGGCATGTAATGACAGAATTGACTGTGGAATAATCCGTGGTCTCTCACCTCACTCTACCAAAACGAGGACTAAGCATTTCATACAGAAGAACAGAAATGGCGAAAACCCATAGTAATATTGGTTACAGGTCAAAACGTTCTCGGTCAACACAATAAAGGTTCAGGTAACCAAATGGATTTCATATACCAAGCAGGAGATTAAGAAAACGTGGAAGTTTCCTCAATACTTATAAGAATTTATAAATTTTCTTCATGGTTGTACATCGATGATAATTCTTATGGTCGGCGCGAAGCCAAGCAGTAAAGCTAGAAAACTTGGTATCAGCGGAACTGTACACTTTACTTGGCATTCTGTAGGAAGAAAAGATGGATCATCTGCAACATGTGAATTATCTACAAGGAGCAAGTGGTCCAAAGGTCCAAGGCTAGACCGCAGAAATGAATGCCAATTCTAAAATTGATAAAACAGCTTATCGAGTTATCCTCAGCTATCCTGATAAAAAGCTGCTTCAAAACTTAACTGAAGACAAGAACGTTACTAGTTCATTTGTTTCGTGAAGAATCTGGTTCGGGTTTTATTTTTGTTTGAAAAGGAACGAAACAAATTACAAAACAACACCTTGAGTAAATTTAAAATGGGAATATTAGTGGCAACATAAACAGGCCTCAAACTTATGGACAAGTGTGAAAAATAAATAGGTAACCTTTGAATACTTGACAGGTTGAATCCTGTCAAGTATGTTTTGGGTCGTATACCCGTACAGAATATCTATCAAAGTTCCCGCAAGAAAGTCATACAAAATTTGTTTTCACTCTGAAAACCAAATACGACGATTCTTAACAATGGACTGATTACATTCCGGAATTGGAAAGGCTTAACAAATTGGGCATTTTTTTAAGTACCAAAAGTTACTTAAATTTTCTCGGCTGTTTTCCAACAAAGTACCAATAAGGAATTTATTGAGAATTTATTTAACCATTTTCGAGAGCCGCACTTATGTTATTTATCTAATCCTCTGCAATTTTAGCAGGACCAATCTTACGGAATACGTACTACGAGTTTAGACTCTCGTCTCGCAAGCTTCACCGTCTCTTACTATCTAGCCCATTGCTTCCGATTGCGCTAGATTATTGCTAGATTAAAAGGAAGATTTCTTTCTAAGCCAAATATATATATTGGATGGCAAAAGGTATAATACAAATTTGCTTATTCTTCTGTTAACAATCCAAGGCACACATTCTGTATAAGGATCAACTATGCATAATGTGAACGGATCCTCAATTCTGCCGTCCTGTATGTGTCTTTCAAAATTGGGTACGCAACCACAATCTGCAACCCATACAAAACACAAGTAGGCTGATTCTTACATCTTGAGCTAGTAAGATTTGAGATGCCCATGCCTGGGAAGAAAATTGCTTCCAAAAGTAAGTCTCGCCATGGCTTCGGCTAATTGACACCCATAAGCTACTAAAAAGAACTCTAGTTTTTGGTCGTAGAAAGGAAAAGGCTACTAACGCCCGAAGTTTCGGGCTCTGAATGGCACGAAGCAACTGGACTACCCACTGAACCTACTGGACATTGAAGCTTCAGAAAAGCTGTCGGGGATTCCAACACTTGAAAAAAAAGGATATCGCACGACGAGACCAACTTTAAAATTACGAGAAGGCATCCCGAATTAGACAGTGAGCTTGTTTTTTTTTTCATCGCTGAAACTTATTTTTAATGAAGATAAGCTACCTACTACGGTCTACTGTTCAGGATCACTTTTTTCGTATCAAAAGAATGTGCAGACAAGGATTTTCAGTTCTTTACGCACTAGCAAAGACACTACTTTATAAACCGTGAGCGTATCTTCTGTTTCGTTATCAACTTGGCTCAATGTCAACTATGACTCAAGATGAGATGGAGGTGGTATTCTTTTATCCTTTATAAGAAAACGATTTCTTTCTATCGGAAAGTTCGACCATCGCTGACAATGAAGAATTTATTTTTTTGGTGCTATGATGAGTTTAACCTGGTGTTATATATTAGGATGTGTTTGAATCTGATAAGTCTATTACCATGAAAGTGTCCGTGATAAACTTGAGCGCATTAAACAAAAGCCTCTGAGAAAAGGATCTGTTTTAGTACGATAGTGCATGGCCTGTTGCTACGAAAATTTTGCAGAAGTAGGTAGGTTGCATGGATTATCATATCTTTTAATTTATCTATGAGATTCAGCAGATGTCCAATCTATAGTTCCTTTTTTCGATGGTCGATGGTTTGGGTACCGAAAGCGAATTCGGAATAGTTTTCAATGAATATTTGAAAGATTTATTTTGGAAAATGGAATTAAACATCTACCTTTATAGCAGCGAAACATCCTTTAAAATGGTTGCCGTTATTGAAAATTTAAAATTTGACAAATAAATAAATTTGCTTACAAGCAGACAAAGAAATGAACACTATTACAACTAAAGATTAGGCCTAAAAGTACGTCCGGTAGCCTTGTGTTTGAGCCTCATAGTGGGTAATACACATTTATTTTCTCATGGAGTAACGAATCACCTGAAGCCCACAAATAAGAAAAATCGGAGAATGGATTGAACCTACTAACATATTTAATTCCTTTTTTTTAACTCATGGGTACAACTGTGCGGTTTTGAGTTTTTAGTGATACAAATAAAAATTTTTTTTTATTTTGGTGTTTTGAATTTACTCTAAAGAGTTTGAAACAATTTTTGATATTTAAAACACTTTGAACCATTTTTTCTTGACATGCATACGTTCAACAACTGATAAGTCTGAAATCCTTATAAAAAAAAAAAAATTCACGGTACTTATAGTCTAAATGCTAAGGACAATTCAGTGACAAAAGAAAGTATGTGCTTAAAGAAAAGCTTCTCCGATTTTTAAGACCAAACAACTCCCTTCATTGATCTTAAAAGTAAGAAGGATGATAGTTTTTCATTGAGCTTGGTAGAGAAAAACGATCAGGGGCAAAAAATTTGGAATAATATTCACTTAGTTGGACCAAAATTGCGTGATTAGAAAGAAAGTCCAATTTGAGTCAAATTTGAGAGTTTGAGAGAGTCAAATTTGAGACATGTTAGTCCAGAAGTAGAGAGCAATATTTTGATTTAAAGGCGAGATAGTTTTGCCATTAGTTAAAAAATTAATGGCCTGAATATTCCCCAGCGCACTGTGGTAGAGCAAGGGGAAGTTTGTTGAAACTTTTCCATTGCATGAAAGAAAGGCTTTGGACAAGCAAGGATATCTACACTTTTGAAAGATCGTTTGATCATTTTACAAAGTTGTCAAAACCAATTCAAGGCTTCATCGGACATAAATTTGATTTAGTCCGAAGAAAGGGAAAGCAAATTTCGTCAAGACTGATCAGAAAAAGCCTCTTCAAAGCTGGATTACGTGTTTTGATTCCTGTACATAAACCAATCCATCTGCTAAGAGTCGGGGTAACACACTGACAATTAGAAGCTAAGGGAGCATTTTGATTGTCTGGAGGAGAAGTGGAATCCAGTTATTTCTTCAGATAAGACAAAATTGCAGCTTCATTTAGGCGATGGAAGGATTGTTTTACAATGAGAGTCTCGGGAAAGACTCAACGATGAAAACCTGCATATACTTCCTCTAAAATCAGAAGAAATTATGGGGTGGTATTGTTTTCCTGGTGATGAGGGAAGTTGAACACGCTTCATTAATTCAAAGCTGAGAGCTTTGGTCTGTGTCGATGTCTTAAGTAAACAAATTTGGACTTTGTGCGTTGGAACTGTTTGGTGATACCGAAAAATATATATTGCAAGAGGATAGGGCACTATGTCACACTGGGAAAGACGTAAATCTTAAGTTTATACAAGCCTTACCTTTGATGTTAATATTTTATAGACTTATTTTTTTCCTTTTTCGAAAATACATTTTATTTTTATTTTCAAAGGTCTAGAAGCATTTCCAAAAAAGGCAAGCGAAATATTGAATTAGTTTCGTGCTCCGTGGCGCCTTAAGAAGTGCCAAGACATTGAAAAAAATTAAAAGTAAACGCTTGGAAATCATTTCCGACATTCAGCAACATGGAAATAATTATCGACGTTCCTGCATCGCAGTTTGTGGCTCACATTCTGGCCAGAGCTGACTAATAAAAAATAATTTGTAAGTCTTAAAAATCAAAAAAAAACCGATAAAAAAATCTTTACTGTTCCCAAACAACCTTATTTGCAGATGGAAATACCCTTTTTCATTTTTATCAAATTATCAATTTTTTTCAAAAACCCTTGAAATTGTTTCAACTGAAGCACTGAGTCAATTGACAAAAACATATTTGTAAAAAATATCTTTTATCATGAACAGATTACATGGCAGTAAATCATCATTTGAGTTTCCATCACTGAAGCACTGGATGCAATTCGTCTTTAAAGAAAAATATCCTTTGAGATAAAAAAGAATTACAAAGAGAACAATCCCTAGAATATTTTGAAGTCCTATTCCCATGAAACGGTGGTGAGTCTGGTTTAAAAAAAAATAATACAAGGAATCCAAATGGAGAAAGATGAGTTCCCTATTGATACAGACTATGTTCCATGATCACCTCCCACATTAAAGGTTAATTTAAGGTTCAAATGCTCCTTCACATAACCTAAGGTATTGATTTTTTTAATGGGCAACTAACATGGACTTTTCTTCCCCAATCATAGGCCAAATCGAAACGAGCAATAGTTCAAGCTTCCATCCATGCGGCTGCCATATGCAAAACAGTATTGAAAAGCAAAAAACTGGATCAATGCATTCCATTATGACAGAAACTGCACGTCTCCTCATCATTTAGCTTTAGCCTAAGTCAGTATTTAGATTATTCGTGATTGCCTCGTTTTAATCGTAAATCCAGTTCCACGGTTTGATGCTTTGTGCATGATCCCGGGAATTTCGTGATATGACCACCTCGTTATAGCTTTGCTCGTTCGCCAGCCATTACACATCCCCAGGTGATCATTTTAATGTTCATACAAATTTTAACCTAAAATGCTTCAGGGTGGCCAGAAGATATGTCCGTATTGAAATGAGATTCAGATGAACGCCTGCAAAGATGTTCAATTGCAAACCTAGTTGCAGGACGGTAACCTGGAGTGCAATATTCGTGATGGAACGTCATTAGTTAAATGAAGCAATTTTCCTGCGGTCTTGCGTCTGAAAATATGAAATGGTATCGCTCTCAGTGGAAGCATAAGTCTGATGGATGTTGGCTAATTTCAGCAGAACTTGCACTAATGGGTCTGACACATCCTGCATGTTCTCTGACGTGGTGATACTACTGTGTCTGCTTCCTTGTTGGGCTTGTAGCTAATTTATCTCACCTTCAGAAATATACGAATAATCTTGCTACAGCCAATTGCTCACTGACAAATGTACGTATGCAGTTCTGGGCATTTTAAGTGGATTATAGCATGCGACTTTTGACCTAATTAGTAATACAAGACGAAGCCGCATGAAGTTCCTGGCGAATATTTATTAGATATACATTTCAAATGCCACTATTGCACCATTGTCACTGCTCAAATATATCACGCGGCTTTAATTATGGAAAAACCTTATGGCGTTCGAGACACTCATTCCACAGTTAGTTCACATATCGAAAGATGTTAACATACGTTTGAATGCACGACTATTGTAGCGAATCGCACTTCTAATCGCTTGCGAATTACCAATTGCTGCATCGAATCTGCATGCATATCTGTTCCGATGAAATGCATCTCGAAGACGAATATCCTCCGCGCACTCGAAAAAGCCTCTCGCAACCGCCAAGTCATGAACCTACTATTTAACAATAACGACAGGCACACAGGTTTAATTGCAGCCGATTTGTGTTTACCGTCCATTCACCTGACATTTAGCCAAAGCCTAATCTAGTGGACATAGTGCGTGTAAATCGGCTCTAAAATGCACTGAAAGATGGGTCTTGTGCATCTGAATCGCAAGACACGATTTAAGATTTTTTCATATTCCTTGCAATGGCTGGAGTCGATGGTTGCAATGCAGGTGCGTTGGTATCGGCTGGAGTTCTTGCAATCAGTCCATTGGTAATTCGATGTTGGCTCTGGCTTCCTAGGCGCATAGTTCCTCCGATACTTCCGCAATGTCTTCAACCCCGACAAACCTTTACGCTAGGACATCAAAGGTAACGTCATCAACTGGTGCTGTTCGCTGGTAGCCTTAATGATTCTAAGCCTATCTGTCTTACCATGTTAGAAGCCATATCGGACACATATGTTACCGGTGCGCAACTCCGCGGAGATTACTCGAAACGTACCTGAAACAGCCATTTGAATGCCATCCCAGTGACAGATATTAGTTCTAATGTTGATAACCTCATGTTGCTCTCGATACGCTCCGTGCAGGATGTGGCGGACGTTGAACATATATGCACCTTCAATAACGGCTGATCCGCGAAAATGTCGATCGTATTCACAAGATCTGAACTTGGAATCGGCTTTCAGATCTTTGAAATGTACGCGCACTTTCGTGCCATGCTCACGTATGGTTCAACGCAAGACGTTTTTACTGTATCTGATAAGAGACTTAAGATCTTTGAATGAATGGAACCCTCTTGAGAGTTCCTGGTAGAAGTCTGAGTCTGTCAAGATTAGCGCGAACTAAACGTGAACGAGGCATCCTGAAAGGTGTTCTTCTTGCTTCACAGCTTTTGCTTCCTTCCATAAGTTTTTGTCTTTATTATGCTTTTCCTCCATCGTTTTTGTCGAATATATTTCAGCCATAACATCTGAATGTTTATTAACATTAGAACGGGACTTGCAAAAGAGGAGGTGAGATTGGATGCGGAAGGCATTAAATAGAGTTTATATTGGAACAGCACGCAATTGGAGCTCATAGGTCACGTTTCGGAGTTTATCGAGATTCAATAAGCGGCTGCTGAAAAATTGGTACCATTTGCTGCAAGAAGACTTTGCCAACCGAGGGCTAGGTAAGCTCAAGGATTTAATTACGACTAGAAAACTTTTTTTCCAAAAGCAGAGATTAGATTATGGAAATATAGTTTAGAATAGTAGTAATGTGAGGCCTCAACCTCGTACTCTCCTTTTTCGAATGTCCAGCGTCATCGAAAACAGTCAATCTTTGTATGAACAGCAAGCAAGATGAATGGCTTGGAGAAGAAGCTTTGATTTGATCCACAAGTTAAGCATTTTGACAAAACAATTTTCTAAAGGAACGCTCATCAATTTTCACAGACGCGGTGAACTGTTGTCTTATCTTTCAAGCACATTTCCTGCACTAGAGAAAGCATATCATCAGAGATTGTAATTTTTTGTTTTTCCTGTTGTGATTTTGTACTTTGTAGTCCAGGAGGAACTTTCAGTTACAATGACATATTTTTATTGTTGTAACATCCAATGACACTTTCTCAACTACAGCAGTCATTGCCTTCTTACGTCTTTACCATGCTGTTATGATTCCAAGACAACAAAGGGAACAAAAATTGGAATATTTGGTCCTGACACCAAATAGACTCGACCGATGGAAAGCATGCTATATATCTTCCTGGATGAGGTTTATACCATTGCTCTAAGCGTCCAACTCAGCAAGGATAGAGAAGCAAGGTGAAAGCAACGTCTATCTGATAACAATTTAAAGGGACTATAATCTAAATTTCTAAATTTCTGTAGTGCATTCAACCAGCGAACAATAGGGCTATCCTTTATCAAGCTTGATGAGCAGAAGGAGCAATTAGCGAGAAAACTAGCTTCGACAACACTCATCGGTCCTAAACCCTTTAGTGCAAATCAAAAAAAACCTTCACAGGGCTTTAAAGGCAGATTTTTGTAAATAAATTCAAAGAAATCGGAGTGGACTACCTGGTTTTCGAATATAGAAGCATTTTCCCAACGTTCACCACGAGACATCGTTTCAAGCGGGCATTGGATAGAACCAGACCAAACGAAATGTCCTTACTGGAGTCCTCAAGGATCTTGAGGCGAACGAAATAGCAGCCGTTATGCCAATGAAACGGTCCCCTCAAACTATGCACACTTGAAGGATATGTCTGCAATCTAGCGAAGGAGACATAAGTGTATCTGTTAGCACACTGATATTCTAGGAAGCTACTACCTTGAGGATAAGGAATCAGGACGCCTGAAGCCAGAGTTTATCATGGACTTTCTTAGAAAAATCTTGCTTGAGGAATTCTAGGTACGTCGGAATCGTAAAAATTGAATTACGAAATATTCGTACGATCCCCAAACAAATCTACAGGCGATATACAGCTTGTTAATTTTTTGATTTCGTCCTCTACAAGTCTTAGCGGTGAACCTGTAAATACGGTCACTTACAGGTATGAGATGAGATTGGGTGATTTACGTACACGTCCAGAATGGTGGACTCTCAAAGGACAATACTTTTTCGTGCCCTTTTGTCAATCCGCTACCTACCAATTTATCTGCGCTCTATGGTTCCTTCGCGTAATGAGAATCCCTTTTCTAACGGAAAGAAAGAAAGGGGAAAGGCGGAGAAGAGAAAGGAAGGCAGGAGAATGGAGCGGAAGTTGGAAGGTTGTGGAAGGGAGTGAAAGGGAGGAGAAGAGAGTGAAAGGACGGAGAAGAGGGTGAAAGGGAGGAGAAAGGAAAGGAAGGGAGGGGAAGTAAAAGGCTTCGAGGGAAAGGGTCCGAAAGGGAGGGAGAAAAGGGGAAGGGAGTGAAAAGAAGAAGAAGGCAGGAGAGGGGAAGGGTAAGGAAGGGAGGGAGTGAAGGAGAAGAGAGTTAAAAGAAGAAGAAGGCAGGAGAAGCGAGAGGAAAGTGAAGCTGATAAAGAGGCCACTATATCCGGTTGTCTCCTCTCGAAGGGCATTTAGAACCGGCAAACTAAGATCGAAAAATAACTCATCGAAGATGGTACACCGGCAAAACATGGATGAACAAAAGGAAAGGCGAGAACGACAACGGTGAGATAAAACAATTATGATAGCGATTACTGGTTGTGATGAAGGATATTGATGTGCACGACTGAACCCAGTCGCTGCATGGGTAGTGCTAGTCGTATCCCCTTGATGAAAGAGGACTTTCACTACAAAGATAACAAAGAAACAAGCCTGGCTAGTGTCAAGAATCACAGGTGAGTTTCGATCCATAATTAAGTGAAATGATATGATACGTTTAAGTTTAAAAAAATTACCTGATTTTGTCATACAATGCAAAATCTTAAGAGCAAATATGAAGCATACCTGGAAAGAAAATATAAATTTTCATTAGATTTATTTTGGATATCTAGGATTTTTCAGAAGTGGAAGTTTAGATAATTTATTCAAAAAGCATCCGGTTGAATTCAAACCACACGATACAAAATTATTGAAGCCTTGATTCTATTTTAGAATTTCATCAACACATTCAGACTTAATTATCAACAAATTCAATTTTAAATTGATTTCGTTACAAAGTAAACAGTTCTAAGACATGCAAATTGTCCTACGCTGAGCACGTTCTCTTTTTCTGCATTTGATTTTGTCATTTCGCTTGGGAAAATAAACACTTCCATAATAGCATGCATGTGGGCTCAATATTGAGTACAAATTCCAGTACAAATGGGACCGAATCTTAGCAACAAGGCAACCACTTACCACGTTTATGTCTTAAGAGTTTATTCAACTTTTGCCAGTTGATTAAAACTTGTGGAAAATCCAATCAAGTGGTCCAGTTAGCGATTTTCGAGTAAGCAAAAATCACTCATGTAAAGTGTCCAAAAAAATTTCTGATCGCTTAATTTCATGTTTGATTACTATCCATGCCTTTTTATTCCTTCCTTTTTAGTTGTATCTGCCCAATAGCATAAAGTATTCTGGGTTGGCATGTAGTTAGATGGATGTATCTTTGAAATAGTTAAAGCTGGATCGGTATGAGGGAAGTTTTTTTTCGGTAGATTTTCCTTTGCCGTACCGTATCCATTGCTATTATAAATTTCAAATTTAAATTGAAGTCGGTTGTTAATTTTAATCGAACGTGAAAATGGCATAGTCATTGTCGCGATCTACTCTCAAGATCGTGCCCGCCTGACTCGATGATTTCTAATCGAAGATGTAGATCAGCTCGAAGAAGACAGATCCGATCTCACGATCATGCAAATGTTAAAAGGCGCCTCGCGATTCCCACGCACGACGCTAACATACTAGCGGACTGCTGTCGACGGCAACTTGCAGAATTAGAATATTTCTAGTCCGAGTATTTCAACAAACGATTGTTCTCGGATTTATTGTTCCTCTAATATAAAGGAGAATGGGTTGAATAAATTAAATTTTTCGAATATGAACTTATTAATCAACACTTCGCAATGATTAGGTGAGATTCGATGCAAATTCTTCTGCGGTAATCTGGCGATTAACGTCCCGGCAGAATAAGATATTATTAGCATACATTTAGATAAAATCTATTGTCGGAATTCTGGAATGCAATACTAATTTATTCTTGACTTATTTGTTCGTTTGGGAGATTGGAAGTGTCTGGACAAACAAATTAATTTATTTTAATGCGTTGGAAGGAGAGTATATAAATCTGATTTTCAGCTCAAGATAACATTAGAATATGAAGTACTTTCGGTAATTGAGTCCTACAGAAATCTGGCCAGACCCTGAACTTTGTCCTTAAGCACAATTATTCCGACTGAAATAGCATTCGACACGTATTTCCCTCCAAATGAAATCACTTTCAGTATCAATGTCACTGCTGACGATTGTTTGTACACGCTCCTGCAATGATGTCATCCTTAGGTACCTCTAACCAGCGACAATTCTATGGCGTCTAACAATTACTTTTGACGCAATGTCGAACAGCTATTGTTGTCGCCATGAGAACTAATTGAAGAATTAGCATATGAAGTAATGTGGAGCGATAGGCAAATCTTTCAACTGGAAAATTGATGATTTCAGTTTTTCAAAAATAGGTTCCTCCTGCCGAAGTCTATTATTATAAGACATTAACGCAAGCATACACGAGTACAGTCCGTTCCTTTTCAAACGGAATTGGTTCCACTGGCAATTCTATTAGCCCACGTATGTTCAGCTAAAGCTTTGATTAATTGTTGAAAATGTTGATAATCATTTGTTAATTGTTTATTTAATGGCATTACTGGTTATGTGTTGATCGGGATTAAGTTGTGCGACTGTTTCTGATCAGTTTATTACAATTTGCACATGGAACAACATATTGTGTCATTATTAGTCATTAAAATGATTCCGTCAAAAACATTGGCATTAAGTTACTTCTTTTTTTTATTACTTCAACCATTATTTCTGTAATAAGTAGAACGGATCGCAATATACATACCACATAGATTACCCTAAATTACTTCTGGTTACTTCGTGGGAATGTTCTCAAAATGCGTTTAATTGAAAGCCTTCCAGGAATACATTTGGTATTAACATACACACACACGCTTTCCAACTCTTTATATTGCCACAAAACATTGCGTGCAGAAAACGTAATGGCTTGATTTCTGGGTAAAGTAATGCTTGTATATATGATTTGAAAATTGTTACTATTCGCATGGCCAAGGGCTAAAGCAGTAATATACTTAAATGGTTCATTATTTCTTTTTTATTTGTGCTATTTTAATATCTTTTGCACTCCAACGACGAAGTAATGCGGAAGACAAATGTGTTAGTAATGATCCTCTAACAACTCAACTTAATTTCATAGAAAATAACTTGTAAAGAAAAGGAGGGTAATGTTGAGGTTGAACTACGTTTCGGGTATAATATTTCCTTCATTATTTTTTTGGGGCCTGAATATTTGGGCATCACTGCCGGAGAAAGTAAATGGTGTAAATTCGACATGCATAGGTTATTAATTTTTGTACTGAACCAAAATAACGCTACAAGCATATGTCTAAAATTTAGTAGTTTCACTGCAGTCAGGAAATTTTTGGTTTATTTTGTGTTCAGGGTCTTCCATTTTCAACTAGAAGAGTAAATTTAAAATTAAAAACACTTAGAATCTGAATTCCATCGATATTTATTTATTATTTAATTGTTTGGAGCACGCCATTCTATATAAAAGACAACATCATTTAAATGGCCACCTAAGGCTTCCTTGCATACTTCGATTCGATTAATGTAATTTTCAACGACTTTTTTGCACAGAGCAGACTGTACCAGGACAAAACCTCACGAGTATTGTCCCTTAAATGCTCAAAGTTTGCGGATGATCTGAACATACACGGTATTTGGCATAACCCAACAGAAAAATGGGTTCAGACCACATGATCTTGTGGCCCATTGATGTCAATAAATCGCGAAATTATGCGATATGGAATATTTTTTCGCAATTCCGTCATAACCGGTCATGTTGTATGGCATGTGTCACCATCCTGTTGAAACCACATGATATACAGATCCATATCTTCAATTTGTAGCCAAAAAAATCAGTTATCATACTGAGATAACGCTCGGAATTGGCTGTAATAGTCTCTCCTTCATATTCGAGAAAACGTAAAAAAAAGTGGACGCCAGACCATTGTGCATACGATATAGTCACTTTAAGTGGATGTAATGGACTCTCAACAATCTCACACGGATTCTGTTGGCCGCATATAGGGAAATCTTGAGTGTTTACATCACCATCGAGCTCGAAATCGACGAATTCCATGCTCGCAAATCTGTGATATTTGAACAAGCTGAACTTTATATCGATATAAGTGCGAGACCTAGTATAAAATTCACCACAACGAAGTCGCAGACAAGCCCAATTCCTGCACACGTCGAGAAATCGACAAATTCGGGTCATCCTCTACACTTGCAGCAACAGCAGTGATATTTGCAGCTGTACACACTTTGCAATGCTGTGTAGGCCTGGCAATGTCTAACACAGACCCAGGATGCTAAAATTTGGCCATCGGATTTGCGATTATTTGTACAGCAAAACGTCTATGACCACCGAAATCGCTTTGTAATGCACGTTGGATTTGTGCCAAACTTTCAATATTTCGGTAGTATTTTTTCACAATATTAGCCCGTTGAGCGTCACTAAAACGATCCATATTGTAAAATGACAAAACTTCAACTTAACAAATGACGGTTTAAATGTCAGAAATGTCAAGTGATTGCCAGCACAGGGCTGTACAAAGTTTCTAGTACAAAATACCCTATACGTAGATCATAATTGTTCCTTTAGTATTGTATATTGAGTATCTAGTAATTCGTTTTCTACTATATCTCAAATAGAAATATTTTAATTTTTTTTGTCATATTATAAGACGATTTTGTCCGTTTTATAATGAGAGTCATTATTTTTTTTTGGTTCAATACTGTTTAAAATTTTATTATTTAAATTTTTCATTATATTTTTCGGTACTATGTTTGGCAGTTTAAAATTTAAAATCCCCACTATCCGCAATATTAAGCTCTTTTAAAAAAAAATTAATAAAAATAAAACAACCAATTTCGAGTGCAAGATGGGCCAAGAAACTGCTAAAATGAACTACCCATTTCTACTCAAAATAAAATAGTCAAATTGTCAAATCAAACTTCCCGCTTCACGTTCAAGTATTCTTTACATAAAGTTGTCAAAGGACAAAATCATCGGATGAAGCTCTTCTGGGCCTATCTTCACCCTTGTTTCTTCCGTTTTGTCTGGGTTTCGGTAATCTGAAGATATTATCACCTGAATAGACCCTTCAAGACTTACAAGCGAGCTGATGGTAGCATATAAAAGTGTATTAATGACATATAGCCTAGTAATACCTGTATAGCAATAAAAAACGACAACTATTCAATTTGTTGCTCCTGAACTATCTTATTAAATAATCTTTGTGTGATATATCTGACTTGGAAAAATAAATGTTATTCAAGTCTATACACGACTTGGAATAATATTTAATAATATTTGTCAGCTAACTTTTTGATGTGAGGACGTTTGTCGCCCATAGATTGGTTGGCAACAAGGTCCCTAATTTCGCCCATTATAAAGACATATTAACATTTATATAACAAAATATTTAATAATATAAATTTTATAAAAATATTTTTCAAGTCGTACATAGTATTAACTGCATAATGTATTGGTAAATTGTAAATATTGAGTTAGGAAAGTGTCCCGACATAAATACATCTTCCAACTTTTTTTAAATGAATCAATGGTAAACTTTGAAAAATTTTACATAAATATAATCTTCACTTCATTGCATTTCTTTAACTAAAATTTAATTAATTTTTGCTATCTTAAAGTTATATCAAAGGTAGATATAACTTTGGACAAGAAGAATAATTTGGCTATGGCTTGGCTATTCGAAAATTATTGCAATTCAAGTAGCTATGGCTAGCTCAACAATACACCATTTACTCTCTGGAATGTGAATGTGTGAATGTGTTGCTTTGCAGCAAGAAAAGGACTGTAGGTTGGCAAACTGCAGCTAATGAAGCTAAAGCTCAGCGCATCTATCATATTTTAACTCAAATAAAGCACTAGCCATCTAGGGAGGCATCGCAAAGAAAGAGAAACAAGTATCTCATGTAGCAAATCACCAAGCGAGCTTTGTAAGAAAGAGAGCTTGAACATAGAATGATGAAGATGTGTTGGGGATCACGATGTCTGGCTTATTTCTGGTGTGAAAAAGTATGTGAGCCAATGCTAGTGTAGACCTATGAGGTTTGAAGGAATGTTAATGCGCATCTCGTAGCGCCTTCGTTTTCGGTATCTTAACACAAAAAATTTTTGCTTTAGTTTAGCATTTCGAAAATTTTAATCAAATATTGTAAGTTAGTACACTAACAGTACACACTACACTATAGTAGCGACATACAGCACTAACACTTTCAAGTGTCATCATTTCATTGTATGCAACATTAACCCAATTAGATTTATTAGATGATTCAATTGATTTATTGATAAAAAATTTAAGATATTCTTCGAAAATTGTGTTTGGCATCGAACAACATGGAAATTTCTTCACTATCTTCACCACTCTTGATTTATTTTATTTGTAATATATTTCTAATATTCATATATCACTTCTTTTTTTATTTTATCATTTCTCACATAGAAATCCCTTCCGTCGAAAGCCTGATTTAACTTTTGAGAACAGACATTGATTGCTTGGACGAAGAGCTGATTTCTAGCAAGAATAATCAAAGAATTAGGAACCCACTCTTTGTGCAAGATTCACCGCAATATGCTCCTTGTTGATAGTAACATTGTCCAGCCCTAGGCATGATAATTTTACTTATTGAAATATCTATTGACATCGAAAATGAGCTTTATTTATGAAGTGATTATTTTTCGGTACAAAAATGAAAATCTTCGATCAATCGGACTTTGGCGCATTGAAAAAAACGAAAATGCACCGGATGGCCATGCAGCTTCAGCACTAATAGAACTTTGAACGCATTCATATTGATCTTCATGTTTTTGGATCTTTATGAATAATCTTTGATTTTGCATAATTCTTCTCAAAGAATTTCGTGAAATGTCAATTCCAGAAAACGATCACGAGTTGATGTTGATAGTTGTTCACGCACACTTTGAGCAACAGCAGCGAAGTGCAACGGACGAGTACGTACACGGAGATTTATTTATCCAGCAACGTTCCAGTTCCACGAACTCGCTTAGCAAGCTGCGTTTTTTGCACATCCTTTTCGTCAAGTTCATTTTGTAAATTTCTTACAGAAGGATTGCAAGACTCAATAGTTCGGAAATAAGTTCATAATATTTCCTAACTCAGTTTAAGCGAAAACTGACCCATTTCATAAATGTCAAACATAAAACTAACTTTCTGTCACAAAGGAAATGTCATCTAATAACCTAAAACCTTAAACCTCAAGTTCCAATACCAAACGATAGATGGCGCAACTCTTATGTACCTTTGATCGCCTTATATCCCTTAGAATAAGATGTGAACAATGTAATAGTTATAATAATAATTTAATTTAACAACAATTTAACAAAACTTGTGTAACCTTGTCTGCCTCGTGATCGGTAAGTAAATGAGAAGCTGATTGAATTTTTACGTCTTCTTGTTGTCAGATGTGGAATATCAATTGCTTCGAAGCGATGTCAGCGCCACTCAGTGGTGAACGTAGTGTTTATGATCGCCACATACCTACGGTATGTACCTTCAGCACTAACACTCTTGATTGGCTTCTCTCAGGCAGAGTTGAAAATAATCAAAGCAGTCTTGATAGGGGTGTTCTTGGAAACATGGCCCAATACATATAAAGCCGTAAGTGTTTTGGTTGAATACCGTTAGACCAGGAGTTTCTCCGAAGTGTTAGCGTTGGTTAGTAGATACGCTGTAGTAACACTGATGAGTTTCCCAATACCTCGGTCGATATCGATGGAAATGTTGTTTTCTCGTTCTCGGGACTAAATTCGGTCGTTCGCCGTCTGTTCCTGTTTCCGTGTATCGTTAATATATGCATTTTGGCAGTTTGACATCTTCGGTGTGCAGTTTTGCCCAGTGTGTGCAGTTCTTCGGTGTGCAGTTTTGAGCAAAAGGAAGCAGACAGGAAACGACGGAATTTCGTTCCAACAACATGGGAACAACATTTTTATCCCTGTCGGAATTTAGTTCGGAAAGCAAAAAACGACATAGATGAGACTATGAAGGCTTAGGAGAAAATTAAATATCGTATAATCCAGAAAAAGTTGATTCAGCTTGCCACGATGCAATAGCATGAGATTCAATCAAAGTTGTGTTAGACAAAACTTTTTGGACGGAGATAGACGCGGCTTGGAATGATAGGATTAATGGCAGGATAATTTGAGTCTTTTACTTGCAAAAAGATGATGCTACAACTACCAGAAAAGGATATGGATGTAAAAAAAACTAACTATTGACATTGTTAATAGGTTACAATCTTCACGGTGAATTTTCCAAAGGACTAGCAGCTCAGACGGCGAAAATGTAAAATGACAATGCAAAGTCTACTTTAGAACTCAAGACGGAATTTCCCTTCGAAGTCGCTTGAGTCCGTGACTAGGTCAGCAAGTAATTTGGCCAGAACTAGAATTGATCTAGAGTACTACCCTTGAGATACTCACCTCAGTAGATAATTACATAGTAAACACAAGGACTATGAGCGGTGTCAAAGCGTGGTCCTTGCTACACAGAAGATTATCTTTGTAAGAGGAGTTCTGCAATACTTGACGGATAAATTTCAGGAATAACACTTATAAAACTTTCTACATTTTTTAAGGCATGCATCGATTGAAAATAGTTTTGTAAACGAGGAGGCGCTCAAACGGGGAGTTTGCGAAATACGGCGAGTCTTGTGGCGAGGAGAAAGGTAGGAAACACATTTTTCTTAACCAACTGAGGATAACCCACATGTGGGTGAAAGATTCGGTGTATAGTCCCGCAACAACCAGGAGACGGCTCCCGACCAGGGAAGTCAAGGATCGCTTTGGATCTTGTAGATCATCCGGAAAAACTTTTTGTAGGGACGAAGGTCAACATCAACGCCATCTTATGCTGTATTTAACTCTGATTTCTGCATATAAAACACAAATGATAACAAGGATAATAATGAAAACAGGGATACATTTTTTACAGTGATACAACATTTTCTGGTGAATTTGATGGATTTTCTTTACTGTTTGATTTCGTTTAGGTGAAACTTATCTGCGCATGAGTATATGAAAAACGTTTCCTTCAATATTCAACGATCTTTCTCTACCATGCAACTACATTGCGAGTTAACGACCGAGAAATTGGAAGCAATAACAATTATTTTTTCTCTTTTGGTTATATTTTTATTACAATTTTGTTCATGACCTTGCATTGTAATTAATCATCAGTCAGTTACACAATTTCACAGTTGAAACAAAATTAACGACGTTTGTACCTTAATCGTTTTAAAAAATTTTTGCCCCTCCGCCTAACAAATCCTTTTGCCAAAGCATTCAATCTTATAATCATCTAATCCGACAATCTGATTATGTATCACAGTTGAAAGTCCATCAGGCTCCATGTCCAAATTCAAGTCCAGTTAGAATCTTGTATTTGGTAATAAGAAAAACATAATAGGTGAAAGATAACACCTTCCAAAAAAAAGTTAAAACAGCGGGATAATAACTTTCTTTGTGAGGATGACGATGAAAAATTGAGAGATTTATCGATCGAAATGGTTCAAAGGCAACACATGATGGAGGATGCTGAGTGGCCAACACGAATGTGACCAGAACAAATAAGGAGTGTGGGATGGTGATCAGCAGCTAACAAGATCGTCCAAGATGGCAACATAGTTGGACCGAAAAAATGGGTTTTGTATGAAAGGAAATCTTATGGTGGACCAGCAGGCGGAAGAAGATACGCTACACCCCTGGCGCGAGTGGTAGTAGATATTTTCAGGGCTCTTGTAGCTTGCTGGTTGATCTTTTATTCAAACCAGACGGGTACATTTATAAAGATGTTGAATTGTTGAAGCTGTGTCTTCACCCAATTTACGAATGCTACCGAGTACAAGAAAAAACGTTCTAGCACTAAGCAAGGGTGCATTGTACTTGGAATGGAAAATCAGATACTGATTCCCATCTATGTTTAATGGCCACTGGAGTTGCCTGGAAGTTACTACATCGGCCACGCTTCTTCTCTTAAATAAAAAGATTTTTGAGAATGTTTAACGAATTCATTTAGCGGCTTGACCATTTTACGGATTCTTTTATCAGTTAACGCTGCAGTATCGTGGTAGGCTTGGAAACTTCTTCGCAACCATTATTCATGCCGGGTAAGTAAAATGTCCTGTGGTGCTTGCCCGGACCAATTTCGAACCAAAAAGTGTACAGATTGTTGCTAGTCAGTTTCTAGATCTCCTACTGGTTTTATAGTGTGGTAATTTGTTGAAAATAATATCGATAACAGCAAGAAAGTAAACATCGCAGCGATAGGCCTGAAGATACCGAGAGCCATGAAAATGATGAGAAAGCTGAAATATTATTTGTTAGTTAACGCGTAAAATAAATCAATTGCCTCGGGACCATCGTTTCGTTTGATCGTTTGTTGCAAGTATATCCTCGTACCTCTCATATCCGATTTTTCTACGAATTAACACACCCAACAGAATGTTATGTTGTGTTTATAGACCAAGAAGGTTATCAAACTCCAGCGTAGTGAATTTCAATCATAATTGATGGATCACTTTCGGCCATTCAACCTTCCATTCCGCAATCTGCATGGTTTTCGATGAATTCTTCACATTTCATTTTATTGCATTTGAAGAGGATTTCAGTTCACCGGAAAACACATTAAGAATCTATCCATCAAATGTTAAAAAACTCCAGCAACAACAACAACAACATAAAAATTACGTAACACGAAAGATAATACACTCATGGTGCGGCGCTAAGAATAGAATTGTGTCTTGTCTTCGGATAACATCAACCAATCGAATAAATGGATAAAATTAAAATGAACGGAAAATGTTAAGAAAGAATCACACATTAATTAATTGAATTACTATTTGTCAAGTATCATTAAGTTATCCATTAGTCAAAAGCAACTTTTTTTTATCTCAATTCATTTCCTTGTCAATTTTACCGTGTCAAAACCAATTGATCCTGCTGCTATTGATCATCATCAAATATGGTAACCTATACATGCTCCATTCATTCCAATGTGCATTGTCATGTAAATATTGAAACTCGATAGTCGAGAGCGTTTTATCATAAAAATTAAGAGAAATTTACATTTATTTTAGTCATGCACGATTTCCGCTAAACCTTTTTGATTAATTTCCCAGCGTATTCGCGATTGATGTGAGAAAATTTTTGACGGATATGCGAAAGCGTTTTGATTTTTTTATTTAACTGGAAGAAATTTATTTGCAATAGAAAAAATAAATAAATCGCAAGCTGGTAGCTTGGTGGTAGTCAATTTATAAACGATATAATTTCAAAGAAAGATACTTTCTTTGACTCCATTTTTCACAGAATTGACGGATGAAAGCGAACCGTGAAGCGGAAGAGAGTAGTCAACTTTCAACCGAATTCGCAACCACCGTTGAATTTGATGGATTGGAGTTGAAAGATTTAAGATACTTAAGATAGAAATAGCAATTCCATGAATTGCATGAAATTATCCCGATCAAGATATTTGTTCTAGATAGGACTTGAAAGCAAGCAAGACATCAATCTGTCTGTCTGGCTGTCTACTTAATTTTTAATAGTTGAAGAACGTCTACAAGAAAGTGAGACATCGTTAATAAATAGTTGTGCAGTGCTAGTAGTTAGCACGGAAGCATTTTCCGATCCCTGTGAAATGTGGTCAAGCAGAATTCATGACCTGGACGCTTTTAACTCAGTTTCTTCCCAACATGAGATCAAATCTAACTTAGAGCATTTATCACTGCCCCTGGACATGAGAATGTAATGTTAGGGTGTCTTAACATTTATACTTAAAGAGCGTTCGTTTTCTTTTATGCGTAATGATCACGATATTTTGTGTTTAAGGTTGGTTCCTTATGTTATATAAAACCTATTCTGTTTTATAATCTTCTTTCCAAAATAGCTTAGGCTATCAGGCTTACTTTCAAAGTAGTCATCTAAGTCTGTTTTATTTCGCTTATGTATTTGAGAAAATAAACGAAACGAAACGGAAACGAAACGAAACGAAAAAAAAACTACGGAGAAAATCCTTTTAGAGAGGGGAACAACAAGAACAAGATGGCGCCAGATCTGGAGAGTTTGGGGGACGAAGCAGAACGTCTCAATCAAGATGCGATTGATCATTTTTGCCTTACGGCCAGCCCAACATGCGGTCTTGCGATATCGTGATTGAAAATGAAGTCTCGTTGGTTCGCCAAGTTCGCCAAGATAGAAGAAAATCATGCCGTTTTTCTGGTATCTTGGCTTCCAATTCAACGAGAATCGTCTTGGAGAAGGAACTCGTAGCCCCCTACACCTTTCCAGTCCCACCTGTTGCACCAAAGAACCTTCTTCGGATGGAGTTCAGACTTCGCTACAGTTGAAGGTCTTCTTTCTCGAAACCATGTGCGCTTTCGAAGCACGTTTTGATTTAAAATTCGGATCCTGTCACAAGTGACAAGACTTTTTAAGAAACAATTTATTTCATGTCGCTGAAGAAGCAAATCGAACGTATCGACGCAGTTCATCAGGCCGGACCACCATCAATAGGTGTGGAATCCAAACTTCATATAAATTCGCATATCCAATCTTGGTCAAATACTTGTGAACTGTTGATTGGGGTATATTAGCAGCACCCACCCCCTTACAAAGACTGTATTGTGCGCTTTTAGTGAGTCAAATTTTTGATAAAGTCCATAAAATTCCTTGCTGGGCAGTCGTTGTGGTCTCAATCTTTCAACCCGAAATGGCTGGCTTTAAATTTCTGAACCTTATTGGAGCCGACCTTAAAACCAATTTCATAAACAGTGCGGATTGCAAATGCAATGTCCTTTCATTTTAAGTCCTTTTCAAACCAGTGAAATATAAACCTACCTCGAATGCAACTTTTGGCTTTCCATATTGAACGGTACGGAAAAAATCTTAAGAAAGATTTTGTCAGGAACGAAACGCTTGATAGAGTTTGAAAGCGCTCTGGGAGGACTGAAAGTGATGCAATAAACGGGTAAGAGATAAGCCTGCAAGAGTATGCAAAAATGTAACCAGTTGGAGTCATTCATAGCGTGGCGCGGAGGAAACTTATGGGTCGCCCTAAAAATATCCGACAATGTCCGACAATGCAAAAATCTATTTTAAATCGTGACACCGAATGTCCTTTCGAAGAAATTCGATTCCCTGTCTAGATACAATATAGGGTAATTTGGCCAGAACCAAAATTGACCTAGAATCCTAACCTCAAAATACTCACTCCAGTAGATAATTAAATAGCAAACACAAATACTATAATATTTGTGATAGTTTTCATCTTACAAAATAAACTAACTGGTCAAATCGACTTCGAAACTACGAGTTAGGTTTACGGTCGTAAATCGATTTTGAAAATTAAAGATTCACAAAGTTAAAAGGAAGTAATTTATCTCTTTGACTAGGACAAATACTATAACTGCAAGTAATGTTGGAACTTAGACCTTGCTATAAAGAAGATGATCTTAGTAAAAGCATCCTTGGGAGTACTTGATCGCAAACCATCATGAGAAAACCTAGAAAAATTCTCCAAATTTCACAAGGTATGCTTCTGGCATCTGCCAAAAGAAGGCGAAAAGACTCGATCAGAGACTGGGTCCCATATTTTGTGAGGTATTTAAATTTGCTTCTTCACTTCTTAAAATGCTTTTTAAATACAACAAACATATAGTATCTATTATTGATAGATATACAGATAAAAAACACGGAATGAACAAAATATATATGGATAATAGACAAACAAAATGATTTTGATTATAAGCAGTATTGAATATTATGTATTAGTAGCACAACTTTGCTTCCGACGTTTTCTTACAGATAGCGTTAGTAATATGTATTGGTTGACATAAATAAGTTTTAGACGTCAATCGTATCGTGCTCGTCATTTCTGAACATAACCCCAAGTTGAAAGTAATTTCTTTATATCTGGACCTTGAAATTATTTTAGGTCCAGGCCTTTCAATTAGGCCTATCGAATGGCTACAATTCCTTATGTTGAAGCTACTATCAATAAAACAATGTATCGCGAGTGGTTCCAGACCTTCAGAACGGTAACTATGTGACCAAAAACTGAGGCAATTTTGGAAGGGAGCAAGTTTTTCAAGGCATTACTCAATGAAGACTAGTGTCAAAATGAGAGTTCGTTTCGATAATTAACATTGCTTCCTTGATGTTGGATGAAGAGATATTGGTGGCTGTAGCAGTTCAGTCAATTAAGTCGGTTTGACTTTTAAATTCTTTGAATTTCAGTTTAATTGAGACTAGCCCAGAAAGCAGTTTCAAAACGTTTGAAAGACATGGGAATGATCCAGAGGCCAGTATATTGGGTAACACACGGAACAAAGCCAAGAGATGTTGAATGTTTGGTTGGGAAAAGTTACTTCAAAGTCAAAACTGACAGAATTTCAGTAAAGTATTGTAACTAGAGACTAAAAATAGTTTCATATTTCTACTACACTTCGCCATAATGCATAAAAAAATGGTTAAAATCATAAAAATTGTCCGGGAAATGCTCCCGAGTCGACGATTCAAAAGTGTTCAAAAGAACAAAGTTTTAACTTTGAATATGAAAACTTGTTATTACTTGGGTATTTTTTTATTATCCTTAAAAATTAACTCCTTTACATAAAAAAGACGTTTCAAATGTTAATTCATTCAGATTTCGGTTCTCAAAATGAAAGGACCAAATTTATCGATTGACCTAAATTATAACGATATTTTGCACGACCCCAAAAATCTTTGTATATTGATTGCATTGGGTTTTTGGCGGCCTTAATGGTAAGTAATCGATTTTGGAACGGACTGCAATTTAACGCGTGTATCGATTGGGGTCCTGCTGCAGAGACATATGCAGAATACTTCGAGTCAGCAAAAACAACATGGAAAATGGTAAAACGGCGTGGGATGCTACGTCTAGGATATACAAAAAAAAATGGTAGACCTTTGGTACTTTGACCAGAAGCGAATTGGACAATTCGAATATTCTCTGGAAATACTACATGGGGATTCGAGTAGAGGCGAAAAGGCTTAACAGCCCCCCAGAGGCTATTACATACATGTCAAAGCGAGCCTTGCAGTGATGCATTTGGTCCACAAACTAGGATCGGCAAGCCTATGGACCACATTACAAATCTCTTCTTTCCGAGAGGAGCGTCCTAGATCGGCTGATATCTGCCAAAAGCTCCCAAACTTCGGGTTTGCCTTTTTAGCGAATGCGATGAGTATTCATTAGCAAACATCCTTTTTAAAGAGCAGCCATTCAACCAGATTTAAATTCATTCAATATCGAATTGATAGAAATGGACTGCGAGAATGAGCGATCTCGCAAATCTTCCCGAAACAGATACACCGAAATTCGACCGAAAAATCATAGAAGTTTGTCTAGCGAACAGTCATGGAAAAAGGTAAATTCAAATTGATACGCAAGGAGTGCCTGTTATTGAGAAAATATTCTCCATGTTTTTGTACACCTGACCTTACTTTTTTGTGTGCCTTACTTATCGCCCTCAATTCAAGGCTGGAAAGGAAGCGATTTTGAATCAAGGCGCACACTGCTTGCAGTACTTATGCTATCGCTTCATGAGCATTTATTTCTAATTTTTCAATTGATTAGCTAGATAATTCCCTTGATTTAAACCCTTTTGAAAATATGTGGTCCACATTAAAAGCAAGTGTCCTTACAAATCCCAGACCAACAAGTTGATTTGACTTGAACAGTTGATTCGACTGAATAAGTTGCAATTGTACAATGACACAATTTCTGCAGCCTAACTAAGAAAAAATATGCAAATGTTTGACGAAAAGACTCTTGAGTTCTATGGGAAACGAAGAAGGATATACTTGATACTGATTATTTTTTATGTTAACTTATGTGTGTATTTGTACCTAGTGTGTGTATTTTATAATAAAATTGTAATATTATACCAATCTCTTTTCTTTCAAATTTTAACTATGACGGTTCCAGGCTAGGTTCTACAGTTCCAGGCTAGGTTTTCAGGTTGACAGGGGAGTCCAAAAGCATTTTGCGTCTGGGAGTCCCACACTCAGGGCGTAAACAGCCTTCACCTCCCTACCACAAAAAAAAACAACTATGACATACTATGGTTAGAAACTTTTGCGACTCCGTAGGAGTAGCATCATCGCATTGTTCATCTAGAGAACAAACGACATTAAATTTAGGATTCAATTTAAATCAAACTGGAAAAATTTTAGTTTTTTTTTATTCAGGAAATACCAGCGTAGTGCTTTGCTGGTTTGCTTTAGATGAGGAAGCATTTCGTTTTCTTCCAGACACCTTTAGGTACTATTCTGATGTCTCTTCAACCGGGAGTGAAGAGGTCAGAATGCGTCCTCAATGGTTAAACAGCAATGCTCTATTTTTGTGAGAGGTCAATCACAATTCATGTACGATGAGATATTTCTTGAAATGAAACATTCAAATCGATCCAAATGAAGCAAGTTAAGTTTCCATCAAAATAAAAGGTGACTATAAATAAATTCGACAACGAAGAAATCATAAGAAAACGAAGGAGCAAGTTCATGAAATTTAAGCAAGGATAAAGTTTTTGCATCAATTCCATATCAATGGACCACATAATGTCAAAGAAATTAATGCAAATATATGAGCGTATTTTCTCTTGTCTTGAGCTCTTACTGGTTGTTTTTCCGTATCGCTAATTAGCAAATAGGCAGCTCCTTTTTAACTTTAACAGGATTTATTGCCTCATATCACAGTAGTGGCTTAATAAATGCCTGGAACCTTCAGAATTATGTTAGTTTATTATTTGTGCATTACGCATATTCGTATTAAATTTCAAAAGCAACTTTAAATTAATTTTTTTTAATTTGTGTAATTTAAACTTATTGCAAATTTAAATTTGATTTGCTTAATAATACCAAGTGGAACTCAAATTGAAAATTTGCAGAAACATAAAATTAACTTGAACTATTCTGAACCTGATCTCAAACTCAACTCATGTTTCAGGCAAAATCGTATGTTCGGTATCGATTGCCTGAAGACCCATCAATTGAAAACATCAAACAAATCACTTTTAGAGTGCAGACTCTTTTGAATTTCGCCTTTCCCTTTCAACAATTGGTAATTTCGGCATGAAGGTCACTTTAATCGTTGTGAAACACATTTAAAATCTATTTTAAACGTATGAGAGTTCGTGGAACAAACAATAAATTACCGGCAATCCATCATCTTCCCACCTTTTAGCATGTGTGTCTGCAGAAAAAAAAACGAGGCCCATAAAACATACAAAGCAAGTCAACATTCGGCCACGGAAAGTAACAACAGCATGTGACCTAAATATTTAATAATTCACCATAAACGTGAGTATATTAGCAATTCAGTCGTCCAATCATGGGAAAATTCGCCCATTACAAGAAATTGCTTTTATCTTGGGGAGTCGAGAAAAGTGCTCGGGCAAAGTGCTCTTTCTCCGCTGATAGATTAACTCGCGCGAATACTATCTCAGATTTTCCATGCATGCCCACAGCTACGAAAATTACTGAAATCACTCTAAATATTTAAACGAAAACATCCCGCGATCGACATTGATTTGCTCATTGTCAGAAACCATTTTACAAATATGGAATGAAATATCGAGAGACATTTTCAACAGCGAAACCTATGACAACACTTGAGAGCATTATTGTAATAAATATGTTTGTACTTTGCCAAATAGTCAATGCCATTGGCCAAGTGGACCTAAGTGAGTTGCACAATTACCGAAAATGGTCAAAGGGTACAACAATTGACACAGGAGAAAATCGGGTGTTTGTTCAACTAACAAAAATCCGATCAAGTTATAATTTGTTGACCCGGATCTGGAGAGTTTAATACTTGGTGAAGGCAGCGTTCAGCGCAATTTTGCATATTGATTGCGCTAGAATTGATTTCATTGTTTGTTTGGGCTAGAAGACTGTTGATTTTCCACGTTGATCCTCGCGCAGCACAAAAAAATGATCGTGATTTCGTTACAGATCGTAGGCACCTTACCGTGAACATCTACCACGTAAATTACCATCTTGACAAGAGATCGTCCAAAGGAAGACTCCTTCAGTGCCGACACACGATCACCTCAACAGAATCTCGACTCGAATTACATAGCTTGTTGCGTCACCCGCCGCGCAGGATCATTGCTATTACATACCCTTCGCAGTATCGCCATTATCCTCGCATTTTCGACTCCACGTCGCACTCAATCCAATAAAAGACGGCATCGAATGGATCTGTCTGTTCGTCGTTGAAAACCGCAAACATTCGAGAAAATTACATTCATTTCAGCGATGATCATCCAATAAAATGTAATTACACCGTCTTGGCACTGCGAACGTGTTTTTCCTTTTGCTCCTCGGGAACCTCAACGAAATATACTTAATATTTTGTTTTCACTCTGTCTGAGTGTGAGTATATTTTTCTTCACTGTTTCGAGGTTTTTTTCTTTGCTTTGGCTTTTGCATGGTTTTCTTTTCGTATCATTTTTCCCCTGACGGACTTACAATCATTTTCACAGAGATCGTATTTTCTTCGGTGCTTCACAAAGCAACGAGAAGGATGATGCCTATAAATTGATCATGAGTTACACGAGTACTTCGTATCTAAAGGGTCATAAATCCTACGCGAGCGGCACTTTTACTTATTGATGCAATTAAAGTCGCACTGCGGGGCTATAATTGTACATCACGTGGATGAAATGTGCACAGGACGGTGCGAAAGGAAGAGTACATCCTGAAGAATTTGTGATTAAACAACAACATGTCTAGCATTTCATGTGTTGTTAATAACACAACACTCTTGGATCCGTGATTAGACTCTCTAAGTAAAGTTTCATGGGGTTTTGTTGAGAGAAATGTATTTGAAAAATTTGATTCAAAGGAATTTCCTACGAGTTTTCAACAGGATGTTATTGAAATTTATAAGGTTAGAATTATCTGCACTTCTTTCTTATTAATTATCCAGAGTTGAGTTTTGCAGGAATAGTCTGCATAAATCTTCCAGAATTTTTAAGACATCTTTCTACATCAAATCTTTCAAAATTTAATGGCTGATTTGAGGGGGACGCAATGAAGGACGAAGGAATGGAGCAGATCAATCGTCAGCCAGAAAAAGTATCCGCCCAGAACAAAACGGGGGATTCCCCGTGTTACACGATGACATATGCAGATGGATATTAATGTTTTTAGGTCCGATATTAGTTCTACTTTAAGTTGTGATAGGTTTAAAAGTGAGTACAATTTTTTAAAATTTGCTTTAGAATACATGATCACGTCCAAAATAAGTGAAATAGGTGCTGAAGCGAGGAAAATTATGCTGAAACTTAAAAGTGAAGCGAAAAATTACCGCGAAATTGGTTAAATAGTGGGCAGAACTCACTCCTCTGTCCAATATGGGGTGAAAACATTTAATAAAACTGGTTAGACTATGTGAAAGCCTCATTGTGGCCGATCCTCCATACTGACTGAACGCGAAAAACGAAACGCTTTGCGGGGAAGAATTTCAAGAATTTGCAAGAATTATCGAGTAACTACTTCCCAAATTGTTACAAATATTAAAGACTCTTTTGACAAGGTTCTCCACGAAGATACGATACGAAAAATTGTAAAAAGAGATGGATATTGTTCACGCATAGCACGTAAGAAGCCATACATTTCGGAAGTGGACAGGAAGAAACGTATGATTTCCAGAGTGCTCCACCAGTTTTGGGAACAGATCCTATTCTCTGACGAAAGCAAATTTTGCATATTTGGCATTAAAGGAAGAAAGTTAGTGTGGCGGAGGAGCGGTACTGCCTTCGAAAAGGAAAATCTCCTACCAACTGTGAAACAACGTGGAGGTCATGTGATGATCTTCGGGTGTTTGGCGGCAGAAGGAGTTGGCTAACTCGTGTTCATAGAATCAACTATGAATCAAAAAGGTTACCGTAATATTTTGAAGGCGAATTTTAAACAAAGTGTTCAGCAGTTGAGGGAGGCTTAGTGACGATTTCTGGTTCCAGGAAGAAAATGATCCCAAGCACACAATGTGAAGCTTTCGTCGCTCTACAACACAAGACATCAACTGTGAATGCGGCCCCAACCCTAGACCTTACTCCTATTGAGCATCTGTGCAACTTGTTGGAGCGCAGGATCTGTCAGCACAGAATAACTTCGAAGCAAATGCTTCAAAACGTCATTATCGATGAAAGGGACAAAATAAACCAGGCAGGACACAGCCAAATTGGTTCACTCCATGCCAAATCGACGAAAGGAGGTCCTTCAGGGAAAAGCTTATCCGACAAATAATTAAGCCCTGATATGTAATAAAATATTGGAATATTTCAAAGTGACATTGTCATGTACAGATACTTTTTCTGGTTCGTTTAAGTGAGGCTTTTTGTTTTTATTTTGTAGTCTCATTTTTAAAAGAATACCACAGGAAGAATTTATAGAAAATATAGTTTCATTAATTATAAATTTTCTTGCTTAAATATTTAAATGTAACATCGTTTTTTTAAGCATGAATTTCCTAATATGTTGCTGTCCTTTGATGTTAAATTGATACTTTTTCTGGCAAGGGTATATATAATATGCCCAAAATTTTCCAATATATAATTTGTAAGTTCGCAAAGCTGCTGAAATTGTGCAAGGATATTAGCAGTTGCTCGCGAAAAAATCCTTTACTGTATTCTGTTTGATATACAGATAATGAAACGTAAACACGTTTTTATATTCTCAGGAATTTCAAACGTCCCTCACTCGAGTATATTTCAATCAGACTAAATGATTTCTCCTTTGCTAAAATCATTTGGTAGAAAATGTGTCTTTTGAAGGATAGCAATTTTTGTTTTACTACTGTGCGTCAAACGTATTAAGACTGTTCATGATTGGAAAATTCTTTATTTATTCTTTCAAATCTTTTTCGTCCTCCTCAAAGTAATCTCCCCGGCCCCAATACGCTTGTACCAACGTTTTTTTTCAATTCTCGAAACAGTTGTTAAAGTCAATTTGAGGCAAAGCCTTCAATGCGCGTAGCGATTCACGTTCAATGTCCCGGAGCGGTCGTTTGAGTTTGCTGAACAGCCAGAAGTCACACAGAGCTAAATCAGGCGAATACAGCGGTTGTGGAACGATATTGGTTGAATTTTTGGCGAAAAACGCAAGAAGAATCAATGCAGTATGCGACGGTGTATTATCGTGGTGCAAAAACCGAGAGTATTCGGGCCATATTTCCAGCCTCTTTTTACGAATAGCTTCGCGCAAACGACGCATAACACTCAATCAGTATTCATTGTTGACAGTCTGTTTGGTCGGAAGGAATTCGGAGTGCACCACACCTCAATAATTGAAGAAAACTTGCAACATTACCTTGATATTTGACTTGCTTTGACATGGTTTTTTCGGTTTCGGCTCACCTCTGGCACGATATTTTGCCGACTGATCATCTGTTTCCGGGTTGTAAGCATATATCCAAGACTCATCGCCAATTATAGTACTTTTCATGACATCCTGGTAGTCGAAAAGCGTTGTTTCACAGACGTCAAAGCGACGCTATTTGTCAAGAAAACTGAGTGATTTTGGAACCAATCGTGCTTTCACTTGTCTAATGACAGAATGTTTTTTTTAATGATTTTCACTGATCTTTCCGACGCTCTATTCCAACGATGCTAGTAAGGCCTCTGACTGTGAATCGTCGTTTCTCGAGCACCAATTCCCTGATTTTATTGACGACATTGATCATCAGTTGATGTTGATGGCCGCCCTGGACGTGGTTCCTCGTCAATGCGCTCTCGACCCTCTTTAAACTATTTGCACCAACCAAAAACACTTGCTCGCAATACACAATTATCATCGCAGTTTTATCAACAGTTTTCCAACATTCTGGTGTTATAGCATCAGAAATTTGATTCCGCTTACAAAATTTAATGGCACTTCTATGTGGAACCATTTCCTCCATTTAAAAATCGCGGAATGCACTTTTTCTACTTCAGAAAGACAAGCGTATACTAAACACTAATGATTATTTTGATGTGACATTTGGCACAGATGTCACTGACAGTCATACCAACCTAGAAAATAAAATATTTCGACGAATGGGTTTCCGCGCGAAATTTAAATTGAAAAGTCGTCCTATTTTTTGCCCAAAGTAGTATATGTAAATTCGTTTTTCGGCGCCCAGATTTTTCCCATTCAAGAAAGATATATAAACAGGATATCGCAATAAAGTAGTTTGTGACGTTTTTAAAACATTAATTGTATAAATTATGACTTTGATATCTGCAGTTTATTCCTAATGCTACCATCCAAACTTGTATAGGACCTATGATGTCAGCTTCCGTAAGTAGAATATAGCTCTTGGTGATAAACACACGGGAAACATTCAAAAAGTTAAAATGCGAATAGATCGACTTTAAAATGCTTTTGATATCTTAAAAGACTATTCAAGGGCAGGATAGCATTTCCTGCAGATGAAACTGAATGAATACATGGTCGTGGCACCCTTTCCTCTCCTCGCACTAAGATTTTAACAAAAGAAGAGAAGAGGTATGGGCTACCTTCTTTGTAGATTGTTGAGCCTATTTTCAGTTTGAAGATAGGTCAAAAAATGCTTCGATAACAAGTCTAAACACAATTCAATTACGTGATTTCTATTTGTATGTATTACTTCATAAAAGGACAGTTGATAAAATTAAAATTTGCGCAGTGATAAAATAGTTTCGCTTGAAGCATTTTTTCCAAGAGGTACGACCACGGCTATGAGAGGACTCTTTCGGACGAATCCGCAGTGCAAGGTGTTGTGAAGAGTTCAAACGTGGAAGAACATCAAGACAAGATCATTCTCGGTCAGGCCACCCTTTGACGTCTGTTCAAAGAAAAGTTTAAAAGATTGGGTTGGACGATCATTAAGAGACAGTGCGTTCTTTTTGTTGTTCAAAATTTACGATCTCCAAAGGAAGCGCACATAACATTTTAAATGATCATTTGAGAATGAGAAAGGTATCCTTGCATTGGGTTCCCAAAAAGCAAAAGCAACTCAAGATTTCGAAGAGCCAATTGAAGTTATTTCAAGAAGATTCTGATCGCTTTTCAACAACAGCAGATGAAACATGGCTTCCTCATAACTATCCTGAAACAAAAAGGGCAACGAGGAATGACATGGAAAAGACCATCGACTCCGACTCCAAAGAAAAAAAATTCAAGACAAAATCTTCCGCTGGTAAGATAATGGGTAGCTCTTTCGGGAACAGCTTAGGAATTGTAAACACCGAATTGAGTATGGAGCCACTGTACCAGGATATGTGTACACAGATAAAAAAATTGTCAGGCAATTTATAAAATATGTAAACAAACATTTTCAAAAAAAGTTTGTCCACCGTTTGGTTCTACAGAACGGAAAAACATATCAAAGATGACGCACCGCTGAAACGAGTCTAATGACGAAACGAAATAAGTGGCGGGGAAAGACGGAACATTCCAAGGACAAAAAAATAATTCCATCCCCGCCTGAGGGAAGCTATCCAGCGATCCAAAAAATATTCTTGTCCATTTTACAACGCACCTGGATACAAGCCTGGAGTTGCTTTGGTAGCAATCAAAAATGCTTTCTTCGAAATCCTCCAACATATCCATATGTTAACCACACTTAGCCCTTGCTTAGTAATTTTAAAGTGTTTCATTGGTATGTATATGTAGGTATATTGGTCGAAAAGGTATGGTGATTGCCCAAAAAGGAGATATTTTTGAAAAAAAAAAATTGCAGGGGAAAAAGATATTTAAACATGCTAACCAAAAGGGCGGTTGTCTGAAAATATATAATAATATTATATCTAACTTCTCTCTGACATGGTCATCTTCATTATCTTTTGAACAAACGTGGAATTATTTTTTAATCCTCGGAACGTTCGGTCGTTCAGCGAAACCCCTGGAATATCAAATGAGCGTACTTCGTTAAAAACGTTTCAAACAAATTTGAAAAAAAAAACTGCATTAAAAACAAGAAAAGAAAGGACAAACCATATAATTCATTCAAACAATATTTCCTTGAAAGAATTAAAATATATAGCTTAGATGGAATGGTGGTGAGATCGCTCGGCTTCAGTGCATCATGACACGGGTTCGATATGTCCCACGAAGTGACACTTTAATATGTGATGTTGACTGTGGGGAATAAAGTAAGCTGTGTTGTAGATCGTTAGCTGGTCAAAATCAAGATGAATTAAGGTTTAAGTCATACAGTGATATACAGCTGTTGTTAAAATGAGGAGACTCAAATGTATCAGGTCTTAAAGGCGTTAAATGATTGGTCAGCATTGGATTATTCATTGCTAAAAATGAGAATCATTTTTATCTGCTCAGCATGAATTCGTGCCTAAATTATGCCATTTTGAGGGGATTTTTGCCTTTATGAGTACTTAATAGATAGGCAGTGAAACTATTCTTAAATTCGTCAAAGTTAGTTGGTCTTAGAAAACTATTTTGAGTCTATTTTACAACAACACCTTGTAAACTGGCCCTATTCATTTGATTAAAAGTCCTATAAGTTGGTCAATATGACGTTGGAAATGATTACTGGGAATCCTTATTTCTTGAAATTTTCTGTCATTTTACACTACTTCCTTAGACCCTCTTCGGTGGTATGCCTTATTCGTTGCGTTTTATCGTTTTCGCCATCATTTCTTGCGAAAAATGGTCAGTATGCAATAATTTTTCTTTAATAATAAAATGTAATGGCTTTTTGACACCCGTAAGCATAGCTGCTGCATAACCTAGCTGCGAAGGTGAACAATGTATAAATGTATTTTTTGGTATTTCCGAAAAAAAAAAACAACTTAGCCGCTCTGTAATGAAACAATATTACGAAGTAAAAGAATATCTAAAAGGTTAAACAATGTGACTTGTACGGAAATATAAAGACGAGTTTGGATATGCAATGATTTCTGTGTATGAAGGAAAGTCCTTTTCAAGGATTTTGCAACGATTATTCAGTGTTGGAAGTGAGTGCAAATTCAGTAGTTTTGCCGTCAAAAGATTCACTTGCAAATTATAAATTGGAGGAGAAGTGGGAGAAATAAGAGAGAAATAGATTGAGGATCAAGGAATCACAAGCCTTCGGTAGTACCCATAATATTTCCAGGATTTCGTACATGAATGCCGAACAACTACCAGAAAATAGTTGCAAACATCCAGTAGAAGGCAGATGAGTTTCCCAGCATCAAACAACCGCAAAATTCGAGAACAACTATAAGTCTAGAGCAGCTGTCCGAAAAATTCGAGTAGAGATTTGCATTTCTGTATCAGGCCCTGTAAGAATCAGAAGGATCACCAACAAATAACCAAAAGAATCTGGCGATAACTAAAGACGCTTGCATCGCTTAGGGATTTAATAGCATCAATATAGGTCATAACAGAAATCGATTGAAATAACTTCTAGCAGGAAGACTTCTGAAGCAACTACATTAAGTCGAAAGGTTTAGCGTGGACACTTGCCTTTATGGCTTGGTTGATTGATTGACTACTATTGGGGATGGTGCACGTCAACCCTTACAGGTTTATTGTGCCCCCGCTTCTTGTGCTCCTAGACCGCCTCAAGCAGATCGATCTTTCTGAGAAAGTCAACGATCTGCTTCGGCCTCAGGCGTCCCAATTGCTACTCGACATGGAAGCAGCTTCCTAACCTGTCTTTTCTCCTGCGGGACAGTGAGTCGCTTTGTGCCAGAAGATGCACTGGTGTCTCCTCCGAATGATCACAAAATCTGCACTCATCATTCGCTGTCAAGCACATCGTTTTGAGATGCCCTGTGGGTGTGCAGTGCCCCGTGAAGATCGCAGTTAGAACCCTTAGCTTTCTTTCATTCTTTTTATGCACGCTCGAAACTTCTTTTCGTCATAAACGTCAAGGAACGGCTTCGACATTCGAAGCCTTGAAAGTCAATTCCTGAGACTTTTGCATTCTTTATCCTCAGTTTCCTTTAGGGCCCTGTGAATGAAATTCATTTCAGTTGCGCTAAAGGATCCAGGACAAATGAATGGAGTACGTGCTCGTTTCCTCGCCAGTTGGTCCGCCTGCTCATTACCCTCGATACCTGCGTGCCCCGGCACCCAATATAGGGTAACCCTATTCTTCGCACTCAATTTGTTGAGTGCATTGCAACAATCTAGAATCATTCTCCATGTAATCACCGGGGATTCTAGTGCTTGTAAGGCTGCTTGGCCTATATCGGATATTATAGCGGTAGTTTTGCCTTTGTATCCTCTGTCTATGCTGAGTTGTGCGCTTACAGCGATGACATAGACCTCATCCAAAAGGATACTCGGCATACTTCCCATCAATTGGTAGTATTTGGTGCCAGGCACAAATACTCCAATTCCTGTTCCCTCAGGTGTCTTGGAACCATCCGTATACCACCTGATTGCATTCCGTCTTATGAGGTGCATATTGGATTCAACGCTCCATTCTCTCTTGTCACTCAGCACTACAAAAAAATTGTTGTGAAAGCTGAATGCCAACGTCATGCGATCCGACACCTTCATTAGTTTATACTGGTTCTTGTGCCCAATTCTGAGGCCATTTTCTCTTACTTCATGGAAGATTTTGTGTCATTGCAGATGTCGCCACTGTTTCTATCACTAAATGAAGTAGCGATAGGCTGAAAATTTTCTGAAGAGCTACCGTGGAACATTAATTTATGGCTCCGGTGAAACAGACACATGCGAAACGCTGGATTCGATCAAGTGCAAGCCTCGTCTTGCGTTCTTGGAGTTTGTCTGCCCAGGCCACCGCTACATATGTGGCCTTTATGGCTTAATTCGATGGTATCCATAAATGGGGTTGAAATAATGTGTAAACTACCATCCCCAAGATCTGAAACATGTTTGGTCCCAAGTCCCAATTTCTTTAAAGCTTTCTGGATTTTCAGACGCAGCTGGTGAATCTGAAGCAACTACAGCTAATATTCTTTGGAAGAGATGGAAGAGTTAGATGAAAGTCAAATCACTTAAACGAAAAAAAGAGTTTCAATAGCCATACGTATCCAACTTAAGGTTCAACCAATTTTTTCTCCAGAAGTCAGCCTGGTTTCCAGAAACAGTCTAGCTCGACCGTGACTAGAGAGCGACACTAAGTCTTTCACACTCCTTTTTAATGTTATTGGACATATCTTAAGAAAATCTAAGTGAAAGAAAATATCATCGTTAATTCAGTGTATTTTATCCTACTATAGAAACAATCATTTTAGAAAATATTTTTCAACAACAAGATGGACATGTCAAACTATTTGAAATGTACAAAGGATCAGTGCAGTTGTTGCATGCAAATTGCATTCAATCGCATGCTGGATGCTATACTGATTCGATATTCGTTAAAGTTCCTTTCAAGCTCAATTTCGAACTATGATAACTTTCACTTATCACACTTTCCTTCAAGTTCTCCATCATAACTTTTGCTGAGTCTTAAATATTGATCAGCTCTGAACACAAGCAATAATCGCAATCGATTTCAATTTTCCACAATGTTAAGGTTAAATGCAATTGCATGACCATCCGTCGGCGTAACAGAAGAAGAAAAAAATTCACACTTTAATTAAATTTTCCATCGCTAATGTAAATTATAATGTTTAATTATTAACTTTCCATTTTAAAGTGCTTTTATCTTTTTACATTTGAAGAAAAAGAAAACAATACTACACCGGTAATAACACACATTGTTCGCGAGAGCGCCAGCGTAAATCTTTCAGCTAAGCAAACTTTCAATTTCAAAATGCGCTTTTAGAAAATATGTTTTGATTTTCCACATAATCCCCATATGAACTTAATAATTCATCGGTAAATCAACAATGGTTGGTGCTTGTTGTGATGAAGCAATGAACGGCTTTCGTTTTATAGGAAGCGATTTTTCTCATATAACTAATCCAAATATGATGGTGTTAATCACATAAGTCAGATTGAACACAAAAAATTATTTCTTTTGAACCGAACAAGACTTCCGCTGAAAAAATTTTCAAAACTTTTAACACCACATTTCCACCTAAACGAATGTGGACCAGAATTTCCCCGTTTAGGTCCGCGCGAAATGTAAATTGCTGCAGGCATGAAAACATTTTAATTAAAAGACAACAATTTACGCGAATTATTTCATAAATTTCCAGAGCCGAGCATGATTGGCGGGGACTTGTTGAAGTTTTCCATCAAAGCTAATTTGATTATTTTTCCGGTCGGTTAGCGCAATAAGGATTTGATTGCTAGTACGGTAAGTACAGATAAGACACCACACCGACCATATGTGCTTACATCTTATTGCATAAATAAATTGTTGATATGAATCGACTGAGCACGTATGAAGAGTTTATTTATTTGCCGCTGTGAGAATTGCATCAGTGAGAAAGTTATCATGATTTGATCTCAATTCTTCGATTGAAATGATTCGCGCCGGCCTACTTTTATAAGACCATGTTTAATATCTGCAAGATGTTGAGTATGTTTGGCGTAACAGCATTCAATGAATATTTGAAATACTACTCATGCTGTTGATTAGTTCGATGAGATCTCTTATTTCAATTATAAATTTTAAATCCTCAATGGTACTTGCTTCTTGCCGCGGATTCAGCAGCATGCAATTGCGGGATTCTTTATTCAAATCGAATGAGGCTAAGGATTAAACTGGCTCACCTGTGTTGAAAGACATATGAGCATCATAATCGATTAGCATCGAGTGAAAATAGGTTTTTTTTTGTGAGGAATGGCATTTTAATTGAACAATCACGTCTCAAGAATTTCTGTATTATCTCTACGGCTATGAATGATGAGGCTCTTTATTTAATTAATCTGCACGGTAAGGCTCAAATCAGATCTAATAACTATTCCTTGTTCTAGTTCGGAAAAGGAGGCCAAATAATCAAAGTGAGTCACATTCTGATTCTAACAAAACAGAATTCACTTCGCAAAAACTAATGTACTAAACGTTTCAAACCGTTTCTTTCATATGAAAACTTTTTTTATGAATCCACACATCCACACATCGTAAAAACGTTCAACAATTTACATTTGAAAACGATTACAAATTTCAACCGAGCAAAAGTTTTCTTCGAGTATGAACTAAAAATGTAACAGCCAATTTGGAGGAAAAAAAAAGACTTAACTTAACCTGAACATTTGCAGTTGTTAGAGTTAAATTTAGATTTAAGTGAAAGGTGAACTTTGTTCGTTGAGCAAATGAACAATTTGTTTTGCACTTAATTTTACAATTTCATATTTGACTTTAAAGGAAATTTGGTGCTCGTAGTGAAAGCGAAAAATTCAAATTCACTCTTTGGATGGTGCAAAAATGTCTTGAGAACAAGAATGGGCTGTTTTGCCATAAAAAGATACGTGTATCATGCTGAGACGTATGAAGACACTAATTATCTGGTTCAACCAAGATGCATCTAATAAAAAGTAAAAATTAACTCTACCATACGTGTGTAATTTTTTTTTTCGTATTCAGGAACTTGTCTTTGATGAAATTTGACCATTTTAGCTCTTAAAGGTCATATGCAGTTATTTCCATCTTTCACCGTGTTGTTTCTTCCGAATTGCCTTTAATGAACGTTAGTAATTATTGAAATTGCCATTGATAAACTCTTGAGGATATCTTTCTCCTCACTTCAAATGTGCTCACTCATGGCTTTATTTTCAAAACAATTTAAAAATTCATTCAGATTTTGAAAATCAATGATTTTAAATTCTAAAATTCCGCCCTTTTCATAATTGCAAGTTCAGTGCTCTATGCGAATTGTTTTTTTTTTTCCGAAATTCGACAAAAATGCAGACTTAATTGGATAAGACTACAAAACGGTTTGGGGCGCACTTAAGAATTCGAGAGCGTTTTTTCCAAACCGTTCTTAGATAGAAAGAAAAGCTCAACAGCAAAAATGTCAACTTGGAAAAAAATCTTGAGCGCCAGAAATTTATAAGTAGATTAATTTTAAAGCTGAACTAACAATAGATACCGGCAGTACTGATGGAGCTAAACCAATTTAAATAAAGTTTACGGAACAGGACCAAAAAATATGCATCAAAAGGTAGTTTTTGGTCGATCACAATAAGATAAAATTTTTGCTTCATTCTTCATTATCGCACAATACTTTAAGCTTATTTTTAATTATGCTTGTTGGAAATAAGTTAAAAAAATAAACTGCAATGGATTTGGACTGATTGACGACGTTTTCTTTAGTTTTATCTAAAATGCAAAAAAAACTACCAACCCATCGTCAGCCGAAGAGACCAACCGTTTTGTAAAGTGCAAAAGTCATTTTTAGCTGGAAAGTGGCCGTTTTGAAGTTTTTCATAATCAGTTGCTTTCAACGTAGATCAATTTTAACAAGGAAGGAAACTTGAAGATTTGCAACCGGCAAAAGTTTGTGTACAAAATTGGATTCAAAAAAAAAAAAAACCTATTCACCAAATGTGTCGAGTGAATAATCATGTTACTGTTCGAAATATAAATACATTTTTCGACCTACATATGATTCGGAAGTTTTTACGTTTTGCCTTTTTACTGCATTATTTTTTTTTTAATTTCAAAAAAATATTTTTGTTCCTACGAATGCAGCAATTTGGCATAGAAGTTCGAACTTTTTTAATATAAAACTATGAGAGTACTACATATGTCGTTTAACTCATGACTACTTATGAATGGCTGATATATGTCTTTGAAAAGATGTAAGCATATTCTAAATGAACTGGAGCAAAACTACAATAGTAACACGTCCAATATCATAGTCCTGGTAACAGGGTACAAGGTGGAGGTGGACTGCGTGATTGATCTCTGACCTGAAGCCGTACCCAGTCAAGTGCATGGTGAGACCGATTTCTACTTCACCCGCCTCTTACGCAGGCATGGTTGTTTACGGTCTTACCTGGACAAGATTGACAAGTCACGGTCTTCCAACTGCGTGCTTTTTCACATATTCTTCTTTTGCAAAAGATGGAGTAAGCAGCGTGCTGACCTCGTCATAGAAATTGGGGAACATTGGCCGGAGAAATACTGAAAAGGATTGACAAATGGAATCGTGTGGCACAATATGCTCGGAACGTGCTATCAATTAAAAAAGCCATACTGAAGCGCTTGGAGACGTCGAAGACGGGGGATTTCTTTCCAAGCACTTCCTTTCTCTCCCTTCTTTCTCCCTGGAGAAGAGTTTCTTGTAATCTGAAGGCGCCTCTTGGCGTAGGAACATGAGGCCTAGCCTGAAGTAATGTGTCAACCGATACCAGGCTAGGAATCAAGGGGGAACCTAGGTTGACAGGAGAGTAGTTTAGTGGCCATCATCTCTCTGCCAAAGAACAAAAATAAATCAAGTCTAGGACCAATTACAAAGAATACTTATTCTCTTATTTATGGAAATGGCATTCCCTTTGTCGTTACGTCAAACCTTTTCAAGTTATTTCTTGAATTGAAAATGTTATACCAAGCTCCAATCAACATATATCTGGACGAGAAAGTTTGCTTTGGATATAAATTGCAAAAAATTCGACAGCATGGTTCTGAAATCGATGCTGGACTGCTATGATTCCTTGAAATATATAGAAAATGATGAGAAAATCGCCACGACGACTTATTGGGATCGACTACTGTCGGAAGTTTTTATTCAGAGAGAAGCATAACCATTACGTTACAACAAAGCAGTGATAACACTCTGAACAAACCCACAATAAACACTACCAAAACTACACTAGCCAAAGACTCCAATGATGGCTAAAATTAATTTAAAATCAGCGCCAAGATAGAAGCTAGCCAAATACTTCGGATCAAAACGAAGAAACATCCTAGAACTCCCAAACGAACTCGTCATATCTTCAATCGTAAACCTAACTTAAAAGCATCACTGGTACCGTTCGAAGATTTATAGTACAAACGATTTAAATCCACCAATCCCAGAAGAGTTGATTTACTTATATCCCTGAGAGAATACAAGGATGAGGTCTTTTAAACACAGTTTACAAAGTTCTTCAAAACAGAGACAGCATAACCAAATTACTTTTTACAAAATAACATTCAACACAAATATTTTAAGACAAAAAAGGGAGTGACAATACAACTTCCAACGGAGATTCTTATTGAGGTTTTCATACAAAAGCTGGATCAAGAAATCATAGAGGAACCAACGTCTAGCTTGGGAGTGAGATCTTATGCATAATCCATGGACGGCATAATATGAATAACCACTTAAAATAACAAAACAAAAATGACGAAGGAAGAAGAAGAAATCCGACAAGCACGACAAAAACGATTTTGAGTCTGTTTTGAGTATCTAAGTCTCCTTAAAATGAAAAATCGATTTCTTCGTAAAGTGAAAGTAAAGGGAAGCATTTTCTATTATTCTCACCACAAAGATTTCCCAGACTTGGAATAATAATCCAATAGAGAATAGGTCTAAAGAGAAATTACAAACAATGTTTGTTTGTTGCTTAAGGGCTACATACTGTCGAAGTATGTTCCTAATCTATGCGTGAAACTCCTTGAGAGTGTCAAAAAACCGTTGGCATGATCATTTATGGTTGACAAACGTGTTTTGGCATATGATGATTTTGGCTCTCCTTTTTCTCTCCACTCCATACTAGCCCTTTTTCGATTCGGGAGTGTCCTGGTGAACCCACGTTTCTCCGCACGCTACTTTGCACTGCAAGAAATTCTGACCTTCATCTTGAAAACGGATAAACTAAACCTGTGACAAACTACAACTCTTGTCTTTTGGTGTTCTTGCGCAAGCAAACGTGGAATCCACCTCCCCGAGATTTTTCCAAATTCTAAGTGGTCTTGGACGGTGGTGTCTAACCCTGCTTAACGTTTTCCTATCGAAACGTTGTCAAGCGTAGTTAGAGCTGGGACGTTTTCCGTGACTCACTTTTTAAAGAAAAAAAACCCTAAAGAAGGGTGTGAAAAAGTGAAAAATTATTCCAGGCTTCCATTCACGGCCATAAAAGTGCATTTTCCCCGAACTGTGCACGGAATTCGTCCCGAATTTCAGCTGGCATAAGGACTTCCTTCGTTGCGCAACCGAAGGATCAACTTCTTTTTCGCTCCTTTGGAGGCCAACGAAACAAATCGGTCGAGGCGTTGATTTGACTTCGGGTCATCTAGAATGGATCCCCTCCAATAGAGTCATGTAGAGGAGATCCCTCCGAGGCTTCGTCTGCCTCCACCAAGGTTTTTAAGTCCTCAGAAGCAAAAGGCTTGTTTATATTTGAATGTCCTTTAATTTCAACTTATTCATTTCTTCGAATGGTACAACTCCTTATAACAATATAATAATTAAGTTTTTTTTGACCTCGTTAATTTTTGGGCTATTTGTATTATAATTTTTAGAGTTCGCCATTAAGCTCACTTCATTAACCATGATAATACGAAATGAAAGATTAATTTTGTGTTTCTCTAAACATAAGTTTTTAATATTTATTTTTGTAATACATTTTCGTTTTTTTTTTAATACGACTATTTGTGATCTTTTGTGAAACCCATTGGGTTAGTTCGAAAACAAAACGCGAATTCTCCTTATAGGAGGATGAGACATATCTTATTCAAAACTGCCAAGTCCAGGTGAATCTGGAAAAACAATATTTGTAGTTCAGACTAGAAATTTCAGTTCATTATTCCTTTTTCAAAGAAGTTATTATTATTATTATTATTATTATTATTATTATTATTATTATTACTATTATTATTATTATTATTGTACTGGGATCCAAATTAGCATAGGCCAGAACTCGGCCCTTAGCTCCCCATGTGTAGTACTATTGTTTACAGATGGTCCATCCTGTCGTCCTACAGAAGCCAAGGAGTTCCCCCAGCTCTGTGGTCGCCATGTGTTCCAATTCTGTTGCGCCAGTACACCTCAGCCAAGTAAGGCGTTTGTTGGCCAGACTCGGGCAGTCTAGGAGGAAGTGTTCTGTACTTTCTTCCTCCTCGCCGCAAGCACGGCAGGTGTCATCCGTTTGGATTCCTATTCGTTTGGCGTGTTGACCTAGAAGATTATGGCCCGTTAATACTGCCACCAATGTTGTAACGCCATTTCGGTTTTTCCCTAGGAGTTGTTTTGTCCTTATTTGATTAGGGTGAGGCCAAAGAGCTCGGCTTATTTTGTAGTCGTTCTTGTCATTCCAAGCCGTATCTGTCTCTTTCCAGAGGATTTCGTCTAGTTCCCTTTTTACCGTTGCTAGTGGCACTTTAATTGTGTCTTTTAATTCTTTTAATTTAATTCAAAGCAGTTACTCTGAAGATTTTTCTCAGACGTTTCCCTGACAGATTTGTCGTCAACCACTGTTGACAAAAATTTAGTATTACAATCGTAGTCGTTTCTTCGTGATAGATTTGCGTTTGATCATGCAAACTTACTTTCTGATCCTTTCGTTTCCATTCTCGCGGAATAACAATTATTTTGCACTTGATGTAAAACTTGTCCACATTCGCTGGAAATTATTCGCGAAGTTGATTTTAAAGAAAAATCTTCCCAATTTTCTTATAACTCCTGGTATCCATTCCCCTTCGGTACTTGTATTCGCGCCTTTCAGCGACGGGAATTAGTTTAAGCAATAATCCTTGACAAAAGAAATTCCGAAATCTTATTGTATTTTACTCTTTCCTCGAATGAAATGAGAAGCTTAAAAACTCTTCGTTTCTTATTAATGACTGACTTCATCTTTACAAAAGGATTCTGAGAAATAAAAGAAAGACCTCACTTTTAAGTTTAGTTTAAGTTCGGTCTTCCTCAGCGAACTCTACCTTTTCTGTTGATCACATGAATTATTGTTATAAGTTTAAGCTCTCCAAAGGTTGCTATTTTGAAGATATTTTGAATATTCAGGAATTGTTCACATAAACTCATTAAAATATCGAAAAAATTAGTCCTATTGCTTTTGGCATGGATTGTCTCCTTTAAAAAAAAAAAGAAAAATAAGAATAAATTATGGAGAACGATCTTTTGTGATGGATCGTTCTCCATAAAAAAGAAAATCCGCATCCCAAACCAGAATCAACCGATCCGAATCCAGTCAATGGAATAGTGGTGGGTCATCATTTCCAGTAAAATCTACCTCATTACTATTCTTGTTATCGGGTCAAATTCTTTTCGAATCCAGGAGATAAAAATTAAGAATTTTTTGAAGGTTAAACTCGTTACAGGTCACGATTTCCGCTCGACTTGACGATTCGCGATCAGAATTTTCGCTACGTACGTTCGGGATAGAAGTTTTTCCTTTACCATTCACAATGAGCACTATAGTTACGTAAGTTGAAGATAGGATTTTCCCTCCTTGTTGTTTTGATTGTGATAAAGATCGAATTTTCTCGTTGAATTTAAATGCCTTCTAGTAACATTGAATCTATCACTTACTATTACTTATCACCTGATAATGGTTGCACTCACCAAAAAAGTGTAAGACATTATAACTGACGCAGAACCCAAATCGAGCATCTATAGTTTCAGATACTGCCACCCTCCAAATAAGATACATTAACACTCGAGTTGTACCACCGCTAAACTACTTTCGCCCTGCTGCACATTTCAATTTGCAGGGATATCAATAAAATATAGTCAAAGGTGTTGGGTTGTGGATGGAAAATATTTTTTTGGTCCCGATTTTTTTCACTTTACGCATTTTGTGGATTATTCCGTTGTAGTTTTAACTCTGCTGACACTTTTTGTTCTTCGTTCCAGTCCAATCACCGTCAAAACTCAGAAAGGGCAGACATATGAGACTGGACTGATGGGACCAAAAAATTGAACCATGGGTCTGATATGTCGTATCAGGGTCGTTGTTTCTGGTTGCAAACCGAACTTGACAATGAGATGTATCGTACCTGACCTTAATTCCAATCCGGAGGGAAACCTTCCCAGATATGTGAGATTGTATCCAGATCTCAGATGAGTGCGCGTTTGTATCCCGGCACGATTATAACAAATATATGCACAGCTACTGCGGGTAGGGTTTACCCCACGACTTTTGCATAGAGAATGAGGACTTTAACCACTTAACAAATGCATGAATAAATTGAATTAAATTCGAAAATGCTTCATGTGCTATATGCCAGTACATGCAAAACTGAAAGTCGCCATCGTTGACATGTTTTTTTTTTGTGAATCTATCACGTTCGAAATGTTACATCATGAATCTAAATTGGTGGCGTCTTAGTCCGCATAAATATGTAATCCGTGAGTACGCAGCTAAATCCTATTTGCATATAGATGAGTTTTGGGAAGTTTGTCAATAGTAGTAACCAAATCGTATTTATGATAGTGGTCGTTTCAAAGATTTAAAACCTGGTTTTTTGGGAGCGTATCAGCGAGTCCTAAAGTGATTCAAAGATCAAAATGCATGCATCATTAAAAGATCGATTGGGAGTTAAAAATAAAGATGGAGAACATTGATTTAGAAGGCAGTGATAATCAATGCAAGAAATTCTGCTGTTTTTGAATGTTTTGCCCTCGGAACATTCCGTCGTTCCCCGTCACTTCCTTCGTTTTCTCCACAGACACGTTTCAGTGGTGGACCATGTTCGGTGTGATGTTCCGTTCTGAGTTTTGTCGGTCTCGAATGTCCTTTTTTTTATAAGACCGTCGTTTACCTAAGCAGATAAGTGTTCATTTTACCTAGGTAGGAAATAGTCCGTGTTGTTTTTTTTTATTTTCAGTGGGTTTCATGATTTTGTCCTGGTCTTTTTTGTTTGTTGATGTCGTCTGGTACTTTCTTTGATTTTTGATTTGGAGAGCAGTTTTAGCGGCTCGTAGATTATATCCGAATGTTGGTCTACGATGCGACCGCCAAATGTGTTTTGTTTGTATATTTCCATGTTTACTAGCGCATTCAACCGTGATCCCTCATGTTTTACATGTAGTACCTTCACTGTTTCCTCGATACGAGTTGGTATACATTTGTTGCTGATCATGTGGTTTGCGGAGTTGTACTCAGTTGTTGCGTCCGGTTCCCGTACCCTTTCGCTGTAGTCCCTTGTGTGCTCGCGATATCATGTCTTTCCAAATTAATTTGTAGCTAAAGTGAAATGCAGAAAAATGGATCCGAAATTTCCATTTGTGAGAATTTTCGAAGGACAATTTACGCATCTTTCTCTGAGTTTAAGTTTCGTTACATAACTAGGCAGTTTTTTTTTAATACCAAATTTATTCACGACACAGCATTTCATTATCAAAATTATCAGATTGTAAATACTTGTATGATTTACACTCCTCTTTCAGTTTTTAATCTTTGACCTTAAAAATTTCATTTCAGGAAGTCAAAGCTCTTTCGGAATTTCAACACAAAAAAAACAACATATGAATATTTAATATTTTCCCATTCTACTCAGCCACTAAATTGCGTGTATTTAACGATACTTTGTCGCTAATAAAACGTATCTGTAATACATAATCATAAATTAGCTAAAGAACATTAACGTCAAACAACTTTTCTCCTGACGAATGCCGCTTTAATTTTAAAACGCTTAAAAATTATGACCAAAAAGTAAACTGAAATAGTCTGAAATAGCAACAACATCCATTTATCTCAAATGTGCGTTACATGTTGGAAAAAAAACAAATAATAAATTAATGGAGTTGATGAATAATATTTATATAACTTTCCATATTTTAATAACAAAAAAAAGCCTTAAATTCGAACCAGCAATTGTTGTTAAATCGCGCACGACATTAGATAAGCAACGAAAATTCAAAAAGCAAAACAAAAAAACGCAAATATTTCATGAATTAAATATTTAAATCAAATGTTTTGTTTTAAAAACAATTAAACATTATTTTTTCGGTTTTGTTAACGTGTTGTTTGTTCGAATTCCAACTTACTACAGAACGTGTGAAAACCAAGACACTGTCGTGTTGCAACAATTTGAAACAATTGAAACCAGATATAGATACAAGTATTGTTTTTGGGGATTTTCTAAATCGTGTTTTGAGTTTCTTGTGAAAATCGTAACACTTTTGCTTGATTATAAACAAATGGAAAATAATAATTTCGTGTTGCGTGAGTAATTTGAGACAATGATTACTGGAATTTCGTTGTTTTTCTTTTGAGCATTTGAATCTGAATATTTTGAAAATGCATTTACGAATTAATTCAGTGCCATTTAATCAAAGTTTGTAATAAATTTAAGGTCCGTTAATTAAGTCATATTGTTGATTAGATTTAATGATATGTCGAATTTAAATAAAAACGCTACAAAACATGTAATTTTGTTACAGGAAAGAAAAAAAAACATTGAATAAGTGAAACTGCCTCAAATGATGGTGCCTAATGAGATGATATGTTATCATTAGCATAACACGCGATGGGGTCTGCAAATAAGGAGATACGCGCGTGCGTGGGTTCACTAAGCCCTTAGAAATGTTAATAAGATACAAAAGTTTATATTAATTAACGCTTCTATTTGTTTCTTCGTCTTGTTAAGTTGGTTGGTAAGTGAGTTTGAAACATTCCGAATGCCTATTTTGTAACTGGTAGATTATTTTTTCCATTTTTCGCGGATTATGTCTTCTATTTCACAATGGATTAATAACTAGACGTTTCCCAGAGACATGTTATTAGCATTAATTAGAGCATTTTTGCCGCGATGCATGAAAAAAATGAAACAAATGGTAAGAACTAAGAAAACCAAAGCGAACCTCAACATGTGCCTTCGTACAAAATATTTATTGAACGACCTTGCAGACCCTGACATTGCAGTTTCCCTAATTGTTTATCTAACGAAATTTCAATTAAGCCAAAAAATTTAGGAAACCTGAAAGGTTTAAAGCTTAATGAACATATTTTATCTAATAAAACTTTACGAATGGACCTCTAAAAATAAGGATAATAGTTAGACTTTATGAAACATAAGCAAAATAAATAGTTTTAATGAACACATTTGTTTCTTATCTCAGTCCTTTTCTTTTTATCAATGCATATTCGCATTTCGGGAGCTTCTTACATGCAGTGGCTAAGGTAAAAACACAAAAAAAGGAAGAAATAACAATATATAAGATGGAAGAAAGTTGTTTCCTAAGACCGCATATGCATTGATAATAAATAGAAAATATTAGAGAAATGAAAGATTCTTTGTTTTACAAAATTTTTAAAGCAACTACGACAAATGGTTGAATGAATGAATCGATTAGTTTAGAACTTCTGAACTTTCAGTTGGCAACACTTTTTAATGCTACGAATCGTGTTAGCTGTCATGCGTTTGATATCTTGACACTTGCTTGACGCTTGTGTAACGACTGCCAATTGGCTAGCTTGGCTAAAAAGAGAAACTAGTTCGAGAAACTCATCGCTCACTGGGTAATTTTTATGACACACATAATCGTCCATCAGAACAATTAATTCGATAGACCATGGACCGTTTCAGCACAACGTTTACTCTCACTGACAGACGCACCTCCATCCAGACGTCGTACGGCCCAGAGCAGTACCAACCATAGCAGCTGTATAGTGTGGAATCGATGGATATCCCAGAGACTCTTTTCGAAATTGTTCTTAACAAGCAAGCCACTGCTCATCCACATTATGGAAGATTTTACGGAAGGATCTTGATTTACAAGCCAACAAAGTTCAACTCGTGCAGACTTTTAAGCCGAGCAACCGCTAAGCACGGCGTAGGTTCTTATATGGGTCCAGGAACAAATCGCTGCCGATTTCAAATTTTGAATGCTGAGCGATGAAGCTCATATCTGGTTGAATGCCTTTGTTAACAAACTTAACTGGGGTATTTTGAGTTATAAGGAACCACAAGCGGTAGCCTAACTGTTTAAGCCACCGAAAGTCGCTGTTTGGTATGCTGTATGGGCCAGTGGTATCATTAGTCTTTTTTGTCAGCTGAGAATAATATTACAATCAAAACTGATCTCTACAAAGCCATAATCAATGGCCGACATTGACTGCCCGTAATCGAGGAGACCTCTGGTTTCAACAAGATGATGCGACATGGCCTACAGCTTGGGCAACCATCGACTTATCGAAAGAATCATTTGAAGAACCCATAATTTCTCGTTTTGGATCTGTAGAATGGCCTACAAGATCTTCTGATTTAACACCGCTGGACTACTTCTTGTGGGTTAACGTCGAATCTCTCATTTACGTTAACAAACTCAAGACGCTTGATCATATGGTAGGCAAAATTCGCCACATCGTTAGCAAGATACTGACCAAATTATTGGTTGGATTTGTCGTAAATTGGACCACTCGTTCAGAGTTGCTCAACGTCAGTCGTTGCGTTCATATTTAAATCAAAATTCCTGGAATCATAGTTAAATCAAGTTAGCAACGAATAATCTTTGCAAAACCTGAAAAAACTATTTGGACAAATTCATGAAGATCAAAACAACTTATCGGCATCTCATTTTGAAGTGCTATAACACTAATAAGGACCCTTTCCGATCATTTAAATTAACCTTCGTCATACAACGTTAAAAAACTCCTCACCGAAACAACGTTGAGTTAGATTTACCCCATAAAATATTGTTTCTGTTCTGTGCATGTATTGAAAAGAGCAAATGCACTGTTCCTTCAGCTAATCTAAGATTCAATACATTTGGTTGTATTTTACATAAAATTTGACCCATTTTAACAGTCTTGGGGTTAAAAAGTCCCTAAGTTTTATGCCGAAAGTTGATAAAAAGTCTTTGAACGTGAACATAATACCGAAAAAAAATATTAGAATTATTTAAATAAATGAAATATTGTAAAGTCAGAAAAACGTCACTCCCATCTAATATGCATGGTTTTCATAACATGATTCCATATTTTATAATGATGACATATATTCGTGAAACGTTTTGAGGGCTCATATTACTCTACACCGCCTAATTTATTTTTTGTATCGATTTGTTTATTTTCTGATTAATTTTCCATTTTTTTTTTAATTTCGAAAGGCACTGATTGTCTTGCATAAATTTTCAGATGACAGTACGAGTTTGCTATTTATCTTACTTGTCTATGGCAACACTAATGTTAACCAAAGCGAACAATTGTCATATTCGTGAAGTTTGACATATTTCAGCATAAACGTGTTGAGCGCGTTTCGACTCATGAGCTATATGTTTTGTTTAAAGTGACTCAAAAAATACATCTCGACCAAAAAGGGGTTTAAATCTTAAACATTTTAGTCCGAAGATTTACTACGATTTTTTATGTGGATTACCATGACAAGAATGAATCGATCACTTCCAAAGCATTTTTGGTAATGAAGCCCCATTTTTAAGCATTGTAAAAGATTGTTTTAGCGAATAGTGTAGTTCTTATTCACTGATAAGTTTCCTACAAGTTATTCAAAATTATTTTTTAAGCCAGAAAATATCGATGCTGTTAAAAATTTAGTAATGGAAGCTCGTCATGTGACATGCCCGTAAGGTTGAGGCATCCCTGGACATAAGTTCAACCAGCGTCATTAGATATTGCATAGACATTTGGTCGGATCGGAGATTGTTCACGTCGTATTCCAAACTATTTGGCAATTGCTGAAAAAAATTCTAGTGTCGATTGGTTGAAAGAAATGCTCAAAAAATCCAATCGCGATGCTCCAAAAGACATTCATAACGTCTGGACAGGTCACAAATCATGGATTTATGCGTATAGTCGCCAAAAAAACAACATTTGACCGTGTGGATGTTTCAAGATGAGCCTAACCTGCCAAAAGTTGTTCGTGCAAAAAGCACTGCCAAACAAATGGTCCCCGGTTTTTTTTTTGGACTAACGTGTCAAGTGACAGCCATTCTACTAGAGAAATAAAGAACGGTCAATTTTGAATGGTACATAACAAATTGTTTATTCGGAGGGTTTGGTGATGCTTGGTTTGGCGGAAAAAAACAAACAACTGACCTCGAATTATTCTTCATCAAGTTATGCGAGCTGTCACACATCCTGTCATGCAACTGACGTTTTGATCGGTCAAAACATTAGGTCATCCATCGTACATTTCTGATATGGCACTCAAAACACCTTGTTGTTCCCTTACATCAAAAATAAGCCACGTGGACAACGATTTTCGACGCACAAAGTAGCGAGAAGGTAACTAGCTAGGAAACGTTCAAAATCATGTTGTGAAGGTTTTTCAAACGGAGTGGACATAATATTTTGATAATTGGCTTAAGACCATACAAACGTGTATCGGGCTCCATGGAGAATATTTTGAACACGACTGAAACGATTTTCTTTGACATATTATTGTCATTTCATTTTCACGCTAGGAATATAAATAGCAAGCTGTATACATCAATTAATTTTTTGTCTGTGTGCAATATATTTGAGTAACTTGTAACACGTAGAGGTACCTGATTTAAGGTTTTGGTTCACCAGAATTGTACTAGATCAAATTTATCATGAGTTGAGCTAGTAAATTCCTCGCCAGATAAGCATAATCGTGGGTGCGTCTTTATTAATTTCATACGACTGGTTTGCTAACAAAGGTTCATCGGTTCATTCAACAAAGGTACCCAACAAAGGTTCAATTTTCATAAGGAAAGCCACAAAACTGTGTCGGTGAATCGATCGATTCTTTAAAAATTCTTTAAATCTACTGCCGTACAATACTTCAAAGGACATCAATTTAAACGGTAATAGAGTGGAACAAACGTTTTTTTCTATTCTTTTAAGATATTCTATGAGGACGCACCCCCTGCAACAATTACCATAAAATTTAGGTGAGTGCCTGCAAAACTAAGTAGAAAGGAGCTGCTGGGAGGTTGTGGCTTGAGTTGTGTTAAGCCGGCTCCATTTCAAGACCAAATCTACAAAAAAGAAATTGTGTGCCAAGAATATTGTTCCTCCTTGATCATTCTGCCGAGAAGTTCAGAATCTCTATTGTTCTTGATCACTTTCTCCAAAGCACCAATCACAGCTAAGCTGGCTAATACTCCGAAACTAGAAACTCAAATACCACCGTGGTGAATAAAACTCGAACCCGGTATCTGATGCCCAGAAGGTGTGTGCCTCGACTATTGCACTGTGTGGAGTGTATCATATTTGGAGTTTGATTCTGGAAAAAAAAGTACCAAGACACCGATTGAAAAAGGTTTCATGTACCTGAAAGCATTTTCTTACATAAGATAAGATGGCGGGTGAACATTTTTTGATATTTATAAAACAAAGCAATGAGTTTTATCAATTAAATGGGAGTTCTGCTTTCCCGACTATTCTTTTCATGGTTTCTCTTCAGGTATACAAGATGTTGTCTAACAATTTTCCATGTCCAAATTGTTAGACATTTTTATCTTTAACGTAGAATGCAATGGCTCATTGCTAAACCAAAAACGGTTGAATCGAAGAATTCAACAGGGAATCCGTCTAAGATTTCATACATGCATAGCGGCAAATGAACGGATGTAAGACGTTTAACAAATTTTATTAACAAACTTACAACGTTATCTTTTAATTGATTTCGGTTATACTAAACATGATTCTGAACAGAAACTGATGAATTTTGACTAAGCCATGTTAGAGTATTTGAAAAGCTTCATTTACTTTTCATTTTCAAATTTCCATTCAAAGTCAGTTAAGTAATTACAAACGAACGGATCGTGCAATGTTAGAGCTGAAGATCTTTCAAAAAAACATTAAACGAAATGAACAAAAGTATTACGTATTACGTGTAATGAAAGAGATCATCAACGAAACATTTAAAAGCATTTTAACAATTTCTTTGATTTTACTGCAATCATTTACAATCATTCCTCAACACTTTTAATTAAATAACTTTCTGTTGTTGTTTTTCTTTCGGATGCTGGTAGCAAAGTGCAACATGCACATAGTTTCATCATGATGTAATATTTTAAAACGTTTTCAATTACTGTAGCATACACATGTAATTTGAAAACATTTAAACCATAAAAAATAGATTATACAGTTCTGCTTCAACAGCTTTTTGCATTTATTTATCTTAAATACGTCCATTTAAATCTTTTATGAGATGCGGTTATGTTTTTATGGTTTTATGCTGCTAAACGTTTCGGGGTTTTTGCGAATAGTGCGCTGGCTCCCTGGAGGAGCCACTAATACTATCTCGTTCAATGGAAAGGCTTGTGCAATAATTTTTCGCATAAAGTTAGTCTATTGCATTTGGTGATTCATATGAACTGCAATTTATTTGCTACTTTCTCAAAGAAAGCAATTTTTTAGGACGAATTCGCTTATTGACGGAGAAAGTTGAAGCCACTTCGCGTTAGAATTGAGTTTCAAAAGACTTAACTTACTTTTCACTAACGTGTAAAATCCCCCTACCCGCAGCGATCTCAGTTCGGAACCTCGGCCTTAGATATGTTGAAGACACCCCATTTCAAGACTCAATGCACGGTGATTTAGTCAGCACCACGCTTGACTTTGAATGCTACCACAGCAGCACCGATTGCTACTACATATGCAGGTCATCTGACGTCTGATACCAAATACTACCATGAGGGCTTAAGTCTTGGATCTGCTGCACAAAAAGCAAGTGCAGCAGTAGGACTATTTCCGGGTTTTTGATATTTTTTATTTCACAATAGTAATGCGTGTTTTGTGAGATCTTTGCAGCTTCAAATTCAGATAGAAAATTCAAAACTGTTATATCATTGATTTTAGTAACGAAATTTAATTTTAAGCCATGTGAGCCATCCAATTTGGGGTCAATTTCCACCACGACCAACAGTTAGAAACTCCATTGGGTCAACCCAATTTTCAAACATTTTTTCCAATGCAGTTGGTCTTATGTCGTCAATAGTACGTCGAATATTTTCTCACAATGCTGCCATTGGCAATGTTCTGTTAAGAAATACCAAGGACTCAATTTGCTCCCAAAATAAAGATCAATGGCGTCCAATCACATGATCTTGGAGACCATTTAGCTAGGATAAAGTTTACAATAAGTTCATAGATTCGCTGACTGTAGATTCACGTAATATAGAGCCATCCTGTTGGCATCAAATGTTTCCAAAAATTAATGCAGATCTATTTTTCTGTTGGCTGTAAACCTAGTTTTACAGTTTGGAATTAAATTTTTTGTAAAGGACCAAATCTACTCGCATCATTCTTGTATATTTAGACATTGAATCATTTGTTAAGAGAATATCCATGGCAAATTTCTGTCATCCCCTCTCCTCACAATGAAAAGTGTATCCAGTCTGAAAAATATTTGATTTGGTTAAGAAAGCTGTGAAGTAGAAGATTCTCCAGTTACCAGGTATGCAGACCTCTAGCCTAGGTAGTTAACACAATAAACAACCCTAGCGTAGGCACCTCGAGGTTGCGCTCAATGGCGCAAAGTTTGAACGATATGGTGGAGGCCCAGCAACGAATTTTTAAAATTTGTTGTAAAATTATTAATTATTATAAAATTATAAATTCATTAATTTATAAACATTTTTTTTTCATCCAAACACTCACAGGCACAATTAGCCACCCTTTTTGTTTGCATGAAGTACAACTTATCGCAGGTTTTTTTTTTGCATTGAGTGGGTACTTAGAAAATAAACATAGACAGTTAGTCAATCTCTAGTTCGTTCTCAAATTAGTTCCGCAGTAGCTTTTATTAGAATCAGTCGTTATTTGACATTATTACCATGACGTTACCGTGATTACATTATTGGTTATCTTTTGACGTATTGCTTTTGGGTTGACAAATTTATTTTTTAAAGATTATTTATATACTTTAAAAACATAAAAGGCCGCTAAATGCGATTCAATTGCATACCTCGAACGCTTGATGAACCTCAAGCCACGGTATGGGATGCCATCAGACAGTATCAGGAGACTGGCTCAAATACCTTGAGGCCAAATCGAGACAGATATCGCTGCACTTCCACCCGAGATAATCGCTTTATTGTCACCAACGTGTTAATAAATTGTACACGCTTTTGCACTGCTACTGAAATTCGTACATGTCAGTTTGAGGTTAGAAATGTTGTGCTGGTGAACATACGATTAAAAGAATAGCAAAAAGTAATTTAACGAGTTTCCTGCGGCTCGCGACTCAAAGCCTTACCCAAAGCACCGTTGATCTACACTTGTGAAGAGATTTGTGATTAGCCGGTTGTTGGACGGGTCTTGGTTGATTGTTTATTGGACCAGTGGACTCAAATTGATCCACCACACTGCGAATAGTCCTCTAAATGGGCGAAGCACGCAGAACTTTGCGCGAACAGAATACCCATTTTATCATTTGCACGTGCTGTCGAACGCTATATCCATCTATGGTGATTTGCAAAACAGACTGAATAAACGACAGTCATTTGACAGATGTGATTTCAACAATATGGCCGCTATCAGTTGTCAATGTTCGGAAGTCCTCATTGGACAACCCTTTTAAAAACCAATGCATCTGGAAAACTGGCTTTGAAGTCCCTTTGATGTGAGTTTGTCAGTTTGTGCGAAGTCTTCACACTTTTAAGTGGTTAACAACCACTGACATAGACAATCAACATCTACAAAATCGCCAAAAGGGTAAGAACAAGTTATTGCTCAAAACGGTCATTTCTTAATCGTATGTATAAAAGCAGAAACATCTGCAAAAAAGAAGTTTATTGCATATTGCTGAAAACATGTTAAAAAGAATGCATGTCGTGTTTTCTAGCTAATACATTACATACTTGGGGTTGTACAGGGGCTACAAACGTCAACAGCATAAAGGCAAAATGTCGAACATGAGCTTAGTGACGAAGTTTGAATAAGGCACTAGGTATACAGGATCCGAAAGATAGACGACTCCTGTGGCACACCAATTGTGACTCTTCTCTTGTGACCACTTCCGTGTCGTGATCGTCACAAGGATATCGATATTACCAAATATTTATAGATCCAGATTACAAGTAGGAATCCTTTTTAGTAAATAATTTCGATCTAGTCTGCTGTTTACTAGTAACACACCAGGAAGCAATAATGCTTGAAAACTCGAAGTTGAAAAGCATGATCATGAGAAAGATTAATAAAAAAGGATGGTCAACAATAGTCAACTTGCATCTCTTCATTAATCATGATAAGTTGTCGGAGAGACTAAAAAACTGTCTTGAATCGATTTTTCGGGAGTAGGTTCTTGGTTCAAGGATATGTTTTTGCATAATGCTCTGGGATAGCATAATAGTCTCATAGCTAAATGGCAGACAAACCAAGTGGCCAGAATAAGGAGAGGGAACTGTTAATTTACATTTTTATCAACACACACAACTTGTAGATTTAATATCGAAAAAAATCATACGGGTGTAATTGATAACTTTATTCACTCCAAAAAAAAGGTTTATCATAGACATCTACGAAATTAAAAAATCGAGTTTCGTGTTTGATATTGACGACTTCTAAGCTAGACATGCCAGTAAATCCATTTAAATTCTTATGTGACCCCTAAGAAAAATTAATTAAACCATGAAACAGAAAGCTCTATCCGAATCTACGATAAAATCTCTAACCAGAAATGGAACAACATAAAGTGAGATGCAATCAGTTGTATCTAATTCACAGCCAATAATCCATTACTGTCGACCAGAATAAACGTTCATTCAACTTTATCGTCTTTCCAGTTGCTGAGCAAATATGCTCGCATATATGTTGCTTTGCCTTCCTACATATGTGTGCATCTAGCCATCATCATCAATGCTACCAATTGAGTTCTTATCAAATTTCAGATGACCAACAACGGCCAGGTAGAAAATATTTACCGAAAAGAATCTTTTGTCACCTTCCGCTGAATTCCTCTTACCTCTTCGGCTGAAAGGAATTTTCTTCAAGATTAAATTCATAACTCAATGGTAGTCTAGTTAAATGGTAGGAACCAAATTTTCTACTCGTTTGTAAATAGTTGATAAGAAAACGGAAACATTAGTTAAATATTTTGGTCAAATATTTGTGGAAATTGTTCAGGGTACTTGCATGACTGATGATTGTTAGTAAATCTGGTACACTATTGGGAATTTCCACTGAATTTCCTGCTGAAGTCTGCAATAAGATTTTTTAAACTCCTTCATTGTCTTATTTCCCAATATTTTCAATATCTTACAGACAATTTCAAATGGGAAATAGACCACATGGTAATCTAGAGCTGAACGTTATCTGGAATAATGAAGCATTCCTGTGAAAATGCATTATCATACTCCTTTTTCATAACAGTCTCTATAAAGAACCATCTTCAAATTTAAAATTAAATTACAGACAGTTTTTGCCCTTCCAGTCAACAGAATTAAAGATAAGCAAGAGGAGACCATTATCCTGCAGCTTCCGAATTGGTCAAGCAGGATATACACGTACAGTTTAAAAAGGAAGTATTCCTTCAAAACACACATGTATTTCAAAGGATTTCATCTAGCGAATGAGCTCATTGCTACATCAACTCGAGAAGCCTCGAAAGAAGTAATTGAGGCACTTTATATGAAAGAACGATAATTGAGGGTATAGAACTGGGTATCCGGACTTGGACATAGACATGTCAAAAGGCCCCTACTTTTGTAGAATGACATTCCAGTTGTTGTGGGTGATTAACAAAAATTGTATCTTAAAAGCCATAACGTTGACATCAAAAGAGGTTCCTTACTTCAGAAAATATCTGCTAAGGCTAAAGAGCACAAAAAATACACTAACACTAACAGAGATGGAAACTACAAAGGAGCAGAATATCATGTCACAGAGATGAACAACCGAAGTTCTCTTAGAAAACCAGCATTCTATTTCGACAGGTTTCTTCTTCTTTTAAGACTTCAGGATTTTCAGTAACTCAACTCATTCAGCATCAACTTCTTTGTTGCTGTCTCCATTCTTTCCATTGATCACAAAAGAGGTATTCAGACAAATGGGTATCGACATAGATTGCGTGTGACTAGACATGGCTTAAACCGCCAAAAACATAACCAAATATGTCCCGAAATTAAGTCCCTAAACGGAAGGACATTTCAAAAATACCAATAGTTCTCGGCAGAAACTGATTTTCCTCGAAGAAGTTTTTCGTTATTTTGAGGAACACCCTTGTGACCATGAACTATGTAAAGTCACTAAGGTGGGAGGTCAGGGCTTTTATGAATATCAGATATAAATATCTTTTATGAATATCAAAATCCTTTGTTTGACTTAATTTTGACAAGTTAAATTTTACAAGAGGACCCACAAGCATTACAAAAAATAAGGTCAAGTTGCTTATCGATATTTAGTGATAAAAGGTGAAAAAAGTAATGGCGAGAATTTCCGACCATTTGGAGAATTTTCGGAACGAAAAAACTTTTGAGATCTCATCAAATAGAGCTCGATTCGCAAAGATGCATCGCAGGGAGAAATTTCGTATAGAATTTCGCAGACGAATTACATAGAAACTCGCTAGGGTTCCCCATATTTAAGGAATAAGGGTGCTAGATCCTCTTGGATCTTGGACAAGGATGGATGGACAAGTTTTGAATATTGATACAGTGCCAGGAGGTCTTAAAATGAGTTTATCCCTTGCATAAGGATATGCTCTGATTCCTGATTCGTCCAATGTTGTTGTTGAGCTCCCGAAAAAAAGGGTCTTATACACACTAAGGAATTGATGCTCATTAGCAGGACTTTAAATTTTTATGCAGAATTAATATTTTTTTTTGGGTATTATTGAATATTAGAAAGAAAAGGATTATGTCGAAAAAAGCATTAAGGGGCGCTATGTCCTCTGGGATTGTAAGTATGGGATGTTCATTCAATATGTTTTTCTGTTTTAAAAATAGAGCTTATCCCCTGTAAAAGGATCTGCTTTGATTTCCCTAATGATATAGTTGTCCTCCCAGGAAATTGGGTCTTATATAGACTAAGAAATTGATTGTCCTGAGCAGAACTTTACATTTCCATGCAAATTTTTTTGAGTATTGTTGAAAGTTCAATATGAAAAGGATGATTATCTTTAGAAATGGGATATACCACATTAGCTTTCCTAGTTTTTTTTTATTAGGATTTATATATTTCGGCTTGTCCTTGTCAAAAGGCTCATTTTATGCGAATTTTTTAAGGAGACAAAAGGTGTTCGCATAGAAAGCTGACTGACAAAGTTGCCAGGTATGAAATTAATCGAAAATTTTTGGGACCTCAAGGAGAGAGAGGAGAAGAAAGCAAAGAGATCGATAAACAATGAAAATTGGACCATTGAAAAGACGATTCAAAAGGAGAAATGGCAGAATACCGCTCAAATTTGAATTACTAGTATGACCCTTTCGATTTTATCCACGCAGTGCAATTGTGACGAATGTGACTTAAAAATATTGAATTTAACCTTTTTCGTTTCCTTAATGATTTGTTTTTTGTTAAACCAAATTTTTACCAACGTGACTTAAATTTCGTATAGAAAGTACCGAACGAACTGCAAAGAAACTCGCTAGGGTAAAAATTTTGACAAATTTCTGAAAAAAAACTGAAAAGTCAGACAAAAATCAATGGTAGAACTGAAGGTCTTATTGCTAACCAGGTTCATAATTTAAAAATTCAGGAAACTTTCTGTCTGAAAAAAACTATTATGCCGGATTATTGGGCCCAGGGTTTGGACCCGAAAATTAAAAAAAAAAATTATAAATTTACTTTTTTGGGAAAAAATGCTAAACATTCATAATTTCTATTTGAATTTTTTTACGCACTTCGAAACTTAATTCAGATACAATCCTTTTTGTGGACCTATGGGAAACAGAAGAAATTTCGAATTAACTCCACATGTTACAACAGTTTATTTTTGAGTATGTAATTAATTAATGTGCAGAAATATGCATATATCATTTCATAGGCTGGCGCCTTGTGGACGTGTTGTTTCTCATGTCCAACATCTGATAAAATTGCATATTAAAATGCACATTCGTCGACTTGTATTTTAAAGATAAATCGATACGTATAAAAAACAAATCAATCAATTCAAAATTGTTGTGTTAAGGCTGATTGCATTTTTTTTTTCGACTTCTTATTTTTTCCATATCAGCGACGAGCTTAGGCTAAAATAATTTTTGGTAAATAATTCACGTTTTAATATAAACTAAGGTTGGTGTGGTATAAATTTCATGTGTGGCATTAATAAATATTTACGATACAATCTCTTGTGTTAGTACAGTTGACATCGCGAAATGTATGCAAATAATCGGATCAAATTTGCTGTCTATAAATTGAATTGTGTAACAAACTTGCTCTGGAATTTGAAATGAAAGCTGTCAATTTCATAGCAAAAAATGTAAAGCGAAACTAATGTGCTAAGACACTAATACTTGCTCTTGTTTAAAATAAATATGAATGTAACCCGGTTAGGATATTTGCGAATATTTTCAGTAAAGTTTAAGATAGAAAAAAATACACTAGATTGGCACTTATAAGATTTGTTGTCTGAATAATGAACCATTCATGCAACACTCACGAATTACATAATCCAGCGTGGCAGACTCAGGAACATTTTTTTCTGCACATTCACTCACTTTCTTCTTATTCTTTACACTTTCTTTCGGCATCAAACAATAATGGTTAAATCCATACATGCTAGTGTTAAAAGTGACCGGAAATATCACAGAAATAAGTTCCAGTGTGACCGCAAAACCAAAATCGTTTAAATCATTCATAACTAAAAGAAATTTCATACAATTGATTGCAATTTTTCATGTTCCACAATTAACGCTCGTTAGGGAATTTTCTTTTTCGAATGAAACAGAAACCGTGTTACATATCCTGCCTTCGTTCCGCGGAAAGTACGCATAAATGTAGTTGAATAAAATCAGAAACAAAACAAAAAACTGTGGAACAGATAACAAGAGTTTCTAAGAAATTGCGTGTTGCGCCCACAACTTTTATTTCTAGGAAATCTTCAACTTACCAGCAAGCACGAGCAGTACAATGAGGGACTAAATGAGGGACTTTGCACGTGAAAAACAAAATTTAAATAGATTTCAAATAGTCGAATTCGAGCTGTTTTGGATTAATTAATCTTACATACAATAGGCGAGCGGCTTATTGTTAATAAGGTGTATTGCATAATACAACTTTTGACGCCTCCAACGGAGGCGGCTTTTGTATGTGTATTTGATGGTAAGGTACCATGTGAAACATAATTTAGAAAGTGCATTCAAGTGTTCGGTCTTAAACGAGGGCCTTCGATGTCATGTTGGCCATAAACTGAGATACACCTGTAGATTTGATTAGGTAACTAATGGATCGATTGTATTGGGCAAAACTCATAATATATTGCCTTCTTGCTAATCTATTCACATGCTTCGAGTTTAGTTGAGAGTACGCTTCAGCGCAAGCTTAGATAATGCTTCGAATTCAATCCTGGTCGGTCGCTACAAGAAAAAAATTGCGTCAACTTTCATAAAGTTTTCTTTATTATTCTGGAGCGTTTTCTTTGATAGACATAAAATCCAGATTGAGTTGTCTGGCAGGAAAGTAGATAATTCATTTAACTCATTGTTAGCGGTTTTATTTAAGAAAATTTAACATATGTACTTTGAAGTGCAAAACTCTAAAGATTATTGTATCTTTTACTATTTCATTACATGTCTAGTTGTGCAGACCAGTTATAAGACGACGCATCATTCAATTGAGAATTTTATATCGATGTTGATACGTCCCCTGACCTCCCTACCCTACGTTCCCTGGCCTCCCTATCCTACGTTCCCTCCCGCCCTATGGGTCGTGAGGCGTCTTGGAGACCTCTCATTACAAGAAAAATGGTACACGAGAAGGTGGTTAGGTCAGAACTGCTTCTAATGATAATTTCCCCGATGGTACTTTATTATATTCCGACCCCAGAAAACGTCATACTACTCAATCATTTGTTATTCAGGGATAACAATTCTTCAGGCAAACGTGACATCAACTATCTTTTGTCGAAAATCCAAAAAACAAAACCGAGCCTTCCTTTTCATTTTATGCTTTTTCTTGGGATCCATCAGGGCATTAACAGGTGAGTTGTGCCAAATTATGGCATTCAGACGAAAGGAACGTGTTAGAGCATCTCATATCAGCTTAGTTCCCAGAGGAGACTTTATGTTTTAAGAGCCCTAAGCTTAAGTGATCTGAAAGTGGTCTTTGAACGTAGTACGAGGCTAATCTCAGAGCTTTCGACGACCACTGATAGATTTAAGCCGAGCCTGATAACCTTCAGTCCAGTGAATTCGCGGGATTTCTCACATTATATAGAGGACAAAGAGGTATCAATATGAACCCTGAGGGTCTATAACAAGCACTGACCAACAAAACAACCCAACCAATCCTTGATCAAAGGTCAAATCACCTACTGCAATACAAAAAAATGGAAAATGTAGATACAGAACTACGTTTCAGTTTTCTTTGAAGATTAATATATTATAACCTACTGATCTTACAATCAATCAAATTTTCTGAACAGAATGTTCCAGCTATCTTTAATGTGAATATGTGAACATAACAAATACTACTGTGATGAAAAAATAAGGTGAAATTGTTTATAAAATGTACATTCTTTATTTATTCTTCCAAATCAATTTCATCACCTTCATAGTAACCCCCGTCCGATAAAACGCACTTTTGCCTACGCTTTTTCCAGTCCGCGAAGCAGTCGGAATAGTCTCTTTCCGGTATAGCCTTCAAGACCTTCTTCGACTCTGTTTTTTCCTCAACCTCAATCGTGTCAAAACGCCGTCCCCGCATTGGCCTTTTGAGTTTGCAGAATAGCCAAAAGTCACACGGAGCCAAATCAGGCGGATACGCTGGTTGCGGATTATATGAGTCGAGTTTTTGGCAAAAAAGTCGCGCAGAACCAATGTAGTATGACATGGTGCATTATTGTAATGAAGGAACCAAGAGTTGTTCACCCATAATTCTGTCCATCTAGACGAATCGCTTCACGCAAACGAAGCATAACGCTCAAATAATATTTTTTGTGGACACTTTCGTCCGGCGGAAGGAATACATAGTGCACCAAATCACAATAATCAAAGAAAACTGTCAACATGACCTTGATTTTTGATTGACTTCGCCTTGGTCTTTTCGGTCTTGCTTCACCTTTTTCTTGATTATTATATCTGGACACCTATTTTCTGGATATTTTATGGATTGGTCGTTGCTTTCAGGGTCGTATGCGTAAATCCAAGTCTCGTCTCCAGTAATGATGCATTTTAAGTGGTCCTGATAGTCAGACAGCAAAGTTTCACAACCATCAAAATGACGCTGTTTTTTCAAAAAATTGAGTGATTCTGGCACCAATCGACACTTGACGCGTTTGAAACACAAAACATCTTTCAATGGTTTGGGCTGAGCCAAATGATATTCCAAAACTATCAGCGAGGTCTCTTATTGTCAATTGACGATTTTCAAACACTAAATCTTTGGTTTTTTTAACGTGGCCCTCGTCGGTAGACGTTGATGGTCGTGCAGAGCACACTGTCCGTCTTCAACGCGTTCTCGGCCCGCTTTGAACTCGTTGTACCACTTACAAACGTTGTTTTGTGCCATAGTTCGATCACCATAAGCCTTCCGCAACATTTTCAACGTGTCCACACAAGAATATTCGTTCCGCAAACAAAATTTGATGCAAGTTCTTTGCTCAATAAAATCACCCATTGTAAAAATCGAAAAATTCACTTTTGGTTGTTTACAAAACACGTGTAACTCAGAGATAATTAAACCTTTTGACAAACAGATGCTTGGCAAATGTCATAGACAGTCCTACCAACCTAGAAAAAAAATACCTGCTTTCCTAATGCCCAACTTTTTGATCCCAGTAGTATGTTCACATATTCACGTTTCTGCTGGAAATTTTACAGGAAGTTGTATTTGATTTTAAGTTTCAAAAACATGATGATGATAGCAAATAAGCACTTTTTTTCCACATTTCAGACCCCAAGTCCAACATTTAGAAGCCAGTTTTCGAATACCCCAACTGGATTTTAGATACTTGATTACTGTCAGGCTACTAGTTATGAAATAGACGTAATCATCCGTACCTAGATTGATATAATATAACCATGACCAAGCACTGTCAAATGTAATTTGCATATTTCGTTCAACTTAAAGGATTGATTCTAAAATCCATTTATGGCCGAAGTCCTTGATTTTCTAGCTCTGAATTTCAAATTAAGTACTGTCCTTAGGTCTGTGTCTTTTGTTGAGATTATTGCTGGAAATAGCTCAAAGAGCCCTTCGTGTCGCACTTCCCAAGGTATAATAAAATATTGTGAATTTTATTATTCAAAAAGGAATTGAACGCTTGGATTTTCAAAAAATCTTCATCCTAAAAAGGCACGTACGACCTACGTAGCGTATTCCACTAGCCCTCAAACATCCCAGTTTCATGAGAAGGATTACAATCTTTGAAATAAAAGGCAAATACACTTTTACGGCCCTTATGAAACGTATTCTTAAATACCGTTAAAAAGGTGGTTTGAGGGATATCAAGAAATTGGTCAGACTGGACCGTACAGTCTAGAAAACTCACCAACAGTGTCGACAGTTGGCAACGTTGAAAGAATGGGTAGCATTAGTACTCCAGATCCAAATAAACTCGGAATAGAACTAAGTAGCCTTCAGAACGAATCTACTAAGCCTGCAGAAACTGCATTGATCCGGCAAATGAATTCTATCGATGTACAAAGAAAACTGTTGCTGATATGGTTGGCAAAGCAAAGGATCCGGTCGATGAGCCAACAGGATTAAAGTCCATAGCACACTATGGGAAAGATTTTATCCACTTTAGCGGCAAGGGCGCTAGAACCTCTTGTATTTTTAATTTTTCGTTTAATTTTTCGTGACATTGCCTCAGTTTTGGGAGATCTTTGAAAATGACCTCGATTTTCACAAAAAGATGTCCTCTGATCCTTTTGAGAAATTGATTACAAGCGATTCTATGAACACGCCCGATACAAAGAGCTTCCAGAAAATTGGATCTTCTACAAACTTGAGAATTGATTCTCATTATGAGAACTTTAAATTTTCATGCAGGATCGCAAAGGATTAGCTTCTTGCCAAGCCCCGTACACAATGCGAAAATGTTTGAAAAATGTCCAAATTGGGCTCTGGTACTTTTTGGAGTCATCAAAAACAAACGTCACTCAATTATCAAGCCTTTGGGTGCTGCGACTCCTCAATAGAGACAGAGAGTAACAATGAATTACCTTATTACATTTATTGATGATAATTTTGGTGATGTTTGTATCCACGTTAGCAATTTAAATGTAACATTGATTTTAAAATATGATCCAGAATCAACAATTGGATCAATTGAAGGAAAACGAAAATATATTCTCCACCAGCACAGTGGGTGAACGGCGCTGAAGAAGTCAACTCTTCTGTCCATAAGTCACCCTTCTGTTCCGTGTCAAAATAAGGTGGCGCCAAGTTCTCGCTCAAGTTCTGTAATGGACTTTTGATCTAAAGCAAACAAATTGGCTGGCGTCAAGGTGCTCCTCCGTTTTTTCGTTCTGCAAATCCTAGGATTGGAAATTTGACGAAAATCGAACATTCAAAAAACAGCTGTTAAGACTCATTTTAAGCAGGAAGATGCACTAGACTCTTTGGCGGGCAAAAGAATGTTAAAAATCTAACCCATAATTTTTGAGATTTCAGATAATTTACTACTTCCCAAAACACCACCACTGCGATGACTAAGACAGATTATGCTTCAGAAAATTGAGAACCAAAAAAGGAGAAAAAAAAAGGAGAACCAAACTATTTAGGAATTTAGCTGGGTAAGCGAGATAATAAAAAAAACTGTAAAGACTTAGAAAAAGTAGTTTTGATGAATTGATTAGTTTTAAACTTGAGAGAAATAACTTATGGAAAAAAATTCAACGGTAGTATAAACAACTAGACATCCCTTGGAAAATTATCATTTAATATTTTTTAAAGTTTAATACGTTTTAACGATATCTTTTAATAGTATATCAATGAACAATTTCGAATACCAATTCTCTTTTTCAAAAATTTTTTTAAGAATCTTTTTTCTTTCAATAAAAAATTTTCTTTCAATAAATTTTCTGAATTTAAAATATAAGGAATATATTTATTCGCCCTATTTCTATTCGCCTCGAGGTGCCGGATCTACCCTTGATATTATATTAAGCGATGATACTATTGGTCCTTCAGATCCAAGTGTATTACAAGCGCTATCATCTTCTCATTCACCAATGCTTTTCACACTTGACTTAAAGGGAGTTTATCGCTATAAACGCAATCAAGCCTTCCTCTTCAAAAAAAACTGACTGGAGGAAATTTCGAAGACATATTAACGACAATATATCGATTTCGCAAAATACGTTAAATTCTTTGAACACTGCGCATGCGGTCGACGGAAAAATCAACGAATTTAAGAACATTATTTGGAGGGGTATAGAATAAAGTGTGCCAAATATACAAGCTTCGAATTAGATCAGGAAGCTCTGAAGCTTATTCGGACCCGAAATAACCTAAGAAGACAGTGGCAAAGATCTAGGGATCCGACCTTGAAGTTAAGTGTGAACACACTCACTAAAGTAATCCGGAACAAAGTCTCAAACCTACGGAATAAGTACTGGAATCAAATGCTCCAGAGCTTAGATTATAGCTGAAGGAGACTTTGGTGCTTAAATAAAATATTCAAAAGAAAATCTCACAACCTCTCCTACCCACTTAAAGACGCAAGTGACCAGTAGACTCACTCTTTTGAAGAAAAAGCAGAAATTCTTGCTGATAAATTTCATAATTACCACAACATCTATCACAGAAACGATGATAGATAATTCTTTGCAAAGTATATCTAGAACATCTGACTTGCCCCCTGGCGCTTACATCAACACTAGAGAAATAGTCAGGCAACTAAAAAAACTTAAGAATCGTACAGTTGTGATGCCAAAGATCTGCCAAAATCTGCCAAAGAAAGGGATTGTTCTCACTTGCCTCTTATTTAATGCGTGTCTCAAACTACATTATTTTCCACTCGCCTGGAAACAAGCTGTTGTAGTACCACTTCTTAAGTCTGGGAAGGACATGAGCCAGATAGCTACAGGCCAATAAGCCTATTGCTAGCTTTTGGTAAACTCTTCGAAAAGTTAATCCCAAAAAGACTTACAGACTTTGTGGAAAATGCCAACATACTTCCTAACTTTCACTTTGGTTTCAGACACGGTTATTGAACGGAGCACTAGCTGCATCGCGTCTCAAATGACATTAACACAGCTCTAATAGGTAAACAATCAGTTGGAATGGTTATCATTGATATTGAGAAAGCATTCGATAAAATTCGGAAGGAGAATTTGCTTTATAAGCTCCAAGAGTACAAGACTCCAACATACTTACGTAATTTGATAGCTTCCTACCTCAAAGATAGATCATTTAAGGTAAAGGTTCGAAATAGCACCTCTACTTTGAGAAGCATCCTTGCTGGTGTTCCGCAAGGCTCCTGTCTGAGCCCTGCCCTTTTCAACATGTACACCTCCGATCTTCCTACAAGCGAGCACTGTCAAATAGCTGTCTTTGCGGACGATACCTGCTTTTATACTTCAGGAACTCACCCAAGTACCAAAACAGCTAACATTAGAGACTTAATGCTAGCTGTTATGGTGCTATTAACTTTTAAGGAAAATCTGCAGTACCTTGGGCTAATGTTGGACAAGAAACTCATGTTCAAAGACCACATTGAACGAATAAGGCTTAAAACCTTTGATTCTGTACTAGAACTGTATCCACTATTCAACAGAAGGTCCGAATTGAACATAAAGAATAAGATAATAATTTTAAAGATGGTCATTCAGCCTGCTATATTATACGGAGCGCCTACTTGGAGCCAATGAGCAAAATATTTGAAATCAATGCTTCAAGTCACTCAAAACAGGTACTTAAAAATGGCGTTAAACAAGCCTTTTTATTTCTGACCAAGTCCTGTAAATGTTTAGAAATAATAAAGAACTTATTATTATTATTAAATACGCCTTACGAATAAGAACCAAAATTGTGAATTTTAAAATCTTGAGTGATGGGGTAAAATGATAACATTTGGCCAAATGTAAACGATGCTAAAAGCTGTAAAGGATAAATTCATTAAGAATTTTTTAACATCACACATGCGAAGCGTACTTGATTTCACGATACTTCGGTGAATTTTAAATGATTTTTTTCACCGCAATTATTGACGAGGTCGATTAAATCATCCTCAATAATTTTTTTGATATGCAAATTAATTTCTCCAATTTTGAAGAAAGTGCAAAGCGTGTATATTAACTAGCGCTAAAACTACCTGTAACCCACTTGTAGATAGAGAAGCAAACACTCCAATTAGCAAAAATCTTATTTATGAAAGTGAGCATGAGAAGGAAAGAGAACACAATAACTGGCATTATAAATTTGAATTCATTGAAGGTAGGCAATTACGAATAGTAGACAAACTGTGCGTATGCCATTGTGCACGATTAAAGAGACATGTAATGAGTCCTCTAGTGTTGCTTTATTCACAAATACCAATGCCTTTCGACAGGCATTGGCCGTGTGTTATTTAGTTGGAATTTTGCCCTAAGTGTTAACGCTTTCTTATCGTAACATCGTGGTGAGAAGATGTAGTTGATAGACCAACAGCCGTAAAGAGGAAAACAGCAGACCCACAAAGTTTCAAATCCTAGCAATCCTAGATGTTAAGAAACGATTATTACCAGAATTTGTTAATTCTTAGAAATAATCAAGACATTGCAACATCCAGTTTTTTAGGAAAAAATCACGAAAAAATCGCTAAACAAATCATTTAAGCATCCATTTATACTTAAAAATTCCAAAGTGATTAAACAATGATATTCAATTTGTATAAATTTGCTAAAAAAACCTAAGACAAATGCTACCAGTAACGTTTTCATTTCACTGGAATGCCATGATTTCAAACTTTTACCTTGACCGGTTTCGAAACTTTGTCTTCCCATTAATAATTATTTGAAGCATGAGTCATTTTATCCACTTCATATCTTTCGGACCAGTTGATGACAATCTTCACATTGAATTCATATACTCATAATAAATATCGATAAAATATTGAAAACATATACCTGTACCTACATATATGTTCATATAATATTAACAATTTTTTTCTTACTAAGACGGTTTCAGAAAAGACTTGAAATGAAAATTTTATTGAATAATTTTTGAAACGAGTTCTCAAAGATGCTGTGGAATTTCTTAAGTCAAAATAAAGTGACTTGTTCTATGGCGTATGCAAATATTAAGATACATGCATGATGTTCATTAACCTTTTGCTAATACTCGCGAACTATAATGAAAAAAATAAAATGAATAAAATGCTATAAATGTCTGAATTGAGAATTATTGCTTTTTCGATGTTACTATGTGCTACTTAATTAATTTATGAAAGGACCCTACATGCATGGTTTTAAGAGAGACACATTTGTTTTTTTTTCTTTCTAGTTTTAATTCAATCGCAAAGAAATTTTCAGTAAAATAAAAAAAGGTTAAAAATAATCGGATTTGTGGGTTGAAGTAGTAATTTTTAATGATCACTTAGATCGTTTTTTTAAAGGAGTTTTGTGGTCGTTTATCAACCCTGGAACTTACACGAAAGCATGTTTTGAAAAAAGGACTGAATAGAAGTCCACAGACGAGTGTTCAGGCAATCAATTGATTCAAATGATGCCATGTATCCCTTCTCGGTTCGTGACACATATTTAATTCAGTTGTGATCACTATCCAACAGGCTGCTGTATAAGGCAAATAGGGACTTCCTAGATTCCAAATTACTTTCGATATTATTATTGTATTTGTTTTTTATATTTTATTTAAACGTTTTCCCATTTTTTATGATTTATCGCAATAGAGCCTGTTCTTTCATTAACAACTGGCAACGACTTGTGATATTTTTACTTACTTGTAGCATTATCCTTTTTGGATATCTTTTAAAGGTGTTGAACTTTCTTTTGCTGAACTCCTCAGTTTTGATTGGCTTTCGGAAAATTTTTCGACCAAGAATCCACTTTCTAGTAATTTTCATACCCGTTGACGACAATTACACATTTTTTGGTTCGCGGAGCTTAGAACATGATATTTAGTGTATAGTAGACGACATAAGAGTGCGAATTTGAAAAGTCAAGTCAAGTCACGTCAGTGATTCCAAAAAAATAAAGATCAATAGCACTTCTGACGAGAATTTTTTCCAAAAAACCAACATAACCATGACATCCGATTGTCCACATGTCAAAAATAGAAAAGGAAGTCCCAATCATCGGGGTTTACGTCGTGAATGAGATAATTTTATGCATACTCCCAACTCAAATTTGTGATTCTGAGTTCGTACGCCACTGTGATATCTTGAGATCTTCAAACACAACTATTTAGCATCTAAAGAGGACCTTTCAAAGGCCCATTTTAGTGTATAGTTACAAAGTTTTTGTATTCTAATGATTGGTAATACTTTTATTATTGTCATTATGCCGTCCAATCATACATCTGGAGCCGTAGTTTAACCAAAAGCAAGGAGACACTGAATAGTCCCTGACTCAGCCATTTAGCAGATACGGGTATTACGGCGGGATACGGCCTAATCTGAAGTAATTTTTCACACAGTTCCAGGAAAAAATTTCGGTATGACAAGGAAATGTGGCGCTAGCTATCAAGTTGCTATTCGCGAATGGCAGTCTGAAAATCGGTGCGTATACAAGCCTTCCATTATCAAAAAAATTTATTATTGTTGATTCGATCGTTTTCGTTATTATATTCATTAACATTATGACAATCTTATTATGATTTAAAAGGATATCTTATTCCATGATGGAATATGACATGATGAAAATTGCAGCAAGGACAAATGCAGCGAGCTTTTGTAATATAATCTGACCCAGTTCTTTTACTTTCGTGGAAAAGGGGAATATTTCGTGCAATTCCAGACTGATTTTCTGATTTCCAGAATTATTTTTTCTGATTTTGATTATAGGAATGCCATTTCTTGTTGCCACAAACAACAACGTGCGTTTCTGACCTTGTTTCTTGCTTGGTTCCTATTTTTTGGAAAATTTTTAATACTTTCTGCTTCTTTTACAAAACTTATATGAGCAAGTAATACAAGCTGATTTTTAGTCCACTTTTTCTTCGTTTGAGAGGAAACCTGGATTACGACACAACTTTGTAGTGTGATCCACCAGTTTATTGACTTTGAAAAAGTTTTCCAAAGATATTTTTTCAAAGATGTAACCGAATTAAGAAACGCACGAGCAAGAGTTAATTGGAGCTTTACAGCCAAAATTTTACGCCTAAAATTCAATTTCAAAATTTTTAAACCACAGAAACGTCTGACCCGAATGCTTTTACCGGTTTGCAAGCAATATTTTCTTATGCTATTGGAATGTTTTTCTAGCAGCTGTCATGAGCGGTTTGACAGTTGGTAGCACTCAATCTACTGAACCCTGTAAAATGGATCAGCCATCAATTCGAATTATTTCTGGGGATTTCATGTTGTATTCTCTTTCAATTTTTTTAATCGTCTCCTGAATAAACAGAACAAATAGAAAACCATTCAAAAGAGATTTTGACCAATCAGTGACCAATCAATGTCAGTGTGTTAAATTTTTCCAATGATTTTTCGATGAATTTACATTTTAAATGTAGGTTTAACGCTTTTGCAATGATTCTTGGTCGTAAAAATGTTGTATTCTACTTGAATTTTCAAAAAATCACGCAGATTTTTCATTTTTAACGCTCGAAATATTCTTGAAAATCTTTAAACTGCACTTCAACACATGTGCAGTTTCGGAATACTAATCGACGACAAAATAGAGCACTTAGCCATCTGAAGCCGCTGATCTCGGATCAAAGTGCGTATAAAATTATCCAGGATCACGATTACTTTTTGGATTTTAGCTATGGTATGCAGATAGGAGGGCAGTTGGATTCCAAACCGAAATATCCTCGCTATCAGAGGGAATTGTGTACAAACAAGTTATTTGTTAATAAACTTATGTGCAAAAGTATAATGACCGAATTAAGGACTAGCTTTGATTTGTAAAAGCAATTATGATTATACTGTCGAATTCCCAATAAACTCCATCCAACACTTCGGATAGGTGATGCTTGGAGTTCATTTCAGATCATTTATGCTTTTCTTCGAGATATCTTTAGCTCCGTCAAGATACTTTAAGTTTATTATGAAGAAATACATCCGTCGAAAGTGAGACACAGGTACGTTTTGTTGTCATTCCTTGAGTTTAACATAGACCGCCAGAGTTCATAGTTATGCCAGATTAAATTAAACCTGATTTGATAGGGATAGTGTTTTCGCTGCAAAAAAGATCTACTTCAGCACCAACGTACGAAGGATCCTTACGAACATTGAAGTTTGCTTCTGACTACTCTTACAGAGCTAATACAGATCAATGAAAGGTTTCGCATCGACTTGCTTCCATATCATGAGACCATTCTTAAAAAACGGAACATGCCTAAGAATATCGCAAACGAAACCACAAAGAAGCTCTTAGTAATGTCCAAAGTAGGCATTAGCCAAGTGGTTTTGCGGTTTCCCCTTTAAATTTTCTTCGGTGTATGAGGCAAGAGGTTTCAAAAATAATCCTGTCATATGCGGTATATAAGATTCAGGCATTCGAAAAAATAAAATTATTCGAGAAGCCTCTCTTGTGAACGGTCGGGTACTTACAAGCCAAGTTGAATTTTTTTGAGCCATCAAGACTCCTTGCAGCTGAAACTGGGCAGAATCCTATATTTTTTGACGGCTCAAAAAGCCATCAAAAAATGTTAAAAATCGATTGTTACTCTTTGAAAAAAAAATTTTATAAAAAAGGATACCGATTTGCTTAGTGATCCGCGTATTATTCGTATGTAATCTAAGTTGTATGCCAAGCAGAAAATTTTCTGCGAAATTTTAAATCTTTTCAAGACTCAGTTGAAATACAACCGTGATTCAGGCACAGTTCAGGCACAAAACAGTTCAGGTACGTCAAGTCGGGTTTCCAGTAGGACTAGGAAATTCATAAGCGGTGGTCTTCTCCACAAATTACTTTAACAAAACAATACAAAATGCCAAAACTAATATTTTTGCTAAAATATTATAGCAAATATTAATATTAATTTATTAATACTTGCCTATACTTTAACGTTTTTGAAGGCTGTGCAGCATTCATTATAAATGCAATCCAACTGATCGCAATAATTATTTTCAACGCAGTTTAGCGAGCTAAAGAGCCGAAAGAGCATGCACTGGAGTTGTAAGATATACACTATGTAATTTTGAATATAAACAAATTATAATTTTACTCAATACTCAATAGCTAAAAATAAAAATATGTTTGTTGTCGCAATGCAATATTTCCCTGGCATAAGTTCCCTAGATCCTCTTTTTGTGTTTTTTGGTTGGGAGATGAATGCTATTTACACACCTCCCCTGTCACACCGAGCACCTAGCCTGGAACTGTTTGTCACATTACTTCGGACTATGCCTCTTATGTCTCGCCTACCGGCACCTTCGGGTTCGAGAGAACCCTCCCTCAGCAGGGATGGACAGAAAGGAGAGGATTACTAAGAGAGATACCCTAGATCCTCTTGATCCACAAAACTCATAGAGTTGCTTCTGTTGTTTACCCAAAAAAATTCAATTGCGTTAGAGTTCAATTAGGTGATGTGTGATAACTGATTGTAGTTTTATAGCGTTCCAAAAACTACGTCTTTTCATTTATACAATTCTTTCAAAAAGCGTCCGTTGATTTGTGAAAGCGCGTCCGTTTATTTCCTTCCAGACGGCTTAGATCCTAGATTTAACGATCTTGTTCGCGCTTAGATGGAGTTATTCCAGCTGAATTACTTCGTGAAGTTTGATTGTATTAGACTAAGTTCCTGGGCAAGATTAATCTCTATAAATTGGATCCTCGGTGACTTAGAACTAACCAAACAAATCGGGCTGGCATTAATCACAAGGAAGCTAATTTTCTGAAATAATCATAAGATTCTGATTCGTCAACTTGTCAAATTGTCAATCACAGCACATTGTATTCACCTAGCAAATTCAAATTGTCTAAGTATCATCAAGCGTAATATGCGCCACAACACACTCTCAGGTATCACTGACCTTGTATGATGTCCTATATCCTCGTTTCATTGCTACAAATGCTGACTTTGTTGCATTTTACTGTGGATAATCCGATTTTTTGTGCAACGAATTGTTTTAAAAAATGGTTCTGTGTTCGACGAGGAAACATTTTGCTGATTTCAAAATTGTTCCTTTTTTGTCGGTACCAGCATTTGCATTAAATTGGAAAGTGGGTTCAAAAGAAAGGTGATTTTGCTAATGTGACTCTTCACTTATGAGAATAATTCTAATGGATTTCACAACATTTTTAAATTTACTAACTTTGCGTATGCTCTTCCAAATACAATATGTTCCCATTTTGTCTGGGAAGATTCATCGAGGATATAATTTTTCCAAGTTAAATTCTCATGAACTACCAAACTATAATTCTACCAAACAAAAGTTTGTGCTGTGTCTTAACCTCAGGGGGTGCCAGCACAAAATAAAATGGGAAGAATCTTGTGAAGGATAATTTTTTCAAAAATATAACTACAAAGTTATGTACGAGAAACAAAGTAACAAATGGTCAGATACGACTAGGTGGACTATCTAAGTAACATCTTCAGTTAAACGTATCATGCTCGCATCACTAATGAGATACTAACCACTGAGCAAACATTAATGAAAAAGTGAAAAAAGGAGTAGCTTGACACGCAGATACTTTTAAGCGCTCCACAGCAACGCGGCATATTTTCAGTTACTCGTCATATCACGAAGATAAGAAAATGTGCAACGTGAAGAGTGGTCCACACTCAAGTCCCTTTCGAAATTAAGCATGCGGCGATTTTCATATGAAATTGTTCATTCATGCACAATTACAAGGAGCACACGCAGAAAATAACGTAGTCAACAACTTTGAAAAATGATAAATGATGCAATTTGATATCACGCAACGAGATGAATCTTAATATTCGACACGCTATTCAATCAACTTTCCAAGAGACATATTACAGCATCAAGATGCATCTTATTTCCTATATTTGGTAGTTGTGAACAAATTCACCATACAAAGCGAATTCGATTTGGTTCGAACTCTCTCTTTAGTGACGCACAAAAAGTTATTGGAACCAGAAAATCCGAATATTTCACTCATTTTGAAATACATCAGAGCCGGAAAAAACGGATGCGCGGCAAATGCACTCATTAAAATGATAATCACATCAATAAAAATCGAAAAAAATGTCATTTCATTCACCTTGTGCTTATTCCAGATTTAATATGCATATGATAACGTTGTGACCATGTGATTCTGTAACCATATCCGCTCTTGAGAAATTCTTTCAGTCGCCACCTCTAAGTGCAGCCATTCAACATTTTCACAGTTCACTTGCACTAATTACAACGAAATATGAAAACTTATCCAGCGGCCGCGACTACATGAAAATGTTTATGGAATTTCTTCGTTGGAAACTAGCACTTTGGGGTATGCACTGAACATTCAATTAGCACTCGGCAAACCTAAGACCGAACACTTGGATTGTTATTATTCTTATCCACATATCAGGCACACATTAGCCAAACACACATATGACTCGCACAGTCGAAGCAAGGAATGCAATAGTCGCAAAACTTTTCCACACTCGTTTAATTTAACAAGTAGATTATTTACATTCAATGTGCCGCATGTCGTACTTTATCTATGACACACTACATGAATTATATTCGGATTTTCCAACTAAACGCAATGCACATAAATTATAATTCAATTTTATATCTTTGCCCTACATATCCATAAAATATCAAAGAACTTGTAGTACAAATTCAACCGTTTTCTTCTTAGGTTTTTTTTCTTTCTTTTTTGTTTCACACCTTTCCTTATCAATTCATTTTTTTGGGAAATTTCGCAAAAAATTGATTCACATTTAACAAAAAAACAAAAATTTAACCACCCTTTTGCGAGCCGGAACAAAAGTATCCGCGAACGTTTTGGCCAAGAAAAGTTTTAAGATAGAAACTCGCGATAGAACTCGTAGTTTAACTAAAACACGGAACAGTGTGATGTCGTGCGTGGAAACCGCGTTCTACACCGTCCACTGCCCATTTCGGTATAAACTTATGTCAATTGATTGTTGGGTCTCACCTGGCCAGAGCCGCGGATCCAAGCCATCCGACCCAAGTAGCGCTCAGTGGGCTCCACGCTCCCAAGCTCTAAGATATTTTCTCCAACCGATCGGCCCGCCTGCCGCCACCCCCGGTTACAAATCATGCATGCATAGTTGTACGATACAAAACTTCTTGGACGGAGAAGTAAAGTAACAATTACTACCTATAAGAAAAAAATAGTCAACATTCAACGATATTCAACTCAGCGTTCAACGCGGGGCCAGCTCAGATACTCGACGAGCATACAACGTGCAATAAGAAGAAAACTGGTTCCTCGAACCACGGGCTCTCAGCATAATCTTAGCGTGTTCAGGTAGAGCACATTACCTGGATTGCCAAGACGATGGACGGTGTTGTCGAGGCATTTGATGAGAAAATTAACTAGATTAGGATGCAGGAGCTAATGAAGGGAGCGTTAAGTGCTTGAGGAATGCATTTCTTTGAGATAACCGACATTAAGACGGTCTGGTCCGACACAGCAGCTTGAGTAAGAACTGGAGGAATTTTCTCCAGTTATGAGTACGACTTTGTTTTTGCATTTAATTGATTCCCACTGTGGACAAGGAGTTAAATTTAATACTTTCCTCATTGGTACGTTTAATATCTTAATATGTCTGTTAGATTAAGTTGAGCAGATCATATGCGTGCTATCAATGATGCGACGGCTTATCTCGTGCTGCGACTGCTATTGGCATGCTGCGAGATCCTGTGGCTATTCCCGAACATCAGCGTCTATATCAATCCACTTGTCTCTATCATGAGTAAACACTTCCTTTTCACTATTCCCTTGAGTGGTTTCTTGGGTGTTTTGATAGGATTTCATTCGTCTGATCTGAGCGTTCCTTTCGAACTGTTGCAACATGAGCTGGGTTGCATGGGAGATGCCGTAGTAACAGAAACTCTCATACCTTGTTAACGATTGCAACAAAAGGTATAGAGTATCTCAAGTGGACAAATATAACTTCCGAAAATTTCGGAAATTCACTTGATGAGTTTATAGTTTTCTGAGTAAGTCCTTTATTCTTTCTATATGCGGGAAATCATTGAAAACCCTCTGAGACTTGAATTTTTTACTCAGCGTCAGCATAAATCCAGATGGAGTGTTGTAATCTACCTCCATTTAAATTCAATTCAAGAGGGCTGTAAATATGACTCTTTTCCACATTTGGAAACTCCTTAAAAAATAGCCTAGTCGAATAACCTAAAGGTTGCTCGACTCTATCTTGGAAAGGATGACGGAAGAAATAGAATCTTCATCTCTAGCCATTGGACCCACAAATTATGATCACATAAGTTTTCTTTGATAACAAAGTCCCTAAAATGTATTCGATTGACGATAAACATCAAAAGGAACAAGGATGCGTGGGAAACGTGTATTAAAAGTTGAAAAAAACCCATTTCATCATATCGAGAGAAAAAAACCAAACGAATCTAATGGAAGGAACAACTAAAATTTATCCAGGAAATATCATGTCAATCACGGTTGAAATAGAATCTTTTATCAAAAAGGAGCAGCAAAAGAGGGAACAGCTTCAACATAAATTGCATTAATGCGATTGATGCCTTTTGTGTTCCCTTCATCCGTTTTATTGTTTAGGGGTTTGTATATGGACTGACATGTGAAAATGAAATTGTTACTTCTAAGTCATGCTGTTATCCTGCGACCCATTTTCTAAGGTGTTCATCGCCTACATTAGCAAGGATATCATGAAATTATAACTTATTAACTACTAATAATTTATTAATTTATTAATTTTTATTTAATAATAATTTTTCGATTCATAGCAACGATCAGTTCTCATGTTTTCTTTTATTTTATTGCCAACTAGAAGAATGTAAAATTCCCTTGTGTGTGAACATGCTACTGCATCCGCACTGTTATGATCGCTTTACATACATTAAGAGAATCAAAATAAAATGGAAAAAAAATTCAGAGTTACGACTAAATACTCCCAGCATCTCACTAAAATTTTTCCTCTCGAATTTAGAGAAACGTGAAAGAAATAAAGTGCTTCTTTGCTGACTTCGGGAATCTTTTAATAATGAAATATCGGTCGAACTATTTGGATTCAAGCAAAAATGTTCACAAAGCAAGCTCTAACATAGCGTCTTGCACGACACCGTTTAAGAGATGCTTAGACCAAAGAAAATCACTGCTGGTTGCTATTGCTATTGTGTTGAATGAAACCTTCGGCAGCGTTTGCACTAGAGGATTCTTTTCAAACTGATACACCGTTGTTACGAAATTTCCCTAAGTCAAATATTGTCAAGTTTCTTTAGCGAAATATCAGTCCCATCCAAAAACCTAACAAAAACTAAAGCAATACCCCAGAATCTCAATACTTCCCGGAGTCCCTCAATACTCTATCCTAGGCTCGACACTTTTCACTTTTTGACAACTGTTAGTGTTTGCAAGTCGTGTCCGGCCCCTTTGCTAGTTTGCTGCAGGAACAGTAAGAAAAGCTTAGTCGCAAGCAAATGTAAGCTCATATACTTGCGCAACGACAGTGGAAAAGGACATAATCCAACTAACATAAGAGTGAATTCGAGAAGTGGAAGACTCGCGCTGTCTTTCAAAAACCAAACCACCCTTATAAAAGAATCGATCGTATACCTCACATTATTTGCCATAATATCCTTAAATTTAACTTGCAAGGTCGTAAATTTAGAGTGCATTTGCTGTCACAGCGTTGATGATCCTCCTGCTGTGCTAGAAATGGCAAGATTCTGGAGCCAAAATCCTTCTGTAAAAAATTTTGATTCGTGTGAAACGTTAATTCTCCAACGGGGATGACTGTTTCCCTTTCCGTACCTGAGGAACTACGAATCCTTGAACGAAAACATCTTAGGTAATGCCTCTTGAAATACGGAGGGCCAACAAAGATGTGCGTTTGAAAAAAAAGTACTCTACAGAGAAAGGAAAATAATTTCCATTATTCTTCACGATATTTTAACAGTGAAACGACAGACAAGTGACCTCTTCAGGCAGAACAGATTGTAAACAACCTTTCCCCCAGCAACATGGCAAATTTAATCTTATTGCCTGTGGCTCATTCAACATATTTGCTCAAAGGCCACTCGCTTCTACGTTCCTTGATTATACTTTATCGAATGCCTCCTGTCTACATGCTAGTGGAGAAGGGATCAATCCAGGCTAGAATCCGGATAAAACATTCCAGCACACATAAATAATACCTCTCCTTAACTGCTTATGCTACTCCAATCTCTGGAAACTTAAACAAAAAGCCTTACGTGAAGGAGTCTGCTCTCCCCATACAGCATGTCAAATCTACCCAGCGTCATTCATCCAAATTTATAAAATAAATCCAGATACATTCTGCATGATTAAAATGATTTTAAGATGTTTTTATCAGTTTAAGTTAGGTCAAGCCACAAGAGTGAAAAACGAATGAATTTGATGACCCGAAAGTCATAAAAGCGTTCATAAAGCGTCATAAAAGTGAATTTGGAATTATTAACATTTACAATAAAAATTAAATCAATTTTCATAGAAACTCTTATTGGCTTGCATAGGACTATAGCACCAGAATCCAAGACCAGGACCAGGCTTATATGCCTATAGGACCAGAATCTCCTTTTTTAACTCATTTTATTAGACATAAGATTCGTTGTCCCATTATTAGCTATCATTGCAACACACATTCCAATTTACGAAAAAAGGCACAAAACAAATTTATTGACTTTTCATATAAGACCGCTGAAAGTTAGGTTTATATTTTCGAAAATTCTAAGCACTTTTGAAATAATGATTATCTGCTTCGTCCTTTGCGTATATTGGGCGATGTAAAGATTTTTGGCCGATTTCAAAAGGAACTTGATTTTGTTTTAGTAAAAATGGTTGTATGTATAGATTACATACTCTCCATTTTTTGCTATAATTATTTGCGAACGATCTACGAACTTGACAATTCCTTTTTTTTTTCTTGGAAAACTTGTAATACCCAAAATTATACATTGGTGAAAAAATATCCGCAATTTTCGGTTGAAAAAAGCAATCACATGGTTTCTGGTAATTTTTTAGAGCCAATGATGTTAACCTTTCTAATTGTTCTGGAAAGTCTGGACTAGAAAATGTAAAATCCGAAGGCTTGACATCTGGAGAATATGTCAAAGGGTATGGGCTGACAATTGCTATTTGGAGAATCGCAGCGTTGATTGGGTGACGTTCGGTCTAGCATTGTGGTAATGAGAAGAATACGGCTTTCTTGGTGGCCAAATTTGGAGTTTTCCTGAAACTATCCCATCAAATCTCAAGAGTTGTCCACATTAGTTACTGACCATTGTTGTTTCTTCGCGTCATTATAGCTAGAAAGATTGAATTACTCTCTAAGAATTGCACTTAAAATTTAAGAATTTCTTTACTGAATGCATGTTGGCCAGTATTCAGGACAGGCTCCGGATCTTCCTCGAATTTTTTAAGATTAATTTTGGCACACTTCGTTTTGACAGAATTCATACTTATTCCTTCACTCCATGCTATCCAAAACAGGTTCTTTTTATATGTTGTGAGGAGAAAATGTAGCTATTAGGCAATAATATTTATTTATTACAGTCAAAAGATGCGCGATCCATGTTTCTAGATTAGCAACAACCGAAAACGGCAAGCAAGGTAGAGATATCAGTGTTCAAACTGCCAGCGATACTTTCAGCTGAAATTCTTTATTATTTATTCGTCTTAGACCTGTCCAGAGCATGATTGGTTTTCCAGGTTGATATGACCACTTCAAAATCTCTAGAACCGCTCTTTAACTTGCCACTTTTTTGTGAATTTTTCGCACTTTTTTGTGCAGTCTAAGCATTCACCCCTTTCCGAAGTTTCTACAGTGTCAACATTTTATGTGTCATAAAGACACTCGTTTATTCTCCATATCATTTGTACCATACAATTTTATTCTTCAAGTCAAAAAAGAACTTATTCAAACAATATCCTAAAATAAAGGTTGAAACGTAACTGGTAATCAACACTATCTCTCCGAATCGAGGTCCAAATTGAGAGGATTTGATTAGTTTTATCAGATAAATTTTTGATTCAGTTCATTTTATCCAGCAATATTTCGAAACAATAACAATTCGTATGTTAACAGAAAGTTGCAGTGAGTTGCACATTAACATTTTCTCAAAATTCGTATCCAAACGCAATGAACCACATCATTGCATCGGAATTGCTACCAATAAGTTCCACCCTTTACTAACGTCGTTTAATTTTTACAGTCTCTATTTGGATGGAATTCACTTTATTTGCTTTACGAGATATTGGTATCTCTTTCTACTTGATGCCTCGCAAGGGTATTAGACCTTATTTGTAGTCAAGCCATTGTGTGGAATTAAAATGATCGAAGATACTGCAACATATTCCTCCGTACAACGTAGCGTTGTATGAAGGAAGGAAGGAAGCTCAACCTGCTCGTGAAAATCATGGAAGAGTTCACGCTAAATGATTTATGCTTCATTGGCTGTTCTGAGCCAATTATAAAGGTTGCTTTAAGTTGTTCTGTTGAAAAAAAATATGTTGTTCTTTTCAAATTATAAGGACTCATTCGATTGCCTGTCATGAAATGCATTTAAACTTGTACAGATGTAAAAAATGGACTTACGAAACGTGCGGTCGTCCTGGTAGATTAGATAAATTGATAAATTGATCTTGACATCAATGAGGCTGTCGTAAGCGTAAACAAGGATATGAAATCAATACGACATTGCTAAATCGTATATCGAAAGGATGTAAATAAGAAACAGGAGATCAAATATCCAAGCAATAAAAATACATAAATCGTTCGCTGCTCTATTTGACTTTGTCTAAATGATTCTGCGTATGTGTTTCAGTTTACTTTCCCATGTCTTAAGATAGGAGAATGGCAAAAGATTGGCCTGGAGAAACAAAACAAGGACGTTTAATGAATAAGGAAAATAATATAAAGATAAGGACAGAGTTAGAGAATAGAATCAGAATAATGAGATTTAAAAATCTGAAACTACATGGACCTTGTGTGAGCTGCTCCTCAAAGTCCGGTACTACATGTCAAATTAGCCTTAATGTAGTTCACTTTTGCAAAAAGTAATGAAAATATGGGGTATCTGCCGAAATTTCAAGACAATATCTAAGTATGACGTGATCATCACCGAATCAAACCTTTTCAACTTCAGAATTTCCAAAAGAGTCCGAATAAATTTTCTTGTATTTTTGGCATAAAAGAAAGTGTTGTTTATAGTTAATTTGTAAAAATATCATATTTATTTCGATTGAAAATAAATTTTCTTCTAATTTTTCTGACTGTTTCCAAAGATATAATTGAGGTTTTTTGTTGACAAGCACCCTACCCGCAATAACATGCAAAGATATCATCGATGATGGTAACCAGTTCATACAAGTCATTCAGAAATTTCAAAAGCGAAACGCGATGCGTGTCAATAAATATTTTGTAGCCCATTCATAGAGCAAAACAGGCTCTTCTCCTTCTTTATTTAAAGAATTTTTATTACTCAGAAAATCCTTTTACTACACCACTTGGCATGATAACATGTATGACATATAACAAAGGTTCTTAGATAGATTTGATAAGCCCGTGACTCGTGAAGAGCCCATAACATGTTGCTATCAGTCTTTTCAACGCGAGGATCTCATTTTGTCACCTATCATCCTTGTAAGCGGTAATATGAAGTCTGTGCTCTCCCTATACCGGGAACAGATCAAATTAATTAATTAACCAAATAAACAATAAATAAACGAATGAACAAATAATTAAACATGTAAAAAGATAAATAAAACATCAATAGATAAATGCTACAAATTTAATGTTCAAGGCAATAAATTAAAAAATATTTTTAAAAAAACCTGAAAAATAAATGAATAGAAAATAAGTCACAATACACAATATGGCGACATGTCACGACATGTCGACACGAAGGAAACAATTCATTGCCTAAAATGATTCAAAGTTTACTACCTTTGAAATAATTAAATAATTTTTCTAATTAAAACATGAAAAAATTGCCTTATATGAAAAAAATTCAAGCTATAAAAGTATTTTAATAATTGTTTGGAAAAAGAAAAGCTTGCTTTGAGAGGATCAAAATTTTTAATTAAAGTCTTTCTAACTTTATTTATATTTCAAGAGTTTGTTCAAAATTACTAAGTCTGTCATTCCGTTTTGACAATGGACAAGCAAGCAAGCCTTTGGCTGTAACAATCGAAAAATGCATTGGAGTTGCATGGATTGCTGTGGGAGTTTTTTGATGATTGCAAGCAAACAAACGTCACGTCTTTTCTTGATAATACCGCTGAACTGGAGATACGTGAAGTATTCTTAAAGAAGTGGAGTTTTCGAATCGTTTTCAGGAACCACGAAAATCCTTATTTTAATAAACCTTTTATTTTTGACCCAAATAATTGGTAAATGATGCCTGTTTATATCACTGCTGTTTATGTCAATACTACTTGACAAAACTTTAAGACTCCTACTAGCCATTTGACATAATTTTAACCATTTCTTTCAAAGTCTCCTTGCGAATAGTTCACGGGGAATTTGGCTTTAAGTAACCTCAAAAACAAAAGTTACACCTGGAAATACCTGTCACTCAGCTAACAAGGAAAAGCAGTTGTTTCCCGAAAATTATTAGAATATCAGCGTGTTTGACAATAAAGCCGAACTTCCTCCAGCTAAATGATAATTAGTGCTAAGGACTAAGAGTTAAGGACTTCTTAGTCCTGGCTGTGTATTACTATCGGCTAAAAACCAAAGCCAGTACATGTGTGCAACGTTGTGTGTTCACCGTTCCGTCCAGCAAGAGGGGTTTGTTTCATAATCCTTCACTCATCCGCTACACATCGAAATCTTGCACGCAAACCTTGCACGCAATGACTTTTTCAGTATCTGTATGAAATTTCTCACGATATAGTAACAACATAAAAAAAACGTTTGCTTAGACGTGTCCCTCATCGCCCATTATCAAGTAATCGCTATTTTCGAACGAGTCGTGGTCATCATGCGGAAAGAACTGCAAAGCAAATCTGCTCTTTAGTTCGCAGTTTTCAGCTCTGCCGTAATCAATACCTTTTAGAGATAAAATCATGAATTATTCCTCACTCCCTCCAAGATAAAATTACGAATAAATCCTCTCACTTCGATGATATGAATGATGAGAAAGGACTTCTCACAAAAGCAGCTCCAACTCGCTCGAACCGCGGAAGCGTACGGACGGAGATAAGAGCCTTTCCACTTAAGGAATTCTTATGTGACTCCCTGCCAACTTTGGCATCTGAACATATTTAGAAATTATTTAAAGATAACTGTATTTGCTTTAATTTAACACCAATAAAGTTAAGCAAGAAAATAATGAAATCAATTTTCAATTGAATAGATATTTCAATTCACTTGCCCATTATTAGTCACTCTTTGCCGGTAAGTAGATCAGTTTCGTATGAAAATTTCCTTTCTTTATGTAAAGTTTAAGATTCAATGCCAAAAATATTGTTTCAGTCCAATAATATTGGGAGCAATTGTGATTAACCATATTTCAGGTTACTGGCTTAAGTCTTTCGTTTTCCATTGCATATTTTGTTAATATTTGACGCTGCAGGCTTATTGTCAAAGAAATGATGGCTATGAAGAAGTAAATTTTTTAATTTTTGAAGCTCATTATAATTCGAATTCAATTTCATTTCTGAGGTTTTTAAATGTTTACTCGCAAATGCGCGTATGCAAGAATGACACAAATTCGGTACTTCCGTATGTAATCAATAAAGAGGAAAATTAGTGAATGATCGGGATGGAAAAAAATATAAACTTTCCAGCATAAGCTTGTGAATCGACAACACCAATTCCAGATCTCTCCGAAGATATCGTAGTAAGAACTCATTCCGTGTAGTGCACACGTAAGTCAACCGTATCTCTGCCCAGTATTGCCTCCAACTTCGCAGGGCTTCAACTTCTTGCAAACGCTTGTCCACCGTCGAGTTCAACCATTTGTTTGGGTTGACACTATTCTGGGGAATTTCGTGTTTATCCATTCTTTTGCCTTACTCACTCGCAGCCTCGTCTACCAACCAACCTTAGTCCCGAACTAAGGCCGGGCCAACAGCCAACGACCAGTGGCCGTTGCTGGTCAGTTTGTTGTCCAGGTGAAATTTTTTCCATACGTGTGTCGGCGGTGGACGTGGTCTCAATCTCAACTGCCGTCATCGTCGTCCACGACGTTGTTCACATAACTCAAATGCAAATAAGTTCCAATGCCGTTCAAGGTTGTTGGCGTTTTTTCGCCAACGGGCGCGATTTTCATGTTTTTCTTTACATAATTTTTTTCCTCCAGATATCGTTGTTTGCAATCCAAACTAAAGTCGATGCCTGGATTGGAATTGCGAGATTTTCAGAGCGCGACAGCTTGCTGAAAAATATTCGTTTTGCTACCAGTTGACGCCATGTAAGGTAAATCCAGGTGACAGAGTTACTAATCATTGTATGGGCTGATTAGCAGTTGGTTTTGATTGAATTGTTGGTGACGAGAGGAAAAACAAACTAGAAAACTAAATTGTCTCTAGAACATTTTTAAGGTTCAATGGATTCGAAGTATGTTTCGTAATGAGCACTTGCAGTTAATTGAATCTTAGATACAGATAGGCTCGTTGATTTGTGTTTTTTTTTTGTTTTTCTTTCGTTTTTATGTAGCAAGTCCATTTCGCGGTTCATTAAATTACAATATTGATGAAAAGCTTAAAATTCCGGCGGACTGTTAATGAACTGATTGCTTACACACGGTCTTATTCTTATTTTTTTTTCTTCACTTAAGGCGTGGAAGCGCTTTACGCAAAGATTTATTTTTTGTGCAGCTTCAAGGTATGTTTCACTTGAATGGAGAAGTGATTCTCGATAAAAAAAAGCGTTTTCCATCAAACAAATGAAAACAAGCAAGTACTATACTTTCTCATTTACAACGAGGATCAAGGCAAGGACGTCTCTCATATTTTAGGTTTTTAAGAGAAAAGCTTGATGATGATTTACGCATATGTGTATATAACGTGGATTATGGAGAAAGTCTTCCCCAATTTTAGCATTTTTTTTATCGTTTAGTTCGAAACGATACGTTTCTATATTTATTACACTTTATTGAAATAAATGCCGCTTTATTGAGAAATAAATGTCGCTTTATTGAAATAAACGCTCTTTTGATAGAAGACTGTTCGTTATTTTCTGAAAAAATTATAATATATGTGCTGGTATTATAAAATACATTATAGCATCTAGAGTTGTTTTTTTTTGCAAAAAAATAAAGTACGACATGTGATTTTCACTGACAGAAAAGGAACGAACCATTGACGGGGTATGATTTTTGACAGAACAGAACGACAGAACACTCGTAGCACGGATACACGTGCCTGTAGGAAGGTCCTTTTACCTTCCTACAAGCACGGGTATCCGTTTCTTGAAATGGAATTCCAAAATACATCTACTTTCTTCTTCATTTTCCTGTTTTTGAACGCTTTAGTTTGTATGTGAACTCAAAAATCACAATCGTTTCCTTCTAAAAGTAAGCTTAAAATGTCAAAGTGAAAACTGTTGAAAATGAAGCCTGGAAACTGTTGGAGTCCAGCTGTTTTTTCCCTGTCTGGTTCCCAAAATGACAGAATTATCTGAACGCTAACAGCCAATATTCGTTAAAATATCAATTGCTCAGAAATATGCAAATGTGACTAATTCCAACAATCTCGCCACCGAAAAAAAGACAATGACATAGGAACCTTATAGGTAAAGTATTCATCCTAATCGATACTATCGATGCTCTAGTTGAAGATGAAAACTATAACAACACCTTAGCGGTCAAAACCATTGCGATCCAGGAATCGAAACTACTCGCAATGACATTTTTCACTCACAATCGCATTCAAATAATCTAACGTGTCAGGCAGTTTAAGGCTGCGATTGTCGTTCGCTAAACCGATTAAAACACGGCACTTGTGAAAAGGCGCATTGGCGTGCAGAAGAAGTATACTATTAGTCAATTGTCCCCTTTTTTTCTTCGATACATTCTTTCAACCTTCATATGATTGAAGTGTACAATTCTCCAAGTATGGAGATGCCATTGTTTTTGTAAACCGACAACAGGATCCCTTTTGAGTCCCAAAAGACTATCGCAATGATCTCATCTGCCAATTGTGACAAACCAAATTTCTTTTGTAGTGATATCCCATCTTTCTGCCACTACATATATCCCTAGTTGGACTTCGGTTTATCATAATGAATCCAAGTTTCGTCTTCAGTTATAATTCGATGGTCCAGCCTTGTCAACACTATCAAAAAAGTGTGAGAACACTATACGTGGTGTTGTTTCTAAGGTGACGTGAGTATTCTTGGCACCCAACTAGTGCTGATCTTTGTCATGCCAAGATGGTCGTGACGAATTTTGAAAATTGTCGTATCGAATGCTCCAGCCATTTCTGCAAGTTGTGTTTTGTTTAATCTAGCTCTACCAGTATTCATTTTTCAACTTTTTGAATCATTTCCAGAGTAGTCACTTCAATCGGCCGTCCAGACCCTGGGTCGTCTTCAATTTAATCCCTGTTCTGTTTAAGGAGACTGTGCCACTTGTAAACTATTGTTTTACTCGGACATGATTCAACAAGGATCAACTGATTTTCCTTTCCTCTGGTAAGAAATTAAATGACGTAGAAGCCCTTGATTTTTTCCATAATTCTAACTTGCATCCCAAACGATATGTTTGATCATCATTAGTGAAAGGATTACTGGTCCAATTAAGACAGAACTTGCTTATCGTTATCGTTATCGCTCGTTATCATATACTAGCAACTTGTATTCCGGAAAAGTCAACACGAAAAGGACGGGAGCATCTCCCAAAGGTAACATATCTCATCAGATCGAACATGTGCACGTGGACAAGAGAGTCAACAGGAATATCCACAACGTCTGGACACACCGCGAATACCAAAGCAGCCCTCGACCAGGCCAGAGGATGAAATTTACCCTGTTAGGAAAACACTGAAACAAATGTATGCTAGTAAACCCTAAAATTATTCCAAAATTATGTAGACTTCAGGCTTAATTTGAGGCTTAATTTCAGGCTCTTGTAGTTTGCTTAATTGGAGCTCTGATTATCCTTTGCTGGTGAATGGTGCGGATAGTTTACCTTCCTGGCTCTAATCTGGTAGTCCATATTTTGGCGCCGGGGTCGTTGGGCGTTTTTCCAGTCATATCCGAGACTCATTTCGTGGTTGTTTTAATTTTTGATATGTTTCCGCGAATTCAGGTTGTGAGCCTATTGATATTACATTTTTTGAAGTAACTTTTTGCCTTTCCAACGTGTAGAAACGTGCCTGCACCATTTTCCGCCAGGCTCTATAACTTGCGCTCTCAGAGTACACCCATCGCAAAGCATCTTCGAGAAATTAGCGATGAGATTTGATAGCAGTGCTGTCGATGTTTTCTCCATAGTGTTATTCTTTGCCTAAGATGGATAAAAAAGTTCACACATTTGCTCGCTGTTCCGATTTCTGATTTGGAAGATTGATTTGCCAAACCAAGAAGGCTTGTACATCATCAGTGAAGCCTGATTTATTTCATCGTGTGATGAACTAAGTTATCCAGGTCTCATCTAAATCTACTTATCACACATCTACGTATCCTCTTGCATAGCATGTGGGTACTGCCGAAGCTCAGGTCCGGGACAGACGACGACAGCTAAACTGCTACTGCTGAAGTATAGATGGGCCCCAATGCAAGAGCAAATTTTCGAGGGAATCTTAAAGCAAAAATGTGAAGAGGGAGCCAAAAGGATGGGTGATATAGGGAAAGCAGAAACGGGCTGTCACAATGAAACAATATATACAAACAATATATCCCTAACCAATGCACCACTAGCTACCGTGAAAATGAAACGAGGCAGAATCATTTCGAAGGGTAAAGACTAAGCTCGGGATGACTGAAAAAAAAATGGGAGATTTGCCGAACTCTTTTGTCTCATCCTAATCTTCCCTGTTTTGTAAAGTGGACCGTTCATTAAAATAATTTCTAGAAGTCTGCATCATAGTTCTCAAGATAGCCACCTTTCTAATGAAAATAAACGCGGCTCTAAATACAAAAAGTACCAGCGAGCTTAGACGTGAGGTTGTCTGGGTGTGTTCAAAAGTCTATTGAATTGTTGACAACAATCCTGCGGTTGTGGAAATGTTGGACTATCATGTTCAGGGAGCATAATTTCATAGAGAGAAGTCTTACCCAAAGAAAAGCACGCAGTTTTGTCTCTATATGAATTTTTTAAGTTATTTCCCAGCTCTCTATAGCATGCATTACGGACAAAATGTGACTTGGGACTCAATGATTCCTTTCCATTTTTGTTGATCAAGGACTTTATCGTTACTTTCTGGCACCCCGGAAAAATACCTTTAGACAAGTATGCATTGAACCTACAGCAAACAGTCAGTGTAGAGGTAGTAGAACCGTTACATTCAGCTAGGATAATGTCTTGTCCAGGTGCTTTTCATATATTGAATCACGCCTCTTTCAATTGCATACATGCGAAAAGTGGAAGTTCCGTTAATTTTTCTCTATGATAAGCGTGAACGTGGGCAGATTTCGTGAGGAAATGAGGGCAAACTATCTCTTTCCCGATTTTTTCGTCCCGCAAAGTTACCCTGTGGAATTGTAAGTTACTGCCTGACTGCTACTAGCCCCTGAGATTTCTGTTCGATCTGAGTTCGGCGTTGTTGAGTTGTTTTCTGAGTTGTATTTCAGTATTCTTCTTTGTGTCCACTATTGGTACCAAGACTTTTGAAGCATGTACGTAGTCTACTGGGTTTTCAGTTGTCATTAACGCGTAGTCACAAATTTCACTGTTGAGTATGAGTATCTTACATTTGTCAACATTTTCTTCTTTAGGTTTTGGACTGAAATGAAAAATGAATAACTCTGCGAACCCTTGCGTATCAATAATGGCAATCAGTTGTCAATTGCAATACAATTTTAATGTTGGGAAATAGTTACTTTGTCAATTATCAACTGCAATTATTCTTGTTCTGGCTGCTAGGACTTGTTTTCCTGTTTGATCCTTAATATCTCTAGTATGTGATGGCTTTTGCGATTAAATTTTGAACCGGTGAGTATGTAAACCCCTAAGTTTAAGAGAGCACTTCGCCAAATATTGCGCTTGAATTCGAAAGATTTTATAGATCGGAAAGATGTACAGAGATACGTTCAGCAGTATTTTTCCCTTGTATCCTTGAGTGCACTTCACCGAGAAGCTCCGCCTCATACTCTTATAAACTAATAAAAAATAATGAGCTTGGGTACAAAAACATTGGTTCGTTTAGCGTTTCTATACCTTTATTGGCGGGCCATACTCGGTACGAATACTCTAGCAATGAAAGTTTGTCTCATGAAAAAAAAAATCTTCCATGTCCAAGAAGGAGTCTTCCGGAATATTGAAGTTGAAGAGATAGAATTGAGCAGCTTGCAAAAAGGAAAGTGGCAGTTTCAGATGTTAATGATTGGGAGACAAGATTTGACGGGTACAACTTGTTGCGGTAAAGGCAGTAATATGATTTCAATGTCTCCCTTTCCATGTCTTCCTTTCCATGTCTAAAATCCATTCCATGTCTAAAATTGTCATGCAGATTTTGCCTTTTATGCAGATGGACTCTCAGATGGAGGATACGACTCATTCACCAAATTTCTTGGACTTGTTCAGAGCTTTTCGGGAAAACTCTCGGTATTTTTCTAATCCAGGTAGGTTTCCTCGAAGAACTTTTGCAACTCTGCATGGTGCGGCGTAAAAAATGACAAGGAGTAGTTCGAAGTAGCGAGAATGAATTGCTCTCCACCATATCCTGTAGATTACCCAGTTTATTTTTATTTTAAGCTTGTGCTCAAGTTTTTTCAAATGTTTTTTTTCTAGCAAGATAGACGTAAGTCATGTGTTACTCCTTGTTGCTTTCTCGACTTCACTTCAAAGTAATAAGCGGTTTCGACTTTTTTTCAAGTTGCTGTCTTACTACAGAAACATTATTTGGTGGACGGACCTGATTCTGGATTTATTCGCTCTTCATTTGTAGCAACATAAACAGAAAAGGATAAAAAGCTTGGTGAATTACTTTGGGGAAGTGTATGTCCCCGCTAATCTAGCAAAATGTGATTGGGTGCTTCAGCATTAGGCTGAGTTCGAGGTTTGTTCAAAAAATATCGCGAATTTTGAATTTTCGCAGGCTACGTATGTTCGATTTTTGATCTTTTGGTGGCGTTATGTTGGTACTCATGACCCTCACTTATGTTGACAATTCCGGCCATTTTGGATGTCCAGTCAGTTTCTGACAGTTATTGTGCGTGGAAGTGTTTTAGCTTGTCTTCGATTTTCATCTATCCCAAAAAGTGGATCAAAGAATTTGTATTAAATTTTGTGTGACGAACAACTTAAAGTGCGCGGATGCATTCAGAATGTTGACTGTTGCATACGGCGAAGCTACTTTGGACAAAAGCAAATGTTTATCGGTGGTACAAAATGTTCTCAGAGGAACCGAAAAAAGCACGTCAAGTTCGGTCGAATGTGAAGGTTTTGCTGACAGTTTTCTTTTATTGCAGGGGCGTGGTGCATGATGAGTTCTTGTCGCAGGGTAGAATGGTCAATAAGGAATATTACCTTCAAGTAATGCACAATTTGCGAGAAGCAATCCGCCAGAAACGCACGGATTTGTGGAAGAACAAAAATTGGCTTTTGCACCATGATAACGCCCCTGCTCACACATCGTTACTTGTGCGCGAATTTTTGGCCAAAATCAACACTAATAATGCCCCAGCCACCGTATTCCCCATATCTGGCGCCCTTTGACTTTTTCTTGTTCGCGAAACTGAAGAGACCCATGAAAGGACGACGCTACGCCACTATTGAGGAGATAAAGACGGCACCGAAGGAGAAGCTGAACAAGATCACAAAAAATGATTTTTCAAAATGCTTGGAGGATTGGAAAAAACGTTGTCACAAGTGTATAATGTCTGACGGGGATTACTTTGAAGGGGACAAAATAGATACTCATGAATAAATAAATAATTCTTGAAAAAACATAAAATTCGCGATACTTTTTGAACAAACCTCGTATATCAGTTCCTCTCTATTCACATCTAGAAGCAAAATGATCTGCTGTTGAACCGAGTAGCGAAGACCGAAATATCGATTTTGGTTGACAATTGCAAAGATCTTGAAAAGGAAAAAAGATACATTGAAATGGGGATCGTGAAAATTTTTCGGCAGAACATTGAGTTTGCGCCATAGAGACCGGGCTCGAATTACGGAAAGGATTTCAGAGAACACTCAAAGATTTTGATTTTTGTGGAGTAGTAGAGTGAATTTTCTTTTTAATCAACGTAATAAATGATTTTCGCTCCGAAAATTGTACAATATAAATATCTATATCGTAAGGCGAATAGCGATCGATACGAAGGAAACATTAGACAATAGAGCTGGCGATTTTTTTGGCGACCCAAATTGTGTGAATAACTTTATTAAATAAAATATATATTAAATTAACAATAAAGTTTTTTATTCAATGTTCAAAAAATTTTTCAAACCTAGACGAAGCTCCAAAACTGTTTGGTTAGCAATAAACAAACAATGCCAGCAAAAATAATCACTCCTTACAGAAATATAATACTTATTAAATGAAAATAGAACACGGAGAGTAATTTTATCCACCAACATTACCCAGCTAGAAGTAAACCTGACTAGTATTAACGATAAGACAAACGAAAGTAAAAGAAGGATCGTAAGGATAAAGTAAGAAATATTATCGAGGGGAATTGATAAAGTTAAATAAGGACGCAAAGACCCAAATGAGAGTGTACAAAACTACCTATAACCAGGAGAGTTCTATGTTGTGGCAGCGAGACGTCGGAAAATCTAAACCGGGAACCCAAAGATAGATTTTCTGTCCGGTAAGGAAAGGAAGCCGAAAAGATTAGTGAAGTAGGATAAGCAAATCAGGCTGCCAAAATGAAACAATAAGGACATAATCAATGTGCCACTAGCTACCGTAGAAATGAAACGGGATGACTGAAAGACTGGGAGATCTGCTGAACACTCTTATCTGAACACCTCTTATCCTCATCCGGGAAATCTAAACAGGATAAAATCTCCTTCCAGTAAGAGAAGATTTCAAGAAAAAATACTTACAAAAAATATGTTACGATTTAATACATGGAAAACGACCGCTAGGCAACTGATGTAAGGATCCCGATGACCATACCAGTCAAAATCTGTTCGGCATGAGAAACGGTAGGACGCGATTGAAAGATCGGGACCCTCGCCACATCCTGAGAGAGAACCAAACCCGATATAAGATTTCAATGACTTCGCTACGCAACTTAATACAATTTTTCCTTCTTCGTTTAAACTTGGTTTAGTCATTTCGCGGATTTGATTTCTTGAGAGTCAAAACACAAACGATACGCTCCAACTTGGCACATTATAAGAACTTAGTCATGTATCCAAAAATTTGTTTTATCACATGTTATCTCGACTATTAATTAAATAATCCATTCATTGACTTCTTCATCAAATGAGGATTTGCATGAATAATTAATCGAAGAAAACAAAAAATCATGTTAAAATATGCAACGGAATGCGGACTAAAAAACTTCCAAATTAGTTTGTTTTATGAAGAAATTATAATTTCTTGTCTTGACATTGTCATAGCAATGACTTGTTTTGATTTTTAATGTCAAGGAACGGCTACCAAATTTTTAATAAATCTGATAGATTTATTGATAATTCGCAACACCGGAAAAACTTTCTCAGCAAATTAGTTCAAAATTATGTTACGAGGATCAATTAAATCTGTTTTTGTAAAAGATTTTTGGACGAATCATTTCATGATGAACTTTCTCGCAAAATTTTCTCACACTTCCAGGAAAATTAGTCACACCGCGATGTCAGCAAACTTGCCTTCTGCTATATGGAGATTCGCTGACGTACCGTTACGGTCATCATTAGTAACGAAAACTTTCAATAGGGACGAAAAAAATCGTAATCTAAAATTATAGAAAGATTTATGTGTCCGAACGCAACGGAAGATTCTTCAGTCTTAAAAATAAAATTATATTTTCTTAAAGGCAAACGAAATCAGCGGCCCGTTGTGAGTCGTTAATTGTTCCAAAAATAATATTTCTATTAGCCCGAATTTCACACAGTAACATAAATTAAAGTGATGAGTACCATTCTGCAACCGTTATTGGCGAACATCTTTCCTGAAGAGTTTTCGCCACTTCTTAGCTGAGTGAACCAAGAACTTCACCGTTCGTCTCGACATAATCAAGTTAAGTCGAAGAACCTCATCATTCAGCGAAGTATCTTCAATCTAGAATCATTAATTCCCCGAAATCACACACTTTTGTTTATTTTCCACTAATTGAGCGGAGTACAGCTGAAAAATTAGCATATTAAGATTAAGTTGTGGTTCTCATTTTCATGTTGAAATCTCCAAAGTCATTCCAATCGGGGTTTGTGGTCGTTGGTAGCTTGGCCACGTTTTTATGACTTCGCCCGAAACACTCAGAGCCGTCAAGATGCTAATGCGATTTTGATTTCTGGTGAATCCCGAAAAAAAATCGAAACTTGTTTGGTTCTAAGACGACGTAACAGATTAATCGCTTCGATTGGACAAGTTGCTCGGCTTTGATGGAGAATTCCGTGGCAAACGTCCTCGGTAAGTAGCTCTAATTAGGTATCAGCAAATAATCCATCAAGCAAAAAGCATCTTTCCATCGATGCTCTCTGCGGTAAGTGTTAAGCAAAAAATTGCTACGTGAAGCGCATTTAGCGCAGGATACAAAAAAGTTGCTGGCGCCAAGAGTTATTTGTTTCGTAATCGAGTGCATAATTCATAATTCTACACGGGACCCGAGTTGTCCGCGTTTCGCATACCACGGCACCTTAAGATTGGTCTAAGCATATGTGAGTATTTAATATATCGAGGAGTATGTAGCGCGAGTAATAACTTCGAGGTTGCCTCGAAGCTTTTGCTCGAGGTGAACATGAACGCATAGCAACGCAACATCTAATTGCTTTCAAGCACTTTTGGTACATCAGTCGTCGTCAGGCTCGTTGTCTTGTCATTAGATTTAGATTTAGACCGCGATTGAGCTGCCCAGGTGCGACAAGGCAATTGCCTAAGCTACTCTGATGCTGTATCCGAGCTGGACCCAAGTGATGGCCGACTATTCTGTTTGCCGATTGCGCCTTCGTATGTAGATTGGCTTAAGTTATTACTTTACGTGGGCATAATGGCGACCGTATCATTACACAATATAATTTGAGATCATTGAGTGAAATAAAGTAATACAAAGTATCACATACTGCACAATTATAGATGTTGCAAAACCACAAAGTCGAGATCAGCGTACCTTCGCTATTCGTCACGATCCTGTGACCCAATTCTTGATATGACAACTTTTTCTTTGGTTACAGCGATCTTCGTCGGTGGTAGCAGCCGAAAAGAGCAATCCACTTTTCAGCCTTTTTCCTTTTTGCGAATCATTTCAAATTTTATTGTCTTACGATTCCTTTCTTTTTGAGACCAGAAATGTTGCAAGCCAATGCAAACGGTTTAGTATACTTCGAGGTTTGTCCCGAAGAATCGAACCTACCTTCGAATTTCCGCACTGGGGTTAGGGTTCACCTTTTGCTGACTGACATCCTTTCTGCTAGCCCAGCTTGATTGACCAAAGTGTTGCCAGTGGTGTTTCCACTTCCTAAAGCAGTCGTGAAAGTAAGTTTTTGGAATTTTCAACCGTCTCTTGATCACCAAATCGAGGGCCCCGAGCGACAGTTTTTGTGGGCATCAGCCAAAAGTTGCAGAGAATCCTTTCAAGACTATAAGTAGGCTGACGAAGCTGTAAGGGCAATAGACAAAGGCATTATAATTCGATTATGAGCGTCCCAACCGTATATTTGACCTCCCTAACCAGGATTTGAGAGGCTTTTGTTGAACTGCCGAGAGTTCATGGCGTACGAGATGATAAATGTCGATTCATATCGAGTTTTTCTTTCATTACAAATTTTTCGGTCTCATTGGTACAAGTCTTTCCCTAATTTCCCTGTATTTCTTCCATCGATTTTAAACGCCATGTTTGCACTTATATCATACGCTGTAGCACTTATATCACTGATTAAATGTTAAATAAACCATTTCCACTTATGTTGTAATTTTATTCATTTATTTATTTATTTGCCATACGAGGCAAAACTACAAAATTTCAAATTGACTTACAAATTGAATTTCAAACTTATGCTAAAAAAATACAAAATGCATAGAACAGAAATACAAACCAATTGATAAAGTAAATATGACGGGATTAAGAGGAAAGGACATTTGAAGCGGTGTTTTGAAATGGATTCTGGGAATGGTTGGATTTTAATGCGTGACTAGTGGCTCGCAATGGCGTATGAACTCTTAATCTCTCCGAAAAAGTTGCCTCGTTTATGAGCCTCTAAAGACATCAAAGGTGAGACAACAGGATATCATAGTTCACCGAGAGGCAAGGGATGACACATTCAGAATTCGTTGCCTATGCCCGTAGGAAGCTTTATCATGAACATTGCTCTGGTCAGCTCAGTGCAAAAAAAAGAAATTGTTTTTGTGTCTAATCAATCCTTTCGATAGGGTCAGCAAAGAGAAGGTCCCAGTCAAGCGTATTCGAGCATTGGACAGACAAAGGATACGTATAATGTTCTAGATATGCAAATGTTCTGGAATTCTTTGGATCACCGTTTGATGAATCCGAGGAGCTTGTTTTCTCGGTAGACAACTTCACTATAGTGCAAGTTAAGTAGCAGTTTCTAGTCTAAAATGACACCAAGGTCTACGATACTGTCTTCACTACTGATTCATCTGATGATCGCCAATGATGTCTTGGTTTTTTTGAGAAATAGTTGTAATTTGACGTTTGTCGAAGTTCAAATTAAGTTTATTTGTTTCAGACCATTCATAAACTGCGTTCAATTTATCTGGAAGGAGTTTCATATTGAAGAAAGGAAGGAGTTTAAAATGAAGGAGTTTCTCTTGGCGACGTAACTTCATTGGAGAGCCTGCGGTAATCGGTATAAAATAGATAAAGTATATCAGACAGGATTCCAGAAAAATCATGAATGAAGATGTTGAAAAAAAGAGGACCAAGCCAACTGCCTTGTGGTACGCCGGAAAATACTTTTATTTCCTTGGATGTAAGCCCTTCAAACTTAACATCTTGTGTACTATTTCTGAGGTACGATTCAATGCACTACAAAAAAGGCCACTTATCTAGAAAAAATGTGTTTTTTTTTCATAATTGAATATAATCTAATTCAAAAGAAATGAACTTTTGAGGTAGAATTATGTGGTTAACGTGTTTGATCACGGTAATACGTGACATAAGTTGGTACAAATTGCGTCAATTTGGTGACTTTTTTTAATAGCCATTATCATTACAGCAAAAGCTCGTTCCTGTCAAGGTTCAATGATTGGGGATATTTTCAAACAGACTATTTATTCAAAGAATATTGGAATTGCTGACGGAATTGCAATCTCCCTGGAGTTTTTGATCGATATCTTATCTTTATTTTTATAATTCGGAGTCAGATGTGAAGATGTGAAGAAGAAAATAATTGACACTAAAGAAGGGAAGAACTTACTCCAGAAATATGTGTATATATATCGGTCAAAGTTAGAAACATAGCATTTTGTGAAGGAAAATCAAAAATAAACGCTAATTAGATATGAAGTTTTCCCAGCAGATGAAACACTCATCGAAAATAATAGCATGAATATGTCATTTTGCCCACAAGAGCCCAGTGAAAGCATTCGCTCGAGTCGAGTCGGCTGTTGATTTTTCGAGAGGTATTTCAACATGCCTCGAAGTAACGTACGTAATGTTTGTTTTTCTAGAACTATAGAACTAAATGTTGGCAACACATTTAAATGCTACGTATGATCTGACAGCTATCATGTGTTTTACAGTTAGTTTGTTTCGCGATTTCATCATGAATAGGTTGACGCCTAGGCAATGTTTGCAAATTGTGCAGATTTATTTAAAAAAAAAAAAACGGTTTTGATCGAGAAAATCGTTTTTATGGTCGACATAATTGCCTATCAGAAAAATCAATTCGATTAGTCATGGATCGTTTATGCATCATGTTTACTCTACCCAATAAATGCATTCATTCAGAAATCTTACAGTGCATAATGAAGAAACCATAGCAGCTGCAGAGCGTAGTATCGTTGTAGACTCAAGTGAGTCAATTCGCTATTGTGCCCAACAATCAAACCTGAGCCCATTCACATTATGGAAGATTTTAAGGAACAATCGTGGTTTGTGGTCTTACAAAATCTAACTCGTGAAGGAATTAGATTTGGGGTATGGGTCATAGAACAAATCACTGCAGATCCTGAATTTCATAAAAAAACTTTGTTCAGCGATGAGACTCGTTTCTAGTTGACTGGCTACGTCAATCAACAATACTGCCGCATTCGTAGTGATGAGCAACCACAGGCGGTTTTTGTATTGTTTAAGAACGTTTTCATCGCTACGGAATGCAATCATAAATTTTTAAATGTAAATCCTTATTGCAACTGAGTTAGTTGTTTACAAAGTTCAAGTTTTGAAAAAGGATTCGTAACGCATAAAGTGTTATTATTTTATTATTATTTGTACTGGGGTCCACTTGCTGGAAAATAGCATAGGCCAGCGTCGGCCCCTAGCTCCTTGTTTACAGATGGTCCATCCTGTCGTCCTACAGAAGCCATGGAGTTCCCTCAGTTCTGTGGTCGCCAAGTGTTCCAATTCTGTTGCGCCAGTACACCTCAGCCAAATAAGGCGTTTGTTGGCCAGACTCGGGCAGTCTAGGAGGAAGTGTTCTGTACTTTCTTCCTCCTCGCCGCAAGCACGGCAGGTGTCATCCGTTTGGATTGCTATTCGCTTGACGTGTTGACCTAGAAGATTATGGCCACTTAATACTGCCACCAATGTTCTAATACCATTTCTGTTTTTCCCCAGGAATTGTTTTGCCTTGGTGTGATTAGGGTGAGGCCACAGAGTTTGGCTTATCCTGTAGTCGTTCCTATCATTCCAAGCCGGATCTGTCTCTTTCCAGAGGACGTATAAAGTGTTATATGTCATCTTATATGTGTATACTATATACAAGAACTATAATTCTTGGAAAAGGTGATTCGATTTTGGTCTTCGCAAGGAAAATTGATCAGCTAAATCAAAAACTGTTGGATGCAGTGTGTGTAGACACTTCTCCTTCTATCGCGATCGTCGAAAATTGGTTCAACGAATTTCAGCTCGGTCGCACGTAGGTTTTTGATGAGCCACGCCCAGGTGCCCCGAAAACAGCAACTAGTGAGGATAACGTGACGAAAATTCACGATCTCGTTTTGGCGGACCGCCGGTTGAAGGTGCGAGAGATAGCTGAGATAGTAGACATCTCAAAAAACCACGTGGCGCATATTCTGCATGAGATATTGGGTATGAGAAAGCTGTTAGCATGATGGGTGTCGCGTTTCCTCACTCCAGATAATAAGCGCAACTCAAAGGAGTTTTTGCGTCGCTACGTGACCGTCGTCGAAAAATTGACCCACTGGTACACACCAGAGACCAAGGAGCAGTCGAAACAGTGGACTTTACCCGGTGAACTTGCTCCGAAGAAGGCGAAGACTATCCCATCGGCAGGAAAGGTGAATGATAAAATTGGGCCACGAACTACTGCCCTATCCACTGCATTCTCCAGATTTGGCCCCGTGCGACATATTTTTATTTTCCAACTTGAAAAAGTCACTCGCTGGGCAGAAATTTCACTTGAATGAGGGAATAATTGTCGCCACAGAGGCCTACTTTGCAGACCTTTTTGTTTTCAGAAGGGCTAAGGAATTTAGAGCATCGTTGGGTCAAGTGTATCGAAATAAAGGGAGATTATATTGAAAAATAAACTGCAATTTCGCAATTTCAAAAAAAACCAAGGAGCAGTCGGAAACAGTGGACTTTATCCGGTGAACTTGCTCCGAAGAAGGCGAAGACTATCCCATCGGCAGGAAAGGTGAATGATAAAATTGGGCCACGAACTACTGCCCTATCCACTGCATTCTCCAGATTTGGCCCCGTGCGACATATTTTTATTTTCCAACTTGAAAAAGTCACTCGCTGGGCAGAAATTTCACTTGAATGAGGGAACAATTGTCGCCACAGAGGCCTACTTTGCAGACCTTTTTGTTTTCAGAAGGGTTAAGGAATTTAGAGCATCGTTGGGTCAAGTGTATCGTAATAAAGGGAGATTATATTGAAAAATAAACTGCATTTTTGCAATTTCAAAAAAAAGAGATTTATCTTTAATTATAATTAGAATATCTCAAATATTTATATAAGAAATAAATTTCATTCTCAGAGCAATTTTCGTTCATTGATGCTATCAGCTTCAAATAAAACTGGGACTTGCATCTGCGCAATGTTGAATGTATTAAACTGATGAGCAACGCAAACCACCCTCTCGTCAGATGATAATAAGCTGAAAACGACTGCATAGAGCTCATGCAAGGCACTCGAACAACCCTCAAGTTTTGAAACAGCTAGGAGCGGTTGCTGCACTTTTATGATATGGTCAAGAATTCCATGGTACCATTTTTGTGTTCACAGATTTCATTGTGACGTTTCTGCATTTTCAATTCATTAAATAGGTCATGCATACAAAGCTTTGTCAAAGGTAATTTGCGCATCAAGCTGAATTCTTCCGGGGGTATGAGCTGGTGGAATCATCGATCCATGTGTATAGCATTATAAAATAGCATTATAATCCACTATGAGCCATGGACAGTGAGTTTTCCGTTCTGAGATTCGTTCGCCTTAAGGCACGGGACCTCTGGGGTTCAACAGGATGGCGCAATATGCCACACAACTCGTGCAACCATCGACTTATTGAAAGAAGTATTTAATGAGCGCATAATTTCTCATTTTGCACCTGTGAATTGGCCTTCAAGAACTTCTAATTTAACACCGCTGGAATTTTCCTTGCGAGTATACGTCAAATCATTCGTTTACATCGATAATCCCGAGACGCTTTATCATTTTTAAGTCAACATTCGCCGCGTTATTGGCGAGATATGGCCCCAATCCTTAGTTAGAGTTGCCGAAAATTCGACCTTTCGTTTAGACCTCCTACATGCTAATTGCGACACTGATATGCCCGAAATCATTTTTGAATGAAAATAATATAGAATTTTCATAATATTTCCAGTAAAACCAATTGCATGGCAATTAAAATAACTTCTATATCATTTATTCCATTTCAAAATTCTATAGCAAAAAAATACATCCTTTACAGCTGATCATCGATCCTGAAGTGCAAAATTAATACAAAAAGCTCTAGACGTGGTGAAAAATAATGAACTGGTTTGGCTAAAAGTATCAACAACATTTGGAGTTCCTCGATAAATGCTTTGTAGACATGGTTCAGGATCAAATAAGCCTTTGAAGTCCACCTCAAATGGTCTCGAAATTTGGGAAGCGACATTTCCGCCTGACCGAACGTGGAAAGGCAGTCAGTTCAAGATTTGCAGCTTATAGCATTTCGGCTGTTCAGGATTGGGACACACATCCGTTCAAGAAATAGTGTTTGAGATAGCAAGGATCAATCTATCGATCAATCATAATTTATAACTATAGAAACACAGAATTTCCGAAGCAAACTTCCCCTCGAAGTATGCACTAAACACTTGTTTCGTAACAGCAAACAAAATATGACCAGTAGCTGATTTTTTTTATTTTCAATTAAATTTCAGCCATACTTGATTGCTCGTAAATCAAGTGATTAAGACAACAATGTCTTCGCCATATTTTTTAAATTGGCAAATATTTGGTAAAATAGTAGGCAATTAGTAATTATCACTTTCAACAATCATCCCAAGTAATAGTCAACAAAAACAGTGATCAAACATTTGTTCCACATCAAATTAACCAATAAAAGTTCATCCGGAAATTTGCAGACGGGATCAAAGAGGAAACAGGTGATGGGAAAAAAAGGCGAAAACCCAAGCAGGTGATGGATGCGCAAGAAAAGATTGCAGAAAGATATTTGTAAACAGTATGTAAGTGACTGGAATTTATGGAGAAGTGATTCCAAGTACATATTTATTTAGAAAGTCGAACGCCGCCTGCTTATAAGACCATGCATGCCGTATGCCGCGGGAATATGCGTAACGAATGAGTTTTATACGAATAATTTGGTTAAATACGATGAAAGATACTTTTATCCAATGGAAACTTCAAATCTACTTCTTTCCTTCGTGTGCGATGTTTGGATATCAATTCTTCTCAATTGATTGTCGGCAACTTTCATTTGCGTTCTACATAAGGTATTGTAATGATTGGAGCAATTTCGGTTGATAGGATGATGTGGTAGGCGAATAAGGTGGTGCAGTCCGTTGTTGAGTTAGTTAGCCAAAATGATGTGTGATAAATCGCTGAAGATGATGGAAAAATACCATACGATTTGGTTATGATTGAAAATCGGCATTATTTTGATGCAAACATCATGGAGCTATCACTTTAGATCGTCGCAGGAGAAAGTTGAAAGCTAAACGGAATATTATTCACGCCGATGTCCCATAAAAACGCTAATGAGGTTGGAGGGTTTTATCGGAAATCCTCTCAGTTCCTGTGGCTAAGCTATTTCACTTTCATATACCATTTTCGTCGTAATGAACTGCGCATAAGTGAATTTCGCATCTACTGAAAGTCTCCCCAGATTCATAAATACGTGTCATATCTGAAGTCACTACAGCTAGCTCAAAGCTATGTTACAAAAGAGATGAAATTCAATATGTGGGTATGTAAAGTGCAGATACAATTACTTTTTCTCTCGTCAAACTAATCGATCCGTAAAGATAGAAATCACTTAGTAAGCTGACAAAAAATTTTCTATGAATGAATACGAAAAGTGAATAGCTTAGTAAGTACACACTCGGCAAAGCTTTACAAATCATATAGTTCCGGCTGAATCATTAGCGCAGAAATAATTAATGCTACAGACAACAGGTGACGTAAAAAATTAGTGAATTATGCCCTGCGAATCATATAAGTTGGTAATTTCAAATGAATTTTAAATAATGTGGGCAACATGAGCCTCGAGGGTAACTTAGTTTGCTTCTTTTTTTGTAAAAGAAAGTCTAGCGTGTTGGGCATGCAACTTTCTGCATGCATCATGTAAGCAATTTTGTAATGCTAGCGCAAAGTGAATTCTTCCAACTAAGAAAATGTCTCAGCGGGCTAAAAAGCGTTAGTTTCCATGAACTTGTCTTTTTATATTGGCTAATCTCTACAGATAAACTTACATCGGAGTTCAAACCCCCAAGACCTGCTTGACCAATTCGCGAGGCATATGAAAGCCGCTCTATTGCTGCTTAGCGAACAACACCGAGATAAAAATTCATCAGCATGGTACCCTGATGAATCTGGTACTTGTGCCATATGGGCTCGAAACAGAACCCAACTGAGACTTGGGGGCAATGGGCGAAAACATGGTTTCGAGTGGGTCTGTTGCCCTGGAATAACATTCTTTAATGTGTTCTTGACGCCGAACGAACCAATGACATCTTTTCAGGCGAAGCTCAGCACTTTGAAAGACATCGTCTTGAGCACAGAAGGTCATGTTCTTATCGGGGGAGACTTTAACGCCAAGGCCATTTAATGGGGCATGCCTAAGTCAGATCCCAGAAGAGAATCGAATCCTGGAGATGGCAGCCAGAATAGGGCTAGCCGTGGTGAACACTGGTAACACTCCCACTTTCCGCCACTTGGGCTGCGTGGGCACCATCCCGGACGTGACATTCGCCTCGGAGTCCCTCTCCTCTATGACACACAATTGGAGAGTTCTAGTGGACTATTCGGCCAGTGATCATCAGGACATAGCATTCGAGATCCGCGACAAAGTTCCTAAACTCCCAGACACTCAGCGCTCCGCCTTCCTGTGGAATACTGAGAGGATGGACGTGGAGATTTTTGTCGACACGCTCATGACATGCTTACCACCGCTTAGCTTATCGCCGGGGAGCAAAGAACTGACTGCTGAAGACATGTTGAACTCCACAATGAGTACCGTCATCTCCGCTTGTAATTCATCTATGCCCCGCCGGAGACATAGACACGGGAAGCCTCCAATGTACTGGTGGTCTACTAAAATAGCTGAGCAACGAAGGGAGTGTCACAAACTCCGGCGAAAAGCTCAACGAGCGCGAAGCCAGGACGAGGCATGCACCAGAATGGCAGTATATCGGTCCGTTGCTGGCAGAACCTCGTCGAAGACGTGAACAGGGACTCGTGCGGCTTGAGCTATAAACTAGTTATGCGGAAGCTCGGCGCTCTACGGGCCCCCTGCGTCCTTGAAGTGGACATAATGGACGAGATAGTACGGGCACTTTTTCCTCAACATCCCATCCGCGTTGATGCCGCCAACAGGGAAACAACATCAGACTGTCCACTCTTCACGAGAAACGAACTGGAACTAACAGTTCTCTCCACGAAGGCGAAGAAGGCTCCGTGCCCAGACGATATTCCAGCCGAGGTATTGCAACTGGCCTACCACTATTTTCCCTATTTTCTCTGAGCGTTGGAAGACGGCAAGACTCGTGCTGATCAGCAAGGGGAAGTACAATCCCAAGTCGCCGTCAGCAAACCGACAGTTATGCATGCTAGACACGGCCGGGAAAGCTCGAGAAACTGATAAAGAGAAGACTCGCTAACGTTATCCACGCCACTGGGGATCTTTCTCCAAGGCAGTATGGTTTCAGAACGGGACGTTCCACTATAGATGCAGTCGCGGAAGTGGTAAGTGCGGTTCAACAGGTGGAAGCACGCAGTCGATCCAACCGTCGGGTAGGCCTTCTAGTGACGCTAGACATAAAGAATGCTTTCAACTCCGCTAGATGGACGGATGTTCTGGACACCCTGGAAAACTCTTTCCAAGTCCCAGAATATCTGATGCGGATAGTCCGAAACTACCTAAAGGATCGCAGCCTGATCTACAACACGGTGCAAGGTTGTCGGAGTATGCTAGTCACATCAGGTGTGGCCCAAGGCTCCATCCTCGGTCCGGACTTGTGGAACGTTTCCTACGACGGACTGCTCAGACTTGAACTGCCGGATGAGTCGCGACTGATCGGTTATGCAGATGACGTTGAAGAACTAGTGGCTATCGATAATCGCGAATGAATCTTCGGAGTAAAATCCTCAACCTCAAAAAAGTTATCCAACCTCTAATAATTGACGGAGTTTTCGTATGGCGTCAATAGGCTTCAGCTTGTTCAACCAAATTTCCAAGTTATGGTGCAGCCTCCCTTACATATTGACTCCTGATTGCTTTCCAAGTCTGCTTGTTTTCAGCCATTCTCATCCAAGATGTGCCGTCTATCTCTTTTATATTATAGTCCCATCGAATTTTGGGGACCAGCCAATCGCCATTTCAAGGATTTCGCTCTATTTATCACGTCTGTTACTTGGGTCCTTTCTCATATCCAGGATAGTCTCTTGCGATAACTTAGAAATTTGGTTGAAAAAGCTGAATGTGATGGTGACGATGATGCTGATATATAACATAATTGTATTTAGCGTATCGACTTACTACGAAAGCATCGTCAATTATTAGAGATTGGATAACTTTTTTAAGGTTGAGGATTTAACTTCAAAGATTCATTTGCGACTATCACTCGATAGAGTCATGGCTTAAGGACAGGATCCACTTAAATGTCCCAGTACTTATTTGCTCGATATGGTTATTGACTGTTAGTTTTAGCATTAAATGACTATAATACGAGGTTTGTTCAAAAAGTATCGCGAATTTTGAATTTTCGCGGGCTACGTATGTTCGATTTTTGATCTTTTGGTGGCGTTATGTTGTTACTCATGACCCTCACTTATGTTGACAATTCCGGCCATTTTGAATGTCCAGTGAGTTTTTGATAGTTATTGTGCGTGGACGTGTTTTAGCTTGTCTTCGATTTTCGTCTATCCCAAAAAGTGGATCAAAGAATTTGTATCAAATTTTGTGTGAAGAACAACTTAAAGTGCGCGGATGGATTCAGAATGATGACTGCTGCATACGGCGAAGCTACTTTGGACAAAAGCAACGTTTATCGGTGGTACAAAATGTTCTCAGAGGGACCGAAAGAAGCACGTCAAGTTCGGGCGAATGTGAAGGTTTCGCTGACAGTTTTCTTCGGTTGAAGGGGCATGGTGCATTGTGAGTTCTTGCCGCAGGGTAGAACGGTCAATAAGGAATATTACCTTCAAGTAATGCGCAATTTGCGAGAAGTAATCCGCCAGAAACGCACGGATTTGTGGAAGAACAAAAATTGGTTTTTGCACCATGATAACGCCCCTGCTCACACATCGGTACTTGTGCGCGAATTTTTGGTCAAAAACAACACTCTAATAATGCCGCAGCCATCGTATTCCCCAGACCTGGCCCCCTGTGACTTTTTCTTGTTCGCGAAACTGCAGAGGCCCATGAAAGGACGACGCTACGCCACGATTGAGGAGATAAAGACGGCATCGAAGGAGAAGCTGAACAAGATCACAAAAAATGATTTTTCAAAATGCTTCGAGGATTGGGAAAAACGTTATCACAAGTGTATAATGTCTGGCGGGGATTACTTTGAGGGGGACAAAATAGATACTCATGAATAAATAAATAATTCTTGAAGAAACATGAAATTCGCAATACTTTTTGAACAAACCTTGTAACTCATTTTTAAATGAGAGTTTTAGACGTAAATAAATGAGATATTCGTACCATGAAATCGTTTGGTCCGGGAAGTTTACGGAGCCTGTTAGAAAGCATAGAGGACTTTCGTTTTCTGTTAATGAATGTTGCCGAAGTTTTAATTTGATACCATTAGACATATTGGTAGATTCTTTCCAGCATTCCCTCTAAGCTGGAGACGATCAGGTTGTGATTATTCAGAGGTGTATACAAGTAAGTATTGTCCGCAAATGCTGCTAGTTGGCAGTTTTGGTTTGCACACAAGTCGGAAGTGTATTTTTAAAAAGTATGGGATTCTTGCATGAACCTTGTGGAACATCAACAGCAATAGTTTTGATAGGGAAGTTTGCACCCCGAAATTTAATCTGGTATTTTCTAGGAAAGGTCAAAGCAGCTTGTACGAGTATGGTGGGGTATTCCACTCTTTGATCTCATGCAGTAGCTCGTCAGCAGGCCCATCGACTGCTTTGTATTCAGCGGTATTCTGGTGTCTATGGAGAAACCTAGTAGTTTTTGCCCTATTGAGTGCATTGGGATGCATGTCACTGTTTTCGTCGCAGTCAACATTTCAAGAAAAGCTTCTGAAAGAGTTCTCCAAGCGCTGGTAGAAGGTGTGTTGGCTTACAACTTTTATGATCTTTGCTATGCTATAAATGCTATAGAGAGGCTTAAAAATGAAATTGAAAACGAAGTGAAGTGAAAAACCCAAAAAGTGGAAACCGAAAGTAAGAGAGAAAAATTATACAAACACTTTCCCATATAAGACGAAAATTCCCTAAGTTTCATAGTATGATGCTGAATGACGAATTTCTTATGTAATTTATGTTCAACACAAAATGCTTGAGTCATACCCAGTCAATCTGTCGAAATACAATGTATATAAACATTACCCATTGATATTACAACTAAAAAATTATCAGCAAGAACAAAAACAATTCGTTTGAGGTGTTTATATGCGCTATTCATGCATTCTTGGGAACAACACCTTTTCCGTTGAGCACATTCACATGGAGTAATGTGTTGTAATCGTATCTAACACGTTCATACGTAAGTAACTTTTGTCGATATTTGAAAGTCTGAATTTTAACACCCAGCCCAAAAGTGGAAAGCCAACTCGCGAAGGCGATTAATGTTGAATGTAATAGGATCAAAACTAAATTTATGAATAACTAGTAAAATGGCGTTCAAATTTTATGAAAATTGTGAAAATTGTTTTAAGCCCAACTCCTGTTTTAACTTTTTCAAATTTCAACATATTTTATGTTTCCTATGTCCTAAGGAGAAATTTATGCCTTTCTTGGTCAATTGGACAATGTTAGCTGGCAATTGTGCAATCCAACCGGCATATTGAGTTAATTTCATTCTATTGAACGTGACAAGCAGACTCACAATTGCATCTACCACGTAGTTACGTACTAGCAGTTAGTGAGTACGAGTAGGTAAGAAAAAAAAAAACACAAAAAAAAACAAAGAAAATGCAAAACTTCGTGCGGCGAAAATATTAACATTTACATTAATCAAATGTGGTGCGGCCATTAATCAGCAGTTTTACACTTTCAATTGCTCAGGCCATACGCTTCGCACTGAGGTCATTCAAAGGCCACACTGAAAGCTACTATTGAGTCAGTTGGTGGCTATTGAAGAGGACAGGATTGCTGGATCTCAAACGTTACTAGCCACACTTCAATGGATAGTCTGCACAAGATGTTAATGGCTACCATTATCAACATAAACCCACATTGGACACTAGACGTGTATTATTTGAGTAATTTTCAAAATGCTGTCGCTTTGATAGTCGTCCACCTGTTATAATGCGACAGTATTTAAAGGATTTTACGTTTGCAGATTAGATAATGGATGGAGAATAATTACATTAAACTAATGGACGTTTACTGGTTAAATTCCTTCCGAGTGCGAAATTAAGTTGACGAAAATTGTTTGATAAGATTTTAACAGCCGACGGATGATCTAACACTAAAAACATTATTTTTGCGAGCGTGTTCGGCATATAAAGGCTGGTTAAGAAGTTCGAAGGAGAAGTGCAAGTAATACGTTATATTACGTAAAATTGCAGGATTTCGAAGGTCAATCTAGTCGTTATATTTCTTCGGTAAGGACGTGTTGCGACTATCCGTCGCTATCATCAATTCGTTCTGAAGCGTCTGTTATGATGCATATTTCTTTATAAGTTGCACTTACTAGGATCCGAGGACAGGTATAGCGTCGAAATCAATTGTTACGATAACATACACAAAGAAAGGTATAAAGAATGATTACAAGCACTAAACATCAACCAAAATTAAGTATTCACGTTAAAAATATTAAGAAAACATAATAAGTAAAATTGATACAACTTGATTCCATTATACTTTGATTGTGTATGCCAAGATCATGATATTATCTTCCCTGTAATCTTAAGTAGGTCAAGCGATTGAATTCCCAATATTTTTCAATATTGGGAATTCAATATTCAATATTTTTCAATATTGGCTTGCCCTCAAGACTCAATCGGCCGAGACTTAATCGGACGGGACTCAATCGTACGGGACTCAGTCGGACCCTCAGGACCTCACGAACGGCAACGAAAATATGACGGTTACTTAACCTTAAAAATAACAAGATCTCATTAGGCGAAAGTAGGGTGGAGTCTTAGGTTATGTTATCTGATGGCTAAAACTTTACATAGGTTCATAGCGTCAATAGCGATACGAATGTGGCCTCTCACTAACACTACAAAATAAGTCGAACGTACCAGTGTTTGTCACGAACTTTAAGAATAACTTCTCATTATATCAAGAGTTCTCATTTAGGTCACTGGAGGTTAGCACTCTGACCGACTTCTGACCGGCTGAGAGCTAGAGTCGGGCATTAAAACAGGAGATGTTTTTGCGTCACCTTCCCTCCAGTTTTTCGTAGTTTTTTCACGATCCAATTGCTGCGCTGCTCAGTTTCAGCCCAAGCGTGTTCATGAAACAATGACCGGCTTATACCCTAACTAGTTTTCAAGGAGTAATTTTCGTAACCTTCATAAGTTCTTCCAATTAAATCCCTTCCATAAAGTGTTGCCCCATTCCACCATTTCGTTTCGACTGAAGTTATCACAATTTCATTGTTGGTTATCAATTCGGAAGGAAGATCGTCACCACGTACAGAAGTTCCAGTATATCTAGAACCCATACTTACTGTAAGTCTGCATGTCTTTTCGCAAGCTCTTTGGCCCGTTCATTCTTCGGAATTCCTACATTATTTCTACCCTTCTGGTCTCGTTAAAGACAAAGAAATTGGTTAAGATTGAAGTAAACTTTCACAACTTTATGTCGCTCTGGATCTTAATGTGTAAGAAGGCAATGCCTTAATTGCAGACTTACTTTCTGGGCAAGTCGTGTATGTCCACACGATAACTCCACTGCCATCTATATCGTAAATTTATCCACTTAGAACATAACATAATGGGCAGAAAATCTGGTGTTAACCATCAGCTCTGTGTACACTCAGAGGTTTCCAGAGTCTAGCCACAAAGTTTACCCTTCTGTGGTTTATCTTCGCTATTCATCGTGTTACTTGGGATTTCAATATTATATACTACCTACCGAACACTTGTGTTCAGGCCATAAAGTCGGTATCACTCAACTTTGCATTGAATTAATTATGGCTTGCAGGGAGTAGCAATAGATCATCGTACATGCAAAGGTAGCGAAATTCGGGTTTCCTAACGCTAACGTCAGGATGGATGGAACGTCAGGATGACCTCACAATAATAAATTTGAGGCTACGTATTATGACCAATTTTGGACAATCGTAACATCTTCCTGCAAAAGACACTTGCGATACAATCACGCGAGGATTAGTATGTTGAAAAGTATGCTGAAAAGATGAACAAAATTTATATCCTATTTGCTATTATATTACAAGGTGACAATTAGCTACAGAGGTTCTGCGCAAACGAACTGAATCCCAAGGCATCCAGCAATCCACGGTACTCAAGGAAACAATAGCATAGGATGGTATAGTGCAAAGAGGACTCGTGCTCTTTGCATCAGGTATCCCATTCGAGACCCACTAGTCACTATATATTTAAACTTGTGTTTGTGATATTAGCAGGAAAACAAATGGGTAACACGCTCCTTGGTACACATATTCCACCTAGTCAGCACGCTGAAGATCTTTCCCTCCTTGAAAAGTTATTCCGAGCGTTTTCGATTGGACTGCCAGTTCTCTACGATGATCTGTAGATGAAATCGAGTTTTCCCCAAGGTTCATGTCCTAATGGTCAATCTTCATCATCTTCATCACTTTAGACAGTACCACAGATATTTACCCAACACAGAAGATTACACGCCGACAACACAAATAAAGGATAATGGATAGCTATTTCGTGCAGGAGAAGAAAACAGTCATTGCCTTTTTAGAACTTTCGCTGCTATTGATATTGCACTCTCATGCAACAGGAAAATTTCTTTATTATCTGTAGTATTTGTTGGTCTGAATTCGTTCCCTGTATCTTAATTGCTGTTTGCTTTTTCCTCTAAATACCCAAGTTTCCTTCTGTATTGTGTAAGCTCATGCTAAGTTTCCTATTTGTCTTACATTCGGCAACTTTTCTTACAGCATCTATCGCAAGCTCTACAATTTTCCATGGTTATTTTCCTGAGTTCAGCAACTCCAAAAACAGGTGCTGCGTCATGTGAGCTGCGTCACGTGAGCTGCGTGTGACACTTTGGATATTTTTCCACAGGACTGCCTTCTGATATCATGACGTGGCTTGTTTTAAACTACGCGCTCACTTATTTTGAATGTATGGTAGAGGTGGCAGCACTGTACAACTAATAGAGTTCTAGCGGCAAAGGGGAACTTTAGGTATATGTATATGTTACCCAAAATTGCGACGTTCCTCCATTTTTGTAGCGTAGAATAGCGCTTACTCCATTTGCGTAGTATCCATCGATTGAAATTTATTGCCGGTTTACACGAAAAATTCGACGGCAGTCCGATAAGTACTTAGCCTCACCGCCGTATGCCGTTCCTATCGCAAGAAACTCTACACTATCATGTAGATCGTCCTCCTAGACGGCTACTGTCAAAATTTCAGCCGAACCAGACACGTAGTTTTTCATTTTACCGGTCGATGGTTTGATTACTGTTTTGGAAGGGAAATTGCGCTGCGAAATGATAGAGCGCTTGGATGCTGTGAGCTGGAACACTATTCCTGCGATTCTGGTCAAATGAATCGTATGGACAAACAGCGGATACCCAAAATGGTATTCGTTGTGAGAAATGAAGGGCGGAGACCGATGGGGAAACCGAGAAAACGCTGGTCTAACACTGTTGAAGACAGTTTATTGGTACTCGGATTCCAAAATTGGGGACGCGGTCAATATACCGAGACAGTTAGAGGTGCTTGTTGAAGTACGCGAAAGTCCGGGAAGGGCTTTAGTCCAAAAAATAAGAAAAGTTTCAATTTGGTCGGTCATCGGTTTTTGATGGGACATGCCCAGGTGCCCTGAAAATGGCTATCACGGAGGATAACGTGACAAAAATCCACAATCTCGTATTGGCAGACCGCCGATCGAAGGTTTTGGAGATAGCTGAGACAATATGCATCTCAAATGACCGTGCCGGTGGACATAATAAAGCTAAGGCATGATTTGTGCCGTGTTTGCTCAGTCCACACAACAAGCGTAACCGTGAGACCACTTTAGAGCAGTGTTTGACATTAGTCAAGATTAATCCGAGGGAGTTTCTGCGTCGGTTTGTGATCGTCAACTAAAATAGGAAGCATTGGTATGCACCAGGGGCCAAGAAACAGTCAAAAATGTCGACTGACTCCTGCGAAAGTGAAGACTATCCAATCGGATAGTAGGCAAAAATTGTCCAATCGGCCAAAGGTGACGGCCACCGTTTTCTGGCATTTAAAATATGTGATCTGCATCAACTTGGTGGAGATGGGCAAAACGACCACATACCTCTACTATGCCGATTCGAAATCAAATTGCAGAAAAAGGTACCATTTCACGAAGATTAAAGACTCTTCCACAATATCAACTTCTACCTCTACCTGTCAAATTGTCCTGCCAACTGCTACTCCATAAAATGCGCTCTCCAGATTTGGTCACGACCGACTTTTTTTCGCTTACAAACATGAAAAATCACTGGTCGCATCTCGATCACTGGTTTGAGTCGCATGAGTAGGTCCTTGCCGCCACGAAGACATATTTTGCAGATTTTGAGAAAACATATTTTTCAGACGGGTCAAAGAAGTTGGATCCTTACTGGGTCAAGTATATCAAGCTAAGAGAAGACTTTGTCGAGTAATGGGTCGCCACTTTCAAAAAATTATCGTATGTCTTTTGAAGACCAAATAATTATCGGACAGCCTCCATAAAGTGATGGTGACATAGATTTGTGCAACGTGACAAATTCAAAGTTGGTCAGTTCACAGAATGAATATCACCCATATTCATTACTTTTAAAAGGAACGGCAGCCCCAAGTGACTTCTACGGAGCATTTATGCAGAAAATTTTTTTCAACATCGTAACTTCCTTCGGCGTATCATTAGGCTTTCTTGGGCTAGAAAAGGCTGGAAAGGTTGTGCTCTTCGATCAAGGCAACATACCAACTTTGGGTGATTGTTACGCTGGTGGTTTTCTGTGAAATTTTTTTAAAGGAACCCCTCATACATCCTACTAATTTCACCTGGTTCCTAGGCTTTCATCAACGTTGAAAAACACTCTTCATGGCTCTATATTTACTAGCCATGCTATCACTGTCTCAGCGATTTTCACTGGTTCAGGTAGTCCATTCCAGTGGAAAACCACACCCCTAAAGAAGGGTTCACAACAGTCATGGAATCATGGCGTCGTTGTTGTGAAAATTGTTTATAGCTGCTAGGAGTTTACTTCGCGAAATGACTGAATTTTTGGCGTTTGCATGTGAAAAGTTTGTGAGTCGAAAAATCGGTGGTGTGATAAGCTGAATGCCCTCGAAATTATTATATGCCGTATGCGGGCAATTCTGTTGAAGGATCTATGGGAGACATAGACAAGTAACCTAGTGCGCTAGATATATTTACTGCTGGTTAAATCGTTATAAAATTTTATTTCATTATCTAGCTCGAAGTCGCCACTTAATTTTAAACCACTTAAAATCCATTTGGCACATTGAATAGAATTTCGCTCATTACCACTTTCAGCATGAAAGGCATCTGGTAAAAGTTAGGGCCAGGAGCGAGTAAAGATCAAAATATTTACTGAGCTTATTAATGTTGATGGGCAACTACATATGATGAGTGCTAGCAACAAGTGATGATACGACCTCATTTTCAGACTTTTGTGTAGCTTGTTTGATTGAACAACTTTTCAAACACTTCCTACGACCATCTACCATCCGTCCATTAAGTTATTCATATCAAAGTCTACATTAAGACCTCGTTTTCGATTCAAAATCTGGGTCCATAGATAGTTTGCAACGCTCATTCATCAACGAAAATAATCCAAAACAAAGATCCGTCTTAAACTACTCCTTCTAGGCGCTAGATTCCAGTCGAGTTCATATACCTGTAGATTATTATCTGCAAAATTAACACCACATATTGACATAACCGATTATCGAATCATGTTGCTTCTTCGCCTTCGATTTCATTGAACTGTTCGCGCTTTATAAAGTTCCGCGATCAGTAAGATCTTCCCTTCGGCCAAAATTCAAATTATTATTGACATATTCTAAACTCGAGCCTTTAAGACCACTTAAATGTTTCCAAGAGCTCCTTCTTGGAGCACAAATCAACTGAGGCTTTCTTCTACGCGCGAAAAAAGGAAACAAGGAGGCAACGTTTATTTCATCGGTTAATGGTGGAAACCAAAAGTCAGAATACCATCCACAATGGAAGTCAGCTGACATGATCAGGTATTACCGCATTGTTAGGAGCTGATAAATTGTAGGAATCACTTTGAACTTGACGAATCAAATAAAGCAACATTGTCACCTAACACTTTAGACGCATTTAAGATACGGATTAATGTCCGCATGTGTAAGTGGCCAAGAATGCGATGCAATGTTAAGATGGTTTGATCGGTGCGCCTCAAGATTGTTGTCAACCAAATGGAGCCACTGTTGATTCTTTGAGTGGCCAAACGAAGAAAAAAACAAAGCAACAGCAAGTTTAGGAACACCTCGTTACTTAGGTGACATTGACGTGTGGGATCACATGTCGATGGAATGTGATTGACAAACATTGCGTGGAAAAAAATGGCATGTAAGGCCATGAGGAGTTTTTCTAAAGGTCAAAAAAATATAGTCTGGATGATGAGATAAGAGGAATGGATGGAAGTTTGATTTGTCGTGGTTTGGTGTAAGTTTTAGCAGGTCTTGTCGAACATTTATGTCCCTACCAAAAGTTGATATATGGTCTTCCAATATTTCTTTTTTTTTTCTCAATTTGCACATGTGGCCTTCAACCGCGTAATTTTATTCTAAACTCTACTAATAAATAAGTAGAGAACTATTTTTTAAATATTTCTTTTTATACATTGTGCTATGAAATATTACTTTCTGAATCTTCTTCCGTGTTTTGCTTTGAGTCTTCTCTTCCCAATTTTGCTATTTTTGGATTTTCCAAAAGATGTCTTAAAAGACAGGTCTTGGACAGAATGCTATGACACATGTTTTGAAAACCATCATCTATTGTAAGATATTGGGTCCGAGAACAGATCAGAATTTTTTCATGAATATAATACCAAAAAATGTGTGAAATAATGCAGAAATCACCAAAAACTTTAGACTTCAGAGGTGACTTAAATTTTGCGGCTGTCAAATCCGGTGCAATTAAAAACATTGGTCTTCGGATAGTCATCAGTAATCTTCAGTATCTAAGTGTGCAGATATATTAAAACGATTTCGCTACTGTTTTACTGGTCGAAAATACAATGCCCACCTAGAGATTTGTAAGTTAGCGAGGCCAGTTGCTTATGTAATCAATTTGGAAATTCCTTGTAGCAAAACAAATGTCTTTGTAAAGGTGCGGCCCACCTCTGAGTCTCTTAGAAAATGGTGCTTTGAAATTACATTAGTTGAATAATGGTTTTTTTTTTGACGAGGAACTTATTTTTTTGTTGGTTTATCTTAATGTCGATAGTTATCTGAAGGAATACCAAAGCCTCGGGGATTCAAAACATCTGTCAGTCATTCTAGTGGCCTTATGCTGGATCCCTTACTATTTCAGAGCGGAACAACAAAAATTGATGCTGAATATATGCACAAACTGGATCAAAGAACTGAAAGCATTGATTCCACTATGCAACATGCTGCAGACCTCTGGTTAAATGTCACTTTTTGACAATTCTTTCATCGTGTGATCTTTTGCGCTCATCGAAAGTGAACCAAAGTTCGACTATTTTCGTAACAAAAATGGATAGAATTTGCGGAAAATCTTTGGTTAGGACGTAGATTCGGTGCTGACAAACGAAGCAGGGAATCATTCAAAGGACGTCGTTGTTACAAAAGTGGAGCAGTGTTGTGTCAACGATCTCAAAATTTGAAATTGAAAGAATAAATTAACTATCCTAAGGGTTGAAAAAATTGAAACCATAATACGAAATCAAGCGTTCAGAGATAAAATAATAATATGACATTTTCTCGCAAGGTATCAAATATGTAAATTTTTGATAGTGTTGCTTAGGGTTTTCTTTTTATATTAAAAAAAATGCACTCTAGGCATGATGTTTCATACAGCAGATCTGGGGCTTATCTGGAAAGAACTGGCAAGCATACTGCAAGAAATATTCAAAACAAATTCTGATTTTTCCTGATACATTTTAAACAAAGAGTGACCGAAATTTTTTGGGTTTTATTAGGTATGATTGGGTATGATCGTTCATCAAAAATGAGTCCACCAGCTGTCACTTTAAAAAAAAGGCTGTAAAAATGGTTGTAAAGGATGTGACAGATTGATTTCTTTATGTATGTGTCAGTATTGATGTTATTTATTTGATAATAAACAATTCGGTTTTTTGCATTCATTGCTTAAAATTTATTGTTCTGAATCCTGTTTAATCCTTATTTAATCTATAACTATTTTGTTCAGCTATAGCTTCTAAATGATAACTTTCATTCAAAAGAAAACTTCTAACGAAACCTCTTGTAGTCTTAAATCTTACTTAACTTAACTTAGCTTACTTAAATTCTGGCTGAATTTAAAGCTCACTTAAAAACTGGTTAGCCTACCACTGACAGACATGATTAAGCCACACGATGTATCATATGATAACCGTTAGTTCATTAGTGTCTGTATGCAATTATTTGATATATTTCGGGCTCTAGACAGTAATTTCTCTTTACGAGATCTTGTGTAGCTCGTTAAGACAAGGATTGAAGCTTATCAAATGACATTTTGAGGGTACAGATTTTGTGTAACTTGAAGTTTATTTATCAAGTTACCGTTATGTGAGGTCTTCATGAGGTCTTTACTATCAAAATGTATCCAAATTTTGATAACCAAGACCTTATTCCTTGAGTCATATTGAGATTTTTTTTTAACATAGGGTGCAACGATGGAACTCACTCAACGGACTTTGCGCTGATGTATTTGATGCGGATCTGATAAGTTAAATATTTGTCAAGTAGCAACCCAAGATATGACAGTTCTCCCGACCACGAAATTTTTTATCCAATGTGAAGTCTAATGGTCTACTCGGCTGCTCAGAAGATTTTCGTTTTCTGCTGACATACGCGCAGTTGGTTTTGCTTACGTTTATTTTAACTTTCATCGTATGAAAAAAAACTGCTAAACGTTTTCTAACCTTGGTTCTAAGTTCAAGTCATGTTGTTGGAATCGACAATAGAATTGAATATGCATGTATCGTCAGCAAACATTGCTCTTAGACAGTTCACAAAGGGAGAATAATCGAAGGTGTACATTTTAAATAATATGGGGCTTAATTCGGAGCCTTGTGGGACGCCAGCAGATACATTATCGGTCGAAGAAAAGTCTTATGCTAATATGTCCTAACTTTGAAAAAAAATTTGATCAAATTGACCAAGTATAAGAAAGAATTTTAGTGAATCATTTTATAGAGAAGATATTTGTGCTAGACAGTACCGAAAGCTTTGTCTAAATCTAGTATCAACATATCAACCGATTCTTACTCTTTTTCGTTGAGGTCAGCTTTGATCCACTGCGTCACGGAGTAAAGTTGTTGTTTCAGTCGAAAAATCATTCAAACCAGAACAAATTAGAAATCCAGTAGAAACTTGTAAAAACCTGGCTTCTCCGTGGGTTGGTACCAAACTGATTGGTCTATAGTTTTTGGACGAAATTGAATCTTTGCTGAGTTTTTGGTTGGACATGTGGATCTTTCCAAAAGGAAGAAAATACGAAAGTTTCATACCTAGAATAAATAGGAGGTCTAAAAATACGACTCATTTTCTTGGCAAGTTCTTTAGTACCATGTCCATTTATATCAGATGCTTCCCATTTTTAACTTTCTTAAGTAAGTTTTTTACCTCACGACGTTCAATTAGAGCTTCCTGTGGAATGCTTGAAATACTTGAGACTGTTCTTAGGGAGTAATTTGCTTACAATTTCGGTTTCCAGCCAGAACTTCTGCTTTTTCCCCGTTTGAGCAATCTGTGTGACAGGGTTTGGAATCATTTTGTCTCGGAAGGATTTTGACTTTTAAGGATTCGTTCAGGTTCCAATGTTGACAATAATTGAAGCCAAGGCTAAAGGGAATATTTTTCTGACATTTGTTTTTAAGGCAGGATACTTGTCTTTTAATTGCGTGAGCTAAGCTGTTCATCCCTTTTTCATTGCAGGATCCCGACTCCTGGGTCAGCGTAACAAATTTGATAAAACTTAATTACTTTTTCATTTAAAAATTTTCTATCCAAAAAACCAGTTATACTATAAACTAGTTCTACTATATGTTAAATAGGTTATTTTTTCTTGGATTTATTCAGATCCTTTAATTTGTACTTTGAGTATTTTTGCACCTTTTTGTGCATTATAATGCTTGAATCTAAATATCCTGAAAATCTTGTTGCAACTGGTCTAGCAAGCCTATTTATGAAGTCAAAGCAGGCAACAGGACCAGACAGCTTTCTAGCCAAGATATTACAATTGGTCCATTATTTTTGTCTTGATTTGCTGCTTAGTACCTTTGATATATCCTGACGCGGAGGGTGTCCACCGAACAATAGGAAATAGGGAGGTTCGCATTGATGGTATTGACCATACAGTAAGTAAATCTCGAGTTTCCATCAGCGTACTGCCTGTCGTGCGTGACAGTAAAGGCGTGACAGTAAAGGCTCTCTCGTAAATACCACCGAGAGAGCAATCAAAAAACTAATAATGATACGAGGACTTACTGTCGTTATCCATGTAGCTGGAAACATTATTCCACGGCAGCATGGTTTACGCCAGGGAGTTCCACTAGAGATGTTATTGCGCAGGCTATGACGTTGTCAGTGAGTTGGTTCTACCAGCTTGTAATCCTACTAGGAGTACTGTGAAACTCATTTTTTAGATTTTCAGATTTTTTTACTATTGAAAGTATTGAAAACTGAGTATTGAAAACTCAATATTTAATGCAAATGCTTCTAAATTTCCTGAAGGATCCCAATCTGATCTAAGGTACGAATCAAAGCAGACAGAATATACTTGTCAGATCAGATGTGGTTCAGAGTTCTATCCTCAATCCAGACATGTCAAGCGGCTCATTTGACGTTATATTAAGGTACGAGTTCCCGAGAAGTCCCGACTAATCGGCTCTGCAGAAATGTTGCTGCACTAGTCACAGGGCGGATGGATTATTTAGCGCAATTTTGACTGAGTGCGCTCATACGGCGGGTAGGTAGCTGGATGACTAAAAACAGGTTAAACCAGCGCAAAAGAAACCCGAAATCATCATCTTAGTAAAGGGAAGGATCTCTCGACTAACACTAGTTAGTGTTGTGGAAATATACATTCAAAATGTGGAAATATTATTCAAAATTATTCAACAACTACGTGGGCTTGGTGATCGACTCTTAACTGAGTCTATGAATCGTGACAGCGGTTGATAAGGCGAGAGCGAACATCGTGGCTGTTAGTGAACTAATGGCCAATATAAAGGGAAAAAATCAAAGAAAAGAAGCCACTCTTGAAGAATGTCGTAGAATGCTTGCAGCAATACGGAGAAGAGCTATAGAGCAAAGCTGTCGACAAGGTGTTTCACCGAAAAAAGTTCACGCAGGTGCGAAGAGGAGGAGTATTGGAGGACTGCACCAGCATTTTGGACAGTTTCTGATTACGAATTAAGTACCCATTGTCATGCTTGCACAAAGATCGTAGAAAAGTCTACAGTTGTTGAAACGATAATTGTACAAAAGCAGTCGCTAGAGTTGTAAAGTCTCACACTCACGACGAATGCAAATAATCCTGGGAACGTAAGTCGACATCATAAAGGACCATGTGGTTTTGCAATGATCGGAGACTGTTATTTAGTCGAATGCAAAATTGGACTTAGTTCTAGCTGATACAACTATTGAGCGGACATGGTGGTTATCAATGTTGATAAAACCGGTCAGTCACGGTCTTCAAGATCCACATTCTACAGTGAAGACAAGGATTACGCCTGTCATACTTTCTCAACATCCAAGTCAGTTAACTGGTAGTGTGGTGATTTCAAGAAAAATTTCGGAGAGCTGGATCTGAGTTCTCCAAACTCTGAAATCAAACAGTTCCAGGTAAGGTCCTCTAGTTTACATGGGAGGTGTTTTGTGGGTATTCCAGCAGGATCGCTCACCTTGACATGTGAGACACGCAAATAATGGCCGCGTGAAAGGTGCAAATAGTCTTCACCAGGATTGTTACATAGATTTTCCTTAAGTTTTTAGTGCTATAATCCCATTTCAGTCACTACCTTCTCAAACAGGACTATCTCTAGAAAGAAGTCTTTGCTTTCACGCGATTGATCGTGATCAACTTCCATACTGAATTACCGGGAACAACCGCGTGAGGTAAGAATTGCTTATTTTCACATCTCTTTGCCGTGCTTCATCAAGAGTATTATAAATAACGCCTTCGCGAATTCCCCGCCAGCTTAATGTGATAAGCCTACATACGACTTGCCGACAACAATAGCAAAATAATAGAATTTTTTTCTTTCAAATATCTATCGCCAAATTTAGTTTGTTATTGCAGATGCTGGAGATATTCGCTCTTTCAGTGCTGGGACCCAATCTTGTGTGATCTTGAATTCATCAATGATCATGATCGCTCTATTGTTAAATAATTTCTTATTCTTCCGTTCGAACTCCACATTTTCATTCTATTCTCCTCGACACAATTTTCATTGTATTTAAATAAATCCGAAATGTCGTTTTTTGTTCGTTTAGGGTTCATAGATCCGCGTTTATAGTATTTTGTACTTCATTCTATCTAAATCTTTTCTCGTGTATCTTTTCTTTTTGCGTATAAAATTTATGCACATTTGGTGGCAACGTGAGTATTGTTCAAGTTTTTAATGTAGGACTACAAAGCATGGTCCAAGATCTCATCCTGGACTAACGATTTTATAATTAAGACAATATAAAAATGCGTTTATGTGTGTAACGTGTTATTTTTATGGGCCCATATTTTTTTTTTGTTTGTTTTAGTTTTCGGTGAGACGTTCGTGCCACATGTACACAATAATTAATCAAAGTAGTTGAAACTTAATTTGAGACCGCCGAGAGGAAGTAATCAACAAGATAATATACTTAAGTGTTATTTAAGGCAAGAGGAGCAACTAGTATGGGGTGTTACCTTCAACATTGCGGCGACACCATTAATTTTAATTGATTTTGCGGTACTTGCGTCGGGCTTTTTTCGGCGAGATTCTTGGTTTTTTGGTCATTGTGTTTTGATTAAAATGTTGTTTATGTAGAGTACGCAGCAAAAATTTATCAGGAAGTAAGATTGGAGCATTTTCATATAGAGTTGATTAATAGAATGAATTAATTCATTCAGGAGATGAATGTGCATATTAAAGATTCGTGTTTTTCCAGGCGCCTCAGGTTGCGTTAGTCTGCACATGGATTGGAAGTGAATTTTAATTGTCATTTCGAATAAAGGTCATTTGATGATTTTTATTTTCAAGCTCAAATCAGTTTCAACCTACTATAAATTACCAATTATTGTTGAATAGTCATTACACAAAGCGAAAATAAAAAAACAAACTACTTCCTTAAATAAGAATGCAAACAAATCAATTTTTAAGCATAAGGAGTTCAGGAAGATATGACGGTAGGTCAATAAGTTAAATTAAACAGATGGCGCGACTAGCACTATAAGGGGTCTGTTATTATGCAGCGGCACTACCGACTAGGTTTGCTGTGAAGTTTCAGCCAGTTTGGTTGAGTTGTTGTGTGTTTCTCGCGTATTGAGAAAAAACCATTTTTTGCTTACAAAAATGAGTTTAGAGCTATTATTTAACATTTTCATGTAAAAGGCTTAACAGCCAAAGAAATAGAACAGTTGGGTTTAGTTGACGGCAAATCCGTTCCTTCACTTGCAAATATTTATAACTGGTTAAATGAATTTAAACGTGGTTTTACATCAACAAAGGATTAACCACGCTCAGGACGCCTTGTAGAGGTGACTACGCCAGCAATTATCAATAATATCCACGATATGGTGGTAAGCGACTGCAGATTAAAGGTGATTGAGATAGTTGAGGCTACAAAGATTTCAAAAGGTAGTGTCATTTCTGTTTTACATGTCGAATTGGGTATGAAAGTATTTCGGCAGGACGATTTGAGATATTCTCACAGTCGACAATAAACGCAATGGGGTGGTTCCCTCTAAAGCTCCGTTGTCGCTCATGCAACGCAATCCGGGTGAATTTTTTCATCGGTTTGTGACTGTAGATGAAACATGGATACACCACTACACTCCCGAGACAAAAGAACAGTGAAAGCAGCGGATTGTTAAGGGCGAACTAAGTCCAAGGAAGGCGAAAACCGTAAAATCAGCTGGTAAGGTTATGGCTACTGTTTTTTAGGATGCACGTGGAATTATTTTCGTTGACTATTTGGAAAAAGGAAAAATAATAATAGCGGCGTATTATGCATCTTTATTGGACCAGTTAAAAGAAATAATTAAAGTAAAACGGCCTCATTTAAACAGAAAAAAATCCTCTTTTATCAGGACAATGTCCGTGTTCACACATGTTCACGATCAATGGCTAAAATTGAAGGATTAAAGTTCGAATTGGTTGACCATCCTCCGTACTCGCCAGATTTAGCCCCCAATGTCTTTTTCCTATCGCCAAACTTGAAAAAAATGTTTCGCTGGACAACGTTCTTTTTTTAAATGAAGAAGTCATCGATCAAACAAATGCTGATTTGAAGGACCTTGCAAAAGTTTGTTTTTCCTGATATGTTTAAAAAATTAGAGAAATGTCTTACCAAGTGTATTGAGCTCCAAGGAAATTATGTTGAAAAATAAAAAAAAATTTGTTTCATTGATTTTTTCTAAGGACTTATTGACCCACCCTCGTACTAAAGTGTCGATAGACAGATAGAAAATTAGTACGAAAAATCAAAGTAAGGACGGGTAATATCAGTAGTAATATATATATATAATACCAGTATATGTAAGGTAATATCAGAAAAGATTTGACACTGACGAAAGGAGCGACTTTCACCCGAAATTTATAGGGCAGTAATAAAAAAGCGCCAAAAAGAACCAAAAGATTAAAAAAAAATTTCGGATCATACAAAAACAAAGGAAAAGCTCAAAAATTTAAAAAACAAACAGGTTACTACTACATTACAGTACTACATATTACAAATTCCGCCTAACATAAGATTGATAATTTCTGCGTAGACAACATTTATTTGGTGTCGTTTTAAAGATATTGTATTTTTCTTTTTCATTTAATATTGAAAAGTTAACGATCTATAAAACCCTGACAACTTAACGAATGGTATCCTAAATCCATTGCTTCAAGAAAAAGCAGCGGAAGACAACAGAAAAATGCATAAACTTTGCAAAAGGAAGTGAAAAGAAACACAAAACACCAAAGGGATACAACGAGTCTAATGATACAACATATAGTACCATGCATACACAGAATGCCAATGGGATACCAACGAGGTACAACATAGTCACGAAAAAATATAAAAGAAGATTTAACAAGGACAACTTAAAGGACGATAGCAAAAATTCTGTATGAAAGGAGCGAAAACCCAATAGAAATGAGAGGACAGTCTGCAACGAGGATTAGTGTACGAGGGTGGTCCGATAAGTACTCGGCTTGACCTGGAAATGGCACTAGTTGTATGAAAACTATCACTGTATTAAAAGTTACCATGCGTGAGGTAGATTTCCACCCCAGTAAATTAATTGTATATTTTGAAAGATATATATATACTCGGCTGAAATACAACACATATCTTATTTTTATTCAAATAATTTTTCATTGTTTCAAAACACAGCATTATTACAAATCAAATTGTGTTTATTTAAGCCACTCATCCTTTTGCAATAAAAAGAATAGAGTATATTTTGTTATTTGAAAAAAAATTTTAAATTTATTATTTGGAATTTTTATGAACTTCCCTAAAGTTTCCCTTAAATTCAGAATCAGGATAAATTAAAATCAGGAATGAAATTGAGAAAATTCCATGAAAATACTGAGGTCTTTTTATGATTAATTTTTAATATTCATGCGAAACAATAATGGAAGGAAGTTCATATGTTGGTTTAGCTCTTTATTTCAAGAACTAAGAACTTATTTTTAAGATTATGTCATTGCCATGCCATCTTCTTGCTACTCTTCATACGGTTCCTCAAGCGACAACAAGCTTTTTGTCGAAAATTGGCATTTTTCGCTTGACTAACTGACCCAAGAAGCAAATTTCTTCAAACATGAGTCGATATAAGATTTATCCTAGAACCAACCAAGGGAGATAGGTTTCGACTAGAATAAGGGATTCAACACTGTTTGGCACAGCTAAAGTAATTTTTTACAGATAATTTTTCATTAACCGAAAGAAATATTCGCTGAGAGGGCAATAAGTTTGCTTAAATTTTGAAGGTAATGTTCAGCACGTCTTTACTATCGTTTCTAAAGATCCGTGATATTAAAAAAGGCTCTTTTCATTGTCAAAATATCGAAGTGGACATCCCGGCAAAGAGAGAATACTCAAAGTTAGACCAATCTAGAAAGCATGTAAAGGCACGAAGTTGATCACAATATATGCAGATTTTCGATTTTTCCGAATGTAATTTACAAATAAAACTGTCACATTTCCCTCCTGTACAAATACGCAGTAGGAGACAGTGACCAGTCCATCTTGTGCAGTTAAGACCGGAAAAATCCATGCCCGCTAAAGAGCTGTACACTCGATTGCGTCAGCGCCTCAGGACTGGGATCAAACTTGTAGTCGACCATCTCTTTGAGTCCCAAAATTATGGCCAATCGCTAAGCGAGTGTTGTCTTTCTTCCCTGGTGACCACTTTTCTGCTGTCTTCGCTCCTGCATAGGTAAATATTTCTGTGCTCTGTCTGGACATCACCCCTGCGATTATCAGCAGACTGTTCGACATAATGTATTTTCAAAAAAAAAAAAATAATAGTAATAAAAATAATAATAAATTAATAATCAATAATGATATAATTATATAATTATAATATAAAAAAAACAAGGTTGAAAGACAGATTTTCTTGAAAATACAAAGGCCGCATAATGGTGGCCGAAGGAAGTTACTTTTAACCGTCTAGCTTACCGCGCGGGCGTGGGGGTTTTAGGACATTATTTGAGCCCTGATCCTTCCATGTCACATACAAACACACACAGAAAGAGCTTACTCTTCATATTAGACAAAATAAATGAATAAATGGAGATGTAAACATAAAATATTTAATTTACATGAATTGTGCTGCGCTGATTCTGACCACCTCTGCTTCCTCCAACACGAATCCCCATTTCAGCTTGGTTTCGAGACCAATGAATTCGGCTCCGCTACGTCTTGACTACCTCTGCTGCTTGCTTACTATCTTCTTGGCATTGCTCTTAATCAAAATGGGGCTTCACAGAGATGCTAATACTTCTTGATTATCTTTATTATCCTCAATACTTACATTCACAATTTCTATTTCCAAAACTTGATAGTGGATTTCTATATCCCTATTCATCATTTTTCTATCCTTCTTATAGCGATATGTTCACAACAAACAAGTGAATCATATCAAAGGAAAAATTTTTCCCAATACCGCTCCAAGATTTTTTTTTTTGTAATTTTTTTCTACTGAGAATTTTTTTTCTGAACTTTTTACTACCGAGACTTTTTCATATTATTTTGTGTTTGTTACTAATATTAATTAACTAAATATAAATTAATAGCAAAGTGTTATTATAAATGTTTTTACCTTGATTTTATTCTTAGTTATATTTTATCTCGTATGATTTTCTTTTAACTTAAAAAATATGAAAAAAAATTAAAAACTTAACCAAACAATATATTGTTATGTTCAAAATCTAGTGTTATTGTACTTATCTATTCATTTATTTATGTATATATATATATATATATATATATATATTGTTTTTATGTCCCCTGCACATCGGAATACGTAAGAATTCACAAGAATTCACTTTGCATTCACAATGTACTATCCAATCATAGGCAAAAATACGAAAACAACATTCACAATTCACTAATAACAGCTAAAAAATGCACAAATTTTAAGCTTTTTGTTGGAGACTATATATCTGCCTTGAAATTGAAAATTATCCATCAATATTATTAGCGACAATATCACATACAAGATAACTTACCAATTAGATTATATAATTGGCAAATCGAAAACGTTTTCATTCATTAAATGTAGAAACAATACAATATTTACATTTTCCAAAATCTTCGGCTCTAAATTTGATAGTGGAGTTAACATTGCAGTTAGAAAAGTAATTTCTGTAAAGGAATGGTCACCCATGCTACTTGAATGTCAATCAAATCGGTTGCTGAATCAATCACTTTGATAAGTCAACGGTAATTGAAAATGATCAAACGCTTATATTGTACATTTCTGATTCTCATTAAGCATTTGGATATGCACATTAATGACGTTCATAACGGAATTATAAATTTGAACACATTTGATGAGCGGTGTGTCGCCTTGAAATTAGCTTCAGATTGCAATTCCCCATGTTCATTCGGCTCGAGCAGATTAAATCCGAAGTCGAGTATCTGCAGAAATTGTATGGAATGGGCGGGGCTTAATTCTTGGGGTAAGGATGTTCGTGTGGAGTTAACATTCCCGTCAAATCGATTCTCTTGTGTCCATGGGCAGCACAATTTTGTTAATGATATTATTTCGTAATTTAATTGATTTATGAACTTTGGATTTATGGAGGCTTTGGGCACTGGAGCCATCGATCCGAAGTGCCATTCTCCGGGGGTCATCGAAAGTCAGTCCACGAATAACGTGGAAATCGAAAACGATGATGCTCAACAGCAACAAGACCCGCCTGCTGACAGTATACCGAGAACCTCACCTGAGGATGACCTGATCACGAAAATAGCCGTTGACAGAAGTAACGAAGAGCGAATAACAAGGAACATAAGCGCTATAATAAACGTGATGAGAAATGCAACGAATGTCAAAAAATGTCAACAAGGATATCAAAAATGGGACTGACGAATTGGAGGACCTCGTTGATAGGATCCAGCACTATCGCCGCAGGTGGCTACGGGTGGAGAGTGAATTGAAAAAGCTTAAGAAAGTTCCTGAAAATAAAACTCCCTTCACCGAAAGTGCTACTCCTCTCGTAAAAGGCAAAAGGGCGGCATGTAGCCCACTTAAACCTGACCGTAGGAAAAGGGCAAAGGGGCCGACACCAGTCGAGACAGGAGACATCAGCGGAGACAGGAGACAACAGTCAAGAGGAGGAGAGGGATGTTGAGTTTCAATTGATGCGCTCTAAATCGCAACAGAAGGCTGCGAAGAAGATATACCGCGTGACAGCAAAAGATTCAAAAGAAGCGCCCGAAAAGCAAGAAGACACGAAACACAGCGCAATGCCTAAAAAGATCAGGAGCAAGCAGCGCAGGGATGCTCTACTGATCAAGCTTGCAGACGGGAAAACTTACACCGAGGTACTCAAGGAAATCAGGTAAAATGTAGAACCCGAAAAAACGGTGTCTGTATACGAACGGTAAGTGCGACCAGAGCAGGCGGTCTCCTCGTAGAACTCGGAGCGGAATCCACCGACAAGGGCTTGTTCGAGAGCGCCGTCAAGGACCTGCATTGCGGATGCCACAGAAGTAGAAAATTCCTTTAGACAAATTCTTCCTACGGCAGAGAGCTTTAGAAAGACAGCTTGAGAAAGACACTGTGCAACTCCTGGCCAAGGAGAAAAGTCGGCTGGGTTGTGTGCAGGATGCGTCGGAGGGTAGCCCTAACTCGATGCTACAAGTGCCTTAGCTTCGACACATCTCGTTGAATTGCAAGGGGCCAGATAGAAGCAAACTGTGTTACAAGTGTCGCCAAAAGGCGAAAGACTGCCCAAACGAACCCAATTGCATCTTGTGCAAAGATCAGGGGCGGGAGTCTGAAGATCTGGCTCGTATCCCAGGAAGTGGTAGGTGCCAGGAGTTCAAAGAAGCACTAAGCAAGAAAAAAGCAAAGACATGATTCACGTCCTGCAGATGAACCCACACCGTAGCTTAACCGCTCAAGATTTACTAGACCAGGTTGCGAGGGAGAAAAAAGTCAACTTGTTGCTCATATCAGAACAATACCACAACAAGGAGGAGGCTGGATGGTATTGTGATCGATCCGGCACCGCTGCCATCTGGGTACGTGATAGGGCTCTACCCACAGCTCAATTTCATGTTTTCATAGCAGGCTCGATGAACTGGAGGAAGCTGTCTCGAGCACGGAAGGCCGAATCATTGTTGGCGGTGACTTTAATGCCAAGGCGATAGAATGGGGAATTTCTCTTCCAGACCCGAAAGGAAAAATAATCCTAGAAATGGCGGCTAGGAGGCAACTTGTCATCATGAACGTTGGGAACACACCAACTTTTCGACGGGGAGGCTGCTTGGGAACTATTCCGGATGTGACATTTGCTTCGGAGTCCTTAGTGCCTAGGATACATGCCCTGATTAGATAGAAAAAAAAACTCGTTTTCGAGTCTATCAGGACGTCCAGGTATTTTACTGCTGATGCTAGCGCTTCCCCAACACTGACAGGTCTTACGGTGGAGATTTTCTCTTTGTCAGGATAACAAGTTCAGTGTACGGAAAAAGGAAAGGGCCTTTCAGTTTTTAAAGTCATGGATCCTTAAACATAATAGTGAAGGCGTACTTATCACTATCTGATCACTATCAAAACATACTTTTAGGAAATTATTTTAGCTGTGTCAAGCAATGTTGAATCCTGATTTCTAGTCTAAGCCCATTTATTTTGTTGATACTAGGATAGAACTTATACGAGTTAATATTTGACGAAATTTGCTTCTTGGGTCAGTCAGTCATGCGAAAAATGCCAAATTTCCATAAATAACTTGTTGTCCTTTGAGGAAACGTATGAAGAGTAGCAAGAAGGTAACATGACAATGGCATATTTTTACATATGAAATCTTAGCTCCAAAGAAAATGGATATGCTGGAAGGATTATTTAGGTCAAATCATAACTATTCAGCGAAGAAAATATTATCATGAGTGCTCACATGATGTAATACTAACATATCCGTAAAATCTCAAAAAAAAAAAACTGATTACAAGTCAAGTGCGCCCGCTGCGGTCGTGTTGATCCAACAAAGATAATATTATGGAAAATTATATAGTAATCGCACGTCCTCTGACTGCTCTTCATGCGCTTCGCGCCGCCTCCCCTGCAAGGTCGAAATGCTATAACCAACCAAGTCTCCAGCGATAGCATCAAATAATTTTTATTTTCATTAAATAAAAAGATTTTCCATCTCGATGGTGGTATTACCTGAAGCGATCACCATACCACCGTGTTGTTGTTAATAAATCTTTAATTACGGGCATAAATATTGCTAAGCTATTTGGCTTGGCTACATCTGAAGATCTGAAGGTGGGTTATGTATAGTATGTAGATCTGGACCAGATGCGGGCATGTACATGGTTTACTTCTTGAAAATATCACCGATTTTTTCCATGTGAATGTTGTTAAGTAATTCAGTTCGTGGTTTTTCATAAATCTTCTAAGTTTAAATGTCAGCTGAACGTTGAGTTTGGTGAGCACGAAAGTACTTCAGCGAATGGATTCCAGCACAGAAATCTGTTTTGAACATTGGTTGCAACAATAAATAGTTGATGGAATAAGATAACAAGTGTTAATATGGACACGGAGGCAGAGTGCCACACTTTTTGTAGTCCTGCAACGTGTTGATGTTGCTTTGTGACAAGTTTTATATTTAATTCAAGCCAGATCATCGCAAGGTGACATAAATTTTCTGGGAAGTAACTCTTCTTGATTGACTTTTTGGCCAAAATAACTTAAATAAATCAAAATTCAACATGATTTAGAAAAATTTTACACTACTGGCTGTTGTAATCACTAGTTTAATCATTGTAGTAGCTCCAGTATTAAGTCATTACTGCATGGAATCATTTGCAGCACGTGCTGCATTCATCCTCCTGAAGGAGAATTGTGGCCAATTTATATTTTAATTATTCATCAATGCTAGCCTCATTCGGCATTCAATCAACTAACTATTGTACATTGTATTGTCAACAGCTAGCACCGAACCAATTAACAGTCCGTTGTGTGCTTATACAAGAACTTCTACCTAATGAACTAGACCCGTTTAAATAAGATAGAAGAATCTATTTAGACATTAACAGTTATTCTTTCACTTTATACCACTGAGGATCGCAATTTCAACATGTATTTCAATCGATTGGCTTAAGAACGCAACCTCATTACACCCAATAACATTCTCCTTAATGTTTTCGATTAAACAAATGAAAGTAGGTAGTACCGACTCGCGCATGTGTGAATTCTGTATTCATTCGAAAGCTGAAGGTACACACATGAATGCAAATGAAAATTGCTAGCGGGAGTTCAAGGACCAACCTTTGGCACCTCAGCTGGAGTGTTGTCCAATATTCTGTTGGCTGTTGAGCGCTGCATACGAGACCAGATGTTTCCTATTCGCATTAGGTCACTGGGTTGGGTATCTCGAGCCTCAATCTTTCGACAGCTGAATGATGCTTCGTCAAGTTCTGGTAGTTCTATGTGTGTACATACAGGTCTTCAAGAATGTTTAACACAGGTCTTGAAGATGGTTGCAAAGCGTATGAGACGATGTACGTAAATATGCTTGAAAACACAGCATGAAACTTCCCATCATCGGACCAGGCCGAAGAGTGGCAAATAGACCCATTGAACCAATTCAATTCACTATCAATTAAACGCTTTTCAATTGGAATTGATGCGTGATTGGGCTCGAGTACAAACTTAAATAAATTTTTCTTTTTATTTGACTTTCAGGCAGAAATTATGACAACATCAAATATCACAAAACACAAATCAATCAACACATTCAGAGAATTTTACGAGCACTTATCGGTGGGAAGAAATTAGATCAATTAGATCCTTGTTATCTTTTTAACGATGGAACGAAGCACTCGTGCAACTCAAGACATCATTTCAATCAAAATTTTGTAGAGGCACTTATGGTAGATCTCGACGATCGACATTTCGAATTTCCCTTATAAGTGGACATGGCATTCTTTGGGATATTTTCTTCGGCAAAATAGAATTTTTCAAAAGGACCCAAAACATGTTTAAATGAAACTTAAAATTAATTTTTCTACTGCCCTTACAATACAAAAATAAAGTTAACTTAATTTTAAAGTTAATTTCATTTATTTTTAAATTTAAAATTAAATTTTTTTAATTTCTTTCAAATTTAATTTCAAATTAAGTGTTTTATTTTTTCATTTTTTTGATTTTTCAAGCTCTTGTCCTCTCCCCAGAACAAAAGTAGAAATTCACGGTATGCGCGACCGCTTCTACGGTGATTAAAATACAGAAATTAAAAAGTTGACTGAGAAGTCTCAAAATGTGGCGTTTTTCAGAAAATCAACCTATTGGGTCAATAAATTTTGCTACAACTCAAAAGTTGAATGCTTTTTCTGTAGTTCTAAATGAGCGTTGAATTGTGTGAATTAACGTGTTAAAACTTAAGAATGATCGAATAAATAATTTCCTTTTTACCATTCCTCAACTGAAAAACAGTAGGAAAATTGGATTTGAAGTTATGATCATTACCTTGGAAAAAAACCCTTGCCTAAGTTCAATATGCACTGCCTGCCCTGCGCATTTTCCCTGCCTCTCGCTCAAATTCCGCCTCAACTTGGTATATGAACCAGTCAGTTCTGACTACTTCAGACGCTTAAGTTCTGCGTCTAATAACTTTTTTCATTCATACAATAGCTTGCTCCTCCGGCTGCAGTTTTGAACTTTGACCTACATTTACATAACTTGATTTTGCCCTCCCGGCAAAAATGTTTCATCTGAAGACGAAAGGTGAAAGACTGGCCCACTGCTGTTCACATTATCTGCAGTATATGTGACAAGGAAGCTAGCTATCAGTACAACAGATGCGCTCCTTTATGATTTAACCTGATTTGAAAGAAAACGAGAGAAAACTAGGCGGGACAACAAAAAGGCTTCGTTAAAAAAAGGCTTAAACAAGAAAATCGGAAACAAACCGATTCAATCTACATAACTTCATTCGAAGAAAGTCACTGAGGGATTGGACTCAATACAATGCGAGGGATCTCTGGTTTAAACAGGGTGGTGCGACATGCAGCTCGTGCAACGATTGACTTATTGATACATTTGATGGACGCATTATTTCTCGTTTTGGACATGTGAACTAGCCTGCAAGATCTTGTGATTTAACATCGCTGGACAATTTCGTGTGGGGATACATGAAATCAGTAGTCTACGCTAACAAGCCCGAGACGCTTGACAATTTGGATGATAACATTTGCTACGTTATCGGCGAAAAAACCAACCCACATATTGATTAGAGCAGTCAAAAATTTGACCTCTCGTTTGGACTTTCTCCGCGCCAATCGTGGCACTTACATGCCCAAAATTATATTCAAATAAAAATGACAGAAAATTGTCTTTTCAGTAAAAGCAATTTCATGGCAACAAAACCAATTGGTCCATATTTTATTTCATTTTAAAGTTCTTTACTTCTAAGCAAAATCCTTTGGGTCTTGCCGCAAAACTAGTAGAACTAGAAACACTAGACAAACTAGAATGTAATGAGTGAATCGAAGTAAATTGAAAATGTTCTTCTCACTTTTGTAATTTTTAAGATAAAATTCGCTTGCAGGATAACAAAGTGTCGAAGATATACAACGATGATAACACCTGTACTATGCACCTGTTGTGCAACATAGACCCTGACACCTCCAAACACATGCATATATAATAAATGCCTGCGAAAGTCGATACAGCGAAACTTCAGCGGCTCGTTTTGAAAAATTTTCAAAATTTTCTTTCAATATACTAAGTTTATTAATGGGAAACGCAAAACCTGTTCAAAATTTTCATGAACTATGGTCCTTTTTTTTACTAGAAAAAATATCGTTTCTTCATTGATTGCTTCTAAGTTTGTTAAAATTCGTCACCCAAAGGAGCAAAATGGTTGAAATATCTCAAAACGTTTCACAAGCTGTCTTAGCTCGTTACTAGATATGCACACAAGAGAGATCAAAGGGTGAGGGACTCCCAGCTGTATAAGTTTAGATGGAGCATTGCATTCAAATTCCTTTGCGCATGTTATCAACCGAATCAAGACTTGGTCCCACTTCCAGGTCATAGTAATTGACAATTTTTTCATTGTCCATTCTTTTATTTGAGGGTCCGAAATCTTCTCAAGTTATTGAAAAATGAGATGAGTTTGCATTTTTGAGTCTCAGTTTCATTATTTAAGACCAGACAGCTATAACAAGGGTGGCAGGATAACAAACAGTTCTTGGTTAAGTTTTCGGTTTAAAAGAAAAAAGTTTAAAAGTCCGATAAAGTCACTCCTCAAAACGAACAACGACGTTCCTACGCTAACGCATTGGCTCTTCGTTCTTACGGCTGCGCATTCAAAAAAGGGTTTTTCGCGAGTATTTGAATTCCTCTCTTTTGTTAGCTATGTGTGTAGCACTTCGGCCACTGGAAGTATGCTTTTGTTTCAGTACTATGTCTCCTGCATATCGAGTCTTTTTACTGAAACAACAGTCAGTCCATACGCGAGCCAAAACGCATGCGCAAGAATGAAGTTCTTCGCTCTGTGTGACAATCACCATTATGGCTCAAAGGGATGTTAGGACCCAAAGTAGATCGTGTTAACATCCTGTTGGCGGACATTTATAGCAGAAGTCTGAGTAAGCTTTAGTCATGCGTCCGAACTACCTCAGGTTCGATTGCAAGAGGCAGCTCCTGAAGATGAATTCCAGCCAATACTCCAAAACATATAATTAAATGCGATCTGGCTGGCAGGGAAATTTAAAAAGCGTAATTTAGAATAAATTTATAAAGTTCAAAATGACCAAATTTCGCGGGTTGGCTTAGTAGAGCAAACACTACTCGTAACTCGTGATTTTTTTAAATACATTAACTATGCTGTTTTCAGTAATTTTTTCTAATTAATTTTGGTTAGTCGTCCCACATTGACTTATTTCTGATATTTTTTTTTGGCTATCGCCGAGTAGTTCAAATATTTTGCTGTATCTGTCTGTAATTTGTCCATCGTTCTCGCTTCAGTATCAAGCTTAATTTTCTGCTTGATACTGGCAGAAGAATAACTTCAAACTAAATACCTACATTATTTTTCAAAAGGTTTCAACTGAATCCAGACACCCAACATAAAAACAATTGCCTGATTAGTGATTTTGAATTTTTTTTATGTTGCTTCGACAGTAACCTTTGCAGGATTTCTCAAAATCCGTTTGGGATCTTTTAAGTGAAAGTCATATCCCAAATCCTGAATCATATTCTAAATTTCATACCCTTTGGCTTCCGCTTTTTTTCGACTTTGTTTGACAGATTTGACAGTACAAGCCACACAATGTCAAGAAATCTTAGCAGTAAGTTTGACTGGAACATCAACGTATTGGAACTTTTTCTAAAACAGGATAAAAAATCAGTGGAAACTGACCCTCAACTTCTTTTCTTTTTTTCATATTCGTCTTCATTCTCTACAGAATATCAAGCATAATTTACTCAATTATTAGTGCTAAAACTTGCATCACATGTTTCGAATGATTTAGATAATAAAGTAAGTAAGTAGAACGAAATTGAAAAATAAATATCTTTATATATCTCATATAATAACATGGAAATTTTGATGGAAACTTATTCTCAATCCCGCTCTTCATTGAATTCATTCATTGAAGTCTTCTCAAATTCATTTGTTGCATTATCAACAGGGATTTCTTACATCTGAATGAAACATCTGAATCCTCTTGGAATGATGATTTATGGATGAAACTAAACCACACGCATTCAGCCGTAGTATAAACCTTTCCATCTTATGAATAATAAATATTTTATTTAAGTATTGACTTTCAAGGATTGCATTACCAAGGAATTGCAAAAGACCTTGAAAAGGATGTAAATCAAAATTTGCTCAGAGATTTCAGCAGCAAACAACAATTGATAATAAACGGGAATCTGGAAAGGACACGCGATAACCTTATGTAAAATCGTGTGCCTGCCAAATCGAACGTCCTGTAGAGCATATCGGGCGAATAAGACGCAAACTAACCAATTACAGAATATGAGAGCACAAACTGAGACAGTAACAACAAAGAAGATAGGAAGGCAGGATATCATCAGATTAACCGTGACCGGGATAATAATTTATAAAAGGGCATAATAAAACAATTTAACAAATAACGAAAAACCAGACATAAGCGATATTTTGAGATGAATTTAACAAATCTAATAGTTTTTTGTGTCCTTCGTTGGCATTTTATCCTGGGTTACATTCTCCTTCCTATTGCATTTTTCAAATGATTACATAACGAAAATGAAACATGGAACAGCTTCAAACTCCATCCAAAAAAAGACAAAATAAGTATTTCTGACGTTGAAGCGTCAGATTTTATGACTTCAATGCACAAACGCTCGATTGAGTCGAAATCAGCAGACAGGACGAGCAAATCATATAATTGGAACTTGATAGCCATGTATCGATCACCGGAGCTGTGTGCTAAGGATGTGTATCTGAAAGTCAGCGTCTACGCCGTTCAGTGATGCGAACTTTCTGGAAGTCCGTTTCAAAGGATGCTGTTACAGACATCAGCAGCTACCCTCATTTTTATTCTGTGGCTTTACCAAACTCCAAGAAACCGAACAACCAAAGTTCCGTATTGAAAATATTTATTAAAAACTATATTGAAAGGCTTCAATGAGCTTCAATGGCCACGCGTTTCAGTAGTATCATTTGTTTATGAATTGTTGCTGAGTGTTGAATGGTTGAATATTTTTCCTTTCTAGAGAAGAAGTTTTCAAAGAGTTACGACAAACTACATATTCAACTGTGATAAGGTGGTCTGCAGATTTTAAATGCGAAAGAACATCAAATCAAGACGACCCTCGCTCGAGATGCCTTTCCAAATCTATTACCCAAGAAATGCTTAGAGATTTTGACAAAATTGTGTTGAATTACCGTCGTTTGACAGCAGGTTTTATTGCTGAAAAGTTAAACATCTCGATAAAAAGTGCTCATAATATTTTACATGATCATTTTGAAATGAGAATAGGATTCACGCATTGGGTTCCCAGAATGCTCACTGACACATAAAAGCAATATGGGTTAAAACTTCAAAGAGCTCATTGGAATTGTTTCAACAACATCTTAATCGTTTTTAACCTCGGTTTGTAACGGTCGATGAAACAATGCTTTAACATTACGATCCCGAAACGAAACATTGATCGATGGTATGAAAAAGACGGTAATCTCCAACCCCTCAGAAACTCGACACTAAATCGCCCGCCGGTAAGATAATGGCCATTTTTTCCGGGGCACCCAAGGTTTTGTTAATATTGAATACCTTGATCATGACGCCACTGTCAAAAACTGTCGTAAAAACTTCCACGCAGAACAAATAAAAATAAATGACATCAGTAAATTTGGAAACAACACAGAGAAAAGCTTGCAAGAAATGTTTTTTCCCATCAAGACAACGCACCGGTATGCAGGTCTGCAGTTACCAAGGTAAAAATACAATATGGTGGCTTCAAAATCCTCAAAAATCCTCCATATTGATCACACTTAGTTCCTAGTGACTATAATTTAAAACCTCTGTTGAAGGGATATGCAAGAGGCAAAAAATTTGCAGACGATGAAGCAGTGATAGCGGCTGTACGGGTTTTGTAGGTGCCCAAGAAGAAAATTTTTTCAAAAAGGGAAAATTGGCTCTGGAAAAAAGATATTTAAACTGTCTTAACCTAAAGGGCGATTATGTGGAAAAATAAAATTATATTATACCTGACATCTCTCTAACATAGTAATTCTCATTATTTTTTGAAAAATCCTCGCAGGAGCAGTTGTAACAGTAGATGTACCAGTCGCAAAAATAGTTGTAAAAGTAGCAGTAGTTGCAAAATTAAAAGTAGTTGTAGAAGCAGCAGAAGTAGTATTAGGTTACCACAGATTAAATGGCCGTCTTAGTAATAAATTTTTAAACAGCTGTCACTTTTTATAACGACAATTTATTTAATCAAAACAGGTACCAATAGATGCAACACACTTTTCCCAGCGAGATACAAGTACATTTATTCCAGTTCTGTAGAAGTCCGAGTTTTTGGTTCGAAGAAACTCCTCGAAGGCATTTTTGTCAGCAGCTTCATTGTTAGATCTTTTTCTTGTCAAAAACCGATCCAAATGTTTAAGGAAATGGTAATCTGTTGGTGAGAGGTTTATTGAATATGGAGGGTGAGGAAGAGTCTCATAGCATAAATCGTTTAATTTTTGGACCGTTATTCTCGATACACGAGGTCATGCGTTCTCATGAGACACTATAACTCCATCCCTGTTGACAAGCCTAGGTCATTGAGCTATCAATTTCTGATGCATTTCATCCAGTTGAGCACAGTTTTTCTCAGCATTGATGGTTTCGCCAGGTTGCTTTAACGAATAGTTGATAACTCTAGCTACAGACCACCAAACAGTTACCATTATCTTCTTTGGGTGAAGGCTTGGTTTCGGCATGTGTTTTCGCGCTTCATTGGCATCTAGCAACTGAGCCGAACAACGATGTACCACATGTTGTTATACGTCTCGTATACCATCCACTTCTCATCGCAGGTCACAGTTTGGTACAATAATGGTTCCTTTTTGTTGCGGGAGAGAAGTGAACTTGAAATATCCATTCAACACGTCATGTTTTGCTCAGTTAGATCATGCGAAACCCATTTGTCAAGCTTTTTCACTTTTTCAAGTTGTTGCAAGTGGCGGCAAACTGTCGAGTTGTGAACGCCTAATCTCTCGGCAAGATCCCTTCTGCTTAAGCGGTGATCGGACTCTACTAATGCACGCAGCTCGCCGTTACCGATCGATTGTCCTTGGTGTCCACGTGGCTCACTTCCAAGGTCCATATCTCTGGATCAAAATTTTTCGAACCACCGTCGAGTGGTCCGTTCGCTAACTGTATTAGGCCCAAAATCGCTGTTGATATTCCTCATTGCTTCCGTTGCGTTGTGCTCTAATTTAAATTCGTATAGAGAAAGTAGCCGTTTTTGATTCACTCCCATGTTCACTTCCTCTTTTTGTTTTTACGATCACTATGAAGTGCAAAACAGAAGTGACTTCGTAAACCAAGGAAGCAGTATTTATACCTCAATATGCCATATCATTTGCGCCACCTTGTGCCAACATAATACACTAAAATTGCAGCCAACTTTATGTCATTGCTAAATTGGCCATGTCATTTGCAGCAACCTAACAGAAGGAGTAGGTAGTTTTGTTGTTGTAGGACCAGTTTTACTACGAATACTAGTGGGTAGTAAGTCCACGATTGTGTATAACATGAGAAACTGTCCAATATATTCTACATAAGAAACATTGTTCGACATTGCTGTGATTATTCACATGATTGTCTTTAATTATTTTCATCTTTTTCATATTCTATCATTTTCAATTTAATTAAATAATTCATTTCGTTTAAGCAAAGTATTGGAACTGATGAAGGAGCCCAATTCTACTTAAAAATGAATTAGAGTTCAATAATTTGTGATTAGAATTTTTTCGCAATGGCAACTAAACTAAGAGCTCTAAAAATAGTCCGAGCTCATTTTCAATTTTATTCTAGGATGCAAAAAACAAGGACAGTTAACAAGAACGCATACATATTAAGAATAAATTTCAGATTACTAGTCAATAAATTAAGCTGCAGCACGAATATGTTTTTCATTTATAATTTTAACGTCGCCGTAATGATTTATCGATGATAATTGGCAATTTTTTTTTGTATTTGATCATATAATAAATGTCATAATGGCAAGTCTCGTCGGGGAATTTAAATTCATTTTAATTACAATCACAGTATGTCTGTAGTCAGTATCAAATTACATTTTCTCTTTCGTTGGTGTCAAAGATTTTCATAGTAAATATCTTTACTTGGAGTTGTTTCTGTTATTAAACTTGAGAAATTGTGTACTGAGCATTTAAATTGAGCATAAAATGTTGTTGTTAAACATTCTTGCGATAGTATGTGATAGCAAAAAAAAGCGCGTTCATTAAATACTTTATAGGCATACCAATATGAACGTGAGAGCTTATGCTGAAGTTAATTAGCTTAAACGAAACATTTATTTATTAGTATTTAATGCAAAGAATATTTGTAATAATGGTAAATGAGTATTGCATACCTTTCACGACAGTTCCAGTTAGTATTCATCTAATTGGCATTTGCCTGAAAATGAATAGAAGAAAGGAAAGTCATATATCGTTCAGAAATGTCTTTGCAAACTTACATGGAAATATATTTTAATATCTAGGAAATATTTTAAATTATTAAAAAGTAGCGTGTTATGTTTTCAGTAGCAGGAATGTTACAAATCTGTTCTTCAGACACGGAACCAACTGCATTCTAAAGCTAAATTATGAGATACCATAAGCCTCATTTTTGTACATTAAACTTTCAAACAAAAAAGGATCCCAGTTTAAAAGAACCCTAGAAGTCTCGTATCCCAAGTTCTACAGAATATCTAGTTCTGAAACAAATTCTGGAATACCTCAATAACCAGTACAAAAATCCAAAATTTAAAATGGAGACGGAAAAAAGGAGCAAATAAATTACCTTGATATATCAATAAAGAACAGCAAAATATCGAACGAATTCAAATACGCGATATATAGAAAACCCACAGCCACAGACACAATGATAGAAAACTCGTTAAACCATCAATTAATAACATGGCTGGAGCAGACACCTCTTACAAACGAAGCCCACAACAAGGAATTAAACACGATATACAAGATAGCAGAAAACAAAGGATACAAGGAGGACTTGGTGAAGAAGATAAGAAGCAACTTCTAAACACCCAAAATGCACAGAAAGAAGAACAAAGTGACAAGAAAACTTGGACAACATTGACATACAAGGGAAAATCATCATACAAATTAGCGAAGTTATTCAGGAAATACAGCATAAACACAGCCCTCAAAACAAGGAGTAATATAGGACAAATACTACGCACAAACATAAATAAAGAGGACGAACTGGGCAAACTGCGTGTATATAAATAAACTTGTGCTTGCCAACAAAGCTACATCGGTCAATGAGGACGTAAAATAAGAACAAAGTTTCTCAAGCACAACAGGGACTACAACAAAAGGATACGGAAGCCGGAAGTAACATCTTCAAATGTATACTAACTCGTGTCAAGGAAACTGTGAAGGTACTACATGTACAGCGTAAAGGACCACGGTTGAATACACCAGAAAACATGGAAATATGCAAAAAAAAAACATTTTACGGATGAATTACAAACGAACAAACAAGCTCTCATTCGGAAAAAATCTTTGAGCTGCTAAAACTACTTTACAAAAATCGAAAAAAAAACCCTGCAACGACAACAGACAAAGAAGCACGTGACCAAATCATAAAACCACTTGAACCAAAATGAAAAAATCACGGAATTTTTCCTATCTGCATCGAACGACACCCACCTACTCACGTTAACGACGGACCTATAAATAAGGACACTTGAGACCGCCAAACCTCAGAACGGAACAACAGCAATGAAACGTCTGTGGGAAAAGCGAAGAAAGTGACGGGAAACGACGGAACGTTTCTAAGACAAAAAAAAAAGACCAGCACGTATACCTTCCAGGACGCTCGAAGATGGAACCACATGAAGCAGTAACCGAAATAAAACGGAATCTCGCCGTCAAAAATTGGCGGCAAGGATTGGCGGTCTTTGCTAATACCGAGGGTGCCTTTTAATAATGTTAAAATAAAAAATATAGTAACAGCCAGATAAAAATCTACAAAATAAAGATATTATTAAATATATGATGAAACTACTGAGGAATAAGAGCCTCGTATAAGAGCCAAGGAAAACGGCGTACACTTCAAAAAAATGGTCTACCAGGCGTATACCTCAGGGTGTTACTTGCATTCCTTGTCCTTCCACCACTTACCTGAGTAATCACAGTTGAAGACCTTAAAAAGGAATAATTTCAGTACTTTGAAAAGGAATGATTTCAGCACAATAGCAAACGCCGACGACATCATCAAACTGAGCAGTGGGAGGTTCTCAAAAAATATGACAGGTCCTGTGCAAATTGCACTCTCACTTCTATTCGAGTGGGTAGACCTGAACAAAATGGGAATAAATGCCAATGCTGTGCACAGAGCAACAAAAAACGAAGCATTTTCACCCTCGACTGTTGAGCCCTAGGGAAAGCCTTAGATAATAATGCCTGAAAAAGAGAAATCAGGAAGAGAGCTACAGCGGCGGTCTTCACAATGAAAAAATTCAGGTTTAAACCCAAAGAGCACTCACTATAACATTTTTGAGACCAACAACCATATATAGCCTTGATATGATGGCAAACGGTAAATAACTGGAGAAACTATAGCGAATAGCTTGTCTCGACATCACCATTGTCTTATCTCGACATGCCATTAGGACTACTCCAGCGATAACAATACAGATTATGCTATACCTCATTTTCAGAGGGCCATCATTTGCGTGAATTCGGTAAAAAAAAAAACAAATAAATTATCTTACCATCCCCAAACGAAACATCTCTAAATTTGAACGGAATGGAGAGAAAGACCTCGTCAAATCAAAAAAGAGAACTGGAAAGAGTTCAACCGATCGTTGACACAATGATGTCATACAGGATTGACATACTGACCAGAGAATAGTGGGAAACGGTTCAATAGTTTACATCTGAAAATCGAATCGTTACCTACATCGATGGTTCAAAATGGAGCCACAATTTTCTTCAGCAATTATCCGAAGTTGAACAGGGTTTTCCACTCGGAAATATTTGCAAGAAGAACAGCCACAGAGACATCAAAAAAACTTCAACGGAAGAGTGCAAATTTTTTGACAGCAATTCAGCATTGTAGGCACGAGTCTGTAGCAGTGTAGTTCTACACCTAGAGTGCAGAACTGCAGCGTTCCGTCAAAGCTGCCATAATCCGATTATGCATTGAACTGACATGGGTCCTTGGACACAGCTGCGTATGGACAAAGGAATAAGTCAATCGAAGTATTGACAAAATGCAACTGGAACAGAAACGATCAACGAACCACCAGCACCATTTAAAAGGGAACTAAAGCAAATCCTTTGGAACGAGAAAGATATGGCCTAGGAACGACTGCAAGATAAGTCTTTTGAATCACCTCAAGAAAACGAGGACGAACTTGGTAAAAACAAAAATGCCATAGCAAAAAAACTAATGTCAATACGCATAGGCCAAAATTCTTGAGATCAGCACATCATACGAACCCAAGTGGGTGACGTCTGCAGGAAGATTTATAAGTACAGATCACTTCCTTATAAAGTATCCGAGCCTGGCCAACAATCGTTTCAGATTTGTGAGGAGTACTTGAGTATTAGTAAAGTTGGAACACCTGCTGACTACAGAATCAGGGGTGTTACTGGTTTTCTCTGACATGGAACTAAGGTAAAATAGCAGAAGCTTCACCCGAACTGATGCTATATTTGGATTATCAAATTCTGAAGTTCATCCCAGTTGGACATGAAATAAATTGTAAACTTTGTTACAAGGATAAATAATACCACATGTATAATAATACATCTGTGTCTATATTTGAAGGCTAAACAAGCTTCCAGTAGAGGAGTCATTGGAAACCAATCGATAATCCTCTGTAACACAAGTGAATTTTGAACTATGATGATCTCGAAAAACGTTCGCTAAAGCAACTGAAGAAATAATGGCAACACCCACCGCCAAAGGTTATGAATTGCAAAAGAATTTTTGAAAAATTGGAAAATTTTTCTCAACTTCCTGGGGTTCCTGGGTTCCACTTTAGGAGAGAGTTTGGAAGGATTGCCAAAGATTCAACGCCTAACTTCAGCTGAATTCAAAAACTGGAAAATGGTAGTCCCTGTGCAGCAAATTTTCCCGGGCGTGTAGTTCTTTTATTTAGGCACGCAACTTAGAAAGGAAAAGGCAGCAGGACCATTGAACATAATAAAATATTCCCTCCGAAAACAGAAATGCCATTTTCAGCTAGGATAGAAAGATGACCTTATTGCGGAGACTAGTAAAGGTTTTACTGGATCCATGTTCCGAATAACCTTCGGCTCAGTTTAATACTCAGAAACACTTCAAGTTTCTGCTTATAAAGACAATCTTCATAGCCTCAAGTGATCCTCAATAAATTTTCTCTTCCATCCTTTGCAAATAGGAAGATGCAATCGTCACTTATTTTCGGATCTTAAAGATGAAAAGGATACGTAGATTTAAAAAAGATTTGAAAATGAAAGAGTTTCACGGTCAAGCACTTATCACAATTGGATAAGGTCAAGGGGAGTTCCAAAGCTAAACAAAAGTGGAGCTGCTCAACGTTAAGTTAGTTCTATAAAAGTCCTCGGATATTGTCATGTACACCCAAAATCGTGGAGTCCAAATGAAATTAACTTTCAGAATATACTCCAACGAATCATGAATGACAATGTCATCCTAGTTAAACTGGTTTGAGTCACGAAAGGGACATTAAACCAGTTGGTTGATGCCTGTAATATTAGGGTTAGGGTGAATCAGGGGATTTACTTGTGGAGGAACCCATTTTTTGATTGGTCCTTGGCTCCTGATGGTGTGGTTTGAAGTGGCTCTGGAGTATACCATAGAGAAACTCTTCATTGAACCAAAACATTTTTATCTCCATGTTTAGAACCAAATCGTATTCTAAACAATTGATATCAATAAGTAATATCCTGTCATGATTTTCTAAATCAACCTTGCATCAAGAAGAAAAATCGGTAAGGCTACAAAGGATTAAAACCAAAACCAAATTCGAGGTTCAAACGAACAAAATGACACCTAATCGGCGTGAAATATTATTTATAGGTCAGGGAGTAGAAAACTCGAAAAATTATTTACATCTTGGGGTACAAATGGAGAGATATGGCCATAAATCGCAAATCGGTCACAAATAAGATGGTTTTCCCAGTTCTGCCAATATTTGAGGCCAACTGCTAACAAATATTGGCAGAACTAGAAATATTTATAACAAGAATAAAGGATTGCCACGGCCTGTGTTTTGGTACAGTTTTCAAACATAAACCTTGCCTGAAATACCCACAATGCAAATTTTTTATGAAACTCGGGTCTAAAGGGCAATATTGGAAGACAAAGGAAAGGTTCTCAATCCTCTTTCAACGGGCACTGTAATGTGCTGGCTTTTTCAAACGAAAAAAACAGCGAAAGAAAGTTAATGTATACGACGTTTTCCATTTGATGAGATCTTCCGAACTCTTGTTTCAAAAAACTGCCATCTTGTGTGGTTCAAAAGGAGGCCTATCTGCCAATTATTTTGTCGTTTCAAAGGAGACCTACCTATTTTCTGGATTTCATGGTTTAACTCGTTAAGAATAGCTGAATAAATTAGGTCGAATTCATATTAAATTGCGAAAGAACTATCGTCACGAGGGTGCTGTATAAAAAAAAACTTTAAAAGGAAATATCTCTGTTTCATCAAACCTCTAGTTTGATGTCCCGTGTCCCAAGTGTCTGGAGCAAAAACCTAAGAGTTTTCGGGAGAGTTCTCGGACTGTAGAAAAGTGCAACCTGATCAGAGTTTTATCTGAACCACGAGCTTGGGGATGTCCATGACAGGTTACTGTCAGCCCCTACACGGTAAGGAGCCTATGTTTGGCTGGATTTAGCACATTAACGTCGGGGTAATATTCATGAAATAACATAGAGGTGAGTTCCGTTTTCGATATTCTATGCATGAAAATTCCGACATTATATGCATAATGTTCTGCTTTAAATCATCTATTTTATTTATTTATTATATTAATCTTTCCCTTCCTCAGAACTAACTCTTCACTGAGGATTACCAACGCATTTACCATAGCAATGTAATCCGAAAAACTTAAGATTCGAAAAAGCAGACATTTTTTTGGAGTTGGCAAGTGAAGGATATTTACACCCTGAGTGTCGGACTCCAAGTGGTAGAAACTCTACTGGACTACAGGCTTAACACCGCTCCTGCCCATAGGAGTGCAAGCCTGAAACCGATTGACCGATTTCTTCGTGCTTAATCTCTCTATTCAACGCCTGATGGCACCTGTGGGTTACGGCAATGTCTTCTTTAGTGGGAGGAAAAGCAGGAGAAGGATTGCTACAGAAGAGATCCTTCCACCCTCGTGGGGAACGGTACCAGACAATTGGGGACGTTACCAGACAATTAAGTATGTTTTTCGGGTTGTAAGGATTGCCCGATGATAATATACCTGTTGCTATTTGTCAGCCGACTTTAGCGTCTCTTCGAATAGTCTCTTCGAAATCCGACAGCTCTAGCGTACTCTGAAATAAAACACTCGCTCGGTTCCCCATTTTTCAATTTTCGGCCCAATTCTTTCTTTCTATGCTGAAGCTTACTTCAGCCTAATTAGAAGCTTAAGCGAATAGTAAAGCATGCTTTGGAAGATACTCACAAAGTTATGGCTGTCGAAGATGGAATACGTCAGTCGATAATGAAATGAATGAAAAATTCATTGAACAGTCTTGAATATCTTCCTTAATATTTCGAATTCCGTTTTCGACATTCCATGTATGAACAGTGTCATCTTACAAACGATTCAACATAATTTCAGAAAATTATCTGAAAGTTACTTCGCTTTAAGTCAAAAACCTTTGATTTACTCCGACTTGTTGCTGAAACCAAGCAGAATTTCCGAAATCGAACAATGCAAATGCAACAATAAGATCAATATCTGCAGGCAATAAATTTTATGGACTAGTTAACCAGCTGTGAACGGTGATGATAAGCTCAATGCGCTTTTGCTCGCGATTACCAGTGCATTGAGTGCATATTGCACAATGGTATTATTGTCTTGACAGCGTTGCAGAGAGTTGGCTCATTGTCAGCTAAACGAGCTGGAGTCGTTGCAACCGTTTCAGCCACGCCAGACTGTAATGCACCAAATTGAATTCTTCAGTTGCATTTGCCAACTTGGTTTCTACCCACTAAGACTTAGACTACGGAAAATCTTATGGCGTAACACACTCAAATGATTTCGTTTCCCGCTTTCACTGGAAATAGTTCAATTCAGTTCACTGGAGCTTAGGTCTCTGGGTTGTGGTTTTTTCACGATTTCCAGCCTTTCCTAATCGGTTGTCGTCTGTCTTCTAACAAAACCATGGAATAGCCTGACTTCCAGGGAGGATGAAAGAAATATGCGCAATCAGTTAACACTTGCAAGCCTCGTCTAAAGTTATCGGTAGGGTTTTCCTCAAAGCGCATCATTCCATATGTAGAAGATGTGAAGGCGGATTTGGGTCCAAGGTAGCTCAAGTACACTGGAAACCAAAAATAACCTGCAGTCAGTTTTTCATGTCCTATTATTCGATTCGAAGAAGTTCTGCATTCTTCAGCTGACGAAAACTATTTCGTAGATTTTTCAAGGAGTCTCCAGCTCTTTTACGCACCATCTTTACTTTTACTGACGCCACTGTAGGTAGCCAAGGTGGCATCAGCTCAGTAATGCAACCTGCTCCAACACCAAAACAACCGCCACCGCCTTACGTGCAGGAATGCATCTTGTACCATCATCGTCAGCCGCGCAAGTACCATTACATTCGGCTGCTGCACTTTTATCTTTCTAATGCATCACCAATGCAAGTCGCGGCGATAAATGCAACAGAAATCGAACAAAAATGGTCGTAATGGCTTTTAACTCGTCTTTGGTCCACGAAACAGGAGACTAAGAGCCGCTTCATCGATTTATTGTTTGTACTCCTTAAAAAGTACGTACCATGGTGTCATATACGAAGATGATAAAAGTTCTCCTGGCGGCATGGAAAAGTATCTTTGAAAGCAATAATGCGAAGTACCGTACAGTACGAAGATGTATAAGGTAATGGATACCAACTTAGTGCTAAACAGCTCCATTTTAAAATGCTAATTGTCGGAATTATTCAACATAAAATCGAAAAGATATTGTTAAAATGCTTCGCTTGGATTCTGAGATTTCGTGGTAACGTCTTAATGTATGCTTGTACTACAGCATAGGTTTCTTCCTTTTCATGTTTGAAGTGAAGCGAGAGATGGAAGTTATAACCTTGAATTGAAAATTAAACCAATGCATCTAAGCATGTTCGCGTCTTTATGCTTTGAAGAAGAGATTTTGGCCTCTGTCTATTTTCACACTTTCTGACGTGCTGGAAAGTTCGGACATCCTGTATGCGATACCATCAATATGTGAGATATATTTGGAGATTGGAAAAACCCTGCTACAGAAAGATCGATTCTACTCAAATTGAGAATTTACTCAATGGAAATTCTAATGAACATTTTGGCACAGAAACTCGATTTTTTTTATTTAATTTTTAACACTGTTAAAGCGGAATATCCTTTTCAAACCCAAATGCGAAAATTGACTCAGTTTAGAGCAAAAACAAGTCTTTATTGATAACCTTTTACTGAGAGAACAAAACACTGCGAATGAATTTAGGTAATCAACTTCCAACATGTGTTTATCATGTGTCCTTAATGAATATCACTCTGTTTGTCTTGCGGAAGTTTTGGATAACTTTGTTCAAAATTAAGTATAAATTTCAACTTAAATTTGCTAGGTTTCAAAGTCCGAAACCACCTTCAGAGTACTCCTTTAACCATTTTAACAAAGTAGCCAATACAAGCTCAATAATATCACATCATCCTGCAACTTACTGGAAAATTGACATGATTATTTCTTGACATAAAATTTCGGAAATCGCATAAAGCCTAGTGCAATGGTTTCCAAGCTGACGTGACACTTATCGCCACTCTGATAAAAAATGGTAATATCCACATTAATAAGTTCAATACTATCGTTGTTCGTATAATGCTCACCGTTGAAATGCAATAAATTTTTCTTCTAGGACCAAGAAAACGCTCATATCTCAGCAGCTACCCAATTCTTCTGGATTGCCCGTTAAAACCCTCTCGAAACATCTAGAACCCTAGCCAAGGAACAATAAAAAATTAACTAAGACATCGCCTTGAGGCATTGGGTGGGTGAAAGCAAAGACGCAGAAGTCCTTAAGCCAGCGGAAAGAAAAAGAATGGGAACCTCTCATTTGCGCTGCCATCTATATTTCAAATATATCCCTTTTTTATTACTCATAACATTAAATGCTTTTGAGCAGGGGATCAGTTATTAGATGCTATTCATCCTATTAAATAAGATAAGCGAACAAAAATTGTATCTCATTATTAGTAGAGACTTCTCCTGTTTCAAAAAGAAGATGACCAAGGTATTCGTTCAAATCCTTGTCTGAAAATTATGTGACACTGGTTCATCATTTTTCTCACCTACGCAGCAAATGTAACCAGGATATTAAGGCCCCGTTTTTGCTGCAATTTCATTGACAGTATTTGCTTCTGTTCACGAAATGAGTTAGGTAAAAATCAGTTCTCCATGCCGCGGTTTTTGCTTCCTGTTTCAACCGCGGTATTTATGTTTAGTTTTCTGTTATTATGCATTCAATCAGGATTATTGCAGCTTTCTGAATGTGTGGAAAGTGTTTGACACTGCGATCCTTCCGACTAGCATCATTTCTACGCAAGTTGCGTCTACGTTCTCCAGGAACAATTTGCAGAATATGTCAGCTGCAATCACATACAATTACTCCTGGCTTACTTTGCACGTAAAGTTGAACTACCGCGCTTCTCGTCTTGATATTCACGAATGCTGTTTATATTGCAATTCTATGACGTAAATATCACACTATAATCTGACGTTCAAACACGGTCAAAAACAACATGGCAGTCACCTAGATTTTTCACTGTGTTGTGTTGGTACCCTGATTTCCCTACAAGTCGGCTGGACACGTTATCGCTCTCAAGGCAGGCCATCCTTGGAATTGAAGGATTTAATTCTTATTTAAGTAAGTTCAACGGTCCCAATGCGCTTTGTAGGCCTAACTGGACTTGCCTCTTTCCTCGGCTCGTTGCACTAACCTCAGTCCTGGAGGTATATTTAGGCTTAACTCAGGTAACTGGTAAGTCCCCCCATCTTACACGTCAGGAGGTGTCCTTTTTCAGCAGCTAGTTAGGTTTCCCAGTGTGAAAGTTTGATACAAAATGGTAACTAGTTTCGCATGACAGGGTGTTGGAAGGTGCTAATACACTTATATTCAACGCAAGTTTAAGAATCTGTCAGACTGGGTCACTTAAAACACTGCACTAGCGCTTCCTCATAGAAACTCACTTTAAACAAGTTGAAGTCCTTGAATACTCGATTCGAAAAATGAAGTTCTACATCCCTTGTGCTGATATTTTCACTTTTTTAATTATTCTCCATCGGTACAATGTCCGCATTGGTTTTTCAGCAACAGACTCAAGTTGGTAGCGGTAAAGTTATCCTGAGTATCTTAGATCGGTAAGGACTTCATTGCTCGCCTAGCTCCTTGCGTGTGATGGAAAGTAGGTAATGATGTAGCAGTGACAATCTTCAATCTTCAGCAAACCGCAGGTAGTATGCAATAGCAAATCGTGAATTCTTACGCTTTAACCTACTTTTTAACATTGCTCATTTAGAGTATTTGGAAGCCTTTCTGGCTCTATTACTTCAAAGATTCTATGACAATATGTCGGGTTTAGTGCGTTCACCTTTGTATTGCAGTTACTATGACCATAATATATGTAATGTTAGATTGTGTTCAGCTTTGACACATGGATGGTATATGCAAGAAAACGAGCTCACTGTGAGTCTGGTCGATCTATAACATTCCTACTGAAAGAAGCAATCAAAGGAAGAAATTCTCGATGAATAACTTATAGCTCAGGCATCAGGGATTCGTGTTTAGATCCTCCACGAGAGGTTTTTCTGAGCGTGTCTTACGATTGTTAAAAAATTTGGAAGTAGTTCTAGAAGACCTAAATGTTACCGACTTAGAACACATATACTTCAGATTTCTCTCCGGCGATTTCATGCAACGGAGAACTAAAATCAAACATGATAGAAAAAACTATCAAATAGTCTGCTTCCGCAGTAGAAAGAAAGCAAGGTGTAGGGCAGTGCTGACACCGAAACTGGGGCGTTAGGATGCGCCGGGGATAGAGGAATCTTCTTTCTAGCACTTGCTTCCCTTCTTTTCTTTCCGCTAGAAAAGAGGCCTTTCCTAGGTATTCCATTTGACAGCGGGGGAGGATGTTCGTCGGGTATTCCAACGGCATTGTTCGTCTTGGAGTCCCATTCTCAGGGCATAAACAGGCTTCCTCTGTCTACCTAAATACTTGAAAACTGATTGAATAGTGATTCCATTTATTGGAAAAACAGCTCCTTTGGTTTCGGAGATTTTGAAGTTGAAACAAAATGCTCAGGATATCTCGAATTATTGGACGTTCATGCATAAAAGAATGTATTGTAAAGACGGTGAGCTTAGCGGACCGGAAAGCACATACTTCTGCATAAATACTTAGGACTTGTGACTGACTATGCTTATCGAATTTGAATTTGACATTGACACCAGGTGTCAGTGTATCAGCCACTACTACCACTCCTCTAGCAACCAAAAGTTATAGACGGAATAGGAACGAGGTCGATCACACATGCCAACGAAAGTTCATAGGACATTATGGCGGCTTAAGCACTTTATTTGGATAAAAAGGGTCTAAATTAGAGCCTTATTAAAAATATTCCACTATACATTCATTGTAAAAGACGCACGAATGGTCGAAGGTACAGACAATCCAGACTATTAGCATATCAAAAACAATTTGTTTTTTTTTTTTTCTAATTTGTGTTTCGAACTGTCGGGAGCGCAAAAAAATAGAATTTGAAGCCAAATAGTCCAGATGACTTTTAATACTACAGGAATGATCTTCGGAATGAGCCGAGTTATTTTCCCAAGAGAATTTAGGAGGTGGATTCGATAAGGAGTGAGCAGTATACAGCGGTTTTAAAGAGTAGGTGATGCTTATGTGTTGTATCGAGTGAAACATAGCGCTACCACTAAAAACGAGCAAAAGTGGGAATCACAAAGAAAGAGAAATGAATACTCTATGAAGCAAATAAAACGATTGAGATCGTTCAAGCTCAGAACGGAACATCACACCGAAGAAACATGTTTGTGGACGAAATAAAGGAAGTGACGGGGAATGACGGGATGTCCCAAGGACAAAAAAATAAAATACAACGAGCTTTGCATGATAGAGAGCTTTTAAATCAAATAAATTAGTCGAGTGGTGAGATGGTAATAGAGAGCATTCTCAGCTTAACGGTACGAAAGACGGTTTTTTTCGTAGCATACGTTAGCTATTGTGTATGGGTACAAAATTTCAGAGAATGTCAATACGCATCTCTTCGAAACTTTGCCTTGATGTCCCATCTCCAACAAGGTTTGCTTACAAATACCAATGGATCTGGAAAGTCGGCGTCGATTACCATTTGATTGCGAGTATTTTGCGAAATTTTATCGCTTGGTTATGGCTCATCAATGGAATGAACAGAAATCATAACATTCTAAGAGTAGTTTTGAGAACTTTTTTTCTTTCATCCGCTCCCCCATCTTCTTCTTAGCACTGCAGATCCTCTTGGGCTTTTGCTTCCTGACCGCTCTATATAAGTGTTATTTTAACAAGATAATACGTCATTACATGTCAACAAGCTGTGGAAAGAGTGAAAATTCGTATTCTCAAGCGGCCAGTGGTCTCTTTGATCCATATTCCAATTGGAAATATTTGGATACTAATGGTTCGTGACGTATCAAATAACTCAAATAAAATTCAATGGCTCCAGAGCTCAAAAAAGCGCCAAAAGTAGCATTCAAACATGTCAATATAACAGCACTGACAAACCTAAGCAACTTAAAGTCGAAGCGGATAAAAATCCTGTTGAAAAATAATAGTATAGTATCATTACCGCTGGTTTAGAGTACGTGCTTGCACCCATACTGCAGGTTGTTTGTTCCAAGATAAACTAATGATATTTTTGAAGAATTTTCTAGTATGAAACACCACGTTTTCAACAAAAAACATCAATTGAAAGGTATATTTTGCTACCGCCTTGCCAAAATTTAACAATAATTGTAGATAATAGTTGGGAATACCTTATAGAATTTTCGTTTTGTTTAGTTTTAAAGGAGAGAACATGTGGGCACAAATCGGGTGTTCCTGTAAATATAGAATACACTGAAACTGTAATAGGTGCATTCTGAGAAATTAAAAAGGTCAAGCAATACAAGGACCTGAAAAAGAAAGGGCGAAATTGGAGGGTGTTAGCAACATCAGACCTACAGGAAACAAAGAGAACAAAGTAGTCAGCTTTATGTGGGAAACATCTCCACCAGGCGAATCAGTACTCCAAGATGTTTCATTCTTATGGTGAGATTTAAAGACAGGTGCCAAGTACTTGAAACTCAGAAAGGACTTCATCTCAACATCGTCAGTTGCCTGAGACTCATGAAGGGAGCTATTTACAACACATGCATGGAGCTAATTACGTTGTTAATGTTAATGGTTTATATAGGTTAAATAGTGGCTCGCTTTCTGAAACTGGCAAGGTTGCGACGTCAAGTTTTTGGGGATATTGGAGGTTATTTTGGTCACTTGGTCTCATTTCTTCGGGTGTACCTTCACAACTGTTGTCAGAACTTTGTACATTTGGAATCACAAAAACAATGAAGCATTCAAAAATGCCGGCTGAGCTTTTCTAGACTAAATTTGAGTCTTTAATTAAGGACGTTCGGCTAAAGGTAGGTCAATCAGCTTTCCATCACTCTCTCCGTTCCACATTGATGGGTAATTTCAAAGACCTTCCACATAAGATGGAGGAACAAAGAGTCAAAAACTCAGCTATCAAGCATGCAACGAAACCAAAAACGAATAACAATTACTCAATCCGACATTGTTTTACTTCTTTCATCTCATCCGCGCCAATCAGGAAAGTGCTTCCACACTACAATCATCTGAATTCTCAGCCATTAGTTATTAATTGTTCCACTCAATAGAGTACTCTTGCATAATAGTCAATAAAAGCTCAGCAATAAATTTTTTTTTAATCTTGCACACATTAACATTTCATATTCATAATTCACTTTAGCAACTTTCAACTGCATCCCATTTACATTTATATTATGCTCAACAATCGATTTCTACGATTAAAAATAATCTCTATGTGTCATTCGGAATGAATGGCTCCTTTTCAAAGGTAGTAAGCACTCCCTTAAATAGCAATAAATATCGTCTTTGTATTGATAAGTTTAGTAGGTAAATTTATGAAGGCCAATTGGATTTCCGTCAGATTTCCATTTCGTTTCTTTTCATCAGCGCGGAGATTTTTTTGGGGTCAAACCAATCTGAATTGGGTCTTAAGATGTATTACATCAATTTGAGAGGCGGGACTCGATTTCTATAGCGACATAGGTGAAATATGTTGATTTCCACAACCATCTCCTTGCCTGGGCAGAGTAATTTATGGAGTTATTAACATTTATATTTGCATTTGGACTGTAGGACTGCCTAAATTGGAGTTTGGGCCTTTTGGACCAGGTAGAGTGTCTGGTTCTCTGAAAATTTGAGCTCCCAAGCACGAAGCCTAATATCAGTAGCCATAAGCTAGGCAAATCTAATTCAGTATTTGAATTGTTTGTGGAAGATTAATTTTTCGATTCGGGGCGAATAAAAAATCCGAAACGGCTGCTGTCTGGGAGCCATGCCAATTACTTATATCTTTTTACAAGAATTTCGTACATCAATCAGAGCTTTTGGTTATAAATTCATCAAACTCACGTGTAATCGATTTTGAGAGCATCAAAACCCATGAGAAACCTTTTTGGCAGTCAATAAACTTGTTCCAACTCCATTATTCAATTCGGTTGACCATATCGTGCGCACTCGAATAACAAAAGTACACTTTTCATCTGATTACTTAATTGATTCGTTTACTTTTTCTCAAACGACCTCACATCGTTTTTCATCACACTCGGCAACGTTGACGTCCAATCAACACCAGACTCCCAAATTTGGTCTTGGGAAAATAAATAATTTATGACCACGTATTTGTGATCGAATTAAACTCAAGTTGGTCCGCTGAAGTAGCTCAAGAAGTACTTAGCGAACTGGTTAAATGTAAAGTTTGTAAAACTGAATATGGTCCCAGTATTTCTTTGGTGACTCCAAACAGAAAAGAGTGTTTACCCACCCACTTTTAAATCGGATTAATATCATAAAGGAAAACCCTTCAGTTGCAACATACTAAATGGAAATCAATGATTAGTATTGGGAAATTGGATAAAGTGGTCTGTGCTATTCTGATCAAGTGGTTTAATTCAGTTTTTAATTTATACCAGTTCTTGTTCTGACGAATCCAAACCACTTGCTGAAAAGAACGCACCAATCAAAGACAATTCAAATGTTGCTAATTGATAGAACCAGTTAAACAATTTCTGATTGAAGAAGGACCCTCAATAATGTTTTGTTTTCTTAATTAGAGAATGCTCGCATTCCTTATCGTGAAGGTCATATTAAGCTTCTAAGATGGAGTTTCCGAGAACTGCAGTAAGTTTTCTGGTAAAAAACTGAAGCTCATCACGTGACCCAAAAACAATTCTAAGTTATACTTGATCGAAAATTTATCATATCTATTATATATATATACTCAATTTTATATGCACCAATCCCGTTATACGCGAAGATAAACTCATAAATTTTGTCATCTGAATGGAGACTTCGTTGCACTAACAAAAATTACTTTCGAAAAATTTGATGTCAAAAAGATTGTAACTACCTAAAACATCATTCCGTAATATGTCATGAGTTTCAGATGATGTCTAGCAAATCCTTATTGTCTTTAGCTTTGAGGAAGTAACAGAAACAATTACCAGGGTATGAATGGCTTAACACCGGACTCACCAATAGGACTTCTTTTGTTTGGTCCACAGTTTTTCAAACATTATCGAAATATAGGCAAAAGAAAAACAACGCCGCAATTGAAGTCACCTGAGAAACCCTTAATTTATACCCAAATTAATGTGAAATTTCATTTCTTGCCAAAAGAAGTTTAACACCACCAATTATATAAGCTTCAATAAGGTAAGCTAGGTAAGCAATAAGCCACTGAAGAAGGTACTATGTAACTTACCCTCCATCCCACATTAATTAAAATCGTTCCTTTTGCAAAAGTTTTCAAAAAACTACAAACAACGATTCTATTAGATTCCATTCTAGATATTAAATGGACGGAACTAAAATCTCAGAATTGAATTAAAAGACTGCATTGCAAAAGTTGACCGACCGATATTTATGACAGGAGAACATTTGCCAAACATTCCTTAGAACGAAGCACAATCCCAAAATGCAGCACGTTCTTTTGAATGCAAAGGAAAGAAGTGGAGGGTGCAGTTGGTGATAAACGTACATTTTTGCTGTGCATCCTCTAAAAAGGCGATTTCAGGGAGGCGACTCGAAAATTTAATTTTGTGGTAGCGAACAGACAGTTCATACGTTGAGGGTGGAGAATGCTTTTGGAGCAGCCACTAAACATCTCGCTGTCAACAAAAAAATTCCTATCGGAACCATTTAACACATCGTTTTGGGCTAGATTTGTTCTATAACCACTATGACTACACTCATCAAATCAAAGGAATTCCTTCCCCATGGGAAGCGAATAGAAGGAGAAGATTCGGTTGAATAGATACCCGACAGACCTTACTATTTTGATACTCCTGAGTTATGTCTAGTTAATGGCCCGATAAAAATGTTCCATTGGTTTTCATTTTACAACCATTTGCATCAGTATCGCTCGGATTATATTTTCCGGAGAAAGTTCACCCATTTTGCAACAATGGTCCTCAACTTATTCCCAATAAAAAAACCAAAAAAATTATGGTCGGTGTCATCAACCAAGACCCGAAATTCCCATATTTGGCCAAGAACTGCTTAAGGTTGAAATCAACTCACTGTGCCCTTCTATTTTCCATTCCTTTAATTTTATGTTGTTTTATTAGATTTAACACAATTTACGGAAATGAGTCATGAAAATTAAACCGAGTCAGCAAAATCGTCGACCCGCAGACAGCCCCAGCGTTACAGTCCGAATGCGACAAGTTTTTTTAAAATAACCCGTGGAATTTTCTCAAAATTTGTCTTTTAGTTTTAATCCTGAGGTCTTGTTGAATCGTTGAACTTTTTATGATCACTTGTCCAACACTGGTGAGCCCTACACATATCAAAGTTTGAGTCTGACTTGTCCATAAACGTAACAGCTCCTGCACTACGAACTTTAACTCCGTTTATGAGAATCTAAATACTTTGCTAGGGAAAATCATTCAGAACACTTTATTTTCATTGCATGATAGAGTCAGTCTCCAAGGTTCAGGATGATTAACTGAAAGATGTCTTCTCGACTTCCTTGCTCAATTCTCTATTTAGGATTTTGAAGTCTCATTATCATCTTCTGTGTGTAGGAGTCTTTGCTCTTCCTTTTCTGGTTACTATGTCATGGGCATGGTTTTTTTTGCAGTTTCCAAAACCACCCAGAACTACAATTGTACCAGGTTTTTGACGCCTTTCCATTTTACGTGATCTTTGACTTCTGATTGTCCTCCTTTTTGTTTTATTTCAAAAGTTTGAAAGGACGTTTATGGAAGTTGAGCTACTACCACCGTTCAACAATCCAAAGATAGCCACTTCCAAAGTAATTTAAGAATCCCAAATTTTATCTAAATGGATACGGAAAAAGTTAAAGCTTTGGGTTAACATCAGTACCTGCGTTATTCGACTGCCTCCGTAGACGGAGTTGATTCCATGTTTTCCTAATCACAATTTGTCTGTTTGTCTCCACAGAGGCATGAGCACGAAGTGTTTTACGAGGACATCTGCCTAAGGGCCTAAATTCATGGCCATAATAGACGGGGACGAAATAGTGCTTAACCAGTATCCCCCATCAAGATGAATGACAAGTTTCTACTCCAATACGGGATTCCTAGGACACAAATCAATAATACTTTCTAGCTACATTAAACAACGAACAACCACGTTTTAGCCAGGTTAGGTTCAGGGGATGACAGTAACCAGTAATGGGCTCCTGCTAACATATGGTTCAGATTAAATCTTTAATCGGTTTGCGTCCTCTTTTAATCTGAAAAAAAGCTACCATTTTGCACCTTGCATCCAGGGACCCACTTCGGGCTCGTGGGTGCGCCGATCCAAGGTCTGTATTAAAGTTAGGTACTATGCATTTATTTTTGATTTTATATTTTTCATTCAAGCTCCGATGTCTTGTCAGCAGGAACGCCAAGCCCCGACGGCCGGACTCTTCCTGGCACTTTGCCAAGTTCTCGAAGAAATTATGTGTCCCGAGATGAGCTCGACAAGATAGAATTCTTTTCTGGAGACTTAGGCAGTACCGTCAGTCTGGCATACTTAAAGGCGACGAGGAAAGATCCAAGCCGCATGCACTAACTAAAAGAATAACTGATATAGTCTGGCACAGCCCAACAGATGCATTCACGAATTTCACCTGTTATACCATCAAACCCAGGAAATTTTCGATAACTAATCCTTGCCAAACTAGAATATGTCCCCCAATTCTGCAACTCAAAAGCATGATCCTACTCTGCAGCGCTGTCGATTTGTGGAGTTCGGACTCCACGCACGGCAACATCTCCCATGATAAGTGCCTGACAGATCAGACCATATCGGGGTTGCAGTAACACTAATTTCCAATAAACCGTGCCTGTTATCCCTGCCCCGAGGAACCTTATAGAATTGTCCCCGAGGATCTGACGATCTATCACTGACGATCTATCACTGACGATCTATCACTGACGAAAAGCTCCTCTTTCGTGTTCCCAAATAGTTTTTGATTCGCTTTTACAAGTCTCCCTTAATTGTTACAAGGGAGATTGCAGGTTGCAGAGAAACCATCTGGTCTCACTTGACCATCTTATTGACATGCACAAGACAATCATTCATGTAAGGCACCATGCAAACACTGATGAGGTTACTCACCTCAACAAAGGACAGGCATTCACTCTGTTCCTGCATGATCACTTCGTAAGACACCCTCTGACTCTCAGTGACTGAATGCCACCTTAACTCGGTTGGACAAGGAGCAACTCAATTACATTGTAACCAATCGTCCTCTTTCCCGTGCAATGCCCAACTCTAACGACCTTGTTGCAGGAGCCACTTTAACACACGTTGCATATACATTGCTACAATACATCGGTCCTTCAAACGTCGATAATGCAAAAGGATCAGTACGTACAAGGATCAGCTGATAGTCAATCAATGATGAAACCAGCAGCTCCATCTAGCTCCTTACATTCAAAAACTCGCAGGATGGAGACATAAAGGCGAAGTGTTTAACGTGAGTACCTGCCACGAATTCGCCTTCACAGACGGAGTTGATTTGTGTGTCATCCACCGCCCCTGACGCAATGAATGAGGTTGCAGAAATCCGAGTTGAAAACCCACCTTACACTGTGAGGTGTACTGATCTTCTTTCTAGCCCCAAATACAAACCACAAACCACTAGATTTCAGCCGGGGGGTGACGGAAATCTGTCATGGGTTCTCCATAGCCCGTGGTACAAATCAAAACTCCACAGGATGGAGATATAATTGTTAGATTGGCAACCTTCATGCTTATATGCCGCCTCCATCCAACCATACGATTGAACCAGTCCAAATATAATGCTCGCCAGCTCAAATCGCAAATTTCGATCCATTAGCCAAATTTAGTCCATTCATCATTCCGAGTCATATTTAGTCAAGTCCAAGATGGAGCCTTAAAGAAACCCCAGGGTTTGTTCAGATACTTAAAGGTGAATTATTGGGTTGAACAATCTGACATGGAATCGAAAGATCAACCCACCGTGCTGCAATCAAAATATTACACTAAACTTGGGTTGCTAGCTTGTTACTCCAGAAGGACGATCAAGTTCAGCAAAGTAATAGTCTCAACAAGAGATGCATAATAGTCTCTTTGATGAATCCATCGTCATCTATCTAATAATCCATATCTGGCTATCAGCGGTTCAGTTTGAAAATTTAAAGGAAGATTTGTGGCTGAGTTGTTTCAAGGATAACTAGCCAATAAAGATGTCCGAGAAGAAGCGGTTTGAGCAAAATATGCGTGATTTGTTATTATATTCAGCAACAATAGATGTGAAAAATGTTTTGCTGCAGAGGGAAGCTTTTTAGATCTTTTTAAATCTTGGGCTCACAAGCCGTTGTATTTTGGTAGTAGACCTCATATAATAAGAACATGCTTCTTGCTTGGGATCATTTTAATCCTTGATTGTTGGTTATGTTAGGGAAGCTCTAGGGAATACCGTTACGAGGAAGAAGAGAGGAAGAAGGAAGTAAGAAAAGCGAAAATGAGACCGTTTAATTTTGCTGATTGGACGCAAGAATAACTCTGGAGACATCAGACCATGCAATGTTGTTCCCATATATGAAATAATTTTGATTCACATTTCTTGATCCGTACAGAACAGTTTAGAGCCTTCAATTAACCATCAATTTGTAAAATCCTGTTTCATGGTAAGTATCAATAACCAATCACACCAAACTAACTTCTATTCGCTTCGAAATCTCTCCTTGGTACGTTCGACTAACTTTTCAACTAACTCGTAACCTATTACACTACTTTTCTTCGACTGTAAAAAGTACCACAAGGAGAAATCCACGGCATTCGTTTTTTTACCAACCAAATAGCCTTGCAAAGGCTTTGCAACTTTAATCGCTATTAAAGCTGGGCATGAACAATTTGCTTCCATATAATAATAATAATTTGAACTTTTTATGCTTCAAGGTTCTAATTCATCCATACCTCATCTGGGGTAATGATCACAAGATTCTTTTGTCAAATAAATGGCTGCCATTACATGGCTCTGTTGCTACGTCCGCCATTAAAGGTTAACTAGTCCCTAGTAAATTAACCGTTCCAAATGGCTTCTCAATGGAAAATACTAGGTTTAGGCATCCATCTGATCGTTTTATTAAATTAGTGGTGTGAAATGGTATTTTAAGTTTTTTGCCTGAATCGTTACCTTGCACTCCCATACATTCTAGATGATTGGAGTTCTGGGTACCAAGCCAGGTGGGAACAACAAATATTGGCCTGATTCTGAACTGAATGTGTTGGCAATGTGCTTCCATGCTGATTTGGCTAATGGGATGTTTTTCGACGAAGTATTAAGGAGCACTGCAGGGAGTTGACAAACGACCGTTGTGGAACATTGCAATTAAATATTGGTGAGATTACTGTCATGTTAGTGTGTTGATAGGCATGGTATATTTTGGATGCATGGATTTAGGACAACTAACCTGTGAATGCCATTCGGTAATTGATGTTTCTTTGATGATGGTGTCTTTCAAGCATGGTCACGGCCACTGAGTTTCTTTAAACGATTTCTATGAAAATGGGATCCTAAAGCTCTTGCGCACAACCACGTCAAAGGTTCACTCGCAACATTGGAAATTATTCATTCCTTGACCAGCAGAAATATAATGCTAGGAAGTGATTTGTTCGCTCTCTTGAAATAATAGCCTTTACATAACCATAGACCACTCATTCCTGTGCAATCCAATCCACTACATGTCACCATTTAATTCACTATAAACACGACAAATGTCCGCGAATAAGTGTCTACATATCCCAACCGGTGAGTTATGGTCCACCTAATGGGATGCAGAGGAAATGTAACTCGATTCCTATCGATTTTATCATTGTGTCGTAATTATTGATCAAAACCACAGGGTTCTAGTGTCTAAGCCGATTCGTTAATCCTCAGCCCAATCCTCGTCAACGAACGTATTAGAAACTCCACAAAGGTTTTATGGACAAGGACTTTATGTGTGACTTTGTCGGTTTATAGACCTCTTCCATGGCACATGGGCTTGTCCGGTATTCTTTCTTTGGTTTATGATCAACCATATGAGTCATAATATCGACCATAAATTAACGTCACATTTGTCGCAAATCTTTCCAATTTGACATACGCACTCGACGCGACGGGTGACTTTCGCATTATTGGGAACCATAGACATACTATGCTATGAGATTGTTACACGAATATAATTTTTGTATTGGATCATATGTAACATAAGCGCATAAGCCATCTCTTTTGCCAGACCACGTATCTCTGAGGCTTTCTTGTCTGCAGTGAAGAATTGCTATAGCAAACTATATGTTTATTAATTGTGGGGTTATTATACATCCTGCTCAGGGTTTTAATTAAATTTTCGGATTCTAAAGAGTTTTGGGATCAGACATATGTTCTTTCATCGAATGAAATACACGCCATCAGTTGAATGAAACCCTTCAAACACACCCCGCCAAAAACTGTCAGGAACACAAAGACGAGGCCGATAAAAGGGACTATAACTTATTTTAATGATGTTAATGGTGCAAGAATAAGAATACTCACAGCCTGATCCCGAATTTCACTGCTGTTGGGATGTCATCTGACTCAGCAAACTTTGATGAGCACTTTCGGTGAAATTTTTCAGGCCTACTGCAATCTTGACCACATCATTTTCTCGAGTACTTTTGGCGTTGAAATGAGAAGACTCTAACATGCTCTAAGGTCCTGGCTCTGCGGTGAACTACTACGCCACTAGGACAACCGAAGATCTTGCGAGAACAGAAGATGCGTACTGAACTAACAGAAACACGAAGACAACGCTGAATCAACATCGTTTTGTTGAAACGGGTATACAACATATACAAATAGTACTCGAAAATATCCAGCGCCGCAGACAAATCATTAATTCATCAACGGAAATGAAGCCTTGATTTCACATGAACTACCTCCCAAGAAAATAAATGTTGCTTTGGGAGCGCTTCACCATGTTTTCTTTGAAGAAATCGAAGAATGTCTGGAGACTTGTATCTCAAGGCTTGTATCTCACTGAAATCAATTTCACTACATTCAAGATAGATGCTTTCAAACCAGAAAGAAAAAGCTTCAAGGATCCTACTATTTTTAACATTACTGTGACCATTGACTCAGTTAGATTGGGTAAGGAAAAAAATTGAAATTATTTGAAAATGTTCCTGACAACTGTCAACAATCAGGACATTTTTAGGGGAACTGCAGGGGTTAGTCGAAATACGTTAAATGTAGTCGAGTTCAAAAAATTAAAGGCAAAAAACCTTAAGTAAGAATTAATCAACTGCAAGAAGGAGCGGTTTAGAGGCTTCCCTAAAAGTCTTGCCTATACCTAAAAGTGATGAATACGAGCTAAGAGGATGTCCAAAAAGGTTGAAGAACATCAAAAAACCCTTGCAAAAAACAACACTAATACCCAGACTACCACTAAACTTATAAACAAACCAAGATGATCCAGGATATGGTGGTGGATGACATTTCCTTATTTACATATAATACGAATTCTCTTTTTTCTGGAGAAATTAAAATATCAAATTAAAATATGATATATCAAAACTTTCGAAACTCGTCCACTTGTCTCTAAAAACATTTTGTAAATAAACGAGAAATCATTTAGTAAAGTAGTAGTAACGGTAAAGGAGATCCCTTTATTTCTCTTTGGGTTTTCTTTGCATACTCTCAATATACATAAACTTTGTCGAGCTTTCAATGTTCATTATCTTGTAAAAGCCTATTTTATATCCTAGGAGGCTTTTAAGCCTAAAACTCCTATTTGGTTGCTGTCAGAAATGACTGAGTTGGAACTAAGCCAAACAGACACGTCACACTTGAACAAGGTGGACTTCACTCAGGTGGACCAACAAATTGCTAGATTCGGGAATCTTCCCCGAATCCCAGCAAAATCAAAGAGTCTGAAACCCCAACGAACTGTCATCGCTTTATCAATAGGATCATTTGTCACCTGCTCACGGACCAACAACTCTATGATAGATTAGGTAACGCTGAAATTTCTTTTGATACATGAGGATGTTTCGTCAAAAACTTCTTGTGATCATACTGACAAGGTTAAATCTATTCTGACGAAAGCAAATAAAGGTGTATGCTCTCAATGACAAATCACTTTACTTTATGCTCATGTTATGCTTTGTGCTTCGAGATAAGCTTACACTTCATCAGTCGAGACCCAAAAACCAAGAAGGATGCTTTCCAGGCTAAAAGCATTAAAAGCTTCCCGTTTATGATTCCCGTCTGTGTTGACGGTCATTGAGAGGCGTGGCGCTAAATTATATTTTTAGATGGATAGCTTCTGCAAATATACCGTTATTTTTATTATTTTTCAACAAAATGTGTGTAATGGATTATTCCGCAGGAACTCTGCTCATTCCGCTAGTATTGAAGCTGAAAAGTGAAAGACCAGTATACTACTCTTCACGAGGAAAGAACTTGAATACTCAATTCTCTCCATGTAGCCGGAGAAGACCCCAGAACTGGATAGTTACTTGGTCAAGGTGTTACAATTGGTCTGTTGCTTTGACATGACGTGCTACTGAGAACCTTTGCGTATCTTTACGTGCTATTGAGTTTTCCGAAAACCGGTTTTCCTGAGTACTGAACGATGGCAGGACTCGTGCTGATCAGCAAAGGAAAGTGAAATCCCAGGTAACTATCAGTAAACCAATCATCATGAATGATAGATACAGCCGAGAAAGTGCTCGATAAACTCATAAAAGAAAGACTTACTGACGTTATCCGTGCCGTTGTGGACCTTACTTCACGGCACTATGGTTTCAGAATAGGCTGCCCCGCTGTAAATTTAATTGCGGCAGTGGTGATTGTGGCCCAGCAAAAAGAAGAAGACAGTCGCTGAAACTGTCCGGTAGTCCTACTAGTGACATAAGACATCAGAATAGTCTTCAATTCTCCTTGACTCTAAAAAATGGGAACATTTACTACGACTACCACCTACTTACTATTTACTTCTTACTACTTAATTACCCCTTTTTTCCCGGCCAACTGTCATCCTTTTTTTCATGCAGAAGATTGGGAAGACTGCTTGTAAACCTTGTCAAAAAAGTGGAATTGCACCGTCTAGATAGCCTCATCGAACATATGCTGAAATCGGCTCTTAATTGAAAACATGTGGTACATTACGTTCGGGTAATTTTCAGAACGTTAAAAGGGCTAATTCGATCAACTGAAGATGCCGATGCTGAAAGGATTCCTTCTGTAACCCTTTCCTCCTTCTACACCTGCTACTGGAAAAGTTCCTGTAACGAGTCTGTCTGTAATCTAATGGTGTTTTGGTCGTGCATTCAGAATGGACACCGGCCACGAAATCCCAACATTTGTTCATCTATTGTCAAATACGTCCAAGGTGTATAATTTTTTCTGCGTTGATTCATGAAACGCTCGCAGATTTTCCACATAGATGTAGAAGCATTTTCGCAGCCAAGGGCTGGCCCCAACGATTCGATCATTAAAATTTGCTCAAAAATATCGGCGAGAACCAAAAACGATGGATTCATCAATTCATCAGCAGCAAATTCGATTAGAGGCCACCCTTTACTTCATTTATATCTCTGTAACTTGCTGATACATTATATCGAATTTGTACGTTTCTGTATCGTTTCCTTGTTGTTCCAATTCATAATCTCATTGATAATCTCGACTATGAAAAATTGTGCGATGCAAAGTGAAGGAAAAAGCATTTGAGGATGCTTGGGCGGGTCTATTTACATGGACTATTTCTATAGAAGAGATCCTGGTGTGTGATCTGCCCTTTGATATTGACCTTTAATGGGTATTTTTGCCATGAAACGAACTTTGCGATAATTTTATGATTCTGCTTCAGATCGCTCGCGGTGCCTCAAGATTGAACGACAAGCCTGGAGTTTCAAGGTCCTACTGTGTAGCTGGTGAGCGATTCGGTTCAATGTCATCTGTCATTTTATCTGCGATGTCAATTCTGACCTCATCATGAGTTGCACAATCTTCTTCGTCAAATATGTATCAATGGTCATCAAATTAACAGCATTTTTTCATAATTCAAAAGTCGAGAGGACATCATTTTGTGAAAGTTTTTAATGATAATCAACAGCTTCAAACATTATTCATTAATGTTACGATACGATCGACGTTGATACCATGAACAATAATTATTTTGAGAAAAAGACTCACAGAAAAAAAAGAATAAAAACAAAACAGACACATAAATCTAAGCGAGGTGACATCTTACGACTACAGTTACGTGAAAAAGCCAACACTCACGGGAGCGAGATGACCGTGTTACTCTAGATCTCAACAGCAACTGAGTTGTTAATGAAGATCAAAGCGACTTTGTTGAGCGTGTGGATAAAATAGAGAAAACGCGTTGGAGTCTACATCAAATCAACGGAGATTAGGCTTTCAGAGTTAAGGAACTGTGATACTTTTTTGGGGAATATATTTCACACCCTTACGCCCAGCAATTCCAATAACATTTCTCAGCCAAATCTTGGTTTCCTTGAGTTTCCTAATCTTGACCAATATAAATCTTAATCTTCATAAGAATTATCTTCGACAATTTTAGAATATTATTGTATTATACGAAGAACGGCTGATAAGTCCGAGGCCTAAGGTACTCTAATGTAAGAAAATATATGGTTTCTATTTTTTATTTTGCAATATAATGTCCGTCAAGTGAAATACATTTCTCACATCTCGCATACAATGCCCTTAATCCACCAAACAAATATTCTGTATTTTTCTCTTCAAAATGACGATCGACCGCAGTTTTCATTTAGTTGTCATCTGCAAATCTCCGGCCCGTAAGTCCTTTTTCAAATTGCAAAACAGGAAAAAATCGCTAGGTGCTAGGTTTGGGCCATATGGAGGGTAGTCAACGTCTGAGACTCCGTTGTCTTTCAAGACTTGCCTCGCAACATGTGCGGTGTGAACGGAGGCGTTATCTTGCAGAGCACTCCACGCGTCAGGCTCCCACGTTGTTTCTGTACAATAGCCTCGCGAACCTGAATCAATAAATTGGCGTAATATTGGTCATACATCGTAGTTCCCCTGGGTAGAAAACAGAAAACAGTCGACGACGACTTTCCACCTTGAATTTCTTCGGCTGTCTTTATTCTTTTTTTATCCATTGCATGGACTCTTGTTTGGACTCCGGGTCATATTGGCGAGTCCATGTTTCATCTACGTTGACAATCCGTTGTCAAATGCCCTCCTTGTTATCGCCGATTAGCTCCAAGAAACCTGTGCAACTTGCGACTCGATGTTGCTTGCGGAGCGGTGTGAGCATTTTCGGTACCCATTGCTCGCTAATTCTTCTCATATTCAAATGTTCCTGTAAGATTTCTCCAACTCTTTCTTTACAAATCTTCTTTGCAGTTCTTTAGCAATCTGCCACAATTTACTTCTTCGGTCTGCCTGAACGATTTTTTCGACTTTTCGGACGTTTTCTTTGGACAGTACTGTGACAGGGACCTCGTCCGGGCCGTCTTCACAGCTCTCTCGTCCTTGTTGAAATAGATGGGCCCATTTTTTCACTATCATATATGAAGGCGTAGAATTCTGAAGAACCGGCGAGATCTTTTCGAAAATGTCTTTCAGTGCATTTCCCTTTTTTATGAGGAACTTTATCACGGCGCGGTAAATAATTGAACTATGAGTGCAAACTTTATGAGTGATTGCTTTTATAATACTAATTGTGACATGAATAACAAGTGGCGTGAATAACCCTAGCCCGTGAACTTTTCAGCCGCCCCTCATACGTACTGTGACCAGTGTTATAACATTGTGAACAGAACAGATTACATTTAAGGATAACTTGCCAAAGACTTACCTTCAATCACCCAGAGCAGGCAGGTATCGTGAGCCTCTTGCAAGCAACCCAAGATATACTGTTACACTAAAACGGGGTCAGTGTATGCCGCAGCTCCTTCCAGCAACAACATCCTAGCAATCTATTGCTATGAGAGAGTCCAGTCCTTCGTTAGCATATATCTCTCATAGTTTTAGATATCATTTCCATCAATACCAGAATTTGGTAGTTTTTTGACTTCTCCTCTTCTCAAAATGGTTCAATTCAAATGTGACCTTTATATATGGGGATACTTCTGGACTCCACGCGGAATGGAAGGCTCTCACAAAGATTGCATGTAACTCAAGGAAGCCGCCTACTTATAAAGTGATTTGACTTTGTATCACTCCACTCAAAGTTCTATTTCTATTATTTCTTAGATCCTTTTTATCAGTCAATATGACAGCATATATTTGCAACCCCTACAATTTATACCAGGAGACTATAACATTATATCAGCAAACAACTACGAGTGGTTGAAAAGCTTTTATCAACTAACATAGAGAGAACGCATGTGAATTTTCATTGATAAGGACATGACGTGGAATCAAAAAGTTGCGTCTTTCGTATAAATATAACGATTAGTGCAGGGAAGGGAAAACGTGTGGGAAGCAACAGATTGGGATTCACGTGGCACGCAAGAGAATTGATTTCATTGAATAAGACTAAGGATGCGCCCAATAGAATAAGGAACAAAAATTTCTTAATTCTGCCCCACACTTTGGAATTTGCAGGTGAAATTGATTCTGTCGATTTTCACCAGGCATCCAGAATTTTGTCTCGATACAGGTAATTTGCGATGGAAACCGATAAAGAAAACTTTATGGTATGGCTCGATGTATGCGTAGAAATCAAAGTGAAATCAGCGATGAGCTCATTGGTTCAGGATCCTGATGGCAACGGGCAGCAGTTGCCGAAAAAGCAATGTTCGAACTGAAACTCAGGTGATATAAAATGACAAACCTCGTGCATGCCTTGCAAGGCAATTTCGTGCTATTAAACTACAGTCAACGTTTTTATGGTGTAGCATTAAACATTTGAATCTAACATTAAAAGACCGAACTTTAATGCAGAGCATGGTTAACTTTTTCTTGCACTTGACCAAAAATAAAGCAAGTGCAGCACTCGCATCGAAATGTGATACAGCCAGTTTGTGGGCTGTCTTAAGCATGTACGAACGTCCCTGAATGGAATGCAGTTGCTGGTGATTACCGCATTCCTCAAGCTTCAACATCGATTAGTTGAAAGTAAATTCGTTGCCAAGCAGCAACAGCAGCAGCAGCAGAAATCAGCAGTAAAAGAGAATTTGCTCCACGATTGAGATTCATTGGATACCGGCCAGCAGCAACCAAACAGCCTTGGGGATGAATCTTTTGCTGCCTTTAAAGTTTCATTCATTTCATCCAAGGTGACTGCGAGTCTTACTTGCTCCCGAACTCCATCTCACCCCACTCGTTCTTCTCCCTTCGGTTCGCATGCATTCAACTTAATTACTTAATTGGCGTGGATAATTACACTTTCAATTATTTTTGGCCAATTAACATAAATTCTTCAGTGTTGAGGCTCGCATGCCTGCACCGCGAATCGAAAGTACCAAGCCATACGCATGTGGGTTTTGCAATGAGAAATGGTCGTAAAGGCTAATTTTTTCAAGTACTATTGGAAAATGTGGGCTGGGTTTTCTGTTAGTGTTAATGGGTGCTTACAACCATATGCAATAGCATTTTGCAATCCTAAGTAGAAATGTTTGAAAATATTCATCAAACTTATTTAAATTAGAAAAGTTTGGCTGTTATGCAAGGAAGCATTGTTGAATTTTTGGTAAATTTTGCATGTTATTATTTAATATGGTATTACGTGGTATGCAGAGACTCACAAAGTTTTGACACAACCATTCCAAACATAAGAGTTAACTGAATAATAGCATTTCATTTCAAAGTGGCTTGAAATATTGCTCACTCATTTGTTTGCAAGCGTTTAACCAGCTTGCAAATAATGGCGTTTGTTATGAAAAAAAATTTCGATTTTGAATTTCAATTGATCAACATAATCAGAATATGCTAAGTGTTTATTAACCTCACATGCTCTTTCGCTGTCGCTTTGAATCGGCACCACTGAATTGCGCCAAATGTGCAGCTTTTTTGGCCAGATTAACCAAATTTATAAAATTTTCGACTTCTATTCCCCATTTCAACATTAATTACTCGTCAATGATAACTTTTTATTAGTAATTAACAGCATTAATCGACTTTAAATAGAATTATTCGGAAAATCGTTTTTCCTGGAACAAGATTCACTCTTATTTTAGAAATTCGAATCCTCCAGCTCCTGACAGTCTACGATAAATATGAAATATTATGTCAACTTTGACGTATTGTAATCAGCTGACATATATTAAGTCAGAGCGCAACGTAGGTGCAAACTTAAGCTTTCATTCTGTAGAGGCATCACAAGGAAAGAGATACTAATGTCACAAGTAGCAAATATAGCGAGATTTGCATACTTGAGAAATCGGAAATAAAATAAATTTTCATCTCCTGTTTTTAGGATTTACATGGTTCTGCTCGGAATCTCGCCTACTTTGTCAAATAGTTTCAGTGCTTTGTTTCGTATGTACTTTCGACTGTATCAACACGTAGCGCTTTGCTTTGTCAATTTTCCGAAGAAACCGAAGTATAGTATATAGTATAGTAGTATTCCGAAGCATAGTATATGAAGGTGTCGTCCGTATTTGATGATACTTGAACATTACTCGGTAAGGTCGCAATGTCTGCGCTGTACAGATTGTACAGTATTGGTACGGTTGTGAATCCTTGTGGAACCCTAGCATGGGTATTTCGCTAGCTCGAGAAATGGTCTTCCATCCTAAGTCTGAAATGCCTGCCTTATGGAAAAGAATAATAAAGAATAATAAAAAAAATAAATAAAGAATTTATCCAGTCCTACATGCCAAATTTTGCCAAAGGCTGTCGCTGTGTCAGATACGTATAACTTTACGTGCAGTTGAATCAATTTCTGTTGTGTTGGGTCACTTTTTCTTCTTTGAGTTCTGTCAAAAATGCTTCTCTGAGTCCATATTGTTCGTCTGAAACTACGTGTTTCACTGTAAATTCGTTCAATCTAGGCAGTATTGCCCAGAAGACTTATGGGTCTCCAATTTCGAGTTATCACTACTTTAACAGCCGACTAGGCCAGGATACAGGCCATAGGAAACTTTCAAAAGCGGAAAATTTTGTTGATTGTGTTTGTCAGGATGTTTAAGACGTTGTCTGGGAGCCACTTCAGCATTGTTTTCGTAACTGTGTTGCATCTGGTACTTCTCGTTTGTCAAGTCTACGTTTTAAGTCTTTCGTTTCCTGTATATCAAGTGGCCGCACCCCCAGTTCCGTTTCAAGCAGATTTTTCAGGAGCTCTTTTCGTCTGTATTTCGTTTTTCTATATATTAAATATTTCGTCTTTTTTGTCGAAATTCTTATCCCAAGAGATATCTTCGCGGAACTTAAGCTCCAGCGTGTCTGCGACGGCTTCCGCTTTTTCGTTAATTTTATTACTATTTTATTTATTGTCATATTTTATGCAATTTGTACCGTTTTTTTTTTGGCTCAATTATCTTATTCCACATGAATGCCTTGTCTCGAAGGTGAACGCTCGCACTCAGTTTTACTAAAGATTTAGACCTTATTACCTGTTGCTGATACTAGGTTTCAAAATAAAGTGACAGTGGCATTGTCAAAATTAAATTCAAAATAAAGCGATCTTGACATTCTACAAAGGTGTGCCAAAAGGTTTGCGGAACGTGTAGATAAAATAAATTTGGTAAAAATTTAGATCACATTACCCGTTCATGCAACATGGTCTCGAAATAAGTGTCTTTGACATGTTCTAATGTCCGTACTAGGGGATTCATACAAATTCTATGAGGGCAGCGAACCCTGCAGTAGTAATGAAAAAGTAAGCAACAAAATAAGTAAGTAAGTAAGTAAGTAAGTAAGTGAGCAAGTAAGTTAGAAAATAAGTAAATAAGAAAGTAAGTGAGTAAGTAAGTAAGTAAGTAAGTAAGTAAGTAAGTAAGTAAGTAATTAAGTAAGTAAGTAAGTAAGTAAGTAAGTAAGTAAGTAAGTAAGTAAGTAAGTAAGTAAGAAGGTAAGTGAGCAAGTAAGTTAGAAAATAAGTAATATGAAAGTAAGTGAGTGAGTAAGTAAGTAAGTAAGTAAGTAAGTAAGTAAGTAAGTAAGTAAGTAAGTGAGTGAGTAAGTAAGTAAATAAATGAGTAAGTAAGAGAGTAAGTAAGTGAGTGAGTGAGTAAGTAAGTAAGTAAGTAAGTAAGTAAGTAAGTAAGTAAGTAAGTAAGTAAGTAAGTAAGTAAGTAAGTAAGTAAGTGAGTGAGTAAGTAAGTAAGTAAGTAAGTAAGTAAGTAAGTAAGTAAGTAAGTAAGTAAGTAAGTAAGTAAGTAAGTAAATGAGTAAGTAAGAGAGTAAGTAAGTGAGTAAATAAGTAAGTGTAAAAAGTAAGTAAGTGAAAAAAGTTTAGAGATTGATAACAATGTCTGTAATATGGTAACCTTCCGTCTAGCAGCCTGTGCTAGAGCGATTTCTTTACCCCACCCACTTCCTGATTCCGATTTTCTACTCCGGACAGCCAATACATTACTTTTTTTTGACAGCGCAATTATTGGACTTGTATTTTTGTTATGTGTTACAAAAGGAAGCATCGGAATCCAGAGGAAATTTGGACTGTTTAAAAGTTTTAGACAGGCCTATGGGAAACATTGCTTATCAAGAACACAAGTTTCCCACTGGAGAACCGAGAACACGATGATCAATTTGGCTCAGGCAGAACTAGAACGTCGTAAACTGATGGAACTTTGACCGTCTGAGGGCTCTTGTGAGATTAAACCGTCGTTTTATCATAAATTTGATGAGTGAATCGATGCTCGGGAAACACCTTCACCATACATTCAACATTAATCCACGATTTGGGTGAACGGGAAATTAGTGCCAAAGTTGTAGCCAGTGACCAATAGGAATAACGATTTCGGGCAGTGTATGGCTGCCCAAGGTAAATACTTTGAAGGGGAAAAAATTGTTGTTTGAACAAAAAAACAACATTCATTTTTAATGAATTTTGAAACTTCAGTCCCATTACTTTTCTCACACACCTCGTATACCATCCACAAAAAAGGAGCAGTATGATTGCAACTTGGGAAGAACAAAGGTACTTTACAACCTCAAGCCTTTTGTAAGATCGTGGAAAACAAATTAGGCGTATGACAAAACTTAATGCTTCATGGTGAGTGATAATCTCCAAGGATATTTCAGAACTGGAAGACCAACAATTAATCAATTGTTTACTGTAAAACAGGTCCTGATCAAGTTAAGGGAGTTCAATATTGACATTCCTCAAATATTGTTCTACTTCAATCCAAGGTTTGTTTATATTCGAATTTGCAAAGTATATTCAATAAAGTTTTGTTTGACATCAAGACATCTACCATAACCGACACACTCGAACTAATATGTTGACTTCAGTGGTATGTGTCAAAATAAGTAATAATTCGAAAGAGAAGCATTCGAAAAAAATCAGGCTGTAGCAGGATGACATAGAGAACTCTATTTTAATCTGACACTAGTTTAATCTGACAATGTATTTCCAGATTGGTACTGAAGGACACAACTCTAACGATTTCAAATTATAGCCTTGGTAAAAAACAGCAAACTTTATCAGGCCCCTTTGTCTCTGCAAACTAAATTTTACCAAACTTCGATTCAGACGTAACTGAGATTGGTCTATAAATTATTAAAAAATGCAACTTAGTGTGATATAGTTCTGAAGCAACAGTGTTCTACAAAGTTTGGGTTGTAAAACACGTTACGAGAACGTGAACGGTGAACTGCTGAGAATCCTGGTTGACCTTAATATTGGATTTTTTCTAAGGTCTCTACCACAGCTTGTTGGACTGATATATTGTAACTAGAACGAAAATCCCAACATCACTATGCCCAGCGGGTTTTTAACTCGGCATCTGTTGCATAAAGGACGTGCATATCAATCAGCCTCTGCGATCGTAAAGATAAGACAGGGGGATTCTTTCTGAGGATACTTTCGAAAGAAATATCCTCAGAAAGTTCGTAGGAATGAAACTGGATTAAAATCAATGATGGACTAATATTTTATGATATTTTGCACGAGTCAGAAGTCCAAGAAAGGTGCTCGCAAAAAGATCATAGGTGATCATAGTGTACAAAGGAAGAGGTCAAAGAAAGACTATAGAAAGGCTGTAGAACGAGAACAAGCATTTAAAATTTGGAATTGTTATAAGTAATTCAATGCATGACGGCTGTGCAAAACTATTTGGTTTTGTGAAATTAGAGGATATGGTGAAAATATCTGCCAGGAGCAGTTGGGAGCCAGCACCCAACTCGCTAAGACTTTATTTTTATCATTCTTCAAATTTCAGAGTGTCTTATTTTGAAAAAAGTTAAAATTAAAATATTGAAAATAAAATTTCAGGCTTACAACTGAGCAGGACTGCACCCTGCATTTGAATATTGCCATGTCCTCTGAATTTGACACAATTGGGAGCCTTCGTTTACATAATGTCACGTGTCATGTTAATTTTCTTTGAAAAAATTAGTAATTGGACTGTTTTCCAGGATACTAGTTCCAAAATACTAGTATCTTCAGTATATGATAGAAAAATGACGCAAAGATGATTAACTTTAAGTTGGCCAGTAATGTGATAGATATATGGTAATCCTTTTGATCTCTGCATGACTTACTATAAGCGTTGTTCAACTGGGGTATGAGACCCAGTGTATTATGGCAATTTTACACTTTGCCAAAAAATTTTAATGTGATAATTTATAAAAGATAGCACACAAAAAATTCTTAACTAAAACGGCAGAGCTATTGAAAGATAACCTTCTATACTTCGTCCTGAATTATAAATTATCTGAACTACGTTTCTTTTATTTTAGTGAACTGATTTTTTAAAGGCAATAAATTGAGAACATTTGCAAATACCGAATACGTAGAACAATCTATGGATACATGGAACAATTGTGGGTAAAACTTTAATTTTTCCAGTAAAAAAAATTACTACTTCCAATATTCGTAATTGATACAATCTTCGTAAAACTATTTTGAAAAATAAACAGAAAAACTTAGCATTTAATTTGGTGTTCTAAATTTACAATTTTTCCTGACCGACTTTCGACAGGGGTTTTTCCTTAATATTTTTCACTGCTTTTAACTCAGAATATAGTGCGTTGATTTGAGTCCTTTTAAACCTTTCATTGATTACTCTCTATATACTATATTCGTTTGTTTTTATCGTTCCGTAAAGATATGGCAATTCGCAGGACTGATCATAACTTCCGTACCAACAGCAATATCACTCCCGAACGGCTCCTTGCAGAGAGAGACGGAAAATGCACAAGTAGGTTTGTATTTGTGTTGCGTTTTCACATAAAAGCTTAGAGAGGCGTATTCTTGCTAAGCGCTAAGAGAGAAAATTTCATCTAGAAATCAAATAAAATTGTACTTAATCAGGCTCAGTCAAGTTAGGTGAGGAGTTTGTCCAAAATGTTTTCCCAATTTTGTGATTACGCTCTGGTCCTGATCCTAACTAGTTTTTTGTCGATAGAACGACTGTCCATCGCCCCCCCCCCTCGTTTCAACACAATTTTAGAGCTTAGGTATTCTTCATACATTTCGCTTGGACGGCACAAGATACCGAGTCTAAAAATCCTCAAAAACGCATCCGTCGAAACGAAAACAAAAAAAGTGAGGGATTTCGATGGAGAAACGATCGGAATTCAAACAAATAATATTTCGATCATTGTTGGAAGCGACCTGATTTGTAGTGAAACAAGTAACGAATCTCCTAGAAGTTTTTTTCACTAACTCAGGTCGGCAATTTGTCATAAGTTTCAACTGATCAAAATTTATTAACTTAACAAAACTGAAAAACTCCTTGTCAATAACGACACGGGTTTTCACTATCTACAACTTTTTTCCCAATTATACAAGAAAATCAAATTAGCATCGACACACTTAAAATAACGAAATTTCATCATTTCTTAGTATTTAGAAAATATTTTCCAATTAAATAAATCAATTCCATGATGGTTGCATGCTGGAAAGGATCCTTTGAATTCAATTCAAGCTACCAAATAAGTCCAAAACCATCAACTTATCAATTTTAGTTGAATCTGTTAATTGAATTCAATGCACAGAAGATTCGATCGTCAATTTTAGATTGCATCCAACATACAAAAAACAACAAGAATCCAATTGATAAATTCACCATTGGCAGGGCAAAAAGTATAAATTACCAACAACCGTATCCCCATAAATCAAAGCGTGGTTGAATGGCGGAATTATCCTCGTCGATGACGGTGTCAGGCGACATTTCATAAAGTGAATAATTGCATTTCCCACAGAGGCGGCATGAGCTCTCTGAAAAATGGTGGCAATTGATTCTGAGCTCTATTGCACTTCATCAATGCATTCATACGTAGCAGGACTTGTTGCACTCAGATGCATCGGTTTTGGGATATATCTGCACTATACAGCTGTATGGTAGCAGCCCCGGCGGCTGCAAGACAGACATATCATTTGTTGGCAACAAATGTGGAGACCTGAAAATTTGTAATTCATATTTTATGAAAATTTTCCAAGTGATGCAATAAATTTATGTGACACATTGCCGTCGCTTTCCATTTCAAAGAGTGTCTGCATGCCAAAATTGCGCTCGCGAGGTTACCGTTACCGCAAAAGACGTGATAGATGGGATTGAAAATATTTTGTCACTCACAGATAACGTTCGCTGGATTGGTAGCACGGAAATTGTTTGAATTTGCCAAGCCAAGCAGTTGCTGCCGAAACGTGAGTTATGCTCGAAGCGTTTTTCCCAAAAAGTATTTCGAAAAAAAATTGTGCAAATCCTGCATTTAGCGGAGTTTGAAGGATTTCTGGCTGCAACTAACGATTCATTGGTTGCGTTGTAACTGAAAATTTAATAGAAAATAAAAAATCCATAAATCACACACTCTGAAGGGTAGTTTTGTTCAAACATTTTAGCACGGCAGCAATAAAATTACGACAGCACTTACCACGCCCAGGACTTATTTCAAATTAACGCAAACAACGTCGCAACCTGAGAACAGCACAAAAACTTGCAGTGATAATAGAAAACATTATTTCTTTCTATTGATATGCAAAGATGGTATCGGGACAAAGAAGAAGCCTCGCCTTAAAGACCACCATGATGGATGCGCCCGTACATCTACGGAGATGCCATCATTACCCTGCACGGATAATATGTGCAAGCTGTCCTTGCACAAATCCCTCGCCGGCATCGCCATTAAAACCGAATGCGCTTGATATCATGCGAGACGATAATAATATTTAATATGTATTTTCGCGATAATCCTAATTTATGAATATTTAAATGAATACAGTCAACATAAAGATGATCAACAGCCCACTTAATGACAATCATAACCATCTCAATATTGAATACAAATTAAATTAGCATCTACCACTTGCACTTGCTTGCAGGCTCATCTCTAAGAATTTATTACGTGCGTGGTCCCGAGGAGCTGCGCATCACGGCAGCATCTTTGCAAGGTAGTTGCGTACGGGAGCTTGGCTGGCATGGTATCAAGGAAGAGGCTGGACACTGATTTTAAATAAATTATTCAAACTTTGTAGTTACGCGACATTTTTATCAAATTCGTATGATCTTCTTGCATAAATTGCGTCAACGTGTTAAGCAGCCCGACCGGCTACCGGTGGAAGCTGGGCGAGTACGAAGGTATTTCCATTTAACCAACGACCATAACATGCTTTAATTCATAACTGGAAGGAGATGGCGGCAAGATTTGTTAAACTTGTTGTGCAGATCGTGTAGTAAATCGTAAAACTTAATAAGAATGAAGCGTACGTGGCTAGTTCGGCATTATATATATGAATTTTGTAGTTCCTAGTTAGCAATGAATTATCCTGTTTGAATTTTATAGCAACAGAGTATAGGGATGGGTAATCCCTTTCTCGAATGAACTTAATGAGATAGATCCATACGCTGTTAATCTCAACGTCCACTAAAATTTTATCTACCTAACATCGCTATGCGGAATTAGGATCTAACATCAGGTGTTAGTTAGGTGCTAATGATAGGTGCGTATAGAAATTTTTTTCCGGTTTCACTAAGAGGTGGCGCCAGCGAAAAGTACGCAGCGTATTAATTTGACATATACGTCAAATTAATTCGCTGAAACTAGCGCGTTTGTTTCATCGCTACAATTAATCACGTCGAATTTTTGGCCCGAGAAAAAGGAATGGCGGCTCTCATTGCTTTTTTTGGGTAACAAAAAGAAAACGTCATCGAAAGTCATCGTTTGCTGTGCAAACATATGGTGGACACGTTCCGTCAATAAGGACATGTGGGATATGAATTTGACAATTCAAAATTGGTAATTTCAATGTGAAATATGGTAAGCGCCCTAGTAGACCACATAAATGCGAAGAGAAGAAATTGTAGGAGTTGTGATGTTGATCTAACTCAAACTCAACAGCAATCAGCAAAAGCATTAAGCGTGTCACAGAAAATATCAGCAGACGTTTATAAGCAATTGGTAAGATCAATAAACTTAGTAAATGAGTCTCAACCGATTTGAGTGAATGACAAAAGGAAAATCGCAAAGTAACTGGTGAAATGCTACTTTGGCACTACGAAAGGAAATCATTTTTGCATCGAATTGTAACGGGTGACGAAAAATGGGTTTTTTTTTGAAAGTCCGAAGTGAAAAAAAAATCATCGCTTTCACCTGACGAAACTGGTCCTTCAACACCAAGGCCAAATCGCTTCGACAAGAAGACCATGCTCTGTGTCTGATGGGGCTTGAGTGTTATTCTGTATTATGAACTCCTGCAGTCCGGAGAAACCGATAATACACAACGCTTTCGTTAACAAACGATAAATTCAAAGCACCCATTTGGCTGGAAGACATGGCAAAGTGATTTCATTGAAAGACAACGCGACGTGGCTCAAAGTGGAACCAGTGAAAGACGTTGTGAAATCATTTGGATGGGAAATCCTTCGGCACTTACCGTACTCCCCACACATATCGCCATCTGACTTACACCTCTACGCATCAATGAAAATCAAAAAATTAAAGTAATTAACGTGGAAGAATGACTGGAGTGTCTCTTTTGTTAGTGTTTCCAACAAAATGAAAGAAAGGGCAATATAAAAAAGTTGACGCGCCTCCGTGGCCTTTATTCGGAATACGTCATGGGTCGTGCATTTGGTAACTGATTTAAAGAGTATTCGTTTGGACGTCTGTGCAACTTAGCCTGCTGAATATTACAAGTTTTACCATTACCTCTATTATGAATAACCATTAACACTATTATATGAATGTGAATGTGGAGTACACTGAGTGTTTCAGGATACTGAGTGACACAATTACACCAAACATTCATGTGGCAGCATTTCGTTTAGTACTTCCTAGGCGAATGGTACGTCAGAGATTGTTCTACGCTGAGATTAGTCCCGACTTTTGCTTTGCTGGGTGGTAAGATTCTACATATGTGGAGATCATTATCAACACATTTGGTTGATCCCGGGCTACCTGCATATGCCTTGATTCGTGTCGATTCTTGCCTTAAAAAAGCAGTCAAAAAATGGGCTAATGCAGATCTTCCTCGTGGTTGTCTCTTAAAGTTAAGTAGTTTGTAGTCCCATTGTCCCATCCGATAGTTCTAATATGACATTTGAAATATAAAAAGTAATGAAATGGAGTTCCTAAGACAAAACCCATTCTTTCTTTCTACAATAGTGAAGGAGATATAGCCAAAATATTGAATAATAGGCGCCTCTAGGGATGCCTCTAGGGATAACGCTTGAGTTGAAGATCTCACAAATGACACCAGATCGCCCTCTAAAAATTTCTCAGTGCATCGTAACCGTAGTTTTCTCCACTAAACTAAACAGCCTTGACTAAGTCTAATAAATTTTTTCTGACTTCCTTTTTCGGGCAATTCAACCTTAATTTTGAAAAGAAAACCAAAACAAACTGAAAATTAAACCTTACACGAATGTCAGTGTAAGAATGTCAAAAACTTTGTTTAGTTTGTGGCAAAATTGTTCCATTAAAGATTGTTTTTCTTGTAACAAAATCAATGCAAGATGCTTAATTATATGATTTCGAATTTCAAATACTAATAGACACAGCCTCAGCTGCACCCAGCTCAGATATTTTGATTTATAGACGAACTATCACCGCAGCTCCTTATACTTATAATAGATGTATTAAAAGCTTAGGGGTCTGTTCTACCTCCTGCGTTGTTTTGTGAGGGTTCAATGGGATATATAAGTGGTCTACAAAGATGATCGCAACTTTGTTGACCATGTTTTGACATACAATTACATAAAAACAAAATAAAGGAGAAAAAGACATGCAAGGACATACGTCCTTGTTATGCCTTTAATCATAGAAGTCACTCCCACAGTCACCAAAGCTGTTCATAAATTATTGAATCTGCGAAGTGATCCTGGTCAATGGAGTTAAACTGGCGTATTCAGGCTTTTTCCACTTTCTTTGCTTCTAAGCTTTAACTGTGAATACTTTTCAAGGTATACCTTCCTCCTGTTGCATGTGCTAAGCCTCTAATAGCTTCCACAATTTTACAGTGTTGGAAACAACTGAGTTCCTAAAAATTGTATGCTGCTTGCGGTTTTAACATGAACCCCATCTGCCACGGGATCTTCTCCACTTTTTCCTCCGCCACTTTTTTGTGGTCCAAGAAGTTTTACTTCTCCTTACTCCTTTCATGATTGGAATGAGTTCCTCAGATGACAGACACACTACATATTTTCTTTTGCAGGGTTTCCTCGAATGATTTAGAATAGGAATTTCTCCTTTAGCAGAATTTCCTTAGATGATGTAGATTACCATGATAGGATGAATGTCATCTGCGTAGGTTAGAAATCCGTTTAAGTTATAGAATGGCGTAAATATAACACCATTGAGAGTTTTCATTTCACATATTTCAGAGCTAAGTTTAATAGCATTGGGGCCAACTCGTCTTCCTGCGTCAATTTCAGCTGTAGCTGAGATTGATGCAGAGAATGGTTAAGCGTAGTTTTTTCTAACCTCGACACCCATGTTATTCTTGTTTGAATCCTCGTCTTCATAAGTGACCGCGTTATCCTTTCAATTTTCAAATCCATTATTGTTTAGCCGAAAGCTCATGTCAGCGTTGTGGTTATTTAATTCGAATTTTCTACGATGGCTCAGGGGTCATTTGTAATAATAGTGTGGATGTGCTTACAAACAGAATGCCTTAATTGATTGATCCTTTTTAGGGGACTTAAAGCAACTCAAATGGGTCACTCTTTGAAGTAAGCTTTCACATTCCTAGTCGAGAAGTAAATAGTTCTATCTGCTAGGCAGTCCTTTGAAGTGTGTTTGCAGACCCACTGGGTTTATCCAGCAAATTTATATTATTTATAATCATCATATACGTTTCTCACTTCTTAACGAATAATTTTCAGTTAGCTTAAGACGACTGTTTCGATTGATTTTACTGAGTTTCTTACAGTTTCTAAGGAGTTTTTTGGGTCTGAAGACCGATTTCTCATATGATAGCTGTCTCCATTCAGTTTTTCCCATGCAATGATGTCTTCTATTTAACTGAGTTGCTTATTTGCAAACATTGTTGTTTACCTTTGTTGTTGATTGTTCTTTTGCGACTACAGCTCCGTAGCATTTTTGAGTAATCATGTTGTTAGTTCACTACTTCCCTGGTTAGCTGGTTTAGTTCTCATCCTCGTAAATCCAAACGAACGCAGTATTGATCTTCCTCGGTCAAAACTGTAAATTTAGGAGTTTGTGCACATAGCTGCGGCTTTAGATCAGGAACCGTGGATGTCAGTTGACACCCGCCCTACGGAGTCACTTCCTTAGTGAGTCATCTTTTTCATCGGGATCTCTTCAGAGCTGTGGTGATACGAATCGCGTTCATCATTGATAGATGCTTTTGTGTCTATTTTTCTCTGTCCTTCAAAAAAGTGTTGAGCCGATACCAGTCCTTCAAAGAAGTGAAGACCAGCTTTAAAGAAGTGATGACCAGCCCTTCCTTTCCACTAAAAAGTATTATGTGAAGGGAGAGATCACAACTGCAGCTTCGCCATTCAATATTTCGTCAGTATTTGCATTTTTACTTGCGCCATTCTTTTTTGTACAAGGAGTATTCTCATCTTGGGGTTCAATTCCAAAGAACGAGTGATTTATTTTAAGTGATATAGGTTTGGATTTAGGTTGTGGTGACGATTTTTCGCATCCTTTCCTTTTTGATGTTAGCAAGACCTTGCTATTACCCTTAAACGCGTCCACCATCTGGTCTCCCCTATTTATTTTACGCAGAATTGGGATCCGCTTTGGTCTCAGTCAGACCCAAGTTAATCCCAGTGTCTGATGCGTAATGTAAGGCGGACCGAAACCCAGTGATGACCGATGCCTTAAATCGCCATGCAAAGGAACCTTCAATTCAGCTGAGAGAAAATTCCAATTCCCTATGCTGGAACTTTCTTCCCATGGAAACTGATCAACCAAACTGACAGTTTCGAGTTTCAAGTTGACAGTTGACAACCTGGCGGTTTTGACGCCCTTCCATTTCTAGGGCAAACGTGACTTTCGAGAATGTTTAACTGAGGTGTCGTTTTTTGTGCTTGGGTGTCAACACCAACAATTCAATAATAGCTTGATTGCTGCAGCGGTGCAGCATGAAAAGGTCTTTTGGTAATCCAGGACTAAAATCAGTAAATTAAGCGTCACTGGCACCAATCGCAATTGAAGTCGAGGCTTACTGCAAAAAAGGGCAATGCTTTAACTACGAAGCACGAACCATTTCCCACCAAAAGTATTCTATCAAAATTTTAATTTATTGTTGAATCTAGCAGAATAAACTGCTGAAATTGTCTGGTTTTTCCTTAACTTATTTACACGGTAAAGCGATTTCATGTTCAAAAACTGAGATCCGGGTGTAAGTAATCAGCAGTAAAAATCAAGTTTTGAGCCCAGAGTGTTGGATAAAAACATAAATTGATTTTGACGCGTTTGCAATTGAAAAGAGCAAAAACCAACAATCAATTTGATAGACTATTTTGACAGAATCGAACGTTTTTCAATCCGGTTACCCGGTTAGTTCATTCTCAACTTCTAACTCAACTTGCTCTTGCTGACGCAGAAAACGACATATGACAAATGCAACTTATCTTCATCTGAATAGTGTCTGATCAATGAACGAACAATCGTATCCTTTCGACAATGACAAAAATTGAAAGCAATTACAGAAAACCAGTACTATGTCCAGCTTGATTCCCTCTCATGCTCATTTGCCAAGTATTGCTCGATACATTCAACGGAAAGTATCCGCATGAGTTTTCCACTTGTGAAAGGCGCCAAGAAAACTCTATTCTTTCAAACTGCACTAATTGCGTAGAATGGATATAATGAAGTTGAACACGTGCTGTATCTGACCAAATTCGTTCAAAGATACTAACCAAAAGATATTTATCCGTTGAACCAATTACAGTTCAATTATATGTATTTGCACTATCATTGCAAAAGAATCATTTAATGAAAACCTGAATTTTTGCCAAAGTTCGACTGATGCCAATTCTTTAGGACAGTTCCATGGAAGGTTGCTAAGTTTGTTTTGTTGTTACTGCATGACCACCATGCAGTGCTAGCCTTTGTAATTGTACTGCAACGGAAGCTTTCAGAGAAGGAAACTTGGTCACCATTCGCCTCCACAGCTCGCAATAGGGTTCCAATTCATCGTTCACATGGGTTAAAAGTCAACATATGAACACTTTTCATTAGATATCATTAATTTTGATTTGATTATTCTTTGATTTTCTGGACTTATGACTTTTTCCAGAATGTTTATTGTTCAATAAAAAAGGATTAAAAGTTCCTATTTGCAGGTAGCTTTTTCGTGATTAGAATGACTCTTCCGAAAGATAGCAATTCTAAGTAATTCACTTTCAGTTCTTATGAGATGCTTCTACATACTTGCACCTAATAATTGCTGAAATCTGATATAGCTGAAAGTTTACATACGGAAACTCATATGTGATCGTGCCTGGTTGGAAACTGATCATCCAGAACAATATCTCTTCTATTACTAAGTTATGCTTTTTATCAGCAGTAATAGCTTCATAAAATTTTAGTTGTTTTGATCTCATATCTATGTATGTATGTATGTATGCATGTATGCATGTATGTATGTATGTATGTATGTATGTATGTATGTATGTATGTATGTATGTATGTATGCATGCATGTGCACTGGTGGTCAAAACACTGAATACACCCTAAACTTTCTTGTATAAAAATCAATTTTTTCAGCTGTGAATGCATTTCAAGTGACGCAGTAAGATTGGGAGTTGGGGGGGGGGGTGGTGCTGGCAGTTTTGTATGCAACAAGCATGTTCATATGGTTTGTTCGCACATGTCAAATTAAAGTTGACAGTCAAAGGACCATTTTCACATTGGACAAAACAGTCAAAACAGTTTTTTTGAACAAGTAATTTCAGGCCATTTTGAAAATTTTTTCCCAAATTTCTATTCCATCGAGTAAGTTTAGCAAAAAATTTCCTAAAGTTCAAATTTTTTGATTTTGCAATAATTCGTTAGTTCAAACATGGACCGAAATCCAACGAACTCCAACGCCTAAGAGACGATGTTTACTCTCTGCGAGAGATTGCACAAATTTCTCACTGCTCTTTGGGAATGGTGCAGAACGTCACGAAGGAGAAGAGTGATTAAGAAAATCGCGCGTCTTCTTTTGCTACTAATATGTTCTACGCATTCCTTTCTGCGAGGTTCATTTGAATTTAATTGTTGGCATGACAGTTTCACGAAAGTCGTGGGGAAGTCCAAATGATGGTTTGAATTATCGATTACTCTAACCAATCATTGGGTCCATATCACGCCAATAGCGCCTGCTATGTTTTCTTCCAAACGAACAAGCGTCCCGAGATTATCGGAATACATGAGCGGTCTAACGTACCCCAAGAAGAAGTAGTACAGTGGTGTTAAACCGCAAGATGACTTCCAAGAAGTTCCCAGGTCGAAAACAAGACATTATGCGCTCATCAAATGCGTCTTCCAATAAGTGGATGGTCGTACTAGCTGTATAGCATGTCACACCATCCTGTTGGAACCAAGGGTCCCCTGCCTTATACATCATGCCTTTATTGTGGTCACCATTGAATGTTATTCCCAACTTCATTTTTGAAAACATATGGACCAATGATTTCTCCGGTACAAAGAGTAAAGTAAACAGTGACTTTCTCCGGGCATAAAGTTGTGTAGAAAACAGCCTGTTGCTGCTCATTCCTCCAAATGCGATGATTTTATTTATTGACGTTACCACCCACCCACAAGTAAGCCTCATCCCTAAGGAAATTTTCTTATGAAATTCAGGATCTGCAAAAATTTGTTTTTGAGACCATACAAAGAGCCTTCACCGTGCCCGGTGGTTGTTCGGCTTCTATTCAAGCAGAAGATAGATTTCGTAAGCCCGCACACCAATTTCCTTCCGTAAAATCTTCCAGAATGTGGAACTGTACCGGTTTAATTGTTGAGCAAAATGTAAAAAGGGGGGACACTTGGGTCTTTATAGATACTACGCACTACAGCTGCTATGGTTTCTTCATTTAAGGGATCACACGGGAAGTGGATGTAAAGTAGGCAAGGATGGCAGTTTGACGACAAGAGACAGTTCTTGACACATGACTATGATTTATACAAGCTGACTCGCATATTGTTATTCGATGGTTGTGCCGATCCTTGTAGCGTTTTAAATTCGGCAGTTTAAATGTCAAAATGCTACATAACTCCCTCCTGAATACGATTGTCATCTAGAACAGCTGTGGATGTTCGCATTTCAATAAATTGGATTCTTTTGTCGATTTTTTTTCTAGCAAGCATATGTCCTTACGTCTACCAGAAGAAATATTTGAATTGAGCTTCCGTGAATTTTTTGGAGAAGAACCCGAGAGGCTCGCAAACATTTTTGGTAAACTGCTCCAGGACTACCCCCTCTCCTGTATCTGCCACATGAGTTTTGACTGCAGACGGTGTGTTTTCAACTGGATGACTAAGCAAGGTTGCATTAGCGATTCGATTCTTGAACTCTTCAAAAGCTTTTTTCGCTCATTGATTCCATTCGACCGGACGAATATCTTTCTTCCCTGCACCGACGAGAAATTCAAGGAGAAGCGGTTGGATACCAGCTCCGTTTTTGAGTTATTTCTGATAGAAGTTAATTGCTCCCAGGGATCTGCGCAGTTCCGTAATAGTTGAGGGCCTTTTAAAGTTGAGGATCGTATCATCTCTTTCTGGAAGAGGTCTGATGCCTAGTTATTCAACGAGGTAGCCAGGAAACATTTTCCTACGTTTATAGACAATCCATATATAGGCAATCTATTTAAATGACTATTAAATACTTGCGGTGCTCCTCAAGTGTCGTGGAAGCAACGGAGATGCATCAATGTTCGTATAGCAATACTTCAGGTCTCTTAGAAGATAATCGATGTCGAAGATTATCACTTTGAATTCGTACAGGCCGAATTGTGTTATTACGGCCGCCTTGGGTATATCTTCTGGGGCCAATACTGGAATACTTCTGGTCGAAATACGGTGCACCAACTTAGTTTATGAGCACAACAAGGTCACTAAGATGAGTGATCGGGTATGCGTCCGGAATGCCAGTTTTCCATTGGCATCGTGGTCGGCAATTCCAGAAGCATTTTTCAAAACACTCACGGAATAAGCAAAAAATGTCATTGGATAGTAAGTCCGACCCCTGGCTCCTGTTTCGTGATCGATCCTACGTCTGGAACGTGACCGATCCCGCATCCCCAACTAAAGGCGATTTAAACAATTTATGATCTGCGTAAGTAATATTTTTGATTTCGTCTTCCTTTTCAATGGTCGCAACGTCAAGTGGTTGTTCGAGCTCCATCCTTAGGTTTGCGCTTTGAGCCAGGTTTCTGATATCGGGTTCACTGGATATCGTTGTAACAACTCGGATGTTTCCCGGCGATCGCAGCATTGTGTCCCTGACCTAACCTCCAGTCTTCCGCATGACCTGTAGGTAATGTCATGGCTCCTTGCCGTATAATTTTCGCCCTTGAAAAAGGCGCCTTAGTTTGGACCCCGTACATTCAGCGATGGCCGTTAATATACGTTCTTTCACGGCTTCGTATTTATTCTCCGTTGCGGGTCTTCGGGCGCTGGAGATAACATGTGGCAGTATTTCTGCCTCTGCATATTGTATGCAGTATTGGGTCTCGTTCTGTATAATTTGGTGCGTGTGGCACGCGGCTTCCATCTGGCCAAACCAAAATACTGAATCTGGCTTATAACATGCTGGAAATTTGTGTATGAAGACATTGCTAAATTTCGATGCCTTTGATGCGACTGACGGTAGCGTATTCGCGTTTTTGAAGTTTTGAGTATGACCGAAACGGTAGATATTTCGAAGTTTTTGATGGCGTCATTCCATAATTTTTCACAAAACTAAATCCAAATAATTTACTCTCCAATGCTCTTAATGTTTATTTCACTAAGGGATCACGTCAGGGTCACCACTGTCAGGGATCACCCGGGATACAATTCAAATGAAAATTTCCATAGTACACGAAAAGAAGAGATAATATAAGGATGTTGGTTTCATAGCGAGAGAGTATTTTTGTCAGATGACTTTGATTTATACCAGCCAATTCTCAAATAATTGTTTGATGGTTGTGCCGACGTGAGCAAATAAATAAAAGCTTCCTTTTAATTTTGTGTTTTATTTTCTTTCTCGAAACCGGTTTTCGACCGTAATCGTTCGGTCTTCTTCAGCGACTTAACTAATTTCTATAACGATTTCAGCTTATGTACTAACAGGTCTAAAGGTACTTAACCGAATAAAAGCAATAAAACGTAATTTTCAAGGGGTAATTAGTGAAGATATGAGCAGATAAAGATTTTTTAATTACATTTTTCAACGTTTTGAAAAGAGATTGTTACTTAATTAGTTGGAATAACCATGACCTGCAATTTCCCTCATCATGGTACAGCAGCTTTTTCTTCTCCCGGCTTATTGCGAGGCTTTCTATGACATCCAACTCACGTGTGTCCCTAGCTTCCTTGATGACCTTTGCATCCCCCATTGTTATGTCGTGCCCTTTCGTGCCGAACCATGTAGCATTTTAACTTCGGTGCTATCAGTGATAGTAGACATGGTGCGAAAACTATCCATGGTGGATCATTTTCATTGTTCTGGCAGACAATTATGTCGGCTATAAAATTGATCGAGAGCCCGATAAATTTCTCGAACTCAAGCGTTTGTTTTCAATATAAATCTGCACAATTTACGGACATTTCTCGGGCGTCAACTTTTTCATGACAAAAGGACAAACTAAACTAACGATGAAACGCACGACAGCTGTCAAATCTTACCTAGCAAATTGTTAGTTTGTTGTGTACTTAACATGTTTTTGTGGCAGCACAAAAGTGTTGCCAACCGAACATTTTATATCATTAAAATTAAGACCCTTTATTTTATTTGGGTCAAAAAATTTTTAATTTTAGCAAATGGGTAATATGCAACAATGGGGTCTCCCTAATTATAAAATAAGTGTTATATGATAAATTTACGAATTTATTCTGTTTTGGCGAATGACATTGAAGTAATTTAGTCATACGAAAACATGGCCAAGCCGCCTACGATGTCAATGATGATGATTCTGTAAAGTACATCACACAATATGATGCAATCACAGCAAACATCGAAAAAGGCACCGCCTAAGTAAACAAGGAAAATAATTGATTGCATATTTCCTTCAGTTGTTGATTGACAAACATTTTCTGATCATCATTAGACATCCTCCATATGGTTAGTGCAGCTTTGATCTTTTCCAGTTAACACAACTCAATACAAGAAAATGAAATGTTAATAACATCTGAAAATGAACATCAAATCAAAAAAATTTTAATGACTTTCATGTAGTTCTTGCAATTTTGTGTTATGAAAATGTTCAAAAGATCATAAATGTCGATATATTGAGTCCTAAATAAAAGCCGATAACTGGCTTTGGTGTAAATTATAAAAATATCGATCATACGGCTATCGAATATCTTTCGTGTCTCTCGTAATAGTTCCTTTTAATCCAAGTTGTTGATAGTACGCCGCGCGGTTGTTGAAGGAATAAGAAAAGGCTTCATTTGTATCATACGTGATCAATGCGATTGCATGATTAATTATTGATTTCACTAACATGCCTTTATAAAGCAGCGTGGTATCGTTAATTAATCGGCTTGAATCTCGTATGCACTCATACATGCACTGCAAAAGGCTTAAGGGGATGGCTTGGATATCATTCGAGGAGCTCGAAGTCAAAAGGAAATCAAATCGTAACAATTATTTAACATATAAAACAACTTGATTCATCGCATACGTGCTGGGATTGATTCAATAATTGATTGCATGAGGCGAACTTTATTTATATCTGGTTGATATCATTCGGTAGCTTCCAATTATTCAATTTGTTTCAGCACAAACAAAACTATTTCAACTATTTATCCGAAACAATCTTAAGGCAAGAAAATCAATTCCCTGGAAATGTTGCAGCTGGAATTAAACATTTATGCAGACGCATGGTCATATCAAGTACACGCACATATCCAATAAGTTTCCGATAAGGAAAACATACACGAAATTCAACCAAAAGACTTTTCCTTTTCCAGTCATGCCTCTGCACTCGCGTAGCAGTTCATAAATCAAACAATTATGAGATCCAATTAATTACGCGAGCTTGTAATTAATTTTATGTGAGAATCTGAGCAATTAGAAAAAAACACAAAAACAAATACACTCATACATGTCGCTAGGCAGGCAACAAGGAGCAACAAGCTCTGAAATGGCTTTCCAACGATATGTTCAATATTTCTTCATCACGATAGGGACGAATCGATCGCGAACGACGATTATTACTTGTTGTGGATATTGACGACATACTATTGCAGCGTGTATTGCGTATGATTGCTAAATCATATTTTATCTGCAATTAGCTGCAGGGATCTTTATCTGTTCGATATCAAATCTTGTGATTTTGTCCGATCACCATCTTGAGTGAAGTTAATAGAAAAACCAAACATAATTCATGGTTGCCAGCCACGATAGGATTTGGACGCAAGAATATATATTACGGCCATGTGTGACATGTGTTAAGATTTTTATGAAGATAAACAGATAAAAATTATTTGCAATTTGTCAGCATGTAAAGTTTTTCTTAGGTAGGCTCACATTTTTCGCACGAAAGAATTCAAAGTATTTGTTATATGTTCTCCGCGATTTAAGTCGGTTCACATATCGAATGAGTTATTTGTATTACGTTGTTCCCTCATATCGATTTTCATGCAGGTTCACTTGACTATTCCTTGGTGGATATTAAGTACCATCGAGTAATTAATCCGAGACTCAAATCACCGTATCCATGTCGCAGCGATGAGTATCAGCCCAGGAAGTTATTCTTCAATAACAGAATATATATATATTTACCATGGATTTCTGTTAATTTCGTTCAGTTCAAAAAAGTTCTGAGTATGCGTCGATGCATTCACTGTCCACTTGTCTTTTGATTATCCTTTGAATCTAGGATGTTAGCAAGATCTGACTAATCTATTTTTTCATAGTTTTCATTCATGCAGGAAATATGTAACTGACCCAAAATTCTAGCAAAATAACCTTTTCACCTTCGTATAATGTTACATGTAACACAAAAAATCCATGGCGCAATAGCTTGCTTTCTTGAAAATTAACTTCTAAGCGCTATTGCTGCCTCACGTTAAAGTTTAAGACATTGGAGAAAGCAATTTCGCTAAAAAAATTAGTTTTATTTATTTTTATATATATTTAGATTTGCGACTTTCAGCACCAGTTGGACCAGCTCAATGCGGAACACGAATCACTGGATCGAACCAATAAGGACCCTTAGTTGTTATTTCGTTTAAATTTAGTGAAATTTACAATTTTATAAAATACATTTTCATATTTAAAGCATTCACCGGACTTTCCTGTGTTGTGCTCGAGTACGCGTTTCGGTCTTTCTTAATCAGCCTTTTCTTTTTCACCTCGTCCTCGAATTGGAGTGTGGTAATGGGTGTCCTAGATGACGTTTCATGAGAGGTGTGTGTTTTGGGTGCTAGTTTAATGAGAGTCATGGGTCTTGAGTCCTTTTGGCCAATTGTCATACACTGGTTCATCACGCTTTCTTTTGTTTCTAAGCATTGTTTCGAGGATTGAGAACATTACATTACGGTTACTCAATAAGTTAGTTATTCACCCATCTTGAAAAATGTATTTTTCGCATTGTTTGCATTTTCTAGTTATAGACATACTCAAACAATATTAAGTATCACTCAGCTAATCAGGTTGACTTTGCATGTATGACTCTATAGGTGCATAGCATTTTTTGAGCCGGTCTTTCTAATGTAATTCACAGATTCGGTAACTTTTTAAGGGAAACTTTAGCTGCACAATGCATTCACAATCAACTGCAATCTTAGAAGTATGCAGAATAGTACATTGCATGAGAAAAAGGTGCAATCCCTACTTAAAAATAGGATGCTGATAATTAGGATGTTTAACGAATTAGACATGTTGGCTGAAACGCACATCTACCTAGAAATACTTAAGGGTTTCTTGGAAAGTCAAAATTAAATTTTAAAAATTAATAATTGGATGATTTTTAAGGTGCGTATAAGGTTTCACAAATACTGGTTTCTCCTTAAATCAATTTGGTTTCTAGATCAGTATCCTCCATCAGTATTGAAGAAATTGCACAATGTAGAAGCAGGTGTTATAAGGCTGTAAAGGTTTTGAAACCGGATCTGATGACATCTGATGACAGCTGGAAACAAGTTACCAGATTACCCACGAGCGATACCACCTTACAGCAGCGTAAAATGTTGATGGAGGATTCAAACTCTGCTCTTGCATTCAGAAATGTTGATAGATAAGCTGGCGTTGAAACGAAGGTACGTAAGTTTCAGACCGCAATTCAAAAGCTGTTGCTTATTCAACGCTGGAATGTGAAGACGTTAGCAATCAATTTTCGAACGATTCTTTCAATCTTTACAATCAGTTACGTTTAGCGTTTTTTCACGCGCCATATTTAACTGGAGAAAAGTGGAGGTTTTCGATATTCTCAGGCAAAATGAATTCAAGTTAGATAGTGAATACACCTGGATATATATTTCACGGCATTCCGAAGGAAGTAATTGTTTTGAATAATCGGTAGCGCGCTGGAGGATCAGGGATCATATTAGGTGCATTGACGTTCATCATTGGCAAAAGGAACGCTAACTAGTACATATAGCTGTAGGAACAACAAATATTTGACTGACTAAGAATCACCAGCTTTCTCCGATTTTTCTGCTGGATAATGTACCTGGGCGTATTACCAGGAAAGTGATATCGTTCTGCTAAGAGAAAGGGACCGAAATTTTCAACACCAGCCTCCGAAAATTCTTGGGGAAAGTTTGTTCAGCTAGGTTTCACAAAAGGAAAATAATCAGCCACTGAGGATAAGCAAAAAACTACAATTGCAAGCTGCTAACTTGAAGTTTTTGTGGAAATATCTCAAAAAATTATAAAAAGCTTTCCAAAAAATGTTAAATGTAATTAAAACTGCTGCAAGTTACTGCAAGGACATCCAGAGACATCCAGGATGTTACGTATTCCGATATGTAGGCGCCATATCATATAAGACAAAGAAAAAAAATACGAAAATATGAATAAAATTAAAATCAAAACATTAGATTTAGGTATTTAGTAATATTTAGTTAAGTAATATTAGTAACAAACAAAAAAATAACAAAAAAGAAGTCTAAGTAAAAAAAATGTCAGAAAAAAAAGTCTCAAAAAATTCTCAGTAGAGCAAAAAACAACAAAAAAATTTTTTGGAACGCTCTTGGGAAGAAATTTTCTATTGATATGATTCACTTGTTTGTTGTGAACATACCGCTATAAGTAGGATAGGAAAATGTTGATATATATTTAGAAACCCAGTACCATGTTTTGGAAACAGAAATTGTGAGTTTAAGTAATGAGGATAGTAAAGTGGATTAAGAAGTATTAACAGCGGTTTGAAGTGTTTAGCCCCAGAAGTCCACGAGTCGCAAAATCTTTGAATTACACAGCCCAAGAGAACGTTTTGATTAAGATCGGTGCCAAGAAGAAATTAAGCAGGCAGCAGAGGTGAACATGACGCAGCAGAATTCATTAAAGTCTCGAAACCAAGCAGAGGTGGTCAGAGGAAGCGGAGCGGAATTCATTAGAGTTCCGAAACCAAGCTGAGTTGGAAATTAGTGTTGGAAGAAGTAGAGGTCTGGAAGTGGTCTGATATGAAAGGAAGGATCAGGGCTTAAATAATGTCCTAAAACGCCCACGCCAGCGCAGTGAGCTAGTCGGTTAAAAGTAACTTCCATCGGCCGCCATTACGCGACCTTTGCATTTTCAACTAACCCTGTCTATTTAACCTTGGTCTATTTTTTGGTGCAGGTGCGACATATCGGTTGCCTCATGATAGTGTTATTAATTATTATTATTATCATTATTTTTTTTGAAAATACATCAAAAGACCAATGATTTTGTCTATATTTTGAATTTGAATTTTTAACAAGCTTTAATATTCCTCTGTTACGTGTTAAAATTCAATGACATTGGTTTGCAAATAATAAAGTGTGATGGCAATTCTAATACTGCTTCGGACTCAATGATGCAATTTTAACGTGGAACGAAGAGTGGTCATAAAATTCTGCGCAGAACTTGTTAAAAGTGAATCAGGAAAATGCCGATTAATGCAGCAATCGTAAGGCAATGGTTTTTTTGGTGAGGTAGAAATTCGCTGGAGTATGACAAAAACACGAAAGGCCATTTATATTCCTGGTACCCGAAATCAAAAGAGGGCGTTATTTGATTACAAACGAAAGCAGTGCTTGACTAAGAATTGTTTAGTATATTTCGGATTGTCTGGATTTGGGGCAAATACGTGTGGATTTTTTGTTGTTGTTATTTTAAGGGTAATTGTTTGGCATTAGGACCAGTCTTTATGGTGAATGCATCAAAACTTTCGAATCAAGCTCTCGGAGTTTCTGGCGAGGTGACGTGAATAATGTATACACTATAGACATGTGTAGCCTGGCGTTGTCCTGAGGTAACACGGCATTTCTTCTGTTGACCAATTCTTGCCGTTTCCAGTCAATTGCTGGCTTCAATCAGTCTAGCTGCCGACAACAGAGATTTTGGAATTTAGTGTTTAGCCATGTGAAAGCCACTCATAATAAAGAGACTTCCCAGACCCACCAAATGCACACCAGATCCTTCCTGAATGCTAGGCTTGGTACAGCAACGTTAAGCTGCGTAAACGCGCTTGGACTACGATCTTTTTCGCACAATGTTCTGGTATGTAACCCTTTCTTCATTCGCAATTAATATGTGTTTAAGAAATGAGTTGATGCTTTTCCGTTTGGTTAAGGCTCTGCCAATTTTGGTATCAGTTGGTGTAGCACGCAAATATCAAGCTTCTTTTTGAATCCAGCATCGTTTAAATGGTTTAATACTGTTAATACTTCATATAATACAATATATATCTTCATATAATACTTCAATACGATACTGTTTAATACTTCATGTCAATATTAAGTTCTCGAGCGATAGGACGACTGCTATCATGCAGGTCAACTTAGCTAATTGTGATTTTGTTGACATTTTTGGTACCGGGCCTGTCTGTGCGAAATACATATTTAGCAGTGAAAGCAGCTGAACTGTATCAACAAAACTAAAGTTATTACAGCATTGGGCAGTGGAACTTATCACAGAAAATTAGGAAATATACCGAATTATCTATTTGTTGACTTCAATTTTTTGCACCCTGTAACTCACACAAGAATGAACCAAACTAAATACGACAAAACAATTTTTTAAGTGCAAAATGTCACCTTTGCATCAGGGGCAAATTGGTATCTGGTAAAGTACCGAACAAAAATTGTTTGGTGGATGCATTACCAGATATCGATGACTACAGCCATCCACCGAAAATTTGTTCGATTTCTTTTTCTCCAACCTATGATTTGATGAAGCATTGTATATAAGACCACTACATAAAGTGCATGAGCTCTAAGGGATCTGGAACCTGAACTAAATACTTACGTAGAACTTTCCAAGTCTAAATTAAAAAGTATCTTTCAGGCCTGCGACGATTCGAAGATGGACTTCACCAAGGATCTTCTATAACCACCGTTTTTTTTTTTCAAGTTTATTTACTTCAAATCTTAACTCATTGCGTTTTCCCTTAAGAAATATCCCTGTAGATTGAGGCACCTGTAAATTTTCCACACGAAGACCACAGCGAAATACGCTATTGGTTTATTTTCCGTTCAAGGAAACTTGAAATCAATTCTTAAAAAAACATAAGCAAAGACGATCAACGATGACAGAGACACGAGAAGACAATAACACTGTCATGTGTGACACTTCGAACAAACTCCCAAACGATATTTAACCAAATCAAGAGGAATTTTATTGGGCTGGGTAAATTTTCTCTCAACTCAATGTAAATTTTCTCGTAAATTTATCGCGTAAAACATGCAACCGCCCCTCCAAAGGTATTGTCCAACACAAATCATCCTGTGCTTTTCCTATCTCTGTCTAGAACAAGTCACCCGGGGGTTCTTATGCTACACGTAGCTACTCTGTGATTTTGATGTGACGTTTGACAATCGACTTTCGTGAACTAACCATGGACACTGTTGAGGGTGTTAGGATGGACATGGACACTCTTTCAAACCTACTTCGTCTCATCGAATCCAGTGGGTTGGCCCTCTGAAATTCATTGCGTATGTTCAAATGTGTTATTCAATAATGTTGTTCTATGCAAAAATGGCCTCTTAACAAACGATGTACACTAAAAATCGCATAAGAGCAGTTAAAAAGTTCTATAGAATATTATGATCGTTAGACACATCCCGGGATCTGAACTTAGACCTATATGTACACGATTCTCGAAATGCTAAGCACTACTGACAAAAATCCAAATATTAATTTGATCTTCAGATTGTCACGATTTCTTGGAGATGGCAAATTTTAAGTACCATTCAAATGAATAAAAACGAAAAACTGATAAATAAACTCCAAAACATAATCAAGTAAGGAATGGTGGGCATCTAGCTATCTATCTAGCCAGCTTAAAAGTTAAAGCAGTCAATCGTCCTGACTCTCAGAAGTTAAAATTCCAAAAACTATAGAAAAAACTTCAAGATACTTCCCTCAGCCGTCGATTCGCATCCACTTAGTTTGCTAGTTCCTATGAGCAAGTCCCTTTCTAGTTGCTAGAGGTGATAAATACTTTGGTTAAGGCTGCTATGTTCGCTTCCGTTCAACGTATCCACATACATGATTCTCGGATAACTTCAGTGCAAATCCAAGCTGACATTAAGCTCCAATTTCTTCTTGACGAATTTGCATACCAAATGAATGGCAACTACAAAATGTTCGCCAGCCAACTTGTTCTTGCAGTAAGCAAAGCACCTACGGGCCTACTTTGTGAATAATTAAAATCACATCAAAACCTGACAATATTCAATTTTATTCACAAAACATTTTCCGAGAGAAGATATAATTCATACATTGACATTTCCTAGTCGATCTATAAAATAACGTTGAATGCATTATGTCTCCTGCGGTTGAGCCAAGAACGTCTTGCAAAAGAGGAAAGAGGGAGTGTCTGTTGGTATGTAGCAGCATGTTGTACGTATGGTCCATGCAATTGGAAATGTAAATCTTCGACTTATGTACGCATATCAGCCATTTTGGCATAAACATATAATTTAAGAAAGGATTTACATACATTCAAAATTAGACTAATAAATTATTCATTCACAAACGACGTCGAGACGAGTCGTACGAGTCAGAATCAAATGAGTCAAACGCACGACTCATTCGAGATGCGAGTAGAACTTTTCCGTTGGAATAAGACATGTGAGGTAATGTTAGGTGGCTTTATCAGATCCAGTACTGATCTCAGCGATCAAGGCTAAGGGTAGAAGGTTTAGGTTTAATTTCTTGCATTGGGATTGGATTCGAAGATTAGTTAGAAATCCCTTGCGCAAAGGGACCATCCGACTCTTCCGTGACCAGAGATGTTTCTTCTTTAAAATCAAGTCACAACTGCGCCTTGAAGGATACGTTGAATAGAATCGCATTTGTTCATGTTTGTTCAATGGACATTCTTGCGGTTGGAGTCGATTGATTTTTTGAATCCCTTTGAATATATCCGCTACCTTTCCTTCTATGCCAATCAGGCATCAAAGGTACTCCATTCTATCTATCATATCACACAGTTCTATGTTGCAAGACGGTTAAAAAAAGGAAGTTGAGCACTAAACTCCATACTGCATCCAACCGATTCGTATGGGATGTTGAGATGGAGTCCGGTATGCTGGTGACCGCCAGGCTTTGTAGTTCAGCTATTTTATTGTCATGAGTGAGGAGTCGTTAAATGTCCAAATGATTTACTTCGAATGTGATCAGTTGAAACGATATGCAGGTTATAAATTTGCATCATTCAATTTATTCTGAATGCCTTTATCATGCTGTAGGCCTTTCGACTTCTTTCACTATAAATGCCTATCAGATTGGGCCGCGTATGTTTGTTCCTCGGCGAAGAAAATGTAATACCATCGACGACGAGCAGACATTTAAATATCGATTTTTAAGTTGTTATTCGAATTGTATGATGATATATGGGTGGATCGAATGAATTTGTAGAACGTGAAACATAAATAAATTGAATATTTGATGTTACTGGGAAACGAAAGGGTTTGTTTTTTTCTTCTTGGAAACAAATAACTTTGCAGACTGCAAACTGCAATCTTCAATCGATTTGACCATTGGGAAGAATAGCACATAACTTCCGATTCGGCATGGATTATTTCACTCATCTTTCTAGACAAATTAGTTCTTCAACAGGTACAAACCTCAGTTCAAAACTGAAGGACATTACACAACATCTTATACAACATTATACAGGATAACAGATAAATAAGACATACTATTAATCTTAACCATTTTTCATTTTGTATATCCAATATAAATTTTTAAAAATGCCCCGAAAAATAGAAAACGTATACGAAAGTGATAATAGCTAGGGTTTAAGTGAACTAAAAGATATATTAGATGAATTTGAAGCTGAAAGTGATAATTCATGGGAAACTGAGGGTGATATTCATGTAGATAGCGAAGCAAGCGCCATAGTTCCTTGAAATTAAAAACGTGCAAGACAAATGAACAACAGAAAATATCATAGAAGCCACCATAGGACTCGAAGGTTCAATTCAGGACATCATTTTCGGCTCTAATTGAAATGTCTAATGCATGCAGAGCGAAGTGTAGAAGTGACATTTCAATCACCGAACCGAAATTGTTGAAACATTGACAGTGACTCCCTACATGAAATATGTTCTGTTGGAATCGTCAAAATGTTCTCTTGCATCGTAGCTACTATAAATTAAGAACCGGATATTTTCCTTGCTAGTAACAAATCCTTACAATTATTAATTTCTGTTCTGCTTTGAGCGAACAATCCAAGTGATCAGTAACAGCGGTGACCCCGACGTGAAAAAATTAAATATTCGGAAAATTTACATCATAAAATACAGCCTATCTCTCAACACCGCTATCAAGTCCAAAATCATTATATGAACATCATGTGAAAAATTTACTTCACCTTATGAATTGTACTTAGAATTTAAGTTCTGCCAAGAGTATGAGTTAAAGTTTTAGAATTTAACCCAGCTTTTACCCGTATAAAATAGCACAGAACGAAATAACATTAATGTATGTGCTAACTACATATTGCCACATGTCATCTAGACCAGAAGAATTCCAGGACGTGAGAACAAACATGATGCCTCCAAAAAGCGAATGTCAACAGCGCTCTTGGAATCCAGTGAATCGAGACTTGTGTGCTCATTTATAATGTAAAATCGAGATGGAATGAAGCCTTCACATTACCAATAGCATCCGAAGCATTTTTGTGGGAGTAGATGACGAATGTTGTGATCACTACTTTTGAAGAAAAGACAAGTAAAGACGCAAGTAGATTTAGCGATTTTAAAGAAGAAAAGCATCAAAATAAATAAAGTGGTTTCAAATACCATCCAGCATTTCGTCAATACAACAGAAAAAGGAAATGACCAGGTTTATGTTACCACATATATTGAATCGGATGCTCGTTGGATGCTACGCTTGCGAGACCGAGCAGATTGAATATTCCTTAGGAGATGGAAGCGGTCTTAGTTGAGATCGGTGAGTCGATCTCATTTTTCCAAATCTGTGACAAACGCCCCGAAATCGCTCCCAACCGTGTCAACTGAGAGTTGAAGGAAAAAGCAAGGTGGGAAACTAAGTTCGTCGATCCTAATAATGGCTACCAAGGGCAAATATGTGCGACTTAACACAACAGACGACTTGTAATCCCTGACAACTAAAACTGAACTCCATTCCTTTTGCATATGGAAGTTAACTTCTACTCCAAAGAAAAAGATAATAAGCTATAGCAGTGAAACTGCAATTATGCACTGCAAATAGCATGCCGATCAAGACAAATTGTTAGCAACGTTTGTGATTGGATTCGGGTTTATGGAGACACTTTTCTTGGAAATTTTTAGTAAAAACGTACAACAGAGAATAAGCGGTTTCGATGGAACTCATATTTTGTCCTGAAAGTCAATTCGTATTAGAAAAAACCAATGGATTAGCCAACCAATGAAATAGATCCACTGCTTTATAAACGCATTGCCAACCTCACAGATACAATACTCACAACTGAGGGAACAATCCTGATGGACAGAGGACTTAAGGACAACTTGGTCATCATCATCATCAAGCGGAATGTCTCATTGCAGGACATCTGATATATGGCTACAGGAATGTCCATCAAAAGGTTTCTGCCAAAACAACTCCCATCCACGGGAAATAGATCATGGGCCATCCTGTAAAAGAAAAGGGAAAGCACAAAAAGAAGATATACATCAGGATAAAGATCAGAGGAAACAAAAGGGTGTTAAAAATAAATGAATCAACAACCAATAAGCCGCAACCAATTATGAGAAGAGATACACAACTGTGGTAACGAGGACGAAAGTCTAAATCCAGAAACGAAAGAAATGCATCAGCGCTAATGGACAAACCAAACATCGCACAAGCAAGTACCAAAGCTATACGGAATGCAATCCGTGTCTATCAGCGGTATACACGCACTGACATTCATGGAATGAGACGTGATAAACATGTCAACAATAATCTTCATAAAAACTTACAACTGGATAAAAGGGATATATGCGTTCGTTTGCCCGGAACGTACCCAACGTCAACTAAGCAACACGTTTAAAGAGAATCATGGACAGGACATCATGGGCAATCAGAATCATGGACAAGTGTGAGATATAATTGCAAATTATTAACAATATTACACCAACTAAGGACCAGACACACCCGAAAGGCAGGATACATCCAAACACATGAAAAAATAATCAAACGAACAAAGGTGACCAATTTCGAGATATTATTTCCTGTCCACGATCTAACCCCTAATACAAATACAAAACATGACGAACCCAACACCGTAACTCCCACCAACTCAAAGCGCTCAAAAACGAGTCACACCCTCTTCAGTGCTCAATTAACTCGACCCAACACTTTGTTCTCAACGTAGAAGGTATAAACACAAAAAAAGGATATTACCGAAAAAACATTAGAACCGAAGATGGCTGCACACAGGTGTAACGCGTCCTCAACAAAAGAAAAAGCAAGACAAGGCAGATCCAAGCTACAATATACATAAAGGATTCCTTTTCTCATTCGTGAGTTCCCTAGGACATGGAGATATGGTGGAGTGTTGTTTTATTTTTGTGAAACGGCATGGCGTCTTGCTCCAACTTGGATTTGTGATGATGACTCCTGGTTATCTATCCTCTCAAAATCTGGCCCAACACTGCGACCATGTTCACAAATTCGAGATCATGCCAAGCGGCAGTGAAGTGTGTTAATATGTTTATAAAACCTTTGATAATTTTTAAAAACTACTTTACTTGCCATATAATATGTGTTTGTTCAGCTTTCTGACGTTTTTTTGTCGTGGGATCGCGGACAGACTGCCCTGGGAACCGTCAATCATAATTACCATGGTTTCAGATGATCCGCGGTACAACGAATACCTTTTTGGGTTAGTCGTTCGTCCATATGGTTCACATGGCCAGGCCACTGCAGCACGGCAGTCTTATAATCGTTGAGAATTCCAGCTCGTCAAAAATTTCCTACAGCTCATGGATGTTTCGAGTTCGCCATTGGTCCCCATTCTTAGCACCAATTATCCGCCTCAGGATTTTGCTTTGCTATCGAGTTTCATTCAATGTCCTTTGCGTAGGCTACCATTTGGCTTTTCTTTGTAGCAGTGTGCCTCTTGTATCGACAAGTAGCTTTCTTATGACATATTCTAGAGCCAAATTGAACAACAAAGGAGCCAGGTCACTGCCCTGCTTTAGTTCGGTATTTCTGTCATAGTCGTCGGTGATTTGGTTATTGATAGAGACCTCGGAGTTTGTTGATGTCAAACCCTCAATTTTGAGTTTATTTAAAATTTCGTACTGGTTTGACTTAGGTTTTCAATTATATCTCCAAAAATTGATGGGAGTCCCTCGGCTACTTCTGCTACACTTTTTCAAGTGGAAAAGGTGGGCAAACGAGACTCCACTCCTTTGAAAGATAATTGGTAACTCTCTCTCCTGAAAGTTTGGTGGATGATATAACTTATTGGCACATAGAACTTTGTGGCATCTTACGCTCAGGCCGTTCTTACGACGAAGAAAGTATGATTGGACCACTGATTGAGGCAGAAGAAAGAAAGGTCACTTTTACACTAACATCTTCACGCTCCATTCCTGTTGGCTGAAGGAAGAATTCTCTGACCAAATGCACCAACTGACGAGGAAATAGAGACCTTAACCGGATAAAGAGTAGGCATTCTATATTGGGTAAGGTCCCATTTATGTTGTGTTCGGAGCGCGCAAGAGGAAGTGTTTGGAGACTACTCTAGTAGCTATCTCCTGCCCGGGACCCCTCATTCAGGGCGCAGGTTTTATCTCTCAAAAATGAAATACTCAACGAATAATGACCTAATTGTAATGAAATTCTGCATAACTATCCTAAATAAGGTTGCAAACATTGCAAATAAAAAATTGATAGTTTATGTCGTCGTACCACCCGTTTCACAAGCTTCTGACTCAGATTCACTCAGAGTTTATGACGTTTGGCTCATATGCGGATGCAACAGGTGTCTATTACATATCACTTCATGCAGAAGTTATCACGTTAAAATTCTAGTATTCAAATACCATTTCAACGAAGTTTTCCTTAAACAGGAGATAACATTTATAACTATAAGATACAAGCGATATTCATCAGAAATATCACGAAAAAGGCAATTATCTACAAATAGACTTTTGAACTTTTTCCAATAGAAAGAGGCTGCGAAACATGCAGGAGAATCATTTAACTGCTGATGGACATGGGAAGAACGGGCAGGATAACATGGTAAGCAATGCATACGTATCCTAAAATGCGTACATCCCGGACTTAAATCCGGTAAACTGAATATGACTAACATCCTCATTATATATAAACAGATGGCTGTATACTGTAATGGCTGTACACATTGCTAGATTTTGGTAGTATTGATTTTTGTCGGACAACATAGCATGCAAGAAGGACCTCTATTTAATGCCAAGAAGAACTATCAGGGGAGGTTTCTCAATGCACTAGACATATAAGCATACCTTAGACTAGAAATATAGCCAGATAAAAGGACGTACGGATAGATACGATGCGAAAATAACAGAATTCGACAGAATTCAAAAACGCTTCGCAAAATTGATGATCACAAAAAAATATCGAAGAGCTCCTGAAAATACCAAAAGCTGAGGAGGAAGAACCGGTTCATCCAGATTTCAGATCACTGCCTGAATAGACGACTTACAGTGTCAAGCTAGGTTTAAGATAAGCTGAAGGAGGTGCTCTCAGGAAAAAAAAATAATATTTCTCAATCGCATGAGCTCCGAACGAGAAAAGTATTGAAAAATCTTAGGACTTTAAATTCGATTTATATAATGGATTGTAGTCTGACTTGGGCAACTGACTTTGCCGTCACCTGAATGATGTGTAGATAGAAAAGCTTGCACTTCACAATTATTAAAAAGAATGTTAATGCCATGGAGCGCAAATAACGACCAGAAAGCTAGAGTCTGAGTATCCTCTTTAGTCAGTGGGAAAACAACAGCCTTTGGATTCACTTTCATGAAAAATATAACATTGCAATTAGCTGGTAAAGAGTTAATTGAAAATGCAGAGTCACGAGCTGTTACGCCATACACATATTGAAGTACAATTCGTCATAGATTAACACTCGCAGTTTTCTTTGTCAGCCGAATTACATCATGAACAAACTCTTGGTCGGTGGATGGTCTTTCAGATGCAATGACTTCCTATGACTTATGGGTTAAGATCCCGACAAATCGCAATATTGATGCCCTAGGTGAGTTTATCAAAACATATTTATCCAAAGTTTGAATAGTGACCCACGGCGATTCGACTGAAGAAAATGAATGAAATTAATCTCAAATGAATGGCTAAGCCGGATTTGCACTAAATAATTGCAACAATGCCAGGCAGCGAACTCCGCTCGTACTGGGAACGTATGGTATATGGTCAGCGAAAAAAGGCTACATATAATTAAGAAAATATCAAATAAGCATGTAACAAATCTGTCTTAACATTTCACTTATCAATAACATTGTCCAACAGTTTACCCGTAATCCAAACTCATGACATTGTCAATTAATTTTGGGCCTTAAACGAACTCGAAATCGACTAACAACAATATTTCAGATGGCATTTCGCGATAGAGCCGTTGTCTGTGAGCCTAGCAATCTCCGCTGTGCAATATACGAAACCGCGCATCGACCGACCATAAAGCAAACTCAAAATATAACACAAATTAATGTATTCCATTCAACAAAAGCCATAACGCATACTCCAACGAGCCCAAGAAGGTGGAGCCGGTGAGCTCCTCCAGGTAGTTTGTATGTACTCAAGTTTGTCGTCATGAAAAGGAAAATTAATTATCACTCGGGAAGGATTGCGCAATTAATTCGCTAAGACGTTTGTCTGCTAGGACACGGACAATGCGGTAGCAACAGGAGATGGAGTAATAAGTTCTTGGCAGTGAAAAAGCGACTTCAGTCAGGCGTGAGTAAAAGCAAAAGTTACACCCGAGGTGGTAAAGTCCTAATTTGTATTCCAATCCCAAGCAATGGGTGTGAAATTTCAATTGCTGTTTGTTTTAGAAACGAAGAAAAAACCCCCAAAATACGGAAATATTCAAAGCTCGTTGACATCATCTGAAAATACCAGCAGAGAACTTAACACAACGCTGGAACTAGACTAACCAATTTGGTTTTTTCGAGCAAAAAGTCCAAGGCACAACAGTACGCCGACAGAATACTAACGAAGTAATTTACACATGCCGCCACGCTTATCACCCTGTATCTATATAAATCTTATATTGATTTACCACAAGATATAAGCAAAGTATCTTTTGGTGGCGCTACGAGATCAAGCTGAAAAATTTAGATTGAAGCTCAAGTTTCAGATTTCTAAGCAGTCCACATTGCTGGCTTAAATGCCACTTAGGCTTGATCTGACAAAGCTCAGTGAATTCCTAATCAACGATGTCAGGCATGCGAGACGGACATGGCGTCCATTCGGGATCTAAACATTCTTACTCAATTGCTACATTGTTTTGCATTTTAAATTTTCAAAAGAAAAACTATAATTAAAATAATTGCACTGAGTATTTCTTTTTTCTGTGATACTGACAGTGCTTAGGAGTGAATTTAGAATTCTCAATAGCGCGGAATCGTCTAGTAGGCGCCACTAGCGTGATTTAGTGATATTGTGTAATTTTTTTATGCGCTTACTATCGATCTATCAAGTTTGATGGCCATTAGCAGCACATGCCTTGGGAAAAACTTATCGATGGAAAATAGGCCAATTTTTATTCAACGGTGATTATACGTAACGCAGATCCGCATACAAATCGGATCGATTTTTTTTCGTCACTGGCAAGACATTGGATTTTCAATATTTACGATCAGTTTATCATTGAAGGAATACAACAAATCGTTTCGAATCGAAACAAGGATTCATGCTTTCATCGGATCGGATCAACTACATTTTTTGGGATTGTTTCCGGGTCCACTGTTGCACCTGCTGTTGGCTTTAGCTTCTTGCATGCTATCTCTGAACATGGTGCATTTTGTCGTTCTTTGGAAGCTAAACAGGACCTCCAAAATTGCGGATGCCACATGTCCCAACCCTGCTGAATGATGCTTTCGTAGACACAAACGTCCAAAGCCCTTATAAACAAGGCTGGGATAATTTTCAAAAAAAGTGTTTGAAAAATTTGTTTCTTTCTGCAGACGTTGGGGTCCATCTGGATTAGTCCTTTTGGTTAATTACGTATTTTGTCATGGTTTGTATCCACAATGTAGATATTGTTGAATAAAGACATTTTTAAAACTAAATATTTTGGCAAATTATCGACTACGAGAAAAACCACTGGAGTTTTTACAGTGGCGTTTGGTCATTTCCAAAGACCCTGCATCACATAAAAATAATGAAGGATCTCTCCAAAGCAATGTTTTTCTCAACTTTTGATAATTTTCAAATGTTTTGCAGAAAAGAATAAGGTATGTTATACGTCACGAAAAATGGTCAAAACTCAAGTTAAAAATAAATAAAATCTTAATATGAAAAATAAAATTTTTAATTGTTAACGAGTAATTAAAAAAAAATTTTTTAAATACTCATATGAGGTTATTTGGAATAGATGTATAAAAACATTAAAAATCTATTTATTGACATATTAATATAAGCTCGTATCTATCGTATATTGTCAAACCGGCATTAGCCCTGGTGACTGAGGCAATCCTGTTTGCCATTGAGTCAATCAAATTTTTTAATGTTTTCGTCCTTGACCTACTCTCCTAACCTCTACTCCTTTTCGGTTGCCTGTTTCAGCTCATATTTATTCTTAGGCTTTGTAATTTTAATATGCTTTTTGACCATCATCCACAAGTTCATTTTAGGATTTAAATCAGGACTATTGCTGTGCTATGGTAGCATGGAGATCTCGTTTTCTGTTAGAAACAGCGTTGGCTATCCGAAAACACAATGGTTTTGGCAATAAGAAATAATTTATCTTACAGCTTAAAGAATTTTCTTACCGTTTTGTCTCTACGGCGTGGAGCAGAATGGTTTTGAAAAATGAAGTCTCCGCAGAGTTTAAGAACAGAATTCTTTGAGGGAATCAAACATTCTTCCAAATTTTTTTGATATTTTTCTGCATTCGCCGCCCATCAATGAAATGTATTTGGCTTATTCTAAAGTAGGAAAAATATACTCAGACCATCACACTTGCCGGTTATTTCGCTGTTTTTATAGTACAAGATTCGTCAAAAATTTGACGACGTTTTACATATGAAGCACCATCTGAGTTGAAGATGTTAAAATTACTCTCATCGGAAAACATTAATTTCCTGCGGTCATCAGATGTCCGATATTAAAAATTCGGTGCCCAAATTAGACGGGATTGGTTCATTTTTTGTTAATAAAAAAAAATTTTTTGGGCTAGTTTTTCGCCCTTTACCCTTTCTTTCCATGTCTCTCTTTTCTTCCAGTTAATTTTTTAGGCTCTATAGATCCGTGGGAACAATATTTTCTAATTATTCTTACAACAGTGGATTGGCTGCCTCTCATACTCCTTGCTATCTCACGCAAAGAAAGTCCCTTTACAGCAAATGTCACTTTTTTATTTTTTTCCTCTTTAGACATTTGTTTGAAACTCAGTCGATTGGAAATCATATTCGATACTCTGGACAGTAGTCCGAAGGGTTCAGTTTTTATTCAGGAATGCAATGTGTCCACTCTTGCTGGGTTTCGTTCGCACTTTGCCCCTTTCGTTTCGTTTTGTTTTTCTCTTTGTATTGCGATTTCACACAAAAAAATTGAGACCTCTTCGGTTTTCTATCGTCAAAATGAGAGGACTCCACTGTTTTTGACGAAAACCATTAGATCAGGAGTTTGTCCGAAGTTTCAGGGCTGTACGTACCTACTCTTATGTCTCCATTTCCCCTGATTAGTTGGGTTTTGAAGTGGTTGCCTGTCATCCTGCTATGAGACTTCGAGGTCCGAAAATGGCGTTCTTTGTCATTTCTAGGGCTGCTTTCCGAAATCTGGCTATTAACTGACGATACTGAGTGAGTAGGAGGAGTCTAAGGTGTCCTCGGAAGGGGAGTGGGTGATTCGGAAGATCGAAATGATTACAGCGCCTCATAACTGAACACACACCGTTGGTACGTGTAGCGCTATCACTCTCCGGAGGTTTTTTGCAGACAGATATAGAAAAAGCGCTAGTATTGGTGATTTATTTTTATATTGTGATTTTAGGCAAATCCTTTGAGACGGGTATTCATGGTTCAAGCGAAAAAAAGAGAAAATTTATAAACCCGAATAAAATTCCAATTGTTTTTGTCGGACACCGTTTGATCAGGAATTTGTTCGAAGTTTTATTGCTACGTGAGCTTATGCTATGGCTAGAACGTGTTATAAAACACGAAAAAATCGAGTTCGTTAAATTAATATTGCCTACGAATGTGTGGAACCTGATACTGAAACCGACCTATTGTGAAAATTTCTCGATTTGCCGTTCTTTAAGTAGATTTTAAAGGCACAGGAGTACCGAAGATAACCGACGTAAAGGTAAACCTTTCTTGGTATCAACTGCGCTGAGTCAAAAAAGTTGTGTGCGTAGACCGTCATATGAGAATTTGGAGGATTGCTGCGTAGGTTCGCAGTTTTTCACATCTAAAACTGTCAATCATTTGACTCAATTTGTCACATGTCACTGTAAGAAATCAAGCTGTCATTAAAAAATTTTAAATGACAAATCATAACTGAAGAAATTTGATCGAAAATGATGCCAAATTTTTTGACACAAGACAAAAAGTTCGTCCGTCATGGGATCTCCTCGATTTTTCACGGATGTTCATGAAAAGTTATATGAAGAGCCAGGAGTGATGGAAAATACCACCTTTGTACTCAAATAAAAAGATAAAACTTAGTGGGAGCCCATGTACTGGAATACTCCTACGTGGTGACCCAGGAGTTTGCATTGGAGTTTTTTTTCATTATTGGTGACAAATAAAAAGATAAATGATGCGATAAAAATTAAGACTTATGTATGCTATTTGCCTTCTTGATATCAACGACATTGTAAGGACTGAATCGGTTGTACACGTGGTTGCACAAAGTGGTAACTATATAAAATTTTTGAAAGTTTCGGTTACGCCGTAAGAGCGATTTCGCAGGAAATAGTGAGGATGGTAGAAAAAAAATGCAGTAGATTTTGCAGCAAGACAACGCACTTAACCATAAAGCACAGTCTGTGCAATGTTGTTTGGTGTTATTTGCAAAGATATTTAAACCCTGTGACTATCTCATTTTTCTGAATACAAACTCTTCCTTAAAAGCAATTCGGTTGTCGATGCAAGAGATCATCTCTTCCATCGAAGAATCGAAGGGGCTCCTTATAGTCTTACAAAAGCATGCTTCCAGCCTTACTTTCACGATTCGAAAAACATAGGTTGGTATGTGGTGAGACGATGAAAGGGAAGAACATACAACTCTTTTTGTATAAGCACATTTTCATGTTAAATTTTCCGTTTTTTGCTCGAAGAAGTCCGAAAAAAACTTTGGTATCTGGAAGAAAGAAAGAGGTCTGGATGTTGACAAAAAGGAGAAGTTCTACCGTCGTTTTGAACTACTCCCTGCCCTGGGAGTTGTGAAATGAAGTGCCTTTGTTTCTAGGGATATGAGAACCAACTGGTCGCTGATATGGATACAATAATTGGTCATCCGTTCCTCAGTTTCAAACTGATGCTGGCTTCCTTACAATATGTGTTTTTGGATGCATCAAAGGTCCAGTTTCAAACATATTTGCATCACAGCTATTGTTAAAGTCCTCAAAGCACCAATTATGCCCCGAATTATGGTCTTGGATAGATCCTTCCATGTAGTTTTCTGGGCGTATAGAGCCACACACGGGTATTTATTGGCTCAAAACCGTAAGGTGTAGTGTTTCAAAAATTCAAAAAATTCAAAATTCAAAAAAAAATTTTTGAATTTTTTGAAAAAAAAAGCTTGAAAGTTTTGAAAAACAACTCTGAATGAATAGTCCGGATTTGTTGGCGGTCCAACGTTACTGTCGAACATTTTACTTGTTCACCGAAATGCGCCTCCCTGTGATATACCAATAATTAGCGATTTTTTTAGGATCACACGTCTTTCCTCGGCTCTGACTTCTCCTTCAGTTACTAGCTCCAAAATCAATTTTGTTTAGAATAAGTTATTTTGTTAAACATGGTTATATATGCCGTATGTTTCGATGGTGGTCACTATACTTCTTGTTATTGAAGGCTGCTTGGCTTTGTGTGCTTTTGTTTTTTTTCTCCATTCATGAATGTCATGAAGTGTCGCGCCTTCTGTTGCCACTATCCAGTTCATGAGGATGTCTCTCTTCTCTAAGAGAGTATATTTCCAAGCAGGATTGTTGTAATTTGGTAACTTCTGCTTACATCAGCACCATTGTATTTACTGCATCGGTGTCGCGTGATTTGTTTGAAACGAAGATAAAAATGACTCATAGGATCTTGCCCTGGCTTACGATGGCCTTTAGGGAAAGCCGTCCGTTAGGAACCTTGGAGCCTTTGAACGTATCGATCCTTAAGAGTTTGACTTGTTGCTTGTCCGCATTCCATTAGAACTTTAACACATACTGCTAGTGTGGGGTTCTAACTCAAGTTCTCTTGAGCCTGGAGAATATTCTTCAACTTGATATTTAGCAAAACTCCGTGACCTGCTCTTCCTCTTCTTACAGATAACTTGAAGGGACTCCAACTTACGTCTTCGCAATTTGTATCTAAGTTTATTAATTGCCCATGCGCGTTGTTACTAGTATTCTGTTTAATTAGCCAAGATTTTTTGTATTAGACTAGAAAATTGCATAATAGAATGTATATCACAAAATATCCTTAAAAAAATTACAAGAATGTTTATTAGATTTGGTTTGAACCTTTTCCATTAATTTTTCTTATTTTCATGTATCGATGTCAAATATGAATGTCAATGTTAAAAATTATGATTTTTCAGTTAAATGTAATCAGACACTAAAGTCAGTTTGGAAGAAAGCGCTCGTTCACCCACCGTCTTCACTTGAGAAGGTTGGAGTGACATCGTCTTCGAACTTTGGGCAGAACAAGCCGACAATAATCTGCTTTTTTCACATATTGTGCAGATAAGACCGAAAATATCCATGCCCACTAACTAAGCATCAGAGTCAGGTAGTAAGTGGGCTCACCGTGTCAATTCATATTGATTCAAGGCCTCATATCATAAATGAGTCGTACCGTCCACCTACTCCACGTCTCATATTCCCGGTTGTTCTGTCACAGAGCGAGAATCCATTGCGATTTCTCATGTGTATTAGCCTCGATCTGTTTCTTTCTCTTAAGATGAACCCATTGGCGATCCCCCGTTAGGAAGGCAATAGGCGCTATCCCTGCAACCACCATCACCAATCCTTCAAAGGTGCTCCAATGGGCCGTAGCGAATGGTAGAGCGTCTCCCCTTTATAGCTGCATCTAGCATTTCCGGAATGTTTGCCTGTTGGGGACATCAGTCTAGACATTTGCTCCGTATAAGATCAAAACTTTGTTCATTAATAGGCGACTTTTCCTTGGGGATGATCCGCCTATATTTGCCATGAGAAGGCTGAGGACTGATACTCCCGGATCTATCCTCCCGGTCGAAAGTAGGTCAAGATGGCTCACCTGAGAATCTATTACTAAGCCCAAGTACTTGATTGCGTCCTTTAACTCAATAGTTGTCTTTCCTTTTTGCAGAAGAAGAATCCTGGCGATGCGGTTTTTCATCAAAACGGCAACTTCGGTTTTTTCGTGTCCGAGGTTAAGCCCCGTTTGAGTTGCGTCTATTCGACCGATAACTAAGCGATCAAGGCTGCGACGTATTCCCCATAGCCAAGCATTCGTGTTTCTTCCGGCAATAGCCTCAAGAACAAGTTATATGAAACTTTTCATAGGCTAGGGACTAGAATACATAGAACCATATGCTACTCCTGATGTTGGGTCCATCACTGGAATAATTGTTTAAATAAACAGTCATAGTTTGAATCAGACCCCTGAAAGTCTTGATTGAATTATTGACGTGTTTTTATACAAAGGGTGTTTGCATATATTTCCTTTTTGGGATCCTGTCGGAAACGAAATAGATGTATAATGTATAATGTTTTCTGTTTCATTTATTTTGTAAAGACTACATCGTTAACATAAAGCTAGGGAATTTATAGCTGAAAAATAAAAAAGATTTCAATGTAATCTCCATCCAATCATCTCCATCACTTCAAATAATCCTCAATTTCGTATTCAAACCGTTGCATCTTTTCACGAAAAATTTAAATAAAGAAATTTCGAATGCACATCCACCAACTTGAAATATTTATAATTCACACACTGCAGTGTGTTGACATTTTGAATAATTGAATGTGACTAAACGATTCCTGGATGTGAGTCATTGAAGCCGCGTCAATTCCCATTGACTAACCAACGAGGGTAGCCTGCAACCAGGCCCAACATACGAATCTTGTAGGTTGTAAAATTGTTAAAGTCTTGCATGCAGATATTCAACGTCTTGAGTGCGTTATGTCAGCGGAACAAAACTAACGAAAATCGTATGTGGCAAAATGCAACCAAAAGCCATTTGTTCCCATCCAATTATCGTTTCTGCATAATGAAATTCAGTTCGACAGATTTCGACACTTGGTGCATGCATAATGAAAATACCTGGAGAAAATTTGCAAGAATTGCCATAAACCCATATAAGTTACAAACTCTCGCGTACCACCGAGGATACATACATAGTTGTGCCAAGGAGTATTTGTATCTGCACGTTGGATACGTTACCAGAAAGTTATTGCCGTCCGGATCGCTCAACAACTCGTGGTATGCGCATTGTATGGGATGAACAAACAAAACTATCGTTGTCAAAATGCAATTATTGCATATGAAGCCACAAATATATAAAATCTGCAGCAAACCAATACTTTATGGAGGTGTAGATGCAGGAGAGGAGCCAATCTTCTTTGGATAGTTCGTAGATGCTGGAATGGTCTGAAATCGCGAAGGTATAAATCATATTGGAGCTGTCCCAGAGTATGCTCTACGCAAGTGCAATTAAAATGCATTTCGATTTCAACTTACATGTTCCTTCGGAATCGTGTTATACCACGGTTACAGTGACGGTGTGAATTTATCTCCATGCAGAGAAGTGTCGTTATTTTCATTCTAAACACTGCAAATACGTCATGCGAGGTCTTTGTGGGACATATAAAATGTATTCAAATTGATTCCGATGCTCGGTGAGATGCAGTATGCAAATTCAACTAAGATTTATTATCACCTTCGCACTTTCTTCCTGCATCAATCTTCAAGTTTTAGTTGCTTTGATGGATCTTTGTTAGTTTTGCATCATATTAACTTTCACTGGAACTAGCTGAAATCTAACTAACATGAAGGTCTCTTTGACCTATTTGTTATTGGTGACATGGTAATGTTAGTAGCTTCCTGTGGTTCTGTTCTCACGCTCGTTTCAAACATGGATGAAATTCAAATCAGATCGAGTAGGACTTGAATTGGAAGTATATCAAGGATCAAGATTCTAACTTTGGTGTATTTAAATCTATCCCTACCTTATTCTTTACTCTATCATACTCATTTTCTCCGTCTATACAATAAGTGGTTTGAAGCCTTGAAAACTCCATTATCTGGTTTTAATTGGATATTAATATAATTGGATATTAATGATTATAGATTACGACCAAAACGTACTCAAAAATAAGATGATCTTCTTTTGAAGACGAAGATAAAGCAGATCCTCGTCAAACATTTGAGATTGAACCTCGTTTATCATTAAAGATAGGTTTCCCATGAACTTCAGTCCAGAATCATCTTCGTCACAAAGGAAAATTGTTCAATGAGGGATTTTGGGTTCCTTGGGAATTGACGGAGACGGGACTGGACGAATGGTGTAGTATCTGGCCATCTCCTTTGTCTCGGTGGGAAGCTGGTTCGTTTTTAGGTTAGATGAAAATCTGAAGATGAGGATTGGGTCCTTTTCAATAACCGTGTATGAAAACGAAAATGGCTTACTTTGGGAGAAGCACCTGTTCCGACACTACGGTCATCATTCGCACTAAAAAAGTCCTTGTTTGTGTACGATGGGATTTATTTGGAATCAAAGCCAATGAAGTATTCACGTTTTTACACATATAAACCTGGTCAAACCGTTCCAGCGACAGTATCTTGTTTGCCAATCGTGCAACTAGAGCAAGAGCTATTAAAAAAACGAGCTGTTCTGGTCGATAATAAAAAAGGAGTCTTAAACACGATGACGCCAGATCTTACGCTGCTAAAATTGCACAACAAAAATAAGGGAGATTGGATTGGAATTTTTAACGTCACAAAACCTTTTGAATATATCTCGTTGCATTGCCACATTTTCAGATCGTTAGAACTAAAAAATTTAACAAGTTTGTAGAAGTGAAAGAAGTGAAATCAAAATTATTTTTCGGCTGAGGAAGACTGAACGATAACAGCCAAAAATCTATTGCGGAAAAATTTACCACGAAAAATAAGTAGAAAGATCTTACTTTTATTTTCCAGACATATTTGTCGAAAATCCTACCGTTTATGAACTAGGAATTTATTCATTATTTACTTATTATTTATTATTATAATTGCTTATTAATTTATAAGATTTTATAATAAATAAAAGTTTTTTGCCAGGAAAGATATTTACCAGACTTCTGTCTGATAAAATGGTGCCTCAGATTTAAAAATTTAATTATATTTGGAAAATGAATTTAGAAGCATTTTTGAACTATTGATATTTACATCAAATTTCAATAGTTTGGCTCAAAATGTACCCGTGTATGTACCGTTTTTTTTTTGAGTTTAAATTACAGCGAAAGGCCTAAAAAGATAAATTTTTCTTCTCATTCAAATATAGTAAAACATTAAACAATCGAGAACTTTTCAGAGTCCTGGCGAATTCTGTCTGAATATTATGTTTTTATCAATTAAATTTATCCAAATTTATTTTTAATTATCCACAAATTATTTAACATAAAATAGTACGCTCATTATGATGTTCTAATCAAAAATTTAATAAAATAACTTAAAATTTTTCGTCAAAATGCTACTCTAAACTAGGTAGAGGAAATTGCCTAAGGACTTTAGAGCGTAATTTTGTTGACGTTGTCTCGTGAGCGAATGATTACGATTTGAACGTTGTTTACATCCAAAAGACAATTTTGCTTTCGAAAATGCAACAGAAAAAGGGAATAGTCGCCACAGAGGAAGGATAACGTTATCTATATGATTGGCAACAATTCTTCTAGACATCGTACTAGGCACTTCCGTTCTAATTTAGGATAATAGGCTGCAACCGTTGGAACTATTACATCGGGCTAACCCTCATTTTCTCATGTCTGGAGGCGTCTTCAGATGGTAGGAGTATCTTCTCCTTCACGGAATGGCATTTCGGAAAGACTTATTTTCTTATCATTTTCATGCAGCACCTGTCAGGATGACAGGATTTCCCGAGTCTTATGTGTTATGTGATACGACGTACCTACCGATCTCATCATTTCCGATTATAGTTTGTGAGAAGATGCTTCGTATTTTGCTGGATAAAATAAGAGACAAATACATAGATGCAAGACCGACAACATCGTTGGCTGTTCAAAAACTAAATCCGCAAGGAATTCATTCGACCGATAGAATCAGGACCTCAGATCAGTTATTGGGCGCACAGTCCAAGAGTCTCGCAAGATTGTTGCTAAATGTTGAGATAGCCTTGTGCATTCTCTATTTCGACTGTCTCTCTTTAGTCTCGGTAATATCGGAAGCAAATCTTCCGCACTCTCTAAAAAAAGGATGATGACTGCCAACGTGCGCTGCGCAAGACCCTAAACTTGAAAATTTAGAAAATTGAAAAGACAATTTTTCAATTTTTGCGGATTGGCAGACTCCTGTCATTGTATTCAAAACATTAGCTGGGAAACATTGCTGTTGAACTAAGTAAATATTTAAGCAGGATATATGAATTATATATATGTTTGAGTTTTGATTATGTGCTGCAAGTAATGAATAGAAGATGCTCTGAAACTCTGAACCATCTGATACCTCGAAACTGAATTTATATTTTGAAAGAAAGGTGGAGAGAGCTCAAGCTTGTTTCGTTAGGTTAGTTGGACATCCACCTAGCTGGTAGTGCCAACCGATGCGTCCCAGCCTGTGAGTTGGCACCTGACGAAAAGCGGCAGGGATGTGTGTTCGAAACCAGCTTGAGCTCTTTCCACCTTTCTTTCGAAATACATATTTCTAAGTTATGGTGCAGCCTCCCTTACATACGGACCTTTCTAAGTCTGCCTGTTTTCAGCTATTCTCATCCAAGATGTGCCGACTATTTTCTTTATATCCTAGTCCCATCGAATTTTGGGCGTCCTCTCTGTCGTTTTACTCCTTTTGGGTACCACTGTGTTATTCTTCTGGTCCATCTGTCGTCCGTCGTTCTCGACAAGTGACCGGCCCATCACCATTTCAAAGATTTCGCTCTTTTGTTCACATCTGTTACTTGACTCGTTTTTTGTATCCCTGAAAGTCTCTTGCCATCCTTTCGTGTAATATCCAGCATGCATCTTTTCATGGCTCTTTGGGCCACCTGGAGTTTCCTCGTGATCCCTGTTCTTAGCGCCATGTTTCACTACCGTATAGCAGGACTGATACATTGGTCTAAGGTTCTTCTTTTCAAGTAATCTTCATTTAAGACTAGAATATAATCGAGTTTTTCTCGAAGCACTCCATGCCATCATGATTCGTCTATTGATTTCTGGTAGTAGTGAACCGGATTTGTATTGCTACCAAGGTAAATATATTCTTCCACTATTTCTAGTGCACTGTTGCTCATTTTAATTATATGTCCTTGAATGCTTATATAATCGTTATACATTATCTTGGTTTTGCTTAGGTTCATTTTCAAGCCTACTTCTCCGCTGGCCACGATGAGATTATTCAGCTGTTCTATAATTCCTCTTGGCTGTTGACTATCAGTGCTGGAGCATGAGCGAATCTCAAGTGGTTGAGGTGCTCACAATCGATGCTCAATCCTGTATTCTCCCAATGTAGAGCTCGGAAGATGCCCTCTAATGTGGCGATAAAGAGCATTGGCTATATGGTGTCTCCCTGTCTTACCCCTCATTGTGTGCGAATCTCTGGAGCGTCTTCTAGTACTTTGACCATCGCTCTAGCATTGCGGTAGATGTTAGCTAGTACTTCCTCGTATGGTTTGTCTTGCGTTATCAATGCATTGATTATTGCAACAGGGAATAGTGAGTGAAATGCTTTCTCCAAGTCTATGAAGGCCAGAGCTAGGGGTTGCTCTTATATTTTGTATCCACTCAAGACATCCCGTCATGTGTGGATATGATCTATATTCTTGTATTCATTCTGAAACCAGCCTGCTTCCGTGGCTGCTCGGCATCTAGGGCAGTTTGTTTTCGGTTGCTTCGTGAATACTTTGTAGAAGGCCGATAGTAGAATTATTGGTCTATAGTTCCTGATGTCTTCTTTTCTGCCTGTCTTGTTGATCAGTATATCAGTATAGTATATTAGCAGTGTTCCATTGATCAGGTATGCACCTGACGTTAATGAATCAGTTTAAATTTCAGCCAGTAGCTTTCAGATTTTTCTGCCAGGCTAATTTGAGCAATTCAGCAGTGAAACCGTCATTACCTGCCGCTTTATCATATTTTATGGAGTATAAAACTCTAAATAATGAAATTTATTTTTGTCTTTTCAAATCTCAATACTGAAATACTTTTTTGGGTCCTCTTTGAAGTATAGCAGCATGTTAAAATACTTTCATTGAATGTTAACTCAAACTGTGTGCAAAGTGTGTTACCTCGTTGGCAAGGTCCATCAACCGGTTTGCAAGAGCGAGTATGGAAAGGACAATGAGTAGTTTCGTGTAGTCTTTATTCTTGTTGCATTGTTAACAGTCAAAAGCAACCACAGAAGCCTTAAATTTCTGCGAATATGATATTTCTGAGATCGATTTGAATGTAGATCTGGAATTTCTTCCCCCAGTATTCCAGTGAAAAATCAGTGACTATCGTAATAGTGAATTTACTAGTACAACTAAGGAAGCCTTGAGCACTCCTGTCTTTTCTTACTCAGTATATAACCAGATTTGACAAATTTTGACACATTTTAACATATGTTGCATCAAACGCTTCACCATCAATTTTTGGCAACTATCAGCCTGAGGACTTGTCGGAAGTATATCTCGCAAAGTGGAGGGAGATGTGGCCCTGGCCACGGTCTTAAATCACAATTGTTAGCTCTCCGGAAAATTGCAATTAGATATAGACAAGAATGAGTTGAAATTCTATCAAATTTTGTAATTTGGTGCAAGTAGTGTGCATCAAAAGAAATTCAAAGAAATGCGATTGTTACCAGTTCGCTGATCAATACACTTTCATCTGTATTGACCAATACACCATCATCTGAATTCTTGCCGAGACATTTTAAGGTACACATGGATAGTATGTTCGAGACACATAGGCAGTCTATTGGTTGATATTGGTAGTACTCAAAATCTATATTTTTTGCTAATATGATTATTTTCGCATTACAGTACCAACATTTATACCTTTATTGGCCTAACAATGGGAAGGACCAAAAAACAAAGCAATTGCTTTCACCCCAAACCGATGTTCTTTACAAAGGTGAGCCTTAAATTGGTATATGACTCCAAAGTTGCAGCGAATAAGAAAAATAGAAAAATCTAGTCATAATTTGATGTCATCCCACCTGGACATCACGAACAAGATCGTCTACAAGGAAATGACCGCCCTTTTTCTATGAACTGGTCACAAGTGGCACTACTATTCCAACAAACGTAACCTAGATCCTCTAAAGGCTTCGTTTTCAGAGAAGAAATTGTTATTTGCGTTCAATGGCATGGCAATTCATCAGGAAGACAAATTATTTCTCTCGTTGACTCATCCAAAAACATAGTTCAGGGAGATTCAAAATTCCCTCAATTAATTAATCACAGTTTTGCTAAGGATAACATATGATGCCTGCTATACTTTCTTCATATAAAGAAAGTGGGCATGGGTTCAGTTAAATCTTACTGTAAGAATGAACGATGTTTTTCCAAATAGTTTGGCAGACCAGATACTAATTTAAGATAAGAACGAATGGAAGCTTGTGCACACTCCGCCCAGGCAGATTTGTAGATAAAGTAGTGTATCTTTGACCAGTTCTCAATGCTTGGAAAAAAGAGGTCAAATCCCTATCCATTCTGATGACTCTAGTTTAAGAAGGAATCTTTCTGATGTGAATATCCTATTCGTTGCTCACGCCAAATAATCTGACAGACAGTTCCAGACTATGTTTTTCAAACGAACAGTGCGGCTTATCCCCGGTAGTCTGGAATCCTTGTGCTAGGCAGGATTGATGCCTACTGCATATATGGTATAAACAGTTTTTACTTCTCAGCCATAAATTCCAATTAATTTAATTTAATTTTTGAGCTAATATTTGTTTTAGAGAATAAAAATTATTAATATTATTACAGTTTTTAGTTCATGACGAGGCACTACAGCCACTTTCGCGCTTTGGTTCTCGACATATCATATCTCCTACAGACTCGATCGATTAACCGCGTCCTAAGAATAATTGTTCTTCAACGACATGAAGCCATGAAAATTAGAAATGTTACTTTAGGGGTCCTTTTTGTGTACTCAAAAACCAGGTTGAAACTGTTAACTTCGCCAAAGCGAGTTAGAGTGAGTTTTAGGGCGAGTAGATAAATATACTTAGACTTAAAATAAGTTAAAATACTCAAAACGAAAAAACTGCATGGCGAATGAGAAAAATAAGCTTTTATGTATTTTCAAGTTCATATACAAGGATATAAAGTATTAAGGGAGGATAATTTATGTTTATTGTATTTTTTAAAATTAAAACATTTAAGTTTAAAACATTTTCAAACGAGCAGTGCTCACAAATTGACATATTAAAAAATAAATTATTCAAAATAAATTTAAAGGGACGAAGCTTTAACAAATAGTAGACAAATATAATCTTCTTCTTCCGAGTTCTGTGCGTAAGGAAATTACATTGGAGGCCTTTTTCTGTGATTTAGCATTAGGCCTTCTTTTCAGTGCACCACAATGTCCCCTGTCTATTCGAATTGCATTGGTAAAATGCGTATACCCCATGTTCCAAGGATTCACTTTAACATTCAAAGTTATATAATAGTGAGAGCTACTGTTAACCTATCGTTACCATAGAATTGCATCATTGGTTTGAATGTTTGAAGTCTTCAGCAAAACTAAAGGCAAGAAATTTCAAAAGCAACAAAGATTGAGATATTGAAAATAGTTAAAGCCATGAAATACGATTGGTCGATAAGAAAAAATTGATATATAAATCATTTCCTGCTAATTTCTTAAGTATATCTTCAATAAAAGCATGGTTAGCCAAGGAATTTCATGATTAACAAGATTTGATTTATAGCAATTTATTTTTGAAATTATCATTGGCACTTTTGAATTATTATAACAAATACAATTAGTAACTGCAGAAAACTAGCAATTTCATAATGGAGCATATACGCGAGCATATGTTCAATGTTTGATGAAGTTTGAGTTGGTAGAGACTTTATTCTAATCAGGACGTTTTTATAATTGTACCTTATGGACGGTAAGTGAATTGACAATTAAGTCAACTTGGTATATGATTTATGATGATATAGAGTCAAACGTTACAACTGCTTGGAGCAAAACGTCTTTTATTTACCTCGAAAAAGTAAAGTTATATTGTTAATTTATGCAAATTGAATTTAAATACTCTGTCGGTGCCACCTTTATGAGCTGCTCTTGCGTAAAACAGCTAAAATTGGTAGCCAAGATGAAATTTATACTTTCTTTAAGTCCTTGATAAAAAATGTTCACATTTTCTTTTACAAAAGAAATAATATGGATCGTTGGTTTGAGAGCATGGATGACGACTGTGTGGGTCGTTTTAACTGCCATTCCAAGTGAAAAAAGCTATTATCAAAATTTTTGACAAAGCAACCTGCCATCCAAACCTAACCAAACCAAAGAACTAATTGACAAAAATGCTTGGACGGTAGCATAGTATATCCAGGATAATTCTTTCTAAATACTAAATTGGCTCATATTAGAATTTGCATGTGAACCCCGAAGACAAAAAATTAATGATTGCTTCAAAATAGTAGAACCAATCTCTGTAAGTACCCTGACAAAATATCAGAAATGGCCTCAGAGGAAAAGCAAGTCAATTTCCCTCGATATTGGATAACTGATCTTCAAACTAGGCCGCATGGACTATCATGCCACTAGTAAGCTATTAAAACAAATCCTGAACAGGTGCCTTACGAAGGATAAGGCTTATTATTGATTATTGAGAAAAAAAGGAAGATTCAGAGGCTAAAACACATTTTCATAGGCATTATAATCGAGTGAGTAAGGAGTATCTCACACCCAAAGCGGAAATCAATGCCAGGTCTAATTAAATAAGTGAGCAAATGAGAAAAGAAATCAACACAAACCAAAAAAATAGACTGAGCAATCTAAAGCCATCTTTGGATATCGTTGAAGAAATTTAGATATTAAAAGGACGATAGGAACAAAACTTCAGTATCGATAGACACCCATTAAAAAGTAGAAGGCAATTCTTTTATACAGTCGATGAAAAACTCCAAGGAATTTCCTCGGCTTACAGTAAGCTATAGCGAGAACGGAGGCTGCAAAATTCATGAGATATTAACCTTTGTAAAAGCCAAAAATATCTGCTAGCCGGGCTCATATTTAACTATGTTCTCCAACGACAACAAGGCATTGTCACCAAGACATGGTATCTTTTTCGCTCATGAGGTAAATGTTGAAGGGATACTACGCAGCATAAATAGCAAGACCTCCGCTGACCTGGATGGCATACCCAATAAAGTTCTGCGGAAGTGTTGCTGCGAAAACGTTGACGATCTTCTGTAACAACTGTATGAATAAGGGTAACTTTCCTCGAGCCTGAAAATTGGGCTACCTTCTCCTCATTGCAAAACCACACTGCGATGGTAATTAAAATTTTCAGAACTCTTACGGTACTTTTCAACATGAGTAAATTTCGGGAAAGAATCATCTTATGCAGCTTTAAGGTGTTCTCTCAAAACCTGATTCCAGAGTTTCAGTTTGGATTCCAACATAGGACGTCAACAGAACAAGCAATGATATCTACGCACGATACGGTTACAAAAGCCTTGCGCAAGAAACAATGTTCGATTGCTTGCTCACTGTATCTACAAAAGGCCTTTGACCACGTTTGTGATGACGGTTTCAAATTCAAACTCAGCTCTTCAAATCGCCCTCAAATTACAATGATCATCAATAACTTTCTACTAAACCGAACCTAGACTTTTAAAATTGCTCATCAGACTTCAACATCAATACCCATCTTATTGGAGGAGCCACTAGGTTCCATACTCTGACCCAACGTTTTTAAATTTTTTTCTTCGTGATCTTCCGAACCCCACAAACGTTTCAAATAGAAACTAAAACCCGTCTTGCAATCCGATGGTCATGCTATTCCTATTTTCTCTGTAGAAAAGGCGCAAAGAGCACTCGACGAACTTACAAGTTTCTTAACCATTTCAGTGCTAAGGATTTCAAGCGTCAAACGCGCTCGTCGCTATGTCGACGAATTGCACCGAAACGGTTAAAGATGGGGGCCGAACAGAACACAAACTAACAGTCCAATAAAGCAAGTCGATACGATATTTTTTAATGTTTGATAACCGTGCTGTTATTGCCAAATGTCAAAAAAAGGGCGATCCAATAACACAAGACATAGAAGGCGAAAAAGATAGAACAATGAGCCTTTTCATTTTACGATAAGCCAGACGTCTTTGTACAAGCAAAATCTCACGATGTACTGTACAGAGAAGACTTCATAAAAATCGACCGCCAGTAAAACCAAGAAAAAATGGGGAAATTCCGTTGACAATGCTTGTCAAATCTGTCCGATTTGAAAAATTGGAGGACGTGGTCGTAAGAGCAGTAACAATCGAGGCGAGCTCCTCTCAAGAGAAAGAATCGGTGCCAGACTATAGAAGAGTAATTTATATAAGCTTAAAATACAGCTTCAAATAAGCTTCATTAAAGTTTGGTTTTTTTCCAATCGCATAGGTACAAGGTCTGGAGATTATTTTGCTTGTTGGCTTATAACGAGTGCTGGTGGAACACGAACCGTCAGAAAAGGGTGCGAAGAACTACTTCATGACTCAAGACCTAGCTGACAGCTTCTCCGGCTTCGGCAATGGTCCTCAAAATGATATACAAAGAAGTTCGTCCCGCATCGTCAAACTAATATTTTAATATTGTTTTAATTATTTTAATATTTTAATTAATATTTTAATATTTTATTTTATTATTTTATATTATTTTATTATTTTAATATTTTCAAAACAGTAAGGTCTTCAGCGAGCTGCAGTTTTCGATAGATTGTGTATGGAATTTCAAAAGATTTCGGTATCTTGGCAGTGATAGAAGCCTGGTTCACCGAGCTTAAGAAGTTCGTGAAGACTGGCCAGGGCAAGCAAAAATCAAAACAGGTTTGTCAGTCACGCATGTTATGCGGAAGGCTCTGAAAGCATATTATTTATTGATTATTTACACAATTGTCATTGAAAAAGACTTGCCTATTTTTTGGTCTTCTTGGTGAGGTTTGCGCTTAAAATCAGTCAAAAAGGCGCCAATAATTCATCCGAATCAGTTAAAAATGCTTCCGGCACGGTTCCAGCAGGGCAGTGAAGAATTGTGGACTGCAGCCCCGACAACCGAGAAAACTATCCCTCATAGATTTACCGCATTTGAACACCATTCCTGGAGTTCCAACCTCCCGCCATGTAGTTTTCATATGTTCTAGCTTCGCAAGGACGCAAGGATTTTACAAACAACAGCTCAAAAGAGCCTTCTCTGTGAGAAAAAGTTGATACTACCTATTGAAACCAAGTAGGGAGTCAACTATAATGTTTACTTTCTTCTTCAGTTTAACATGAAAAATTATTATATTTTTATTTTAAATTACTGACAGGGGAAATTTTTCTTGAAAAAGGACTTTGTATTTTGTTCTTAGGACAATTCTAAGTTTGTGAAGTTTTGAATCGTATAATGCGATTTTTCAACCTGAATTTTCATTTACAAGATTGATTATAATTCGTTATTGATATTAAGGCATGAAAAAGGATCCTTTTAAGAGGCCGTTTTGCTGACAATTTTTGTAAAATCGAAACATTTTTTTACTGCTTTTGGTTCAAGATACAATCGAAAATCCGCTGAAAAGGTTTTAAGGGGTAGAGAAATTTTAAAGCAGTCGTTAAACCCCTAAGACGAGGCGGAATTCTCACCACTCCAGCATATTTTATCGTTCTCGGCTCCCCACTCGTTTTGAAATACCTGCTTCGATTTATATACTAAAAAATATATATTGTACATATATATTTGATAGAATATATATGAAAAAAAGTGCAGAAACTCATAAGAACCGAACTTTGAATTTTAATACCCCGAAATCACATTTTTTGAGTCGGCAGATACTAATTACAAAAACCACTTGGCCAATCAATTTGAATTTTTCATATGTCATTGGTGACATATTTGGTTGCCGCGTGAACAAGAATCATGTTAATCGAAAATAAATTTCCAGATTTTCAGCCGCTTTCCTAGCCTCAAAAACCGATTTTTTTTTCAAATGGCCACCATTTTGTTATTTATTGGCGGAAAAAAATTTCCTTTGTCACGCAATAGCCACATAGACAAGGATTAATTTCCGTTTCTTTGTTTCTGGGACATTTCAAACTTGACAAATCACGTCCGCGATCAATTTTGGGCATTTTTTTAGTGAAAAATTCGTAAAATCCACAAAAAAGGCTCAAAAATTTAAAAAAAAAATTGGTTGGAATCATAAAATATTGATAAAGGTCTGTGCGAAATTTCATAACGATATATTTTTTGCTGCTATAAAGAAAATTTCATCGAATTAAAAGTGTTTTTTGAAAATCATAACCTTAAAGCTCTCTTAAAGTATTCATTGTTTTCAGGAAGATAAAGGTCTTATATACAGACGTTTGTACATTCTCCCGCTCTCGTTTAAAATAAAGTCCTCTACTCATGTTGGTAATTTCAAAACAGCCAAACTGATTCAAAACAACTTGTGGGATTAAAATATAAATAGCTTAATGGAGGCCAAATTAGGAGAATCAAATTTAATTTTTTTTTTGTATTTAAACAAAACTTTGTATTTCGATGGTTTACAAGCTTATTATAGCTGAAAAGAATTCTCCCAATATAATTTTCACAAATTAGATTATTCAGGTGCAAGCTAATATTAACAATTAATTCAAAAAAGCATGAAATATATTCTAAACCATGCCTGATGTAGCTTTGGAAGGACGCTATCGAAGGCAAAGAAAATTTCTAGTGGGTCCAAATAGTCATTGCACTGCCTTAATAATAACATTCACGTCAGACTTGCAAGTGCTTTTCAATGTACTCTGCAAGGTTTTTGACATCCAAATAAAGTAGTGCTACCACGTTCAGCGCCTTATATCGTGCTAGTGGTCATCGTCCTAAGATAATAAAATCCAGGTGTTTTCCAAACTGACCAAAGGAGGCAGATCATGTGATCGAGCTTAAAATCTCTATCACTTTGACGCAGTGATTTATGGTGAAGGTGATTCTGCACGCATCGATGTCCGTGTCCAGTGATTGGTCCTGTGTTATGGAACCTCTTAAATGTTATATAGGTATATCGTAGGAGTTCTTGGATGCATGTGGACACTGTCGTCAACATCGAACGCAATTTTAGTCTAACAAAATTAATCACCATTAAATTCAAAGCACTCCTTCCTGGAGGTGAAATCTTAGAGGAGCATAATGTATGGAAGCCGTTGAATGGTTTTTGCAGTAATGCAAATTTTATCTTTGATTCCGAAATTGTGTGCTGACATGAACACGTTAAATGCCTAAAGAACTCTGAATGTATCACAAAACTTCCTTGAATAATGAGTTGATCAACAGATTTTCCACATTTATCACTCCCCAATCGGAATTGCGAACACCCCAACATCCTACAACATCTCCTACACATTACATTAAGATGTAAATCAGTTAATTGCCTTGCGTTCCTCCTTTTTGTCACCTCTTTCTCATTAAATGGATAAAATGTGTTTTTCGTACTTACATACTCAACTGTTCACCATTGGCGATGGAGTAAGGATGTGATCCCATGGAGATGCATTACAAACCTGCAAAGGAAAATGAGATAAATGAACGTAATTAAACGTACGACAATCTATAACGTCTTTATTCAAAGGACCCACCCACCTACATCAAATAGGGCTTGGTTCGGTGGTGTCGGCGCGGAAGAAATTGTGCAAGGAAATAATTGCATTGAGTAACTTGGATAAATGCTTTCAGAAGGTGCCGCAGTAATTTATGAGTGAATATTTTATAGAGGGGGATGGCTACGCTGGCAATGATTCTGCCGATGAAAATTATTGCTGCAAAGTTGTTTGATTAAGTAAAGAATGATCGTCCTTAAATTTTTCTTTATGAATTTATCTATATGTCATGAAAGTAGTTGCAAAATTTTTATGATTTCAAACCATTTTATTTGAGTTAATTTCGTTGGCTACGACTTTCAAATGAAAATGCGTGATTGATCGGAGAATTATAATTAAAGTCCTAAGAATTAAAAAAAAAATTCATTAAAATTTAAAAAGTTAAAAAAATTTCTTTTAGTTATAACAAATATCAGGACTGATTTACTAAGCCATGTCAGACCATGAAACGCGGAAAACCTGCTGTTCGATACTGTGCAATACTCAGCTGGACTATTTCTTCTTCATAGCTGTCATGGTAATGTACTCTGTTTTGAAGCTTTTATGTTTTTGGCGGATTCGGAGAGTGGTGAAAACTAGGATCCATAGACGCGCAAGACGCAATACCTGCGACTTCAAACTGAGAACTTAATCTGACCGTATGATGCATTCATTCAAGTTAGGGCTCCCATACCTACAGGCGCCTTAAGGTATAAGGAATTACTTCTCTCGAGTCAAGAAAGTGCAGAAAAGGAGAACTAGAGAAGATACTCTTCCACTGCCGACGCCCCTTATACTCTTGTATTTATTTTTGAAGTGACAAGCCTGCCCCAGCATAATGTGCGTAGTGATTCCATTTGTCCATCTTTGTAAGCATTTCGCCGAATTCAATTTCCGCGAGGAGCTTTCCAATGTCAATAAAGAGACAACCACACAGCTTGATCCATCTTAAGCTCTCGAAAAATGAGTAAGACGCGTCATCCACCTACCCTAAGCCCGCTTTTAAATGACGGCGCCTCACCAATCTTGTGCAGGGAACACCGGAAAAAACCATGCCCGCTCAAGTGCTGGGTCAAGTAGATATCAGTCTTATCATTCACTTGATTGAGTTCCAGCTGCGGTTCAGCGATCAAACGTACAGACCACCTTCCCTATGTGCCACGCTCCCAAGATAGTTGTCAATCTTTGAGAGGATTATGTCTCTCTTCTGTAGTTACCTCTCCTCTGTTGTCTCCTCTTAAACGCGGGTAAATGTTTCTGTAATTTGCAGTACCCTATGTCTATGTATGTGGGCCAACCAGTTTCGGTGTGATTGCTTCCTCAAAGTGTCCTTCCATTTTTTGCCCCATTAAGAACTGCGCAGCGCTTATTCACCGATAGACACGCTGCACTCGTGTCAGCAGTCAACCAGATTTAACCACGCCTTGGTATGGGTTCGCTTTACGGCTTCATCAAGACAGTCCCAAGCCAGAGTAAAGTGGGAAGGAAGATGAGTTGGAGTCTATGTTGTCCAACATCGTCGAAATGAAACCTTAGCGTGGAACTGAAGCGGGGTTGAGACGTTTTATACGTTTTGTCTCTTGTTGTGTGAACTTGTTGAAAACTTGAAAAGACGCAAGACGAACTGTTGGACAAGATTTATGTTGCAGACGCCTAAGCTGAATAAGTCATGATACCGATGCATAGTTGGAGAAGTCATCCAGAGAAGCAATGCGGGGTGAAGAGCGAGTGATGGACGGCAGTTGGGTAGGATTTACAGAAGCAAATGCCGAGGTCGACACCATTGCCGCATGTGCTGTACCGAGGAAAAGTGGATGTAAACTGACCACAGCACGTTGTACTGATGAACTTATGGACCGATGGACAAAGTAGTAAGAAGATGACGGACGAAAGAAGAATCGACGTAGACTATATTGCAGAGTGGAGGACGGACTGAAGCAAGTACTGATGACGTCACCAGAAGAGGCTCTAAATCGTTTAAAACCTGGGGCGTACCGAATGAAAGTTGAGGAAAGCCGAACCAATAGATGATAGCTACAGAGATTCTTGAAGCATAAAGTTGACTGATGACTAGACCTGACAAGAAGTAAGGAGTGAACTGAAAAATTGACGAACTGAACGTAATGTGTTGAAAATGATGCGTGATTGCCGATTTTGTAGTGAATTGTTGTAAACTAACAGACGACTAGTTAAACTGATTGAAACGACCTGAATGTTCTTTTTCATGTAACCGAAGTCATGTTGAATATTGGCAACAGGTCGAAAAGCTCGCATTGCAACATTAACTATGTTGAAGGGCTGGATGCGAGAGTGGTAAACCTGGTGAAATGTGAATTTGAAATTTATGAATGAATTTGTGAATTGCTTTGTGAATTTGAAGTTTAGTTTTATGTTAATTTCTATGTTGGCAGAATGTTGTGACTGTTGTCAACCCGGACCCTATAGACTTATACTATACGACTCCGGGTGACGCTAGGTGACTCTAGGCTTCGGCTTATTCCATTCAGTCTTTGGGGAGTGCCGTCCCCACATACCCAAGTTAGTGAGGAAAGGATCAGTCCTGTGCGTCTAGAGCGAAAACTGAGAGTTTTTTTTGGACTGTAGAAAAGCGCTACCTTATCAGAAGTTTATGTGAACCACGGGTTTGGGAGGCGCAAATGACAGGAACCTATCCCTTGGCTGAAATGTGGTTGTTGTGGTTTCAAATGAAAGAGAGTATGGTGAGCATCCACGAGTTGTGTCCGGGAATCCAGAAAGCTTTAAATAAATGGGGATCTAGGACTGAAACTTGTTTCAGATGTTGGGGATGGCGGTTGATACATTGTTTCAACCCCGTCTTTGTAGACCGTGGAATTAAGCCATGAAGGCACATGTCCACGTAAAACATCTCGACTTCATGCCAGCCTGATTTGCTCAAAAAATACTACTCTTTCGATTATCTCAATGCAGTCAGGTATTTGACAGTTGAGTTTTGGTTGGACCAGTGCTTCCCTAATTTTGATTGGTCTTCATCATTCTTTGCAACACTGGTCTTATCATTTCACAGTTAGTTTCACAGTCACAGGACGACTTCAAAGTCCTCGCAATCTTTAATAGAATTATCCGCATGTTCATTCACACCAGAAACGTTAGATAAATCATCGCCAAAAACTTGCCAATGTACTTCACCTTTGTCCATTTCTAGCACGGTCCTGAAGAAGGCCATTTTTAAACGGACGAGGAACTTGAAGACGAAGGGCATTCAAATCAATAAAGTGGAATGCAACATGCCAAATTCTTTCTCTGTTGTTTTTTTCGCGTTCGTTCTTTTTATACTGCCTTTCGTAACATTTGATTGGCTTTCGACAGTGAGACCACCTCATTTGGTGTGGATGAGACGTAGGCGAACCATCGGATGTCCTTGTTAGAGTCTTGGAAAACCAAGGAATCCACAATCAGGTTTGATTCATTGCCTATTGATGCAAATACTTGTTAAACGACAAATGCAAACTAGATACAATGTATCAAAGAAGTTGATCTCTAGGGACAACGTGTAAAAACTCGGGCTGTTTCCTGATCCATTCGTAGCAGATAGGTTCCGAAATACGAGAAAAGCCGTGAGCAGTCCTTATTGTAATAAGGCGCGGAAAACTCGCGGTCCACCTTCTCCGTATGCCATTTTCATGGATGATTCTAGTGATAAAAAAGTAGCAATTTGCCTTCTTGGTGATAGGACTCATTTAGATTCAGGCGCTGTAATATAGGATTTATTTTCACACGATTGCTAGCTCCCGAAGACGTCCTGTGGCCTGTAATAACTTTGGACTCCGAAAACTGGATAGTGTGAAATTTTTTTTGGTTTACAGAACGTTATTTTTGAATTCACTGTAGACAATAAAATGTGTCCTATTACAACGAATCGGCCACAACTAACAATTGACCTACAAAATACTTCCAGTGGGAGTTGTCTCTTTTCAATTTGGTTCCATGTGATCCTATTGAATAAGAAGCTTTTATTTTATTTGAACTAGACGCTCCTGAATTGAACATACTTTGACAACGTTGGCTGGTATGGTCTAGGAGCTAAATAGAAGTTGTCTCAGTGGTAACCAGTAATTAATTATGTTCTATTTCTTACATTTTCTCGAGTCTATGAAATTTATTTTTCAATGCATCCGGCATTAAGTGTGGGCTGAGTCAATAAACCATTTACATCCAATCCGAATCAAAACAATAAATCTCTATCAAAGCAGATTAAATGCTTACCTCGTTGTGAAATTGTCCAACAAGAAACAATTTTGTAAAACTGAAATTTTCCATAAATGCAATACATTAGGAAATGTGTCATATTTATATTTAACATGTTTCTCTTTATAAGAAAATTTATTGCGCATTGTTAGCCAATTTTTTTCATCTTCCCAAATACATTCGCAATGCAACCGCAGCTTCGTTTTGAAGTTCGTCTTGTGGAGGAGCTCCTGCAAGCAGTATGTAGTTGTTGCGCTACATTGCTGTAATTTGGCTGGCAAAACAAAAGACTGCCACAAATCATGTTGACCGAAGTTCCGTCATTTAATAAGACCCCGTTGATTCTTAGACAATCAACTGGCCGTCTTGAAACTCGCCGCAGAAGGAAGGCCCACGCGCGAATAATTCTCAAGAAACTTTGTGGCGCCTTGGCTACATGTCATATGTCCGATCCTAAATGCTTGCTAGCCTTGTAGCTTCACTACCGCGCTATCTAGATATCCAGCTCTATAGGCCATCCATATCCAACGATATAAGGCTGGGATTTAACTATTTACGCCGAACCCATAACACCAGATATGAAGTGCAATAAAACATATTTCATTTGCATGTTGCTCATTAGCATCTTGGAGTGCAGTTGTAGTGCGTTTATCGCATACGTTTATTTGTCTAACCGAATCTGGAAGAGGTAAAATCTTTAGCTGGCCCGCGAAACTGCGAATGTCGCGCCATATGTTTCGCGATAGGAAATGGTTAATGCGTCGCGGTATCTCGAGTTGGTTAAATGCGAGAGTTGCGCACTTTAGGGACAAATGTATTTCACCTGGAGATAAAGAACACTAATTAAATTTTCCGACAGATATTATCTGTAATTGGCAGCCTGGGTGAGAATGACATGCGAGCAAGAACTGTTGCGTGTGTCCTTGATGCTTATTTGCAGCTTGCAACTATTGCAATTGCAGAAGTTTGCACAAAATGAAGCGACAACCCAAAGCAGTACGTTCCATCTTGAGGTCTTTCTTCGTGCGTCCAATCTAAACCCAGAGATACTTGCATCTATCCTGCTAATTCGAATCTTCCGCGGTACGATTTGCAGAATGATGTTGGACCGAAACGGTGTCGTCCGTCCAGACACAACACGATTTTCATCGTTTACAACACTGTAAGTGTGGATCGCTGGCGGTCCACCATATGAGAACATATGAAGAATCCACGTATGTACTCGTAATGTTATGCAAAGTGATAAATTGCAATTATAATAAGATGAAAAGTCTAGTGACCTTATGATGAGTTGTTTGTAGTCAAGCACATGTTACGTTTGTTTACACATTTTACACTGCGGTCAGCCTTGTTTCGTAGAAACATTGGCGGGCATGTGTTGGGCAATCTGTATTTCGATGGGAAAAGCAGGATTCAGAAGAGAATGGTATTTTGAAGAATTCTCATGCAACGGTTAAACGAGTAACATATTGTTTCAAATTGGATTGTATTGTGTTCAGAATTGGGTTGAATGTTTCGTAAATGGAGCATTTAGATTAACGACTGGATGTCAAAAGGTTTTAATCTACTCCAGTTCTGCAGTTCTGCAGTAAAATGACGTATTGTTTTCAGGTCATTGTTTTTATTGGGTAATTTATAACAGAGTGGAAGGAATGAGATCTAAGGAACAATAATTTGACAATATCTTCATTTCAACTAAATAAAAAATGCAACCTTTGTTTTCTACATTTCAACATTTCACGAAGATTATCAGCGTTTTCAATACGAGATTCAAGAAGCCTCGTATTAACCCTAGTTTTTGCAATCCATGATTCTTAACTATTTTTCTACGTAGCAAGTACGGATGTCGATGATATTTCTTGATCGTGAATCTCATTTGTCACCTATTCCCCACACCTGTCATTTATTTTCCATCTGTTTTCCCCACAGCTATTATTCCCAAATATTCCCCTCAAATGTTGGAAGACAATCCAATACACAGTCAATCACACTCAAAGTTGGACGACGCATGTAAACGCTATCTGACAAACTATATACGTAGAAAAGAGTAACAATATTTAAGGTAAATCCTTTTTATTTTGATTGTTATTGCACTCACTTAAAATGAAACCAAAACAAATTCGATTTGTAAACTAAAAACCAAAATTCAACAAATTCCTACATACATTCCAGTTCCTCCAAGACATCACACTCACTGTAGAACATGTTAAAATATTACTTTTTTGTAGTTTTTTTTTTCTTTTTAATATGTTTTGATTTAATATGTATTCCTTGATTTCAATCAAGTTTTTATTGCAAAACGACAGTTCAATTTTCTACCATTCCTCTAGTTAGTTCTATTCCTCTAGTATAGTTCTATGATGTAAAACTCTAAATGTTGGGACACCCTCCTGGCCACGTTTTTTTTTAAATTCTGTCCCAATATGTTCTATGACAATGAAATTGGGAGACGCAGCAAGAACTTTAGGGCAAATATTCAGAAGATAATTTTTTACCACTCAGGCTGTGTGCTTGGGATCCTAACATTCTCCACGCTATCGTTAACATTTTCTTTTTAAATATTCAGATAACAAATTCACTCCTTAATTCCTGAAAGGATATGTAGATTCACAACAGCTAGTGTGGACATGTAGGGTCACATCAATAAGGAGCTTCCACCATGTTCAACGGTTTTCCTTATTTCCATTTTTTCATTGGTAATTTTCCATTTAAAACTTCCCCTGGCTTCCTCATAAGAAATCGCTTCCTATCGGAGCTGATCAATTTAATCTTATTTCACCTGTGCAGAATTCTATTAAATACGTGTAGCACAGTCAAAAGAAATATAAGCAACGATGTGAGAAAGTCCCCCTTGACCTGAATTCCCTATGGTTATATTTGTTTGGCGATTCTTCTCTGAAATTAAAAAATTTCGCGGAGTCGTTTTCCTATTTAATTTGTAATTCCTCAGAAATCGCCAAATTTTTGCAAGACTTATTTCCTCCATTTTTTCTCTAAGTACAATAGTCGTTAAAAGAGAGTCCTTTCACATTTTCCGTTTTATTTATCGTCAATTTTCGACTCCTAGGTGCCGAGTTTCGATTCAATGTTGCTGTTCATCTTTCACCACCTTTCAACTTTTTAGATCGATTCATCATCTTCAGCGAAATTGGCATTATATTCAAAACGCTCTAAGGAAGTTGACTCTGACAGAAGGGTAAACGGATATAATCCATGGGCAAGACTTATTGTCTGCAGCGGGGCGTGTTGATAGTGGTGTGGAAATAATGAGAGGTCGAACGGAAGCCATGATGGATACAAGGATGCAGTCGAAAATTTTTGGTACCAAAAAAAGGATGCAAAAAGAATTTTGGAAATTTTGAAAAGTGAATTTCGAAGCGTGAGTATGCGGAAATTTTCAAGACCGTCAAAGACTGTCAAATGAAATCGTCGTGCAGCTTAGTTAAAGTTCAATTCATTTCAAGTTTCGATAAGATAATAACAAAACAAAGCTGTGATGAGATCCATTATGATAAGTTTTTAGGAGAAAAGCCATATCCGCTCGCGATGGATGGATGGAGTGCTGGATTTCTTGTACTTACTCTTTTATTTGATTTTTGTCTCCTAAAGTTTGCTACAGCTATTTTTTTTCAAGTTTTAGCTATTTTCTGACGAAAAAAGATGGGAAAAAATGATATTTCTGCTGCATAAACACTGAAAGTGTGTTTTGGCTGTTCGAAATCCTTGTATGTTTGTGAGCTATAACCATTTTAATTCTAAAGGGAGCCAACCCATCCAAGAAAAGAATTTGAAATTTATCATTATATGTTTATTGACGTGAGCTTTTCTATTCCATGAGCTTTTCTACGACGTGCTTTACTACATGCGCTGCACAATCTTTTGTATATCCTATCGTTGCAAATGTTATTTTTTGTCCTGAATATTGTTCGTTGAAGACAGTTCCAGGCAAAAACTCAACAATTTTAGAATCACAACAACTTTATATTACAAATATCATTGCGAATTTGGGACGAGAATCTAGATCAGTAAATTCACGCATTCATTAGATATCATCGCCTCTGCGCCTGAATCACCGCCTGAACCGTCACCAACACATTTGCTCTTAATATGTTTTTAAAAACATCTTTCGCCGCCACTTGACGGTTTTTTAGACGGTCAAGTCTTGACGGTCTTTTAGAAAAGTAAGTGAGGAAAACAGCGCTTTTAGTTACTTCCATAAAGCATGATTGCCTTGCCCTGTTTGACTGGTTCGGTTTTTGTTTTTGAAGTTTTGAAGTTTGAAGTCACTTTGAAGTTGCAACCCATTTCATCCTCTGCATGTGTCACCGTTTCTTATTTATACTAAGGACCATAGCGTGATAAAACAGCACAGAGACCTCTTTCAAGCAGGCTCTGTCAAGAACACACTAAGGATGCTCCATACGGCTGTGTAATCAAAGAATCAAAGTTTCATTAAAAGCTATACTTTCGGCATCACCTATGTATGTCGTCTAATCCTTTTCATCATGTGTATCAGCGCGAAACATAAAAATGTTTGCATTATAGCACCTATTTTCTTCTTTTGGGTCGGTCCAAATGATTCTGGATCCACCCATTACAATTAGCTTTGAACAATGTTTCGTTTACTGCTGGAACTATGAAACTTAAAACAAACAGACTATGAACTATGAACGTCACAAACAAACAGACGAGAGAGAACGGAATTTCGTTCCAAAACGAAATATTCAATCCCTTTTAGACGAAACCTGAGATAAAGCCGAACATTCTTTTTCGAGAAGGCTTTAGTTAACTTCCCCAATTAATCACTTGGAAAAAGCAAGAATGGGCAAGAATGCGTTGCAAAAAAAATGGCCTCTGGCCAGCGCGTCATATTGCAAAAGCTTGAACTTAGGTGTCCACCTAACTTTATGGAACATCTGGTTTCCTCCTTTCTTTGGTTTTCCGATATATAATGATCTTTGATGTCTTTGCTGTATGATGTCGATGGAACTAAACGAAGTATGACGGTAGAATTAAACTTTAATTTCAAGCTGAAGCTTATGTCATTTCCGTACTATTGTTCACTGATCGCTTTTCCCATTTAAGTTTCATTTTATCATTCAATCAGCATGAATTCTGGTGGTCGCGCTTCCTTGCCTGAATTTTGTTGCAAAAATGAACGCAGTCTGTGATTTATGATACTTGCCAGCACTTCGATTGACAAGCTACCTTGTCCTTTCGCAGGAATTCTTACTTCTGACCGAACCCAGTATTCAAAGTTTTCCGTACTGTCACGACATCTAGAACTGACACTCAGGCAAACCACGATTTCGTAAATTCATACATGATTGCTTTGCAAGCATTCTTTTCACGGGCAACTTGGGTAAAGAGACCCTTCAAACCTACATAATACACATTCGCCTAAACCAGTCATGGTAATCCAAAGTTTCTAAAGATTATATCTAGTAATCTAAAGAATAGTCCTTTACGATTTCATAATCAAAAGGCGCGGCCCCAAGTATTGGCATCACAATATAGCAACTTTGACAATACAAGATAATAACACTCTTGACCTATATGTACCAAATTTTCCAAAAAGGCTGTTGTTTATACTACTAAGCATACTTGGCCTTCGATTCCACTCCTTTAGACAAACACGTAGCATCGATTCAAGCAGCACAAGAAGGAGCTTCGGGTCTCCAAATTGAGGCCAGATTAGCATTACCTCACCTATCAGTATTCCTAAGTATTTGCCCGTTGTTGCAAAGTTGTAAGTACTGCCCTCATTTTTGTCAAATCTTCTGCTGAGGGTATTTTTCAGGATTATCATTGCTGTCTTATCAGTGGAGGCGGTCAAACCAACGTGCTCACTCTTACCTGAAGTTTGAGATGCAAGTCGTCGGGATATGTACAAACTTTACAAACAGACGCAAGCTGCACCAAAATGTTATCCACAACGAGCTTCTATACAAGTGGACCCACAACAGAAAAATTCAAATGGAAAATTCTTTTGGCAGCCGTTTGTAAAACAGGTTCAGGAATCAATTTAAATATAGAAAGAAAAATCTTTTTTCTGACTTAATACACGAGATGACTGCCTGAGGCTGTTTGCTTCATTTATTTCAGATAAACGATCTCAGAGATTTCATCAACAGTGAAGAAATGTCTTCTTTTTGGAATGTACGAACATGAGTCGATAGTTTTTTGTAAAACATTCAGAACAAAGAATATAAAATGTATTTTTCCTTTTTCTGATAGCCAAGTGTGTTTCTCATAAGCTTCGAATGTTTTGCACCGATATCCTTAAGTTTTCTTAAGAGAAAGTCGCAAAGAAAGCACTGTTTATAAAATGCAAAACAGGAATGCTTCATAGAGCATCGATAGTCAAAGATCAAAAAAAATTTTTGCTGTCAGACCACAGATTGGGTTTGTTTCACTTTGGTTAGTGGAGAGTCCTAAAAAAGAGTCCGAGCACTAATCACTCATTAGTGCTAGGACTCTTTTTTAAGGCTCGCAAGTAAAGTGATGTTCGTAAACTTACGCAAATAACAAGGCATATATTGAATAAAGTAAAAGCATGTCATCACCAGAACCATCGGAAGACTGTTTGGTTTTCAAGGTAGACTGATGTACTGATTTGTAAATTTATAAAAGTAGATCGATCATGCATGAAATATCTCTTTTGCCTTAATGCCATGTTTTCAAATCAAAACTATGGAACATAAATTGAGTGAATCTAGTGAGTTACTAATATTTACCAAGTGTTGATGAAATCACAGAATTTGACTACGGTCCATGACTTGGATCAAATCAAAATTAAAAAAGATAGTTCAGATAACTCAACTGTTAGACTCAAAGTCTTATCACATCCGGACCACCTAAGACAACATATAGTCTTCATCTTAAGGACTGCAACTTCTCAAATCACAGAAACTAATTAACTAAAAAGATGCTTTTAACTGCAAAGATAGCAAAACAAATCGTACAACAAATTTGAATGAGTGCTCTTCATGGTAATTCAAATGCATTAAGTCATCATAAAATATTCAAAAGCCTCAGAAAGAAAACAAAAAAAAACTCAAAAAAAAAGACCAATGATATAGCGTGAGAACGTACAAATCTCGACAAATGTTTTCGTTCCGCTTATTTAATTTTGGATTAAGCATTGTAGAAAAAAAATGGACCCGCCGACTTTCAAATGTTTGCATAAGAAATGCATATTCAAATTTCATGTTAACATAATCGCTCCATGAAAAAGAATTTGTCCACTAGATCATTGCATAAATTACTCACGCTCACTGATTAATGAAGTCATTCATTAATTGAATCAGAATATAAATAGAATGAAATTAATTCCTTATTTAAATGTCTTGTGCTTGTGGCGCCCAACCGAATTGAGACCAGAAATAAGTTCCATGCTCTGTCAACAATTTTGACCATAAATCCCACGGATCTATAACAACTAGACTGCAAATGATAATATTTAAATAATGAATGTTCAGTGTTTATTTGACATCGACTATCAACAAAAACAAATTTTATTTTTATTATGATTCCGCCTTCAATATGTCCGCAAAAAAATGATGTATTGTGTTTGGGTTGGTGGTAATCATGAAAAATTACTCAATATTTAGATTGCAAAGGTTTCGTTTAATGGTCCTTGTTTTGTTGTTGAGAAAATTTCAAGTTCATTACTGAACACGTGCTAGATATACAAGTTGATTTCGAGCCAAAGCATTTGCACTCCTACGTTCCTACGTTTGAAAGAGTCGATGAACAGTGGACAATCAAACAGGATATGTAATACGAAGAATTATCACGAAAGTATCTGCTTGTTCTCATAACAATATATTACATAACTTTGGTACCACATTCACTTGGGGTCATAAAGTTTTTAAGTACTTAAAGTAATTTCAGTGAGGACCTCAATAAGGATAATTGCATTAGATAACTCAGGCCTACAATAACATTTCTCATGAAAATATGTATCAAGTTTAAAAGATGTCCCATAGTAAATGGGATGTGGTGATCACAAATTTGTGCTTAGATTTTTTCCTGCACGTTAGGTTTTCTGGAAAAGTGTGTTTGAAATTTTTGTAGACACTTCCAAAATATGAGATAGTATTTATTGAACCCTTTTTGTGAATTTTTGTGACCCAGTACCTCTTCAAGGTCTAGCAGTAAAAAGCCATCGCTATAATGTCCCATCTTCCTTGGTAACATATCTCAAGCTCCTTTATGTCTTCATGGAATCTCTCTCCCTGTTCATCGCTGACAGCTCCAAGATTTTTGGGAAAAGAGTCAACGTGGGAATCCAGAAAATGAAGTTTGACGCTTATTTGCATGCCATTTTTTTACAATTCAACCATGTTGGCTACAATCTCTTTGTAGTTTGGAGACTTGTTGTCTCAAGGCAAACCATCTATGACTTCTACGAAACAACTCCATGCTTCTGTTTCATATTGGGTCATTGATTTCTGGAACAATCTGTTCGATTTTAAGGTTCGAATTTAAGGACCTACAAAACTTCTTTCTTTAAGTTTGGATTCGGAAAGTGCAGGAAATTTGTTGCACAGGTATTCAAAGCAGTTACCTTGTCTATTCAAATCATTGAGAAACTGCTTCATCAATCCTTACTTTATGTGAAGGGGAGACAAAAGAACTAATTTTGGGTGAACTAATGCATTATGCTGCACATTTTTTTTGTTCTGGCACAAGTCTTTCTCTGAATGCCCGTTCGTTCTTAACGTAATGTAAATTTCGTGCTCGACTATCCCACTCACACAAAAAACATGCACACTTGGTGAGTCCAGACTACAGACCCAAAAGCAGGGATACTTTTATGAGGTGTCCACAGAGTTCCCAACAACATTCGCTATACTTTATTTTATTTGGCAACAGCTCAAGATTCTCATACGTTTCTTTGAGATGCACGGAGTGATCAACAAGCACCGAGGCATAAGTATTACCATTATGCAATGTGACACCCTTCAGATTTCTCTTTGAAGAATCAAAAAATAAATTCCATGATATGGAATCGTAATTGTAAGTTTCAAGTTTCATACCTTCTTCAGGAATATTATTACAATGCACCAATGAACCCTCTTCAGAGAAATATTCCGCGAACTCTTATTAACGATGCCTATACCAAGAAAATGATGTTCTTGGAGCCAACAGATTTTTGTCTTTCAGTCGTCTGTTATGTTTCGATGATGCTTTGCTATTGTTAAATTATTACATACCTAACAAATCATATCAGGACTTTTTCTACACTTTCTTAATGACATTATGTCGCACTAAACACGCAGAGAACAAAACACAACTCGATGCTACAAACGACTGACGCTAAGTAACTATTTCATAAACAAGCGCCGATGCCGTCAAGTTGACATTGACAGATGCGAAAATGAAAAATTGTTGCCATTGAAATGAAATGAAAATAATATTGTGCTAAAACATTTTCTATCGATGTATCAAGTATTTTAAGGAAATAATTTTAATGCAATTTAGGAAATATCAATAAGGTATTCCTTTGCTCTAGTAAACAATATCTCACAATGTTTTTTTTTAATTTTGTAAAAAATCTCCATATGATGGGCTCAAACCAAATTTATATTCAGAATCAACGTACCATTTTATCCCGAAAAGTAGAGGTCAGACGTTGAACCATGCCGGCCATAAGAAAAATCGTTTCGAAAAGCTCCGATCGGCGAAGTCTTCTCAAAAGTATCGCGGATTCCATGTTTGTAAATAGTATTTATTCATAATTATCTATTTTGTATCCTTCAAAGTAATCCCCGCCAGAAATAAATACATGAGAAAACTTTTTTCCCAATCATCTAAGCATTCCAAAAAAACTTTGTTTTATTTTTGAGCTTGCTTAGCATCTCCTTCCATACCGTCTTTATCTCCTCGATCGTGACCAAGCGTCGTCCTTTCATGGACATCGAGAACAAGAAAAAGTCACCATATCTTTAGTGTATTATTTCTGGTCAAAAATTGCACACAAGCAACGATGTGGAAACAGGTTCTTATCATAGTGCCAATGCCAATTTTTGTTCTTCTACGAATCCATTTGTTTCTGGAGCGTTGAGTAACGCAAATCGCACATTACTTGCGAGTAGTATTCATTATTGACCGTTCTATCCTCTGGAAAGAACTCATTAAGTACCACGCTCCTGGAATGGATGAAAACTGGAAGCAAAACCTTCACATTCACCCGAGCTGGGCGCGCTTTCCTACGGTGTTGGCTAGTTAAAACTCTCCAAAAAAAAAAAATGTTGACATGAATTGAACAAAGTCAAATGGCTCCTGGGCAATGTTAATATGATGCTTTACTTGGTCAAAATTGAGCAATTTCGGTACGAGTTTCGCAGTGACAGCAACTTTTCTAACGGTATTCGTCGTCGCCGATTTCTGTCGCCATAGTAAATAAGCGAAACCAGAAACAAAGAACTGTAAGTCATCTCGATAAGTGAAGTTCATGCAAGGTATTTATGCCCGAGGCGAACAAACAACCGAAAAAAGTTTTCCAGATTTTGGACCTATAAAACCCAAAAAAAGGTAAAATGTAAGGTAGCTTCTCTACACCCATAAATTAGCTTCTGGCTGTTTTGGTTTCATCCGAACAAAAAGGAATTGTACACGTTCCCGTACAAAAAGTGAAGACCGATTGAGTCACTGAACTTTGACTTCTCCTAGTTGCCTTACGTAGAAAAAAACAGATTATAGTGATCCTGATAAGCCTACACAAAATCAGAATCGGGACATACTATCTACAGAAACATTTTCCAGAAGCAATACCAACCTGACACTGATCTCCCATTTTAATGGTAGCTCGATAAGGAAACATAGGGCAGGTATTTGTTTCGGAAATATATATCCTTTATCTTTCTACGATAATATAGTACGAGTTATTTTTCCTTAACTTCTTCTTCTTTTGCGAAGAAAATGCGATTAGTCAAATAGTTCCAACTGCAAGAAGATTGACAATTTTCTCCAGAGAAAGTACCAACGTCAAGCGAGATCTTCCCAAACTACATTTTCGAGTATCCTTGACTTGTAATGTGGTGGTTCGAGTTCGTATCAACGAGTAAGACCTGCAGGGGACTGTTTCACCGCATCAAAAATAACCAAATTTTAAGAACTGTAGACCTAACAATGAACGCCTTTTCTGTTGAAAACCTTGAAGCATTGCTTCAAACGTTCTATAGGCAACCACTGGCGCTGCAAGAACTAATTTACAGGGCCTGATTTAAATAAAAATAAAGTTCTATACGCCCTAATGATGTAAATAGCGATGAGCTTTTTTGCTTTACTTCGTTACTGCCCAGAAGCATAAAATACAAATGTCACTCTCAGCGATCGGTAATAGTCCTATGGGCGAGACAAAAAGGGCAGACCACACTTTTGCACGTCTTATCTGCTTCATCCTAAAACTGGTTGCGTTTTGCTCACTGCCCAGCTCTTGCGAGGGAATGATGATTCTGGTCCTATCTGGATTGATAGATTACGGTCTAAGGGATGATGAACGTATGTCACAAATTATTCGCATGCAAAATATGGAGTAAGTCGCGTGTGGACTTATAGTATGAAAAAGGTGAGCTCCTACCGGATACTGTAGTTGGAGAAATGTCTAAAACAATTCACAAATTGAATAGCGAGCCACATTATGCTCGGGCTATCCTGACAGTCAAAAGAGGCAGATTAGAGCGTCAGAAGACACCTGGATGGAGGGACTTTTTTCGATCACTCGCTAGCACTCGCTTAAGGAGAGATCTCCATAATTTTAAGGCATCTTTCTCCTAGCGATGCTCCCATCTCTAGAATCCGTCCAAATAATACTCGCCGTTTTTCTCTGCGAAATAATTGTTCACACGAAGATGGCTGCCTCCCCATTCAACGCAAATGTGTGTCCTTTAAGCGCTTCTTTTAAATGAGGGAACAAGAAGAAGTGGCTTGGGGCTTGATCTCGTGAGTAAGGTGGAAGTGAGTCAAGCTCATTAAACCGGAACTCATGGCTTTTCACCATGGCAACGGCTGAGGTCTGAGATAGGTCGTTGGCTTGATGAAACAGGATTTTTTTTGTAAATGTGGTTGTTTCGCCGCAATCTCTGCTTTCATCTTGGCAAGTAATGATTCGTAGAATGCTTCTGTATGGGTTTTCTTTTTTTTTTGAAGATAATCATTTAAGATAACTCCATGGCTATCCCAAAATAACAGTCACCGTCACTTTTGCTTTTTTTTTGAAGCCAGTTCCCCCTTTGTAGTCCACTGTTTTGACTTATTTTTGTTTCAGGGGGTATATTGGTGTATCCGAATTTCATTTACAGGAATTAATCGGGGCAAAAGCTCAAAATTATTCCGCCTTAACTGCGCTTACAGATCGTTGAAAAGGTTCATTCGAACAAGTTTTGGTCTAACGTTAGCAAACGCGACTTCCAACGCGCGGACATCTTTCTCATGCCTAAATCTTGATTTAATATGTGACAAACACGTTCTTTAGACATTTTCACAACGTTTGCTATTTCTCTCACTTTAATTCAGTGGTCCTGTAAGATGATTTGGTGGACTTTAGCAATGTTATCGTTTTGGACGTCCCGAACGTTCATCATCTGCCAAGTTCTTACGGTCCCATTTAAATTTAGGTGCCTAAAATTTCACTGTGGTAAATGATTGTGCAGTATCTTCACACATAGAATGCAACTCATCTTTGGCATGCGTAGGCGTACTACATCTCAAAATCAAAAATTAAATAACAGCTCTAGACACAATTTTTTTTTTCATTTTCACAAAAATGCTCACATCGACTCACACAAATGACTTTCAACCAAAAACTGCTCGTCCAAAATGGCTGAAAGTATCTGGTGAGTAACTGTCAAAAGATGCTCAAATATCGTCGCTAGCTTTTATTGACTAATGCCGCCATCTTCATGTTGTGGTGGGAAACTTTGCAGATCACGCTGGTGAGCAAAATTCACACAATTTTTTCACAAAATAATAGTACCATTAAAATTTTGGAAATTTTATCGAAAATGAAATATAAGTCCTATCAAAACTTTCTTTATATTTATGGCTTGCGATTATTATTGTTGATTACACCCCGCAGGATCTTCGCGTTGAGTTTTAGAGAACACATATCGGCCATCTTCAGCTCGTTTTTAAATAATGTTATGCTAGGATCGATATTCGGGAGAATTCAATATTTTTAAGGTATACATTTAGTATAGTATTCTGCGGCTAAATAAGCTGTTGGTCAAGAAACCTAGACTTCGCTCGACTCTTTAATGGATATAATTTGAGAGGCGCAACAGCCCATTTGGAAATTGTGCCAAAAGGCCCTTCGAACGTCTTGTTCGTCATGAATAATAGCTAGAACTAATAATCTAGAACTTGAATAATACCCCGAAACATATAACAGCCAGAACCATAAAAGATAGTCCCGAAAGATTTAAACCAGGATCCACTGCATGAATAATCCACATTATACTTTCATCCTAGTGTCCTGTGTATTGATTTATTCGAAAGTTGTGTCAGTCGTGTATCCTTTTCAAAAGGATATCTACCCAAAAAATGAACCACAACAAAATCGCATAAAGTTAGTTATGACCAAAAATGTATTTAGTAGAAAATGTTGGAACATTTTGTAGTTATATTATCTATATTTCGTATTTGGTGCATTATCCTAAGCTTAGCAATGCAACACATCCAAGAAGCAGAACCTTGTAATATACACTTCCCCAATTATATCATTTCAGCACTGAAATCATTTTAATCAAGCAACTCACGACATCTTCCTGAAATGAGTAAATCTTATTGCGAGATTCTTTGCACTGGCATTCATATGTAAATCATGGCGGAAACCAGTTAGAAAAGAGTTACGAAGGAACAAGCGTTTGTTAACGTAATCTCTTACAATGTCAAAAGATATGACTATGACCTTCGTTCTACGCTATCTTAAGCTGGTTATGTATAAGTGAAAACAGTAGTGACCATACGTGATTCTATCGAATAACTCGCGAGGATTATAATCGTGCTCGGTGAATTGGATCAGTTGGTAGCTGTTACAATTTAAAATGAGCCATTAATAATTTTGGGATAGTCATTAGGCTGTGTTTGCACGTTACAGTGTGTAACTAAAAAATTAAGCTAAGGAAGAAGTTGTTAAGGAATTTAATTGGACGACGAATTACGCAAGGAGACATGAGCTACTGAGAATGGTTCTGAAGGAGCTCACTAGAAAACGAATTCTTCTTCTCTGACAGAATATTATGAGGATGGTCACGTAGAGTATTTCTACCATAACTGCACATACAAACGGTTATCTAAGATGACCAAAGATGTCCTTGGTAAAAATTGAGTCCTGATGACAAATCAAGTTTTTACCATACGTTTTAGCAGGATTCACTGTAAACATGTGTCAATAATGAACTACGGCCAATCAAATTCTTTGGTATTCTGCGATTATTGGCTAGCATGCATGTTATTAGTCTAGAAATTATTGAAATTGAATTTGTGGCCATTCCATTTGATTGTAATCAAGATCTATGCAAACGTGTAGGCGGATCGTGGACATGAGCTATTTCCAATTTGTGCTATTCATGCTGAATACGAGTATGTGCTGCAAATATGTTATTATCAGATAATCCCAATAGGAAGACGGTTTTTGTTATTTATGGTCACATCGGAGCTAGTAGAGCACACGATTAATCATAATAAATATATGGCACCAAGCTGACTTATATATGTGCTTCCGGCAATTAGTTGCATGTTTCTTGACTATATTCGACGATCATTGAAGCTCGTTATGGTGCGTGATGCTGGCTAATTTGGTTAATACAATAGAATTATTAGTTAGAGCAATACAATCATGAAATTGCCCAAGGAACAGCTTGCACAACTACTAGAACAGAAGATTGTGCTGTTACAAAAAGGAAGATGAAGACAATGCCGACCTGTTTTATATTTATCTCTATTTTGGTTTTACTAAGCCAATTAGTCTCCCGTCATTTAAACATCTATAGTCAGAAAATTTCGCTTGATCCAAGCCTTAGTGCACATTGAAAACACTTATATAACATTCACTAACGAGTATTGAAAAATTTATTCGAGAGAAACCCAATTTTAAATAAATAGATAGAACCGTCCAGCAAAGATGTCCTGTAGAATAATTAGCTTGAAATCTCGAAAATAAAACTAGTTTGTTCTTCTTATTGAAGCGTCATCCCGTTCTCAAAATTTCCGTCTTTTCCAAGAATTTTCAACTTTGCATGGGAACTCGTTTATGGAAAGAATGGGAAGGATTGGTTAGAAAAACCATCATCTAATATCAACTGGGTTATCTGGTCTTCACTCGGTATCAAAGAATAGATAATCCTGCATTGTATGTTATTTTATCAACTGTCACCTTTAAGAGAGAATGTCGACACAAACAGGAGCGAGAGAGAGAGATAGGGTCTTGAAGCTTCAAGGAGACAGTATACCCTTGGATTTTCAAAAAATCAATTTTTTTATGATAGATTTTGGTTCAAAACACCTCAAAGAATTTGTTTTAAATGATATAAAATTCGAAATTAATTTTCTATGTTAAATGGTGAAGGTTTCAAACGCAGAGCGTCAAGACCGTATGATCGGTGATTTTCTCGTATGTCGTTCTTCGCGCCTTTCTTTCAGAAAAATCTGCTCTGTGAACATTTTTATGTGTGTAGTTATATATTACATACTTCTCTCTGCTAAAAAGCAGACATTTGAATCTACACAGAATCTATCTGGAAATTCTGAAGCTACACAGCAAAAAGATGACCAGAAAAGACCACAGACTAAAAAAAGCCACCCAAAAAAACCCCTTCAAAAGGTCCAAAACCTGCACAATTGACAATTAAATTAATGAGAAATTTGTCAACAAACATTTGAAAAATTTGTCGCCCACCAGCCTCTCTTGAAAACATACAAAAAGAAGTTTAGGCCGGATATTACCATAAAATTTTCCAAGGATGAAAATCCGCAACATTTTAGGTGCCCGATTGTCGAAGATTCTTGGTGCAAATGGCGTAAAACAGAGGTCACTGGACCGCTGGACTAAAGAGCTATAAACATCCTGCAGCATTAGATCTTGAAGTGCAAGAGGTTTTGAAACCAATTTATGAAGATTGGGTTCCGATGATTTATTGAAGCGTTGTTTGGGCAATAACACTTATGGCAATGAGAGCTACAATGCCTGCCTGTGGAATCTGGCCCCCAAACACACTTTCGCCGGAAAAATATCATCAAACTTGCTGCAAATACTTCTGCATGCATCTTCAATGAAGGATTTATTACGATTTTGAAGATCATGCAAGTTATGGTACTCATAATTGGCCCGCAAGCCATGCATCACATGGAGATTGTTGACGCTGCTCGAATAAAGCAGGGATGTCGCCGTAGCAATGAGGCATATAAAGAAGCGAGGACTGCTCTTAGGGTCAAAAAATCACGTATGGAGGAAGAGCATGAGCAGGAGGAAGGATTATTATATGGCTCAGGCATTGCCGACTAAATTTGAAAATCATTTTGTATAAAAATTATTGTTAAAAACTTTAAAGCGCTTTTTCTAGAAATCACATGCTACGAGTTGGCGGGTGGGATAAAAAAAACTACCGGACTGAAATTTCAATATGTTATTGTACACATATAAATCTATTGAGTGAGCTTCGGATAGAACGATCGGTAAAGTATTTTTTGGTTTTCAAGGGATTTTTTGGTAACTAAAATCAGCTAATTTCGAAAAAAAAACGCCTCCATTTTGTCAATTTTGGCCAGAAAAATTTTCTCTAAGTTCAATCCAAGTGGCTTTAATGCTGATTAAAACCCCGTTTTTATTGTTTTTTTTTTTTCAGATGTTTCAGTGAGCCGAAATCACGCCCTCCGTGAGGTTTTGATGTTATTTTCAAAAACCTGTAGCAGCCAAAAAAACACGTTGAAAAGCCCAAAAAAATTTTATTTATATACTTTTTTTTAATAAATAAAAAATAAAAAAAAATAATATGAAAAAAATAATAATAACATAAAAATAAATATGTAAAGTTTCAGTATGATGATATGTAATTTCATTTTTTCAAAATCCAGGGGTGTACTGCCCCCTTCAAAATGGACTATTTTACCCACATAATGAATGGCCAATATCCGAAAACTATTTCATTTTCAATATCAAGTAAATCGCACAAATAACAAAGCACAACTATAAAAAAATATTTATTTTAATCATATTAAAAATTTTATAAAATTAAAAAAAAATTTTTTTAATTAACTTCAAAAATGAGAAAAATATAAAGCACAGCGTACAAAGATATTTGAAATCATACGAAAACGAATCCCTAACCCAGACGCACACCTGGATTAACGAGCTTATTATTTTGTCCGTTCTGTAGGATTGCCTTATGCAGGTAGGAAGATGCTTATGCTAATATACAGTAAATTAAAGTGCTACGTGGTATATTCAAACAATATCGAACCTATACTCATATCTTCGCACTGATATATTTCTTTATCATCGGATGTATGACATCCTTTGAAGCTGTGCTAATTTACTATAATAACAACCGATGTTTCCATTTACTGATGCAGTTCAGATAGTAAGTCTACGTTTTCGCATTAAGTGCAGTCGTCGCATCGTTTTCACTCTTCTTTCTGTCATTCAACTGATATCCTTTTATATGTGAAAGAGGCATTTTTAATGTGCGAAAGAGCCAAAAGACGCAAGGACCTTGGTAAGGACTATACAGAAAGTAGAAATCGAAATCATATGACCTGAATCATTGTCAAATATTTCTGCGAAAAGTTTCAAGAATGTGCTGGCGCATTTTCTTGGTAAAACAGCCAATCGCCGCATGACCAAAAATAAGGCTGTTTTTCTTTTTCGAATCACGCGTTCATTAACATGGGGGCACTTTTAAGTTCGTACAATGGAGGGTAAGAAGCGAGCACTCTGATATATTTTTCAAATATTCATATTTTTCAAAAAATGTAATGTCTTCCCCCAAAAAATAAGCTGAAACTGCGTGCTTCACTTCTTCATCGGTTGGAACCTTCTTCGCACGGAATAGTTTTTTTAGGACTTCAGGAACAGATGATAACAACCATGACCTAGGTCAGGACTGTGTGGGTAATCCAAAGATTTGAAGACCATTTTATCCATGGTAGCCAAGGTAACACAACACATGTGAGTTGTCAAGCAGAAAGAGGACACCCTTGGTCAATTATCCCCAACTTATCAACCTTTCTATGATGAATGCGTAGTATTCTCCGGTTATTGAGACATTTTAATCGTTGCAATCTTTCAACAGTATCCCTTCTGTGACCCAAAAGACTGTCGTCATGATTTTGCCAACCGAATTTTACCAACATATTGGGTGGTTATGTATCCTTTTTGTATGCTGCATAAACTCTTGTTTGGATAATAATGACCCCAAGTTCGGTCTCCAGTATCAAATTAATTTGAAAGTCACTTCACTACGCTGGTTCAACAACGTGTAGGAACACTCTACGCCACGTTGTTTCTGTGGCGTCGTGAAAATCCCATCTAGCGCTGACCTCTATTATGCCAAGATTATCGTGAAGAATTTTAAAAATCCGATACTCCAACCTTTCATGCAAGTTGTTTTTCTTTATTTTGACATCTTCCAATATTGATTTGTCGACAAATTAATAATCATTTCCGGGTTAGTCTTTTGAATAATTTCCGGAGTATTGACTTCTGTCAGCCGTCCGGGTCTTGGGTAGTCCCTGTGAGTTCCTGTCTTGTTTGATGAGACTGTGCCACTTGAAAACCATTGTTTGACTCGGGCAAGTCCCCTAAAACGGAAGCCATCTCTTCTGGTATAGTTTCTCTTCGTGACCTTCCTAACTTGGTAAGGAACTTCATGATAGCGCTGTCCTCGATTTTTTCCATAATTCACATTTACTACTAGATTGAGATGTTTGTTCGACGGTACTTCAAGGATCACTGATCCGATTAAAAAACACATTGCTTTTTCTTCTGATATTGAGTTAAAGAACGTGTTATCACTCCGCTAATTACATCAGTTAGTAACTTACCTTCAATTCCACGAACACGAAAAACGAAACTTCGTTTCTCAACGTAGTGTGATCGATTAACCTCTTGAAGAATTGTCGATAACCCTACCTACTCACAAAATATCCAAATGGCTATTACATCGGTTTATTATAATCTTTGACAACAACTTCAGCTTAAATACCGTCAAAAACCACCAGGAAGTGGTGACTAGACTTCAAAACTGTTGGTTATCCAAAAATTGGATAAAGAACTCTTAGTGTCATTCGACGTCAAGGCCCTTTTCCCGATTATTCCGGTAAGAGAAGCATTGGTTCTACTGGGACAGTACCTTTTGGCAGCGAAAAAAATCCAAATGACCTGGGGTGGAGAAATGAGCTGCGTTACATAAAGAAGCTCACACATCTATATATGAATGAGAACTACTTCACCTTCAGAGGACGGTATTTCGAAGGTACATGTGGGGTAGCTATGCGAATCCCGCTATCTGCGCTCATCAGCGACATCTTTATGAAAAACATCGAGACAACTCTGGAAGCACTAGGTATGTTACCTAGATTCTGGATCCGGTATGTCGACGATGTGCTGGCTATGGTGGGCAAGGACAAACTGGAGTAAACACGAACTGGCATAAACTCTATCCCTAAGAATATATAGTTCAGCATGGAACCTGAAAGCGAAAACACTCTAGAGTTCTTGGATATAAAGATCACCAGAAATAATGCAGAATTCCAATTTGGCATACATAGGAAAACAACGCTGGCTCAGAGGACCATTCCTGCGACTTAGTCACATTCATTTGCCCAAAAGATAGCACCATACCACAGCATGATATTTCGGATGCTGACCATCCCATTATAGAACAAAGAAAGTCGCAGAAAAGAAAACTACAAAATGACGAGAGTAAAAATCAACGGATATAGCAATGATGTCATCCAAAACATAATAGCCAAAAAAGAAATCCCACGCGAAGGACTAACAACTCTCTTTTCACAAACCAAACGGTTAGAGGCCACCAGAAGAGCAGCTGTTAGACATACAAACATCACAACAAAATTTAAAAAAAAAATACTCAAATCGGTAAAAATAGATGTCATACCAACTTGCAAAAAATTTAAATTAGAAAGCCGATTCATTTCCGTAAAAGACCTACCTAAACTAGAAGAGCGGAATGGAATATATAGCATTACTTGTCCTGAATGCAGCAAGTGTTATATTGGACAAACAAGGCACTCAGTTATGGTTCCTTCTAAGGAACATTTGAGCGAAGCTGACAACGCAACCAAAAAAAACAAAAGAAAAACACCGACATCAAATCATCCGTAGCCAGACACATAGTGAAGACAGAACACACGATTACGATCAAGGTCCTGAAGGTGATTCGCTAGCTACGCCGGATACAACAATTAGACACTGTAGACACTGTAGAGAGTCTGGGAATCTATAAAACCAAAAAAGACAACGGAATCAACGATGATTTAGGCAACGCATTTTAACCTCTCTTTAAATTCCTGCATCCCTAGTTAGTTTTTCAATTAAGATGTGTTATACATTATACATTGATCATAAATTTACCCTAATTAGTTTTTAAATGCCATTAAAAATAAAATTTTGAACAAGAACTTTTATGAATGGATCTTCTGAAAACTGTTAATAATAGTAATATATATAAAGTGTTGCAGAAAAAATGTTTGTAGTAGCCACTGAGGAAGAACCCACAATAGGGTTCGAAATACGTACCTGGAAAATAATACAATACTCTATGGACACAGGTGAAATTATTGTTTTATTTTATAATTAACTCTTGAAGAACGTTCGTGCCGGAAAACATCGTCTTAATTTTCCTGTCACTTGACGTGATTTTTGTCATTTGACAATTTTCAAACGAGCTTTCAAATCGAGAGTCGAGTTCAAATCGAGAGCTTGTAAATTAAACGATTTCTGGGCTTTTCTGAATTTTCTGAGATGTAGGAGAGAATGTTTTTTCCATGTAATAGAGTATGCAAGACCATTGTATTTGATTACAAAAATTAAAAGAATGTCAACTTGCATCCCTCCACTCGTTGGTCTTCATGTCCCCTCTCCAACAAGTTTTTCTTACAAATACGAGTACCAAGTCAACTGGGCAAATGGGTGTTTTTCGAAATGGTATCGCTAGTTAGTGATTGCGCTATGTTGGAACAAAGTTTAATCAAATCAAAGAGAAAAGAGCTTCTCTGGCATAGCTGATTAAATGTGAGTTTTGACAAACATTAACACCATATTAAGGGAAATTTGTGACTTGATAACGTAAAAAATGGTCATGTTTTGAAAAACAACTTCTACAAAGCCAGTGCGCACTGCAACTTAAAAACTCTTTGTTGCCTCCTGGAAGACAAGTTAAACCTTTGATCGAATGATAAAACTTTATTATCATAATAGGTGGTCATTAGTGTAAACTGAATGCACGTTGCTCCTGTTTCACGTAAAATCAGTGGCCCAACAAGGTCAATTCTCCAACTTTTAGCAGCCAAATCCGAGAAGACCGCTTTGTAACCAAACAATTAACCAAGATACGTTGGCTAAAGGAATGGCAGATCGCACCATACCCGCCCCCCCCCTCTCCCGTAGATCATTGTAAACGTGCATGACATAGTGCAGAAAGGCTGGAAGGCTGTCAATTTCCCGCCGTGCACAAGGACATGGCCTTCGATTTGACGAATCTTGCGTCGGTAATTTGGCATATTATCTGTTTGAACAAACTCTTGTGTATTGAATCAAAATATTTGGTTTGGTGAACTTTTTTGAAATTCTATGCAAAACAAATTTCCAATCCTCTTAAAATGTTTGCGTAAATTTGCAATACAAATATAAATTGAATTGCGCTTTTAAAATTTGCGTATCATAGGAATCGCCCGAGAGGCTACGCACTGTTTGCGGCCATCCTATAACACATAAGATCCGTGTGAGATTACGATGATCCATGAGCCCAAAGCATTTGATCACGGTCAACACTGTTTATTTCCTGACTCAACTTTGAAGCGATTGGATGAGGACCCAGTTTTGGTCAAAAAAACCATCTTTACCAACGAGGCACGTTATCGGATGAATGGCCAACCGTCACCAAAGTTAATTTTCGTATATAGAACGACGTCAATCCACACAAGGGTCACCAGTTGGTAATGCATCCTCAATAAGTTTTTTTTGGGTCTATTTGGTTAAAATTTGGACGTATTTTCGATCCGCGATTTTGACATTGGTCCTTACCATTTCGAAAATGATGTTGATGATGCCATCACCATCACCAGCGAGCGTTAGGGTACGAGAACACTGATTTCTTTCGGTCGAAATTGAATGATATGGAGGTAGATTTGGTTCCAGCATGTTGACACTATGAGGTGCACAGTTTACGCTAGGGTAGACATTCTGCATGAACAATTTGGAGTACGGTGATCTCTCGGAGAAATGATAATAATCAAACCAAGATCGTGGGATTTGTCCTCGCCAGAATTTTTTTGTAAGGCTTCTTGGAATCGCAAGTCTATACCAAAAGTTCGAAGCAAGTCGAACCAATCGGCACCAAAACCCAAAGTCAGGAGAGTTTATGCGATATCGTCGATAAAAATTCGGTCGCTCATTAGCATGCTCCGATAAAAAGCAGCGACAGCCATTAGATTCATTTTATATTCCATACAGAATGACGTGCATAGGTCTTACAAACAAAAAATTATTTCAATTATAACGCACACAATTTTTGATTCCACATTAACATTGACCCGTCCTTATTGAAAAGCCCTTTATCGTTGACTGGTATTCTATTGACATATTGATAAACATTGATGGCAATTCCGTATGAATTAATAGTATTTACAGAGTCATAAGGTCTGCCGTCAAATTTTCTCTCCCGTATGATTACATCAGTAGGTCTTTAGCCTTGACAGAGTTTTAGAAGCGCTAGTAAAGTAAGATTTAAAGATCTTCAAATAAAAGTAGAATTAGTTACTTCATGCAGCGTACGTAACGGTTTCACTTACCTGCATGTTCTTACATAAAAAGAAAACCACGAGTCGTTAAAGAGTAACAACGTGGAAACGATAAACCACACAAAACATTCTTGACCTCAACATCTTCAATTACACCGATTGCACGAGCAGATGAGCGTCTAATCAAACATCATTTCAATAATTCTTCCCATATCCTATTTTCGTGCACATGTACCATCTGATACTCAAATCTGCAATCTGGGATTGAGATGTTAGATAGAATGGAAGACTAACGTAACTTAATCATGCTGATCAATTCACATATTTTCCTTGTAATTCATTTAAAATAGTTTTCCGGCGACAGTTTGTGCTGGAATCAAATGCGTGGTGGTGTATGCTGTGCTGGCGGACATGAGGACTAAACACAACAGGATCAACGCATATGGAGCCTAGTCGGGAAGTTTTGGTCGTCCTTTTTGGTGGCTTCACTGGAGAGAGGCATTGTTGGATTGCTGGATTGTCTTTTGAGCTTAGTTAACAGCTGACTTCGTCGCAGCCTGCACTGTCCATGAGCTCATTCTTCGAAAGCCTTCAATCATGTCCGCGTAATTCTTTTGAAAATTACACGAAATTTACCGTACTTACAAGATATCACGGCCGATCTTGATTTTTAACGTCATTTTTATGCCTCACGTAGAAACAATCAAACATTTCAAGTCCAACAGAAAACAATTAGTAGCTTTTGAAATTGCATGGCGGCGATTTTTTCTCGTTGAGTTAATTCATCATTCATCTCTCCTTGTGGAATGGAGCATCATCATCCATCGTCTTAGGTCTTCAGTCTTTGTCGTGCATGCAGACATATCACAAAGAATATCTTTCTCTGCACAGTACCTTATCTGTATCTGCATTTTTTCATGGACAGCAACAACAAAAACAACAACAACAACAACAAGAACAATAAAAGGTAAAAATAGCAGTGGATCAATAAAGTGAGTTCAAAGCCCGAACCGTTATATGTGGCCTTTGCGGCCGTTTGGAAGTTTGGATGTGGTACCAGTACCATCATCATCATTCTTCTTCTTCTTCGTCTTCGTATTCCTTTGGTTAGATCTGCTGCTTGCAACAAACAATCAAAACGGTACAGTGCCAATAGTTTTAGACACTTTGTGCTATGTTGCCTCATCCACATCTTCCTCCACGCCAGCTTCAGATAGATACTATAGATACATTTTCGTCGTTGCCTTCTAGATGGATCTTATTCAGGCTCGGAACGAGGCATTCCGGGTACGGAATGAATGGAAGCTGAGCACAATTCCATGCTGAAGAGATGGATAGAATTGATTAAATGGCAATTATTCGAATCGCTCCCGGTTGGGGTTTCATGTCATTATATTCTTAGGATCACAGCCGGCAGGGGTTACCTTTCGAACGTATTTGATACCACGTTTGTACAACCGAAATTCTGTGCTCAACTTGTAAGGATCATGTTCTCTTTGATATTTGCTTGGGAAGCTTGAAGCCATTCAGTGATCCGAACGAATGTTCTTTCCTTCTTTGCTGTAAACTCACTTCAAAATGAAAAGAGTCTTCCCTTCTGTGGCTTGCAGGGTCAAACTGAATTGTTACCACGTCAAATTCGGGAACATCTCCTTCCGGCGAATCTCATCAGAAAGATGAGGGAACCGTATAGCTCCGAACTGATGACGCGACTCCTAACACGGAGAGATTCCTTGCTTGAAAACAACTGAATATCGAAACGCGCAAACACTAATCCTTGCGCTAATTCAATAGTATTTTAATTTCGAGACGTGCAATTCGGGTGCAAATGTAATTCGAACAATTTAATTGAGACGAAATCTCCTGACCCGTGCATCTGAGCCACACGATGCCTACCAACACGAAGGAGCCTCCGCATATTCTATCAACTTTGTTGTTCGTACGTTAACATGCAGCAGTTTGAATTGCAGATGCCTTCAGACCGTTCTTCGTGTAAGGAGTGTTCGATATGAGATCAAATGGGAATCGTAAGGAAATTTTGTTTTCTTCTTCTAGCATTTCTCTAACCATTTTCATTTCCAAAGTTAATTCTTAATTGGATTCTTTTGTGAACCCCATGAACCCGAACGAATACTCGTTGAGTGGAAGCACATGAGATCCGTATGGACTGGATGATAGTGGTAGCTCGCACCTTAGTCCACCTATGCAACTATCGAAGCTGATTATAGGTTCAAAGAAATATAATAGAGTTTGTAAACGAACATGAAACTATTTGGCCCATTCGCTGGGTCCAGTTACGTGGTGTATGCAGAGGTGCTTATCCATCGCATGAGAATTAACTAAAATTAATGGTGTTTTTGCCATTAAATGCATAATATAAATGACCAGTAATTTTCGATTCAATCAGACGAGGCTTTCTGCTTCGATGTTTGTCGTTCTTCGCATTTTGTGGGAATCTCCGTTTGATTTCAATGCACAAATTACTATTTGAAATGATGGAACTTTTATTGGTTTCGTACTGACTTAGACTAATGGAATTTCTATGGTTCTAAACCAGTAAGTTCTCTCTTCGAACTTTGGAATATATTTCAATCAGCGTCAGTGAGTCCTTCAAACCCTGGCGACGTAGAATGCTTTTCGTTTAAATTAATTCGCACACGCAAAAATTCTTTGGCGAAGTTAAGGGTGCTGGAAAGCATAAAGAAAAGATCCGCGAGAGTTGTCCCATATTTTCGAAAAAAACCGAGCAGTTTCGATAAAATAGTGCTCTCAAATTCTATTTAGTCTTCTATTTATTCTTCTTAATTACTCTTTAATATAACCTCAGGAAACTAAATCAGGAAATAAATCAGGAAACGTTTTATTGTAAGGACAGTTTAGCATGAACCTTCCCTAAATTTCTTCTTTTCTTCCCTGAATTTTTAATTTTTGAATAAACTATTGAATGTGTGCAAAAGATGGTTTCAAGAAAGAAAAAAAGGTTTCTCCATATGGATGTTCTTTGCACTGTAAATCCAAAATCCTTGATCCCGTTTCAGCAGCAGGTCGCACTTTGTAAATTACATGAGCATTTGCATTATTATGTTCAAACTAAAGTGGTAAGATAAAGATGGAAACTGACAAAGGGCAAATTAGGCATTTATACCCATACGAGTTTGTTCTTGAAGATCGCGCAGCGCAGGTTCGCTGGAATATTTTTGTGGAGGAAATTTGCTAACAGAAAAAGCATGTCAACGGAAGGTTCAACGCTTTCGTGATGGCGAAACATAGTTTAAGATCCATCACCATCAGCCCGCGGTCAAAACAAACGATAGATGGTGATCTGTGGGAAGTTATACAAGGAGTTGATGATATGTGTATCCTAGACTTATTGGTGAGCTTCCAGGTCCGCACGACAAGTATAGACAGAAGAATCCATACTCTAAAATATCTAGTAAAGTTGGATGTTCGGGTACCTCACGAACTTTCACAAGGAAACAAGGAAGACAAAATGGCTCACTGTGAGTCCAAGAATTGGAAGTATTCCACGTCCACAAAACTAGGGTTTCAAGAAGAATCCATACACTAGGATAGCCAGTTATGTTAGATGTTCGGGTGCCCCGCGAACGTGCCCAAGAAAGTAAGGAAAACAGAATGGCTTGCTGTGTTTCCCATCTTGCTGGTCAAACTAATGAAAGGGTTTTCCGAAGAACGGTTGCTTGAAATTAAAAATGGGTCCTGTACAATAGTTTACATACTACAATTAATACAATGGAACAGTTTCCAAAAGAAAGTAATCACAAGCATTCATTACAAAATGAGGCTTCCAGGGAATGGGCATACAGGGAAGGTCTCATTGTCTGTTTGGTGGGATTTCCTGGGAAGCATTAATTGGGAGCTTCCGCGAAGGAATCAAACGTTAATTGCGGACTTGTACCGTCAACAATTGGAGCGGTGATAAGCGTCTTCTTAATCAAGTTAATGTCATGGAGTCATCTCTCTCTATGGGAATGCTGGACTCCACTCGGCTGCAATTACCTATCGCATATTAACGCAGATTTTCTAGAAGCTTTTGCACCACACACCAAAGCCTGCCGATCATGCTCCAAGCACTTGTTCCTGGACAACTACCTACAGTGACGGATAGGCAATACTCAAAGAAACCTCCATACAGGACTAGCAAACTTTTTAGAGGACAAAGAAGATTTCTAATAGAGGCGGGTAAAGCAACTTCCCAGAAGTCCAGCAAGTCTTCAAACAGGTCATGGATAGTAGGTTATTTTATATTAGATTTTGTTAACTATAAACTATAAACTGTACCTTAATGTTTGCTTTCCTTCTATAACCTTTCGTTAAGGCATGAGGTTTTCCAATATGAGGTCTTCCTACTGTATATTGCATTTTGATATGAAGCAAAGAAGGTCAGTGAGTAAATTATCAAGTTTGTTGATGGGGCCAACGTCGCCAAGTTCATGCAATCTTTGAGACATGAAAAGGAAAGTCTTATTCCGAGTTTTTCTCAAATATCTATTGCGTGTTAGGAGTTGAAGAACTGGGAGGGCTCTTTCATGGTGATTTTTGCTTCGTTTATAGCATCTGTAACTATTAATGTCCAGATGTATCACTCAGTTGGATTCGTGATTTAATCTGTGAATTATTTATCGTTAAAGATAAGGTTGTCTAGTCTGGTTCGTTAAGAAATATAGGGTATGAAATGGAGTACTACTGTATAACTAAGTTGGCTTAATTGCTTTGTTCCGTTATATTTGTCCACAGTTTCTAGTCAAAACTTCTCTTCTCTTCCCTTCTCCTTTATCCTCTTTTATTCTCATCTCTCCTCTTCTCTTCTCTTCTTTTCTTTTCTTTTCTTTTCTCTTCTCTTCTCTTCTCTTCCTTCTCCGCCTCTACCCTCCCCTTCTCTTCTCTTTACATTTTTTCGCTTCTAAATTTTGCTCTTTTCTTCTATTTTCTTTTTTATCTTCTATTCCCATCTCTGCGCTTCTCTTGTCTTCTCTCCTCTTGTTCCTCCTTCTCTGCCCTTCTTTTTTCTCTTCTATCATCTTCGTGCCCGTACTTCTTTGTTTTTTCTTCTTTACCTTTCTCTTGTCTTTTAGTTTCCATTTTGATTTCTTTTCTGGTCTTCTATTCTCTTCCCCTTCCTTCTCTTTGCTTCTCTTATCTTCAATTTTCTTTTTCTTCTCTTTTCTTCTTTACTCTTTGCTTCAATCGTGTCAGGTTCTGGCGCTATGCACTATTCTAAACTAATCTTTTTTGATTTTCGTTATTTCACGAAAAGTTGCTATAATGTAGCGTCGATTGTACAACACGTTTGAAAATAGGGTGCCTGTTTTTTAAATTAAGGCGTTTTTTGTGGTTTCCCTGGAGAAATAGACTTACAAAGATTCCAGAAACTAGTGACTTTTTTGTTTGTTGATGTTTTGATTAGGAAAGTCAGGTGTTAATCCTTGTTACTAAGCTATACTGTTTCAGTTTACCTGTAAACCTTGTATTGTCAGGATTGGTTGTATCGCATGAATGCACATTAATGGATTGTTTGCTGGCTTAAAGTAATATCTTCTTCAGGGCTGCATGAACAAAATATACCACTGTCATCGGCATGAATATTTACTTGGACATTTTCGGGTAACTGTGGTATATCCACCTCGTTAATGTTGTATAATATGGGTGACATTTGTGATTCTTGTGGTATTCCAGCTCCAATTGGCCGAAGGTTCTACAAGCTTCAATAGACCGCTAAACAAAAAAATCCAAAGATGGGCTAAACCAAAAAATGGCTGCACATCATTGAAACAGCCAAAAGTATGTGCTCTCTTCTTTTCCTCTTCTCTTCTCTTACTTTCTTTCTCTCGAATTCCCCCGTTTCCCATCTGTTGCCTTGTATCGCAAGGAAAGTATACATACGCATTTCAGCAGTGTGCCGTCTGCATTATACTTTTTCGTTATGCTTTAAATTTTGAAAAATCGAAGTTTAAAATCTGTAAGAATGGTGTAAATCTTTCCATAGGCGTGGCTAGTTTTGCGCAAGAAGTGAGATGATCATTTTTTCCACGCTTTCGGGAACCTTTGCACTTGGAACATTTTTCTTTGATATTATCAGTAAGTTTCTGTAGAGCCAAAACTGTGAGCGTGGCATAACCGGACGATTTTCTTTTCATTCTTGCGTGTATACATTTTCACATTCTTGAAACTCCACTCTCCTGAAAGTCCATTGGTCTCAAAAAATTTCGCGAAGAATGTTTGCTTCGCAATGTTCGTGCACTATTGTTACTTATATTTCCCTGATCGTCAATTTTGGAAGAGGACCCAAAGGAGAGTTTTCGCATCTAAAGTGTGTCTGCAAAATATGTAATAATTGCAAATATGAACCGTCAATACAGCTTCTTCTGCGTTTTGAAACATATGTGGACTTATTATTTGGTCAGTGTATAATACACATTCCGCGGTCAATTTAATGAATGAAATGGAGGTTTAAGATATTTTTCAACCCAAAGTTGGTAATTTTGCTTGTTGGCGTATCAAAAAAGATGTAATGCGTGTAGACGTTGGAGTCGTCACGGTGAAGACACCATAACGAGTCAGTCTCGCACCGTCATCTGGACGTGACGTCCTAGAAGCATTGGAACCATTTGCATCCTTCGGGTCAACTGTTCTGTCACTCGAAACTTCAGTGATTTGTCAGCTGCTGGTGGATTACTGCTGTACTGCGAGGTATTCCGAGTGAAAATCGGACCACAAGTGAACTTTTGCTCCGGCTCCATAATGGAACCAGCCACCGTAAGGGATGATTTTTTCCGTACGCAGGACATCAAAAATAAAGAAAATAACTTGGCTTGAAACCTTTTTTAAAAGTCTATTTCGAATGTCAAATTTCCCTTAGATCTCCCAACGACTGGCCCAGATGTTGCTGTTAATATTTTTCTGATTGACCATATGTTCTATCAACCACTTGCCTTTACATCAATCCCTTTTTGTATTCCTTTCTTATGACACACACATAACGTGTATGGGGGCTTATGTCCTTATGTGTATAACACACATGAAGACATTCAGATCAGACCATATTGGCTTCAACAAGTCGGGACAGTGTCAGAGAAATAGTCATTTCACCACTGGGAATAGCGTTGATGAAACAATTAAGAGCTAACTAGACAACCGGAAGCACGAAACGAGGGTCCTTTGAATTCGGAACGGAAGAAAATGACGAACGTCGAAACAAATTGCAAGGAGCAACCAGCACAGGTTTTCATGAAAAGCAACTGAGGACAGGTTCGTGTTTGCTATGCACTTGATCCACTGCCGTACTACAAGCTAATAATGGACCGGAGGACTGAGCATATGTAGCGTGAACACCGACAACATGTCGATAGCTAAGAAAACTGAAAATTGAAAACTTTTTCTTTTGGCGGCAATCCTGTTGGGATCGCCACACCTGAGAGGTGAACTCTAACCGGTGATATAAATCACTGGTTGACGCAGAGGGAAGCTGGGTAGCTTCAATCGTGTTCTACACCTCCTCCGCTCCCTTCAGCTGAAAAATGGACTCCACTAACCGAAGGCCCCAACAGGCAAGGAAATGAAAGCCTAGCCCGATGTAATGTGATAACTAGTTTCAGGCGGGGTTGGCAGGTTGACAGGGAGTTGTTTGTAGGTTATTCCAGTAGTTTCTAGTCTAGAGGCACTCAGTCAAGGCGTAGGAAGCCTTCATCACCTAACGACAAAATAGGGCCATCAATGGTGACTGTTGTATTTATGAATCCTGGGTTACAAACTTCATGGTCAAATAAAGATCTGTACTTTGAGCTCTGCTACAGATGTTGATATCTTGTCAATATTCGCTTAAGAGGCTAAGATCAATGTATCTTCGAATGCAAAACATAGAAGACTCCGTATTTTGAATCTCAGCCATAGTTAAGACCTCTAAAATATTTGACGACTTGTAATCCAGCTTGCATTGTCCTTTATCGTAGATACGAGTTCACGGCCACATTCGCAAGGAATTTCCCCTTCACATCGCTTAATAGAAGGATCAACAATTTTTGAGCGATTAACTTTCCAGCAAGAGGTGGTAAAACAATTTGTAGATACAGGAAATTGTTTTCGATTGTTTTATAACAGCTCGCCATCAGTGAAAGTACTACTACAAGTATATAATTTACTCCAAACTACCACAATCTTCTGGAGCCATTCACTGAAATTGCTATACTCCAGCAGTCACACATGTCCATACATTAGCAGCGCAAATGAACCATTTCAGTATTCAATTTACATTTAAATTTTCTTATTATAAATCCATCTACTGTCTGGTTGCATAGCAATATCTAGTCGAAAGATACATCTTGTTTAAGTAAACTACTATCGATTAAATCTGTAGATCCTTTTTTCCTCGATGTTTCTTCACTAGCTCCGGTAGGCACCAGTCCCGAAGCTTAGATCAACGTTAAGAAAGAAGAAAAACAAAAAACCAAACAGCAACAGTTGTAAACATTCGCGCTATGAATGCAATTCGCTTTAGTATGCATTTCCACTTTGTTAATGTGTTTTGAATGGGACCTTGTTAAGAATATTATTTCCTGAACACTATCCGCTTTGAGTGCGATTTTCACGATTTTCCAATTGAATGGTGGCTATGAAAACCACAATTTATAGAAAATTGAAGCTGGCTTGGTGTGAATGAATTTGATTGTGCCAGAGCTGAGGATGGTTGGTGATAATTTTGGTGAATTGGCAGTTGAATGAAATAGGAAGTGTAGCCGCAAAGGTGTTAACTTTAACACTTACCTAATGATGCTTTGTGTTGAGTTTTTGGAAGATGTTCATTGCAATCGCACCATATCGAATCTGCGCTGCCTCAATTGGAATTTAAAATTTCACAATCGATTCAAGCGATTGAGCATAACAACTGCATTAAAAGTTCATTAAAATATAATAGCAAACCATTCGTACATGGGTCACGCTAAATTTTTAGCCATAGCACTCAACTCAGTTCTTCCTGGCTACCATCTGATTATGCCACAAAATAGTTGTTGGAATTTAAATTGACATAGTGCTACTGAATAGTGAATGTGTTCGAGTGGTTTTATTCAAAATGGGAATTTTTAAAACTTACGTGACCATGGAAATTGCCTTTTGGATTCTGAAAACAGAAACTAATTCTTCTCTCGTGAATTTTTCGTTTACCGGGGCATCAACAATCACAGCCACTAGTTGGCATTTTCGTTGTGAATTCGTCTTATTCTAAGAGCTAAGATTCAGGCTTACTGCATGAGTCCAAGTCAGACCTAGAATTCTACTTCATCATCTGACTTTATTATGTAATGATGTCCTTTGTTAAACGTGATTCGTCCCAATGAATGCAGTGGTGCACAAGAACTCCTGATTGCTCGAGCCAAGTGGTGAATACTTATCTTGGAAGGAACTAGGAACAATTCAAATTCTCACTCTATGATGTTAATCCTACTAAAGAGACATTTCCATAGCTCCTTAGATTCGATTGGGAAAGTAGATGACGACGCTCAACCTTTTAGAGGGAATTATTTGGAATGCTATCGATCGTAGTGTCGCGGTCAAACCAAAATTATTCAAAAGTATTCAACTGGACGATGAGACGTTGAAACGAATCCACAAATGTATAATCCAAAAAAGGAATACTTTGAGGCGAAAATGGCAAAGTTCGAGAGACAGGTCTACCTGTATTCGATCATAAATTCGGTTTCTTCGGAACAACCACTGGAACTCTCGATGCTTGACAACCTTTTGTATGGCTCTCAAAACGTTTGGAGACTAAATCAAAGATTGAAAGGGAACCCAACGAGTATTCCGTACCTTTTAGAAGACGTGGAAGTTAGAAAACAATACTACAGCCAAGGCAAAGCAGCGAATACCTACGTGAAATACCACTGTTTAACATCAGGTTACGCCGACGTAATCATTGATAAATAAGTCTGTTAATTGCCTCCCCATACCAACAGCAATACCCCTTTCAGAGAGAGTTAATCCCAGTGAAATAGAAAAATTGCCCCAAAACCTGAAACCCGATAAAGCTCCAGGTTTTGATTGAATTCCCAACAAAATTTTGAAAAATTTACCAAAGGAAGCAATAGTACATCTATGTCATTTATTCAATGGTTGCCTCAATTTATATTGTTTTCCAGTCAGATTGAAGCAGCAGTAATTCCTCTCTGCCAGGCAGAGATCCTTACGTGTTTACCAATCACAAGCCTATAAGCTTTTTACCGGCTCTGGGAAAACTTTTTGAAAATCTGATCGTGAGACGATAAGCGAACTTTGTAGAGATTCACAATATCTTCCAGAATTTACAATTTGGCTTTCGAAACAACTATTCATCAGACCCCTAGCTTTGTCGTCTATAGGGCGAAATAAAATCAGCACTTAGGCACAACCTCTGTAGGTATGGTAATGTTAGATATTGAAAAAGCCTTCGATACTGTTTGGCACCGAGGTTTTCTAAATAAACTTGTTGTTGTTGTTGTTGTTCTATATAAACTCTTCATTTGTTACCATATTTGATTAATCTGATTGATTCCTGTCTTAATGACAGAACATTTCACGATAAAATACAAGAGTTCAAATCTAGTCGTCACAAGGTACCAGCTGGAGTTCCTCAAGGTTCGTGTCTCCGTCCAACGTTATTCAACATTTTCACAGCAGATATGCCAGCGCTAATCAACTGCTCAATAGCCAGTTTTGCTGACGAAATCTGCTTATATACAGTGTAATCTGATCCAGGTGAGAACACTCAAATTCTCGAAAGAAAACTTGAGAAAGTCTTTCAGTTTTTTCATCGATGGAGAATCAAAGTAAATATTGCTAAGCGTTAACACTCCGGATGGCCACCACGAAAAAAGAGATACGGATACCTCATGTAGCTAATAATGCTATTTTTTGTAAGAAAGAGAACATGCAAATTGATCGACATGGGTGAGAGAAGAGATCGAGATGGCTGCGGAATGTTATTCTTGTCTAACAGTATCGATAAGCTATTGAGCTTGGCTACAAATTTTGAAAGAAAATTGATTCATATTTCCCCGGGCGTTCATCGTTTCTTCCTTCCTTCAACCAATTACGTTTACAAATATCAATGAATTTAGCGAAATTAGCTTGAGTCCCATTCGATGAGAAACTTGTTCGAGCTTATAGTGCTCGTAAGTTGTCATACCGTGGCTCAAAAGTCTAAGGGGATAATTGCACGGACATTGCATGTATTTCAGGTACAGCAAAGTGTTTCCAAACACCGTAAGGATGGTGTGTTTATCCTGGTATCAGCTATTAGAATCATTTCAATTGTTAGGACTAACTCATATCCTGCAAGAAATGATCTCGTACTGTCATAGACAAATAAACTATGTCCAATTTCCGAAGTACCAGAGACACAGAAGCTGCAACAAAACCAATAGGACCAAGTGAGAGAAAAATGTGTTGTACGCTCATAATGGATTGCGTGACTAAGAGCATGAGAAACCTCCTGAAAATTTACGAAAATTAAGCAATATTATAATAAAGACAATGACAGCGCCAATTCTGTAAACTCCAAACGCACAAGAGCTTAAAAAAAAATGCAGAATAATATTCAATTAAGTGTCAATCTAAGTCAAGATGATATCCAGTTCACGTCAAACCAGCTCTAGGAAAAACGATGTTATTCTGGTATCTAGTTGTGTTGAAAAATTGGTGTAGGCCCATGTTTTGTCCGACTTAGTTAAGTTTGATCATTAAAAAAAATTTCATCCTAAATTTAAACCGGATTTTGCGGACGATTTTTGCATACAGACTCTAAATTTACAAATTAAACTACAAATCCTTGATTCAGACAGCCTTATAACTATAGAGGTGGAAGAAGACGCTCTCAAAATGCAGGATCAGGATCTGCGAATTTGAAAACTTCTTTACTTCACCAATCTTTTGACGAAAGTGGAAAGCTACAGTTAAGCTCAATAAGTCAACTAACCAGGATTTAGCAGGCTTCATAAGGGACTCAATCGTAATGCAAGGATATAGAGGATGGCGCTTTGGCTAAATAGTGAAAGGCGATTGAACGGATGTGAGCATCAGATGCCATTTGCTTCGATCCTTATTCTTCTTTTTGTTGGATGCAAGTCACTTTGAAGCCAAGGTTGGAGGACGAATTCAGCAAGAGATCAAATCAACAAGACAAGAAAGAGTTGAATTCGGCTCATAAAAAACGCAATGGCATTTGTTACATGAAACTACAGCTGTCACTTTTAAAGCAAAGGATTGTTTTCTTGCTAAGAATTGATTTAGAAATAGAGACTATCATTTGAGGCAAGTGAAGAAGGAACCCAATTTAATGGCACGATACTTTGGTATGCGAGTCCTGAAACAGATGAACAGCAAAAATCCTCGGAAGTTCCGGATCAGCTCATGATCTGATTGAGAGTATGTTAAGACTGAATCCACAAGCTTTTATAACCTAGTTTTTTCAAATTGAGTTGCTTTTTAGTCTATCTTGCATGAAAAACGTGTGACCTACGCTTTCCTGCGTTCCTCTGATTTCTTGAATCATCTGAAAAACACAGGCAATTACCCCCCAACATTTTCCTCATACGGAAGATAGGCCAAATTCGATTGATCTTTTTAAAGATTAAAAGTGAACTCTTTTCAATTACTGCAGAGGGCGATATGTAGTGCTTCGAAGGGTAATGGATATACTTAAAAAAAACCTGCGGGCGAACATTTTATGCGAGTAAATCTTCCCATTCCCATTCCCATCATCTTCGGTAGATTTTCGGCACAGAGGAAGGAAGGCTTACTTGCTCAGTGATTCCTTTTTTCCATGCGCTCTTTCTGGGAGAAGGATTTTCTTGGGCCGAAGATATTCTGCTTGCTGAGACTCATGAGGTGCTGCCAAAAGAAATGTGGCTCGAAATGCTCACTAGCTGGATTTTGGTCAGGAAAGCGAAGGTACTTAGTCCATCACCCAGTTGGTTTTTCCTCTCGTAGTTCAACTCGTAGAGAAAAAGTTGCATCACCCTTATTTATTACTTTTAGCTGTATGATGGGTAAATAAAATCGGAACTCCTGAAGTTCTTTTAAGGATCTATAAAACCAAAGATGAGATGCGCAGTATGGACACAGTATTTCACATCCATCATATTCCTTGCTGACGAATGTAAAGGCATCAAATAGCGTGGAAGAAGTAAAATACTTTGCTAAAAGGGAATGGGCATTTTTTATTTATCAAGAAGAATATGGCTCATAAAGTAGGTAGACTGCATTTTCCATTAGTAAGCTAGAGGCGTGGCTAAGCCGTAAACATTGCAAGATGATTCTTTTATGCGGCAGCTCTCAATGTATGGGTACTTTTGACTTTACTGGCATAAGGCTGGAGAGCGACAATCACAACACGGCTTCCTTTGCAAAAGGTTCATGGATAACGTATTCCCATGTGTCAGGTGGATGAAGCCCTTTGCATTTTCTCCTAATTTACGAGGTCTTAGCATTGAAGGATGAACGACACATCATAACTTGTGGTCAATACTCTTCTTACAGACAATGGTCTTTGCTCGCTCGATGCCAAAAAACATACATCCCTTTGACAGTGATCTTTCTCTTCTCAATAATTGCCGATTGAAAATGGTATCTGCATACCCTAAACGGACAATTCATTGTCGAAAAGACGCCTAATCTAAATTGGAATCGAAATATTGTCACTCAACAGCTTTGAGTCAGACGCTCAAGCTGACAGAGGAATTGGGACTAGCCTGAAGAATTGGAGGTACTGGAAATTCTCCTTCCAGGGTGAAAATATTCTCGACTTTCTGTCTGATAGAAACAACTTCTGAGATTATTTATGGTAGAGGCAGGTTTAGAAAGCGTTTCAAAGAAGTTTCTATTGCAAAACAAAGTATCCTAATCAAGAAAGTGACATTCATAATTCAACCCATATCTTCTACTGAAACCTTTCTACCTTCAAACTTTTTATCTCCTAATTTCGGCTTGTTATTCACATCACAGTTTAGCTTCGAGGTTAGCCTCATTAGCTTTGCGTAGCACCTGGTCTGAAGTGTTAAACTTTCCCTCATTATCCTTATTAAGTTAGCGTTAATTAAGTTACCCGTTCAGAAAAGTAAAAATTTATGTTTTCTTTTGGGCTTTTCAGATCTTCTGGTCTACGACTCTTTTGTAAGGACGCAATTCAGCTACCTGTACGGTTTTTTAGGTTAATGAAGGTCGGGTAGTCGGGTCGTAGGACCAATACATCACTACATACTCGATTAACAAGTATCTAGCCCAACTAGGAGAGAAAGGATTCGTCTCGTTTCTGTCATACTCAATATTTGCCCTCACTTTTCGACTTTGTTTCATATCAGAGAAAGGATTCGTCTCGTTTCTGTCATACTCAATATTTGCCCTCACTTTTCGACTTTGTTTCATGTCAAAAGCTTTTGAAGACCTTTTATGCCCGATTATGCTAAGAACGGTCATTTCTACACACACATTTCTCGGGGAATTTGATCGAACACTCCAAAAATAGTAGAAAGAAAACGAGGAAAGAAAGAAAGGAAGAAGAACGATAATCTTCTCACAACTACGTTAACTCATGGTTAATGAATGTTGCTTGCCAAACCGTTTTCGCATATGTCAGGTCAGTGCGACTTCCTTCTCATATTGCTCAATTCTCCCCAAAAAGTCTAATGAAATAAAAATCTATGCAGTAAAGTAAACGAATGAGAGAACACTTTTCGGGCGTAACACTGACAATGCTGTGTATACGACTACTGCCTACTTGTATATCTGGATATACAAGTAGTATCATATGGTTGAGAAATTCTGGTGATTCCTCTTTAAGGTTGGGTGCGAATTCGGTTTCGGAAAGGCAAAACGTAGACAGCTCATGTTAAAAGAGATGTTCCTTGGATCTAAATGGAAGGTTTCATTCTGTATTTGGAAAGAATCTCAACTTATCAAAGAAATTTGACCAATTAAAAAAATGCTAAAGAAAAAAACATAGAACAAATGGTTCCTTCTTTGTGTTTGCTATAGAACTCTTACAAACAATTGCAAAGATGATATAGTCCGACTACATGCACCTTTTTTTAATTATTTCAAACATGAATACTGATCAATCAAGTAATGCAGGCAATACCTTCCGTTTTCTTCTGTTCTTCTGTTAGTCTGTTTCGATTTTGCTAACAAATTTTAATGGTAAAATTTATCCATCGATCGGTGAGTAATCGTAGTCATATTTATTCTTAATAGCTTAATTTTTATGGATGCTTTAATTTCTCACTTTTGACTCACTCAGACTAAAGTGCGGGTAATATAACGTAACCACTAACAAGCCTTAACACTTCCAACACTAAACTCAAAATCTTACGATATTCGACGCCCAATTTCCAGATGCATCGGTATTTGTTAGTAAAACGTATTGGCGGCAGGACACCAAGGTAAATATGCGCAGAGATACGCATTAAGCATCTCTTAAACTTTATGTTTACATACAACGCATCAAATATGCTATCACACTGGAAAAATCATTCTCACATACACTTAACCCACAAAGCTAGCCATCGCGATCCTCCACCTTCCTAAGTTGCATGATTTACAAGCTCTCTATCTTGAAAAGCTCTCTCGTTTTTTGCTACTTAGGGTATTTGCGTCTTTTTCCCCAATATTCCCTATGGAAGGATTAGTGCTTTTTATAGTTGCTTTGTAGTACTCCTTCCACATCGTTTTGCATAAATTTAAAATGAGCATTTTATTCAAATGAATTGCAGATGTATTAGAAAGATTTGCTGCCTTGTAGTCGTTCCTTTCGTTTATGATTCCCATTGATTTATTGAACTTTGAACTCGAATAGTTTTCCTACTGTATTGATTTCAATATCTCAGCTGATAAGCACAACGGAAACATGTTGAAGGCCAACAGACCTCGGCCATATTGGACCAACCTTTTGCAGATTGCTATCGTAACCCAAAAGATCAATGTTCAATAACGTAATTTAATTTTTTTTTCACCTTCTTTCCCAAGAATATCGTTGTATCGTGGCCATTGATCATTTGATTACAAACGAAATAATATTCATGCACGGCTTCGGCTAATTGAAAAGTATAATTTGAAATACATTAGTTCATTACTTCATTACATTGGACCTTAATTTGATAAATGTGCAATAAAAGTTGTTAGTTGCGATGAATTAAGATCATTATCATGTTTCGTGAGGGCATGCGAGTTGTGGTGCTGTTCATGATATGCATTTATTCATATGAACTGAATATTTGGGTGCTTTTTCAATACGGTGGATATGGTTGAAATTTTGAGGTCCAACGATAGTTTGCAAAATTCACGAAGGAAAGTTTTGCCAATCGATTATAATGTATTGTTGGTATAGGTCAGAGAGAGGTCAGACTTGTGATTCAGTGTCAACGCAATGTTTCGGACAAAACCTTTGGAAGGTTCATCCAACCGCAGCTTCCTTGCAGTTGTTTGCAGACCATGAGAAAGTGAGGAAACTAATTATGATTCAGTTTATGCAACTCCTCATTGTTCTCAATATGGTAACTAGATCTTGTAATGGGTTAATATTGAAACCTCCGATTTCCAGCGATTTCTGTTAAGCCTATAATTACAAGCGCGCTTCTATGGCAGCTAATAGACCATTAAGATCTGCAACTGCCATTCCATCTGAAATTCCATCTATTGCACAATAATATCTTCATTAAAGCATCCAAACCAGAGGCTATTCAATTTCGCTGAACACGTATGAGTCCGTCCACACATTCGATTTCCTTTAAAATAAAATTTTGCCTCAAAGCTCTTTATTAATAACAGTATTTTCCAAATGTATTATAACCAAAAACGGCTAATACGGAACTCAAATGTCGGCATCACCTCTTAAATGCAAACATATGTACGTTTGTATGCACCATCCAGGCCTACATTCATATAACGATAAGAAATATTAGCGATTTCGCGAGTTTACCGTATAAACACTTCAAAAACGCGCCGTCTCACCTCGAAAGGCTTCCATTTATATGTGAAACCTGGTCATGTTAACATGTTGGACATTTGAACAAATCGACTTGGATTAAATGGTCTCGCGGAAAACCGGTAACAAGCAATTTATATTTACGTTGAAAATGCAACCGGGAGGAAAAAAAATGGTTTAAAGATAATAAATATGGCGCAATATTGCAAATAGTCACAGCCCCACAGAAATGCATTCAGAAATTGTAAGTTGTTGATGAAAATAACAATAAGAAAATACGCTTAGGAAAATCGATTTGCTGGGTTAGAATGTAGGGGAAAGTGATCGTGGCTAGTAATCAATTGAATTTCGAATTTGGAAAATTTTATGTAGTGCAACTATCGGGCAACTATATTACGTGCAAATAAAATAATTTACATTCTGAAGCCATGGGAAATTTCCAAATAATTATGTCATCAACAAAAACATTGGTTCGATGGTTAGTACCTTCACAGCAGTAGTAAAACCTGTGTGATTCATATATAATAGTAATAATATATACATAAAATTCACAACAAAACACTGAAATACAGAGAAACAAAAGAGGTCCTTTACCACCCTCCTGTCTCGCCTACGATTTTCTCGATCATTCCACCACGTCCCTCGATTTTGGAGCCCGAGCAGTTCCTTCCTATTTGAGTTTTAAATAAGAAGAAGCTAAAGGACTTTAAGAGATTTCGAGGTTTTTCCTGTCCCTCCCTCTTTTTGGTACCGAAAATTATTCGTATATCAAACCCTTTTTTGATCATGGTTTTCTGTAAACAATCTCTCTATCCACGTCACAATTACCTTGTGGTATGTTGGTTTTTCGGTCCTAATCTTGTGTTTTGTGGTGTTGGCTCCAATCTTTGAACAGGATGATGTCCACCTTTCCAATAACATCTTCTGAAGGTTACCACCCTCCACTCCGCTCTTTATTTGGATCCTTTATTGAATTTTACACAAAATCAACGTTGAACACGTTCTTACTCTTCTACATAGTCTTTGGCTAACTGACAAATACATGTCCATAGCTAATCCTTTTTCGAGTCAGAAGGATGTATCCCAAGTGATAGACGGCTGCTAGGCCACCAAAGAGCTACGTATTGAGTCGGACGTAGTGCGGTCGAAAGGTGGATAGTTGCATCGTGCATCAAAATTTCAGGATCTTGCCTTTCACATCTCACTTGCTGCTAGTCTCGTTCCGTAGAATGAAGGACATTGAAATTCATCAATCAAAATGGAGCTCTTCAAACAAAACAGAAAAAATTCTGGAATATATTCCTTTCCATTTTGGGATTGCTCCGCATTGTGTTGGGTATTGTATATTCGTATAACTCTGTCAAGCGTATATGCTTCGGCGAATCAATGATGACTGTCTCACGCTAGTGTAAAGGAACAACCTATTTTGAAACTCAGAAAGCAGCCTAAATTCGAATGAAAAACTATTGATAAGGAACAAGTGGTAGTCTGAAGCAATAATTTCTGGCGAATACGCTGGGTAAGGTAAGACATCCTAGTTCAGTGCATCCAAATTTTGCTTACCAACTTTAGCAAGATGTAGCCGGGTTGTGTCGTGCTGAAAGATCATATTATCATGTCTTCCGGCATATTGGGGGCGATTGAGCCCTGATGTTCGACTCAGTTGCATCAATTGATGATGATGACGTTCTGCAGTGATAGTTTCATTATGCTGGAGTAACTCATAGCAGATCACTCCATGTTCATGCATAGCCTTATTTTGGATACATGAATACCCCGTTCTGCCATTGAAGTTGATGCAATGGCCGGGCTTACCCTTTGTTTTTCTTGGCTTTTGATTATCGTAGTAGATCCACTTTTTGTATCCGCACACTATTCGGTACAAAAAACTCTACTGATTTTGCCTCTGGAGCAGTTTTCCCACGTGTGAAAACGGCGATTTTTTGTCTCTTGGCCAGAGTTTATGCGAAACCCAATGTGGTTTTTACGCCTTATACTTATGGTTCGCAAACTATTGTCATCAATTTTCAGCCCGTTAACGGAAGGATCTATTGCAATATTCTTGTTAAAACTAAATTCTTCAATGCATTCTTCAATTCTTCAATCAACGGTTATGCACTTACTGAATGCAATGAGGAGAGGAACAAGGACGACTTAAAAAACAACGAAGAATAGACGGTAGATGCTTTGCCGTGAAAGGATGTTAACATTGTTCTGAGTGACGGACAAAGGGTGACAACTGCAGCGCACCGACTTCATCCTAAGACCAATGAAATTGACAAATTGACAAATATCTGGTCGATTTCGTTACTTGCAAAAGCTTTACAAAAAGTTCAAAATATTTCCTAAACCAATGCATTGACAAAAAAACGTGGACATCCTCAGGTGCTTGCACATCCAAAAAAATTGATCATATTCCCATGTAAGCAGCCACCAGCATTCTCAAAATATGTATTTTTCGATGCGGTCTCTGTTGTTTAGACCTTTGTTTTATAATGATAAACGTCCAATGCCGCGACTCTAAGAGCTACAAACAAGATGGAACAGGTACCCGAAGGGTAACGATAGCTTAGTAACATCCACATACCTTTTGGCGTACAAAAATTACATTATGAGACCCACCAAGGCCAAAAGAGACCAGTACAAAACCCTTTAATGACAAGCTAAGAAAATGAAGAAAAAAAAAGGTGCTTACTAACACGCCAAGGGCCGAATGTTGAGAGCAAAGGGCCAGATCATGAGGGTACATGAACTCAGACCGCCGTATGCCCCCATTAAGCAACCAAAAGAAGCATATCAAAAAAGGGTCTTTGCAAAAGTGGACAATGGTCAATCATAGGTAACCCAGTCGAAAACAAAGATTAATACATGAAATAGTTCAACAACAAGGAAGCTTTAAAAGTTTCAGCAGCAGAACAAGATTTCAGTCTCCATCAACAAGATTCGAAGTGCAGACAGCAGTATTTGACTTCTGAAAAAAAGCCTCCCGGAATAGATTGAATCCTGCAGAACAGCTCCAAAGAAACACCTCATCTAAGTGCCCGTTTCCACCGAATGATTTGTAAAATATGGTCAGAGGTGGAATCACCAGAAGACTAACAGAAAATTATTATAAGTCTTTCGCATAAAAAGGACGTATGTTAATGTGGAAAAATGATAGTGCGATAGTGATAGTGCTCTCCGAATCCTTATAAAGGAAATTAAATTCTTAAAATGAAAATATGGTAGGAGTATATCAAGGAACATCGTTAGTGCACGGTCTTTAATAGGTCAAAAAAAAAGATCAGGAGCTTGAAAAGTTGGGGGAATATAGTATCGCATGCGCGCTTAATTCATATACTTGACATTATCGATATAACTGCCTTGTATAAAATAAAGCTTGACATTGGTGTTCCAAAGAATCTACTTCACACGGTCAAACTTACAATGTCCAATACAGAGTTTAAGTACAAAAATATAGAGAAATAATTGACAATCACGCTTCAAACAAGGGAATTCACTTGCTCCAATGCTCTTTGATTTTCCGCTGGGCACGTCATCCGAATAGCAATAATTGAAACCACTGATATACTAATATTCAGGTCTAAACAATTGGTAATATATGCTGATGATGTTAGTAGTATGCAACAGTCAATCGCAGATGCCAAAAAAGCATTTTTGAGTATAGAAATAGAAGCAAACCAAAATTAAAATTAAACTAAACTCATGACTCAGGCCGGAAGCAACACTCTGGCCTGGCAAAACCTGAAAGGGAGTCTACTTTCTGGTGTGACAAATATGGATATTGGAATTGAAATTGAAAAAAGTGGATAATTTCTTGAATCTTGGTCAAACTGGATTAAAATGGCGCCAAAAATAACGAGACTAGACACGGCGTAAGTGACGCAAATAAGTCCTTCAAATCCATATATCCCATTCTTAGATCTGAATTTGTGCACAGACAAAACATCTACAAATCATTATTCAGGATTGTATCAGGATTATGTAATGAGCGAATCCAAAAAAAGCGGTGGAAATATTTGAATGCAAAGTACTTCGGATAATCGACAGCCCAGTCAAAAAAGGGTTCTGAATCTGAACTGTGTTACAACTATGTTGTAGGAATCATTTGATGAACCATCTGTCTCAAATTCTTTAAATATATGAAAACTGCAACTGATGGGCCATGTTGAAGAAAACCGACTGCCCCGAATGACATGGAAGAATAGAGCGCAAGGCAAACCAGTCCAGTAGAAAGACTGAGGATTCGATAAGAAAGCATGATAAATGCTGACAGTCAATGTTTGTTAAGAGTGATTAACTGGAGAGCCACGTCGCGTCTTAACGATTGGAAGAGATAAACTCTGAAGGCCAAGACTAAGCTTGAGTTGTCGCACCATCGATGATGATGATATTCGTAATACAGGCGTGGTTTTTCCACTTAAAAATTCATAAATCAGGATTATTTTCATCTTTTTAATAATATCTAGACAAAAGTTAAGGCCTGGATAACAAATCCAAGATGGTAATCAACTAAAACGCATCTTTAATACCAAAAAGTTGCGGAAAATCGTACCGAAAACCTTGTTATAATCTTAAAGATAGTAAGATGGATAATTATGATAATGATTATAATTCTTTTAATCGTATAGATTAGAAGCAGGCCATTAACACTTCGGCCGTTAATACTTTGGTCAGCGTTAACACTTCGAACAAATTCCTAGTCAAACGTGATCAAAATAAATCAAAATAAATACAATTATATTGGGATTGATCAACATCCACTCATTTCTGAATAAGATTACACCTCTCAAAGCTTTTGCGTAAAATACCAACAGAAATTTAGAAGCACTTGCCTGTTTTCGATCTCTTATCTTATGCGGTATGTAGGTATATTATCGTGGTATGTAGGTTCTTATCAGTGCGAAGCACCGATGAGGCAACAAAAGAAATAAAACATCTCATTTTACAAACAAAGCGAGCTTTTCATGATAGAGAGCTTCACAGTGAACCAAGGAGATGAATGAGAAGATCGCGATGGCTACCTTTTTCTGTTTAAATGTATTTAAGCAAAAATTTATCCGATTTAAAAGTACACCAGGCGTAGGTACGATAGTGCTATGTATAAAAGGCTATGCCGGGTTACAAGAGTTTGTTATAGACAATACCACTCTGGTTCCACCAGTCACAAAGCATGGTTTTCCTACCGAAGCAATTTAGCTTGGTATTGAACGATAAGCTTCTCCGGGAGAAAGATTTTTTCAGCTTTCGGTTTTCAAATCAAATCCTTTTTCCGTCAAGCGTCACAATTCGGTGGAAAAATGATTTCCATTCGTAGTATTCAAATCGTGTGGAACTCATTTACCGAGTTTATTGATCTTACCCATTGCTCCTAAACGTGTGCTGATCACGTTCTGTGGAAATAATGCTTATGCCAATTGAATTTGAGTAGGTTCACTATGCAATAACTCCTGCAATTCGTCCTATTCATATTTTGTGGTCTACCAGAGAGCTCACTGTTCTTCACATCGAAATTACCACTTTTAAATTGTCTGAATCGTGTTCCACATGTCTTAATTGATAGGGCGTATCGATCATATGTTTTTACCAGCAATCGATGACTTTCAAGAGGCATTTTCTTCGGGTTAAACAATATAAGCAATGCGTCCCGCAAATGCTGTTTTTCACGCACAAAATTCGATTTAATTCTTCACCACGGTATAACAAACACGACAATTTTGGCAGGCGCAACTTGAGTGTGTTTGCAGCTAAACGTCAGACGATCGAAATGGCGTATGTGTCAAATTTATACGCTCTGTACTTTTCGCTGGTGCCATCTCTAAATCAAACCGGAAAAAACCTATGCATTCAGTTGGCATGTGAAGCATTTTGTATGGATTTGAAATTCAACGGAATGTTTATATTTATCCCCTCGTCAACCGAGACTTGATGTTCTATGTCCAACAAGTTTTGCTTACAAATAGCAATAAAACTCAAAAATCCCCGTCAATATTGTTTAGATTAGGATTTTGTTCAGAGTATTTGTTTATTTCTGAACTATATTTAAGACCAGTTTTTTTTCAGGAAAAATAAGAAATTATAGATTTGAAGTGAATTTCCAAAATCCGTTAGAGAATATTGACTTGATACAGGGAAACTAAATGAACCTGATGGCCTCACGAGTATGATTAGAACACATGTGTTTTATTGTGTAAGGAATATGCTTAGTACAGCACTTGTCCCCTACAATTTTATTTACATACAAAGGCGTTAGTAATCAATATATTGCCAACGAGCTTACGGTTTCAATGACTATAACAACGATAATGACTAAAGTTGCTTATACGCACGTGTTGTGCTTGAGAAACTTTTTTCTTAACCACATCGCGACCATTCTATGTTTATGTTTGGATTTGCTCAACATACATGAGAGTATATAAATATCGCCATGCATGCAGTTTCCATGTAGCTTAGTTTATGCACCATGCATTGTACTTCAATGTCTTAAATATGATACTGGCACATTTGGTCCATTCCTTGCGCGGTGCAAATTTGCATCATTGGTCACTCCTTGCCAAGTATATCCAGCCAGGGGTTGTCGATTAGACAGAGGATAGCTGCAATCGGGTACCATTTCATATAGTATTGTATTGCAAGATTGATTACGAATGTTGAAAAGATTGAAAGGAGACGCTTCATATTTCTGCGAGTATTCCAGGATCATGAGGTTGACAAGAAGAACTTCAACAGTGAATTATGCCATTAAATAACGCATTTATAGATGATGGATTGGTATGTTCTGTACAGATCCTGGCAACACCACTTCACCTTGCATAGCATTATGAGAAAATTATGTTCCATGCCACGCCACTTTTGAGGATCTCTTTGTCTCTGACAAACTGCGATAGGTGATAAGTTAACGTCCAGTGCAATTTAAATGCAAAACTGCACCGTGTCCATAAAACCGCGAAACATTGCAGCCTGGACAACAATATTGCCATATGTACAGTGTTAAATATTGCAACTTGCTGTTGTTGTAGATGTTACGGTTGCTGCAGTTCTTTTGCTCGCTGCTATTGCTGCTGGAAAAAGTTTAAGACTCTACTTAGCACTCTGGTCTAAACCTGGACGCTAAGTATCTCATGTCAGTCGTGTCAATTATGTATTTCAAAACAGGCGACGCACAATCATATATGGCGTTTTGAAAAGTTCCTTTGGAAATTTGCCGACATTGTCGCATATTATGGCGGGAAAATGGTGACTGGTATTGTAATGGAAACATCTAATGATAAACTATCAAAAGTGACACTTTTTGCACAGAAATTATTGGACTTGTTTTGCTGAGATTATCTTGATGGTGACACTAAGATGCCTCATGATTAGTAATGAGTGTTTTGTGGGATGCAACATATGTGAACATGAGAACGTTATTCAACTTAGAATGGATCAAACGTGTAGAATACGACACTCTGGTAATGTGCAGCGATCTTATAGGTATATTAATGCGTGGATAAAACATGAACCTCGGTATGCTTTCCATATCAAGGAAACTTTCACTCACGCCGCATTTTCGGAAGATTTTTGCTTAGAATTCCCATCGAAGCAGGTCCATCAATTTCGGTCTAAGCTGGTTCCTTTCCAAATTTTTTCCAAACTATTATATTTATCATTTTTTTAAGTGTCAAAACACCTTAATTTTTATCACAACTCGTTCTCAATAAATATCGCAGTCTGATCTATAATTTTATTCCTTTTGTTTGTTGCAACTACTTTTGTGTGTTTCAGAGAGTTCCAACGTTATGATCCACCGAATATTACCTTGCACCAAGGGTAATTTATTGTATTCAAGGGAAGGGACTAACTAATTTTTCTCATCCTTTTACATGCACCATTTTTTCAAGAGTGTGATACAAAAGAGTGTGTTGAACATAGTTATAATTCTTTGCTTCTGCAGGTAAATATGACAAAGGATATCAACAATAGATTCTCAAAATATTTCCTTATGCATGTAAATACCATAAAGGATGTAAACAACAGAACCTGAAAATCGTTGAACGTTGTAAATTTCTAGGTCCCGATGCAAATATTGGGCCTTGTCAAACATGACACAAATTAAATAGAATTAAATACTTTCCAGAATAGAGGGTTGAAAAGAGTTTGAAGGAATGGAAACAGCAGTAAGAAGATTTGATTGATAAACATATAAAAATGTGCTGATGATGCTGCCTGTGGACTAAAGCACTAAAGGGCAACTTTGCTTCTTATTCCGATGGACTCTGTGGGGAATATTATCAAATCCCTCTGCCAAAATTCAAATCATAGTTGATTAGAAACCGAAAGCTCTCCCACCATTAATCTTAAGCCAACCTAAGGAAGCTATGGGTCGCACCACAGCCTTTCTTTAGGTCATTCGATATAATGGTGCCTGTCTGAAAACCATTTAAGGCTGTCGAAAACTGTTTGAAACACATAATTGACATCCCTATCTCGATTTTTTGTTACTAAGACCAATATTTACAGACTAGTTTGTCCATTGTCTGCCTTCGATCAAGAATTTCAATTGTTCGAAATACATAGGGACAAATTTATAAACATTGGAACGAGGAGGAATGATGGGTATTTCCACCGAAGGAAGCAAGGCTAGACTAATTACCTGGTTAAACGAAGCGCTGGTAGCGGAAGGAATGGATTCAGAGACGTTTGAGTTTCCCGATGCTGAAAGTTGCACTGGAGGCGAGGAGGAGGAGCAAATTCTGACTGCAAAAGGGCTGATGCGGATGCTGATGGTAATGCAAAAGCAATCAACCGAGTTGAACGAAAAGCTCGACCGGCAGTCAACAACGTTAAACCAGCTCGACAGGCAATCCACTGGCCTAAGCCAGAAACTGGACCAGCAATCAGCAGACTTTAACCAGAAACTGGACCAGCAATCAGCGCATTTTAAGCGCCAATTCGACAAGCAATCTGCTGAATTAAGAGCAGATTTAGGAGAACTAAACCGAAAGCTTAAAAATCAAATTGAAGGTTTCCAAGAAAGGATGGACAAAGTGGAAGAAAGGATGAGCAAAGTGGAGACGGTCAGGGAAGAGATCGAAAGAATAAAAGAAGATTTAAAACAAGCGAAAGTAACGATAGCGAGTAGCCGGGCCCCTTAGTGAGTAATCCGATCCCGATAGTGAGTAAGCCGATCCCGATAATGAGTAGCCCAAGCCCAATAGCAAGTAACCCGAGCCAGATAACGAATACAGCCAGTATCTCAACAAGGAGCGTAAAAGCACCAACTTTCGATGGACAAATAGCTTGGAGCATTTACAAAACCCAGTTTGAAGCTGCCGCTCAAGCAAATCACTCGAATGACCAAGAGCGAGCAACAGCCTTAATTCTTGCCCTGAGAGGTCCGGCTGCGGAAGTACTTCAAACTGTCCCTGTCGAGTTGCAGTCAAGCTCCATCGCTATCATGAACGCACTCGACAGGAGATATGGAGATAATCACTTGAAGCAGATCTACAGATCGCATCTGCGCAACCGAATGCAGAAACCAGGTGAAACCCTACAGCAGTTAGCACAGGATATTGAAAAGGTTGTATTATTAGCTTATCCCGCATACGATCAATATATTCGGGATGATGTGGCAGCAGAAGCATTTACTAGTGCGTTGCAGGACAGGGAAATGCAACACTGGTGCATGGGTACCTGCTCGTACTTGAGGAAAGGCCTTAACATTATCACAAAGAAAACCAGCGTAAAATACTTCAAGAATTATAATATCAAAATTATAGTATTTTGTTAGGTCGGTCTTACTGCCAAGTTTTCACTACTGTCGCTGTTTTATTCACTGAGTAGTGATCTCTTACTGATCACTGATTTCTTTAACTTTCAGCGTTCTAACTTGTGTCAACTGTTTTTACCTTTTCCCTCAATTTCGCATTTAAAAAACGTTTAAGGTAGTAAAAGAGGCACATAGGAAATTTCTATGTCTTTTTTAGTATTATTTTCTTTGTTGCTCGTCCATCTCAGTGGCTCGCAACATTGTCCATCTCAGTGGCTCGCAACATTGTTTTTTGGTTAACAAAGTGAGGATAGACGAACGAGTTTATACAAGTAACGGCTGGTTGTGAAAGTTTTGGATGTGTCCTTACGGGTTATAATAGCCTTATGCGTTTATTTCTGAATTAATCCTCAACATAGAAAATGTTACATCAAAGTTGACTGCTAATGCTTCGTTGGTTATTCATCTGTCATTTTGGTTTTGCCAAAATAACATGTAAGGTCAACAGTCTCTCACAAAGCGCCAATTTCATGATTTTATGATTTAGATTAATTGTGAGGGCAAGACAATATCATCGAAAACAAAATAAACATTGTAAAGTTGTGCACAGTTTAAACTTACATAGAAAACTATTCTGTATTTAAAATGAAGTGCGCCATCAGAAGTTCCCGAAACTGTCCGGTTTTTTTTTTGTTGAAAGTAATTTTAGTACTATTTGTTGACCGTACTCTACCATATGTCATTAAAGTAACATGATTTTAAGAGCAGAATGGTGATATTTCCGTATCGGAGGTGATTAATGAAAATCCTCTCTCCAGTGATACGTGAACCATAGGGATAAGTTTGATTATGAGGGTTATATTGATGGAATCATTTATGTCATTCTAGTTTTTCAGTCAAAGCAAACTATTGTCATATTCGTCAAGTTTGACATTTTTTGCATACACTTATTCAGAACGTTTTGATGTGCGAGCACTTTTCCTTTTATTTGAAGTAACCTGGACAATCCAACTCAGCCAAATAATCGATTTCAATCATGCACATTTTCGCGCGCTGATTTTCGATTTGGATTACAAAAGTCAAGAGTGCATTGATATACTTAAATTGACTTTTCGTGATGAAGTCCCACTTAAGAACTTTACAAAACTGATTTAACGAATTCTATCGTGATCGCCATTCAGTTAGCGATAAGCTTCGTTCAGGTCGCACTTAATCAGTGATTTCGCCAGAAAACGTCGATGCAGTCAGAATATTGATGATAAAAGGCTGCCAACTGGGATTGCGGCATTTCTGTGTACTCTTTCCACTAGTGTACATAAGATATTACATGAAAAAATTAGCCGTGAACATAATTTGTTCCCATTGGATCCCACATAATTTTACAACCGTTCCAAACAATGTTCTCGTCGAACTATGTAAAGAAATGCTCAAGTAGTTCAATTGCGAAGCATATTTATAAGATTTTGACAGATAATGAAACTTGAATTTATACGTGTAAGGCTGTAACAAACAAACTGACTGTATTGGTATTCCCAGCAAAAATCCAACTGAAGTTGCACCAGCAAGACGCTTTGTGATGCAAATGGCCCACTGTTTTTTTAAACTTCTTTTTTCTGCAGCAACTCACTAGCATAGCCTAGAACGGTCAATTCAGAAAGAAATACATCTATTTGTTGATCTGAAATATTTGATGAAATGAGAGGCAAAATAAACCCAACCGAATCGATTTTCACCTTGCTAATGCGAACTCTCACAAATCTCGTCAAATACCTGACGTTTGATCTGTCAAAACACCGAATACATTGGTTATTTGATAACCATGCCTCGGTGTGAGTTGGCTTTGCGGGAACATCATGACAGTCCCAAGCTTGTGGAAAGTGAGAGAGGAAGGGATGGACCATTTTGTTGTACTGAGATCAAAATTAAGCCAGGTACTATAATGGAAAGGTGGATTTTAAGCCTAGTTGCAACGTTGTGGAGTCTTGTGGTCGTTTTTGGTTCTGTGGAATGTGAGCACGATGAAACGATGGCAGATGTAACTGATGAACTGGTAAGAAGATATGAAGATTGCAGTTTGATTGAAGCGAATACCGATAACGTCACTAATAATGGTTGTGAAACGCTGAGAACCAGGAACATACTGAGGGAAATTGAAAGAAAATCGTACCGATATTCAATGTGAAGAATTTACGAAGACTGGAAAACTTCACAACCAAAGACTGATGACATGCAGAAAAATGACGAAGAAAGGCATGCAGAATGTGCTGCATTCAGCGTAGATCACAGTTTGGAAGGGCGGACCGAAATTAGGAGCAATGAAGTGGCCAGTAACGGTTCTAAAACGCGTAAGAGGGGGATAGATACCGAGAAAAAATGGAAGAAAGCCTGACGTCAAGAAAATTTCATACTAACTGAGGATTAGACGTGAGAAGTAGTGTGGGGACAGCAAAATATAAGATGAATGTAACCTGATGTGCGAGCTAATAATGAAATAAGAAGAAATGAAGAAAATGACGCATGACAAAAAATTGACTTGATTTGCTCAATGTAATTGACTGAGTGTTATGTTATATCTAGACTTTGTGATATCAAATGTAGTTAGCAAGTCGAAAAGCTCGCATTTCAACATCAACCATGTTAAAAGGGTAGCTGAGAGAGTAGTACATTTGCTAAATGTGGTTAAAAGAATGTCGTTTTCAAAATGCATACATGTTGTGGTGGTTGATGACCCGAACTTTATAAACCTTTATCATTGGATTCCGGTTGATGCAGGAGGCCTGAAAAGTCTAAAATGCGGAGTAGTCTCTTCAGTTTTGGGGGGGGGGGGTCCGACCCCCGTGTACTAGAGGTTTTCGAATGTTAATCAGTCCGGTGTGTCTGGAGAAAAAAACTAAGAGTTTTCCTCGGACTAAAGAGGAACAAGAGCCGATCAGAGATTTTGCTAAGCCAAGGGATTAAGGAGCAGATGGCAGATTTCTGTCAGCCTTCACCCTGATAGAAGCCTTTCCTGGCCAAAACGTAGTGGTTGTGGTTTCGAAGACTTGTAAGTATTTTGAGCACGAAGCAGTGGTGTTCGGGAACACCAAACAAACCTTAAACAAAACTGGGACTCAAGACTGAAACTCTTGTTTCAGATCCTGGGGACGGTTGTTGACAGATTTTCAACCTTTTCCAAGAAAATCCTGGAATAAGGCTTCAACGGTAGATGTCCATGTTAAGAACCTCGATTTCCAAGTATGTTCCTAAGTTCTAATCCAAGTTCGACTTCTAGGTCTGATTTGCCATCCGACTTCTTCCTCTTGCACTACGTTGACAACGATTTTGGACGCCCGTACAAGTAGTTGAAACGTTCAAAAATCATTTTTTTGGAGGTTTTCCCCAACAGAATGAAAAATATGTTTTGAAGATTAGATTAAACGAATTCAAAAGTAGATCGATCTTCAGCAAGAAACCTTTGAAGCACAATAAAGCGATTTTCATTTTTATTTTTGTTTGAAATTATTATCTGTCAATCGGGGAAGCATCAATCGTTAAATTAATAATTACCTGAGCTTTTTCGAAGCTAGTTAATGAATCTTAATTTGTCTCCTGTGCGCAACATTCTATGAAGAAATTGCTGAAACGTTTGAATCTTCTTTTTCTGTCTTTCATATGTTTGTCATTGATGACATTATGAAATTAAGTTACCATATCAGGATTGATAAATAGACATTTGTTTTACTCTTGTTTGCTGTTGTATACAAGCTATGGAAAAGTAAAATGCCTTCTCCATGAGCGAGGATGTTTACAACAAATTTTTTGTAGCCCATCGTCGGCCTGAAATATTCTAGCCTTTCAGGAGAACAGAGTTGGCTAGTTTTAACAAGCAAAGCGTGTCAGAAATTTTTGAAAAGGATACTAATGATGCTTGTTATCTATAGACTTTCCTCATAGAAAGAAGGATAGAGACTAGAATATTTTTAATTTTTTTTTTATTGATAAATGTTTCAAGAAAATGCTATTGATTCTTATTGATACGACAGGCAATTTATAAAGGAAAATGGTTCCTTTCTCCGTTCAGGTTGTTTCCTTGGAAGGAAGAAACTTATTTATGCACAAACTATGTAAGTTTAGAATGGCGTTTGAACAAATATATTGCAATTACCAATCTTAAAATATCAAAAATATCATTAAAAGACTCAGAGCATCAAAGAAGAGACTCGAAATGTAGATAAATTTATTATTCTGGATAGGATTATTTTGTTTGATGAACTCCATGCTGGATTGGAGCAGGATTCAAAATTTCATTGCTATATATTTAGCTATTAGCTATTACTATCTCTGAAATCAGATTCCATTGTTCAATGGTCATTGATAGTAAAAAAGAACTAAACATAAATTAAACGCTAAATGCATTTTGGACAACATTCTCTTAACAATGCTCATAAAATGCATTCAAAAACGCGGATCAAAAAAGTTTTTTTATGTCCGAGCAGCAAGAGCCTGAATAAAGATTTTAAATTCCAAATTTAAAAATTGAATTTTATTCACCTGTTTCCGAAAAAAATTATCATTAATTTTATGATCATACTCAACCCACATGTAAGTCTAATCAACATATCAAAGAAAGTTCTAACATTGACTATATCTAAATTAACAGCCAATCATTTAAACTCAATCACGATAGTTCACCACAGGAATTACCGCCCTCCTATCCTTAATTCCGCCTCTCGAAATTCCCATTCGGTTCCCAGCAACGCTAGAATCCAAGTCATGTATGCCCGAATCTCAAAACCTAGCCATAGCAATAAATAATCATTAGCATCAATAAAAGAAAAATAGTCAAACCTGAAATTCTAATGCAAGGAGAAAGTGAAAATGCATATATGATATGCACATAATGCACATATGGATAATGCACATATGGACGCGTCGAAATTATGGTAATGACATAAATCACAATTGCTATATGTTTAGGTTAGGTTCAGACAGGAAAAAGGTTCATCTGAGGTTGGAAGAGCGCCAGAAAAACTGGAAACTCCCACATCAAATCGTTGAAGAATAATTATTAATCCTAAAAACATATTGAAAATTCAAATTATCAGAAATACTTAACGCATTGTGAATCGCTGAATAAGATACTTCGATAGATATCAACATTTAGCAGGTTTCTTGGACAGACATAGCAGGCAGGCATATGTGGCACACACTCAAATGCACACACGAGTCACTGAAAACTTTGTTGGCTTACATCCGCAAGCAATTCCTGATTTATCTTAATTGCAGAATTTTTTTACGAGTGTCATCTGAATATTTGTCGAAAGTTATCTTGTTGCTAAATCAGAAAATTTTATTATTGCAATTAAATGCATCACGAGGTGATAGATGCAGTAGCGGGTCAAATTTTAAATCCTATTAACGTGATGCGAAAAATTCAACAGGATTTATGACATGTTTAAAAAAAATTCATGATGAGCGTTTTGACGCCTTCTGCATAGATAAATTATTTCGTTCATTTACTTGCTAATTGGCTGAAAACTTGCGCAAAAAGTTCATGTTGTCGGAATCAGACATTGATCGTCTTAAAAAGTGCATTTATCATTTAAGCTATTGCACCGACATTTATAACGCGTTTGTATGATAAAATTTTGGCAAGGTTGTTGGCCCATTACAGCAATCTCGCCATCTCATAAAAATTCTATTAAATAATTTATCGCTTCATTAATTTTATAGTAAGTTGCATTGAAAAATGTGCATTGGATTGCAGAAACTTAGTTTAAATGATACTAAATTACATTCAGGTAATGCAAACACTTTTTGAATTTTTTCTTTTAATTATACGGGAATTTTCGCATAGTGAATATGCCATTGCTTGACTAGATCATATAGTCAAATTAATTTTAAGGACGAAAAGTTTTATGGCATTTGAAATGCAGCAAGTATTGTATGTAGCTAAAAATATCGTAAATGTTACGAATACTTTGAACCTCTATCGATTCTTGTGAAATTTGGTGGAGGTTGAAAGATACCTCAAGCACATGGTGAGTCATCTAAAGTTTGGGGTTGGAACTTTCGATTATTTTGAGGTTAGTAGGTTTGATGACATATCCGATGTGACAGAAACTTAGTTTTGTGTTTCACATTCACGAAATAAGTCGCGTTTTGCTCAAACAAAGTTGGGAAATATTAAAAACTTACTTCCAAAGTGGTGAGTCTTCTACTCAAACTGTAAGAAATTTTCATGAAAAGAAATCACGAAAAGCATGTCCGAAAACGCAGTTTTTGGATCACTTTGTCAAGGAAGTTCGTACAAATGGATCTTTCTGAGATTAAAAAAACGTGTAAGAACTCTGACAATGCGCTCAACCGAAAACATCGCTGCTGTTGCTCAGAGTGTGCATGAACAACCAAAAACTCGTTATCGTTCTCAAGAATTGGTCATTTTACGCAGTGCTCTGAGAATAATTTTGCAGATTGATTTCGATATGAGCGCGTACAACTAGTGCTGGAGCCGAGCTTGCATGACCATCCAAAGTGTCTTCAGTTTGCTCAATGGGCCCAAGACCGAAGAATTTTGGTCTTCTTTTCACCGAAGAATTATCGTTTCAATGGAAACTTATTTGTACCTTAAAGGATACGTGAATATCTGGGACTCAGAAAATCGTCACTTTGTCAAGGAAATGTCAATGTCTGTTTGTCTGTCTGACTGCCTGTGACTAATTTTGGTATCTTTCCGGAGGCATCTTTCCGCGATAATTCTTCGAAATAGATCAAAGTCGCGCAGCTACAACGAATAGCGACTACTACCGCGTCACGCTAAGCTATTTTATGTTGGCCGAAATCGAAGGGCACGACATGGACGATATCTGGTTTCAACAACATGGCGCAACTTACCAATCTGGTGTTGTACACACAGTCAACGCAGCAATCGATCTTTTGCGAAGTGTTTCCTAAAATCGTTTAGTCAGTCGAAAAGATGATGTCAATGAGCCACCTTCAAGCTGCGATTTGACTTCGTTTGAATTTTTTGTGGGGAGCTGTTAAGGGCGAGTATTTTACTGGCAATCCAGAGACGACTGATGGCTTGAAATATGAAAGGGAAGTTGCATTAACGAAATAGAGGCCTATAATATTGAAAATGGTCAAAAAAACTGGATTGATCAAAAAGATTATTGCAAGGCTAGTCATTTGAATGATGTTGTCTTCCATTCCTAAATTGAAAGGTTAAATCTTTCTAATAAACTCTAAAACTTGCGAAAACTTTTCCTTTGAATTTTTTATGACCGAATCAAACTCCAGAGTTTAAATGAGCCAGCCGGTACTTTCTGTCGCTGTGTAGCGGTTATATCTTCTTGGCTTTTACAAACTTACCATCAGCAAAAACTTTTAGGTCCTACTGCGAAAGCCTGAAAAACTTTAGACTTGACTGTCCACGCCCACTTCGTTCTCAATTTGGAGCTATGACCTAATAGGTAGGTCATAACATTCATCAGTGAAATTTTTTTTCACCATCCATCAGGAAGGTTGGTAGGGTTTTGAACAAACATTGTGATTTTGATTGTATCCAAAGCAACTAGTGGCAAACCGATAAATTTTTCGGAAAATATATATGAAACATACTATGTGTGTTGTCCCGTGTTTAGCACTTCTAGATTAGATTTTGTTTTTTGTTGTTTTTCCATTTTAAAAATGCTATGTTTTTAATTTTTGACAAATATATATTTCGGGAGTGAGTTGCTCCCTTCTTCAGTGTCAGTTATTTTCTAATAACTAAATATAAAATAAAAATAACTGACACTGAAGAAGGGAGCAACTCACTCCCGAAATATATATTTTTCAAAAATTAAAAACATAGCATTTTTAAAATGGAAAAACAACAAAAAACAAAATCTAATATATGAAACACATTTCAAAGACCTCAAAAGACTTTTCGCATGAGCTATTGATGGAGTTGACATATGACGTTATTTCATAAACAATCCTTATATAGCTCTTCTCGACCGTATAGACTAACTCAGTACACCTGGAATATCTTCTAAAGTCAAACTTTCGTAAAAATTAAAATCCAATGAAATTTAGAAAATTTGGTACCTATGGTTTCAAATCTATTTTATTTAACACAAATATAATACACAGCATGAATAAGATTAATAATTCGTCCCAAGTTAATTCAAGTAAATAAAATTAAATAAAATAAAACTTTAATTCAAAGATGATACTGAACACAAAAAAGGAATGACCCATCGAGTACAAAGAAAAGGACACATATAGAAATTCAGAACACTAAACATAAGCTTCAGCAAGATTTTTATTAAACATGCAATAAATAAAGGGATAATAATAAATAAGAGGACACATATATTCTAATGAAAATTTAGTGCTTTGTTGGATGGCCATTCGATTCTAAACGGCTTTTTATCCTCCGAAGCATGGAACGAATCAATTTTTAGGTTATTTTATTCCATTCTCCCAATATGAATGTACCAAACATGTTAATATTTGTTATTCCAATATAACTGATTGATAGCTTTAGGTGTCTCCATTTATCCTCTGGTTGACGGCTGGTGATTGTGGCGGAGTTTCCAGGATCTGCGCACGTTCTACAAAGTCCGGATTTTTACAATTCTTACGCAATGCGTTCTACCATTATTTTGTTGGAGCACAAAATTGTCGGTAAGTCTTAAATTACGGCACATACGTTTCAAATACCATTTAGAACATTGAAACGAACACTTTTATCTCTGGAACCGTCTATAAACTCAACGTTTGCTTCACCAGCTGCTGACATACAGCCCAAACCATCTGAGAACCACCTCCAAGTTTTAGCCTTAATCTTAAACATTTTTCACTAAACTCCTTTTTACCAGTCCTATTGATGGGCTGAATATTTCCAACATAAATTCGTCGCTAAGCAAGACATTTCTTTAAGCCATTTTCAACCATAGTAACCAATAATTGGAACTGTATCTCGCCAATAATGCAGCGGATGTTACCTTCGAAATCGTCAAGCGACTTGGGTTTGTCGGCGTAGACAAGTGATCTGACATATCCTCACAAGAAATAGTTCAGCAGTGTTAAATCAAAAGATCTTTCAGGCCGTTATCAGGTTCAAATCAAGAAATTTTGCGCTCATCAAATACTTTTTTCAACGATTCCAGGGTAGCACGAGCCTAATTGCCTATCACGCCATTTTGTTGAAACTAGAGGTCGCCTACATTGCGGCCAGTCAATTTCGGGACGAGAAAGTCACTGATGGCTCATTAGCTCATTGAATGTGACCAGTGGTATATGGTGTATTTAATTCTGAATCTGCTGCAGAATTTAATTTTTCGATTTATTCCGAATCCGAGAAACAATTTGCTGAGACATTACTCAGGCGTCAACCTGCTCACGATAAACTAGCAAACCAAATTAACCATGAAACACATGCCAGCTCTCACACCATACGTTGAATTAAAAAGTGTTGCCAACTCAAAGTGCTATGTCTCTAAAGTTATTTCCTCTAAAGCCAAAAACTTTCACTTTCCAAACAATGCAAATGCAACAATAAGACCAACAATGCGCTCAATTATTATTAATATTATTACTTACATCCACCCTCCTCTCCCCGTTTACCTTTTACCACGCACCAAACAAATAAATTTATAAGCCACAGTCACTGTCTTTCCTGTTTTTTGGGTCTGTTGAGCCTCGTGTCCTCGACAACAAATAAACAAGGCCCAGTTCCGTGAAGTAACAACATACAAGTATTGGCCTGTGACAATGAAAAAAGGAACTTCATAGTTATTTGTCATTTGAAACCTAACCAAGTATGTCGGTAGTTCGGCCTTTATAATGGGTCATAAAGATTTCACTTAAAACTGACCGTCTCTTCACTTTAAGCGTCTATTTTCAGGATACGCCAATCTGAGAAACTAGACACATAAAGTATGTCTTAAGAAGCGTAGCCATAGCCTGGGAATAGAGCGCACTAATGAAAAGTAATCAGGCAGCAGAAGATTTTGGTTAGTTAATGAGATTCGGTTAGGCACTATTCCTTTTTTAGTTTATTGGTGTTCTGTGGAGGAGACGTTATTAAGTAAACTAATTAATAACTATTTTTAACTACTAATAAGTTAAGAAAAAGTAAATCCACCGCTCTGAGTAGCGCCGTAATCATATCTGAAAAAAAAAAGATCTGGTTGTAAAGACCTGGTAAATCTGGAAGATCCTCTTCGCTTCCAGCAAAATGCCTTTAACTTCTCTACCAAGAAAAAAAGTCAAGAATTTGGGAACTTCAAGAGCTTTGACAATGCAACTCCAACCAAAATGTTGTACAATAACTGGAATCAAGTTGCAAGAAGCTTAGAAGCCTTCAGGATGTTGTCAGAAGTTATTCAACCCTCAGTAGAAATTTTGTAATTATTTTATCATTTTATCTAATATAAGCTATATTGTATATGTGTATAGAATATTATATGTGTGTATCATATTGAATTTTCTTAAATTTTTCTTCTAAATTTCTAGAATTTCCATTTAAAAATTTCAATGTGAATTGTGATGCATAGAAAGTTTTGATCAGTTATGCATTATCATTGGAAGTCTTTCTGTAATTTTGACACTTCCCAGTCGTCCCCATCGTTCCTTCAAGTTCTCAATTTGATTCTAACATCCCTTCGTGAAATTCATTGGAATTAGAGTTTCTTCACTTTGTTTCAAATGGCTCATGCATAGTTCTGCTTTCGTTTCTGGAGTTGAAAGATCAAGCAGCGAGAGCTCGTTCTTCAGCTATTCGCCATTCAAATTTCAAACTTTCATTCCAAACTTTGTCATTTTATTAATTGACTTCATACCACGATTCCACTTTTGACAACAAATGTCAATTTTCGCTGCGTTATCCAGGCCTCGTCAGCTGATTCCGTTTTCCACTTCGGGGCTAGTATGACTGGCTGCTAGCAAAAGGAATAATCTCCTTTCAAAGTTAATAAGACCTCGTTGTTCAACTGCTCGACTTTGAAATTTCCAGCGCTATCATCTTATAAATTGACCTCATACTACACTTCCACTTTTGACACAAGTTATTACGTTTTTGCTGCATTATTCATGTTTCAGCTGACTCCACTCGTTCAATTCTGCCTGGAAGCAGGCTTGCGCTAATTAGATCACTCTTTTTGTAAAGTTAATACGATTTATTTAATCGCTGACTTATTTCACAGTAAACTTAAATTTAAGTACTAAGCACAAGTGTTTAAAATTGAATTCTCTTTAGAATCTAGTCAGAACTTGTAGTTCCAAACCATACGGGTGATAAAATCAAACTCTACGCAACGGAATGTCATTCGATATTATGCTGAAAATCTGATGACCTGTGGTAATCCGCGGTCTTACATAAGTTCCGTTAATTGCCATTTTGAGATTGATTTGTCTGAATGAGCTGTCAAGACATACACTTCTGGTCGAAAATGTTTTGACACTTCAATACATAATTTTTGTGGAACTTGTTATATTATCTATATGTATAAAGTAATGAAGATCCTTTTTCCACGCTGTCCACCAAAATAAGCTATTGGGAATAAAAATCAAGCGAAACGTGAGTTGGATTTGATGTAGATTGAACATTTTTCTTGAAAATGTTGAAAACAGTTTGTTGAAATCGATACCGAAGCAATTTTTCAGGATTGTTTCATTAAAGGAACTCGAGGATTCTAGTGAACAGTATCTGAACATGATTTGTTCCTATTTCGATTGGAAAGCTATCCTTGTAAGAACGTTTCGTTTTACCAATAGTATTGCATCCTTCAAACGCGTTATTTGGGAACTTACGATTGAAAAGATTGGGAAGGGTCTCATGCAAGTAAGTTCTGATAAAATATTTACCGTAATCTCAGCAAAAAAAGAACCGTTAAGCTTTGTTAAATCTCTAATAGCGTCGCCATTGTACTTCACGAAAGCAGATCCTCCATCTTCGATAAGTCGAGGAATACATAAATAACCGATTCGTAGAAATAAGTAATAACACTGTCAGGGTGATAAGAATAAGAAATTTAGAAAGAACCGCTTATAAACTATTAGATCCATTGTTTCATTCAAATATTCAGTTACATACTGCCTACTTAGTGAATCTGGGAAAAAAAGTACCAGCTAAGATGTCAGATAGGATTCCGCGACAAGATCGCATTGTGCACGTTGCCCGGACCCCTCATAAAGTAGTTTGGCCAAGGAGTCTGGCAGTTCTTGTGGATTTGATAGCAATAATAATAAATTCCCAGCAAGTTGACGGTTCCTACACTCACTCTACCTCGATGGCATAGACCACGTATACTATTGTTTCCATACTGATTAATCTCCAGAATGCTGCGATTGTAGGGATGGGTAAATTCTTTCGAACTCATATTTACTGCACTAAGGATGTCTTTATAAGGATTTGGGTTCACAGAAGTTGTTCATCCCAGTTTACCGCCATTGCAAAGCGTACTATGAGCAAAAATCCAAGCGCTGAAATTCTCTGAAATCTATCGATACCTCCAACCTACGTTACTGTCCATCTCTAAGACTTCTTGGACTTGGATTAAATAATTCTCAGCTGGATACTGCTCAAGGTGTTGCGAATCTAACCGCGGACATTACAGCGAGTATATTCGCCATTCCAACAGTCCAAACATAGATGAATTTTCAATAATTCTCGAGATAAAATGTCGTTTTTATGCCACCTCGAGGTGTTAGCGACCATTAATCAAATTGTTAATAAGGAAAGAAAGTTTCGCCGCCAACAAATTGAATAAGAATTGTTGCTTTTCAATGGAATCCTAGCATGTCTATTCCGTTCTTGTACAAGTCTTTTATTTATCGTTTTTTTGCTCTTGTTTGTGTTTTGTGTTGTCTGCTTTGTTTTTAACCAAGGATGATTTTCAATTGAAAGAGATTATGACTGATTTGATTGCGTCATAATGTGAAATGGATGAGCCGTAAATTACAGGTTGAAGAAATGAATAATTAGTAGCTGTTGGGCATTCTATCGATTTCTTGGAATCTTATTGAGTGCGATCGTGCGCTTCTTAATTTTTTATAACAAAACAGGGTGGGTATGTGAATGTATATTAAGTGTTGCTTCGCGATATCGAACACTGTTTCATGGTGAGTTGTATTAACAGAATGCTTTCAATGTTTCAAGCTTTCTTAGGCAATTCCAAACCAAATATGCCTGAGCTTTTTTTTCTGAAAATAATATGCAGTACTTAACATATTATCTTAACCATTGTAATTAGTTTATTTATTGGAAATTGCAGTCTGGGCTTGGCCAATCATCTAAAACAAATATTACCATTTCTGCATCTCAAGTGCTTGCGCAATCACCCGAACATTTGTTGTCTTGAGTTTAATAAAAAAACGGGCGTGCAACTGAGAAAAACACTCGAGGAAAGACACGATGTGATTAAGCTATTTAAATATTGAATTTATTTTGAATATATCCATTGCCAAAATAATAAATGTCTGTACAATACGATGACAGGAGAGAAATTCTGGCACGAGCAAAAAGCAATGATTGCTAACTTTCCACTTGAGACATGTCGATAGGAACCATTTTGCTAAGTTGAAACTGGTAATCATTTCAGTTTTCAAATCAAAAACACATTCAGATTTAGAAAGTGAAGAATGAGGCTCTAATTGATGTTTAACTTGTAAATCATCATTATAAGCAATTATAAACAATTTCAATACATAAATAAATTAAATTATCTTCACTGCTCGAAAGCTTGGATTGAATAAATTGAATAAATCACGCGTAATAATTGTCAACATTAAGGAGTTAATTCATTTCTCATTTCTTGTGTACATCGAACGCTATAAGATCGATTTTTGGTTAAGAAAGTCAATCTTCTACTTTTACGTTAGGCGCCCTTTTTCCTCTTCGACAAGGAAATGGCTTTTTTCACTCTTCTCCTGCGTGAAACTCTCTTCTCCTCTCACGTCCCTCGTCCACAAAATTGCAGGATCTGTACTAATTGTCCGCTTTCAGACTAATTTTTTTGAGATGTGCATCCATCATAGCTTTCTCTCGTCCTTTTCGATGCACGTCCGAAACTTTTGCTTCTCGTTGATGCCGAGAAAAAGCTTCGACATTTGGAGCCCTAGAACGCAGCACCAGAACCCATGGCACTGCCACTCTCTTTTCTTTTCCTTAGGACTCGTGTGAATGAATTTCAATTCCGTTCCAGTAAGGGATTGAAGTGCGATGAATCAAAGCTCTTTATCCCACTAATTTAGCCGCATCCTTTTTACACTGGATGCCTACCCCAGCACCGAGTATAGGGTAGCGATTTTGTCTGCATTCAACTTTTTGAGAGTATGATAGCAATTCACAACCGTTCTCAACATAATCACCTGTGACTTTAGAGCTTTTTCAGGATGCTTTGCTACCACATAGGGAAGCCATAGTTTGACCTTTATATCATCGGTCTATGCTGAGTTATGCCCTCGCAACGACAGCATAAATTGCAGCAAAAAAAATATTCGGCGGATTTCCAATTGACTTTGATTTTCTGGAACCAGGGTCACGAATTCCTTTTCATGTCCTTTAAAACCTCGCCTTCATGTAAGTATTCTTTGTGGCTCCATCATGACAGTCCCAAGCTTGTGTAAAGTGGGGAGGGAACATCCCTCCCTCCCATCATTGTCCAACAGAGTCGAAATGAAGCCCAGTAGGGTAATTAAAAGGTGAATTTGAAGCCGAGTTGAGACGTTGTATTCATTTGGTTCTTTGTCGAGTGAATACAGACGTGCTGCTGAACTGAATTGATGTTATACATAGTATTTCGGAAAAGTTCCCGAACTTATTATGTAGCGCTTGTACGAGTGGAGCCACTTCTTGGACGACACCGGTACTATGTTTACGGTACTATGCTTTACGATGGATGAAAAATTTGAGCATCGTGCCGCAATGAAATTCTGCTATAAACTTAAAAAAACTTTCGCGGAAACGAAAAATGATCGATTCGGCTTACGGTGAAGGTGTAGAGTCGCGTGCAACTATTTACACGTGGTCCAGTCGGTTCAAGAAGGGTAGAGAGTCGTTAGAAGATGACTTTCACTCCAAAGGCCTGATACACAAAGAATTTGTGCCCCCTAACACCACCGTGAATGCTGCGTATTACGTAGAGGTGTGAAAACGTCTGAAGCGCCGGAATAATTGCATCAGGCCCGAGTATAGGGAACTCGGATCGTGGAGATTGATGGATGAAGATGCGCCTGCTCATTCTTCGAACATTGTGAAGCGTTATATTGCCAAAAATCAGATCCCACGCATAAATCACGCCACATATTTGCCAGATCTGGCTCCAGCCGACTTTTTCCTATTTCCCAAGCTAAAAATGACCTTGAAAGGACGATTTTTTGAAGATGAACCGTGCATTCAAGCGGCTTGCACCGAGCGTCTCATAGCGATAACTTCAGAGTAGTATCAGAGAGCCTTCGAATCACTCATGGAGCGCTCAAATGAGTGTATATCTAGGGAAGGGGACTATGTTGAAAGTTAACTGGAATAAATTTCTTTAGAACTTTTCTTCTACTTCTACTACTTCTTTAAATGTCAAGATTCTTTGATTTTCCCAGTCAGCCTGAATCAAGTGGTATCTTTTCATACTCACATCTTGTTTGGCTTTTGATTAGGGCGAATAGGACATTTTTTTAGACTTCAGTTTTTTTGAAAATGAATTCTGTCCGACCAATCATTCGCCATACCTTTTGATTAGTATTATCATTCCTATCCAGTTTTGACTGTTTTCGCCAGCCTCAATGGCTTTGCTAAGCTTGAAAATGTTGGGTTGCTTCTTAAAAGTCATGTCAGAAATGTTATGGGCGGATTTTGCTCCCTCTGAATAAATTGATACACGCCATTTCTCTCAAATACTGGTTATAATAAGGGCTTTAATTTTTAGGTTTTTACGTTTTTCTATGCAGATTTGACTGTGCTGCGCCATTTCAACCCTAGCCGTGCAGCCTTCCTTATTTGTTGGTCCTTTCTTTGTAATAACACTTGCTCGTCAGTCCCTTTGTTCATAATAACGCTTCGAAGGATATGGTTTCCTATAAGTAGTAAAGTCTCTGCATACCTACTGTCACTTACCCTGTTAATGCCGTAGTTCTAGTTTCAATGCTTTTGGAAAATTACACACCAATAATTTAGAGAAACAAAATTTTCGAAAGTATTCGTACTAATTCGAAAGTTTGGAAAGTCCGAACTGTGTGAGGAAAGAGCAAGAAATCATATACCTTCAATGAAATTGATATAAGATATGAAGCATACTCAACCATTTACCACGTCAATGTCACAGTATGCAAGAAGGAAAATTATACAAAAAATAACCTCACCAGCGCACAAAAATTTATTGTTTTAACATTACTTAACAGCCCAGGTTTCCAATCTGCTTTCAAGAGAGAGAGAGAGAAAAAGAGATGGAGAGAGTTCCTATAACTTCAATTTAGGTTCGAAACTTCCCACAAATTTGACCAAAAGGTAACGCAACTGAAGTTAATATGGAAGACCGCGTTCAGTCAAGCACAGAAAACTATCTAAACCCAATGTACACAAACTATTCAAACAAAGATCCTATCTATTAAGGTTTGACCGATACTTTCTAGATGTGTTCTTATTTATAAGGAGAACCGGCTGGAGATGGGACATGAGAACGAAGATAAGCATCTACCGGTATCTACACACAATAGCTCTTCTATGAAATTACACAATAATTTCTACAAAACGTGAGAAATATTGAAATAATATTTCTATTTCTAATATCATGATAATATTTCTAACGTTCACACATTCAATAATAATATTCTAATTCTCACGTACATTTAAGCTCAGAAAGCTCGCCATTGGGATCTATCAACCATTTATCTCATTTTATTTGTAAGCTCTCTAACTGAGAAAGCTCGCTTTGCATATGCAATATGGGGATTTGTATGTCTTTCTTTGAGATAATACTTCAGATATACTGTGTGTATTTTTCCGTGTTTAGCACTTCAAAACTATCTTTTATTTTTTGAGTTTCCATTCCAAAATGCTATGTTTTGTTTTAATTTTGACACTGAAGTTGGATACGAGATAAAGTTGATGTATCAAAATTAGAACACAAGATAGCATTGTGGAATGGAAAATCAAAAATTAAAGATAACACTCCAGATAGTTATAAGTTTTTAGTGGTTGGGTAGTGGTACTTACACTGTAAATGGACTCTGGAGATTTTTTTTTAATCCTTGAGACCCAAACCGCCGCTTCTGCGCATTTCATTAAATAAGTCATAATTTGAGGTGAAAAAATAAATATTGATGATAAACAGATACTTAACGTTTTGTTAGAAAGTTCGGTTGATTTTTCAGCAGAATTTTAAAAGCTGGAGCTTATCATTTAAGAGGACCAAGAAGGATGGAATAGCGTTTTAAAATGAAAATGAAGACTCCTGGAAAATTGTCTCACTCATCAGAAAGTCATTTGAAAATTGTTATTTTTTCAGGTCTGAACGAGCCCAGCGAAGCTGTGATATAATACCTCGGTAATAAATGTTCAGATCTAAGTTTCCGGATGAACATATGATAAAGTTAAGATACGACACATGGTTCGAAGGAAATGTTCTTTTTTTTATTGTCCGAACCAAGCCAAGGCACATAAAACTTGAAGATTTCCCCAAATTCATCACACGTTATCGCTCCACATTAAATTTTAATGAAACCATCTACAGAAAGCATAATGAAAATAACGATGACGATGATAAGAAACAAAACCAGAAAAAGACACTAATAATAAAATGTCTCCGAAAAGCGTAAAATCGGCTTTAATATAACACCTCGCCTGTGCCTAGACCAAACTTAGATGGTTGGGATGCCCGCAAGCATTCTAATAGTTCTTTTACTGACATTACCACTGCATTGGTCGTCAAGCTGTTTGATATGCCTCCGAGGGTTATCAATTAAATTGAATAGTTTGATCTAGAAATGAACAATGACTTTAAATTGTCGTAAATGAAGAATTCTGTCTATGTTACAAGCGGAGAATATTAAATTAGATACAACCAGGTCGTTCGCATTCGAGGCCGAAATTTTGGAGGATGCAAGAAGATATGTTGTGCGCGGAGCGAGTATTGTTTGATTCTATTCTGAGAAATGACTTAGATAAGGCGACCCGAAATAACGACACAACTACTGGAATTGAGCAACACGAGTGGCATGTGAGTTTATCCAGTTCTTGGTGATATGGATCAAGTTGTATTCGATTGTACAACATACTGAATGGCGATGACGAGCTCCTCAATTAGCAGAAGGATATGAGAGGGTCACATCTAAAAGTTATTTGAATTGAGCTTGATATCGCCGCTAAGCTATATTTAATGAACCTCAGCGCTAATCTATCTTTGCAATTTATCTTAACGCCACCATTAAATTCCTAACAGTACCAGCATTCATTGAACGAACATAAACAAAAGTTCGTGGACCTTGGCGTTTGTTTTACGATGAAAGAAGTCTCACTCAAGGTACCAACGTGATTTATTTCTGCCATAAGGATTCCTTACGTTCGCGATCCAACAATAACACTCAACGCTAACGACCACATGAGCCGAACATTTCTAATATTTCTCCGACACTATCATTAAAACTTTATTTTGCACATGATATCTAATATTAAGCTTAACGTTATTCGCAAGCGATAAAATTTAGCCGTTTCGATAATTATATCGTCGAGATGTAACAAGAACCTCTACTAGCTTAAGTTCGGAGTATAAGGCCCATCTTGTTTGATTAATAAATGATTATTATCGTTAATTTAACGAGACGTTTAATGTTGATTCCGACGCCGTTGTTGTCGTTTTGGGGAAATTGTTAAATATCGCATGTTTGGCACACGAAAGTTTTATTCGGGCCCAGAGGCTCCTTTTTGATTGATAAATGCCAAATTACAGACGATTCAGCCCGCATTTTGTGTCAACGTCCGCAAACGAAAAATTATTCTTGTCAGACGGACTAAATACTCTTTTTTTCACGCGCTTTGAAGTGAGTAATTATTGTAATTATGATGGCAGCGACGAAATCTCTGTGAAATTTCACGGGAGAATTCCCATTCGCAGGAACGCCGAATCAAACTTTTTGTTCGTTCCATCTCAACTGAAGCCATAATTTGAACAATAAATAAAGTTGCATGCAAACTAAGTGTTATCTTTAAGGATGGGATTGAAATTTTAAAAGTGCTTAGCATCATGATGAGCTGAGAGATAAAGTAAATCATACAGCTAATAGTGACAACTGCCATCGATTGCAAAAAATTTATCAGGTCTCCAATATTATCATGTGAATTCCTCAACATCATCCGAGATCCCTTGCTTATTAGGTTTAGCTTATCCATTGACATACTGGAATTATCAGGTGAAGGAATGCTGAGTCGATGGTGCTTCTAATTTCATTCCAATTTGACCGATTTTTTAGTTTTGTCCAACATGAAACATTATTCAGTCACAGCCAGAGACATAACTGCAGGTATCCCACAAGGATCGTGAGTCCCTCATCATGCAATATATGCGCGACTGAATTCCCAAATTGCAACAATTACAAAGCACATGTTGAAACGCGATAGAAAAAGCAACACAAACATCTTCACCATCGATGGCGCGACAGCCCAAGCCGATCCTTGGCAACCTGAATAAACCTACTCCCATCGTCATGGTTCTACGAACTTGTTCTTCCATTGAAAACTTCAAACAAGCATCGGCAATTTGTGTTTATCGTATCTTTCGATTGAATCCTCGTGAGACTTCCTGCTCTTCTATGCCTTGTGGTCCTATTGGGCAGCGGGTTTTCTACTTGGACCCGCCATAGGTAGGTCGTAAATAATTCGTACGATTCATCTTTGTAACCTAGTCTCCACTCTGAACCCTTCTTTCACTGGACCCTACATTTTCTGGAGAACTCGTCTCTTCATCTGGTCATCTTTTTGCAATCAAGTGGGCTTCAAAATATACAAAGCTAACCAAATTTTCAATGCTGCGGTCTTCGAAGGTCAGGTTTAATCAAGCTTGAGTACTCTTCTACACTTGAGTCATTAGTTAGGTTTTTTTCTTTATTAAAATGAAATTGATCGTCCTACATCAGTGACATCATCTGCATACGCTACTAATTGTTTGGCCTTGGACATCAAGGTATCAAAAAAATCGGCTTTTGTCATTCTAATGACGTGTTCCGGGGCAATATTAAAAATCATGAGGGCAAGTCAATGCCTTTGTTTCAGTCAATTGGAGTCAAGCTCTAATTTGAAGTTGCCAATTGGTTCTCTGCTTATCTTGACCAAATGAACCGTGTTGAGAATTGTACCTCAGCAATAGCCTTGTAGTTGGCACACGAAAGTCAAACATTATTTTGTACAGTGCATTTCTCAGGATATAGTCGAACAAAGTTCCCAAAAAGTTGATGCGCGCCGATCTTATATTCCAAACGCTTTTCCAGCAACTCTTTAACTGAGAATATTTGAAGTATTGTCGATCAAATCCATTTCTCAAGCCGCTTTGATATTCTTCTATAATACTTTGATAGTAAGACTTCAGTTTTTTTCGACGTTTGTGAAGAGCGCTCTTTATGACGTACACAATCACACGATCCTTTTTTAATTTCCACTCATTCACATGTCTCCTGTTTTGGGCACAGAAAAAAGAATACTTTATAATCATTTCTCTGGTAACAGCTCCTCTGACCAAATTTTACTAACCATGTAGGGGCAAGGGAGCATAAATGGGATCCCCTCTCTGTAGTAGTTTTGCTGGGATTCTACCTATTCCAAGTGCCTTATTTTGGCTGAGGTCAAATAATATATCAATGTCGAATAATGCGGCTTGTATGTCGTAATGTCACCTCTGTTGAGTGGTAAGACGATCAACACGAGTTCAGCTCTTGGAAGAAGGTTGAGATATATATGTCGGATGGCTTCAAAAATTGAATTATTGAGAAAAAATATCAACAATTCTACAAATGGAAAATGAAAACAAAAGCGAAAACCGAAAACCTTTTGCCTGCTCCCTGACAGAAAATCTAACTACCTCGGTCAGATAGTCCCGTGAAATGAGAAAATCTACTTGCTTCTCCTCACTTACATGAAGGGTCAGAAAAGGATTCCGCTTCTACGATCCCTAAAGAAATTACAAGCGGAAAACGAACAAAACATAAACTACCAAGTAAGGAGTTACTAGTGGCAAAGTCGGCATTAAATGTTGGTGGTTTGTCGTTAGGTCTTCGCACTTTATAAGAAAAATTTCTAGTCCTAGTACTTAGTTGTTGTAGTTTCTGCGTCTATCTAAAGTAAGGATAAATCTAATGAACGAGAAATTCGAAAACGTCAAAGAACTTATAAGTCTTGCATTTTTCAACTTTTGAATTTATCTTGATTGGTTGGGCTAGAATTTTGTTAAATTTAGTTACAAAACTTTTATATATTCGCCACTTTATTAGTTTTTCTATTCAATTTAATCATTGACAAAAATCAAACAGTGAAAAAATTCAATGCCCAATACAAGAGAAACATACAGTGAAAAGCCACAAATTCCCATTACTAATTGGAACGAGCCTGGAATCCTTCCGGCATTGTGTGACATCACCTGTAGCCAGGCGTTGTATGTGCTAGGAAACGCACCAGCGCAAAGAAGATCAAATGATCTTTCACGTTTTCATCAGGAAAATCCTTGTCTAGCTCATTTTTCGGGAGAACAGCCAGTCAATCGGGTCCTCTACGCATACAATACTAAAATTAATGGAGTAAATAGCGAAAATCACACGGAAAACCGTAAGCATTTGTCACACCCCAAGCACTGAGGATAACTATGCGATTTCAAGCATCCACGTAACCCAGACTGATTAAGCAAGAAATTTTCTAGTCAACGTACCAGTCCAAATTGGAAAGTCTGATTCCTTCTGATCCCTTAAGCGTTGGCCTCTACAATAGTGCCTGCTATTATTTTGTTTTGCTTTTTCGCAATTTCTGCTGAACGTCCACGCGAAACAAGTTTATATGGCATGAATATGGGCGGAGCATAGGGATGTTGAAGTTTTGGACTGCATATAATCTAGTCCTCATCATGATCCTCGTCTTCTTTTAACCCTTGAAAAGTTCTCTGACGAATTTCTCAATTTTTATTTTAGATTTGGTAAACATTGAGGGCGAAGGAACGTTTCATGCGGGTGGAAAAACACGCTTCATTATTTCGAGCACGAAGCGCTTATTTATTTCGAACACGGAGATTAGTAATGAATCATCCTTCGTTTCTGAATTCCATGCAGAAAGTTAACGTTTCATCCAGAGTGGCTATCGCAAAGACACTCTCGTGAACGGTTGGTTAGTTACCAACATTCATGACAAATATTGTGATCCAAGTTAAATATTTTAAGATTCTTTTATCTGTGGAATCAGGATGAGGCATTCTCTATTCAAGCGTATTTGCATTCTCTGCACAGAGATCAAGGATTAGATCTTCATAGTTAAGGCAGCTTCATCCAGTTCACCGAGTCTGTACTGCAAAGAGGATGTAGAGCCATATTGTGTTAGAAAACGTTTAAAAATGTGATGTTGAAACATTACATTGACACGACTCTACCAAATAACTGCGGTATGTCAAATTTTTTGTCTTTGAAATTTATTTCAAGTGGGAGTTGCATGTTTGCAATGTAGCCCACTTTTCACCTCAGGACTCGCAATACACCTTAGCCTTTCTTATTGCACCTTTAATTTGTAGACACTTTTGGCTTCCTTGAACATGAAAAGTTCTTTACGCTTTAATCGTGCACAGAATGCCGCATACTTGTTTAATGCACTTGGCCGTTTTATACTAAGACAGGATTTTCTTGATTTTTGACGTAAAATTTGTAACCTTAGTTACTCAAAACACGCTCTCGACAGTTTCTGGAAATTAGGTCGAAAGCAGCGCACCTTGCCATCATATGACAAACATCATGTCACTTGTTGAAAATTCCTACCCAGCCTGTCAACTGGGTAGGAATTTTCAATTTTCAGCGATCAAGGGGATCTAAAATGTATTTTTCAGGATGCACGGCACTTGCGATATTTTGTTTGCTTAAACTTGCAACTGACGCCCTAAAAATACTTCGTTCGGGAAGAGTTTGTCTAATAGACGCTTTTACCTCGAAGGATTCTGCAGTAGACACAAAATCTTTTAACCCTAGCTAAACCATTGGTTGGAGGATTGAAACTACTGCTTTAGGACTGCGTTTACAAATGTATCCTGTTTTTGTGAATTCTGCCATGAATACGACCAGGATGCCTCCGAATTCGGTGGCACATAATGTTTCAGTGGCGAACTCTGCTTCCTCAGGTACCAGGTTCTGCTTAATTTATTTAAAAGCGTCAGTATGTGTACACCTATCTTCGGAAATAATCAACAAGGACTTTGTCACGGTGCTGCCGACGCCCCCTTTGTTCCATTGGTTGTTTTGTGACCCGTTTCAGGTGTCTAGTCTTCTTGGGTTTGAAGCGCTCTGCTTTTTTTGGTGTCTCTCGTTCGCTTTGTAACGCAGTAGCTCGAAATTGTATTCGGTCAAATCTCTTTTTGGACTTTTTGGTTTTGTCTTGCTTGAATTGGCTACAAAAGGCTTAAATTGGTTAGCTTAGCTACAATTATGCGTCCTATAACCATCATTATAGGAAAATGAGTCTTTTGGTAGGTTTTGGCTTCACGCAGCTCTTTTAGTTTCGTTTTTGCGTTTAGCCATCTTGGACATTAAAGCTGAAGTCAATCCATGGAGTCGTCAAGCAAGCCCATTTCGTCCTTGACGCCTTTACTTAAGTTCTTTTGAAGTAAGACGGTCTTCCTTATTTCTTTCAAAACTAAGATCTTTTTACGGGACAGTCGCTCGTTTTTGTATTTCGAGCATAGCCATCGTTGATGACCGCGATTCTGAAGCTTCTAGTTTGTCTGATGTCTGCTGAGGCAACTTGTTCCGATTATACGGACATCGTGCCTGAATGTGATCTCTGCTTGAGATCTAGACACCTTAACTATGAATTTTGACAGGTTCAACTTCTTGCGCTTAGTTGGAGTCCCTACCTTAGGAGGAGTGCTATGGGCTTTCAATCCCATCGTTTAAATAGAGAGAAGGAAAAGTAGCAATAGATATTAAAAGTAGAAAGTGAAAGATATTTACGTCGAGGGCATCAGACTTGCAGCAAAACATTGTGACTAGATGACCAAGTAAGTTCCGGCTATCATTTAATCCCCTCAAACTATGTTCCATTAATAGGAAAATGAAAAATATTCCAGGATCGTGTCAAAATCACCTGAACGATAATTGTTGGCCGGGAGCTCGTCTCTTATATTAATTTTTTCGTGGTAGATTGGAGTTTTCCCTTAGTTTTAGTATCCAAGAATTAAGTTGATAATAAAGATGGCTTCGCAGACAAGCAGAGCATCTGATGTTAGGAACTCTGATTTTGGAAGAAAATGATTTGATTTTTGGTTTATTGATGAATCAGAGAGTCCTGGTAAAGACATGTGCGACACTCACTGTACATGCGTCTTTTTATATACTGGACCAGCACAAAAACATGCTAATTCCAAATGATGTTGAGATTTAAAGTCCTTGCATAGCAGCAATCCTATCTTGCTACCTGATACCAAACACTATTCTAATGAGTTGCATAATCATCTTAAAGTGCCAGCTCCTTTGGATCACGCCCTGTCTCGTTGTAGCTCTGTATAAAACACTTTCTCTTGGAAAAACATCGCAGTCATGCATCACGTACTAGTTGTACGTAGGTAACAACTGTGTATGGCATGCATGCATCTAATAGACAGACATCGATTACGTACTACGAGTACATTAAGTCGCATTTAACGACCATAGATCGCTATAATTGCTTCTTTCGAATGCAACATATGCAACGAGACATTTAATGCATTCGTTCCATGTGCACTTTATCCATGCACGCATATTGGACCCGGGCTGAAAGTGAGCCTTCCCGGACTTAACGTATCCTATGGATGCTTGGCCAACACTCGCACGGATTAGAACAGACTTCAAGATCGAAATGAAAGATTTTAATCATTTCTTAATGGCGTTGAAAACATGATCGCCACTTATCGATCGAATTGAGAAAAGTTACTTAACCTTTACTTGAGTTTTAGTCACCTTTCGTCTATGTTGCAAATTCCTGAAGCGTTGCTGGTCCTATAAATAACGTCAGAAGGATGATGAGCTGCTGATCATCTTAGTTAAATGGCATCGAAGGATGTGCGTGAAAAGTTGCAGAAAGAGGGATTCATACGCACCAGATTCCTGATCAATCTTTTTAAGGAATTTATTGGCTTTGGGATTGAGTGCAAATAAATCGCGATTTAAATGTAACACTTTTTTTTTGAATATCCTACGCGCGATAGATGTCTCTGATCTTTTCATAGTCCGTTCCGCACGAGCATACGTTTAATGGCTTGAAAACATTTAAACGAGCTGCAACTTCGACTGCCTCCTATTCCAGGTAAATTAATGACTGTCTGTTAGACCTTCGTCAAATAACTTTATTAAAGATGATATATGCATGGAAGCGAACGCTATCGTTCATAAATTAAACAGAGCATTTCTAATTCCATCACAGCAGCATCACTGATCCCCATGATTAGATGGGCGGATTGGAGGAAATAAATCACAATCAATGCCTCCAGCTGCCAGAAATTTCGGGATGGTCCCCGCTGCAACCCATTGGTGATTAACATCCAGAACCTTTAGAGGTTGCCTAGGCCCTAAATCTTATCCCTATCCCCTATCATTAGCCACCGCCAATGTGTTAACCATGGTCCGACTAATGACGCAGTTCATTTGTTCTTACTTATACGGCGTGCAACCTCAACATCTCACGGATTTCCCCAATTTGGTCTGATCCCATCTGATACACCAATTATACAGATACAAATCGAAATACCATTGTGCTCCGCTTTAAGATAAATTTTCATAGACCATCACTCGGTTTTCGGTCTTCAACATTGTTCATTCGGGATTCGATAGATGAGGTAACATCATAATTGCTGGTACTAAGATATCAGATGTTGATCAAGGCCGATTCCATCCGATGCAAATGCCCAATACGTAACAACACATGTCTTAAGAAGATTTTTTCATCTCCTTTTCCTTCTTGAAATCGAATCATTTCGCAAAGTTCTTCACGATGCAAGTCGCTGATATCTGATGAATTTGATTCGAATTCACGATGTGACCCCGATTTCAGGAATTTCCGATTTTTTCATGACTCTCCGTATATGCATAAATTGTTTCACGATTGGATTGAAAATTATAGCACGAAAGGTGTTTTGGTATTTATTGATACCAAAAGAATGACTTGGAATTGGTCAATGATTTTCTTTCTGGATGATTCCATTCGTACGGACAAACCGAACTGAAAATCAATATTTAAATGGGAAAATATTTCAATGACAATGCGGGGTCCAGACAAAAGGTAAAACTGAATTTTTTTGAAATTTTTTTCTTTCGAAATTCAAGACTCGTTTACGATTTCTTAACCGTCAGCGTTGAAGTGGAAAAAGCTCACATATGAAACGTACGGTTAGATTTTCCCCTTCTATATAAAATATTTTGTCTATTCTGTGCATTAATTGAATAGAATGTGCTCGACTTTGTATTATGTGTGGTTTGTATTAAGAAATTAATTTAAAAAAAAATCAAAAATTTTCCATTAATCAACATTCATTGAAACATTTTTTCATAATTCTTGTAAAAAATCAACTGAATGTTCTTACCTCCGTACAACACAAAGATTTTCTTCACGTGAGAATATCTGATTTTCATTTCTTTATATAAACTGTCACTTATTTTTGCTTTATGAGAAAAAGCCCTACCAGCTCTTTCTTCTACGCTCTAAGACTAAGATTTCATTCATTACATCAACACAATTTTGGCAAATGTACCGTTTCGCATGTCCCTTCCATATAGGAGTGTTACAGTTTAAGCAAGCATTTAAAGTCTCTCTGTCTATCTTCGTTGAACATAATTAACGCTTTTGCTGTTTTCTTAGGTATTTCTTAGCTTCGGTGCTGGTCCTGCTTCAATCAAAATTCCATGCACGCGAATTTTTATATCTCGTTACATCTTTGGATTGTCTTTGCCTTTCCTGACATGGTCTTCATGCAACGATAGTCCCAAACGTTATAAATGAAATCCCTGCTTAGGTCGGATTTGTTGTTCTCCGTTGTTTGTTTGACACATGATAAAGACGTTTATCCCAGTATGATTTAACATTGAGGAAAACCGGTAACATAGATGCGACCGTTTGGAGTTACGGAAATTATGCTCTCGTTCGTGCGTTCGAGCCAATTTGTCCACATCATCAACGCCGTTCTTTGTCAAAAGACTGCGGCAAGTGCAATGAAACAAAAACCGGTTTTATTTTGCCACTGCTTTCTCGATCAAATTTGATGTCATGATATAAGGAAGGCATCTTATTTACGCATTTTTGTGACGATGATACGTAAGAGACAATTGTAAATTTTTTTTTAAATACAATAAGAGAAATTTTTCCTTCATTATTAGCCTTGAATTGAGCCACACTTTATCCGATCTTAGAGTATAGACAGCAGTCCATTTGTGAATTTTGGGGCAAGTTTTGTAGCAGTTTTTCAACTCATGAAAAGTTCCCTTAAGATCATGACACACATCTCACTTCAAGATCTTCTGCATCAAACGGCTTATAACTTACAGTATGCGAACTTTTGCTGAGCTAGGCTGTCGACAGTGAATTACAAAATTCAACGGGTAGAACGTTTTGACATTTGTGAAAGCAGACATTTTCTAAACAAATTTTGCCGGTTTTGAAAGCATGGACGAAAAAATTAAAATCAAAACCATGATAAACATCGGCATTTATATAGATAAGTTCATCGGCATTGGTCAAATATTCAGACGAATGTCACAAACATTTTAAATTGGTGCCAAACGGTCCAAAGCATCTCTTTCCGTTCGAGTCGATGCATCTTCAAATTTCAGTGTGAAAAGTGCCAGTTTCGAGATTACTCGGGGATTGCTCTAATTTCTCATTTCTCAGTGGACTCATTCCAAGAAAATCTAAAAATGCCGTTATTCCAGTGAGTGTTTACTGTTACTCCGTGAACATACTGCTTTTGCACTGGAAAAGCTAAAAGTTTTGCATATAATCAATGAGGATACCTGTAACTTTTTCATTTGAATTTGACATTATAGAAGCGACATTCATCGTGTCAAAAAACTTTTCCAAGCATTCTAGACAGATGTTCTTTAACTATCTGTCAGTATTCATTAAAATCAGGAGACTAAAAAAATCTTTTTGAGGTTTGACAAACGACTGATTCTAATCTGCTTTATAGATCTTTCAAAAGGCTTAAGGTAAGTCACTAAACTAACAAACTTATTTTATCTTTAATTTTATTTTAAAATTTAGTACGAATTGACCGATGCTAAAACGGTTCTTCATTGCGTCAGCATTAAAAGCTACTCACATTGCGTAGGGGCATCATAAAGCAAGAGGTAGGAATTCCCCAGGTACCAAATAGTACGAGCTTTACAAGGTAGAGAGCTTGAAAGATGAACGATATATATGGGTGGAGAAATCACAATTGCTAGTTTAATGAGTTTAAATGTATACGAATATAATTTTGTAATAATATAAAATATAATAATGAACTATAAAAACGTGTAACATAAATAATGATTCAAAATTGTGGTAAAACCATATCCCAATCCCTCACAACGTTTGCACATAATGGACTCAGTTGAAAGGACAATAACAAGGTGTTGGTCCACAATTTCAAAGCTGTTGTTCACTTAAAAGATTTTCCCCAAGATAAAACTTAGAAGACTCAACAAGAAAACTGGCCGACAGGATAGAAGAAAAAATACAATCAAGGAATATAAGACACTGTGTACCTGCATCAATAGCTTACGTAACTTCTCCGGAGACCAGCAGGAGGTCTACCCTTACGTTAAATCGAACTACACAATGCAGGTGAGCCCGACATCTTCAGAAGAATTTAAACAGGCAGGGAAGGGGGAGGGGACAACGAAACTCAAGGAAATCACTAATGCGTTACGACTATGATACTAGATGGCGGCTAAATAACACGGTAGATGGCGCTGTCTAGTATGACAGCGCTTATTTGATCGCTCTCTAGTGTGTAAATTTTCTAGTGTCATAATGTCTTTCAATTCTCACTGAGGAACCACCGCCGGGAGAGATGCAGTCTATGACACTCGTTTTTTGACATGAAATTGAACAAAAAAAGAGGCATGAACCTTAGTCCATGTGAGAAGTGACAGTTTTTGTTAAAATTATTGTAGAAATAAATGCTGCAAAACATTGAGAGGAGTTTTTTGGAAGATGTTAAAATGATAAAAGTAAAAACGGGATGCTCTTGTTTTGTCTTTAAATGCAACTTCTTTCATGTAAGTTTGGTGAATAAAAACTCATCCACAAGGAAATCACAAACGGAAACTGACACACCGCCAAAGCGCGTTTGTATACGATACAAGGAAACAGACGGGAAACCAACAAACTGTGTTCCAAGGACTCAAAAAACAATAACTCAATGAATTATACTTCATGCAATGAATTGCAAACTCTGATTTTGTTCATCGGATTCAACCAGAGCCTCGCTTAATATTCGGTAGTACTAAACGATATCCACAAAGTGTAAACGTGTAGCAGAATAGCATTGAATTGCCCATGGGAGTTTCAATGAACGAAATGCAATCAGGGGAGCTGGCTTTCTTGCATTTGGGAGCCATTTAATTTTTCTTTGTCAGCCTCGGAAAATTCCTAATTCTTCCTAAAACAGGTGACTTGTCAGTATGAGGCCTTGTTTTATATTTGATGAGTAAAAAATACTAATTAACCGATAAAACCGCAGGCAATGCACGGCTTCTAGTACTTTTCCTACATATCTAAAAGCACCCAAAATATCGGCTAAGGAGCCAAGCGTCGTGCCTCATTGACGCGGTCTTTTTATGCGTCCTCCAATTTTGAAATCCGAGCAGCGATGAATTGTCATTGTCGAAATGGTCAGACCAGCATTTCCCCGGTTTTCCCACAAGTCTCCGCCCCTTCAGCTGTACCAAAATATACTTTTTAAGGCTATGTTGTTCGTCCATACGATACACATGGCCAGCCGAATGTAGCTCCGCAGTCTTACAATTGTTGAGACCACCGACTTGTCAAACATTTCCTACAGCTCATGGTTTTATCGAACTCACCCCCGCCTAGGTTCGCTCCAATTATCCGCCTCAGGATGCATCACTCAAAGGTGTTCAATATATTTGCTGTTAATTGGGATCGAACATGGATGGGAACATGGACCCTAACATGTTTCACATTCATAGAAGAGGTCTTATCATAGATTTATATCCTTGGAACGTTTTTTCCCGTGTATCGGTTTCCTGTTGTAGCTGTTTCCTAGCAGCTGGTCTTAGAAATGAATAAAAGGTTTCATTTGCAAGCTGCAGTTTTCGTTGTATTTCGTTTCTTTCATTAGCAGTTCTCGTTATTTTGGCGCCTAGATACCCAAATTCGCCCACATTTTCGATACTGCCTTTGCCAACTGTGGTGTTTTGGACATTTAAAGAATTTTTCCTCGACTGCGTCATGAGCTTTGTTTTCCTCTCATGGATTTGTAGCCTTACTAGCTTTGCTTTGTTGTCGAGTTTCAATAATAGTTTTTTTGGCGGTTTTTCACGACCGTGACAAAATCTTGATGTCATCCGCATGGGCTAATAATTGGCTTTACTTGTATAATAGCATGTATCTTGTATCGACAGGTTGTTTTGTCTTGACAGGTTGACAGTTGTCTTATGACATATTCTACAGCCAAATTGAATAGCAAAAGGGTCAGACCCATCTCACTGCTTAAGTCCGGTTTTTTTTGTCAAAGGCATTGCCGAGTTGGTCATTGATGCCGATCTGGGAGAATGTTGACGTAATTGTAATTTTAGTGAGACGGACTCATTTGGCTGAGATACAAAAGCAAAATATTATTTGATACAGTACATTTGCATAACCTTAGATCAGGATTACGTAGGAAGGCTGACGCTGTGCCCTAAGCACTACGCAACTAAAGAGCACAAAGGAGGGGCATACATATCGTCTCTTATCCCATCAGTTTCAGTTCAGAGAGCCAAATCGCAATCTACATCAATGGAACATGAACACATCTGGATCCGAGAGCCAGACTTGAATTGTTTCACTAACTATAACGGTTTCACTAACCCATACGGAGGAAGGAAGGCTAGAAAATAGTACAGGAGTTCACCTCTGAAAGGGAAATCTCTATATAATAAGAATGTGGATTCTGAAGCAGAAATTGAATTCTCTAATTACCCAAAATTTAGCAAAAGAGTGAATCTACAATCTATACCAACAACTCTACAACCGATACAGAATTCGGAGTACAATTTTTGAATATACACCGCTCAATCGACGCACAATTTGACCGAAGATTGAAGCAAAGAAGATTGAAATGTAGTGCAAAACTTCATCTGAATGAGTTAAATGACATACACATCCCAACTTAACCAAAGCTTTCAGTAGAGAGCCATGCTTTGGTTTTTCAGTCGAAGCCTTTTTCGACTTAAATAGCCACAAAAATTGTGTCCTTAACGCCAAATCACACATCTATTAGGATCAACAATGTGTTGTCAATGTCTGGTGAACAATGTGTCACTTCAGAGGTAGCTGAGGACTGCAGGTAGGAACTAAACACGGTAGCTATCTCAAGATTAGTGGAACTAACGTGAATCACTGGTAACAGAGGCAAACAAAAGAGGGGCGGAAACATCTGGAGCAGATTCAGCCTTTTGAGTACACAGTAAGAGTTGATTAAATTTTAGTGCTACTAGTGGTAATGAAAATAGATTTTGACGCGATCTTCTGAATTATATGAACTAATCTTGTTTTCACAAACATTTCTGTAGAATAAGTCGACCTTTTTGATTCCCCCCTTTTTGAAAAAGGATCAAGTTACACCTCCAGTGGCGTTCGTTGCTGTCCGAAAGCTTCTGCGTCCTACTCATCAAACTGATCATCATCCACACAGACGAAATACCACGGCATATGAGAGATTGTCCTCTAGATTGACAGAAACATATTCTTAAGCGCTCCTAATGACTGGAGCAGGACATCTGGTGATCACGGCTCTCTTTGGCTTCTGTAGACCAACATTATGGGTAATTTACAGTGACTGAGGGCTTTCCGTGAGCAAAGGACCAACACTGACTTATGCTTAAGCTAGCAGTGGGGCGTGGGCAAAACTTATAAGGATAACTGACCCTCTATTCTTTCACGCTTCATATATTTTAAGGCTCTCGTCAAGTTTACGAATGATCTTAATACTTTCATATAACACGGTTGGCATTCAAGATTTGTTTCTAATGCGTTCAGAGTTCGGACACCAGCAGTATTAGTGTTATAGGTAGCAGAATAGATGGTCTATACCACTGAGTTTCAGGAGCATGAAGAAGATACCTCAGGGGAGCTAGAACAAAGAAATCATGATAAGGCTTCAACGGAGCAGAATGCATATTTGTCTGCGCAAAACTCATCAAGAGATTGAGTTGATTTTCGTTCAAGGACCTTGGCGTGATTTAAACGGCTAGAATTGGAATGTTAACCATCTTATCCTCACTTAAATCATTTATTTAAAGATCTTCATCAGATTCAGGTAATCATCGAAAGAAAAATGCAGCATTGTTGAGCGCAAATGAAAGATTATAATAATTCTTTGTAGATTGCAATGCAAGGCTACAAAGATACAATCACTGGGCAACAGTTAACAAAAAACTATTGTACATTATCTTGTCCGATTTGTTTCATGTAATTTTCCACCTTTGTACATCGAGAAGGACGACATGTATATAATTACAACAAAACTGTACAAATTTCTTAATATCAATCCATCACTCAACAAAGTGATTAAAACAGAGAAGACAATCGATCGCGATGCCATTGCAACCGCTGGAGCTCCTTTACAACAACCATGTGAAACATGTCTATTAGCGTACCCTCGGCCATAGTAGAGGTTCCTTTTATGGATCTCCAGACACTAATAAAATGACGGAAGATTCAACTTGCGACCTAGTGAAGATCACCAACGAAACGACAACAATAATCATCAATAGCGGACGCATCGGCATCATTCCATTTCGCAAACAATGACAGGAATGTCTTTTGTGGTATTGAACATTTATTGAAGCATTACCATATACAGAATGGATTTTCAAGCGTACCTGAATGAATGCAAAAACGCTCAATTGTACACAATCTTTATTGCTATGCGAAATAATTGAAATGACTTTCCGAATTCATGTCAACTGTGGTGAGGATGCGTCTATACATTTAGAATTTCCTCTGATGTAACGTTTTTGGAATACTTCAGCGGATTGTGTAGATGATGCAGGGGTTTTTCCAAGCAGGAAGCCGTTGTATAGATGCTGCAATGTTTTTCTTTTTTGCATTTTGGCTTGCGAATTTGGAAAGCCTGACAAGAATAGCGAAAACTACTTAACATTCACAGCAGTCCACAACTACGATAAGTTGATGATTTTGGTGATAAAGCCGAAAGAATGTGACTCATTCGTTGTGTGGTTTTCGGACGAGTAAGAGCATCTATGTCTCCCAGATGGACTGAATGGAATATACGTTTAGGCCAGACTAGCACTTATCTTCTTCAATAACATAATAACTTCGATTGGCGCCATCGATAAACTCGATCCTTGCTTAAACCACTCACAATCCGTTGGATTCTGAATGGTCTCTGGTCATTTGAGTATATCATAGTGTAGTGATATCAACTTTTCATATCTTCTTCGAATTATCTTCTAAATTTTAATGTAAAATTTTCATTCCTTGGCGCTTTTGTAATAAAAGTAAAAATATATAACAATACGATAATGTCGGGCAAATTCAAACCCAAAATGATCAGAAATTCAAGAAATGTGTGGAAATGACATTAGTCAACATTCGAATTTCAACGATCCTTTCCTTTCCTTTCAAGTTTATAGTTCAAAAACCCACTTGGAATACAATAGGAAAATTTCTAAAAAGCTTCTTCTTGCATAGGCCCAAAAATTGTTAGGCATCAAAACTCATTCATAGCAAATGATGCAAGGACTTTGAAATAGACAGATAAAAAATATTTATAAAAGTGTTTGAAGGAAAAATCGGTTAAACAGATCAGGCAACAACTCTTGTAACTTCTGAAGTTTCATATACTACAAGAGAAGACAATTAAATGGATACAATGGCAACATTGTAATTTTTTAATTTTTTAAACATTGGAGAACACCCTTTATGAGCTATAATTACTATTTTTAAACATTAAGGAAGTTAATTTTCTATATCATGTATCAAGTGGGAGGTAAATAGAGTTTTATTGTAAGTATTTGCATAAAACCAAAAACGCCATTTAGGATTTAATAGATCGTCTTCGTCGGCTTCGACACCCGATCTCAAGCGATAGCCTTCAAAATCTATCTCCTCTAATTTTTTTCGATCTATTGATAGTGTCGTCCCTTCATCTCATGATTATACGATTGTAATCTTTGATTGTTTACTTTGGGCTTCTTGAATTGTGTGCCCAACTCATTGTTTAATCTGATTTTACATTGCATATTCTGCATTGGTGTGAAGGATGACGCCTGTCACACTTTCTTTTCATGCAGAAGATGGGAAAAACAGTGCGGTGATCTTGGCGAAAATGTGTGAGAGCTCCATCCAGATAGCCTAATCGATGAGATACTGAAATCATTTGACAAATGGAATCAAGTGGCACATTACGCTCGGGCAATCCTAGTAATGAAAAAAGTCATTCTTGATCGGCTGGAGGCATCGAGGGTGGAGGATTTCCTTCTCTAGCAATCCTCTTCCTCTTTCCCATCCAACTGGTGAAGGAATCCCTGTAACCCGAAGGCACCAAAAGGTGTAAAATTGGGAGGCCTAGCCCGAAGTAATGTGTCAAACGGTTCCAGGCTAGGCGCTCCGGTTAACACGGGAGATGTTTAGTCGGTAGTCCAGTCGGTCCACTGGGAGTCCGACACTCAGGCCGTAAATAGCCTTCACCTACCTACCCAAAAAAAAAATTTGATTTAACATCAGTCACTTTCAGTTTTTGATCCTATGGTTCTTCCTAGAACGCGTTTTGCCTTTTTTCGGATCCTTGTATAAGAGTTCAATGAATGACACAAACCTCTTTTTAGGTTGGTATACGTGCAGCTTCATTTTCCTGTGTCTAAAGTCGGATTCGGAAGATATCAGGACAAACTCGATTCAGGCATTTTGATTGATCCTGGTATATTTCATATTCTGTATTTCAACAAGTTAAGTTCCCGTGTTTCGTCAATAGCGTAGCCAAAGCATAACAAATTTCCTATTTATTCTATTTCGTCTACACAGAACATTTATTTTCCAGATCAAAAGGAACGCAATGTGATGTTGATTCCATCTGTATTGAATTCCTCCATATTTTTTTATATTTATGGATCATTTCCATAGATTGCAATAAATTATGCCTAAGGTGCAGCGCAACCACTAATCACTTACATTTCACAAAAAGTCCTTATCTAACGGTACTCAATTGAAATTTTCTAGATGCATTATGATTTGTAGATAGAATTGCTGAGATACAAGACATGAAAACAAAGGAGTAGTGAAATGCACATAAATAATCGTTTACATTTTGGATCCATAAAAATTTGTTCTAATATACTTTTAAATAAAAAAATTCATTAATCTTTTAATTCTGTTACAATATATTTGCTATTGTATTATACTAACAAGCTTAGAAAACCTGCCGTCGCGATCTATTCACTTATCTATGTCATTCAATTTTCAAGCTCTCTCTCGTGCAAAGCTCTCGCCGCTTTCTTGGTGGCGCCCCTCTGCAGAGTAAGCACTGGTCGCTATACCTAAAGTGGGCAACTTCTGGCAGGAAGAGTACTTGAAATATTAGATTTATATTTTGTATTCCATTTTCACTGCAGCGTCTCGAGAGTGAAAACAGAATTAAACTCTGACTTAACGAAATAATGAAAATGGAATTAAAAAACATTTAACTCCACAAATAAAATGCTACCATGTTGATTGAGTCCCGTCCAATCGGGGATTTGCTCGGAGTATGACCGGGAATTTTTTCCGGGGGATTCGGAGCATTATTACGATACTTTACTTTTGCCTAAGGCAAATGCTAGTACCTACAGAGTGATAAGTGAACGAGTACAAATAAAGATAGATTTATATTTCTATTCCGTTGATATGCAAAAGCATTGAGAGGAGCTTACCGATTTCAACTAAAAACGAGTGGAAATTTATTCATTAAATCAAAACCCCACTTGCTTTGACTGCATCCCGTCAGACCAGGAGTTTGGTCGAACTATTGTATATAGCTTCTGGATGACTTCCACCAGAGCCCAAAGAATAAAAGAAGCGTAAACCCGATATAGTGCTTCTGCTGTTGTTTTTGAGCGATTTTGCAGAAGCAATGCTGATCCTTCTTATACTTAACCTCTATATACATCCATGAACGACTAGTTTCAGAGATTTGGATCGCTAGTTGCAATTGGTTTTGCTTTTGTTCCATACTCAACATCCGTAGACAGGACGCTGTTGTTAATTGAGAAAATTCCCTTCGGCTTTCATCAGGTGTTGATCAAAATCCCTGTACACCCCTCGGTAGAATCTTGTATCAATGCTCAACCTGGTTGAAGGTTTTGCGGTCTAGGTCACTCATGTCCTTTTGACACTGCCCAATTATGGGAACCATATCAAAAATATTAAAAAAATTTCATCAAATTTTAAACCAATCGGACACTCGCTGTTGTCATATGAGTTACTGTCCTCCAGATTTTCTTCTGTCAGTCTCCGTATTTATTAAAATTTCATTAAAATCGCTGAGAATGATAGTCTTTCAAGACCGTCCTGATTTGATTTCTTGATCGCATCCTCGTTTCGAAAGTCAAGGATTAACTTTAAGACATCAAGTTTATCAAAAATCCTGATTCAGTTGATTAGAAAGTGACATGACATTTTCAATATAGAGCCAAAAAATCGAACAGTATAGGAGGACATTCTATTTCATTAACTCAGAGATAACAACGTGGCAAGAGGGCAGATATTCCCTTAAAGAAGTTATGTAATTTGATTTATTTGTGTAAAAATTTTGGAGCTCGAGGACGAACCACAGACATCTGTCGATATACCTACAAATGATGACATTACCAATGTTTAAAATCAAATGATCCGGACAATGAAAATCAAGTCAACATTATTGAAGAGGAGAGAAATTCGCCTTGAGAAATTCTTCTCTGAGAAGACTTCCAAGGTGCAAACCTGATACCTGAGTGTGACTTTGATTCCGAAGAATAATTGACAAAATTGGCAAAATTATCTTCTCTGTTGTTATCATCATAATCAACTCCAGTACCACAGGCAGGATCATCTTCCGAGCGGGCTGAAGTTCAGACTCCTAAATGGAAAAAAACCTACACAATTTTATATCCCGACGATTATATTGCCACACACCACATACTTACGAACATGTCAACTCTGTCTAGCCAAGGTGAACCTTCTTCAGTTAACATTTTCCAGCTAATGTGGATAGAGAAGATCGTCCAACTTCCCGTGCTTCAAACAAACATGAACATGAGCTCGTCACAGAAAAGTAGTAGTAGTAGTAGTAGTAGTAGTAGTAGTAGTAGTAGTAGTAATAGCAGAAGTAGTAATTATAGTGTCAGTATTGATTGCTCTAAGCTTGTTTATAGAAATTAAAAAAAGCCTGAGGTATCGAGACTACTGGCCTTCCTTATCCGACTCACGGAACGAGTACATATCATCTTACATTCCTTGGTAAATTTCAAAAAAAAAAAAAAAAAAAATAGGAAAATAGGAAAAACTCAACCAACAGACGGTTTACGTGTGCTCCATTTAGCTTTTATCTTGACTTTATAATATATTCTGGAAAAGTTGCAGGTACAGTGAAGACATACTCAGTAGGAAAAGTTGTAAAAAAGTTTTATGGGAGGCTGGAAGGAAAATACCAACGTGTTCTTTGCGGCAACTATTTAATTGTTATTTCTTTATAAGATGAGTTACAGAAGAAGGAAATTTACATCAGTGGATCTTTAATTTGTTCTCGAAACACAAGGTGTAACTCAAAGCTGGGGGGGGGGAGGGGGGATTTCAACGGGGGTACTACGAATTTCGTATTAGAAATTATAAAGTTGCAACGTCCATGAAATTTAAAGATAAACAGTTGACAAACATCCACTATGCTAAGGTCAACGTCAAAATTACAAGAATTGCAAAAAATGCCCATACTGCTGAAGTCACCTAGGTAGCTCAGATAGTCCAGATGCAGCAGGCTAACTACTGATCCAGCGGCCTAGCCCCAGATTCAGCACCTATAATGGATTACAATGAAGATTTTATTGACAAGAGCCTCGCAATTGACATGTTCAATTGCGCAATTCTCCTTAAAAGTGGTGACCCCGCCGATTTTTCCATTTTCCAGACTGTTTGGTGGTAAATGGACTTGCTTTGTATAAAAGAAGATCTACGATCTTGCGTTTAGAAGATCCGAATTCCGAATGTATTAAGCCTGAATTATATTAGACGTCGAGAATACAAAGAAATTTTAACACGACCTTATAAAAATTTAGTAAAATGACATGGAAGCAAAGATCTATAATCAGTTCTTTATAGTCTAGTTTTCACGGAAATAAAGTCGAATTTCCATTTAGAGGAGTCTGCAGATGCTGCAGCCAATGTAGCACAAAAGAAGACCTGAAAAAATATGTAAAATACCCTTACTTTTGCATTACTTTTGCATAATTGATGAAATTGTGGTTTGTTTTTTTTGTATGCCAAAAATATCAAACACATTTTCTTAATAAATGTGTTCTTGTTCTCCACTTAACTCTTTTCTTCGCGGTGATCATTAACAGTAGGCAATCCATGTCCCAAAGACTTTTAACTACCATTTGAAATGAAATTGAAAATCTGCAAACAACGAACCGCGAGTCATTTAGAATATACAAAAAAATGTTTTCTATGAAAACGTTAATCAATGCCCCAAAGAACTAGAGCAGTAAGGATAAGAAAAAATAAGATACAAAGAATAAGAGCAGAAACAGTAGAGCAGTCAAGCTGAAAATTCATATGAGAAACACACTCATGTAGTATTTCAGGAAGGATCAAATTGGTACTGAGAGGTATGAATCGCCCAAACAGAATTAAACCGGAACTAGAGCAATCCGTCAAGCGTTATATGCAAAGTTTAACGTGATATTACAAAAAATGTACCCACCACTACGATAGAACCGATAAAATTATTCTCCTGCATGATGAGACTTGTCCACATGCTGCATGTGCAGATCTAAATGTTTTGAAATACTAAATTGGGAAGTCCTATCTCACCTGGAATATTCAACAGACGGTGCCAAATTCGTTTGTCACTTGTTACAATCAATATCACATCCCCGTCTGACCATCATTACATTTTAATTATCTAACAACTCCTTTAATTGGGTTAAATCAGGAAGATGAAGTGTTCCCTCAAAAGATGAAAGGTCCTTCTATGCTTTATTCTATCAATATTCTATCAAAAAGTTCCCTCAAAGTTGTCGTTAGCGATAGACAATGCTTTGAAAAAAGCAGAATCTATTGTCCTTTCGCAAATGAACCCATTTTTTGAACAAGAAAACCACAACAACTTTTTTGAACTGCTAGCCTAATTTGCGCAAAAGTGACTTTATACCAAATGAATTTCAAAAATAATATTAAAAATCCTTGTTGCCGCATCACTCTCTGTTGATCCTGTCATAAGCAATTTGTGCTGTGCACTTTAACTGTTTCATTGACTACGCAAAATATACATGGCAATAGTTAAATGCATCCTCAATTATTCCTCAGAAGAAAAAAAATCGTCTAGCTGGTCATCAATGGTCTCCCGTGGTGTGTTAAAGCACTGTTTCCGCAATTCATGCTCCATAATGATCGCTCTCGCTTGTTTTCCAAACTCTTTCATGTTCAGTTCAATTTCTTGACTTCTGTAAATACTCACCTTCGATCTTCCTTAATGAGCACCTACAGCTCAAACATCTTCAAGCGATTTTCAAAGTGCCAATTATTTTGTTTCTGTTGAATCTACCAAAGCAGTTTCATCTGTCTATTTCGCGGTTTTGTTGATTGCAAGCAATTCTTCGCCAGTGCAACAAATAGACGAACGGATGATTATGTATGTTCACATCAATTATATGACGTTCTCGGATGCCAGGGCTCGAATTTGAATACGCTACACTGTACCCAAATCAGGAAAATGCCAATTTAGCGTGGATCGGATGGACAGGCGGAAAGTTAGACTTTATAGTCAGAGCTTTTATATCCAAAGGACTATCTTTTAACCCTACGCCAGCGATAAATGATTTACGACCAGGGCGAGCCACTTCGCATTTGGTAACTTGGCCGATGCTCTGGGTAGCAGAAAGAGTAGGAGGATAATTACATTTAACTAAATAATTACAGCAAATGGAGGCTGTTTGACCTGAATCAGCTTAATACGCGGTATACCTTGCTTACTACCAACTTGAGCGTTCGACGACCCAGTTTTCGTTGGACAGCAAATTTCAACCGCGTTAAGGAGTAATGCAGCATTACTGAAATTGAGCGATCGGCCGGAATGAAGGCTTTTGCAGTAACTAACCGAAAGATCACCACGAACCTATTACCCTTTCACTCGAAAGGGTTAAAATATAAATCACGAAAAGCCTCCACGCTGGAATTCTTTTGGATATATGAATTTACTTGAACAGTCTGCATAAAATTACAACACGAAAGGGCCATTTACATATAAAAAAGGAAACTTTGAGCGAACAACGCGATTCCATCCACCTCCCATAGCAGCGGTGGTGGATTCGTAGAAGCGTAGTAAGACTGTGAGCTGAATGCCTGATTATAGACAGAATCTCTCAATTACTACCGATCTTGGGGCTGCACGAACCCAGGCAACAATGTTCATCCTACCAGCAGCAACTAACCAGTAGTTGTTGGGATTCCTTTGTTTGCTTCTGCCTAGCCACCGAACAGATTCTTCCTTCCATGGTCAAATATAATTGCATATTTCAACAATGCCAAAAGACATATTTTGCGATGCAAAAATGCTTCATGTTTCGATTTCGATATGATGATTTCGTTTTCGATTCATATGTGTGTGCGTACGAGCATCGATGTATGTGCCTGATAGTGCTTTGTCATGTATGCATTCTTGTATCTTTGGAAATTACATGCAGATATTTTCATGCCATTGTTTTCGCTTTCGGCATTTCAACATGTTTTATTCACAGAATTCTGTGTTCTCGTGTGTCATTGTGAAAACATACACTTCGGGGACTTATTAGTTGGTTCGCGGATTCTGCATTCCCCCGAGGACCATGTAGCGTTTTGGCAAATAACTCCTATTATTCGCGGTCTGATTTGATGATTTGAAATGTCCGAAACAAAGATTTCCGGAATACGAAATGTGTATTGCAAATATCGTACAAATTTTAACAAAGAATTTTTGGGTACTTACTTTTTTCGACCATTGGTTAGATATGAAATAATTTTGAAGAATTTATTGTAAGAAATCTATTAGCGATCTTGCGTCTTACCTGCAAAAAAAGAAACGAAAGTAAAAATATGAAAGATTGTTCAGCTGCGAAATTTGAGATGGCTCAGTATCAAAATTGCAACGTATGCAGACTCATTCCAGATATGTTTCAAAGCCATAGACAGGCTTCAAATTCTCAATCAAAATGAAATTATTTTTCAAAATGGCAGCCGTTTGATACCTGTGGGCTTTTGTCCCTAGCTGCTGTGGTACTGACTGGCATTTTCAATTCAGTGATTGTTATTTAGTGTCCCTTTATTTAAAAGGTGTATAAATATGAAATGCGGATTTTTCTGCTTGAAATATGCATTTATTTGAATAACAGAACAAATGAATTCAATAATCAAAGTATTGGCAATCGTTAGCTACGACTTTTTCCCATCTTTCTGTCAATCGATGGATTCCGTCCCAGCATCACTTCTCATTTTTTGAGGCTAACCACTCATCAAGCCAATTTTTAACTTCTTCGTAAGAATGGAAGTGCTGTTCCGAAAGTTCGTGCTGCATCGATCGAAACAAGTAGTAATCAGAAGGAGCCGAATCTCTTGAATACGGCGGATGGGGTAGAACTTCCCAATTAATGTTTCCCAAGTAGTTCTGGACAAGTATTGCAACATGCGGCCTAGCATTGTCATGTTGAAAAATGACTTTATCATGTCTTTGGTGAAATTCTGGTCGTTTTTCCTTACGTGCGCGGTTCAATTTGATCACTAATTGTCGGTAACGTTCGCAAGTAATAGTCTCACCAGGTTTCAGCAGTTCGTAATACAAAGGTTCCTTACTACCCCAACAAACACACAGCAAAGTCTTCTTTCCATGAATGTTTCGGACTAGTTGTGATGTTGATGGCTGGCCTGGGTCTACCCATGATTTTTTCCGTTTGATATTGTCAAAATAAATCCATTTTTCATCGCCAGTAACAATGCGATGCAAAAAACCTTTTCTTTTTTGTCTGGCAAGCAAAATTTCACAAATGGTTTTTCACCTTTCAATGTCTCTTTCTTTCAATTGATACGGCACCCATTTTCTAGCTTTTTGGATCTTTCCCATGGCTTTTAAACGTTGTGAAATGGCTGTCTGAGTAACTTCCAACGCTTCTGCCAACTGCTTTTTAGTTTGTGTGTTGTCTTCATCCAATAATGCTTGCAAATCTGTATCTGCGAATTTTTTGGATGGGTTTCCACGGTCTTCGTTGCTGACATCGAAATCGCCACTTTTAAATCTTTTAAGCCATCGTTCACAAGTGTCTTGGCTTGAGGTATGTTCACCATATGCTTCCACTAACAATCGATAAGTTTCTGCTGCCGTTTTCTTCAAATAAAAGAAGGTTATTAGACTTTCTCGCAAAACCTCTTTTTCTGCCACGTAATTCGACATTTTTGAAGCGAAAAAAGCCTATGTTGTTTGCACAATCAAAACGTATGACGTACTGGAATTTATTGACAGATGTTTACCCTCCAAAATGCCATATAAGTTATCCCCGACACAAACCATATGTAATGCTTATGCCATCTGTTAATAAAATCAGCATTCCTATTTATACACCTAATATATATATATATATGAAACTTTATTGATTATATATTATTGTGTTACAAACATTGTCGTTATATTTAAGTGATGCATTTAAGGAAAAAATAGTACAAAAACCTTACATGAACTTAACCTATAATAGCTAAACCTACAAGTGACCTAAATACTACCTTAAACTAATTGCATACTATCCCTTTATAAGAATATGAGAAATGTGTTCAAGTACTTCACTATTAACAAAGGTAGGCAGGGCTGAGGCAATATGGATGACCTAGCATACTCGTGTCAAGTGCAAAGCGCGGCTATCAGGGGGTTTGAAAACCTAATAGCTTTAGCTAACAATCTGCGAGCGCCATTTTGAGGTAACGATTTTGGGTGATTTGTAGCTTGGATTTTAAGTATTTAGCACATTTAAACCATGAAGAGGAACCATATAGAATCATTGGCTGAATCACTATTTTAACTATCATTGCTTCGTTCGTGAAGTTCAAAAAGGACTTTCTATTTAGTAATGGGTAGAGTGTTTGAACTGATCGCAATGTTTTATTACATATATGTTCAACATGGTTGCGAAACGTGAGCTTTTCGTCCAATACTAGCTCAAGGTATATCAGCTCATTGCAGATTTGCTCATTTTTGCTGAAAAATATTGCTTTGGTTTTGTTCATATTTATTTTGATTTTCCATTTGTGGAAATATTGATAGGTACGCTCTAGTGCATTTTCTAAGTTGTGAATGATAGTTTGTGGGTCTTCTCCCATAGCGTAAAAGCATGTGTCGTCTGCGAATGTTGCAATTTGACAATTAAGGTTTGATGGGAAGTCAAATGTGTATATATTATACAAAGTAGGGCTTAGAGAAGAGCCTTGGGGAATGCCTGCAGTGATATTTTTAAATGTTGAAGAACATCCTCGAACTTTAACATCAAATTTCCTGTCGTGTAAGAAGGACGCATAGAAGATTCAAAAGACTCGACAGTGACAGGAGCGATCAGTGCTAGTTAATACAGGCAATGTAACGATATACTGAAAGTCATTTACATACCATGACAGTATCTTAAATCGAATAAAAAAGAATATTAATCGGCAAAAAAATTGTCGGATCAACGAAGGACGAACGTGAAACACAAGAGGAACCTGACATCCATCGTGTTGAATGTTCTACTTGCCTAGGAATCTACATAGGATGAACGAGGAGATTTATTGGCACGAGAATAAAGGAGAACTTAGGCGAAACAAGGACAGTAAGTACGAAGAGAAAAACTTCAAACTTAAAGTCAGCCGTAGCAGAACATATCATCACAAAAGGACACGAGACAAAATGGGGGATGCAACGATCATCAAGGAAACTTGAGATACTCGTGAATTGGATCTCATGGAAAGCCTTGCAATCTTCCAGGATAAGGCAAGGCTGATAAACCAGGGAAAAGGAAACTGTAGGTCATGGTTATTCGAACTAACTAAGTAATATCCTTTCGAAATATTTTTAGACAAAACTCAATACTTTTCGCTATCTACTTTTAAAACTTCAGTAATTACCTGTGAAAATCATGTTTCATTTAATTTTATAGATTAAGTATTTTTAGACCTATTAGTACTTAAGCAAAAATTGTAAGGAAATTAGCTAAGTTACTGAGGAAGACTGAAAAATTACGGTCGAAAATCGATTTCGAAAGTGAAAGAATTACAAAATTAAAAGGAAGTAGTTTTTCTCTTTGATCAGTGGCTGTTGAAGGGTAGTGTGATTGAAGGTGTGAGTGTGTTGCAGGGGAGACGCCGCAGGCTGATCTAAAGAAGAGTATGATTCTGTTTTCTTATTTTTGAAGAAGTGCGTTGAAGCATGTTTTTGATGATTTGCTATCGGTGAAGGCGGAAGTTTGTGCTCGTAAAGGTAAAGGAACTCTATTCAGTGCTTCGTGGACTTGTCAAAAATTTTGGTGCTACAACACAACGCTCAAGTAAATGTTAAGGCGTTTTTACTGTGGTCTGCTAAAACCAACACTTTGCGCAATACTGATGAGTTTTCTGATGGAAAAATTTGGGTGTCTTTCAGATAAAACCCAGCAAGCCATTCTATACCCCCAACCTTTGTTTGGCAATTTAAAAAAAATTCTAAACATGTAACCTCAAATTTTCCGTGATAATACTAGAAAACATCTAACGTCGTCAGGTGAAACCTCGCAGAAACCTTTTTCGATCTCAGAGAACATTGGGAAGGTAATGTCATTTCTACCAAATTTCATAAGAAATATGAATTTTTTGCAATAATTTGATTTATGAATTTAAAGATTTTGCAATTGGGTCTTTTATTCTTTCTTTGAAAACTTGTAGTAGGAGATGTACGTCAGCCAACGATAGGAATCGATGTATTTCAACATTCCGGCCAAATAGTCAATCCGTGTCAGAAGAAACTAATCGATGGTGAAACGAAATCGGCTGCAAACACAAAATATACAGACAACTCCAGTTCGGGAATAACAATCATCATCGAAGCCATGAATTTCATGATATGATGCTACTTATCACCATATTCTAATGGTAGGATCACCAGTCGCTGAAAAAGCTAGACTTTGACGTTTAACAATAAAACTTCGCGAAGCAAATACCGAATTTGAGTATATGCTTCAACAAGGCATATGTCAACCATCGTGCAGTCCGTAGACAAGTCCGTGACATGTTGTGCCCAACAAAAGGGGCCAATGGAGACCCTGCGAAGATTATCGTGATTTAAACGCTATCGGAATTCCACAATCCCTCAAATATAATGGAGCTCAGAAAATTTCTAGGTGCAATCAATGTTTACGGTATATTCGGTATAATTCAGTGACTATTTAGCACCACTTGATGTAAGCCTCGTCTGTGCCACGGAAAAGGACACTCGAGAAATATCATGGAATTCACGAGCGGAAGCAACCTTGGAGGACTTCAAACAGCAAATCACTAGTGCGGCGCTAATTATTACGACATACTATCATGATACGGCAATGGGAACAGTAATCAAGAGTTCCAAATAAGTTCGTTCCAATGAGTTCGTTTGGGAACCGCTTGGGCTCTTTTCAAAAAAGTTCAGCGAAGCGCAATGTACGAGGTGTGATCGAAAAATACGGTGAATAATATTTTATTTAAAAAAAGTAATACGCTTACATAGAACCCGATTTAATCTCCTTCAAAGTACTGTCCTTGGCTAGCAATGCACAGCCATATAGTGTCTAAACGTTTTCCTTTAAGCGTAGTTTCAATTTTTGAGAAGAGCCAGAAGTCGCATGATGCTTAATCCGGTAAGTATCGCGGATGTGGACAGACAGGAACATTTTTTTGCCAAAAACTCACGAATGAAAAGCGAGGTGTGATATGGCGCATTGTCGTGGTGAAGAAGGAAGCCATTGACCCATTTTTCTGGCCGCTTTCTTCGAATGTCGTTTTGCAAACGTTGCAGTACACCCTTATAAAATTCAGAGTTTACAGTTGTGCCCGTTGGAACGAACTCTGTTCGCACTACGCCCTCACTATCGAAGATGTTGGATTTTGACTGACGTGCCTTTTTAGGGCGAGGAGATCCACTGGTTTTCCATTGAGAACTCTGCGTTTTCGTCTCAGGGTCATAGCCATAGACCCCACATTCATCTTTCATCAACATTTCACGAGCTTCTTTGACATTCTTTTGCAACTTAAAATAAAACTTGATGTTGATGCGTTGTTCGAAATTCATGTTGCGCGACAGACACGGTAAACTCAACCTCTCTCTAGCAAGTCTGGCAGCTGACTGTAAAAATCCGAACGTTGTATAACTTGTCCCTGCCTTTCTTAGCTGATCACGCTACTGGACAAATTACAGCATACGCATGAGCGTCAGCAGTTGCTGGTATAAAAATTCATTCACCGTATTTTTCGATCACACCTCGTAAGTAAAGCACTTATGATCGTGAGTTGCAGACAATTTGCAGCGCAGTGAAATTTTTCCAGTGAATGATCAAAGAACGCCCAGTTATCTTGAAAACGATCATATTTCCGTTCAAACAAGAGGCAGACGAGGCATCCCCGAGGCAATTGGACTTCATCGCACAAATTTCAACAAATATCATACGCATCACCGGAAGAGATACCACAACAGAATTTGTAATATCATTAACAGTCATTAACCATCGCAATCAACAAGTTGGTGAAGGCTCAGCAGGAATATGATGAATTTGTACATCTATTACGAGTTGACTCAAAAATTCAATCGCAGCAACTGTGATTAGACGGCAGTGACACATTGGTTTATTATGATGTCTCGACGCAAGAATTCCGGCCAAACGTTCCACATATATTAAGGAGGCAAATATTCGAGTTAAACCAACGGTTATCACATACTCGTCGCCGTACAACAAAGAAGATAACCAAATTATATGCATGTCAAAAGATATTCTTGAATGGCCTTGTACGTGTCTTGGAATCCAGCGCAGCAAAATAGGAATGCACAGTATTAGAATCCCTGATACAATTTTCAGCCACATCCAAATCAATATCGTTGGGACATTAAAGCCTTCGAAGGATTCTCAGACATTTTGACGATGATCGATCGCTTTACTAGATGGCCTGAGGTGATTTCAATCAAAACCATAACAGTGGAGGAAATTGCAACTGCGTCCTACTGCAACTGGATTGCACGCCTTGGAGCTCCCTTCATGCTGGCCTCAGATTAAGCATCATAGTTTGAAACCGTTTTAATCCAGTCACTAACGCATTTAGTGGGCTGTAAGAAAGCATGGACTGCTGCTGATCATCCTGCAGCGAGTGCCATGCGGGAGCCAGCATGATATGACATAATAGCTAGGAATGCGTTAACGTTCTTCCAACCATCTTGCTTGGACTTCGCAAAACAATCAAGGATGACATTGCTGCAACATTTGCTGAGGTGGTCTACGGTACAACACTTGGTATACCCGGAGAGTTCTTCTTCAATGAAGACATGCCATCAGATCCAACTTCTTTTGTGCAAACATTTTGCGAGTACATGGAGGAAGTTCTTTATAGAACATGGAGGAAGGGATATCTTTATCCACAAAGTCCTCTCGACTTGTTTGCATGTGTTGCTGTGCATTGACTGATTAAAAAAACACTGGAGCATCCATCCGAGTAGTTAAACGAATCTCGAGGAGTGTCTAAAAGCTGGAAATAAACGGGAAAGAAATCCATATAAGCGTTGATCGTCTTAAACCAGCTTATTACGAGCGTGCTGCCGAACCGACAATGCAGAATCAACCTAATTCACGAACAAATTTATGACCCAAAGCATAAGCCTCAAAAAATTTTCAATCCATCATTTAAATGTGGCCTGCTATCGAAATGTCAAACGCATTCAGGAGGGAGTACTGATGTGACATTTCATGCTTTAAACAACACCCTGAAAAGATCGACAGCGACTCCAATATAAAATGTCAATGCTCTATCCGTCAAAAGCTTCTTTTTGTACTTTCAGTCGCCATTTAATTTGCATCAGTTATTTTATTGACGTTAATAAATATTTTTATTGTTCTGGTATATAGAAGCAACCCAAATTTATCCCCACAATCGAAAACTACTTCAATTTTCATTGCAAAATCATCTTTCTAGAAGCAATGAGTTTTTCATCAGACCGTTTCGTAAACAATAGCTACTGCTTTTGCCAGTTAAAAATTCAATCGGATCAGAAACCTCGGATTACAACAGGACAAATGACTGCCTTGTCTTTTCTCCTTCTTTCTTCATAACTAATAATGAGTGGACTGTTATTTAAAAGACGAAACAAAAATTTGAAGAATTTTCATGTGAATTCTTAACTGTTTTTAATTTGCCTTTAAATATAAGTTGTAGTAGTTGTAGATAGTCGTAGCGTCGTTCTCTATTTTTAAGAACCCCAAATATCGTATTAACAACGGATAGTTTCGTTAAAAATCACTTGTAAGACTCTAGTAAGTTTTGGTTAATGGGCAACATTTTTGAACAATTCTTTAAATGATGGCGTTTCTGGCTCAAAAAAAAAGACAAAGACAAACTGTAAAATGACCTTTGAAAGTAAGATTCTAAAAAAATACTTCCGTCATTGATCCTCAAAAAATATACGACCTAAACGGTAGAGAGAAAGTGAAGGAGACCCTTCTGAGAAACTGCTAAAAAACCGAGAGTTAATCAAACATCAAAACTTTGGATAATTCAGTTGACCATTCCACTTTACGACATATGTGCATATAGCAAACTACCAATTTAACACGCTTCTCAACCTCAAGTCGATTGTTCACCTGAAATATCAAATACTCCTGTGGATTTCCGCGCACTTCATTGCACCTCGTTTTGGAGATATGATTGGCAGCGTGAAACGACAAAAAAAGGAGTAGCCACCCAAAATATAAAGTTCATGTAACACAAGTCTTTCCACTACCATAAGAACTCTCTTCTTAAACATTGGCCGATCCAACAAGGCAGAAAATCTACAAGACTGCCCAAACATAATGCAATCATGCTAAGGTGTCTCCGCAATCTATCTAATGTGTCAACTATTTTCGCTTTTTCGTAAGCTTTTCACTTTCACCTGAGCCCGAAAAAAGAATGCATGCCGGGCGAAAAAGCATGACTCGAAAAGTGTGACCTTCTTTGGCGATTAAGCAACGATGTATTGAGTTGAGAGTACTTACACTCCTCGAGTACATCATCGCGGCAAAAATAACAAATACCTATTCGCGCCTCGGATTTAGCTCAAGAAAAGATACTTTTTGTTCGATTTGAAATCATAGACGGTTGGGCATTTTGTACGCTGCATTTGCGTGAAGATCATATTTAAGGAGGTTTTATGTAGTTGACTTTATTGGTTGACTCTGTGATTGGCATGCAACCGAAATCCATCATGAGGACAAAAAGCCAGTAACGAGCTGGACCTCGAATGTATCTTTGGCGTCGTTTTGTCTCCGTATCTAATTATGGCGCTCGAATGTGGTTTTGTAGTGGCTGTTCGTCAATGTGGCGGTTCAATAAAAAAATGCGTTGTTTTCAGACATCATTCAAATTTTTAAGATTAACCAGGATGGATCGCACTCAGCGAAAGAAGATTTAGGAAGCTACTTCAGTAGTCAGTGATCTCGTAGTTTTTTCAACTTCTTTCAAACGCTTCAGATCAAAGAACTGTCTGTTGCTGCTGTGGCTTGATGATGGTGTCAGCAATGTAATAGTCCAACTTTTCATATATTAAATCATTTCTCTTAAGATTCATTACACTGTTACGTTACCAGTATTCCATGCTGACTGCTTTAATAGCCTCCGGCCTAGATTATCAAGTTTTCACTTCTATACTGCGACTTTCACTTTTGGCGACATTAGCGGGTGGTGCTATTATGTCCGCAAGATAAATTAGACCACAAGTGGTGGTACACATTCTTCGAGTGTATTTTCTTGCATGATTGCAAGAAGTCGCACTGCTGCAAAAAGTTAAATTGTTCAATGACGGAGAAATTTATGAGAAAATATTATGATATTGACGTTAATGCTGCGTGACAAGGAAAAAATTGGATAGAGAAAAAATTCAGTCATTCATAGTTAAGAGTTCACTTTTATTGCAAAGTCATCATGGCGGGATTCGATTCATTCTGAACGTTATCGCAGATTTTGAAGCTTCATTCGTTTCCAGCTGAATATTTGAATTTGTATTCAGTTCAAACCAAAGTCTCATCTAGTTTAAAAAATGCCTAAAAATTAATTCTCTTCGAAAGACGATTGTAAGAACCGTTTTGGTCTGGTTATCATTGGTCTACTAATAAAATTCAATTAAAGAGAATTAAATTAATTCAATTCCTAGACAATGTATTTTGGAGATAAATACAAAATATTTTAAGGAGCGCAATTCCTGATATTTAGAAAATTCTGTGAAGATGGAGCTACATTCTCATCAACTGTATTGCAAACAGGTTCATTCCTTTTAACCCGAGAACCCTACTGTAAGGTTACTCAAGCCCACCTCTCCCCAATGCTGCTGGATCTAGCATATCTAAAGTATTGGGGCTAGAAGAGGTTCCTTTGCTGCATTAGGAGGATGTTCTATACGGAAAAGGTCTGCACCACAAAATTTTTTATATTTATGTGACTGAAAAAAGCTATTAATATTTAAAAAAGCCTAAGGTTTGCGTAAAAGTGATATTTTTTGGGAATTTAAAAAGATATTTATTTTCATTTTAACATTTATCCTTACCAATCGATGCCATACGAACAAAATAACTATTTAAACTGCTTTTCTAACATTCTAAACTCATTTTTCAAAATTTATTATATGATATTTTTATCATTTTAAAACAAGAAAATGAGGTCATGGACTAGGCAGGCAGTTGAAATTTTTCGTGCGCTGGGTCTTGAAAATGATGAATCAACTGATGCTGAATGAGATAATGAAGAGGAGGTTAAATACTCAAATTAAGAATTATTAGATACAGTTGATGGCACAGATAGCGATAACGCTATTGAACCTTTGAAAGAGAAGAAAATTCACCAGAGACAGTGGAAGCAAACCGGCCCTGGACATCATGAGTAGAGTCTTTCAGGAAGAAAAATGTAAAACGGCAAAACCCGATACAAATGATCCCCATCTCCCTCGTCTGGATCGCGCAGTGCACCACCATGTGCTACAGATTCATAGTCCTTGCCTCGTCGCAGCTGGTATCTATTGCGGAAGCAAAGTCTCTACTGCTGATGAGCTCATGTATTTTGATGAGCTATTCCAGAAAATTGTTCAGTACAGGAAAAACAAAAAAGAGGCAAGGCGATGTACTTATGCCACCCTGACCTATTTTCGCTCATAACGAGGACCTTAGTGAACTTAAGGCATTTATTGCACTATAAGATTTTCCTGGCCTTCAAGGTTAGAATCGCTGTAATATTTCAACATTATATGGAAAAGTAAGTTCGTCTATTTTTTGTGCAACGATGAATCATGAAAGGCTTAAACTGATGTGCCCTGTGATTCTTTTCGACGACAAAACGACACGCCAAAAAAAAGGTTAGAAGCAGACGGTTTAGAATAAATTAAAGAAGTTTGGGACTCGTTTATTGGCAACAGCAAATTAAATTTTATATAAATAAAATATAAATAAAAAATATAAAAAATAAGAAAAATAAATCTAATAAATATGATTAGAAATGTGTAAAAATGAGCGACTCTGTGACTACAAATTCGATAAACTGAATCCCTTACACTGGACGAATCGATTTGTGTGTTATGTTTTTTTTATGGTTGGAAGGTGGTGGCTTTCTACGCCCTGAGTGTCGACCTCCCGCTGTCAATCGAACTATTGACAAAGCACTTTCTCTGTCACCCAGAGTACCTAATCTGGAACTGTTTGTCTGATAACTTCAGACTAGGCCTCATTAATCATCGTCTAATGGCATCTTCAGGTTATCAGCACAAAGCCATCCCCGCTGGAGCAAACTGAGAGTGGATCACTATACCCCTCCCAGACGGCGTCGATGCCAGATCTGTCACAATACCATCGAGCCTCCTTTTTGTCGCTCACATAGCAGCAACGGGTTGACCTGGGCGTGTAAGTCTTGTGCGATTGAGCTACGTTGAAGGTTGATCAGGAAGACTCGGATCATGTCTGCGCTTTGCTTCTGCCGAGTGCCACTGTGGACTTCTGATACCTACCGCCTCCTGCAACATGAGCCAGACCTTTGAGCTTCCATCCTATAGCTTTGCATATAATACAGCTAGAATTGTTGGGCACTCGTTCGCCTTATGGCCACACTTGTAGCACAGGTTGCCTCGATTTTGCCCCTTGGAGTTTAAGGAAATGTGTCACTTATAGCATCAAGATAGGGCTAAACTCCGGTGAATTCTCCACACAACTCTGCCACTTTTCATTTTTTCCTTGGCCAAGAGTTGTACAGCGTCTTTTCATGGGATGTCTACAAGTACGACCGTTTGCCATCTAGGATTGGTAGGCGGCAGTCTTACTCTAAATCTGTCTGCCATATGCAGAGTTTGTCTAATCGAGTCTTCTATTTCTTTGGCATACGCAACGAAGTCAATGCCTCTTATTTCCAACGAGGCCATTGGCTTAAATGTCGAGATAACAGCTTTAAAGCCAAGGAGGTCTTTGACGGCGCTTTTGAACAGGCTCTCGTCTGTGGATTCCTTTACCACCAAAAAAGTAATTTTTTGAACATGAAATGAATGAACATGAAAGGATGTCAACGTGCATTCGTTGGTATGAAAAAATAACGAAACAGCATGGGCTCAAAACAGTTGCTTAGAGATACCATGCCCTACCGAAAGCAGAACCATTCCATTGGCAGGGGATACTTTAGAAAAGGCAAAGAATACATTGAAGATGAATAGCATTCAGAAAAAGTGATATAGACCATGTCAAACAAACAAAGATCCAGTACTCATGCACCAACAATTAAAAAGTGATCCTCAGTTCTGATTTGTTAAAATTCCAAATTTTGACCATTTCGATTGATATTTTTGACCTGAGACTGGAAAAATCCCATTGGGATCCAAAAAGTTGGAATTTCTTTGGAAGAGAGCATAACTTTAAAATCTGCAAAAAATGATTTCGGACCATCGGATATTATGAACGTATTCTTACAGAATGACTGGCAAAAAACTTTGAATAGCATAGTCTAGAATTAATTCAAAAACAAAATTCTGTTTTAAATTTATCTACACTTTATCCTCCAGTTTTCACTGTTGTTATACCACAGGGCAAACACCAGCCTTTCGGAAGCAAACTGCCCTCAAAATCCACTTATGAAGGTGCCAAGTTGTGCTTCGGAAACTTCGCTGCCAGCACTTCCTCTTTCGTTACACAAAGATAAAAATAGCAGATTTACCATTATATGGATTCCAGAAACAACATTTTTTTCACTCATTTCACTGGGAGTCTATGGTCTAGAGTTTATGCCTACAATATATAGATAACCGATTGATTATACAAAAATCAGAACAATAAAGGTGAGGCTTTAGATGAGGCTTGGACAAATGGCCTCAAGTCACTCGAAAATCAAACTTGTCTCGACAGTTTTCTTCGATTATTGTAAAGTGGTTCCTTTCGCTATACATAACTGTCAACAAGAAATATAATTAAGGCGGTAGACGTCGTTTAAGTCGAATACGTGAAAATTTCGGCTAATGTTTACAGGATAGGAAGGGGAGTGCATTTAAGCCATTGATTTGAAATGAAAAGTATTTATTTTGCAGCACGTTTTAACGTTTCAATTGGACAAAACCCAGCTTTCGACTACTCTAACCAATAATTCTGGCCATATTTCGGCAATAAACCCGAATAATTAAACGTTTCGAGCTTGCCTGCGTAGACGAGTGATTTGACATATACCCACAGGAAATAGTCCAGCAGTGTTAAATCACAAGATCTTGCAAGCCGGTTCAAACGGCCCAAATGAGTAATTATCCGCTCATCAAACGCTTCTTTCAATAAGTCGATGGTTGCACAAGCTGTTTGGCATGTAGGGCCGTACTGCTGAAACCAGCGGTCTCCTGCATTACGGTTAGACAATTCCTAAACGAGCAAGTCATTGATCATGGCTCGATTCCATTCAAAATTGACTGTAATACTATTCCCAGCAGCATTTTTGAAGACAAATGGACCAATGATTCTATTGGCATAGAAAATAGTGCGGCAATTTTGTTTGCTGATGTAGCCATTCAACCAGAAAGCCTCTTCATTAATTATGTAATTGGGATCTGTAGCCATTTGTTCTTGGGCCCATACACCGAAATAACGCCATGTCCGTTGGTTGTTCGGCTTCAATTCATGCACGAGTTGGATTTTGTAAGCCCGCGGAACAAGATCCTTCCTCAAAATTTTCTAGAATGAGAATGGTTACAGGTTTAATTGTTGAACATGATGTCGAATGACTTATTTGTGTCTACATCGGAACTACGAACTACAGCTGCAAGGACAGCTACAGGAACTACAGCTGCAATATTTCTTCATTACTCCCTGTACGAAATTCGGAAGAGTAAATTTAGTGCGGAACAGATTCGTGGTTAATCGAATTAATTGTTCTGACGGACGATTATGTCGGCCATAAAATTGACAGTGTGTGCAATGAATTTCTCGAACAGAACCTTTATTTATTCGAAACGAATTTGCAAAATTTGCAAACGTTGTTCAGGTGTCAACCTATCCACGATCAAATGGCAAGCCAAGCTAACCATCAAACGCATGGCAGCTGTCACACCATTCGTAGCATCAAAATGTGTTGCCAACTTAAAGTTGTATACCTCGAAAAAAATACTTTGATTTTCGTTTTCCATGTCTTTATTTATTATATATACATATTTATTTATGAAAGGGAAGCAAAATTTCTTTAAACTGAAAATCTATTCGCCAGCGGAGTAAAATGATCCGGTCAACATGTGGCTTCCTTCCTCCTGACTTGGTTAAAGGATAATGCGTCGAAATCGACATATCCCTACATTTAACACCAGCAAAACCTTTTTCTACTGTTTCGACCACTACTCATCACCTCTTCTCGAATCATCAACTATTCAAGCCATTCACTTTCGTTTTTGTTCACGTTTTTCCTGAACCAAAGTTCTTAATAAAACCATAAAATAACTCATTTCCGTAATATTTTACGATAATTTTATTTTCATAGCATTGAAGCTCGTTTTTGCTTCTTTGTCAATATTTGCAGTCGTCTCGATTACGTTAAATCAACATTTTTCGCCATTAATATTATGACTGGCCACAAATCGACCTTTAAAGTCCGCCAACCAGTCAAATTATACTTGATCCACTCTACCAGCACCTGCAATTATCATGCCTAATCCAATCGTAAAACACTTTTAAAATCCTCATCCTACAAAATCAACAATATATCACAACGTTATTATCATTGCACATTAATATCCTCTTGATGCACTAAAATTAATAAAATGATCGCGCGCTCTCTGTCTCTTTCCCAACCCCTGCAACTATTTGGCGAGGAAGCAAAAACAATCTTTTTTGCAGATCAAACTTGGATTCTGCATGCAAGAAATACCAATGTTGTGCAAGACATTGACATCTTCGTCATCATACAGGTGACTGGGCTAATGTTGCTTTTGCTAGACTTTTGCAATGTTATTGAGTTTTGAGTGGGTTGAGCAGATGAAGGAAGCTTCGAAACTGGTGGAAGACCTACTTTAGCGACTCTGGCGTTTTTCTCATAGTTTTTAGTGCTCTCAGCAATACGCGTATTGATTTTGTGTTGGAATAATCGATTTTATGGTGCTGGAGTTAGATTGCTTTTAATGGAGTCGCGAAGGTTACAATTGATTGAGCTTAATTGATTCGTAATGCATTTACAATTGAAGAAAGATGATGGGCGGATGTACCGAAAGTGCTAACTTATTCGAGGCCACCATTCGTGCAACAATGCTTGTTTCAGCGGCAGTTAGTGTGCTTTAGTGTGATAGTCCTCGTTTCTTTGAACGTGAGATGCACTTTCTTGACCCACTTATCATGGGCCAACTGTCTGAATTGTTCTAGTTCTATATACCATATGAATTTTGAAATGTTTTTCAATGAAGATGGCTTGAAACTGTGTTCCTAAGCCATGTCAGTAAATTGTATTATTTAGCTTCCATTTTGCCAACACCTGAGCTGAAGCCCACAAGCTGTCCGAATAAGATTATCTGGTAAAGTCCAGAGTAATTAACACCTTTTCTTTTTTGTCATGAGTTCGATATTTCATCGTTAAAATTCCACGCCTTTAAATTTATAAATAGTAGCAGATAATAAACGAAAACCTACAAAAATTAATCGCAACTGAATTGAAATCTTATAATTAAACATTTAAGACTTGACTGACTTTTTCCTAACCTTTTCGTAAACTGTTCAAATACACGAAGGAAAATGCCTCTGATTAGTGATTAGCCAAGTATCCGCAAAACATTCAATTAATGTTCGACATTTTGAACATACGTCCATGTCCGAATGTTTATCGGAGTCAAAAGTGGGGCAACAACACTAAAGGACTTATAATACCGAAAACTCACTGCAAACATATAGTGATATGCAACACATGCGATTCAATTAAGAAACGAACGGGGTCCATAAATTAAGCGCCCTGGGTTGCCACTGGAACCCGCAGTGAAGGCGGTGAAATGCCAAACATTACATGCAACCACTGCCAATGGACGAAACTATAAAAAATAGCGCACATAATGCAAAATGCAATAAACGTAATGGAGTACAAAGTGTTCCGTAATTATTAAAATGCTCAAGTTTGAAGCTATCCAAATAGATACTTACTCACATGCGAGTATCTTGACGCTGAAGGTTAGTAGTTGGTAGTTCGAATCCGTGGTCATGGTATACGCTGCAGATACCAATGACACAAACGCCTGCGAAATTTGATTAGATGGCGTTTAAGTTGACAACATGATACCGAAGCGAATTTTCAAAATGTTCAAACTCAGTCATACCTGGCCGTAATGTCAAGAAAAGTAATTATAATGTTTTAGCAATGGATTTACTAACAAATTTTAACCATATGTGGTCGTTGCAATCAGACTCCCATAATATATGCCGCGCTTTACTCGCTGTTAGCGCAGTAGGATTTTCCGCAGAAATATCCTTTGAACTTGGACTGGGATTATTACGGACACATATTATAACCACTTCATACGGTTAATCTTATGTTTATATTAATAAAGTGATCATAGGTAGCTGTGATGTCTCATGTCTTGTTTAAGATAAAATTCAGAATGCAGGTGGGAGAAATGCTTGCTTAAACGGTGTCAACAACTTATACAACCAGGAGCAATTATAAAAAGATTAAGGCGTCTTAGTGTTTGTTCTCTAAGGAAAATGGTTTACTACTGCGTCGCGCAGTTTCATGAGTACTTCGAGCATCAGGGGATGAAAACTAAGACCCGACAACATAACTTGAACCATTTACTGCTCAACTATACTTTCAAAAATGAGGCGCCATGGAAAGGATTAAATCCGTTACCATTGCCAGGAAATGTTGATTTATTGACACATCAAACATTACCAAAGCGACCACATGGTTATTGTCGACTATATTGACATAGCATTAGCCACTCTTATTTCAAGGAAAGTGAGGATAACACTTCCCAAAGCATACTCTACACTTCTCAGCAATACGAAAACTGCTCGAAAAATAAGAAAAACCAAATTTCAAATTATTATTTGAATGAAATAACAACATAGGGTAGGTTTCCTGCCAATACTCGTACAAAAAATACTCCTCTATAGTACCCCTCTATAACACTCATATATAATACTGGAAAATTCGCTGCGGATGGACTCTTTTTTTGTTTCTTTTTTTGAAAATATTGCATCATTTTTCTCTCGTTTTAATCATTCTAGAAACAATATCTGTCCTTCCCTCCAAAACAAATGGAAATCAATGGAGCGATAAGTCTAAGAACCACGATCGAGGCGGTATTTTGTGGTGTACTCCGTGGCACCATATTGCCTTCTTCAAGTTTTCAGCACGCCGCATTTGCATTTGTACCCTTGATCTTAATCTAACTCGCGCATAATTATAATTAGCGAATAATTGAATACTAAACCTGTCCTCAAGGATTCAGTTGTATGGCCAACCAGACATATCCAAGGGACGTAGTCAAAGAATCCATGACCAAGCTTCGTCGGTGACTAAACCAGTCAAAACTAGGCTATACCCGTACTGTATCCCACGTTCAAACAAAACTAGCTCCTGTCAAAAACTGACAACTCATTTCCAGCTACAACAAGAGGAATTCCCCCCCCCCCCCTTCCCTTCCACAAAAAAAAATACGCGGGAAAAGGTCAGGGTAGATCAAATGACCAAAATCCTTTAAATTATTGGGAGGTTGCATTGAAAGTGTCTGTTTAGGAATGACTCATCTGTATACCTCTTTATTCCAGAAAGTCAGATCATTTTCCCGGAATCCGTATACCTACCTGAAAAGAGATGTCGCCGGCGATTTGGCTATAATTTGAGTGTGATTCAAATGCATTGAGTCTTTTAAAAAATATTAAAGTGTAAAGATGGTCAGTGAAACTGTATAAGTAAGGTTTGTTCTCTACTACAAGATCTAATTAGGAACAAATGCAGCAACGGCTGCCCGCAGGATATATGACGAATTTGGAGACGATATTGTTTGCCCGATTCCGCAACGGGATGACAGCCTTGAAGACGAAGTTCATCCTGGAGCGATGTTTTGAACAAATGACACGAAACTTCTTAACATAGAAGACAGTCCCCCTCAAACTTTTCACGAATTAAGTTTAAAGTTCGACGTTGACCAGCACCATTAGTCGTCAACTTCGACTTCTGGAAAAGAAACGACAGCTTGATCATTAACTTCCTCATCAACTTACCGACAACAACAAAAGGCAGCGTATAGGGATCTGTACTTCACTGTTGTTGCGCAACGAAAGGAAGGAGTTTTTGAATCAAGTGATTACGTGCAATGAAAAATGGATTATGTATGACAATAGCTGGCGCACGTATCAGTGGTACCCTCCCGGAACTATACCAAGGCCAAGCCCTCATCACCGGAAGACTTTGTTGTGTGTATGGTAGCATCATGTGGTATCATATAGGAAATTGGCTGCGAAACTTTACCACATCCACCATATTCTCCCGAAATTTCGCCATCAGATTTTCATGTTTTTTGGGCAACGGATAACTTCATGGACGACAATGCACCAACCTCGAGGACTTAGAAATAGATTGCGAAATTTCTTCGATGAGCGAGACAGAGACTTTTATCAAACAGGAATATATTGTTTACCATCACGTTGGCAACAAGTCACAGGTGCCAATGGTAACTATTTTCAAGATTAAATATATAGCCTTTTATTTAAAAAACTTTACATATTTTACTTTTTCCATAACCGATAATTTGAATGCAACCACCCAATATACCGAATCCACTGAGGAGATTGGAGACATTTTGGTTCGTCTTGGGTCCAGAATCACGAGCCTCATCAAATTAGGTGTTCAATAGGATGAACAATGCCGGAAATCACTAGATATTTGGTTCGAGTTGAAGGGAATCTAATAGTAATAAATGTCAATTCGATATTAAGGAACCTCAGAATATTAGATTTGCTTGATTTGGGATTTAGACATGGATTTTACTCAGTGTTGTTGAATTTGGTAATTATCTGGATGTAAGTCATTCAGGTACAGTTCAAGGACTACGAATTTATACTTACGAAAAGACGCAGCTTAACTAGTTGAGGGACGTCAGAAATTCTTATATTACGTGATCTAAAGTCCAAGTCAATAAATGATTCACATTTTTTGTGTATTTGAACACCTAGAGATGACATGTATCAAACTAGGACTGGACGACAGACAACGTCTCTTCCGGATTTCTGGATACGAACCAAAAGATCTTGTGAGGAGTTTAATTTTATATGTGAACTTCCCCAGTTGCAAGACACGAACAACAATGGAAGACGTGGTAACACGAGGGCTACCACAAGTAAAGTGTCAAATAGTTCCAGGCTAGGTTGTCAGGTTGACAGGGTAGGTATTTAGTGGGTACTCCAGCAGCATGGCGCGTCCGGGAGCCCAAAATTCAGTGCGTGAACAGCCTTCATCTCCCTATCATAAATAAAAAGTCGCACGACCACTAAATTTTGACAGCTGACCTATACAGACAGCATATTGACTGCTTAAACGAGTACGCCAACAGAAGGAGAATGTTTCTGAGCCGATCAACTCATGAAAATCAACCGGTTATTTAGTTTTGACTTTTTGGACTAGGGGCTCCGACATTTCCGAGAAGCGAATCGTTTCTTAATTTCTGCATAATTGATAAGCTTTTACGTCAAATCTATCTGACGATCGGAAAAGGTATATATCGTTCGAATGCTACAGCGACCACAAGGCAATTCAACTCAAATTTCTCAAAGAAATCAAAGATACTTTCTTGATTGGAGCACAAGAAACTCATCACAAACAGAATTTTAAAGGAACCACACTTGAGAAAAATCAAAATTGACTCCACGAAACTCTCTAAACACCAAAATAAGACACAAACAAGTGCATGCACCTCAAAAAATTGGAACTTAAGGAATAATAAAATTGATAAAAACCTTAATATCAGTCCAATTATTTGTGACATGGTGGGAAAAAATTTAACCAAGATCACGCTACAAGGAAAGGCAGACTATACTTGATTATACGTATGGAAAGGCTTTGAAATCAAGAGTGTATGGTTCGTACACGGATTAACTCTCTTTAAAGGAGTTTTTTGATAGCTGTCATCCGAAGTTGATGGTGCTGTAGAGCAACATAAATGTTCTGCGTTATCTCATCTAGTCTCATAATAAAAAAGAGGCACAGCTTTACTACATACTAACCAACGCCAACCCTTCGAGTAAGCTCCAGAACTTATGGTATTCAACCAAAACCTGTGAGATTTCATATGGGCTGGTAAATGTTCTATGAGTTTGTGTAAGACAGGACGCACATGTCACAGCTTTTACAAAAAAAGCAACACACAAATAAATCCAATCAGGCCCTTTCTATCACTGTTTGAGAGAAGTCATCCGGCAGTGTTAACGCTCTTTGTACTTACGCTTCTTCATAGGTCAAAAAGCACAGAAAGATCTTCAGACGCCAGGAGCCAAACACACCCACATCGATGCAATGTTGAGGTAAATGAAGTTGGTAAATGTGTCCTGTGCCTGTGAATGTTCATCTGACGCACGCAGATTCCGCATACCAATAGCAGGAGAACTGATTTAATAAAAAAAATGAAGATGTGTTGAGACTTCATTAACATTCTTTGAAGCAGTGGTTCGTTTTGGGGATGCTGTTGAGAGCCCACGTCAAATCTGGTTGAATATTCTGAATCGAGTCACACCGAGATGCCATCAGCGGTGTATAAAAAAAGTCATAGCGAACCAAATCGGGATTCTAGGTGAGACGCTGTAATGTGAAACCTTCTCAGACGTGATTCAATCTGTTTTGTGTTTAAAAGCTCAAATTGGCACTTTCTCCTTGCTGAATCATTCCGAGAATGTAAAAAACACGACCAGCATTGCCCTCATCTTTGATTTGTTCATGAAAGCAATTTTTGGGCTCAGTAACAAGGAACTGTACACAATTTTTCGAGAAAGACATACCAGCGTTTCGTTTTAGCGCCAGGCAGATTTTCTGGCACGATCCTGGAGCAAACTTTGCGCATGACCAGGTCCTCATGACGCGTGCATTAGACGCGTGTGTGAGAAATCTTCCACTCGGAAGTAGTTTCTTCAATGCTTAAGCTTCAGTTATTGTTCAGCAATTCTCTAACTTTGGAAACAATGTCGTCGATTCGACCCGTCAATGGACGTTCGATTCAATAATCTTTTTTAACGTCCTCCGTAACTTCTTCAGAGTTTTGTGCCTTCAGAAAAGATTGATATGGTTTACTGTAGTACCATCGTAAGTCTTCTTAACCATTTTAGAACCAATTTTGATTTTGACACAAAATTTTATTATATCTCAGTTGCCACAATTTTGACTCATTTTGTGCTCGAAAAACGACCAAAACAAGCTTCAGCTGTCAGATGTCTGTACTCAACAAATGTCCTTAGGCGACTGACGCGAGTCCTTTCTCTGCTGTTAAGTGTCCTTTTCACTTATGTCAGTCAGCCAAACCCGCTTTCGCGATCCCGCTCGCACTGCCGAAAATCATCCCTGCTACTTTTTGTGTGGGCCCAGTAGTAAATGCAGGGCAACAGATTTGCGCGAACGACATACTCTAGTTCAGGGACTTTAAAAATTGGTAACTAATGAACACGAAAAGCTGGAGAACCCAATTTGAGTATTTGAGCCTGCCTATTGACAAAACTTGAATTTAGAAAACATAATTGAGCCCACCTCGAATATTGATGAGCGTCACTCAATTCTCAGTACAGTATGAGACAAAACCCTCAATAAAAAGCTACACTGAGAACAGCCGTTTCAAGTGAGGAAAATCGGTGAAGTACCGATGCTAGTATCTTTTTCACGCATGCTGGAATGATGCGATAACCAAGCTCGAACTTTGTTCGCCGTCAAACCGTCTAAGGGGAATTTCCTCACAAAAAAGAGGCCAACAAAAAATCGACAGATACAGAATTCTTAAGATTAAAATCGACCGAGCAAAAAAGAGGACACGTTTTTTGACACATCTTGGGTGCAAGATCATAGACCTAATGAAAATGTGTCTGCAAGTCCTCCTTTCTTTTCGTAGCACTACAGTCCCTCTTTGGCCTTCGCTTCTGGCAGCAAACGCCTCCAATCGTCTGAATCTTTTGATCGCGTCCTCCAGTTCTGAAATCTAAGTGGCGTTTAACTGTCTTTAAGTTAAGGTAATAGAATATTACCACTGCAATTAATTTGATAAACGTCAATTGGCTCAGAGAAGAGCATAACAGGGATACAGTCGTTTGCGATGAGTGACAACACATAGTCATCGTCACACCCTTCTGTTTTGACGAAAAGACATATAGTACCTATACAACATCTTTCTGATACATAGGAATTATAGCTTCAAATAGAGCATGAAGGGTGGATATATGAACGCAACCATAGTGGATACGTGTGTTCTTGATTGAAGGATGTTTATTGTGCTGGAACACTTTGACCTACGAAGTCCTGTGCAACTTGAGAGGAGTATTAAAAACCGCTTGAAATCGGGAAATATTTGTCAAAAATTTTACCTGTCATAATCATTGACAATAAGCTCGAGTTTCAATTCAGAAATCAGTATGACACGACTGCTTGGATCAAAACAGATTTGAAGTTTGTTTTGATGTCTTTTGTGTGTGTTTTTTTGCATCGAAAAGATAAAATCGGGACACTAACTTCATATTATGACATGTATTCCTTCCATAGTCCTTAAAACAGGACTATAGAAGGTAGGTAACTAGGTTATTGCTGCAAGTTTTGAGAGTCATCATTGGAATAGAAAGAAGATCATACGATTTCACACTTTCTCAGATTTCTAATAATTTCACATACTAAAGTCGCTATTATCAAATTCAGTGGAAGAGAGTGAAAATTTTTTTAACTAAACGTATCCAAGGAGTCAATGAACTTCAAAAGCTTCAAACTGAACTTCAACACGAACGAAGGATTATCAAAAATGTGGTTCCCATCTTTAGATTTGAGTGTCTATGAAAAGAGTTAACGCCATGGTATTAAAGGTTCCATCGGAGCTACCTTGTGCTTTTTATGTCTTGTTTCCGGGTCTTCCCTTCTTTAAAGACGTATTTTCGTATTTTCAATCGTTTATTTTTCTATAGTACGAATTTCCTATCAGATTCATGTCTGATAAATCACATCAAAATCATGATAAATCAGATTCAAAACCCTGTACAGGCTATTAAAATGCTGTACAGGGTTTTGACTTAGTTTTCTTCCCTCCATCTGTTGTTGAGAGGACTCGGATGTTCAGAATCGATGTATTTTTGGAGAATCCAATTGCGATTGTCAACTTCATTTGAACTCTCAGCAGATTAGATAAACATATTAGATTGCGCAATCGAAGAAGATCAATAAACGTCCACCTTGCCCTGCATCTTTGTTCAGTGTTTTCCTGTACGCCGTAAAATTCTTCAACCAATTTTCGATCAGGATCTCTTGCAGTGATAACATAAAACTAATGTAGATTCATCGGTCAAGATCACATTGTGTCAGTTAAGGGCCAAACGATGCCAAACCAGTCACTTTTCGATATGCTTTTTTGGTCAACATCGGCTGTCCCGACTGTCAGCTTACTTTTGATATTTCGTTCTTACATTGCCACCATTTCTTAGGATTAGACACACAAACTCCTTGGTTCAGTAATGTTTGTCTTGCATTTTTTCGGGTCAGGCTTAGTTTCTTTAAATAAACTTGAAATGAGCTTGTTTGATTTATTAGGGGTCGCTTTTTTAGGAACTCTTCCTGGCTTACAAAAAGTAGAACGTTGCTTGTATAGTTTTGAACCAGTTTTCATAAGTTGGGATCAAACAATATTGGAAAATCAATCCTGTAAGTATTAAGCAGTTCAATTATATGTTCTGTCATTTATCATTTCAGTTCAGATACGACTGACCGAACAACTGGTTTATGATAAACATGAAACAACGAATGAATTGAGTAACACATCAAAACAGGACTCAAAGCACACAAAAAATCAAAAGCTCAATACTTTATGTAAACCAAGTTGCCGTAGACGTTATCCAACGTACAATAACTCGAATTGTTTGCATTTTCTTGATTTCCTTGTCATTTCCTTGAACGTTTTTAGGATTTAAATGATTTTTTTTCGAAAAAAGACGTTTTAAAAGGCTCTAATAAGATAACAATATAAACTATATTCCTTATTGAAAGATCTTGACATTAGACCAATTATCGAATGCATACTCACATGTATCCATAAATTATTTGTCGTTTACAAAACCTTAAAAGTACTTCTCCAATCTCTGCGATAAGATTTTGTCATATTTTCTTCACATACATAGACATGACCTTTTATGTTGCAACCTCAGCTCTATCAACTGAAGAATCCTCATATATCGGAATAACAAATTCTGAAAGAAACCGTCAAAATCGTCTTGTCGTTTACTAACCATAAACCACCATTATTGCCCTTCTACTTGATAAATACAGTTAATTATAAGATAATATTATAAAAGTACTTTAGTAGCAAGGGATTTATCTCAAAAAGGAAACTCTTTAACTTGGCTATTATCAAATGCTGAAAAATCATTCAGCAAAAGAACGTACAATATGATTTGATATTTAAATTTCATTCATTTATAAAAGAGTCGAATGGTATACTGGCGTATCTTGAGTTGAAAATTAATTGAAAAACAAGTCCTTATGCATCAAAACATATTCATCTTTATTCTACCTTTATGCCTGCCTACGTGCAATAATCGATTAAATGCTTTCCAAGATTCCTCAGCTCTTCCTTTTCCAAATACAGACATCCTTGATAATCAATTAATTAAAGTGAACCCGTCTTACATAACGACTTCTAACGGTAGCCGGTAAAACGACTATTGTGAATTCACATACATATGTATGATGTGATCCCACAAACGAATTACCTCATAAGTACAGCAGCGGTAGCATCAGTTCAGAAGCAGACTTACAACCAGTTTACAAGAGTTACACAATTTTCTCATTACTGTACATGTTTCGCTGGTAAGGCCGCGATGGCCAGGGCGGTCGGTGGTGGTTGCCAAGAGAACGGTAACCGATCATCATCATCATCCATATGATCATTCCCTGTAAAGTTCCTTTTCGAAATCGCTTGGTCATAAGGAATTAGGCCGCTTTCACTGAAGATCACTACCCCCATGATGGTCGCTAGGTAGCATCTATTACGGGTGATACATTAACTCGATCTCTGATCCCAGTTGAGATGTATCTACGTTTGTTTGGGTCACATAACGTCCAACCGCGATACTAAAAACTTATGATGCAGATCACTGGAAAAAAGTGGATACTCTTCATTTGTTCACAAGTCAGTAAGTGACCATATGGTCCCGCTGTGCTTCCTGACAACTCCGGCGTCGTCACGATCATTAGCAGTATCGACAATAGTGGTAGCAACGAAGCGGCCATAGTAGAAATATCAGATTGTTATCTTTGTCGTCATCGCTTTGAATATTGATCGGCATCAGCATTTAAGGATGTGTTTAAGAGAAATACGCTTGTATCTTTGCAGATGGTCGCGATCTTGATTTATATCACGAAAAAGAGGAGCTTGTTGCACGCATTTATCATTCCTGGTGAAATTCCAACAAGGATCTAGTGCCCAGCAATTTCACACGCACCGAGCACAAATCCTCCACATATTTGTCAATAGATAAGATGAAATCTATTGCAATAACCAAGTACAATTATGGCACATCCATAAACCATTCTCTGGCAAACTATCAATCCAACCACGCATACTCATACCCTTAAACATGCACTAACATCTTTCCTAGCCAAATGTGAGGAGTACCAGTGCTGGTTTGGTGCAAGATCGACAACATATCGATCCGATGGATATTTCTCTCAGACGCGGCGGGTGTCCGTGCAAGATTCTTGTGGATTACCGATAAATCCTCTCCTTGCAGATGGAATAAAAAATTAAGTCGTGAATAGTAGATTTATCGAGTTGGAGAGAGTCGTGCGTCGTAAATATGAACAACGACGGAAATGCATTAATGGAGGGTTCACAGAATCTATGACCAGACCAGGCTGCCTATCCAGCACGGAGGACAACGACTAGACAATTCAGTTCGTTGTCCCAACAAGAAGTCAATGCATGGCGTTGATCTGAATTCAACGTGAGACCTTGTTGAGAACTTCACTTCACTTCACTCGCGTTTTGGAGTGAAAATAACGTGGAGTTTGTCGGAAATATGTAAAACAAGGAGGCATGCAGCATACTGACCACCGCCACATTGGGTATATTGGCCAAAAGGTCCATCGAGGGCACAATGCTGTAATCTGTTCAAGCAAAGTAAAAACGAACATTTCGACCATATGTTCCTACAATGAAGCGAATTTCATGTGCGAGAAAGTTCCTTGTGAGAAAAATCGCAATATAAGTATTTCTTCTGCTTGAATTAGGCGCGAACCAAATATCCTTTCAATTTTTTCTACTTTTTACTTTTAAAAATCTGAAACGTATCTCTTCCGCTTTTTCCAAATACATTGATTGGCGAATTGTTTTCTGCGTTGCTTCTGGCTTTTTCAGAGGAACCAGCTGAATTACATGTTGGTTTCTTCTTCTTATATGTAATTAATGTTATCTTTATTTGAAACACCTACAATACTTTAATTAACTTCCATTTCCTTTTGCAATCCGTCTAGCACTGCGTAATAGTCTTGGCTATCGTTAGTGCCTTCAGCACTTGCATTTTGTGCGATAGTTTGCTTTGTAGTCTTCTTCGCTCTTCTTTCTTTATATGTTTATTTTCTTGGTTTTTTAGTTTTTAATCTTGAGTCTTCATCCCTTTGTTCAAAAGATCTTTGAAGGACTGTAGCCGTAGGAATAATTCACGATTTTCTTTTCGAAGTCTGATCACTTCCTTCTCGTCTTCAATTACTCGAGTTTTATATCGTTATCTGACGAGTTTTCCTGATAATCTATTCTGTTTTTTGATTAGTGGCGCTAATTTCAAATTTCCTTTCTTCTGAGTACCCCAAAAGGTGGAAATCGTTCGGGCGTCTCCGTACCCGTAAAGAAGTCCCTAAAGAGGTCTTTGGATTTGTTGCTTTTCTTCACATACCGAAGTAAAATAATATTCAATATGAATTCCTTCATATTCGTCAATTGCTTCGATGACATAACTTTTTCTGGTTAAAAAGGAATCCGGAATTTTCTAGGGGATAACATTTTCCCTGCTTCAAAATTTCTTTTATTTTGGCTTCTAAGTGGTCCCAAACATCGGGAAAAAATCATCTGCGAGATTATTCAACCCAAGAAACACTAAAACGAGTGTCAAATTAAGTAGAAGAAGGAAGGTTAAAAGGCAAAAATTATTACCGGAGAAAAGCAATAATAGATTCAGAAAATTATTAAATTAAAAGTTTTCGATTGGAGAGTGCTAGATGATTACTCGGCCAGTGATCACCAATATATAGCTCTGAAGATCCATCAGGGTGCTTCCCGAAGACCACGCGCTTGTTCTTCTATGCTCCGGTGGAATACTGAGAATGAAAGAGAAACATCTGCTTGCAAGTCTTCAATGTCCCTACGTAGACCCCGGCACAGCAAGCCTCCAGTATACTGGTGGTCAGAGGAAAGAGGAAAGAGGAAAGAGAGACGTCACTGGGAGCAAGAAAGAAGGGGAAGGTGAACTGCACTCCTGATCCCTGACCTGAGGCCGTGGTTCAGTCGAGTGCATGGTGAGACCGATTTCTCCTTGACCTAGCTCTTAAGCGGGCATGGTTGTTTTCGGTCCTACCTGTACAAAATTGACAGCGCACGGTCTCCTAACTGTGTGTTTTGTGCGGGAGAATTGGATGACACCTGTCAAATATTCTTCTACTGTAAAAGGTGGAGCCAGCAGCAAGGGGACCTCCTCAGCGAAATTGCAGAGCTCTGTCCGGAAACTATCGTTGGAGTGACAATTAGAATCGCGTGGCGCAATATGCTCGGGCAGCGCTGATACTGAAAAAAGCTTTATTGGAGCGCTGGAAAGCATCGGGTGTGGATGGATCTCTTTTCTAGCACTTCCTTCCTCTCCCTTCCTTCCCGTTAGAGAAGAGCTTCTCATAATCCGAAGGCGCCTCTAGGCGTAGGAACACGAGGTCTAGCCCGAAGTAATGTGTCAAACAGTTACAGGCTAGGTTCTCAGGTTAACAAGGGAGGTGTTTAGTGGGTAGTCCAAAAGCATTTTACTTCTGGGAGTCCCACACTCAAGGCGTAAACAGTCTTCACTTTCCTACATCAAAAAGTTTTCATTTTCAAATTGACCTTTCCATAATTTAACATCGGCACGAAAAAGTAAGTCCTTATTCTATGAGATCTAAACACAGAATGTTTATAGGTTTAAATTATGAATTTAAATAAAATTTAAACTGTAAATTAATAAATTTATTTAAAACTGCAATCTATCTAGTTAAAATAAATTTGATAATACTATTTCTGTCTGAAGATATTCATAAGAGTTGATTATGTCCTATTTTCCTTATATTTTTTCTTCATTTTTATTACTATCTCTAACTTTAGAATACAAAGAAGCTAAGCAATTTTTGTCATTTCAATCAACTAAAACAATAATCAGAAGTCACTTTTTAGCGTAAATTTGAGAAGAATGCACTCCTAGCATTTAGATTTCACAAAATGGACTTAATTGCACCGTCTTGAAACTAATTTAATTTAAATTGAGTGAAACGAAGTTTATCACGATTGTCGCCCAAACGCTACAATCTGCAAACTTTTCAATACTTTAGTAACACTCTCATCTCCATTGCAAAATCTTCCCAATCTTCACGATCTCTTCAAAACTAAAAGACATATTGGACAAGATACCACTCAACATTGAAAGCCATGAAATTCGTTACCAGCGAATTAGTCTTTGATATTTGCAGCGAATCTACTGTTCAATATGATCACGAAAATTTACGAGGAAGCTGAATCCTGTTAGCGTTTGATATGCTCCTTGCGCAATAGCAGTGAACCCCATCGGACACCATGTTGATTGAGTAAACTCATTCGTCGATTTTATTGTTCGCACTTGAATTTCGAAATGACAATTAAAAAAAATTCCGTAGACAAACTTCTGGCCGAATCATTAGGCAGTCGCGAAAATTCAAACATGATTCGCGGTATGGTTCGAAATAATTGTTGTTGTACCTTCAAAATTTACGAGTACTATTTATCTTTAAGAAGAAAGCGAAAGTTTTTCGCGCCCGTTCAACGGTCGAGTTGGGATATGGGCTGAGTTGTAGCTTTTAGGATTGAATAACGTGATCGAGTGCAACATAAGAAATGAGACATCAAGTGTTGCACCTGACGGAACAGTGAAAGATAGAAATGATATAAAGGTATTGCAATGTAGCCTTTAATGGCCACTCAATTGAATTTATTGTCCGTCACTCGGATTTGTTCAAAATAAATTAAATTGTTATTTATTTGTTATGCGCATATTGGGATTAGTTTTGCGATGCACTTGCGGGGCAGCCGCACTTCTACAGCCTCTCAATTATCATTCAACAACAATTGCTGAGCTCAAAAGTTGCAAATATGATTTTAAAGTTAAATGAAATGAATGAACTTTAATGGGTCTGTTTTTATTTGCTCGTTGTATGGAATAATAAAAACATTTTTACTATATTGCACATAAACTTTCCAAATCACTTTGACTTTTCAGCACCACATTTCGTTGGCTCAACGCTCGGGGGCCCAATTTGATATGCTTCATTAGATCGCCTTAAATGCTTTGCAGCGCATCTCGGTTACTTTGTTATTTCGTCCCATAAAGCCAGAAATCGCAACTTGAATCTCTCTATAGCTTTGATTTCGTTGCATAACCCCAACAATCTTCAAAGCTGACTTCGAATTTAACCGAAAAACTAACAATCAACTAGAAACACATCCTGTTTGGCAAAATGTGGTTCACAACTTTCATCATTTTATATCACCAATCGTCTCATCACTTTTAGCATTTAGTGTCACGGTGTTAAGCTTATGGTGTCTTCAATAAGTCCTTTACTATTTCAGCTAATTTTTTCATCTCACTTAGATGGCACTCGAAGATTTAAAAAATGGAAACTCCTAAAAAAAAAGATAGTTTGTTTTTTCCAGACATGTTTTACCCCAAAAACATCCAAAAGTAATGTAGTGGGCGTTGTATGCAACGAGAATAGATAAAACGAAACGGAAATTTCAATCCTAATAGTGCTTTTGTACACTGTCCAGATTAACCAACATTCTGCTCCTCCCGAAGTATAGTTAAGTTCTTGATATGGCGGTAAGCGACAGTCGACAATTTTGTGAAGTATTCCAGGCCCTTTCCTCCCCACATCTGCCAGTTTTATTCGAAATCTATAAACTAAACGCATGCTTGCTCGGCTGAAGGCCTCGAGGATGCAAAGATCTCCACTCTAGCGATCCTCCTCCTTCCTACCCTTCCTTCAGTGTAGAAATTCCTTAGACCCGAAGGTGCCGTTGTGTTAAGGATAGGAAGTTCTAGCCCGAAGTAATGGGTTAAACAATTTCGGACTAGGAGGCTTTGTGTAAGTGGGACACTCTTGCAGTCAGTGCCTTCACATCTGCATTATTTTATAAAAAAGTTTATAAAATAATGCAGATGCAGATTACTGACTAATGCAGATAAACAAGCACGTTGCTATAAGGCTGGCAATTCTTGAACAATAGAATATCTCTTTCATCTTTTAAACTAGATATTTTCATGTCTTTCAAAAAATCGAGTTTGAGTTGGGAAATTTCAACACAGTAATTTGGCAAACAATTGATGCCAGAGTCCCGGGAAAAAAAGAAAAAAGTCAATAACAGTTTCTTGCTCGAACACTCTTTTTCCATCTCTCTCTCTCTCTCTCATTCTCATTCGAATGAGATACGCACTGAGAAGACAATGGCAGTGGACAAAAGACCCGTCATAACAGCAGCGAGTAAACTGCTTAACAAGGTCGATCCGAGTGAAAATCTTATTCTTGTTCTTCGTAACACTACAGCCTCTCGTTGGCCTTGGCTTCCTACAGCAAGAATCTCCAACCATCTCAGCCCATTGATCGCGTTCTCCAATTTTTAAATCCGAGCAGCAATGAACTGTCTATGTCAACTGAGTCAAACAAGCGTTTTGTTGGTTTCCCCACTGACTTCCGCCCTTCCGTGCTCCCAACGTATACCTTTTTGGGTATGTTTTTATCGTCTATACGATACATAAAGCCAGCTTATTCTGTTGCTTTACAATCATTGAAATCTTCGGCTTGTCAAAAATTTCATACAGTAATTTTCAAAATGTCATACCCAACAAGCTCAACTATCCGCCCAATGATCCATCTTAGGACCCGTCGCTCCAAGGCGTTCAATATATTTGGGTCAGGGCTCATGTTTCAGACCCATAGCGCAGGTCTTTTCACAGAACTGTACTTTTTCCTGTGTATGTTGTAGGTCTTCATAATCGTCAGGACCTGAATAATAGGTCTAATTCGCAAGCTGCTCACTTCGGCGGATTTCGTCTCTTGTATTGGCATTTCTTGTCATTTTGGCGCCTAGAAACATTAAATTCAACCACATTTTCAATACTTTATTCGCCAACTGTGATATTTTGGGCATTTGAGGTATTTTATCTTGACTGCGTCATGAGCATTGTTTTTGTCTGTCTTTGCTGTCGAGTTCCAGGAAAAGTCCTTTGGTAGTTATTTACGGCCATGAAAAAATGTTGATGCGACCCGCATAGGCTACCACTTGGGTTGATTTGTGTAATAATGTTCCTCTTGAATCGACAGATAGCTTTCTTATGGCATATCCAACATACAAATTAAAAATCTCATTAGTAAGGTACAACAACATAAGCAAGGAGTGTTAGGGTCAGCAAATTCGACAAAAATTCTGGAAAAGTTTGGAATTTTTTTGTAAACTTCATCATTAAAGTCCACCAGAAAAGACTATACAGTTCTTGCTAATCAAAAAAAAATCAGATCCAGTGTTGCTAGGTGTTCCAGCTTTTTCCCTTGCTCTCTTTTTACCGGTTGCTGTGAACTGGAGGGCATTGTAGAGGTGGTCCGTGAGGTGTCAAAAAGTCAATAAGATCATCTACGGTGGCTGTCTGCAGTAATAGCTTACAACAAAAATACTTCAGTCATCAGATTTTCCCAACCAATGCACAAACGTTTCAACACAAGTGCTGACCAAATTAAAAATCTAGTTATAATTATAACCATATAGATTTTCTTTGAACTGTCAATCGTGTCAATCACAACGGAGGCTCAACAGAATATAAGGAAAGTAACGCATAGTAAAGCAATTAAGTAACAGAAAGAGCATGTCAACCGGTGTTTCAGCGCTTTTGTCATGCAAAATGACATCTCGAAGATCAGTCAGACATCTTGAAGATCAGAATGGCCCAAAGAGGCGACAGATGGTAGTCTATAGGAGGTCATTCTTGGTTAGAAGATTAGTTTCGCTGAATTATCGGAGAGAACAGGTCCACAGAATCGTGATAGAGAGAAGCATCCATGTGTTGGGATATGTGTAAGTCAAAAGCTTGTGTCGCTCAAGAACTTTTGCAAAAAAAGGAAGGCTAAATTGCCAGCTGTGTTTAAAATCCTGCTCGTCAAACAAATGAAAAGTCTTGTCAAACTACTGCGAAAAATGGCTGCTGAAAATGAAAAGTGGGTCCTTTTCAATTATTTGCAAAAGCGTTGGCCCGTTTGCAGAAGAATTGGATCACCAGCATCCACTTCGAAACTAACCATGCGTCCACGAAGCTTGGCGGGATGCTCACGTAGTCATTTTTTGGGAGCTTCTGGAAAGAAAGCAAAGATCCAAAAGATTCAAAAAAGACTTCCATACAGGTCGGGTAAACTTTTTGAAGGATGATGAAGGAATATTAGATTAAGTTTGAATAAAGTAGTGATCATAAGCTTTATAAATGGTTCAACAAGAAACCCAAAAAGACCTTTCCATGCACCCAATCAATACCCCACTCTTCAGTCAAAAAAAAGGCAGCATTTATGAAATTTCCATTATAAAAAGAAAACTAGAGGCAGAACTTAGTTATGAGCCTAAATAAATATCAAATCAATACTTGAAAGGGCCCATACTTTTTGAAATCAAAAATATGGACTGTGTAATCAAAGATGTGTCTGGCCTTGCATTGTCATGTTGGAAGACAACGCCCTTTCTGTTGGTCAATTATGGCCGGTGTTTTTGAATTTTTTGTTGCAGTCTGGTTAATTGCTGACAGTACAGAGCCGAATTAATTGTTTGGCCAGGTTCTAGCACCTCATGATAAACGATTCCCTTCCAATCCCTCCATACACACAGCATAACCTTATTTGGTGTCAATCCTGGCTTTGAAGTCGTTTGTGATGATTTACCTTTTTTGACTATGATCTTTTTCGAACGACATTCTGGTATCTTCCCCATTTTTCCTAGCCCGTAATGCTTTACTTCGATAATGGCTCGGTTTCGTCGCGTTTTATTAGCATTTCGCAAATGGAAATTTAGTCGATCTAATTTTTTTTTTGTTAATTCATGCGGCATCCAAACATCGAGCTTCTTTGTGTATCCAGCCTTACGCAAATGGTTTAAAACTGTTTGGTGATGGATAATCAGTTCCTTGGCAATATGATGGCTGCTTATGTGTCGGTCTTCTTCAATTTTTCGTAAGATTTCATCGACTTTTTCAGTGATTGGTCGACGTGAGCGAAGTGAATCTTTGACATCAACATTTCTCGAACGGAAGTGAGCGAATCATTTCTTGGCTTGGCTTTTGATAGTACCTTGACCGTCAACATCACAATTTTTGTCACGAGCCTGTGATGCATTCTCACCTTGATAATAGTGATATTGTAAAATATAACGAATTTTTTCAGAAAGTTTACTCATTGTTAAATGAATACAAGTTTTGACAAGAATGACGAAATACAAAACTGTTCATATTAAAATTGTAGACTGGAATTTCACCTTTCAAACCCATGTCAGTGTGACTCAATTTGATTTGTGTTGCCCGATATATGACAACGAGTACCATCTAGTGACAAAAAAGGCTCAATACTTTTTAGGCTATCCAATAATATTTTATTTATATTTAATAAAACATGTTTTATATTTAATAAAACAAGGAATATCCAGAAAAAGATGAAGACAATACATAATGTTTGATAGTTGAATTATGAATGGAATGAATTTTTGAATTGAAGGATTTCATTAAAATTCGTAGCCCTGTCTAATAGATAACTTGGAATATGAAGCTCATTAACTAGATCTTGCTTGTTCATATTTTTAAACTTAGGCTAAACAAGGGACAAAATTAAGACATTTGAATTGTGTGAATATTCCATGTTCAAAATTTTCCAAATTTTCAAGATGGCTAAACCAATCAGTTCCAATTTTATGTCTTTCAAAGTTTGAAATAATTGGAAGGTCTCGTGATAGTCACGTTAAATCAACCAAATTGATATTGACAGTAATATTGACCCAGAGGTCTCAGCCAGGTCTCAATCTGCCCTATTTGCATTGCATTCATACTGTCCTTTCCACCCCTAATTTAAATACCTCTCACCTAGACGGATGTCATCTTTCCTGGGATCGACGCCTTCACAATTGAGAAATTTCCCTATGAAATCTCAATACAAACTGTGCTAGTTCACCAACTCTGTGTTATTATATTGATGACCTCTTTTGAACTATCTGAATATCAATAATCCTTATTCAAAGTATAAAATACACTCAATTAACAATAAAAAATGAAATTCTGAGTGTAAATCATGGTAAGCTATCTATTAAAATGTTTAAGCAATATTTCGATATTGCTGATTAACTTCAAAATAAAATATTTTGCAATAGAGGCAATATAAAATTGTTACTTCCCTATAGGAAAGCACATGAATTACTCAAGCTGCTGAATAAAGGATTCAACTTAAAAATTAATGCAAATTAATATGGATAAAGATTATTTTGTAAGTTTCCTTCTACGACCGAATTCGCCATATTTCCTATAATCTTTAATGATGATCATAAAATTGTTATTTATCATTTATGACCATTTGCCTATCTTGCCTGGAGTAGGTTTCGGCGCAAATTAATAGCCTAACTGATTCATGCGATACTTGGACCGAATATCTATATTCATATTTCATATTCTAATCTGAAGGCTCGTCTAGTAATATTTCTTGGAAATTTATATTCCAATTTCAAGCGAATGATTGGAACGTAAAAATTTTTGTTTTATTTTCAACGAAATTTTACGATGGAATTAAATAATTTAAAAACGTCATATCCAATTAATGAAATATTGAATAAATTTTATCATAGATAAACTCTTGTTTGGTGTAACGAGGACATTTTTTAAAATCTTCAACTTCAATCTTGACCACTAATGGTCAAGATCAGCCTAATCAGCCGGAAATGGTTGATGGTTGGTTCTGGACACTAGTCCTGATATAGAGAAAAGATAAGATGGTCCTTACCTAATATTTTTTATTAAAACATTTACCGAGTGACGAGTGTGAATGCCGTCAGAGAATATAAAGCTTAAACGACACAGATGACACGATATAAAATATCTTTGTTGCCTTAGGAACCAAGATTTCAGGATATGAATCGTGTCTCCCTAATTTTTATTCTCTGTTATAGAATTTTTGTTTTGATTGCGTCAATTGCAACTATAATCTCGTGGAATTTGAAGATATCTAGAATATTTTTAAATAGCTCTTCGAGCGTATTGATCCTTTGATTCAGATTATCCAGCCTATAGAAGTGATTTTGTTATGAATTATAATAACAATATTTCTAAATTTCTTCCAATTTTTCCACCCATCCAGTCCACTTTCCCCAGTCCCAATATTTAATTAATAAAATTAATAATAAAATGGAAAAAGGAATCCTTTGTCACAGTAAAGAACGAGTATGTTGGAATTCACTTCAAGATAATCCATTTCCTGGACGGCCAATCGAAAAGGCTACTTTGAAAATGATTTAAAAAATCTAATATCAATTTATCAAGATTCGATGGCTTTGACCACAACAATTTTCAAAACTCTTCAGGATGAACAGAAGAGACTAATTCAAACTGCCGGAGAAATAACACGACAATGCCTTCCCAGGCTTTTTTTGTCGAGTCAATGGTGCGAAAATTATGAACCAGGGTCCAAGCAAGAGTTTTTTCCGTGATACCAAACTGGAAGACAATCGCGCAAGATGCAAAAGCTGTCACAACCAGCTGCCAAAATTATGTCATCGATAGTATTTCAGAATTCAAAGGAATCGTATAGATATTTTGCCAAATAAAGGCATCACCATAGTAAGGAAGACTACGCTTCAATTAAAGAGAGGTTGAAAGATTTTGTGCCGTGACATAAAACGGGAAGACGAAGTTTCTGATGTACCCCAGAGTTCCCAGGACTCCTCTTTTCATTCGGAGTTGGAAACTCTGGAGCACTATTTTGTTAGTCTTTATCGTCTGGTAGAAAGTGGACCTACCCTAGAGTAGTTTCTACTGTTTGATCTGATTGTTGATTATCATGCATGTTTTCAAGCTGAGCTTTTTCAATTTAAAAAGTGGAGTTTGGATAGGGCACCTAAGCAGTGTCTTCGTTTGTTTTGTCTGAGGTGTCTCCAGGTTAGTACACCTCAGTTAGTTAGTTGGTTTTTTTTTTCGGTCATCTCCATTTTATTCCTTCTGCGTCCATTGTGACTGACTGTGGAGTTTTTCGTGTCCTTCAGGTTATAAATATGACTTGTGTCTCATCCGGGTTGATCTTAATCTTCCACGTACGAAAAAATTTCAAGACAGGTTTTGTTGAGCGTTGGAATTTTGACATTACGACTTTGCTTATTAACCTGTTGAGAAGATACAAATGTCATCAGCGTAGGGTGATATTTTTAGTGCAAGGAGCAGGTCAAGAAAATTCACAGTCAATTTATTATAGAGGACTGCTGATATGGGTGATCCTTGAGGAACTACATCTTTCATGGATCACAGGGTTGATAGGTGATTGTCAATTTTGAGTTGTGTGTCCGTGAAAAAATGTGTTGTCCGTGAGGAAAGAGCTAATAATTTGGGTGAGCTCCTCTGGTAAATTGAGTTATTACGTTTCGAATATAAGTCCTGCATGCTTGACTTTATCGAACGCCTTGGCAAGGCTAAACATAACCATCCCTGTTAGTTCTCCGCACTCTTGATCCGTTCTTATGTCCTAGACAACCTCTACTATCTGGATATTAGTAGAAATTTTGGCTTCGAAGCCGAATTGTTCTTACGGAATAATATTCCGATTATGTTATGCTATGTTGTGACGGTATGAAATAACCCTTTCTGCCATTTCCGCAATCGATGAGAAGAAACTGAAGGAGCTAGGATTTTGATGAAAGGCAGACCCTTTTCTGACTACAGAAAAGCATTAATGGTCACTGATTTTGATAAATTTCGATATTCACGTAGCTGGAAAATTGTATTTATTACGTCCACTAGTGTTGATAGTATGTTGTCTGCTAGCCATGTAAGCATTGTGTTTGTTATTGCATCTTGATCCGGCGCTTCACTTTTGTTAAGTGCTTCTGCCAATCCTTTCATTTCTAGTCTGTCTGTCGGCAGTGTGGTTCGGTCATTGTGTCTTTATGTTTTTGCTGAATCCAGAACGCCATCCGAAAAGTCAGTAGTCCCTTTTGTCAGAAGATTCTTCCCTAAACTGCAATTAAAGGAAATCCGCGAATTTCCCAGTATTACCAGCTTTATCGTTTTGCATTTTGCTGCGACCATGGTTTGGAGGTGCTTGTATTTTTTCTAGCAGCCCAAAGTATTTGGACACTTTCCGAAAATAATCTAGTATTCCGTCTATCATCTAGTCTTCAGCTGAAATATGGTGAGCAGATCCATTTGTTATTGCAACAGCGACAGCAGCAATCTCACTTTCATTCAGACGATGCTCTTGAGGTGCTTTTTTACTTCTCACACAATGTATTTTCTAGTTATTGAGGCTGATAGGCTTTCTAGACGTAGTAGGGTAAGCTTCAGATATATGGTCCAACGGTGACGAAATTCTGTAGAACATATGACCGACTGATTAGACTTTTTCTGCTGAGGTGTATAAAAGAAGATGTCAACCAATTCCGATCCTGGAGATAAAATGCTGAATATACCCCATCCATTCTTGATAATTTAAAGGCCTGGAATACGATACAAAGCTCATTTTTCATTTCACTTCGTACAAACAATAGTTTTCCAACTGAGGTATTTGGTCTCCTTTTTTGGGCCATCTAATCCAAAGTTGTGACAGATCAATAGACCGCGATATTAATCACGGACATTCCCGATATTTGATAAACGACCTCCCTGACAGCGGTCATGGACAAAACAGGTTCCACTGGAGCCGTAGCAAAATGAATTGTCTCCTTTGAAGCTAGTCTAAATATTAAAGGTCCTAGATCTTCGGGTGCCATGGGAGCGATTTTTTAAAGCCCATTAAAACCAGATGTATAGACAAGAGAACAATGCACCAAACGTCAAAAAACGTACAAAAAACGGCAAGAAGACCTATCTTATGCTACAGTTTTGAGTCGTAAACCTTAATTCCAACATCCGCAATCAAAGTTGACATTTGAAGGACGGATCCGTCTCAAGTAGACTTGAGATGGACCCAAGGATACTAGAAGTGGACACAAAAAAGATGAGTTGCTAGAAGTGGGCACAAGGAGATAAAAACAACAGCAGTAGAAAATTGTTGATGAGCCAACAGTCTGGTAAGGGATGAGTGAGGAGCACATACCCAGGAAGATCAGGAAGATATTTGCAGGCGAGGTTGAGTGACAAAGAAAAGTAGGAACACGCAGGAAGCGCTAGTCAGCGCTGGTCAGCGCTGGACTTTCGATCAAATTTTTGGGTTTACTGAATTCAAAATGCAGTCGATGGACGTAGACAGTTGCAGGTATCACATGAAGAAGAGCACGAGCCGAGATGGGCTGTAACGCCATGATGAGAACAAATACGATAAGTTGCGACTTGCTAGTCAATTTAATAATTTTGATTTGTTTTGTGTTTAGTTGTGAGTAAAATTAACTAAGGACAAAAAAAAGGACGCTGTTTAAATAAATGGTATAAGCTCAAAGATTGTTTGCTAAGCCATGTTCGAGTAACGAAATAGGAGTTTTAATTAATTCAGTGCTATTGAGTTACTAGATTCACTATCAAGATATTGAAAACCAAAAAGAACCAAAAGAAAATGGAAGCAGGATACTTTCCAAATCAAACTTTCATTTTAAAGGTCTTACATCACATCGACGGACCTAGTTTTTGGCACGGACTTAGAAGACATATTTGCTTCTGGTATTGCTGATGTTGGCTGTTGCTATTTTTGGCTTAAGTCTCTATAAAAACAATAAAACTTTCAAGGAAATTCCGCAACCTAACTTAAAAAATAATTAAAATATGCGTGTATAATTTATTCCAAATTTTCGATTGTTTTATACGTGTTATGTTGTATTATTGATATCTTACTTTTAGGTTTCGGGTCAACGCGTCTGTTAGGGATTGTTCTTGCATATAAATCAGATAAGGATTTGTTGAAGTTTCAAATACAAGCTTTTGTTCAAAGCATGCTCGAGATTTATTCGGAAAAGAAAGACTCATGACGGAAGTCATGTCATGTTATTGATCCATATTATAGAAAAACATGGACTAGCATGCAGCATCTAGCGTATGATCCAGTTGCATGAAAGGATAGTCGAAGGATTTTAAATTAATTCTGTGTGTTGTTAAATTTTCCATTTCTGTTTTGAAAATTGTTACCAATAATTTTTTTCGTGCGAATTATCAATGGTCTGCGGGTAATATGTTGGATTTTAAGGCCTCCTTTTTCTACAATATCTGATTGTTGATTCCAGCTTAGTCAAACTCAACTGTTGAGTATCTGTTGAGTTTTTCCTGGCTTTTTTCTCGGCTAACATGTGCGGAGTTCCTTTTTTCCTCTAATTGCAAAATCAGTTTTATCAATTATCCTTAGTCAAAAAGTCGACAAAAAGGATTTTAAAACGTCTACGTGGTTTTATTCATTTGGGAAGATTTTAATTTGCAATTCCTGATTTTCATTGCAATTATTTTCGAAGGACGGGAGGCATCCTGATGGAAAGAAACGCATTGGTTTCTTTACATAAAAAAGGATATGTGCAGAGAAAATTTAGAGCGAATTTGGAATGTCTTAAACATAAATGTTTATTAGTATGCCGCGTCCAAGAAATTGGTTGGATTTCAGGAATTTATACCACAAACAATGTTGAATGAATTGTGCAATGAACGCTAGAAAATGGCCTTTTGGTGATGCTGGTGGTCTTGCACGAATAGGATAAGACGAATGCCATTAGCAAAAAAAAATGTAGATAAGCCTATGGGTTTCTGGGAGAAGAAAGAAGTGCTAATTCGAAACATTTGCTTTATTTCGCCCAAAACGGGTCTGGAGAGAACCGAAAAAGGGGTATAAAAAAATCAAAAAAATAAAATAAGGGATAAAACAAACTTATAATATCTGGATTTTCATACAACATTTGGTTTCTTACAACATCTAGAATTGATTTTTGGACAGTTTGAGGATCTATGTCGGCAGCTAGGACAGTAAAGCTTAATTTTACAAACAGTGCCAGAGATAAAAAAGCGTTTTAAGCATCGATTCTCATCGAAGCTCATCGATTAATAAGTATATATGTACACATTATAATCAAAATTAGTAGTTCGAAAGTCTGTCTTTCAAATTGACATTTCTTCACTATTTCGCATTCAAGATAACACACTAAAGCATCGTGAACAACGTTTGTAAACGTATCTAGAGGACTTGAAAATCAGCTACTCTCAACAAATATATACCCATTAACGCAAAAAGGGACTCTTAACGTATCAATCAGTAAAATTCAAATATAAAATATTGAAATTATGAACACAAAAAAATTGAAAGAATAGATTACGATACGCTGCGACATTCGATAAAAATGGTTTCTTCGGTAACTTGAGGGTCTGATAAGGTCCTGCATTTAATTGGGTTTTATGCGTTACCCAAATTTTAATACCGAAAATCTGATTTTGCATGTGCCCTGGGTGAGTCAATATTTTAGCTCATATTGAATTTGATATCTTTAAAAACAACGCGACCCTCACAAGATATTTTTTTGTTCTCCTGCTAAATGCGTTGTTGTCCTTTTATGCGGAATGTGGTTGTTGTGAGATTCATCAGTCGTAGCCTGACTTTTGTATTTTACTTTGAACAAATCTTTTTTATTGTATAACTAAAATGCAAATGTGTAGCACAATCCATTGAAAGGACATTTCAAGGTTAGGTATCAATCAATCTAGACATGTATCCGAATTTTAAACCCTCGAAAATGTTTTTGTTTTAGCGAAGACCAAAGCAGCACTCATATGCTAGAAATTTCACCCATGAAATAACACAAACAAATCATTTATCATCAACAACATGTGCAGCGAAAAGATATTTTGGGATCTCGAAGGAAAAAAAAGTCAAGGTTCATCCTGCTTCCATCATCTCAAATAAGTAGTTATACATAAATATTGAATGATACAATTTTATAACGAAAAAAGTGGTTATTTTCCCGGAGCTAAGCAAACTTATTAATATTAGCTAACAAACAAAAACTGACCAACAATCCTTGAACCTAAATTAATGTAAATGAAATAATATGATGTAGTTCGTTTTGCAAGTCATCGATGGAGCAGGAGTATATCTTCATTAATCAGCACATTTTGGTAACATATGTAGATTATACCTCTCCGACCTAATTAAGTCTACCCACTTGCGGTTTGTTAGTCGTTTCATTTCAATGGAATATATTCGAAATAATCACGAGTTGCCTTCGGTTTAACGCATTTGATAGACTTATCAAAACTGGCAAAGCCAAATATTAGATGTTAGTGTAAAAACACCTTGAGCAATGTTATATAAGACATTGAATTATGAAACAATAAGAAATACGGTTAAACATAAATATAATAAATCGCAGACATGTGTACACTGGTCATGCCGTGAACGAGAACTAAATGCGTACCTGAGCTTACCAATTTAAACAATAATTTCGAAAAATTGAAAATTGAAATTTAATCAAAATAAATCGAAAATAACGGACGACTGTCTTATTTTTCATTTAAATTCTGGAACTATAAAATACGTTCCCATTGTCAAATTAAACACATCCGTTTTAAATCAAAGAATCCTTACGTATCCTTTAAATTCGTGGACCTCCAAAAGGTTTCGGTAAACAACTCCCATGTTATTACAAAGTCGATTAAACACTCCTGATGACCGACCAGCAAATAAATGATAATAACTTAAGCTCAGACAAAAAGCGAGAGGCGGTCAAAATGATACGTTGCATTGTATCTGATCGCGTATAAACAAAAACAGATATTAGATACTCCTACACCGCAGGCATCCGTGACCTGAGCAAACAGTAAAATGCCATGGATAAATGCTAGCGGGAGCAGAATTAATTTTAAATTGAAGTTGAAATCAGATTTCAGTAAGATTGGATTCCATAGAGTCCAAAGTGAATAATATATGACCTATAGCTGTGGATGATGAAGTCGAATAAGTAGATTTTCATTTTCTGAGACGTTTGTACATGCATAGGTTTAATTTAAATACCTTTGGAATATTCAGACTTGCTAAGTGAGTTATCCAAAGAAATGCAGACAGTGGTTAAATGCATCTAGACCGAATGCAAGCCAACGAGAATTTCAAGTGAGTAAAATAGATTATTGATATCCATGAGCATACTGTTGCTGAACGTACTGAACATGGCTTAGACGACAACAACTTTTCACGAGAACGTCTAATCCTTATGAGCCATTGTATGCAAATGTTTAGCTTTATATCATAATTGAATCTTCTGCTGAAAACTGAGGATATCATCACACAATCAATCGTATTAACAATGAGTTAATTAAGATATGTTGGCTTTTAAGTCAAAGAACGACTGAGAATATTAGGATCCATATCCATAATTTAAGATACTGGGAAATGAATGTAAGTTGACCGCCTAGGGTTGAATGGGACTACATACGCGTAAAAAGATAGCAGATTAACTATTAACAGATTATCTTTTTACTGTACATAAAAGTTCATGCAGGGAAATTTTCAAAATTGGTACAAAACCTCATGGATATATAAAATTAAATCAATACAAAAAGTATCAGAAAAAATATTTTTTTTACTTTTTTAACGATTACAAACAATTGTGCAACACCTGAAATTCCCTGCATTCAACATGTTGATTTTGGGAGAATGTTCCACATTCCTTGTTACACGAATTGAAACCTCCATGATAGATCGGTTCAAGATGTTAGTTAAGGATATGCACGCTATTTGTTTGATTGCACTCAAGGCTCCATGTAGGTATCCTATGAGTTGGGATACCTTCCAGAGGAATGATGCAGATTGTATGTTGGGTACATGACACAAGAGCTTCGCAAGCAGATACACACATCTGTATTTTTGGCCGTCTTTCAAAACCTTCGAGACGAATTATGCGCGGATTTTTTATACCACCAAATCTTCAGTGATCATTTTATCAATGCCAATTCGATTTACGCCAATGCGCACATTAAAAAAATGTCTGAATACAGGCCTTCATACACACATTATCTTTGGTTCTTGGCTTCTACGACCTTCTAGTCTGAGTCTTGTTTTAATTACTTTGTCAATCATCTTTTAAAAGCTGGTAGCACTTGAAAACTACAGTTTGTGACATATTTTCATCTTTGAACACTTGGAAAATCATACTCAGCGTCTCTATATTCAGATTTCTTTAGTCCAACTCCAAATTTGATAAATATCGGACCCTAAATTTTGCGTCGGCATCGAGTTACTCGATACAAACCCATGCAAAATTCGTTCTAACCTAATAAAACGCTAACAAGCAACTGAATCTTGACGCATTTAAACGGCCAAGACTCTCACCACAGAGCCATCTCGGTACGAGCACGCTTTGACAGACAGTCATGTCAGGAAGACATTGTTTCCACTACTTTTCAAACGCTTTATATAACATCTAGGTGGTATCAGATAAAAAATCATGTTATAGTGATAAAATGAGTAAAATCAACGATTGCGGCTCCAAATGAAAAAGTTAGAATGCTTGATTGTATCTTCAGAAATTTGCAAACAAAGACATTAAACAAATTATACTCGTTTAACTGATTTCGGAATGTCGCAAGCCTCCTTCAATTTTCTTCAAACAAAGAAATCGAACAAATTAGACTATTTTTATTGAAATTTTTGGAATAACGTAAGCCTCCTTTAATTTTTGAACCCAAAACATTGGACTTGATTTTATTCTTCTTTTTTTGCAACATACCCCAAGCACAAGGATTCGGGGCGAACAAATTTTTCTTCCCAATTTTTTTGTAACTTCTCTGCTGTATGACGAAGAGATAAAATTCTTATCATCAGGTTATACAACTGGGCCTTCATTTTCAACAATCTATCACTACTTAAGCAAAACACATGTTCATTATAAATTTAATTAAGGTTTCTATTTGAAAGAATTAGGCAAAGAAAATCTGTAAAATGTAAACAGGGAGTCCTGCACTTTTTTTCATTTCGTTGTTTTTCTACATTTTTCTTTGTCTTCTGGAAAACAGGATGATGTAATTAAATATTTACACTCAACTACATTTCGAGAACATTTTTCTCCATTTTGGTTCGAGCCCTTTACGGCAAGATTGTGAAATCAAAAGAGAGAGAACCACTGAAAGAGTGGGCTTTGCCTTGGTAGAAGAATTTCCTCGCTTTATCGTCTGAGGGTATCCTTGGTACCTTCTTTCTTTACTCATATCCTTTGGAGGCTTGGAAAGTGCTCGTTTCAAGACTATTATACCTTTTATATGCTTTACTTAGGGTAAAGGTAGGGTAAAGGAAGGGTAAGTAACCTCGAAAGGTTCCTTGTTAATGCTTAAAAGTTCAGGCGATTTCCTATTTTCCAAACTTCGAAAGGTTCCTTGTTAAAGTTCAAAAGTTTAGACGATTTCTTACTGAAATCATAATTTAGTCCCTTCGAGTCTTTGTCCAGGTAACACAAATACATAACAAGGTAAAATAAGTGCTCACTCATGCTTATTTTGGGGGAAGTGCATAAAATAGCCATTCACCACCTTCTGATTCTTTGGTAAGCTAAGGAGACAGTACAATTTTCATTCAGAAATTTATCATTCCATCCTTGGCATCGTTGTAGTTGATAATTGGTTCTGATTTATTGGTTTCTGTGTTTGTTATTGCTATATTCTTCCCCGATTACAGTGGTATCACATAATTGTTGTTTCAGACACACAGACGAGCAATGTGATATCCATTGTGAACCCATGAATAAATGAAAATCCTTTCTCGTCTATGATTGTTATGTTATGCTAAGATGATACTACTAATATCGTCGTTTTGTTTCTTACGAGATTTCAAAGATATGTCTCGTATCGCTCTAATGGTGGAAAATAAAGTTTCTGAAGCTTCATTATTGCAAATGGAGTTTTTATACAGAACCTCGGAAATTGCTTTATTTTGACGATACACAAATTTTTGTATCAATTGTGCATGTCATCTTTTAACTTTGCCCTTACATTTGCTATATTTGCGTTGGCACGAAACATCCATTTACTTCTTGTATAGCCATCAAAAATCACCTTACGAGCAGAGCTACGCACGTTTCGGTATAAACTTTGCCAAAGGCTTTCACAGGACTAAGTCATTCAGGCAGATTTTTTACTAAATTTTGAAATAGGAAATTTTGAACACAGATGATTTGGTCCCCTAAATCTGCGTCCCTCGAACGAGTTTAACTTTTTTCTGAGCATCAATCTAACCATCGAGATTTTGTTCTTTTTTAAATTTCTCCTCGTTTTTCAATATTCGCTGCATCTTTGTCCACAATATGTTCAACTCACGAGCCATTTTTCTGACGCTCCTACGGAGATGTTGATGAATTCTAGCCTTTGCATTCCAAATCACCTCAGACGCTGAGACTGTCTTTCTGCGATCCCGTCGTAGCGCTTTTTCCGGCGAAATGTAAAGGAATTACACTATCACGCTTTAATTTCATCGCTTTTGCTTTAATGAAACTTGCTCTCATTTAGCACACATATGAAATAAGCGATATATACAGTGTGAGAGAGTGTCAGAGAGCACGTGCTAACAAAACTAACGTGTCAAAAGTGGCATCACCATTTTCATAATGAAGAACAACAGTTTGAAGATTAGTCACGCCCAGGGCGGACCAAAGTGGTGACAGATGAGGATCTATTGGAAACGATAAAAGGACGCGATGAGATGACCATCGCAGATTTACCGGAAATATTCCAGATTCGCAGAACAATTGTCGAGAAAAGAATCCATGCGCTCGTTTGTGTAGTAGAGTTGAATGTTCCGGTATCTCACTATATTTTTTCAAAGAAACAAAGAACACAGGATAACTTGCCTGATTTCCCATCCACCTAATGTAGTCTTCCTCCAAAAGATGGTTACTGGCGATGAAAAATAGGACCTATACCATAACGTGAAACGGTCGGAGACAGTTTGAAAAAGAGATGAATCGGTAGAATCCACTTCAAAACCAGGTTTAATTCCACAAAAGGTTTAATTGTGTGTAATGTAGGATTCTTCAGGCGTCATTTGTTGAGAGTCTTTGGAACGAAATCAAATGTTAAAAGCAGACTTTTGCTGTCAGCATTTGAAGCGGCTTCAACAAGTTATTGTGTGAGCGTCCTGCGTTAGTCAATGGTCTCGGAGTCGTTTATCATTAGGGTGATACGAAACCGCTCACAGTTGTAGTCTATCTAGAAACTTTAACGCCAACTACTATATTTTCCTGATCTTCCTCCACCGGATTATTACTTGTTTCGCTGACTGGACAACTACCTGCAATGAAGGAAATATTTCACCGAAGAGGATTTCCGTACCGGACTAACAAACTTTTTCTAGGGAGAAGGGAAGGAAGACGATTTCTATTAGGGAGGCATACAGCAACTTTCAGTACGTCAAGTCACAGTTTTTGGTGAATATACACAGTGGTACCATGACATACGATCTTAATTGCTTCCGTAACATTGCTCTCTTGTCAAATTGCTCGTTTTCCAAATTGAAATAAATTGAAATGCAATTAATCCGTTCTGGCTCCCAAAAAACACCACCTCAGTCGTTTTTGTTAAGTGTTTTTGAATAAAAAAAAATGTATGTATTTACAAGAAGAAACATTTATTTATAAGTAACAAATACATATTTTATGAAAAAGTGTATGTATATTTATAAAATGTTTTATTATTATCATATTTCAATAAAAAGTGAAGTGCTTATGGAAGCGCTAAATTTCCGTCACGCTTTTCTCATTTTTAACCTGAAAATCGTTTAAAAAATTGTCCAAGGTTTGTTTCTTCCTCCCTTTAAAGATATTGCGGAAATGTGTTTGGTAAGTTTCGTTGAAAAACTTCTATAAATGAACAGTAGTAAATTTTTCGTGGTGATTTTTATCCATGAACTCTACAAATTCATCCCACATTTCCAAGATCTCCCTTCATCTCTGGCTTCATCTTCAAAACTAATTTTCCGTTGAACCACCGCATGCTTCTGCGAATGTAGATTGTGTTACTTCTCGGTAGTCAGCTCTTGAGACTGTTGCTCGACGAGTTCGTACACTTCCAGACCCATGGATTTTCCCAGAGAAACAATCTCCACTACCACTCACAGTTCGGGTTCTAATCCTTCGAAGACCCTCCCAGCTATAACTTCAGGCCACAGCTTAAGGTCCTCGTTATAAAATCCAGCCAGGTCTGATAAATAATTCTTAGACATATCACGATGTTAAATTGGTCCTTCCAGAACTCTCGAAGGGTAAGATTTGGGTGCTCCGTCGCCTGATAACAGCCCCAAAAAATTTGCTTGTTGTAAAAAAAACTTCTTAAAATGAGAAATAACCGGCTGATCCATGCGCTGCAGGATAGGAAAGAACTTTTACAAAATTGAACTCTTCCAGTATATCATCTTCGAGATTTGGTGGGTGACCAGTGCCATTGTCGAGGACGAAATGGGCTATCATGGGTTGGTTATTTTCCTGTAGGTGTTTTTAACAGGAGGACCTAACACCAGATTTATCCACTGCAACAAAAATTTCCTAACGACCCCCGCCTTTAGATTCGCCCTCCACATAACTTGCAGTTTTTCTTTTAAAATCTTATGTGACTTTTAAGCTCTGAGTTTTTCCGAATGGTTTATCAGCAGAGGCTTGATTTTGCAGTCTAATATATCTAATATAGTAAATCTATCCTTCATGGGTTTGTGACCCGGCATCGTCTTCTCCTCGGCTGTTATGTAAGTTCTTTTCGATGTCCTTTTCCAGAAAAGCCGTGTCTAGTCACAGTTGAAGACTTGCTGGGGGATGTATCCTTTGGTTTCTATCAGTTCGGAAAACGTTTTGATGTAAACCTGAGATGCCATCACATCCGAACTTGTTGCCTGATCATGCCTGACGACTGAGTAAATGCCGGTCCTTCTCCTAAAGTTTTCAAACCAGCCTCGACTGGATTTAAACGAGTCTTCCGATTCCTTATTTGTGGAAGTTTGTGGGATCTGCTTCAGCAAATCACCGTAAATCGCTCGTGCCTACTGACATATAATGCTTTGCCTTAATGTTCCTCCTTGAAGCTGCTTCTATGTCACCTGAACCATCAGTATTTTTTCATGTTTTCATGGTGGGGATCCGAAGCTTAGAAATTAATTTTACGCTCATAGATAGCGTTATCAACTCCTTCTGTTTAAGCACAGTTCATACCATTGATGTGCTAGGTCCGAACATCCTCGGCATGTCAATTACTCGCACACCTTGCTCATGTTTTTCTATGATTTCACGCTTTAATTTAATAGACATCATCTTCTTCTGCGGAACCATTGTTATAAAAAGGAATGTGATAATGCTTTGTGAATATACAAAAGCAAAAAACGTGAACCCGACTTATCAAAAATGCTTCGCAAACGAAGGAAACGAGCACACAGACTGAAGTCTAGTCTGAGATGGGAGAAACTGTTAAGCGCTGCAGCGGTGTAATGTGCGATTCCTCGTACCTCAAATCTTGCTCTCATCTCAAAACAAAATATCGTTCGCTCGGCAGCTCGTATCTCAAAACACTCCTATATTAGGGCACTTGTATATCGATGTACCACTGTACATGACACACGCCAAAACCTTTGCGCACGCCCAATATTTTGATAGAAGATATTCTAAAATTTAATAAAATCAAGAAAGAAAACTAAACCTTCTCCATATTTTGCGCACGAGTCGTCTAAATCTTTAAATGATATACAGGTAAGGAAGTTGCATCAAGAGAATATTTAATATAGGAAAGATAAAATCGCTATAAGTAGAATAAAATTTCTATGTTGTGTATAAAGTATAGAAAATTTTGAGCTAATTCGTGAAAAATATCTGATGATAATAAATAATTATCCGAAATTTGACAAATTCAACCAATTAAATATGACCTTCGATGCAATTTCCCTATTTTTACTTGCATCTTAAGCTCAGATCGTATTTTTAACACTACATCTCATTTAAATAAAGTAACATTTGAAAATTTGTAATATTTATACTGGACATCGTTTAGATAAAGGTTCAGTTTGCATTTCCCCGTAGAGATATGCGTATAGTTAAGTAAATACTCCTCCAATTAACTTAATTTGAATTTTTTTTTTGGAGAAATAACAACACCATTATGTCGTTAACCATCAATTTGTGCTTAAAGCCTGTAAATATCCTTCTTAGCCGAAATAACTCTTTCTAGCTCTAACCATTTTGCTCATCCTAGCAATGCACTAATTGCACTCACTTTCTCGTTTTCAAGTTCAAATACATCGCTTAATCTATAAATAATAGATAAGCCCCTTCACCTAGTTCTCGATAAATTCCATTGATAAAAACCACCAATTTACCCCCTGCCCCAATAACGTCTCGAATCAATAAAAAAAATTACTCAAATTAGTCCAAAATGCACTCGGACTCGGAAAAACAAGTCATCAGAATCGATTGGCCTTGAGAATGAGGACAATCTTTTGTTGTTCTGAAAAAAAAATAAATCCAAGAAAATTATTACGACTAATATACTCCTGCGGCGATCCTGTCTCTACACATGTTCGCTAATGAGTTTGTCTCAGGGTTCATATTGAGGTTACGATGTCAAATACCCCTTGAGTCATTATCCGCACTCATTTTCCCTTTCTTCAGTAACATCGCAGTAGTCCACCGGTGCCTTCAAACGCGACACGCTTTCCACGAAAATGGAACATTAAGAAAATGGTCAACACTCCGTCGTAATGGAAGTGTGTTGAAGGTCAACCAATAAATAATCCGATCAATAATTGATAAGTTTGTCGCACTGTCAGCTATTTTCATTGCACTCGGATTCAGTGTATGTTCGTTGGGAAATTATTGCTTGCGACAATCCTCGCGTTCCATTCTTCAGTTTTGCCGGCCACGTTGTGGGTGTTGAGAGTCGATAAATTTGATTTCGCTGGAATTTACAAGAGTGGGCCCAATGCTTGGCTGTATGTAGACTTTGTTTTGAGACTTTATGTCCTTCTGCAGTGAATTCGTTGTTACAAGGCACGCTGCGGAATTTCACATGTGTATCTCAACCTACTCAGTAGCGGATTTCTCGAGGTCCTATTTAATTATTTATGCCAACGTAATAAACTTTCCAGTAAGTCAGGATAATCAACTTAAATTAATGACGAATCGTTATCATATTGAAAAGGAAAAGAACTATCCCAGTTCCTTACTCAGGAAACGGTTAATAAGAAAAGTGTCGCACACTTAACGAACTATCTAAAATTTCAATAAAAGATACTTCCAAACGACGCCACTGCTATGAAATTTTAAAACGCTCACATAAACATTACTGACCTGTCTGAGATTTTTCTCCTTGCAGGAAATTTCCACTATTGTTGGACTTTATTGTTGCTGTAATCGTTTTGTATTTGTTGTTACAATTTGACGTCATGCAGAAGAAATAAATGAAATACGCGTTGGAGGTGAAATTATGTTGTTAGAACGAGCCAAAATGTCTAGTCTGGTTTTAAACTTATTTCAAACATAAATAAAGCGTTGTTACAAAGGAATATTTTTAGGATCTGCGCATAGTTAAGCCAGTTCGGTTAGATTGAATTTGTTAAGACCTTAATAAACAATGAAGCATGATTGACTGCTGCAATTGGTGGCATATTATGACAATTTATGGGCGAACCTGCAAAAAACAGAAAGGGAAAAAAACAATTTTCAATTTATCTTTGAGCTAATATGCGTAAATTTGCTGCATAAATGGTACTAATAAATATAATATGTGATAAATCTGCTGTCATATAAACTATTTATAAAATTTTCATTATTAATAATCCATTCCATTGATTCAGCTGAAAATTTGATATAAATATGAAAAGAATCTATTATTTGAACATTTTGCGCGAAAAATTACATTAAAAACTGATATTGGAGTAAAAAAACAAATTTAATTTGACGTCCAGAACGTTGTGAGACGTAACGCGAAAGATTGTGTTGAAATCTTACAGTTCTTTTTGTTCCAGGGGCTTCTTGGATCAGCCCTTGGGTAGTGTTTTGATCAAGTAAATTGTTCTTCTCTTCTCTCCTTGAGCCGTTGAACTGAAATCTCTTGCTCTTACCCATTGTATGTATGTAGGTGGATTTTTCTGGAAGAGTTACTTTAACTGGTCCGTTGTAAGGTGTAGTCAAAGGTGGCAACTCTGCCCCGTTTCGGAGAAAAACGTAGCTGCTTGTTTCGAGGCTCTTTTGAAGAAAAGTTGTTCATTGAGAAGCATGATATGAAGTTGGTTGGGGTCTCAAATCATGCATAGTTTCATTCAGCTTGATGACGAACTCGTTCTGGCGTTCGCCGGCTTGGTCCTCGAAAAACTCTCCAGGAAGTCTTAGTGATGTTCTATAGACAAGCTCAGCTGGTGTGGCTTTCAAATCTTCTTTGAATGCAGAGCGATATCCCGAGAGAATAGTCGGTAACAAATCGATCCAATTTTTAGAGTTGTTAGACAAGTAGAGACAGGTAGAGTTAGGACAAGGGACACCAAAACGAGAAATCCAACCATTGACGAGACCACGGGTGTCCGTTTTGGCCGACATGTCTTCAATCGGAATAAGCTCGAGCCAACGAGTTAATCTGTCACAGCAGGTCAACAAATAACAAAAGTCTTGCAAAGGAGGTAATGCTCCAACAATGTCAAAGTTGATGTAACTAAATTGCTCGCTAGGAACAAGGAAATTTGTAAAACGCGGCTTGTTGTGGCGTTGTATTTTGGCTCATTGACAAGCCAGACAAGGTTTGGCCACCTCTCCACAATCCTTCTTGATTGAAGGCCAGACAAAACGATCGGTTATCATTTTAATAGTAGTCGAAATTCCTGGATGAAAAAGGCAATGAAAAGAATCAAAAGCTCCTTGTCATTGGTAATGAACGGACGAATTCGATCAGTTGAATAGTCACAATATACCTGTTTTTTTTGTGTTAGGCACAGCGCACAATTCAAGTTGTAATGACGAATTAGATTCGTTGATCAAGAAATCCTTTATATTGGCATCATCATTTTGTTGCTTCTCCAAAAGATCGTAGTCGAACTTCTTTGTCGAAATTGTTGCGAAACTGTCTCCACTCTTGACAGCATATCTGCAGTCACATTTTCGGAGCCAGCAAAGTGTCGAATATTTGTTGTAAACTGACTGATGAAATCAATTTGGCGAAGTTGTCGAGGTGATGTGTTTTTCTGGATTCTTCGTGAATATTAATACCAATGTCTTGTGGTCGGTGTAAAGTGAGAATATTCTTTCCTCTAGTGATGATTGGAAATGCTTCACTGCTTGAAAAACTCCCAATAACTCTCGGTCATAAGTACTGCACCGTTTCTGTGTGTCTGTTAAACGCTTTGAGTAGAAACCCAAAGGCTGCAGCTGATCTCTGACGTTTTGATGTAAAGCGGCGCCATCAGCATAGTCAGAAGCATCAACATGCAGACACTGTTCAGCATTGTTCAATGGGTGAGCCAGGAGACCAGAGTTGATTAGTTCCTCCTTGCAATTTTCAAGGATTTTCCTCAGAATTTTCAATCTTTTTGTTGTCTTTCAACAGTTTTTGCAAAACGCCTTGTGAAATTACATCGTTGGGAATGCAACGGCGATTAAAATTGATTAATGCAAGAAAACGGCGGAGTTCTGAGTTTACGACTGATTTAGGGACATTATTAATGTCCATCACTTTTTCTGGAAGATGCCATCTTTGTTGATGGGATGACCCAGAAAGGTGATTGCCAATTTCACACTTTTCAGCGTTGATCGTAAGACCAGATACTTTGAATCGCTGAAAAACTGTTCGCAAGTGTGCAAGGTGCTCAGCGGGGTTCTTTGATGTGATTCTGATGTCGTCGATGTAAGTAAAAGCAAATGGAAATCCTCGGAACATTCGGCCAATGAATCCTTGAAATGTCTCGCTGGCATTTCGTAAACCAAACTGCATCACAAGGAGCTCAAACAATCCAAAGGGTGTTATAATCGCCATCATTTCGATGTCGTCTTTGTGAACAGGGATCTGATGGTATGCCCGAGTCAAATCAATTTTTGAAAATTTTGTAGCATCCTGATTGTATGGTACAAGGTAACAATCAAGAATTATTTGTGCGTTGAGCATCTGTAATCGCGACAAGGACGCCAATCTCAGTTCTTCATAGTGAACACTAGCGTCTGCAAATACCCATTTTGGCTATATACTCGAACTCTCTTTCGGCGATTGCGTATATTTCCGGAGTCAGACGATGGGCTTTGGCATGCACTGGGAGGCCTTTGGTCTCAATATTTGGTTAAATGGACAAATTCTTGTAATAAACTTTTATAGCTAGAATTGACGATTAATGTAGTTATATTCACCTCACACCCCGATTGAATCTTTCCAGTTGAGTTTTGCAGTCGACAATTTTCTGATTTTTTAAATCGACTAATCTGCGTCGTTGATTGGGTAAGTCACGTCGGGGTCACCAATATAACATACGGAGTGTATGGATCCCGAATTTAATCTTCTAGTAGAGATGATTCCGAATATAAAGTTAAAAAAACGACATTATTTTCGCCGGAATAAAACGCGTGTATTGTTTTCTGTTCTCCTGTCTACTTTTTACTGATATTGACTTTTCGCAGGAATAAGTAGGCGAGAAATTCCAATTGTAGATTCGCCACATGATTCAGATTGTAGATTCGCCACAAGAGTTATCGGTTATTGAATTCAGTGTTGTGGTTTAATTTTTTTAAAGAAGTAGGCAATTGAATGTTTGGCAAGTTTTTACCACTAAAATGTTAGAATCTGTCTGTAGGCTTTATAATAATTATATATAAGTGATTTCGGCCTTAGTGACAAGCCACGTTCAGGACGACCAGCTTTCATAATGGTTGACATTACAAATACTATGATAGAGCAAGATCCCTTTTTGACCAAATCGGAGATTGCAGTTTGCATTCAACTTAAGAAATGAAAAAGTATATTTTGTGAATATGGTGGCACCAATACATTACAAGCTTTTGAAACTTAATGAAACGTTAAAATCGAAGAGCAAATGGATGATTTAAATAGAGCAATAAGAGGAAAAAGATCGTTTATGTTCAATATCAAGCACGTCATACTGCATCATGATAATGCAAGACCACATCCTGCTTTGACGACTCGTCAGAAAATCGCAGAGCTAGGCTGGAAAATGCTGTTTCATCCACCATAATCTCCAGATATCGCGATCTCCAATTATCACTCGTATCTCTCTTTGCAGGATTTTAGACATGGAAAAAATTCATAACTCAAACCGATGTCACGAGTTGTGTCCTGCGCCTCTACTTTTCAAAAAATGGGATTTACAAGTCGCCATCACGCTAGGAAGAAGTCATAAGCAACGATGGAAAGTATATTCTACAATAAATATTATTAAATGAAGGAAAATTGGGTCATTTTCTTTGAATTCAAAAACCGACAGTTTCCGGTTGACCTTATATATAAAGTATGTTACTTATTTTCCCCTCTTTTAATCTCCATGAAAGGGTTTTTGGACAGAAGATTAATATGTCCAAAGCAGCATAAGTGAAGCCAATTAAAATGATTTTTGATTTTTTCTAAAAAATAGTATTCGTCGCACGAAATACTTTCAATTTTGAACAAGCTTTCCAATAATTTCCAAGGTTTTTTCGTTTCGTTCTTAGAAAATTTCCTTGCTGATAAACCTTGCTACCAAAATGAAACCAAAATGAAGCTTTCGACTTACGACGGCTGTTCAATAAGTACCCGTGTTTGACGACAGGGGGCATTCTTGAGGGAAGTTGGAATTTCAACCGTGTATTGCCATCTATCAAACGACGACACAATAAATTTCAGACTGATTGATTGGTTACTTTGGGTTTGGCAGTCATTCGACTAAGACGTGCTACGTGATTTTCGCTAAGATGGAAAAAGTCCAGTATCGTTCGGTAATTCGCTGATTACTTTTGTCTGGTTAAAATACCAGGACATTAAAGCAAAATCAGATGCGGTTTATGAGAAATCTTCGCTATGTATGACCACAGTTAGATATTGGTTCAACGAATTTAAATGTGAGCGAACTTCTGTTTTTTATGAGGAGGAACCAGGACGCATGGCTGAAAGTGCGCGAAGTAGAAGAGCCCCCAAAATTATCGAACGGAATGGCAATTAATATTTTACATGATAAGTTGGTATTGAAAATATTGAAATTATTATTGAAAATGCACGATGGGCAACAAGGGGATGCGGCTGTTAACTTCCAATGTTTGCAGCAGTTCAAGCGAGATCCGAAGGAGTTTTTCCATCGAGTTGTCACCGTTGATGAATCCTGGATTCATCATTTCACACCAGAAACTTTGCATTAATCAAAACAATGAATTTCTTGCGCTGAATCTGTTTCAAAGGCCGGAAAGGTCTTGGCGACCAATGTTGGGATGCGAAAAGCGTCATCCTCATGGATTTTTTTTTTTGGAAAAAAGAAGATCAGCCATTAGACAATGGTACAGTGAGGTATTGAATCGTTTTGACATAAAATTGAAGTAGACACGGCCGCATTTGGCAGAAAAGAAAGTGCTATTTCATCATGATAACGCAGCAGCACATTAATCCAGAGTTGTCACCGCCAAACTACATGAAATGCGTTGCGAATTGCTGCTACATCTGCCGCATTCACCCGATCTGGTACCCTGCGTCTTTTCCTTGTTCGCCGACATGGTTTAGCTCAAACGAGGAAGTCATTGCTGAGACAGAGACGTATTTTGGAGGGTTCGACAAATCCTGTTTTTTGGAGGGGTTCAAATATGGCAGGAACGTTGGGCGAAGTGTAACTTCCTATAAGCTGACTATGTTGGAAAATAAAAAATAATTTTTTGAAAAAAATAGTATTTTCATTTCTGACACGGGTATTTATTGAACCGCCCTCGTATTTTTCATTTTTTAAAGATATGATGATTCTTGAAAGATCCTATCAAAAGGAAAAGGATTCAGAACTCTATCGCAAAACATAATAATCAAAAATTCTTTAGAAAAAGAATTTTCAATCAATGTTTGTAAAGCAGTATCCGACCAAAAATTTTGATAGCTCTTACATTATAGACTCAGTACATTAATAAAGGGGATTGGGGTGGAGTTATTCGACCGTATAATGATTCTTTGCTTTATATAGGATGCGTCATCAACCTTTTCAGATGTAGTATTAAGGAAAACGTTCTAAACTAATTTAAGTTAGTAACATTTTTGGACTTATCAGTTCAAAGAGACATCAGACGAGATTGATTCATGCAAAACCTTCATAGATACAAAACCTATGACATAATTTCTCTGGTTTCGAAATGATTTTGGATCCCAGCGGAAACCAAATTATTGAGCATCAAATTCATATCAAATTCCTTAGCAACATATCCCTTTTATTCAGAATACTGATTTTTCATCTCTATTCAAGCCTTAACCAAGACCAAAGTTCACAACAATGTAGAGAACTATTGGATAGTAGTTTTTGACTCCATTCGATTGAAAAGCAAACCTAGGTCGCAAAAACTCGCTGTTGACCGATTCCAAAGCCTTCTCTTTTAGCTATATCGCCAGAAAATTGCAACAAGCTAATAAGTTACGAAAACCACAAGTTTCAGCGGATATTGTTTCAATGTGAATATCCCTAAATTGAATGCAAATCGTTTGTGGCTTCCGATCACTGATTGCCTACTTAATTGCAATTGGGTCCGGACTTTACAGAGAAAATATATTCCACGTATTGTGAGGATATGAGTTGCCATATAAGATTAACGAATCTTTCAATATGGTACCAAATGTGACTTCCACTCCGCGGAGAATTGTTTCTGGGAATCCCGCCCACCGTTTAGACGACCAGATACTCTGCACCCGCTGCAGATTTTTTTTCTATACGCCAGATTCCTAGACATCACTGGTAACTCCTTGCATGGACGGTTCATCTGGCATATAGTCACTATGTGTGGCCCAAGATTTCATGTGTTACTCATAATCGATCGCTTTAATGAAAGAATAGTGCGAGTGATTCAGCCACAAGACATCGGCACGGTCAATCCTTAGATAATGTCAGGCAGAGCGACAGACGGATGACGACTCCCTGACAGACAAGTCGAGGTACTTATCTAACATCTAACCATACTATTCAATCAACCTGACGACCCAATCGCAATATCCAGCAGAGTATCTAAATATCCATTGAATTTGCATTATTGGGAAGGTCGTGTTGGACCCAAACCCGGTTTGATTGATTTCGAAATCAATTTGTGCTCGCTTTAACACAAATTCGCGGATATTATTGCCATAAAGACTTGGTTGTAGCTTTTATTGCATCCACGACATGTCAGATCAATGTTTTAATTTAAATAACGAGCTGCTGTTGCTTTTTTACACATTCGCGATAGTTGTAAAGCAAACAGCTACAATCTCGCGGTTCCAGCGGAATGAATGGTAGAACTGGAAGTTGCTACATTATCAGGAACTATAGTATGGTTCGATTTGTTCATTTCAAAGTCGTGATTTGTTATAAATTTACAATACTTCATTATGTGCACAATGAGCTGATATTTGAAATTAGAGCAAAAGTTTATGTAAGTAGCTTAAACGAGCGGTAGCATGCCAATTTGGATATTTAGCAGGTATGGTTCAAACGATCAAAAGAGTAATGCAGACATGATACACAATGGGAAAGTGAAATTCCTTTATATTACGTGAACTGCCAAAATCGATTTTGAACACTCTTATAAAACATGCTACAGGAAACATTCGTATGTAGAAGTCGAGAAGACTTTCGCTGAAAAATATCAGTAACATGAGCGACTAAATTCATTCCTAAAAACAACAATTATTGACTGAAGATCATCTCATTCTAATGAAAAATAAACACAAACATCCTCCAACAAATAGAAAACTGAACCAATTCCAAGCATCTTCGATGCATTTGGGCAAGAAAGAAAGCAACAAATACATTCATCAATGATAAGGATATAAATTATCAGCAAAAGGACTGTTTGTGTAGCCCAGTTTATGCTTTTGTTCCAGTTTTCCCTCAAAATTTATCTGCAAATCATTTTGCTTTTACTTTGAGTGTCCTTTCCAGGGTTATATCCAAACCAATCCTTTTACTCCTATCCGTAAGCATCTTCTGCTCTCAGCAAGAAGTTGAAGAAAATCATTAATTTATTAGCGAGACCGAAATTTATATTTGCAAAACGAAAATTGTTACAACTAGACACAAAAACAATTAAACTACAACAAATGAAAAATTGATTCAAAATAATTATGTAAAATCGGGAAGCTGTTTCTTCTGGCTTGCAATTGTAATTACATACCTACCATAACATGATCTGTGATTGCCGTGGATCACCGTGAATAATGTCAACAGTCCAAGTTGACACCGCCCCTACCATCTCCGTCTCGATAAAACCACGGAAGGCTTCGGAGCTCATTCAAAATTCGTACCATTGAGTAGATGGTATGGGTTCGGTTGAGACGAACTCCTATTAACGCCGTTCTGGGTTTGAGGACCTGTCCAAATAGGGGCAGGTGCCAACCGTTGCATGGCCTCCCTGCTTAACAATGATAACCATGAGACCATCAAGACGACTATATAAACGAGCGGAGAAAGCGGCTCCAAGGGGAAAAATAAGCCATCATATCTAAGCAATTATACTCTAAAAAAAACTTTGGAGGAGGTTAAAACCAGAATCCTGGAATTGGAAGTCTTTCTAACCCGAAAAAGATCATTATAAACGCAAGTGTCTGAACGCAGTGGAAGAGCAAAAGGCTGTTCCCTATGGCAGCGCAGTAGTCGTTCCGATCTCTAACAACAAGAAAAGTTTGGCAAGCAGCCCACTCAATAATCGGAGGATAATCGGAGGAAACACGAAGTTGGAGCGTTGAACGAACAAATTGCGATGGAAGAAGAGTTTGAGAGGGTACTGCCTAAAGTTGCCAAAAATGGAGCTAGAAAAGCGGCGCTAAAGTTGAAAATCGATAACTCCCAAAGGAAACGAAAAGACGAAAATTATCGCAAGTAATCGAAGAAGTGAAGAATAAAAGACGTCGCAAAATTTTTTGGCTAGTCACTGCTGGTTAAACTCACAGACGGTAGATCCTATGCGGATGTCTTGAAAGAAATCAAGGTACTCCCTTGATTTTATTACTCATAAAATATGAGTATCCAAATCCAAACTGACATCAAAACTCAACGTCAGATGACCAACTTGTTGAGTTCGGACCAGGCGGAAACAACAAAGACGCTGTCCGTGACACAACCGCAAGAGGCCTTGGAGAAACAACAACAGTAGCCTCACTCGAGCCTGTGGCCAAACTCGAAATTAGGAACATTCAATGCGTTTCGGATTTACGCGAATAGAAGATTTCTTGAAACACGGTTTCCGAAACTAAATGAGACGAAAATCAGGTTCACCAAACCAAATAATGGGTATCAACACATGATCTTGGTTCGCCTCACAGAGAGGGAAGCCAAACAGGTAGAAGGGCAAAACATCTAGAAGTGGAAAATGAGAATATCGTGGGTTATTTGTCGGACGGGGCGAAGAGTGATTCCTCTTTGGTGCTTCTAGTACATTCGATACGGGCATACCGTATCGAACTTACCTTGTGCTTCGATTGAGCAAGACGGAGCATAAAAGACGCGGCACGCACAGATGTGGCGCACTGCGTCCTATATACCAGGAGTCTTGAGATAATTTCAAACACATTCTAGGAACAGAGCAGTGTCGGGTCTTCCAGGAAGTTTTAAGCAATGATCCTTATTCTTTTGATTTATCTGCATCGGAGCATAATCGCTCAAGATCTGATCGAACAATTTGCGAGAGAAAGGCAAGTTGATTCTTTATTGCTTAACGAGCAAGATCACATCAGAAGCTCGTCAATATGGTATCCTGATGAATCTGATACAGCCGCCATCTAGGCTAGGCACAGTGCTAAATTTTAAATACAAGGCCATGGGCGAAAAAATGGTTTCGTGGTCAGTTGTTTGTGAACTGAATCTTTGCTCTATGACCATGCTGAACGAATCTGTGTCATCCCTTCAACCAAGTGGCAATGCTTTGGAGGCAGCCATAACGGAGACCGTAGGATTGAACGCAGGTCAACTCCTACTTGTCACTCGCTTACTGCCGAAAAACGAAGGAAGTGTCAAAAACTACGAAGGGTTGCCCAGCAAGCACGGACCTGGGAAGAAGCATGTACCCAATCAACTTTTTATAAGTCAGCTAGAAAATGTCTCCACAGACTCACCAACAGCAGCAAGGCCAGTTGTTGACAAAAGCTGGTGGACGATGTGAACAGGGATTCATACGGACTGGGCTACAAAATAGTGATGTGTGGAAGCTCGGTCCTGATAGGTCTCTTCGGTCGTATGAGGCAGAAAAGATGGAGAAACTTGTGTCGACTCTTTTCGCTATCCGCGCCAACATCGTCGGGGAATAAGATGAAATCCCAATGGTACTTCTGATTTTCACGAGGTTAAAATTGGAGAAGGTAAGAAAAGCTCCAGAGCCAGGTTCGATTCTAGCTGAAGATTGAGCATTAGATTCCAGCTAATTCCAGGTTCTCCACATGGTCATTCACTCCTGAGCACGTTCAACACATGCCTCTATTCCCAGAGTGATGGAAAGTGGCGGGGCTTGAACTGATTACCAATGGGAAAGGGAATCCCGAGTCATCAACTGTATACTATCCACAAGGAGGACTCGCTGACGTGATTCGTGCTGCCGGGGACTTACCTCCACGGCATTATGGCTCTAGAGGAGGTTGCTCGACCATCAACGCAATCAGAGAAGTGGTGAACGTGGTCCAACCTAGATTTCCATACCACGCATCGCTCTGCTGGTTCTTTGTTAGCCATGCAGGATGTTAGCAATACATTTAACTGTGATACATGGGTAGATATTCCAGAAGCCCTTAAAATAATTTTCTAAAATCTAAAATCGTTGCGAGTTCTGTGAGCCTATCTGAAAGACCGCAGCTTACTCTACAACACGAAGGAGGGTAGCAAAAAAGCAACATTATTTTGAAGATTGATATTATTTTATGAGTTTTTTGGGGCAAATCTAACTTCTTCAAATGGCTTAATTTTTGCTCTGTTTGAGGATTTTGTAATTATGGCACCATGTTGTAATTATGGCACCTTGGAGAACAAATTGGATAATTTTCGAACCTTCTTGCAACCTTCATTTACTTCACTGAACTTCAAGTCCCTCCAGACAGCTCCGAAATTTCTTTAGTCACCCATCGTCGATCTTTCAGAGTTATTTCGTGAGCTTTTTCAGCATTTTACATGAACTGTTTGCAAAAATCATCCATTGAAAAACTGAAGAGCACACAAAACTTCTGTCAGTATAAAACTTATACAAACCGAACTGAATCTTTCTTAATGGCAATGCTTGGCTTACCGACTTGGGAATGGTGGCTCTATACGTCGCTGCTGGAGAACGCGGTACTACAAAAACTCGGTCCACCGCAACATTAGTTTGGGGTCTTTTGGGTATCCCCTCGTAGTTGTTGTTTTTATTCCCAGGATCAATTTCGGCCAGTGTGAGTGTAATTATTTGCAACGAAGTGCTATGCTTCTATTGGCTTATGAAATTTGTCGTCATCGTAACGCTTCGCCTTACCTGGATGCATCTTAATGAAGTTGTTTGGCTGTACAAACTTATCTATATTTGAAAAATAGTTTTCTAATGAAAATAAAAGGAAGGAGGGAAGGAAAAGTTATGCCTACTTGAAAAATTCTAACCGGTTTGACTGTACGTAATAAGAAAACTTTACATTTTCAGAACGGCATCAATGAGATCCTTTCATTTCTTTTGTTACCTGGTTTGCTTTGTTTGCTTTTTGGGTTTCACGCAAATTCAAGTTTGAGCAGAAATAAATAAGTCCAGAAATAAACACTGATATCACCGAAAGAAGTGATGACGCTTTATTTTCATCGGGTAATATAAATCTAGAGTTCCACTGAAAAATGTTGGCTGTGTCTTGAATGCAATCTTGTTAAGTTTAACGAATTCTGTCTGCAATTTAAGACACAGGATAAAATTCACATTTCTTTTCAAAAATGATCTAATTCAGTAGATTCTGAAAATGCAAACCTCTCAACATAAAATCTCCGAACAAAAAGTTTCAATCTAAAGTTCACCCAATAAACATTCAAGACTTAACCTTGCACATTGCCTATAAATTTTCCAATTGAAAACTTTCAATCGTAAAATATGTGTCCAGAAGTCAAAACAAATTACTCAGCCATGGCAGAGTGCCATGTACAATGAATAAACAATTGATCGAACAATCGTTATAAAATTCCTTCAACAGTGAATAATTTATTTCAAACCATTTCAGGCAGGACATGAAACTCATTCTTTAACTGCAGCAAAAAAAAAATTATTTTATGTCTCAAATCGTACTCAATGCAAAGCGGTTCGATGTCGAGCGATTGCCTCTTAATTGAAAGGCTTATTCATCCTGGCCTACACGGGACGAAATTATGCTTCGCAATAAAGTGGTTGTTGCGAATAGTTTTCATATTTTCCGTTGCAAGCAATGTAATGGTAACCAACTCCGTATTTTTGATTGCTCTATACCCAGCTTACAGTTTTGATATTTCTGGCAAATTGCAATCAAACTGATTGATGATATCCAGATGGTACAATGACGTTCACACTGAAAATATTTTTCCATGTCTCGGAAAATTGTCTACAAGACCAAGCCAAGCTCACCGTGACTGTACAGAACACGCTAACGGCAATGCTGTTTTACTTTGACGTTGATGTCGTTGTTTTCCTCGTCGCTGACAACCAGCTAGTCCAAATTAACGAATAACAAAATAAAAATGTTACTGTCGTCAATCGGCCGTAGGAAGTATAAAAAGCAAGGCCGCATAGATTTACACGGGTTACTCGCTTAAGTCTTTCGTTTCGAAGTTAACCTTGCATTTCGGGCTGCGAAATGGTTCTTGCTGTAGCCACTTCGGCTGAAATACGCAGTCAACGAATGGATATGTGCAGCTAATTTTCAACTTAAATAGGAAGATGAATTTGTGGTATGCACTCCTATCTTGTGCTAACTAATTCATTTTCTGTTGGAAATGTTCGCGTTCTTCCGCTCAGGATAGCAACTTAATTATTAGTCTGCAATATAGGGTTAGATTGTCACCATTCGTGGATGTTGTAAAATATTCTCGCGAGTAAAAAACCCAGTTACCTTGACTTGGTAAAGCTCCGCGAGTAGATCTATGAATCGATCTTCCTGCAGCAAGTTCCAATTCCTCGGCAAGCCATTTCTTACATTTCTTAGACGACATTGTCGACTATGTCGTCGTCATCGACTTATGGTTACAATCAATGACCGTATTCGTCTTCATTTGTTAGGTTGTCGCTTTGATTTGTTTTTATTCTTGCCATGGCTGCGATGTCGATTATGGCTGCACCATCATTTTACTGAGACATGGGATCTTCTTTTACGAAATCTAATTTGCCGACAAGATTTCCGCTAATGATGTCGGATTTCTAGGTACATGTGTCTTAACATTCATCTTTCGTCGTCGCGATCGCAGTTGCGTTTGCTCTGATGCAATGACGAATTGAGGTAATAACGGAGGTTACATTCTGGTGTCTTGGGAGGATACGCGTAGGGGATTGCTTATAAGGTTTGTAAGACTTAACAGTATTAACAAATTACAGCAGAGATATGAGTTGCATTTTTCCTAAGTCGTACTTTGTACTGTCATTCTGAAAAAAAGTTCAAATTCTCAAAGGGGAACTCAAGCATGGTCTCGTATTATGCAATAATGTTGTGGTCAATGCAGAGCATTCATTCAATGCAAAATGTTAGTGCTATCTGCGGAAGACGGAAAACTATAAAATTACCACTGACCCTACAACCATTCCCAACATTCATAATCTGCATGCATGCAATGCATGAAACGGTCAGTCACCATTCCGACATGAACTTAATGATGTTACAACACTTCAGACCCATCATCTCTCAATTATGGGATGAACTCAAGAGGCGATTCTTCAGGTCCATATTCACACTCAGTCAGATTTTGAATAATGACAGGAAATGGAACGAGTGCAGATGATATATTTGCATTCAAACTGAAATTTCGCATACTTACTATTCAAGTATTTTGGAAAAAAACAAATTAACATGAAATGTTTGGAGATGGATACCAAGTGAACAAGGTCCGAAGAGCGCACTCACATAATATTTGTTTAGATAATAGATGTAGTCTCGCTTAAACCGATTCACAATGTTAACATCAAAGAAGAGATGAAAGTTCTGTCACAACAAAATTCAGATAATTCAACGACAGATAGTAGTTACGGATGTAAATTTATTTAGCTTTTGTAAATGAATAGTGAATAAACAGATCCAGTTCTGGATTCAAAAGCAATGCTTTTGACTGAATCTTATTTGGAGCAATTGGACTAATTTTGATAAAAGCAGCTAATGATAAATTATACAAATGTTTGCATAATTCTCAAAGATGCTCCTCGTTATGTAAATTTATTTAAGTAACTCCAGTAAGCCAGCAATGACAGTTATGCAGAAAAGCACTCCAAGTGATTGTTATTACTCAATTTTCTCTATTCTAAGAGCCTTTGATAGAGTAAGAAATGGATGAAATGGCACTAACATGATTTTAAATTGATTTTTGGAGTAAATTTACATTTTAGCAAATTTAGGTCACTAGGGAAGGTTAAATAAAGTTATTAGTCTCGAAGTCAAAGTAAATGGACTATTAAGTGTCGCATGAAACAGAAAAAAATTGTTGTTTGTCTTGAATGTTAAAAAATAACAGTTCTAAAGGAGTTTGCTATGAATTGCTCTAGGTTGAATGGCGCTTTCAAACTTAGAATAAATTTTAAAGATATTTACAGGTAAGCTCTCTAGTCAAACAGTATATTACAGTGCATAGAATGTTATAAATATTTAACTAGTTTTGAACCAACTATTGATGACTTTTCCCAGGCAAACCTTCACTACTGGATATAATAGCCATAATTTCAAGAACAAATAAGTCACATTGTCGTAAGAAGCCAACATTTCATGTAATAATATTAGTGTGTCCCAAAAGTGTCTTCCCTTGTTTAAATGTGAAATGAATTCAAGATATTTGTTGTTTAAGGTTGATTTCTTAGGTTATACAAGAGCTTTTCTGCTCTATATCCTTTTCTTAGTCATTACGCCTTCCAAATTGTTGTGGGATTCTTGTAAAATATTTATCTTAGTGCGTTTTTATCTCAAATATGGATTTAAATGATTTGTCATGAATATTTATGATGATTTAAGGAGACGAGCAATTGCTCATGGAAGGAGTAGCTTTCGTGGAGCATTGAGAATGAGGTAGAACGTCATAAACAAACAGGAATAGTATTTACGTTGTGCGGTCTACATTGGCGTGATGGAAAACGATACCTCTTCGGTCGTCATTATTCCCAACACGGTGGCTTTTAATTGACCGCAAATTAGAACCAAATTTGCGTTCTAAAACATGAATTGTATTACCTTGAAAATGAAGCACGTAGTACACTAGACACCTCCAATTCCACAAAATGTACAAAAAATCCTCCTTTGGATGAGTTCGTTCTTTATCGTAGTGTCACGGATTTTTAGTGAGCATTGGCTATAAAAGTTTCGTATCCGCCGTTACTAGGAGAGTGCTGGGGTTTTAATCTTTCAAATCTCTTTGATCCCGTCTTTTCCGGCTCTCTTAACTCTAATTCCGTAAGTAGTGCATATCTCGTCTCCAGTGTCCTTTGCACTATTGCCTTTTATAAGGCAATGAAACATAACATTCTTCAAATTTTCTTGCTACATATTCAAATAATTTCACGCACCACTGTAGTTGTCAAAATGCGATGCAAAACAACAACAAATCCGTGGTCTTGGCTATGTCCTCCCTGGAAGTAAGGAGGAAGACTTAGACCAAGAATAGAGCCTGGCAATAAGGCCCTTCAAACTATGGGGTCGTGGAACGCATAAAAGCCAACTTCACGGGATGGAGGTTGGCTAGGAGGATCGATGTCCACAGCACCACCATCATCGTGTACAGGCTTCATCGGGGAGAGACAGACTTAAGCGTGCGTGGACAAGTCGACTGTGCACATGGCAACCTAATTATTGATACTGGGGCAACAAGATCAATATAACGACCAGATCTGGTGAGCGAACGTTTACTCTCTAGAGGCAAACCACTTTAGCTGCGAACAGCATGGGGCGAAAAAGTGCTCGTATACGGCGAGATCCGTCTAAGCACGATTAGGGAATTTACTGTTTCAACATCAATTTCCAGTCGCTAACATAATGAAGGACTGCATCCTGCGAATGGCTTTCTTACGACTTCATAGTTTCATATTGGATTTCAGCAGATGGGTCTTGAAATATCAAGAGATTCTAATGGAAGATCACTACAACGACATTTCAACCCTAAATGTGGTCGTAACTGCTGACACTAACGTACCAAATTCCTCACAGAGCATTGTATGGTCCAAATTTGAAGGTGGTCCTGGAGCCAAAGATCCTACCTGATAGAGCCAACAACAAAAACACCGGCACTGCGCAATCTGATTTAAGGGCAGTGACTAGTAAGAACAAATTAGAGTGTATGTGCGCCGGTTAGGGTCCTCAACACATAGGACTCAATTATTCGCATCAAATCTGCAAGTATTATAGGGAGCTAACAGCTTGCCTCCACTGTAAAATCTTTGGTTGAAATAGTTGAAAGCAGCCAATATCCAGCTAGAAAACAAGAGACCGGGGAAGCCCGTGAGTTAGTGTCGACCTTATGGGAGCCAACCCAGTTATCACCAGAGCTGCTTAAGCAAGCCTCTGATTTGGTGAGCGATAGTAACGCGAAAGTACCGCAATATTTTTTCGACAGGTGAAGACAATCAAGGGCGAACGAGTTTTAAGACTCACGACAAGAACTAAGATGACTTCCATAAGCCAAGCAAGGAGAAATGAGCACGATGATCTCGGAAATGGAAAAACAAGAAGTAATCGATATTGAGAAAGGTGGAAAGAGCTCAAGCTGGTTTCAAACACGCGTCCCTGCCGCTTCTCGTCAGGTGCCAACTCACAGGCCGGGACGCATCGATTGGCACTACCAGCTTAGGTGGATGTCGACTGGTTATTTTTACTAGTTATGAATATTGCTCTCAGCTTGAACTTGTAAGTAATCGAGCCATCAACCAGCCCGTGGGCCTCATCTGTAGTCCTGGTTAAGAAAAAGGATGGAAGTCACTTTTGTGTCGACTACAGATGGCTCTACGAAGTCACGAAAAAACACTGCCACCCGCTTCCACGCATCGATGAAATCAGGAATATATTAGCCGATTCGAAGAGATTTTCTACCCTTGATCTAAAGAGGTATTTACTGGGTACTAGAAAGTTGAAATCGAAAGAACAAAAGACAGAGATAAAACTGCATTTTCAAATGGTACTGGATTGTGGCAATTTGTGGTGAAGCATAGATAGACATAAAATGGTGGCCATTGTTATTCAAAAACTTTGTGTTAATACGATCCAATCCCTGTTCATAACTAGTAACGATTGATGTTTAAAACATACTTTTCTAGATGGAAGTCAGTATTAATTCATAAAATCTTAAAGCCATCATGAAAGGACACCATCCGACTTACTTGAACTATCTTAATCATGTTCTAGAAGTTGTTTAGCAGTAAGAGACCGTTAGCAGGAAATAAAATACATAAGCAAAATTCATTCGTTTATGGGTAAATCAAAAGTCGAACAAAGCACGCGTGCCAGCTGACAGTTGCTACCACTGGCACATATTTTCCTTTCTGCGCTGATCTTTAGTTTCTTGTTCTTGTTCAGGTATATGTTCAGCGAGAAAGAAATGATGAAGCAATCCAGAAACAAGTTCTTCCATACCATGAATATTACTCGGAGACGCTCCTACATCATCAAACCATGTGATTTTTGCTCTGACGTTGAAAAACAAAAATCTTCGCTGGCGAATAAATTATGAAGATCTAGGTCTTCTATTATTACGGAGAACTTGTAACAATCTCAAATCCAATTACATGATCCACAGACACCTGAGACTTGAAAAAGTTGTTGAACTTTTGAACTTTTTTTGAAAGAAGTTGAACACTGGGTTTCGAAGTATATCGGGATCTGATCAAACCTAGTATGTCTAAAAAAAACTCATAAACTAGCTTTTGACAACTCATAATAGAGAGTTAAAACTCAAGCCATTGTGGATTCGTTTCTGCTCCTGCTAGTTCTTTCAATTTCATTGCTGTTTCTTGAAATGATGAGTGAATATGTGTGGTGTTCTTTGAAATCTATTTCAGTTTTTCAGGTTGGTTCGTGAAGTCAGTAGTTAGCCTGGAACCATTTATGGTACATTGCTGTAACAACTCGAGCACAATAAATTCGCCTAAGTCTTTAGATGCTTCAAATTGGTTTAGACTTTCTTACACAAAGAAAGCCATTTACTTGGTTCCAAAACCAGAAGCATACAAAAATTTTATGCCATATTTGTCAGACTTATTTGAAATATCTTATGGAATATTTGATATCAACCTACATCTCATTTCAGCCCAAACCAGTTCCAGATCGGAAGCAACTGCTTCCTTCCTCCTCAGTTAAAAAAAAGCACTTCATAGCATTACTTGCTGCTTATGATTGTACTTGGTTTGAAGCAATTCTTTTTGAATAAACTTGTCTCTAAAACTCTGACAATTTTGAAACTAATTCTTCATCTTCTAATAGTGGAATCCTTCTATTTTGATTGCTGACTCGAATGGAACAAAGCATATTAGTTTAGGTTTACATCTTCTTGCTGACTCGAATGGAACAAAGCATATTAGTTTAGGTTTACATCTTCTTATAATTAAAGTAAATGACGATGACTCCCGCTTCGGACCTTAAAACTATTTAAGCCTCACAGATTTACCTTCATTTTGTCCTCAAACATATAATATAACAAGGAATAGCTTTAATAAACCAGGCTTATGCAAATACATAAAACTAAACAGGCCTGTTTTACTTACAACTGTCAAGGACCCCTGTTCTTCAGATTTTTCAAATTTTCAAAACAAAATTATAGTCCATCATGTAAAACAATCGATCGCATATACTGCGCTTCATAATATCCTTTTTGAATAGAGCTTCAGGTTTGGAAACATCATTAAAAAAATATTTTGGAGTGCTGATCTTCCTTGACATCTGCCTCCTTCGTTTTTCTGTCAGGGTATTCCGTGGGGATTTTGCGTCGCGGATTTTCTGCTTTACTCTCATGTTCCTCTACCAAGTTAGACGCTAATCGAGTCCACCCACACCTACCCACACTAATGTAGACTTCAAAAAATTCTGGGGTAGCCATCAATGGATTCTTCATCACCGACAGTAGTCCTGCATTTTGTCACTCTACCAGCTTTCTCCCTGTAAATTAGGACACTCTTCTTACAATCCATTTTCTATAAAATGGAATGCATCACTCTCGTGGTCCCAACATTTCACAGGAAAATTAGGTAAGTTCGTAATGACATTCACTTTTTTTGACATTTTATGAAAGCTGGTAATAATCACAGAACCGAAACACCGTCATAAGTTTTTAAGGTGTGAATTTGGTTGGTTACTTAATCGAAAATATTATTATTCAACGCAAAGTTTGTAAAAATTAAAAACTTTAAACAAAAATAAAAACCAGTACGACGCCGTATTATGACGCCGGTTAGCTAAAAAATTAACATTAACATTTTGAAATTATTTCTGTAAATTTTTTGCCTTGATAAGAGGGAAACTTATAGCTGCTAGATGGGCTTCCAAAACGATCGATCACGACCAGTGATTTTGACTGTTCGCGGAAATCTAGAGTCAACATGGGTGATATTATGATTGTTACTAGTCCTGCGGTGTCAGCAATCATAACTCCTCTTTTGCAAGCTCTCCCACCCCTTCATGTATGGCTGCATTTTGGTTGGATTTGCAACCTCCTTATTTTAGAATAGCGATGCTTATCTTCTTATAACTTCCACCAGTTGCGTATTTTCCGTGGCAATTTTTTTTATAATACTACACTGTGTTGAAATAAGTATCAATTGCTACGATGGACACTAAGAAGAATATTCCCTGTAAAAACCAATGAGACAGAAGCAAGAAACGTTACGCCAATATTGCGCCCTTAGACACAAAAGTCTTGTTTATGTCTAATTCATCGTAGCCGACTTTCCTCAAAAATTTTGAAGGGCTATATTTCAAATACACATATTTTTTCAAAAAAATTATTTTAGGGGCATATTTCTCAACTGCTCATTTTTCGAGCATTTTTCATCTCTGTCAAAATTTTCTTGAAATCTGGAAAGAAATCTTTCTTTGAAATACAATATTTTTGGTGATTTTCCGTATAATTACCCAATAATGATTTTCTTCGAATTCACTGTTCATGGGTTTTGACACGAACTATTCAACTTCCCGATTTCTTTCATAGAAAAATTTCTGCTAGAACATTTTTCTAAGACATTGAGGTATAAGACATGTAGAAGTCAAAGTGTCATTTGGGAAATCATTTCTTACCTAATTTTCGGGGGAAACCCAACTTGTTGAATCCTTATTTCACCTAAATAGTTCTCCCAGCTCTAATTCTAAGATAATCTTCGTGAAACAGCCAAAAAATGTTTGAGGATTTCGAGAAGAGACCACACAGCGTTTGAAGAATTTTATGATCATGTAGAGTTCATAAAGTTTTACAAAAAGGATATTGCATTGCTGCATGGATTGCCTAAGAAGAATTTGCAATTAACATTACAGCAATTATACTAATTTGCTTCCTACATATAAGTTAAATCGAATCATACCTAAAGTTCAACATAATCTACACAGTCGGGCTTTAAGGATATGCTCACCTCGCCTGCATACTTTGTGCTAAATGTGCAATTAAACTGAAACTAAGACTGGATCATAATATTTGTTGGCCAGTAAGTACTTCGAAACTATAAAAGTAACTCCTTCAGGCGCCCACCTGTGTGCTTTCCGATTGATAGTCTTCAGATAACAAATGCTTCGCTAGTTTTCCCTATTTTTCCAACAGCCTGCCTGCACCTTCACACCTGTCTGATTTTATCTTAAGATTGAGATTTGCACCGTTTTGTATTCGCAACAAATTTCAATGTTTATTATTAGTAATTTCATAAAATCTACATACCCACTCTACAACAAACATGACCAATATGAAAATTCAATTTTCAAATCAATTCATAGTAACTCGTAAAAGTCCTATTTGGAATGTACCAGTTAACCGTTAAATATTTCCCATAAACTTGCACATCTAGATACATATGTGTGAAACATATACCAACTCAGAGTATGCTCTTAGCCTGCAAATGGTTGCCAATCTGCAAATCTGCCAATGTCCATGCCGTCGACGCACATATGCGTATGAAGTTTTGAGATAAGGAAATTGTTTACAACCGGCTCTTTTAATGTGGACTACACCAAGTATGTGTGCATATGTGGAGAACGTTAACAAAAAAAATAGATATATCTGCGCGAGATTCCATGAAAGGTGGACTTGTTTTTACTATAAATATCAAATATAACTGACACCCGCAATCTGGAGTGTTGCGTAGAAAGGAGGCTGGCAATGCAAGCAAATGGATATATCAGATATTACATATGGTGTGTAAGCAGTTCACGGTTATAGGATTTTTATTTTTTACTTTTATTCACTTCGAGATGGTCGGAATGATGCGAGAAAGTTGGTATACATGAGAATGATTACAAAAGATTAAGCGATCACGATTAAATGCACGAAAGCAGATGGTAAGGATGTAAAGGAAAAAGTCATGTGATCGTACAGTTAGTTCCTTGAACGCATTGATTATGGTCTTGATGGGTTTCAAAAAATAATTTACTACTTTTGATATCGAAAAGATATCTTGACTGGTTTATTTCCTTGGAAGTACTGAAAAGGACCAAATAAAACATACACAACCCCATAATTGTGCTATTTAATATGAGAAACTGAAATGGAAGCAATAAGGATAGTAGTATAGTAGGTATCGTGGCGCGTGCGCATACTAAGTAGGAGGATACTAAGGAGTAGAAAGTGTTGAGAACTCTTCTTCAAATAGTTGAAATCCATCACGTGATGAAGTTCGTACCACAGTAGCATTACAGTCGATATAGATACCAATGAAAATAGCCAATTATGAATACCCAGAAACCAACGAGTTGGATACCAATGGCGCTATATGAGCTTTGAGGTATGTTTAACAAACCAGAAGCAAAGTGGTACACAAATCAGCAAGAACACTTGCGGCGACTTCTGCCAGAAAGAGACGTAAAAAGCAACAAACAGTAGCTTTATATGTGTATTGCGTTTCTATTCGTAAGTCTTGAAACAATGTACTACTCTTAAGCGAAAGAATGAGAACAAATTTACCAATACTAATAGAATTCTAGTTAATGCGGTTGCATCTTAGTAGATTCGGAGTTTATTCATAGTGTTCTCGCTACGTTGTGCTAACGCTATGTCTATGTTGTGGTACCCAACAATCTAAATAATGACGAAGAGAAAAGATAAATCTCAATTTTGGACAAAACAATTAAAAAAATAAAAGTCAGTATCGTATAGTTTTGTAACAAGGCAGAATTTCAGGAACAACAAGATCGGTAAATGATATTAATAGCATAAGTCAAGAATAAGGTTAGAAAATCAGATGCAGAAGGTTTTTCTAGCTCAGTCGACTGGATTTAATTCCAATCCAAAAGCTAGTGAAAAAGTTTACAAAAAACGTCATAATGAAATCTTGGTTAATTGAGATGCTGTTATTATATTTGATGGACAGAATCGGACAACGTTGTTAAAATAGGGAAAAAATTTTATTGTTATTTGTAACATAAGGTGGAAATTCAAACACGATGAAACACTTTTTAACATCTCCTCATGTTCACGGTAGAAGTAACCTAATTAAAAAAGTCTCTTCTGTTAAAAAGTGCTAAAATATCAACGAAAGGTGTCAATGATTAGCCTGAATGGATTGTGTGAGCAATACTTAAAAAATTGCTGGAAGAAAGGTAAACTTAGTGACTGCAAACACTTAAAAAGATTTCTGGAAAAATGCCATCACACTTAGCAATTGCCATGTTCATCCAATTAACCAAATTTCGAAATACAAGACCGCTGGTCTTTCGTCTTTCTCCCCCAAATATTTTCCTCGAATGATTCCAATACTGTTATTGTTAGCATTATCCTAAATCATAAAAAAGCTGCAAGGTAAATGAATGGAAAGGGTATAATCGTATATCAGTTTGGAGTTATGTAGGACTGAGGCTCGAATTAAAGCCGTTCAAGATCCCTAAAAATCCTGCAAAAATATTTTAAAATATTCTTAAAAATATAATTAATAAATATTAATATTGATATTGGATATCACTAATACCCAAATAAAACATCAATGAGTAATTGGCGAGTTTAGATAACGACGAACGATGAGCATAGAGCCAATTTTGAAATTTTTCTACAGGAAAAAAAACAAAGTTATTGAATTGAATCAAAAATATGCCAATTTGTCACAATCAGGCCGGAAAGACTCCTTGATAGTATCATGAACAACCAATACACCCCAAATAGACACTGGCAAGAGTTTTGTCACTTCCTATTTGTCAAAATAACGATGGACGTGAGGTCAGTGTCAGTTCTGTCTCTCGTCATGGGTTCTTGTAAATTCTGAGGGATACAATACATCAATACATGGTACAATAGAATGAAAACTGATTTTTTCCCTACTCCAAAATGAGCTACAACGAGGATGTTCACAACAATTTTTGACATATAGAACAATAGAAGCCATTATGAGTTAGTAGCCATGGGGGTAATATAAACGTTAAATTTAAAAAAGGGTAAGGATCATACACTCAAGCATCTTTTTATTGTTTTTTCTCGAGGGAATTCCTCAAAAACAAAATTTACGTCAGCAAACCTGTTACGATGAGAGGTATAACATTATTATAGGAATATTTACGACTGCAGCCATCATTACAAATATCAAAAATTTTGACAATTGTTTCAACGCCTGCGGAACAAGTTGTGGTGAGCATTTGAGTGGTAGAATTTTCAATATATCGTGTCGTGGGATAGTAACCGTGTCCTGCGTTGGCTCTTCTGCACTGCTATATCTGTCCTGTCCTACGTTTATTGTTCTGTCGGGCGTTGACTCACCTGTCCTGCGTTGAGGGTCCTGTGAGGCGTTAACTCTCCTGTCTGGCGTCGACTTTCCTGTCCCGTATTCACTGCCCTGCCAACTTTACTGCCCCTTTTTGTAAAACACAACATTTTTTCCAATATATTAATTTATTTTTAATATAATAAATATATTTTATTAATTTTGAACAATCACACTCAGCCCAGAGAAAAAATAGAACAATAAAAGACTCTTTCCATGGTGACGAGAAGCAATATTTGACTCAGTGGCTAAATAAAATTTACTCCAGATGCATTCAATGATATAGTATTTCGAGAGAAGGCTGTAAACTGTTGCCTCAATGATTATAGCAACAATTGTTGCCTACACCTTATCGACTTTTCACCAAACCTATCTTCTTTAAAGCTAAACCTTCAAACTATTTCCCAAACCAAAGTATCCTTACTGGTGCCTAGAAATTATCTATCTATCACCAGTTGGCACATTCAATCAAACGGACCATATCATCACCCAGCCAAGAAGATCTTGGGTATCCGTGGTTTCAGGACATTTTGAGCAGTGACTACTGATTTGCACAACTTGCTTTGACATAAAACGAGCTCTAAACATAGGTCCGATATTAAGAAGTTTCAAAACGAAATAAAAAAGTCAAGCAAACGCATCAATCGCCGTGATGAGAGCGAGAGATGAGAGGCGATCCGATTCTCAAAAAATTTGATGAAGAATTTGAAGATCAAAGCATCAGAGTCTAAAGATCAGCTACGAAAAATGGAAGGAACTGGAACCACTAAAGGGTAGTACCGGCAACAAGTAGAAGTAAATACACAGTACTGTTCATATGTGAGACTCTCTTTTGGTTTATTATAAGGCTTGCGAAATCTTAATGACAGCATCTACATAGGAACACAAAGGTCGGAATCTACAAAGTTATGGCACGCGAACCTTGACGCAAACAAGATAAAAAAAAATTCATGGTAGAGACGAGGGCGTAGTAGATCAATGACGAATACGGTCGATACAGAAGTTGTACGATTCATATGCAAGCTGGAGATCTCCAACATTTCAAAACTATGGAAGATGCAACAAGGCTGGCACCGTGGAGTGCATGACAGACGAAGGGATACCTAGGAAGACTTTCACTGAAAACCGAGGAACAGCAGTTCGGATTCAAGTGAAGTGCAGACTGAAACGCTACTTGAATTTGCCAACCACATAATGTGGTCTTCATACCAAGCCTATTAAAGGTCTCATACATCTGTGAATTGGAGAGCAGCGCAACAAAGGCAATGACCACTCTTTGATTGTTTTGCAAAAGTTGAAAGTTTGACAAAATTTCTTGAAAACGCGTTTTTATTGATTTTCATGCAAAAGTTTTAAAGGGTTTTTTAGAGGTAAAAGATTTTAAGAGATTTTCAATAAATTGTTTTAAAATTAAGCGAGTTGTATAATAATCAACAACTTCAAATGGAATCCTCAAACAGAACCAAACACATAATAGCGAACATTCAATGTGGTCTAACCCTTTGTTAGACGACACTGTTCCAAATGAAAACGCAGAGTGAAAACAAAAAGGACCCTACGGTCAGATATAATACACTAAAAGCAGCATGCAAAAAACTCGTGCAGACAACAGGAACACTCGTGATCGGGATCATCAGAAGGATCAGCTTCATCAAGAATAACAAAGTGGGGTATACAAAATTTTCTTCTTGGATGCAACAAACGTTGCGTAGGACAAACTCGACGGATAGCTATCACACGCTCCAAGGAGCACCTCAGGGATGCAGACGAGTCAATATAAAACCAAAAAAGCACAAAGGACATCAAATCAACGGCGAAAAAGCATGTAGTAGAGACGAGTCACAGTATCACCACGGAAGATCTAAAAGTGTTCAAGGAGGTAAGACAATGCCCAAAATAAGACATCATAGAACGATTAGAGATATTCCAAATTCCTGAAGTTAACTAGATGTGACCAACACCAAGTCAACACCTACTCATTTCACTTCAAGTTAGTGTAAAAGATGATGACGGTGATTGTGAAATGGTTATCATCTTCGGTGAGAATTAACCCTCTTTCATAGAGATCTGTTAGGTGTTTTCACTGGTTAGACAGATATGTTCACACATAGGTTAGATAAGGTTAAAAGTAATTTATGACCTGCTGTTTTGTGAACATTCCTCTTGCTAACTAGAGGGTAATTAAGGTTTTTCGTTAAGGTTTAGAGAGACAGACGTTTCTAAGCTTTGTAAAGTTTAACGTTTTCGACTATCGTCAGAAAAAATAAAGCCGAAAAAATGTTTCGTCAAAAAATTATCTTAAATAAATTTGACACCCTGTCTAAAATTACATACAACAACATTATATTCATTAAATTGGAAAAATTATTGCTTTTATAATATTCAACTGAAATGGCTACAAAAATTTAAAGAGGAATTGTTGATACGCCTGATTACAAGTCAAATATATAGACCCGTAATGTATACTAGACATTAAAACCGTGACAGTTGAAAGAAGTTTGAAAATTATAAATTAAGCAATTCGAATTTAGTTAAAGTGATCGAGGAGTGAAGTACAAAATTTATTGAAAGGCCTTATATGCAGAATATTCACGATCAACAAGAAAACCGTGCAAAAATGGTGCAATGTCAAGGGAGGAAACATGGAAGATACATAAAGAAGTGGTCGAACGTCAGTTCGTCCAACAGAAGCAAAAAGGAAAATTCGAACATTCGCTCGAAATAGACCAAAAAGGAGGCATGCGAATCGCTCTGCTGAGGCCATTAAAAACGTGGCGCGGAGGACCGTTCAGGCATTCACTCGTTCCACCAATTGGGTCCAGAAAGCCTAGAGACCACGCAAGAAATCTCTACTTCCCGAGAAGATATTTTGACACCGAATAAATTTCTGTCAAAGTCTCAGAAACCTCGGATTCACTGATGACAATGCCCATGGTAAAGAAGTGCGCAAACATCCTTCTCACGTAAAACTCGCGGATTGCATTCAATCTATCGACAGGTTAGGATGGTGCGAACCAGTGTGAACCCGGAAATCAAATATTCACGAGAAAAAGATCCCTGTAGATCGAATTAAAAATCGCGGAAGCTGGTGGGGTTAACAGTCGCGAAAGTTGATCACCAAGGAATGCCTGTTAATGAAGAATATTACATGGAAAGTATTCTCTCTGTTTTTGTGCAACGCTTTGCTAGCCGCCAATAAATCAGGGATGGGAAGGAAGTGACGAACAGGCGCGTACTGTTTTGGACACAAATGAGGCAATTTTTTAAGCATTTTTCCAATATGTGGAACGACTAGCCTGGTTCAATGATTTCAAACTCATTGAACATGTGTGGTCCAAATTAAAGTAGAGTCTTTAGCGATCTAAGATCAAAAAGGAGGCATTAGCCGATTCGACGTGTCAAAGTTGAGTGGAGCACTATTTCTGCTTACTACCTAAAAAATTTAGATTGAAGTTTCCGGCAAGACTTTCAGGGTACAAAACGAAGGAAGTCACAATTCATTCTAATTATTTGTTATTTTACCTCTTTTGTGTAATTTATCTAAGATTTTAATATTAAACAAAGATTTATTCTTCCAAATTTTATAGACAAAACACGATGGTCAAAAACGTTTGTACTACTCTGTACTAAATGTTAAAAATAAGTAAAATCTATGGTTTGAAAGAAAATTGGAATTCCTTATTTTATTTGTGTTACGTTTACCAAATCGATCTTCAAAATTGAATTCGAAAATTATTTCGCAAATTATTTCGAATTTAGTTTGGGGAAAATTTTATGTCTTACTTTTGCCAGACGAGTCTGGGGACTTGCTCTTATCTCTTGATCTAAATAAAGGATTTATTTCAGGGCTTCCGTTTAGCGACTCAATGTTGAGTCCCTAACAGCATACGCATGAGCTTCGTTGAATCTCTTGTCAAGTATTTAAGTCATAAAATATATGCTACATACTTCAAACTAAATATTTTCCTAAGATATAGCAAGAATTCGATAATTTCAAATGATTATCGCGGTGTTGATAGCTGCTGATCCCATTCTAACATATTTAACAAAGCATTCCATTTCCAATTCCTTTTCTCAATATGGAATGGCAATCGATTGGCGGTGAACAATTCACTTTAGAAGCCTTTTGCGATTACAACATTTAACTATTGTAATCAATTCACCTTGGCGGCTAATGTGGATATCACCTATCGAATTTTACAATAGGTTTCGGCACGAGCCAATGCAAGGAGGTGGCGAAAATGGCATTCTATCCGAAGCCAAACAATAAAACTTTAGGCTCATTGGGAAATCGATACGACCGGTGAAGTTTGATTAAGAAATCGATTCTACGAGCATTTACTTGCACTCAACACACCTAAATGATATTGAGCTGATAAGCAATTTGTTGCATTTGAAAAGTTTATATGTGGTATCCACCATCGATGTTCCAATCAGTTAGCTACACCTTCGCAGGAGTTGTTGGCGGTAAATTTTGTTGCGTTTGCGAGAGGGTCTTTCTTAAGTAAATTGACCTCCAAAGGATAAAGAACGAAGACACTGAAGCTTGTTTCGAAGCAAATGGTATCCTTTCTTTACTTTTCACTTATATGGTATGAAGGTGTCGATAAAATTTGACTGGATCATAAGTTTTAATCTCCTGGCTGACTGGATATTGGCTCTGGGCCGTATTCATTACTAGGTTCGAGGTGGCATGATAGCAGGCTGCATGCAAGCTCAACTTCACACCTAAGGCAAGCAGTAACTTTTCATTTCGAAGCGAGGGTGTGGACCTGACCCAACTGCTTTTTGTGATAAGAAATTGCATTTTCGTAAAACATTGCTCGCAAGACTTATGTGAATGCAACATAAACTTGTTATTTCGCTATGCATGCATTAACTTCTTGCAAGTCAGATACATTAGTGCACTGGCCGATTTATGTGATTTATTTAGCAGTTCAAATGCTTCGCATTAACCAGAAACGTTTAATCGATAGCTTTGCTTTAGGGTCAAACGAAATACAAAGTGTTTGGTTTTGAGTTATGACAGATAAATGGTTGTGTCTTACATTCGGTGCCGTACCTTATCGAAAATATTAATGAATTATTGTATCTTGCCCAGCAATGCAAATAACTCATCAATATTTGACTTGCAATGGTTTTATTCATGTCTGAGTCTAGTTTGAATTCTGTTCCGAGCTAACGCAATATGATTCATACCACCTAGAAACGTAACATTTAAAATGTTGTTTAGACATTGAATCTTTGATTGAATTTGCATACAAGTCTTTTGCGTTAGATGAATTCTGTGGGTGTAGCTACTATAAATAATGACAGACTCAACAATTGACGCCATCGATGAGAATTAGACTTTTTGATGTGTTTATGGCCGGATCTTTTGGTTTATGTGTCATTTTCAAGGTTTATTTTAACATTAAACTAAAAAATAAACACGTTTTCCTTATAATGTCATTATTCTACCCTGATGGAAGTATCTGCTTGATTTAACAGCTTTGATCTATTTATTCTTTTGCTTTGACCGCAACACACTACACTCAAGAACATGTTCCAAAGCCTCATTTATTTATGGAACAGATACAATTTCTCATGAAATTTAAATGTAAAATTTTTAAATTTTAAACAAAATTCAAATAAAACTGCTTACAAAGACATAGAGCCATGTAAATTTTCATAAGCGGCTAACTGTAGATGCATTTCACTGCACTTGCATTTCCGAACACAGACAGTATCCTAATCACCTACACATTTCCCGTCTGCTGAGGCTAGAATTAATATAAATATCGATTGATTTTCAAAGGATTTAATTTATCATCATATCTTAGAATCCGAAAATTATCCTCGATTCTCAATAAAATCCTTGAGGCAAATATCTGCAAAAAAAAAAAATACATTCCAGAGCCGGGTCTTAAAACGTATATTAGAAAAGAAACGCAGAAGGGATCGCCACTGTTGAACAAAAAAAAACATTCAATTTCACCAAGCTCCCACTCCTAAGGGGAGAAAATCGCAAACGCAATTTTAACTTTTCCAAAATCGACCATATCGTATCACGAACGCTACAATTTTTACCCTGCTACTATAATTTTGGTATCATTTGACGGGAAATTTCAGAATACGACACTTTTTTGCTTTAATTTTTCAGGACCTTGACATGAATTCATGAGGATCTCCGAGATTGTAAAACGATGGATGCTGACATTCCCAGTAAACGCTTTTCATTGATTTACATTAGTACAAAATATTCCATTGAAGTACTAGGTTCCGAGGCTCAACCAACCAGATTAGATTAGATCTCAAGCTTGAGATCTAATCTTTCCTTGCCAGTATCGCCGTCAACGTTCTACAGCCTATAATGGTCCTTAGCCTTTGCAAAGCCGCCCCTCCATGGAAATTCGACCAAAATAAAGAAAATTTGTGACTCCAATTTTCTTCAAATTTTATCACATGTAATTTTGTAGCCTAAAATTACTCAATTTTAAAAAATTCGCAGGCACTACAATTGTTGTCTTAACGCTGTGATATATTCCTCATTTTAAAGGTCCAGCCTATCATTTCAAAATATCAAAAGGGACATTTCAGCTTAAAGGATTCAAAGAATATCGAAGAATGTCTGCATCCTTGAATCATTGTTTTTATCCTCAGAACGCATGTTCGAGTTTATTTTGATGTATTAGTTCAGCAATTCTATTGGCTTCTGGGCACTGGAGAATTAATCGCCTGTAGAAATACCTACAAAAATTTGATAGTAACGTAACATATACGGCAACGCTGTTATATCAAAAGCTACAACCTGCTGGGACCAAAAACTATGTTTTATTATCCGCCAGATGAAAGTGAATCGCAAGGGGGAGTTATTCAAGAATATATTCATGAAAATTAACGAGTTTGATAAAAACAAGCAAATTTTTACCCAAAATCCCAAGAAAAGGCGGCAGGAAAATCGGTACTCCAGGAAAACTTATAACCGGTACATCCTGAACGTAATTTAGCACTCCTTGTGCTCGTTCCATGATTCCCATGTGGTTCCGCGGACTAAAAACCAAATTTTATTACTGGCAGTTTTTTTCCTGTTTCCGATCTGAATAAGGATCTACCAACGGTAAAAGGCTACCAGACTATCCTCCAAAAGACTTCCCTGTTACGCTGAAAATTTTGCCATTTTAAAATTTTAAAGAATTGTTTGCCACATGACACCGAGTTAGGCGTCTACTTCTGCGCAAGTTGGCGGCTTTAGCTTTCAACCGAAGAGAACGGACAGTGTTGAGAAAATCTTCTCCCTTTGCATTAATCGGTGGAATCATTTTCTCATGAAAAGTTCCACATGCCATTTGAATATATCATCGAATGCTGGGCTAAGTTAAGATTCAAATTGACCCGACTGGTGTTGAGATGTTCCCACTCCCTAGACGCTTAGCAAAACACGCAAACTGGGATTTGAGTTCGAAGAATTGCCGAGATTGCTTGAAAATAATACTCCGTGTGGAGCATCCTTGCCATTCCACACACCTCAACCCACGAGGTGATTTCGGTTATCAATTTTGGCTCGTAAGCCCGAATCTCTGGAATACTCTGGAATCCAAATAGATGGACCAGCTTATTGGATTACGCCCTTTCAGCGAGCAGCGTAGTGCATTAACATGGCGTTGTCAGTGAAAGCGTAAAGAGCGTGGTTCCGTATCTACTAGTATAAAATTTGTAACATCTTCACTTGAAAAAGATTCACTAAAGAGGATCATGTTTTCCCAATCTTATGCATGGGACAAGAAATATCCTTGCCTACTGATGTGCATAGTTAGGCTGTAATGTAATCCATTTGAGCCCTTTGCAAATACATTTTGGTTAGAGCTAAAACACAACATTCTGAAATCCCGAAAATAAGCAATGGCCCGAAGGGTAATTTGTCAGGGATGATTTGTGCAGCTGAAATTTATTGATTTCAATATTTATATATTGATAAGTTAACAAACTATTTAGCCTTTTTGTCATTTTTCGATTGAATAATTCTTTTATTTAAAATGGATTTTTTTAAGTAGATATTGTCCATTATTATCTATGACCTTTTGTCATTTTTTGGGTAGAGTGATTATTCCATCTGTGTAGAACTTCTCTGGTTTACCGGTGAAAAACTTGGCCAAGTGATTTGCACAGTCCCTTTTTGTAGCGAGTTTCCTTTCATCAAAAAAATTTTGCAGAGACCGAAACAAATGGTAGTCTAATGGTGCAAGATCTGGACTATAGTGTGGATGCATCAAAACTTCCCAGCTAAGCTCTGTCAATTTTCGCCGCGTCAAAAGTTTGTGTGGTCTGGCATTGTCATGATGGAAGACAACGCACTTTCTATTAATCAATTCCTGCCAGTTTTTTGGAATTGCTTGTTGCAATCTTGTTAATTGCTGACAGTACAGAGCCGAATTGAGTGTTTGATCAGGTTCTAGCACCTCATGATAAACGATTCCCTTCCAATCCCACCATACACACAGCTTAACCTTATTTCGTGTCAATCCTGGCTTAGAAGTCGTTTGTGATGATTGAAACTTTTTCTCATGATCTTTTTCGAACAACATTCTGGTATCTTACCCATTTCTCATCACCCGTAATCATTTGCTTCAAAAACAACTCGATTTCGTTGCGTTTTATTAGCATTTCGCAAATGGAAATTTGGTCGATCTAATTTTTTTGGGCACTCAAACATCGAGCTTCTTTGTGTATCCAGCCTTACGCAAATGGTTCAAAACTGCTGGCGATAGATATTCAGTTCCTTAGCAATGTCATAGCTACTTATTCGTCGGTTTTCTTCAATTTTTTGTAAGATTTCATCGACTTTTTCAGTGATTGGTCGACCTGGGCGAGGTGCATCTTTGACATCAAAATTTCCCAAACAAAAGCGAGTGAACCATCTCTTAGCTGTGGTTTTTTGATAAAGTATTTTGACCGTAGACACTACAAATTTTTTCACGAGCCTGCGATGCATTCTCACCTTGATCACAGTGATATTGTAAAAATAACGATTTTTTTCAGAAATTTCATTCATTTTTAAATGAATACAACTTTTGACACGAATGACAAAATATTAAACTACGCAAATGAAAATTATAGACTGGAATGTCGCCTTTCAAACGCATGTCAGTTTGACTCAATCTGATTAGTATTGCCCGATATATGACAACGAACACCATCTAGTAACAAAAAAGGCTCAATACTTTTTAGACTATTCAATATAATTTCACGACACTATAACAATAGCTGCAGCAAAAATTTCAAAAATAAAGCCCAACGTTTCTCCTTTGGCACATAGTTAAAAGGCTTCGATTGAAGTCATCCATGTCGTCCCGCACCCAGGTCAACCTCTACCAACACAGGCCATTCGAGTGTGCAGAGTAAAAGGACAAGTGCGAAAATAATGATAGCAACCCCTTGCTGAGTGCTAAGCCATAAATCGCGCAAGTGGTCATAGACCGTCCAATCGCAATACTACGCATGAAATGCATTCTATTGAGTCGAAGGTGAAATAAATAAAAGTGATCAAGGAACAATAGGCTCCACACCGAGCAGTGAAAAGTGGCCTAAGAGGTTTTTCTCGCTAAACGTGAACTTCCCAACAAATGTTTGCCTCATCTAATGTTGCTATTAACTGGCAACTTGGCCAAATTTAATATGTTTCCATCGTTTAAAGGTTTTAATGTGTTGGAAGCTTGCAGAGATTTTATTTCCGAATGAAAATGAAAACGCGAAAAGGAAAAGTTCGATTTCGTAACCTCCTACACTATACTGAATGGATTGTTGGGATGGTAGTAGCTTGGGTGCAACAACAAAGACCGCATGCAGTTTTGTTTAGCGAAAATAGAGTACAATGCAATCAATATTAACTATGAAATGTGTTGTCGAACGAGTTTGTATTTATTGGCCAATTTAACAGATTTCGTTTCCTTAAAACGATGAAATTATTGCTAATGATAGCTGATGGTCAATTTTAAGCCGGATTGCCCACCAGTTAATATCTCTTTTTGGAACACGCTGGGTAGAATTCGCAATAATTTGAACAATCTGCTTTGGATAAAGATAAAGCTAGAAGTCTCAACGGCTACCCTCGCTGCACGGCCAAATGGAAAATTTACATGCAGTATTCCTCCTGACTCAGTTCAATATATGTTAAACCGAGCATGGGTACGGCAGTCGAGTGAACTGCTACCCCCAAGATAAATGTAGTAACGTCTTGAAAACAGAAGATTGGCGGTCTTCTAGACGTTTGTATGGACTCCGGGTCTCGAACCCCACAATCTCTTAGCTCTATAGCATGTATCCATCGCCATAGAAAGTTATGAGATATGGGCAATCTGAACATAAAATATGCCCATATGTGCTCGGGCTATGCATATGTGCTCAGCATGGAGGTTCATGAATAAAATATACGTTTATGCGTTTCAAAGACGCTTGCCTGCAATGTCCGATGCATCTGAATTTTACATTGCTTCACTTTGCTTATAATATTTCCTCTTCGAATCGTTTTTCACACTCGCAAAAGGGCTGCACTCTTCCAAACTAAGAAATTATCCTGAATATAGCGTGGCCCTATTTACTCAACCCTTTATCGGTGAGACGTTATTCACAAAAAATTAATTTTCAATTATTGGTTAACTAAAACAATTTAACACGTTTCTTCCTACCACGAGGCTGCGTATAAATGCTGAATTGAGAAAGATCACTGCAAGGCAATTTCGGAGCTGAAGTAAGCGATATCGTTTGGTTATCGCAAGCCTCCTTTAAACATCGTCTTGAAAAGTTCGCAACGTCAACGATTACGTTTGTTATTTATTACCCGTGGAACGTTATGCATGCTATTTCGTTTAAATTCATTAAAAATTTACTTTAGCTGCCTGACAGGATAACATTCCTTGGGAAGGAACGAGATGAATCGGTTGAATTTTTGCAAGTTGTATGCAAAAGATACACCGGAGTTGACGTAAAAGGAGATCGACATCACAATTGGGTGAGAGATCCCACATAAATTTCAGCAAAGTTGATTAAAGATATTTTCCAGAAAATTCTAAGGGCAACATAAATTACAGAAAAAATAAATAACAACAAAGGACTGACATTATTCAGAACGCCGGGCAAAAGTAAGCCAAAATAAAAATGCCTCATTTATAACAATGTATGCGTGCGTTTAGCAAGTTATTTTGTTCTTAAAAGTAAGTTAGGCATTTCAGCCATGTCGAAAATTGCTCTTTGCACCAAATAATTTGCGGGTTTATTCCTAAAGTCTTCACCAAATTATTACAAATAATAATTGAACAATGCAAAAGTGCTGAAATATAAGAATATTTATTTTTCCAATTTATTTGATCCAATTAATATTGACGTTCGTACTTAGAACCGTCTCTTTTTCCTTGCCATATATTTGTATACCTGACGTGTTGATCTATCCCAAGAACTTATTCCCAAAGGACATACTACAATTGCTTCGCATTGAGGATTTACAAATTTTATATTGGTAGATATGGAGATTTACGAACAATGCTATCCTTATGCAACACTAGCCAAAACTGAAAGACTGTAATCCAATAAGCTGGTCCATCAATATAGATTGGGACTTACGATACAACCGTGATACCTGAATTTACCTCCAGGGTTGAGTTCTGTCGAACAAATGGCTAGGATCCTCCGCACGGTAGTAGCGAGTAAGCATTCTCCAATATTTTAATCCGCTATACGTTAATTCTCCTAATAAAAGTTCGTAGCAAACTACTTCGCTCGTTAAATAACAAACGATTATAAAAGTTTGGCTTAAACCTATCAACAAAATAAGGTACAATGTGGCTTCCATTTTAGGACACCTCCATACATCATTCTGAACGTAGAGGTTGACGATATTTGGCGACATAGACTCTCTTAAATGACGCCTATAATAGTTTCGGCCTATTGACAGCCTTCCCCTCTCGAAAAACCTCAGTAGCAAGTTACTATCTCCATCAATTTGCGTTGTCTGTGAAAATCTTCCTCGGAATCCACTACAAATGGTTATGATGTCCCAATACTTACTATTAAAACCTATAAACTCCGTCTTTTTTATGACAAGAACTAAGATTCGTCGACTTATAACTTTGTTATAAAGTCCCAGTTGTTACGTGGTCCGATGTTTAGGCGGCATAAAAACAAACAAAAAATAACAGACAAATAAATAAAGTAGAACGAAGAATTAAATTAAAATTAAAACATTTATAGTTAGATTCACGTATTAAGTAATTTTCAGTTAATTAATATTAGTAACAAACAAAAAAATGAATAAAAACAGTCTCAGTAAAAATAAAATATCAGAAAAAAGTCTCAGAAAAAAATATTTCCAGCAGAACAAAAAAAATTCTTGGAAGTTATTTTAGCAGAAATTTTTCCACTGATATGATTCACCTGTTTGTTGTGTACATATCCCTATAAAAATAATAGAAATTGTGAGTCAAGAGAAGTATCAAGTAATGATGGATAGAAGATGGAAAATAAAGTATAGAAATTCAGTATCAAGTAATGGAAAATAAAGAATATGAATTTTGAGTTTAATTATTGAAGAGAACACAGAGAATCAGGAAGTACTATCAGCTGTTTGAAGTGTGTAGGCCTAGAAGTCCTCGAGTCGCAAAATCGTTGAATCACAAATCCCAAGAGAACATTAAGATCGAGTCCAAGGAGGTAGTAATCAGGCAGCAGAGGTGTTCAGGACGCAGCGCAGCTGAATGCATTGAAGTCCCGAAACCAAGCTGAGGTGGAGATTCGTGCTAGAGGAAGCAGTGGTGGTCAGAGGTAGCGCAGCAGAAGCAAGTGAAGAATTTAAAGCAAGCTAAGATGGAGATTCGTGTTGGAGGAAGCAGAGGTGGTCAGAATCACCGCAGCACAATTCACTTAAATTAAATATTTTATATTTTCTTTCTTTCTATTTTCCTAAAAGTAAATTCTTTCGGTCGCCATTATCGGCCTTTGTATTTTCAAATAACCTTGCCTATCTAACATTGTTTCTTTCTTTCGCTGCTGGTATGACCTATCAGTTGCCCAATTATTATTTCATTATTATTAATTATATATAAATGTTTTTTTTTTTTTTCAAAATACATCACACAGTTTAGATTGAGGATACTAGTTGATAACGCTATTGTAAAGTTGACTAGAAATGACGCTATCGTAAAGGCTGTGAAGAATGAAGTACTACCGTAATACACCAATAACGATCCCAACAATTGTACTAAAGTTGGAAACTTATCAGAAGAATTAAGTTTGAAAATTAGAATTCGTATTAGAAGATATTCTCAGGGCGGACGGCGGCAAACGGGCCATAAGGAAACTGCATATAGAAGCATCTGTTAAGTTTCACTTACATATGACATCCCAGTTTTATTCTTTTTACGAACCGTCGAGGGACCGTCATAACGCCCATTCACATAAGGTTCGGAACAGAGAGCGAAATCCTTACAACAACACTCAACCAATTGCTACTTGAGATGCATTGTAAGCGATCTCAACAACGATTTTGACAAATGAAAAGGGTAGACTATCCGTATTGGTTGTAGCTGTCACTCCAATCGTTTTTGCATATCCTGGATCGAAATGGGGTTTTAAGTATTGTAAGCACTGGTTATTGTGCTAATTGTAAAGCACTGGTTCTACCACAGCTACAGTTCTCATCATCAATATTTCCTTATCCTTATAGTAATAATCGGGAATGACTCCTATTTGTCAGGCGGTCAAACAAAAGTTTGGGTCTAACATGTTAGGGTGCTATCATGTAAGGTTTGACCTTGTTGGGGAAATTTGTTAAGGAAGCTCTAACCTCCATGTAATTTTGATAGTCCTTATCTGTGCTATGAATATCTTATCTTGGATTTCATGGAAACTAATAAAGGGGGGCATTTTCATGTGAAAAATAGGAAAAGTTTCAAGGAACTTTTGCAAAACTATATGAGAGCTAGTTAAGCTGTACGACTTGATACTCCATCGTACAGCTTGAGAACACAATATTCTTCTTCAAGCTTCGAATAATGCGCTGACACATTATCCTGGTGAAGCCACCCACCGCCTGACCAAAAATATGGCCATTGCGTTTTTACTGCATCACACAATCTGGTCAATACTTCAACGTAGTATTCTCTAGTGATTGGTTAACGTCTCTGAGTAAGTTTGCTGGTCTGCAAATCCATTCACATACAAAGAAAACAATGGACATCATGTTTACTTTACTCCTATTTTAACGTGATTTTTTTACCTTTTCGACCTATCAGGATACTTCCTGTGTGAAGATTTTTGACTTGCCTTACACTTATGATTCATCGCTAGCTCTAGTCTTCCTAAGTATATTATTGTTACAGGGAACCATTTTCAATTTGTCTTGCGCAAATTCACACCGAACACTCCTCTGTTCTACTTCAGCAGTTATAGAATGACTTTCGAACACACGCGAGTCATTCGCAAATTGTTGGTTTAAATTCTCCGAACCGAAGCTTTCGGTATTTCAAGATCGCTTTTTCGTTCGCCTAGTCAAACGATATATCTCCCTCTATCACAAATCATACACTCTCGACTTTTTTTGACATTATTGCGCTCGAATGTCAACCAGAGCGAAGCTCACTGCTATATGACGTGCGGCCATCTTTAAATGACTTGCACCACGCTTTTATACTTGCTTTGCCTTGCTTCTCTTCAAAGGCCTTAATCATCATATCAATTGATTCCCAGGTAGTCCTTCCAAGATTTCAGCAATACATGATGCGAAAACCGAAAAAAACCATTAAACTAAAACCTGTGAAATCGAAAATCTGGGGCACCCAGGGAATTCCTGGAGAGTTGTAGTTTATATTGATAAATAGAAGCCGACGCTCAAACGTTGCTTCACCGGGATATAAAGATACGCTCGATACTTTTGGATTAAAACTCGTAAATTAAAGCATTTTTTCGTATAAACTTAGTCATTTACTATGTTTTGAGATGGGAAATTCGACAATTTAGTAACCTTCCTTAGCAATGTTTCCAGCTACACGTTTACCGTGTAATGCATTCTTATTGATCAGAACATATAAACCTACGCAGATTCGCGAATTTACCAAAAATGACATAGAATGCAATGTCTAACCTTTGTGAAGTTGCTGGATTTCGGGAGTAAATAAGCACTTTTTATTAAAGGAAAAATGAATGGTAAATATGCCTCTTTTTGACCAAATCATATATCGCCAAGGTAAGGATACCCAAAGTATATTCATTGGGAGGTCTTAAGGGTGGAGACCAGAGCAGATGAAATCAAGTAAATGCTGGTCTGACTCTGTTGTCAAAGACTGTCATCGCTCCTTAGATTTCAAAATTGATGGACGCGGATAATGCACCAAGACAATTGGAGGTCCATGTTGCAGGAAATGCAGGGCCGAGAGAGGCTGTAGTGCTACAAAGAAGAAGAAGTATTCAAATATTTATACGGAACTTGAACCTGAAATTTCGAGTACCCTAAATTCTATTTTATCAAGAGTACAAATTTTCGACAATTTTACATTAAAATTGCAATAAACCATAATAACAATGGAAGTTACGTCGACTAATATACCATCAAAAAGTGTTCAACAAACTCCAATGATGATTGAATTCTAGTATTATCTAGGACTCGTATATAGCAGTAATATGTTTAATATTGCGGCAAATAATGCAGACATTGTTCATGCAAAATTTCAAATTTCTGAACGAATGAGTCCGCAAATTTTGACTACGCTTCGATTCTATTGGTAGGCAAGGGCGGCTCAAGCGTCAGATGATCCTGAAAGCGACGACTAGCCGGTGATTTCATTTCTGTGATAGGAAGGTGAACGCTTTACGTCCTGTCTGTGGGACTCTCAGAGGAATAATGGTTCTTTACTAGTTACTAAACACTTCCCTTGTCAACCTAAGATCCTAGGCTGAAGCCATTTTGAAGCCTTGGTTTGGGCTGGACCTCGTATTCCTTTGCATTCAACTTCGATGGAAGCTGCAAGAAAAGAAAAGGAGAAAGGAAAAATCTCAGTTCCCAAAGGAAACATCGGGAAGAAAGAGGCTGGTGTATTGGAGAATAGATCCCTCCATCGCTAACGCTTCTGACGTTCAAATATGCCTCTTTTAAGTTTCAGGACTGCTCAAGCATTGTGTTTCATACGACTCCATTTCTCAATTGTTGTCAGCATTTCTCCGTCTGTAGTTTCTAGGTAGGGTTCCCAAACTTCGCTGAATATGTCAACACCAAACTTAGTCCATCTTTTGCAGGGAAAAACCGTGTTCGTCAAAAAGGAACAAAAAAATTGCAGAAAGAAATGTTGCGTTTATGTAAAGCTCGCTGATATTATAAGAACTCAAAGAATTGTTTCTCGAAATACCACGGCTGAATTTATAGCTTATTGATATCATACATTATATTAGAAAACTTAGAAAACATGTTACTTGTTACATGTTTCTTTCTATAGAATACAGATTAAAGCTCTACAATTTTCTGGATCAAAAATTAACCTACGAAAACATTACCATATATTTAGGTAAAGTGTTTACCCTGTTCAACTAGAGAGATGCATATATTTCTCCATATTTGTTTTTTTTTTTTTTCAACATATGCTCCTTGGACTGCCCTAACATATGTAACCCAAATGGAGTCGGAGGTAACTTGATAGCAGAAGATGATGGATATCAAAACAGTTCAGAAGATCTCGATCTGTGTCAAGCAAAGAGTGCAGAGAGGATTCAAGCTTTCATAAGAATTCAAGCCGATCTGTTTCATCTGTGCTGAAAGATGGATTTTGGAGTCAGATTAAGAGAAAAAAGGAAAGGTCAAAAAGGACTAAGCCGAACTCATATGATCAGCAAAAATGAGAATAATTTACAGATAGTACAGATACAAAATGAACATCAATTGGGGTTTAAATTTGTGACTTTCGATTGAAAACCACAGGGAGGAAAAGCACTATCCTTTTCGTTTAGAGAAATTTTATTTGTGCATTATGAAGCTTATCTGCGACACCTACAGGGATTATAGAAAATTAAGTTTTCTAGGTATTCTAGATATTTTTGCAGTATTCCTGAGGCAGAGCTAAAAAGTTAAGTATTGTATGAATTGACTTATTTTTAAAACTACTGCAAACTCTACAATTGCACGGAATAATACTTGAGGCAATGAAATAAACAGTTTCTATGACCTATAAACTAAAATCAAATTCAAAATTCTAAACATTTTCCATCAACTGAGCTTGAAAGCCCTGAAATCTTTGAAACGCCCCACATTGGATTTTCCTCTTCGGGCCACTTTTTGGCCTGGCTTGCTTGCAAAAACAAAATTTCAAAAAAAATACAGCCTCAATCCAAATTTTTATTGGCCACTTTTAGTCTTTAAACAGCTTATAAATTAATTAAAATCATTCGCGATAACATCTTTCGATAAAAACCACATGAAAACCCACCTTATCAATAACAACAAGCGTTTTTCCTTTCAACTTTTTGTTTTTAAATCTTTTGCATAAATTAAATTAGTTTGTCATGATCATATTTGACTTCCAATATTGTTATCTGGCAATCATCTTAACAATGCACACATTTATAGAAACTCGTGTTAATTTGTTAATCAAATTAGGCGAACTTGTAAATTTAATTTAATTAGATTCAATAACGAAATAAAAACGTGTTTCCCGAACCAATAAATCAATTATCATGTTTTTATTTATAGAGTTTTTATCAGTTTCCGGTTGTATGTTGCAGGTTTAGTGAAATTTATATTTTTGTGAGGTTTCCTTTCTCTGTTTGAGTAATAGCCAAATCAATCTTTTGATATCCAACATTGATATCTTTTAAGACCTTTCAAAGAAATAACATAGTTCATATGTGTAACGGTTTTTGCGTCTACCCTTCCCAAAGCAGAACTAGGACCATAAAATAATTACTGGTGCATCCCGTACACCCTAAGAGATGGACTTTTGTAGGATGGTCGGCACCAAACATTTCCCTCTCCCGCACCAAAGCTAAGCAGAAAATGGATACCCGATTATCGCTATAGTTTCGAAAGAAAAGCACTCTTAGCCATAAGAATGCGAAAACAAAGATGAAAAATGGAAAGATATCATGGAAGAAAATTATAATCAACGAAATCATCCATAAACCTGGCAAAGCAAACATCGTAGCAGACGCACTTTCAAATGCAACCACAAGAATCTCGCGGTCCATTGTGAAGGTCCAGGTCCATCCTGAGAAGCCATTTATAGCGATGGAAGACTTTGGCTTAAAATCTTATAACCATGGTAGGAGTTCCAATCAATGAGTACTGGAAGTAAGACTACTTAAAATAACTCACACTTCGGAAGGACAACATGATGAGAGAATAATTATATTTACGAATAACCATGTTGCAAATGAAACGAGCTTTTTACAATAGAGAGCTTTGAGATTAACCAAAATGGTAGAGTGAAAGGATCGCAATGGCTATCAACCTGGGCTCCAACGTAGGTTAGAATAATTATAATTTATTATCATAAATAAATGCAATATTTTAACATTAGTATTCGTGTCTTTTTTTTTTGTTTCAATAATATTTCAAAGAGAAATGTGTTGAGGAGTTTTGGAATCATGAATTTTTTGTATAAACAGATAAACAAATCTTCAGGTCAACTTACGCATTTTAATTTATGGACAGGACAATTGGTAACTTGAACTCGAATTTAAGCCTGCCTTTGTATCTATCAAAAGTAATTAGATCTTCCGGTCTTCTTAGATCGCCTTTTTACAACAATTTTGTTATGGTATTCAAATGAAAACATCTTAAGTCAATGGAACTATAAAAATTCCTTCGACCACAATTTTTTCATAACAAAAAATAATTACAACATGGACAATCCACGCGAATTGTTTCCAAGCATATTGGATAAGCAATTTAAATTGCCTTGCCAACCTTATAGGAAGCAATTGCCATAAAATAGACGTAGATAAGGCTGAAGATGTTCTTGGGTTGGGTTAATTTTCACCATACACAGTCAATATAAAATTGTTAATGTACTAAACGTTTTAGTACGATGGGAATAATTGTCCATGGTATGAGTACATTAACTTTTAACTGATATGTTGGCGTTCCCTCAAGCCAAGAAGTGCGGATTCGTTCCCATCGTTTTACTACTAGTTCTTTTTTTTATTTTTTTGTTTTTATTTTAGGAATGGTGTATGCTTAGGAGATAGATAATGTCTGGTAGTGTTTCCCATACAAAGTAATATAGTAAAGTTGAGAGTATAAAATTTGCTTAATTTAGATTTTATTAAGCTAGCGCGTTGACAAAAACATGATCGTAAAATTAAAGGTTTTTGTTCAGTGATAGGTTTGAATTTCATTAGTTGAACGAAACGGCCTTGAAAATTTATCAGCTTGGTTTGGATTGGAAGCAAAGAAGTCTACAAATTTGGTGTTTTTTGAAGATACTCATTGCAAATAAAAGGAAGACATACTAAGCGCCTGCCTACCAAGTCGTGCAGTGATTTCATGCCATTATATTATTATGCCGATCTACTTACAAGATAGCCTTCATCCAAGTTCTGAATTTGAATGAGCCTGTGAACAATTAAGAATAAATTTAGTCCACAAGACATAATTGTTGCAAATCGTTTTCATTATTGTAAATTGTATAGCAGAAATACCAGAAAACTATCAAGAACCAGAAGATGACAAAAGAAAAATTGATAAATCGTCATTTTTGGGTTTGAGCTATGCATAAAATTCCATTTTTTCTGTAGTCCTCGAATCCTCGATTTTGATTCATTTATATAATCATCTGAATATCACTCATCAAATCTACCCTATACAACCCTTTTTGTGTGCCAAAATTTATTATCTTTGAAAATTTTTAACCGATTAACGATTGCATGAGCCAGAATTCTGCACTGTTTTAGATTTGTTTCATCTTGGAACCAAATTCTCAAAATTTTTCAAACCATATTACACTTTGTTATACAATCCACCTTCTTGGCTCTTCTTTCGCAAATAGATCAAGGCTTTTCAAACAAAATTAAATCAGGAGAGTTCCCTGTACTTATTGTATGTACTTGAAAACCATGTCATATGAAACAGTGCTTCACATTTCTTGATACGCAGCAAGGTTCTAAGTCTTGCTGGTAAATGCCAGGACCAAATGGATACAGATTGTGAAGCAACTGAATAACTCTTGTATGGAATAAAACAATACTTCTACATATTTCTCGCCATTCACTGTCCAATCTAGAGTTGCAAGTAGCAGATGGTATAATGTATAAATGTTTAAATGTACAACTCCAAGTCCGTCATAATAGGAGCAAGCCGAGGACATTTTCTTTTGGGGGTGTTGCTCAAACTGACGAAACTAGAGATATTTTCATATGCGGTCACGCATACATGTCGTTCTTTTACTCCGTACACAAGAAAACGACTTTCCTCTCAGAATAAAATATTTCTCCAATCATTTGTAGTCCGGTGTTTGCATTGCTTTTTCTTTTCTTCAGTTCAATTTCTTCAGTTTCAGTTTTTCTTTCACTCTTTCACAGCCGTTGTTTCTTCAATAGTTGTGTGGTTAGCATCCACTTTCCATTAAATGATGAATGTTGATTCATGAATGACAGTTTGTCTATGGCTGCTTTCTAGTGCTATATCTTAACATCAAAACTGCGCCTAAAAGGAACAACCCTCCTTCCTGGCGAGATCGACCATGAATATCTTTTCAACTTCACAACTATGATCGCAGCACTTCGACTCACCCAAAATTTACTCTATACTTTTTTTTGAATTAGGGAAGTATTCACCTTAAAGGTGACATTAACTTGTATCATTCACGTCACAAAGTTCATCGTAACATTTGGAAATAAACTAGAGTCCTTTTTGCTCAAACTTATAGTATAATCACGGCCAAACTTCACGGAAGAAGTATGCCTGCGAACACAGAAATTGTCCATCATTTTCCAAGTTTGTACGAAAAGATTATAATATATGAGATAAATCATCTCAGATAAAGCATCTCAGATGATTTATCTCATATAGGCATGCCAAAACCAATGTTTGAAATGTCATGAAGAAACTGAATTTTGACAACTAGACTCTATTAATATGCACTAAGGTATAAAAGTCGCTGAGAGTAAGATCTGCAAAATGTGGTGAGCTCTTATGCAATTCACAACCCATTTCTCAAATTGCATTTGACCCCACTCCCTTTTTGTGTGCTAGTGCTAGTTTTGTTGCTCTGACAGACCTCTAGCTCAATGCATTCCCCGCTTTTCTTTCCTGGCAGCTTCCCACAGTCCGCTGGTATGTTCCAAGTAAGATAAGCATCTGAAAATGACTTTTACTTCGACAGAACCACCAATCAGAATTGTTTGGGTATGTCAAAAATCCAACGCCAGGGCGTTTTACGGTAAGGTTATAACTTACAACATCCTAACAACTACGAATTTCATTGGCGGCTCTGAAGATGGTTTTTGCATAGACAAATACTGTCTGCTTTCTTTCAAAATCGAATCTGTCAGCCCTCATTCACCCAGATTGTGTCCGGGGCTCTAAAACATCCCGAAAATCCAGGAAAGTAACTCAGTAGAAATCAAGATTCACGTTTGAAATGTTAACTCTTTTCTTCTTTTTCCCAGCAATCAATCCAGCTCTGGAGACGCAAAATACCGACTTCTTCTATACCGAGCTTCTTCGATACCGAGTTTTTCGATAAGGATGCTTGGAAACATAACATCGGGATTACTGTGACATCAACTAACTTTTGTACATTTTTTGGTAAAGTCTCCCACAGCCTCGAATTTCTTTTCATTCATTTGTCAGGAATTTTATCAAAATTCTACTAATATTTCTGCATAAATAGAATATCTGCAAACGCGTTCAGTCATAAAATAAACTGTTTCGTTACCGCTTGTAATCCAGAAATACCTCTCCCACTCTTGGTCGAGGCAGCTTAACCGCAGAACTCATCCACGACCTAAGTGCTAAAAAGCAGTCACACGTCGGTGGGGCATAACGAAGTAAGGACGAAGCGTATACCATGCGTATACCATTTGATAAACGAAATGAGCTTTACAAGATAGAGAGCTTAGAAATTGACTGCATAGGTTAGCTGACAGTTCGAGATTGCAAACGTTCTGAGCGTCAATGTATGGGATAATGATCTTTTCGGAGTAAAATTATGTGTGAATATTAGTTGTACCTTTCTGAGTCTTCGTGGTAGTGTAGTGCTTAGAAAAAGTTATGCTTATAAAGATAATTACACTCGGAAAATTTAAGCAGAATACCATTGGGTTGGAAGGTTTTTCAAAGTTTTAGTACTTGTTAGTTGTTGCGGAATGGTTGGAACCTTTCAGGACTTTACTGTGCGGGAGAATAATTTTTCCAGTGAGGGTCACTGGAAAAATGTCAGTCATATGTCTATATATCAGTCAATATGTATGGACACATGTTCTAAGAGAATATTATGTCGCATCCCATCGCACCTTTGACTCTATATCCTATCTACTAGTAGGTTTCCTTACAAATTTCAAAGCATCTAGAAAATTGTAATCAAATCCTTTCAAATTAAAAAAAAAACTGTTAGTGCTCGTTAGTAGTTACCCTGTCACTCAGTTTTCCTTTTAGTCTCATGTATACATAAGTAAGCCAACACGACGACGGCCTGAGTGGTCACTAGTTCGATTGCGGTAGGCAGTTTTTCAAGAAGTTTTCCGATAGGCTTAACGAAATTGCTCAATTTTTTAGACTACAGGCCGGCAGAGATTTCTTCAAGCTTTATCAATGAGTCCCCATGTGCAGACCGAGGAACGATTTTATTCGCTTGAAGGACTTGCTTTTAACCTTGATAATTTTAATATTCTTTGGGTTGAAGGGTCCGACATCTTCTCAAAGAACAAATGAACTGGTTAACGCACAAAAGAACTATTAAGTGTCATATTCAGAAGTTACAAGCTTATTTTTTGAATTTGAAAACTTCTGTACGCTTGCAAAAATTGTTTTTTTTTTTTATAGGCTAGAGACCAGAAAGAACTCTGGGGAGAAGTCTTCATGAGTGCCGGAGTGCAGGCGGAGGAATGATTTTTTTATTGTATTCTTCCGATGTATGGACTACGATTTTTTCAAATTCAAACTTAAAGAATTCTACAAACTGAAATGTTTAGCAGTGTGCAGACAGCAGAGTGCAAAACTGCATGCGTGTTTTAGTAGCAAAAAGGATAAAGACTTCATGCGTCTTACACATGTAAACCGAAAAACGTACCATGCGTACGACCACAGAGAAAAGATAGCTCAGTAAGAATTTCTTCACCTTGGGTGCTCTGTTTTACCACATCATTCTTACTCCCGGGGTCTCGCCCCGAAAGACTACCACTTATTATGTTTTTTAAAAACTATTTGAATAAATAATTCAATTCCTTAACTTCTGAAGAGCAACTCAGGCATGCTGTCAAAAACTTTAGTCCAAACCTACTACATTTTACAAAGAAGGAAGTGACAGACTATCAGGAAGATGAGAGCAGATTATAGATAAAAGTGGTCAATAGATGATAACCCAATAAAATGTTGATGTTTCTTTGGAGAAAAAGAAATATCTGATAAAAAAAGGAACTGACTTATGGCATTATAACTTTACAACTTTTGTGGTTTAAAAATATGTTTATGCATCAATTGTATTTGATTTGCATGAACACTTTTGACCATCTCGTAGTAGGTTACGATACACTGTAGCTACAACCAACGCTCAAACTTCGATCAGACTCCTGATATAACAATTTTCAACCAACACATGTGAGATTTTATTTGAATTGGTGAAATATCCCCCATTTTGCGTAAAGCAAAAATATCGCCTGAATAACGCAATACAAATATAAATCGACTTCTGCTTTTTCTGTCTCTTTCTCGAACTCGCGAAGAGAACTCGCTCGATAGTGTTAACGCTGTATTTACTTACGCTTTGGTTTGGGTGCAATATTAAGGGAATGTTGTGAAAAAAATTGAAAATACAATTCTTCTCGATTTATCATTGCATCATTGATGCAGGAAATCCTTCATTTTGTTGTGGCCAACAGAGCTGGAATTCGATCAAGTGACTATCGCGGAACCAAAATAGCTAAATAAATGCAAATGGGACACTCTTACAAGACCTAGACTGAGGGCATACAACCGATCATCCTACCTGCTGGTACGTTTGATTGAAAAAGATCCAATACACTCGGTATTTCTGTCGTGAAACTAATAATCATTGATTGCTAGTTTGAAACAAAGAAATAATAAAACCAAAATGAATTCCAATAAGTCCATTCACGAGCGCTCCATCATGAAATCTACCTTAGACTAAATCTAAGGTCACTAAACCAACCAATTCAACTCATCAACAACAAAAATATACAAAATCCAAATGAAAAATTCACTGATTCAGCGAAATCCAATTACAAAAGGGTCCCAAACAAAAACCGATTTGTTTCATCGTCCAATCATAAATTCAATTTATCGAAACGCATTAATCATCGAATCGAAACGTCAACCCTGCAATATCAAATAAATCACTAAATTAAAATTTCAAAGGTCCATAGAGATAAAAATACAAACATCCGAAAAGATAAATTACTGAAACTCGGCGAAAAAAAAGTTTATATAAAATGTCCAAGCCCATCTTGAATTCAACCTCCAAACTTTACCTTGCGCGGTCAGTTTAGTCCAGGCAACATTCCGAAGATATCGCGGAAAATCTTCTTTGGTCGATGCGCGGCTTCCCTAAGACACAGCATGGAATGTCTTGCTATCCGCCTTGCAGATTGCATGATGATTGACCGCAAAGGCCGAATCGGTCACAATTTGGTAATCGCAATGACCAGTAGCATTTTCGGACTTGGCTTACCCATTTATCTCTATCATCGGAAATATTTAAGTGCTGGCTTTCTGTTGGACTTAATCCTATCATATGCAGATCAGACGAAAGGTGGGCTTTCCCGAATGGGGATCCCAAAGCAAAAGGTTTTGTTTTCGAATATATATTACATACCCATCGGAATACTGAAATCCTCGAAAATTGAAGCAATCTCGGACCTTCTGATTCCATATTTAGCCGCACCAAACAATTTATGGGTCAAAAGCCATTAAAGATCGATTAAATTAACTCATGAACTATCTGCTGTTTTTCTTCTTTTTCTTTAACTTTCTAATTACGGAAAATATTGCACGAGGATTTTATTTTGGCCACGAATTTGAAATTATTGTCTAATGACTTGCCAATTTCGCTTGATCATTGTTTTGATTCTGCATGTTACAGCAACCCACTAGGATCAAAATCTTTGTGTTCATAAGCAATTTACGATACAGTTGACCCATTAACCTAATCACCTTCTTCTTTAACTGTGCCCAGAACAACTTGGATAGTGCACAAAGCCATAAGATACGTAATTCAGAGAACCCACCAGCAGATAATAAACTTAATTATATCATTCCCAAGACTGTAATTTAACACGTTTCTCATGTTTCCTTTGGCAGTCGAGGGAGGAGTCACAACACGTATCACATTCCGGTAGAGCCGTGTCTAACGCAACGCTAAACGCTCCCCTGTTCAGACCACATATGATCTGGGTACGATGTGTTAGATTCCGACACTTTATAAGGCTTAGATGGAAGTTTCACTTAAATTAAATATCTTACACCTATTAGGTGATACCTGTGACGAGATGATAGATTCTCACTGTGCCGCAGTAATAAGGGCAGAAGAAAAGCGTTTGTGTTTTCTAACGGCATCCTGTGTTCAGGAGGATATCTGCCAAAAAAATAGATTCACGCAACTAACAGATACAGATATGCCATACATTCACTCATCGTTCCCCGAAGTAATGGATGCCGAAAAGATCGCAAGTCATTTTTGATTATAGTTTTCATGTTTGACGTAATTTCATTTGAAAATTGGAATAGATCTCCCTCCTGTGAAAGATTCCGAAGGTGGTTGAGTCATGATTAAAACAATATCGAATATTGAACCGTTAGAATCTTCGTCGTTCATCACGAAATTAATTATTGCCTATGAAATCTAATTCCTCGAGAGCATGATAATTGAGGTCATTTCCCGGACAAGAAAAATTCAGTGATGAGAATCTAAGAAGAAAGAAAAACATTCCAAAGATCACATTCTGGGATAGGGTGATTGTCTGGAAGATGTTTAAACATTGATTCATCAAGCTGAGTATGTATCCTAATTAATTGAACTCAGTCGTGAACATGGACTCTATTCAAGGTCAAGAAATAACAAACACAACTTCTTTCTTTCAAAGAACAAGACCATGTTGGCCGAAGAAGTAAGAAATATACAGAAACAAATATTTGGTCATTGGGTCACGAATCTTAACAGTCAGCTAATGATTCTTTCAGACAAGAGGATCAATGAAAAGTCAAATCATATTTCATAAAATCTTTGGCTTTCTTCAGTGCTAAAGAAATGAAATACTTCTTTGAATGCTTGTTGTTAGGTGAATGCAATGTGTTTTACCACTCATTAATATTGGAAATTCAATTACTCATCAACTATTTAAACGAGTCTCATTCTCGCAACCTCGACTGTAAGGTGCATTGGTCCAAATAGGCAGTGATCGGAGGAGTCAGTAAGGATAACAATGACCAATCAAAACAGGACTGGATTTGCAACAGCTTTAAGTGAATTTGTCATTTTGGCTACTGAGAGTCTCAACTCTCAAAATTGACATTCAGATGGCCGTATTTCTGAAGTAAATACGACTCACATCGTAATCCTCACTCGCTGTCAGGATACACAGAAGTAAGACTGAAAGTTTCAAAATAACAAAATTTGAAACTCTTTATAGAACCTAATATTCGATAAATGTATGAATAGTTAGGAGTAAATAAGTAAAGTTGATAAAAGCTGTTGGAAGTCAAAGTCTATGAAAACGACCCTGCAGGAAAACCTGAGGGGCATCCGCTAAAATGTTTACATAACGACAACATGCAGCGAGTCCCGACGTCTACAGCTCCTGCGAAGGTACTGACCACATATATTGAAGGCTATTAGAATGACTATCAGCAACGAGGAAACATTAGCAGAGCTTATTTGAGGCGACCTTCGAAGTGCTTGTCCGTATAATAGACATGTGACTACCGTCAACAGGTTAGAAATTGTGAACATAATGTCTTCGGGTGGAGAAAAGTCCGTCGTGGATTTCAATACCACCGAAAAAAACAGTTGCATTGGGATGTCAAAATTCCTAAAAAAACATTGATTTAGTCAGAATCGTGTCTTGTTTTATCTTCCTGTTCATAAATGGTGTCTTCAACAAAACATGTCTCATAAGTCAAATAATCAATTTTCAATACTTTTCGGGGTACAGTTGGAGTAGAAAAGAATTTAACAAGATCATCGAATTTAAAAAAAGCATCGATGGACATTATTTACTTTTGAATTTTTTTTAAAATTTATATTCCCAAAATCATTGCTTTATTTCAGAGGATTCATTACATCTTTGTCCAAAAATGAGCTAAGATTTAAAGGCAAAGGACATTTTTTGGTCGTATTGAACGTGTTTACTATTCAACACTTTTTTTAAACCTAGATCGGTATTTCTTTAAAACGATGAACTTCAACGATTTGTTTACAAAGAATCGAATTTTCACTCGGATGTACCTCAAGGTAGGCAGCTTGTTCCCCTGTTTTTTTATTTTTATTTAGGAGCAGTAAATATAAAAAATATAAATATAAAAATATAAAATACAAAATATAAATATAAAAATATATAAAAACATAAATATAAATTTGCAGTGCTACAGAGAAGAAGAATCATAATAAGATCCCCACAAATTAAAATTTGCAATGCGGTACAGTACAATCTGTTAAAATTGCGTTTGAGTGGAAAAATAACCCTCCGACAGCACTTCAAGAATCGCTTCGATATTATAGAATTTATAGTTTTATTTGTTTATTGATTTCTAATATGTGACTAGATCGAGGAACATGAGAAGGAATTTCGAAAATTAAAACATAATCATTGAAATTCAAAGTATTTGGACACTGGGAAAGTCACCGTCTCCCGACTGCCTGCTTTGCCTGGGGATTGTGGATGATGCTTGCCACACCTTTTTCACATGCGAACCGTGGATGAAACAGCGTTTACATTACATCTCGGTGAGAGAATAGGGGATACCTCTCCAGATAACCTGCTGGAAAAGATGCTGGTGTCTAAGGACAAATGGAACTGTGTTTCGCACCACGCTCGGGCGGTTCTCACTCGCTTGTCGGCACAGAGGGAAGAGGGCTCACTCTCTCAGTAATCCCTCTCCTTTCTGTCCATGCCTGTTGAGGGAGGGATCTCTCTAATCCGATGGCTAGGTGAGACTTAAGAGGCCTAGTCCAAAGTTATGTGACAAACAGTTCCCGGCCAGGTTCTCGGTGTGACAGGGTAGGTGCTTAGTCGGTCGTTCAGCTGCTGTGTGCCACTGGGAGTCCGACACTCAGGGCGTAAAAGTATTACAAAAAAAGTATTTGGACACTGTGGAACTGAACTAGAAGATCTTCAATTTACTCAAGCCAAACTACAATCTATGAAATCACACGCATTTCACTATGAGCGAGTTATTTAACGATAAGACAGAAGTGAAGAAAAAGATAAGAACTATTGGAAATGATGCTTTAGCAGAGGTAAGGACTTCTTACTTCTTACTAAGAAGAACCAATTAAACACTTCGGATACAACAATCATTGTTTCCTGCTTTCATATTTGGCAAAAACTGAAATCATTTAAAATATCGCACGGAATTGCAGGAATTGCTGGAAGTTTCCATTCCATGAAAAATCTCCGGTTGCTAGAGCTACACGCTAACCGAATTGAACAGGTCTCAAAAGTGACATTCCAGGTTGATAAAAGTAGAACCACAACTTTGTAAACATAAGAACAATACATTTACAGAGGTAAGTATAATATTCAAGTGTACGTATTCTAATATCATTATAAATCATACATATAAGTCTTCCACACATCAATCGGAACTATCTTTTCAGGTAATTTTTTTGGGTTGAGGGGTGAAGCTATTTACGCTCGGAGTGTGGGACTCCAAGGAGCGCATGCTACCACACTACCCACTAAACACCCCTCCTGTCAAGAGACAGGTACTTTAGCCTATAAGGAACTCAAAAAAGTCACAATTCCGCCTTTTTTTTTTAGTAAGAATCAAACTTTTTCTTTAGTATTAACAAACGCTAGTAGAGTACAAAAAAAAAAATTTTTTTTTCCAAACCATGCATGCCTTATACAGGTCGCTAAAATCGACCCCTTAAAACCACTCCTCCATGGCAAACAGCTGATTCCTAGAATAGCTTTCAATGAAATTGAATTTCATGGCTTAATATCAGTTCATCTGCAATGCCTAGGCCGTATAAAAGGAAACCTTCATCCCCAAATTTCTGCTGTACTTGCAATTGGACCTTTTTTATCCAAACGCCCTTCCTTTGTTATCGCCTTCTTTCCTCATTCTTGCTTAGTCTTTTCCGGATGCGTAATCGTCAGAGCAGTTTCCTATGGTGCAGCCCATAAGTTCTGTTTTTTCAAGGAGTGTCAGACGTCCTCCATTAAAATTTGACAGCCTAGTTTGTTGATACATTTCCACCACTTCTTTGTTTGCGACTGCCCGCAGAGTTTTGTTATATCATTCGTTGTTATTTTGCGTATTACTCCTCAAACATATGGAAGTAACTCGTCGTTGTTGGTCAATTTTTCAACAACTGGTTTGACGAACTCCTGAGGGAGTTTTGTGTGAACAGAGTGTTATCAGCTTTTGCTTTGACGTATTCACAACATTCAAGATTTCTGTTTTCCTGTTTTGGCAGCGCATCGGTAGAGATTTTATGATAAAAACAGGGAAGCATTTTTGTATGAGAAAGTACTTCTGCAACGACTAAAATAGAACTGAGAACCCATGAGAAAGGGAACAATATCGATGTAAATATCAAACCGGTTTTTTAAAACAAGGGAAACGAAACGAGAGCGTGTGCTCACAAAAGTTGATGCATCTCGTTTTCTGTAACGAATTTTCGATTAATGCTTTTGGAAGTTATTTTCGAAGGTGTATGGATTCGAAATTCTTAAAAAACTCGTTTTTTTCGAAATTTTACTTGGCGATTGTACCTTAAATTAAATATTTATGTGGACACGCCATTCGTTCTCACCCATGCATGACCTTGCTTCAGCTATAATTTGGAAATGTGAATATTTTCTTAAGTTTCGTGTATACCTCAAATCAATTTGCATATCCTCTAGAACAAATTCGTTGCTTATACTCCTTTTTAAACAACCCAAACGTTTTCAATGCCCCTCTTAAGCCCCAAGAACATCATGCTACTGCTCCTTAGAAAGCCTTGCTCTTAGCCTGGGTTTTCTTATCAGATGCGATATGTCAAGTCAAAAATATAAAAAAATATATTGAATATGTGTCAAGTTTTCATTCCATTTTTCGACTTCCTACAGCTTTAATGGATGTTTATGGGCTGAATATCATCAAACAACCCGTTTAAAATGAATAAGATGTATTCCATTTACCTCGGAAAAAAGCACATGTTGGTAGTATGACGAGTTCGTGACAAATTAAGCTTAAGATTACAGCGAGCTTTTATCGTATTCTGACGTCCGCGCGATTTTTTTCATATTGTGACAGGAGTTCTTGGCTTGAGCAGTAGCAGGGATACGGAAATTTTACTACGTCCTCTTTTTTAATTTATTTCGATATACTGAATCGGAGAATGGCGCTTTTGTCAGTTCTGTTCGATGCTGTATTGATCTGAATTGGCCCGTATTGGTCCCTGAACTATCGTGGTGTAAAAAAGTTAAATCGTTACTGCCAATGTTACTGATGATTGCAAATATCCTGACAAGTTATTCCGATTATACTTGTTTTGACAATGTTCCCCTGTCTAATAACTGTGTCAAGTTTTTGTTAAAAAATCAGGCCCAAAACACCCCAAAGCTTCTTAAACTACTCTCAGGATCCGTAAAGGTTTTCGCCTATCATCCAAAAACCTTGCTTGCCCTCTCGAAAACATATTCTCATGCACATTTGGTCACATCTTTCTTCAAATGGTAAAAGATCAAAATCTTTGCTACAATTTCTTAATATTACCGACAGAAAGCATTTTCATCATAGTAAAATTGAAAGCAATTGCTCAATGATTTTCAAAGACACACTTTTTCTCCAGGAAATGGAAAACGACTGTGTTTCGATTTCGTTATTGTTTCACTTAAATTGCAAACTCATTTCAAAGTTTCCATTCTACCGATAACCATTCAATGAAATATTACAACTTTCTATTTTGACTCAAGAAAATACAAAATAATCGATTGGGATCCGCATTGATTAATGAAACTCATTTGTCTCCTGCAACTATTATCTGAACACAACATGTTGGTTGTGCTGTTTTGTTAGTTAATATTTATCGTTTTACTGAAAATTCTATTCATTCTCTTGCGCATTTCAGTAACTGGTCTGCAAGATATTTAATTAATGACGAAGAAACAATCAAAATGAAAATAATTTTAAATTAATTTAAAAAAATGAAAATTAACATAATTTCAGTGCTATGACTCAGTACTGTTATATTATTTGGAATTTAGATTGTTCATCATTAATTTATGAAGCTGTTGAAAGTCTTTATTTTGTATAGTAAAATTAAACATTTTTAACAATTAACAATTAACAATTTAACAATTAATTAACAATGAAAAAATTCTTCAAAAGGAAAGATGTAGATGGCAGAAAATGCTATAAGGTCCTAGAAATCGTAGGCTGATCACTGATCTGCTTTTATGGAGATTTGTTTACGTTTTTTCCATGTTTTTTTTTTTTTTAAATATTCGGAGCTAAGAAGAAGAATCAAGGAAATAATTTTGTTGGAAGCAGCTCAGTAATTCCTTAGGAATTTTCAATCATTTGCAATAGATAGATTTAGCTTACTCTATTTCCCTTTTCTAGAATTTTTTTTACTTTTTTCATCCTTCCCTACTTTACCTTAACCTCCTTCATTTTAATTTGCTACATACTTTACTTTACTTTACTTTACTTTACTTTACTTTACTTTACTTTACTTTACTTTACTTTACTTTACTTTACTTTACTTTACTTTACTTTACTTTACTTTACTTTACTTTACTTTACTTTACTTTACTTTACTTTACTTTACTTTACTTTACTTTACTTTACTTTACTTTACTTTACTTTACTTTACTTTACTTTACTTTACTTTACTTTACTTTACTTTACTTTACTTTACTTTACTTTACTTTACTTTACTTTACTTTACTTTACTTTACTTTACTTTACTTTACTTTACTTTACTTTACTTTACTTTACTTTACTTTACTTTACTTTACTTTACTTTACTTTACTTTACTTTACTTTACTTTACTTTACTTTACTTTACTTTACTTTACTTTACTTTACTTTACTTTACTTTACTTTACTTTACTTTACTTTACTTTACTTTACTTTACTTTACTTTACTTTACTTTACTTTACTTTACTTTACTTTACTTTACTTTACTTTACTTTACTTTACTTTACTTTACTTTACTTTACTTTACTTTACTTTACTTTACTTTACTTTACTTTACTTTACTTTACTTTACTTTACTTTACTTTACTTTACTTTACTTTACTTTACTTTACTTTACTTTACTTTACTTTACTTTACTTTACTTTACTTTACTTTACTTTACTTTACTTTACTTTACTTTACTTTACTTTACTTTACTTTACTTTACTTTACTTTACTTTACTTTACTTTACTTTACTTTACTTTACTTTACTTTACTTTACTTTACTTTACTTTACTTTACTTTACTTTACTTTACTTTACTTTACTTTACTTTACTTTACTTTACTTTACTTTACTTTACTTTACTTTACTTTACTTTACTTTACTTTACTTTACTTTACTTTACTTTACTTTACTTTACTTTACTTTACTTTACTTTACTTTACTTTACTTTACTTTACTTTACTTTACTTTACTTTACTTTACTTTACTTTACTTTACTTTACTTTACTTTACTTTACTTTACTTTACTTTACTTTACTTTACTTTACTTTACTTTACTTTACTTTACTTTACTTTACTTTACTTTACTTTTCAGGTTGCAGGAACAAAAACTAGCCCCATTCAGGTAAACAAATGAAATAATTGGAATACTGAAAAGCATCGTACGGAATGAGTGGGAACCCATGGAAGCACTACCTGATCATGGCTGAAAAAGAGCGGACCTAGAAAAGTAAGTACATTTTATAGCAAGATAACCCTTTCATTTCAGATCTGCTCATGTGCTGATCTCAGTTACAGAACTGGTGAAAGGTTCTCCAGAAAAGAAATTAGACAATTAATCATAGACATTAGCCTGAAAAATTATTAAGATAGGGTCAAAACTATCAGCAGGATGGAGTGAAATGTCGACAGAGATATTCGCAGGCCTCTGAGCTAAGGTAAGCCGTATTGGTTAAACTCATGTGTGGTAAACTAGAACTGCTTAGAACTGAGGGCCGGGTATAGTGTACTGATCGACTTCTGAGCGGAGGTTACAATCAAGAAAATCAACACGACACCCTTGGAAAAAGTCCTTGGCGAAGCAGTAATAGGAGTTTCACACTTATGGAAACTGTCAAAAGTTTGAGGGAGTTTGAGGGTTGATCCTGATCTGATCCTGCAGATGAACCCAGGCACAAAACATAAACTGTTCGCGTACATGAAATCCGATCTATTACTTCCCAGAGCATTTAATCTATTTGTACCCTGATGAAACTGATACCGCGTTCAATTCCGAGTACAGAGTCCGTATTTTGTCCGTTCTTATTAGTTGGGAATTCAGGAACAACATTATTTTAAATGTGATAACTCTAAATAAATAAGGCGTAATAAGACCATATCACAAAAGCAGGCTCAACAGCTTGGAAAAATTTGGCTACTAATATTCTCAACGAGGGAGACTCCAACGCAAGAGCTACTGAATATTCTGAGGGAGTGCAAGTCTTGGCAGTTAGAGCATAACTGTCTTGGTCAACAAAGGATTAAAAAAACTATAGAAGACGTGTCATCCGTTTCAAATTGTTTGCAACGCAAGGAGCTTAAGTGAAAAATACCTTATCTAAACTTATTATCAGTACATTACATTTTAATTTGATGCTTGGGTTAAGTTAGCATTGAAATGGTGGAGTTCACTCACGAGGCAAATACCGATTCTGTAAAATCCCAAGGAAGTCGAAAATGGATAACTGACGACATTGTGAACGCAGTATATTACGTCTGCTTTTAGGTTCTCCGTTTTGCTTTGGACGCAACAGAGTAAGCCTCTGATGTACTACTGGTGAAGAAAGTTCTAAACAGCAAAGATAATGACACTAACCACATCTTAAAAGCTTAGAGGGTAGAAACTAGGATCTCCAAAAAAATGGTTTTCATGCTTCCCAACCGAAGAAGTTCGTTGCCAAAAAAATATCGTGAACAAAAGGAATAATGGACCGCAACTTAAGCCATGCTGGTCTTACGGAAGCCCAGATATCAGAGGGCAACCCTCCCAACCAGGTAAAATTTCTTCTGACAACCTGCCATGCACGAGATAAAAAAGGCTCTTTTCCGCAAAAGAACCATTGGAAATATAGAAAAATAAATGGAAAAATAATGGAAGTCCTGCTTTTGCCAAAGGCAGAAGTAAAGCCGATCGTATCGTCTAGGAAGGCAAGCAAAGAGTTAGATCATCAGGGTTAAATGACGTCTTAGTAGAATTATTGCAAATATTTTGCCCTGACTTGCTGCTTGGTGTGTTCAATGTCCTTCTGTGTGAAAGAATATTCCCGGAGCGCTTGAAGTTAGTGCGACTATAGCAAATCATCGAGCAAAAGGGGAATACAGAACAAATCTCCGCAAATCGTCCGTTGCACAGATCTGGGAAAAGAACAGGAGATGCTCACAAAAGTAAGTCTCACCGACGTCACTGAAGTTGGTTGGAGCCTACCTTTTTATTGTTCCGTATAAGAAGGCAAGGAAAGAATGAAATCATCAGTGTCAAACGGCTTCTTAGTAGAAACATTGCAGGAACTTCCCTCTGGGTTGCTGCTAGGTACATTTTTTTCCTGTCTGCGCTATGAGATTTTCCAGGAGCGCTTTATGGTAGTGACACTAATACAGATAATTGACGAGATTGGGAATTCAGAACTACTTTTGGCGTATCCCGTTTTTTGTGTTATACACAGATCTGAGAAAACACTTGGGTCCCTCACGGAGATATATCTCACCTACGTCACCCAAATTGGTTGGAGCCAATCTGCATGGCAACATGGTTTCAAGGCTTAAGCAGTCGAATGAACGAGCGGTTTTGAACTTACCAGAATGCAAAGTTGCTCATTTCGTTATTGGTAAATACTGACAAGGCCTTAAAGCTAAAATTTTGACCACAAACTACAAGTCCACAATCAATCACATTAATGGGCATAAGGGCTGTTCTAAGACATCTAGCAAGCCAACAAATCCAAACGAGTCTCTCTGACGAGGTTTTCATTGACAACAAAAAAACTCCAGTCCGAACAAAAGACAAGCTGACTGATACCTTTGACATAAAGATTCAGCTGAAGCACGGAAATGAAGTGGGTCCATAGCTGTTTAATTTAGCTATCAAATATGTGGTAAGGAAACCAAATTCATGCAAGAATTAGGCTGCTCTATAGCTCGAATCAAATTCAGGCCTACCCAGATGACATTAAAGTTCATTTATGAGCCTTAAAATCTGCTGAAGCTATCCGTTAAACTATACATCAAAAAGTAAAGTTGCCGTTGTTGTTTTAAGAAGAGCAATGTTCAAAACATTGTTCAAATAACAAAATTTTTACCGAACCAGCCTTTTTTAAATGAAGAATGGTCAAAGAAACGTAAAAGTGCTTAAGGGCGGCAAGAAATCAGCTGAAATTATCATAAGAATACGGGACGCACACACTAGGCTGTTCTCAGTTTTACCAACTCTTCATGCCACTTGCGTTCAAGGCAGCACAATGTCTGGGTTATACTTTGTCTGTGAGACATTCGCCCTAACGCAAACATTCGTAAAGAATGGACATGCATTTGAAAACTGAGCCCTGATGCGCATTTCACGAGTAGCACGTAGGTGCAACATGAATATATATATGAATGCAGAGTAGCCAAATGTAACATGAAGGATAAATCTTCGATTGGGCTATGTTCAATGGATGGATGATTTGCAGATACCTAGAAGGTATTCACAGGTGAGGCCGTAGAAGGAGAATCAAAGAGAATACCCAGGAAGCCTCATCGCAACAACTCAAAGCGAAAAGTCAATCACTTTTAGGAATTTTGAAATGGAGGACGCGGTCGATAGACCGAGACTACTAGGGGGCGTTATCTACGGAAGACGAAAGGTCGAGAAAAACCATACAACGATGAACCAATGTCATCGAAGAAATATCGAAAAATCGAACTCACTTTTACTTAGAGTTAGGAGACAGTCTGGGTCATTTTTTTTCTCAAGAAATTGACTTTCTAAAAACATAATTTTAAGGTGTTATAAACAAAAAGTATTTACAAACTTTTATTTTGGTCAGGAAAGCCCGGAAATATCTAAATATTGCGATATAATGGAGTATGAGTGATCGCGTCCAGTAAGTTTTTCAATGCTCATCGTAACAGCTCTGCTAACCGCCGCAAACTTCAAGCTTCAAAGGAGCGCAGGACTGTGCTCAGGAAATAAAAATCTCATGCAAATGACCTTTTTGAGGAGGAAGAAGGTATATTGTATGGAGCAAGAATCGCTGAATAAAAGTAAGATGTAAGTTTTGTGCTTGGTGTGATTTTATGTCCAGTTTTACATTAAAACGCGTTTTCCTCGAAACAACGTTTTTCAACCTGGCTGACATGATTGTGAAAAATTTATATTAACGAGCGGGCTGATATTTTAGCTGAGTATTGAGGACAGGCACAGCTTCAGCCCTTACTAGGTTCCAATTTTTTATAGATTTTTAACAATTTTATTGCAAAAAAAAACAGATAAAAAATATAAAGTTCGCCATTTTGTTTGTTTTTGTCCAAAATGTTTGATTCTGTTCTAATTCTTGATTCTAAAAATTAACTCATAGAATATCATACCTTCAATGGTCTCGATTTCTAAGTAAATTATATATTTTTCTTTAAACTTAGTTCGAATTGTCCCAGATATCGTTTTCATATAAAAGATACATTCAAAGTATGTTTGTGTTCCTTCATAAGCAGAATAGCAGCAGCACGTACATCGAAACACCTTACCAATATTACATACTTTCGTTGAATACCCGCAGATTGCTCAATACTAAGAGGATTAACGCTAAAATGTAATTAAACACACCATCCAATAGACATATATGTACTTTTCACATATGTATAACTCTGCAAAGCGTGGTAGCGGTTAAATAAACATTTCATTGCATGAATTGAAATTGAAATTAACTATTTTAACGCAATAGGTTAATTAAAACATTAATACGCTTGGATAAAATGTGCATTCAGTTGAGTGTTTCTCGATTTTCAATCGATGAAAATGAAAATTTCACACACTCTGTTAACGTATGAAGTTTTAACTAATAGCATTGATAAAGATAACGATCTACAGAGTGGCTTAGGTGGCTGATATTATTGCTTTGCTGTTGAATTGAAATTCCAGTATTGAAAGAAGATCAATTTGATAAGGATTTGTAGTTTACCGCAAAGTACCATAGTTTATCTTCGTCAGGAGTAGGCATATGAGATTGTATTTGTAGTTTTATACACGCAGAATCATGACTATATACTCAACATTGGATTTGCAAAGCAATTATGCTATCAAATTGATTTTCTTTTGTTATTATCTGCCAATGAGAGTATTAGGAGTCAGTTTAAGATTGGCTTGCATCGTTTTAGGCTGTAGCGCCAAAAAGTAGCCACTGAAGAGCGCTTGTACTACGAACAAACCCTCAATCTAACGGTACTTGACGCAAATTTTCCAGAGGCACTGATATCACAAATCCAACCAGGATCAGAAAAGTAGCCATTGCGATACATATATGCTTTCACGTAGCTCAAAGTTTAATCTCTCTTTCTTAGAACCTCACTTCAGCTCAGCTCTCTCTCTCTGGGCAAGCTTAGTTTATGAGCAACATTGAATAGTTGTTTCTCTTTCTTTCTGATGCCCCTCTGTAATGTTAACGCTTTGTAGTGGTTACAATATGGTAGTACTGCTTAGAAATTTCTAGAACGATAACGACTACGTGGACTTTCAGAAAAAGCCATAAAAAAATTAAGGGCATTCAGCAATTAAAAGTAAATTGCAACAATTTAGCGAGCATGCATCTCTCACCTAGTTGTCATTTCGGGCTCTAATGATTACTGAAAGCCAGTTTGGAAGCCCATCTATGACATCCTGAATGAATGACTGAGGGATATTGTGCCACACATCTTCCACAGCGGGTTTAAGCTCCGCTGGGATACAAGGAAAACCCATACATGTCTGTTAAGATGTTGATTAGTTTGACCAAACCCAAACATGTATATTAAGATGAAGATGTCTTGTGTCTTACCCAAACATGTCTATTAAGATTATCCTAATAATGTTCGATGGGATTAAAACATAGACTAAGTGATGGCTATGACAAATTTGTAACAGCGACTTCATTAAGGTATTATGTGACAGATCTGGCGACAAACAACATGCATCATCGTGCTTTAGCTTAAAATTTTCTCGAATAAATGCAGCAAACGGTACCACATGGTCTTGGAGAGCTTCTTCCATGTACCGCTGAGCGTTTATTCTGCCTCCACCAAAGACGAAAAGATCAGTACGGTTCTTATAAGAGATATCTCTTTAAGTCAGTTTTAATTCTATCTGATAACCCTCTGCTTCGGCTGTATTCCAGGGAGTATACCTCTCATTTTTAAGTTTGTTAACATGAGAATGCTCATACCGATTACATAAGGCAATTCTGCTCTCATATGAAAACGGTTCGTCCTTCCACTAATCCAAAGTCCCATCACAATATTAACGCTCGATACCATGTCTAGGTCTACGGTGTTGTGGAAGAAGTTGTCGGGGGCGAGCCACACGAATACTCCTTAAATAATTTTCTGGCAATCTTCTCCTAATCGTACGTGCACTTAGACTAACATTTCTAACCCCAAAGAGACGTGTACCCAAATCAGTAGCAGTGAAAAAGTTAATACTCAACACGTTGCTGACAAATGAGCGGTTATCATAGCTTGAAGTGCAACGATTTCTGCATTGTCCTGGCTTCCGTGTGTATGAGCCAGTCTCCTGATACCGTTTAATGGCATCCCGTACCGTGGTTCGAGGTTTACATTCAAGGTTCACGAGGTTCAGTGGACATTCGAGCGATGCGAAGTTGACAGAATTAGCTATAACGATATACCCAGCTGTACTAATCATATCTAACGGCAATTTTTTTTTTGGTTTTTCGAACACAGTGAACAATTTTAATAACAAAAATTAAACAACTTCTAAGCATAACGTCAAAAGTGAACAAATATCTCAGTAACGTCACAGTAATAATGTCAAAGAACGACTAATTCCAACAAAAGTTACTTTGAGTGCCAACTCGGAAATCTAACTGTTTATTTTTCTTCCTAAATACCCATTCGATACAAAACAAAGCCTGCGGTAAGCTATACTTAATGCAAGCAAACAGGGTGACAAAAATTTTAAGTAGGTAGTTTGGTGTTTCGAAAAATTGCAAGGCAATATTGATAGACTTGAATAATTTATAAAGTACGTGTGCGAACTTTTCCAAGAATATATTACGAATTCCGATGGTAGTTCAAATGGATTTTCAAAACTAAGAAACATTTGAACAATGTTCAATTCGTTTTATATCAAGACGACAAGGAAACAGAAATTCATATTTAACCTTAAGGTCCGAAATCTAACGAGCCATCAATTCTCAGAGACAAAATGTCTCTATCATAGTAGAGAAAGTATCTTTTGTTACATCAAAAAAATAAAAAAGCACTAACTGAATTGCAACAATTTTGAATTGCTGAAGAAAGGAAATCGGTAGAACAGGAGAGAGAAAAAGAGATACCTAGCTGAAGAAAACTTGAATAATCGGTACTGCCACCTCCACCAACAGTTGATTTGACTCGAAAACTAAAGAAACTGATGTCAACGCATAATTCCCTTGGAATTCAATGCAATCCTGATCCTGATCGAAGAAAAAAGAAGAGCTAAGGGTGGGTTTTTTAAATTTAATTTCGACAACGCACAAAGTACATTTTGAACTGGTGTAAGTCCCTGAGTTTTGAAATCAAAAGTAAAGGATCTTCCATTTAAATGCATGTCGGCACGGGGTATGAAAATACAAGAGAATGTAAGACCATTTTTTGAAAAAATAATGGATAAAAACCTGCTGTAACGTTGTTTATCAAAAATACTCAATAAGTATAATAGTTAGGCATTGACCATGGTTCCACAAAATACGTTCCTTCAGAAAGGCAACAGTTACAGAAACTGCAGTTCGCTTACTTCATCAATATTCTAGGAGGGTCATATGATCCTTCTGAAAAACATGGAAAGCAAGGTTTGGGACGCTGAAAAACGACGAGCAACCTCTTTTGGTGGCTGCAAAGGCTGAGGGTTCTGGGCCCGGATTTCTGGAATGTCTCGTACGATGAGCTTTTGAGGTTGCAGTTACAGGGGGAGTCACGCCTGGTTGGCTACGCAGATGACGTAGCAGTACTAGTCGCTAGACGTACTGTCGGAAAGGCACAACTCAAACTGGGTGCGGTAGTACGTCGGGTGAGCGAGTGGATGACAGACTGTGGAGTTAGCATAGCGCTGGAAAAGACCGAGGTCGTCGTCCTGAACAAGAAGCGGATCCCTCGTGTTATTCCCGTCCGAGTGGGAGAAATGATCATCGAGTCAAAAGAATCAATCAGATACCTTGGCTTGATGATTGACTTGAAGATGAGTTTTTTCGACCAGGTTCGAGCGTCAGCGGATAAGTCTTCTGTGCAAGTATCGGCTCTTAGTCGCCTTATGGCCAACACGCTGGGACCAACCTCGAGCAAAAGACGTCTACTGATGAGTGCAATGGAGTCATTCCTCTTGTATGGCTCCGAGGTTTGGGCCGACGCTCTTAGAAAAGAGACGCTCCGAAGGCGTCTGGCCCAGGTGCAGAGGCAAGGAACTTTGCGGATAGCGGCTGCATATCGCACTGTCTCTGAACCTGCAGTGCTGGTAATCGCGAGGGTGGTTCCTATTAAGTTACTTGCAGATGAACGGAAACGTGTATACTTACGTAGGGGGGAGTCGGCGAGAGAAACCGTTAGCCGAGAGAAACGGAGAAGGACCCTAACCTTGTGGCAGCAAATATGGGAAAATGAAACGCGAGGCAGGTGGACCGCACAGCTGATTAGTGACTTGGGACCCATGGTTCTACAGAATGCATGGTGAGACGGATTATTACCTGACGCAACTACTCAGTGGTCACGAGTATTTTCAGTTTCACCTGTATAAGATGGGAAAGTCACCATCCCCAACTTGCGTGTTCTGCCCGGGGATGACGGATGACGCCTGTCACATGTTCTTTACGTGTACCAGATGGACAAGACTCCGTTCGCATCTCTCGTAGAAAATAGGCGTGCTCACCCCAGAAAATTTAACGGGAAAAATGACGCAATCAAAAGACAATTGGAACTGTGTGTCGCATTACGTACGGACAGTAGTTCTTATAAAGAAGGGCATGATAGATCGCTTGGTGAGGGAGGGAAGATCTCTGTAACAGCAATTCTCTTCCGTCTCTCCATCCATGCAGAAAGATGGATTTGCCTTAGCCTGAAGGCATCGCTAAGCGATAATAAATGAGGCCTAGTCCGATGTAATGTGACAAACAGTTCCAGGCTAGGTTCTCGGCGTGACAGAGATGGTGTTTAGTCTAGTCGGTAGTCCGGTAGCGGGAGTCCGACACTCAGGGCGTTAATAGCCTTCACCTCCCTCACAACAACAAAAAAAAAGCTGAGGGTTTCTTTCGGCGAAGAAAATTGCCAAAAAACTTAACTTCTTAACTTAACTTAACTTCTTAACTTAACTTCTTTAAGAACTCGGCATAGCGGATGAATATAATGTGAAATGTGATACTGGAATTTTAAAAAATGTTCTCAAGAGGTCCAAAAAAGTCGAAAAATCCTAGAGGGACGAAAAATCTTTAAACGCGTGAGATGAATAATTACGCGGGAAAACAGGAAAAAATTATGACGTTTTGATAATCCTTCGTCGAGCACTTTCTGAGTTCTACTTCTCATTCCCTTATCACAATAATGGCGGTATATTTTTTTTTAGAATGTGACATAAATTTTTAAGAACCTTTTCAACATCAACTATCTCCAGTGGGACTTGTTTTTGGGCATTCTTCGCCACGTAAACGTCCAAGACAATCAAAATTGGGCAAAAAATATTATGTAACATGCTCTAGAACTTCAATTGTTTTAAAAAAAATATTGAAATTGACTGAGAAAGTCTACAAAATATTCTTTTTTAATCGTCTAGGCGTTTGGATACAGGTTTGAAATATTAAAAGAAGTATCAACTAGAGGTGGCTTAGTGGATAAAACGCGTCCTTGGAGAGACAACACCTGAAACCTTCTCGAAATCTTTGAAAATTTCAAATTTGTGATCATTGTTATTCTTAATTTAGAATGTTTAACATAAAATTCATGAAGTTTTGAACAAAGGTTGTAACGACATTGAATTGTTCAAAATATTTGCATTAAACACCAACCAAACGCGAATTTCCTCACGTTAAAAATTACATGATTGCAAACTATTCGAAAAAAATTGACCTTACACATTTCACAGAGATGCCCATAATGAGATGAAATAACATTAACAAACTTGTTACATAACAAATCATTTTCGCGACTTGAACAAATGAAAAAGTAAAAGTCTAATCATTGGATACATTGGTCTTCCTTCGTGGCAACCATTTACCTTTTGTAGCGTGAATTGTTCATATATGCATACACGCTTACACTTGCTCATTAACAATGACAATTGTAAACAGATTATCATTTTTCCATTGAATAAAATATTTGAGACTATTGAAAGAGAAAAATAAAAAATAAAAAAAAGAGGCTTGCCTAAGCCTTAAAAACATTTCGCCGAAATTTATGGCCGTACTTGTACCACATAGTTTGCAGCCAGGTAAAAGTAAAATTAATGATCATCGCAATTGTACAATGAAGCCATGAAAATTCTCAACTAGGTGTATGGGTGTGCTGGGCAAGAAATCAATCATTTATATCATGGGTAATTTGTTAGCGTAACTCACACATATTGCTCTTTTGCTCAATTGACATGAATACATAAAACTGGCGGTCTAAGTTTTCGGTCAGTCATATTTCTTGCAGGTTAACAATCATGGAAGTCTATGGAGAAGATTTGAGTTTCTAAAACTTTTGTTTACATATAAAAAGTAAAACCATTAAATCATTAGAAAAGGGAAAAATAACATGCTAGGTGATAAAATTGATTCTTCAGCTGGCGCACTCAACTTGCAACAATAATCCACTGACCCCGATAATAGACTTGGTATTGCGGTGGGGGTTGAATTGGCGCCAGGCTCTTGAGTAATCTTTTGAGTTTGCGAGGATAACTTCAGTTATCAATTTGTCACCAGTGGTCATCTTATCATAGGTCACTGAAAACCTGAGTCAATGAAGCCTATGGCTTGCAAAGTGAAAACTTAATGAACTTCTTGGATATATTTGAATACTGTTATTTTATGATTGCATTATTGGGTTTTGTACTAACAATTATACTTTTATTTTTATAAAATTATTAATTTTCACATAAATATAATTGTCTGAGTCTCTCAGGGCCCACCGTAACTTGGCCTTGATTATGTATAGCATAGCCCGATTTCTCTGTACCCGAGTCCTCTTAGGAGCAAAGCTGATATTTTTGAATAAATGAAAATATTCCAATATGAAAAAAAAATGCGATTATGTATGAAACGAAACATTCAAATATGGTCGCCGTCACTGTTGTGACAGGTCCTTGCTCTCCTCAGAGAATTTTAAATGTTATTTTGACAGAAGTATGATTTTATCTCAAGCAAAAGGCATTGGATTTTGTCCTTAGGCTCAGCAACTGCTATGGTATACTTGCATAGATCTAAAATTTATCAAAAGCGCAAAGAAAGAAATGAAAAAACGATAGAACGCGAATTTTTTGAGTACATGATCAGGAACACGAGGTTTCTGTACCAAATACCATTCGCAACGTATGCATTTCCTTCTCGGTTTTCAAATTAATAAAGATATACCACGACGCCAGAATACTGTCTTTACCAGACATTGGCTCGTTTTGCAAAAGTTTGTTTCTAGTCTTTTAATCCAGAAGTTTAAAAATAATGTTTAAAATTTTTTATATAAAAGAAACAATTTTTCCTTACTACAATTTGTTTTATTAATGCATATGCGCATTTCAAACAATCAAAAGCACTGAAGAAGGGAGTAAGTAACCCCCGAAATGCGCATATGCATTAATAAAACAAATTGTAGTAAGGAAAAATTGTTTCTTTTATATAAAAAATTTTTTTAAAAGCAACTACGAACAACGGAAATATTCAACATAAGATAAATGTTTAAAATATTTATGGACGAATCCATTCAAATGGAAAGGAGACTTTTTAGGAAAGTTAAAAAAAGAAGGATCAAAGAAAACAAGGTTAAAAGAAAGAAAAATTGGCATTCCTCTCACTTCAATCACCATACAGGAGAGTTCTCTGTCAAAATCGATCCAGTTTGCTACAATTAAAAAATATTATATCACAAAAAGTTACAAAAATTTGCTGATAATCTATCGAATCCTTCACAACAAATAAGATAGACTTCCAAGATCCAAAATCCTGTTTCAGAGTAAGAAAAGTAATTTATTTTTCCAATAGATTTTCAAAGTCTCTACGTGTTATTCCTTTGTATAAAGCTAAACTTTCAATACACTGCGCAACCATGGACGATAGTAGACGAATTTAGACGCTACCACTTGCTCGGAATTATACTACATAATTTTAATTATGCAATTCTGTAAGGATATACACATTTAAATCAATATTGACATTATTTAATTTCCAAAATCTTTTAATATTGATGAAGTACACGATGTCCTTACCTTATGTCAATCCCTTTTTGTTTGCTTCATACAGAAACAGAAAACGTCACTCTGACCCTAAAACTTCAAAGTCAAGAAGTCTCACAAACCCTTAGGTTAAGGAAGTCAATTTCGTATTCGAAAAAATTATTTGAATTTGAAGATTTTAGTCATTAGTATCTAGTGTTCCGAAACTAACAAAATTTTTCGAAATTCGATTCTTGGTTTTGTTTTTTCTTCCCTATTCCATTCTTTTAGTTCCCATAAAGAAGGAAGATAATGACTTACAGCAAGAACTCTTCTTGGAGTTTTGTGCCTTTTTTGAATCTGTGATGATCCTTAGCTTTCGCTGGGTATTTTCGGAAATGGGAAATTTCGAAAACAGCCGATAACATTTTAATAAATAGAGTCTGACAGTACGCCTAATATTTTTGATAATATGAAAAAAAAACCCTGTTTTACTCAAAATTTTGTTAGTTTTGCAATTAGATAATGGGCAATTGTACTTTTTTTGGTAAATTTAATCTCCCAACTCTCCACTTCATAGAATATACAAACAGATTATGGTCATCGAATTCGTCTTAACACACCAGAACGGGCTCAATTTCGTGTACTTTAGTTGAATTATTGATGTTCCTTCGAGTTGGAATGTTTCCGAAAACACCTTGGTCTTCAGATGTACCGAAAGAAAGAACCCGCAAGGGATAAGACATCGAGATCACGAAGTATATGCCCAATCAACGCAGCAATTTATCAACTATTGAGGGAACAGCAGGAGAAATTGGTCAATGGTGGCTCATGTCGTGTTGGAAGTATCCGCATCCTGCCGTAACCACGTCATTGACTCCTAAGTTGGACATTTTCGAGACAGGGATACAAAATAAATGGAAATGATTTTCCAAAATTTTGACAAACAGCTATTGTCATTCTACTGCTCAATTTTTTCCAAAAGCTTAGGTTAAATTATTCTGATTACTGACAAGGATAGCTGATAACTGACATGTCCATTTAAATGGAAATGGCTTTATCATTTCAAAGCACAGTGAACGCTTCCCTAACTCTATCTATGGTAATATCCTTTCTATGCCATTGCTTCCTTACGTATTCAAAAGCCAGGTTAATAAAAAGTGCTAGCTGCGTTTGGGTTGTTTTTTTTTTGTCTTCGAAGTTTGCTCAGCTCACTTTAGAGTAGAACCTGTTACTTATCAATTTTGAACCCAATCACGAATCAGGTTCTTGTCTCTTTCATCTTATATTGGGCTGTTTTAAAGGATCTTGGACTATAATCTGGAAGCGTTCCTGGAACTTCAGTCACAACTTTTGCACTGGGACTACAAGCACAATGCGAAAAAAAGCCTGCTATTGGTACAGCCGTGATTCAAAACAACACTGTGAGACCAAAAATCACAGGGTGTCATATCTGACGAGCGGGAGTTGGCCAGGATCTGTTTCTGCGCTTTTGTATGAATTTACAGGGGAAAATGATAGTGACTTTTTCCATTGAACTCTGCTTGTGTATTTTGTATTTACCAATTTTTGAAATAACCATCGATGTGAAAATATGCGACGTTACTAACAATCATGCAAGATGATTGTCAACGTTCTAGCGTTGTTTTTGTGAAGGTTTCTACTAAACAATGCTATTTTTATCGAGCTTCTGCACAATTTGCAACCCATAAGTATGCCTGAGGAGGAGACTATGTAAGACTATGTGTAAAAAGGAGTCTCTTCACAATTTGCAACTTGTAAGGATGTGATTAAATTTTTTCTAACATTAAAATAAAATGCATTGTTGACTTTTCCTGGCTCCTAGGCTTGTAACTATCTCTAAGAGATGCAACAATCCGTATTGCATTGTAATGTAGTACTATATCCTAATCCTATACTAGGATTAGACTGGCTGACTGATTATACTGTTCCTTCTTATCTAGACAGTCAACGCACATCCATATAAATTGGCCACTCATCTTATCAATCACCATTTTTCAAAAACTCTTTTAATGAATTAGGCATGAGAATTAACCCTTGGAGCCAACTTTCAAAAAAAGGAAAACGCATGAACTAACTTTATATACGATGTATTTCAAACAAAGGTTTTAACGATACTATGGTCCTGATTTTAAAGCATATGACAGTGTCCTTATATCAAACAAGGACCGGATAATGATGTATATAAGCAGATATCATCTTCTATATCGGAATTGATATTGTCAGAATCATCTTTAATTTAGATTATTACCGCTGAGCCACTTATTTGAAGACGCACTTTCCTATTGATTGTTGATTTTTTGTTGTTGTTGAAATTTGAAAAAAAAAAGTTTTCTCAAAATATACTGCTGAACAAGTAACTCTCTTCAGATAAAAAATGACTGCCGCTAGGAGCTCAATCATATGTTTTGATGGTGAAGATGATTACCATCTTCACGTGAGGTTAGCCCCGAACCGGGTGTTTGTAAGTCGCACAATTATTTCTTCCAACAGTTTAAGGGATCGACATACTTTGTTTGCTTAGAAAAATCATCTGTTTTGTTGTTGTTTTTTTCTAGTAAAGCATATTTATCTTAAATTATTGCGTCAAAAATGCATAAAGATCCGAGCAGTTTAACTGCATTTTTCGGTGGGCGTTGTATATATTGCTCGAGCCACAAGATGACTCCTCCCGCAGAATGACCCTATATCTACATACGACAGCAAAATGACAGTTAGTATGTTTCAGTAGCAGTTCTATTATGAATATTGAAGCAACTCTATGAGGAGGTACAAACCAAGAAATCATCGGAAAGCATTTGCAATGCAAAGTACCCGAGACGTAGTGAAGAATGGTGCTGCTGCAAAACCTTAAATTTTAACAATGAAGTTGATGAGAGGGTTATCTAGAAATATGAATGAGGTATCCAGCATTATGTCTCTAAGTTGACAGTTACATAGAATACAGAAACAAAATATGTTCATTACATTTAGCACAAAACAATCGGATGAGTCCCTACGGGAAAAACCCGTAAAGGATAAAATATGATGATCGCGGAGGATCTGCCCAATCATTATAGCAATGTATCAAGTGTTAAGGGACCAGCTCAAGAAATTAGTATACGATGGCTCTTGTAGTGTGGGAAGCATCCGCATTCTATCGTAATTACGTTTTTGAACTGTCGGTAGGACATTTTCGAAGCAGCTTTTTTGAATTTAAAGTATGTTTTAACGATTTTTAAAAATCTTCATTCGTCGGAAAAAATGCACAACAAGATCTTGGCAGGATTTTATCATTAAAATATCGAACAACGATCAGCCACAGCATATGTACTGTTCGGAAGCTTGGTGTAAAGCACAGCAAAGCAGGAAAAGCTAACACTCTTAGAAATTTGAAACATTTTCCTCCTCTAGCTGCAGATATGAACGAGGTTATGAATTTTACGTAGATTTGAATAAACACGATTTACTGGACAGATTGGAGAGATTGTTAGTGATTTAAACAAGATTTATTGGATGTTGAGGTTGAAATACTCAAAAACAATAATAAGGGTTTCAACAACTACGTTAAGTCAATTGCAAGAGAACACAGCTTCAGCGGAAAACCTTCAGCTGAAGTTGCTTGTCGAACAGTTGCCTGCATTTTCAATGACGGTTTCCAGCCTGTTCTGCAAATTTCGGAGAGAATGGGTGTCAAAATTGGTAAGATCAGAGTACGAGCGCATTGATTTATCCACACGACGTAGCTCCATAGCATCCAAGGAGGCTAAAAAATAACGCAGGAGTGGCGAATACGCAGGAGTTATGGCGCAGGCACTCCTGATTAAGTCGAGGTAAGTTTTTCTCAAGATTTTTCATTTAAAATAACTTTAAACGAGTTTTTCTCCACACGTTTTTCAACTTCCTGTTGATACAATCTCCAAAAGCAATGAGCCAATTCACATGAAATTTCAAGAAACTCCACGCAAACTAAAATCTTGCCGATATTATGATTAAGATTTTTTTTTGGAAAAATATAAAAGAAGTGACTTTTTGTATAATTTTGAAAAAACCCTCATTTTTGCATTTATTATCAAAATGTAGTAGATTAGTAGCCATTGTTATACTTTATCCTTAATTTTGGTTTTTTTTTATAGCAAATGAGCCGTCTCGGAGATTTCGTCGACAGAGCAGAAGTATCTACGAGGGTGGTAAATTTTTTTTTTTAATTTTCAACATAATCTTGGAGCTCAATACACTTGGTTAGATGCTCCTCTAATTTTTTTACCCATCAGATAGCAAAGATTTTGGAAGGTCCTCAAAATAAGCATTTGTTTGTCCAGCGAGCGTTTTTTTCAGGTTTGGGAATAGGAAAAAGTCACTGGGGGCTAAATCTGGCGAATACGGAGGGTGGAACTCTACCGATTCGAACTTCAATTCTTCAATTTCAACCATCGGTCGTGAACATGTGTGAACACGGACATTGTCCGGATGAAAGAGGATTTTTTCTCTGTTTAAATGAGGCCGTTTTACTTTAATTTTTTCTTTTAACTGGTCCAATAAAGATGCATAATACTCCCCTGTTATTGTTTGTCCTTTTTCCAAATAGTCAACGAAAATAATTCCACGTGCATCCCAAAATACAGAAGCTTTAACCTTACTAGCTGATTTTACAGTTTTCGCCTTTCTTGGACATGGTTCGGCTTTAACAATCCACTGCTTCGACTGTTCTTTAGTCTCGGGAGTATGGTGGTGTATCCATGTTTCATCCACAGTCACAAACTGATGAAAAAAACTCACCCGGATTACGTTGTATGAGCGACAACAGAGCATTAGAGGCAACAACCCAATTGTAATTATTGTCGACTGGGAGCGAACGCGGCACCCATCCCGGCGAAATCCTTTTCATACCAAATTTGCCATGTAAAATAGAAATGATGCCACCTTTTAAGATCCCTGTAACCTCAACTATCTCACAAAACTTTAATCTGCGGTCACTTACCACCATATCTTGGATATTATTGATCATTTCTGGTGTAGTCACCTCCACAAGGCGTCCTGAGCGTAGTAAATCTTTTGTTGATGTACTACCACGTTTAAATTCATTTAACCAGTTATAAATTCTTGCAAGTGAAGGAGCAGATGTGCCTTCGTGAACTAAATCCAACTCATTTTTTATTTCTTTTGTTGTTAAGCCTTTTATATGAAAATGTTTAATAACAGATCTAAATCAATTTTTTCTATTTTTGTAATGAAACAATTTTATTTTTTCAAAACACGAGAAACACACAACAACTCAACCAATCCGGCTGAAACTTCACAGCAAACCTAGTCGGTAGTGCCGCTGCATTAAAACGGACTATACGGACTTATAGTGTTATTAGTATAGTGTTATTAGTGTATAGTTATACGGACTTATAGTGCTAGTCACGCCATCTGTTCAATTTTCTAAGGACTTAACCTACCCTCGTATTTTCGGAAGAGTCACGAACAGTTGCCAAGATTTTTTGTAATCAATGCCAGAATGTAAATAATTGTAAATAATTGTTCACGCACTTCAATAGTATCTCTATTAAGCATAAATAATATTGTATCAATATATTTAATGGTTTCCTTGGGAAATAAACTGTGTTTTTCACCATTTTGTTGTTATTATAGCATTTGTTCACAGCTTTCAAAGTGGATAGACCCCTTAAACATATTCTTACTATGTTTCGTACATTACTTCTGGACTTTACAATGTGTTAGCAGTTTTGTTTTTATTTCCCTTACATGTTGCTATATGAGAAGTGTTGCATCGCTTCCATTCATTTTAGGAAATTACTGAATAACTTCACCTTAGTCGCAGAATATCATTCCACTAACAAGGACTGTACATATGAGATTTTTTTTTTTTTTTTTTCAAATTCCTCCTCGTAATTTCCATTCACTTTCAACACTCGACTTTGCCAATTCAAAATAAAATAAACATATTACCATTACGCGCTCTAACATTCGTTCAACTAATTTGTCACTCTCGGCCAACAGCCAGGATTGTCATTTGTTTATTATTTCACTTTACCTCAAACAAACCATAAAAAAAAACTAACACACATCGCACACTTACAAGCGCCATCCGGCTGGTGTGTCGTCCACTAGTAGATAAAAACATTAAGATATTGTCCCCCGGGGCAAATTGACACTCCAACAATCCTCCACATATGAAAAACACCTTTCAGCGAAAGTATGGACACATCCAGTCAGTACAACATACGAACATATGTGAATAATGTATGCATTTGTATATATTCGCTCCGAAGATTACGGATTAACAGATTTAGGCTCAAATGCTGAATTGACAATGAGGTGCAACAAATAAAAAAAAGGGGGGGAAAGAAGTTACAAATGACCACAAGTCAATTGGCGGATCCATTCTCCTTCTGAATGTCCATGCAATCTATATGTCGTGATTGCTTCCTATTCGCAGTTGGGTTGTGATTAAGTACGCAATCTAAGGTAAAGATATTTGCATTTGCATCTTTGGCGACGGTTTTTAGTGGCAAGATGCAAATTAGCTCTGGAGTATGCACTGAGGAGCGTTTTTCTGTGTTCTGTGAAAGCTTCGTATATTTTCCTGATTTGCCAATGGAAACGAACGATCATGTTGCATCGCTTCAAAGCCTAAGTGCATTTGATTGCACTTAGGCTTTGAAACGATGAATTTCATCAAATCACATATTGGGCTATCACCACATGCATAACCACAAGTCCTCATATTGCAACCGCTTGACCAATCATGTAGGTGTATTATTTGTCGTAGAATTTTATAGATTTGTAAATTTATCGCTTGTCAAAAGTCCACTTCCTAATTCCATGCGACAGTTGAAGCAATTAGAAATGAGGGAGTGTCCAGAGATAAATCTTATCGGGATATGTAATGGGATCACATTCGCTGTATGACCTCTTGGTGAGGTTTTTCTTTGAGATGCATGCATGCATGCATGGACACTGTATGGGTGTTGTCGAAGGCAAATTTGTCCTCGAGAACTCGCAAATAACGAAAATGTTCAACGGACGCGAGAAGAGAAAATAATCTAATGTATGCACACGTGCACATTGAAATTCAGATATTCGAAACAGATAAGGAGGACATTGTATGTTAGTAATGCTAACAAATTGAATGAGAAATGGGATACTTCTGCCAATTCAATAAGGAAGGTGTACTGATGAGCAGCCAGTGCTTGTTGATATGGTTGGAATGAGTTTATGTTATGTCTGCGTTGATTACAGCAGTTGGAATAGTTTTGATTCAAATCTTATTGGAGTGGGAAGAGGCGCGAAAGTAACAGATGAATAATAACGATAAATTTATGGGTGACAAACGTAGATACGGTCTTATAGAATATTAAAAGCATACCAAGACGGTTCTTAACCTTCCTTTCCTGACTACTTCCTCAGATGATGTCTTATGTTTTTTTTTACCAAGGACTGTGGATTGAGTCGTAGTCCTAGTCCTAGTAGCTTCCTGTCTCTATTCAAGTTATCGAAAATCGTCTTCGATCTTTCGTAAGTACTGAGTGATGCGTTATTCTCATAGACGAACTGCGACCGATCGCGTAATTATCTAGGATTTTCCAAATTCCACCTATTTTTTGTTGACATTTCAATCTTTAGACCAACCATGTGTAATATGAGCCTTTATTGATTGTAAGATGATATATAAGCTGTTATTTTTGACACCACTTTTTAAAGAAATGAGTTAACAGTGATTTTAGTAAGATATAGACACCTTCTGTACCTATTTATAATCACACACATTCAATGAAGCATTTTGAAGAATTTTGGCAATAAAATGTTGTCAGAAAAACCTCCATTTCATCGAAAGTGGAATAAGACCATTTCTAATAACTACAATTAAAACAACTTCTCTTTTGCAATTCATATCGATTATCATAGCTTCAGTATACACTGACCTTGATTTTTTTTCAACAAAAACAACATTGTAAGCTAGATAACGGTGTTATTCTCTTGCTGAAATTCCAACATAACGGTACTATGTATCTGATTTTGTTTAGTTTTCTTCCGTAAGTCCGACTGTTTGGTTTATGTTTCTAATCGATGGCAGTGTGAACATTATTTAAATAAAATCGTCAATAAAGCAGACAATCGAAGTTTTACATAAATAATATCAAATACATTTCTAACAATAAGTTAACATGCCTCTGAAGTAGACGATTCTATGTCAATTGACATATTATGTATGTTGAAATATCATGATGTGATAATGTTTGCGGTAAGTAAGAGTAAAAAAATTTAACGCAGGATCATTGGATGCTTTTCATTACTGAAATGAGGCCCATGCATGTTAAAAAAGTGAGACGAATCAGATCAGCAAAGTAGTTTAAGCAAAATTGATTCAAGATTGCTACAAATTAAGAAGAGGATTAGAATTTTCAAGTTAATTGATTCAACGATTGACCAAGATGACGTTACTAGGTTTCTATCATAACATTATGCAAATAATGATCAGAAGACTAGAAAAAATATTGTACAAAAGCTGAAAATTTTATTCTTGCTCACAAATTCCTAAATAAGGATTTTAAATGTAAGGAAGTGTGCAAGACTCATATTACAGAGAGAGAGATTGAATATGCCTTTCTAATTTGATTTGGGGAATGGGGGATTTTTACAGCGTATCAGCAAAAGAGGGTAATCATAAATACTTTTTAAATAATATTGGAAAGAATAGCATTGCAGTATGTTAAGAACATTTTCAAGAAATATGAAATAGATCAATAAAAAAGACTACATAGGGTACTCGAAGTAAAGTTAATGGGAAAATACTAACGTGGAAAAATGAAAAGACTCTGCAGAATTAGTAATGAGAAACTAGTCGATACCATAAAAGATGTTTTAAAAAGTTCACCCTACGGAAACCATTGTACGTGTTCGATAAACCCAAACAAAAAATACGTGAATTCTGATTTGAACTTAAGAAAAATGTACTACTTGTATGCCTAAAGCTGCGGAGCGAAAATACAACATATCTCAGCGTGCAACTAGGTAGCATGTAGGTTTTATTTTAAGAATAAATTTTTATTTTAAGAATAAATTTTAAGAATAATTTTGATTTAAGTTTCCATCACCTACATAAACATACGTGTCGAAAATGCGACTACCTAACTATGAAAATTTAAAGTTATCGACATTGACCGTTTTATTTGTTTTAAGTAACTCACAGTGTATTAATTCCATCTGGTCCTTCCCAACAATACACCAGAACCTTTCCCTGATCCACGGCAGCTTTTGCTGTTTACTTTGTTATCTTCTGTTTGCAAACCAATTTCGTTTTTTAAACCATATATTTATGCACTGTTAATTTTTTATCTCTTGTCAATAATTGCTCCTAAGTCGGTTCTCTTGTGTGACGAGCAAAAATTTAAGGACATACGAAAATTCTCGGTTCATCTATTAAAGACAAATAATCCAACGAAATTTCGGAACTTCACGCATGTTTTATGATGCTATGATTACGATGCCTGTTTCGCGTCTCTCCCGCTTCGGAACTCATACAAATTAAAATGTTTTTAATGCACTTTCCTATCACTAATTCTGACAGATTTTAGAGTTGTTTTTTTTTTTGACAAAAATACGATGAAATAAATACAAATCATGAAATCAAATTGCGTATCGTGCGGAGAAAATGTTCCCTACCAAACAAGGGAAAACTTATAGGACTATTTTTTAAGAGACTTGAGCTATTCGCGGTGACTTATCTTCTAGTAAAACCAAGATTTAAAAACAGCGCGGAGATAATGTTTCCTACCAAACAAGGGAAGGCACATAGGACAATTTTTTGAGTGACCTCAGCTATTTGTGGGGACTTATCTTCTAACCAAACCAAGGCTTAGAAACAGTAGTGCATTCTATAGCCAGGAAAGGGCTCAATCGCAGACGATCCTTCACCACAACAGTTTGGGCTATGACGCCATGGATTATTGAAAAAGTAGAAAACCTTTTTGGAACGAGTGGAAACCAAACATATCACATCAAGATATTGGGAAGGCTTAAATTTGCGCAAAATGGGTCGAATGTTTTAACACTCAGAAACACGTAGAAAGTTTCCGGGAGGTGTCCGGGAAGCCCTAGAAGATTTCTGTGTTATTGGACCATTATGAAAGGAGGAGGAACATAATGGCTCATGTTATTACTTGTGCAGAAACTTAGATTCACCTTAAGGATTATGATTCGAATAAATAAATGTCGAATATAAATGTCGATGCTGTGGTGTAAAAACGATATAAATTCTCATTAAAAGCTCAAAGTATCTCAATCGGCTGGAAAAATCATTATGAAATTTTTGGTGAGGTACGTTTGTGAATACAAGGCATTCAATTTTTCTATGACAAACGTCTTTGCATAACAAATATGTAGTTCGTTCTTTTATATGATCCGTAAAAAGAAGCAATCAAGGATAAAAGAAGAAGAACGAATAAAATCGGCAAAATTTATGCACGACAAGGCTCTCATGAACCCAAAGGATTTCCTTCTCGGAATGACTGCCAACCACAAACAATGTTTAAAACTATTTCAAACCACTTGCCTTAGAGTCCAATCCCGGATTATTTTAAAAATAAATAAACGGCTTTTATTTATTTTCAAAGATAAAGGACTTGCGTTGGAAAAAATATTTTGATACGCCGATGAATTCACGGAGAATTCTTTTTTTTTTTTTGACGGTAATAGCAAATTATTTGATATATTCGAAAAATATATTGAGAATCGAAAGAAAATCTTGGACTGTGTGGAAATAAATTAACGGCTTTTATTTATTTTCAAATTTATGCAAGGAGCTGGGTGGGGAAAAATCACGCAGAATCTTGTTTTTTTCGATAATAGCAAATTATTTGATATTTCCAAAAAATTTATTAAAAATCGAGGGAGAATCTTTAAGTGGAAAAGCAGTTTAAGGTTCCATTTCAATACCTTTCAGGTCTATCCGCGAGAACTTCGGTGCAGAATAATTGACGACTCGTGTTTAGGTCGTGTTGTTTTGTATGTTGGTCAAAACTAGTAGTGGTTTCATTCAAAAAGGATCGACAATGCAAAGGCTTGCTAAATTTCCACCAGGAATTGACTAAAATGCACATGAGTACAAAAAACCTGTGCTATATGTGATATATTGGCATACGAGTCTAAGCCACTACAAAAAAAAGTTGCTTTGAGTCGGCTCAAAATTGGTAAGCCGACAAGAGGAAGGATGCCGCTTTTTAACACTCATAATGAACTTCTGCGGTAGCGATGGAGGTAAGATGGTAACCTATGCAGTAAACATTTTCGATAAATCATTCACAAATCATTTTTGTAGCTTTTTTAACTAAATAACAAACCTAATTGCTTGATACAACTTACAGAATTTGAAAGTTTAATATACTATAATATGTTATGGATGATTCTTTCTTCATAGTGAATATGTATAAGTTGCAATTTTCATGGAAAACTATAGAGTGTGTTGTTTGTTAAGAGGTTTTCTCTCAGATTTGCTATTGAGTCGTTAGTATTATGAAAGAAGCTTCCACAATTTTCATATTTTTCTCAAACAATTGAGAATTATACTTTAGTTTTACTCTTGAATGAAATTTTCCTTGACCTTCGCTGTTGTTTCACACATGAGCCCCTCTTTTCAATGAACGCTATGAGTTCCCAAGCACATTGCACCCTACTGCTATATCGTAACATAGAGTCAATAGTATTTAATTGAAAGCGCAATGGAAAATTAAATAACTTCACTATTCACGCAATCCAATAGCTACGCTTTGAAATTCTATATTTATAGACTCTAGCACGCTTCACCTTAGCCGCCCAAACATCCCAACGATTGTTGACCTTCCAACCCCATTCAACTTCCACCAGAATTGAACTTGTACTTGAAAATGGAAGGCTATGTAAATCGATACCAAATGCATTCTTGTTATGGGCCCCGGTATCATCAGTACAATGAAGCGGAAAACATCTAGAAGGGAATCCACAGTGGAACTAGTGAAACGTCTAACCAAAGTATCCAATTGACCTTATGAGACTGTGGCATGCGTTATAAAAAGGACAAAAGCTGGATTTGTCAGTGAAAATACAGACTTGTCACAGAAAGTTCATCAGGATATAGAGAATCCGCGAAATTTTTGTCTCACAAGGATGTCAACGAACAAACACAACATTCTCAACATTGTGTCTAATTTTCTCAGATAGTTTCTGTATCTCTTTATCGCTATCCTCACCGAATCATGTCGTCCATCTCAAAGGGAACTGTATAAAAACGATTTAAGGTCGTGTCTTTTAGATGAAAGCCGAAACCCGAGGCTATCTGTGAAATGCATTATTTGCCATCAGCCTAACAACATTGAACACGGAATCGAGGATCTACTTTGGACCACACTTTGCCGAGTCGTTAACTTGTTACGTTTGCTGGCCAACAACCGACAATCGACATAATCCGTAAAGGCTGCATGGAATCGTGTTTAATTTATCGACATAAGTGCATCAATCATTGGAACATTAATCATTCGGCAAGGAAGAATCCAATAGCCAAGTACGATAGGAATCGAACGACATTAGGTAAAATGTCAATGGGTGTAGATGGAAAGTTGGTAAGGGGTCTCGCTAGTTAGAAATCATGGTAAGCATTTGAATAATGTGAATTTTAAGTACCAAGTCGAATCGAAAAATCCATCGAACCCACACTCGATACCATACAATGCAGGATGGCCAAGCGTTTATAGGCGATTATGCAAGTTTGGGTTACCAATACTATAAATGAATGCAACAATTAATGAAACTTTCTTAGATTTGTGCTTAGATATCGATTTCTGTTGCTTACAACCTATACCAGTTAAAGAACTTCCTGGAACTCAACTCAGAAGATTTTTATGAAGGATAAACCTATTATTTCTTAGTGGTTGTATTGATTCTTGGGAGGAGCTTTGGAAAACTGAGTTTTTTACCCATAAGGTGGAGTCTAGTCCATAAATTCTTCTCTTTTACTCTCCATTTTGAAGAAACTCAAAAGGTTACATCAAAAACTTTTAAAAATTATTTTCAAGTCTGTCTTATCCATGCAAGCTTTTTTTGAGCAAATATATGACGGTTGAGAAACACTTGATTGTCGTTCTTACGTGAGAAATGAGATACAGATTAAAATTCAGAGCTGACTGCAAACAACTGAAAAAAAATATCTCAATAAGACTTTGTGACCATTCTCAAAATAATCTTCTCTCAAAGTTCTTCTAAGAAAAAACTACTTCAAACAAAACAAGAAAAATATGTTCAAACTCAAACAAAACCCACGAATGAATCGTTGCCCACCTCAATTGTCTGTCCATAGCAACGCTTCTATCTTCTAAAGCCTTGAAGGGCATGCAGCCTTAACCCGATATGAAACTGGAATGCGACTCGAGAAAATATTGACAAAAGTTAATGTCCAGAGTCCTATCAAAATGTAGTATATCTAGGTTGCTGTTAAATTGTGACGAATTCTGAAGAATCGTTCGGCTTGAGCCTAATTCCCGTACAATCTTAGGTTATTTAACAAAAGCATAAGGAAGCGTAATCCTTTCGGCGTAAAAAGAAAAATTGTACATTATTTCTAGGCCTCCGAAAAACCTTCATAAAATCTTGTCAGGTCATAGTCTGATAAGAGTTTTATCAGGGTGGAGGGTCAGCGTAGTCTCCTAACTGACGAAGGCTAAAAAGCTTGATAAGAAGTGACGCCTGTTTAAAACGTGATGACTTCGCTGACGAAGGAATGTTACATGTGACGAACCATCAGGATTGAGCCTAAGGTCACTCTCCCTTTAGAAAATAGGTGAGTTTTGTCAACTTTCGTGTCCCATTACATCGTAATGAGGTAGCAGTTTCCATTGAGAGCCTTCAAGATTTACACTTTTAATAAGAAACAAAGCTTTTCAAGATACTTATGCACCACTAGCCACCATAATACCCCCCTAGGGATTAACACAATAAGCTGGCCCATCTGTACAGATGGGGATTTACCCATGATACTCGGATATATTTCCAGGGTTTGAGAAACGAGTCACAAGGATACTGCAAACATTGGTATCTAGCTCTAGCTCAGCGGAAATGCATCTGAGTATGATCCTAATTCTGGAATCGCAACGACGCGTCTACAGACCACCTAAGTGCCACACTCGTTAGGTTTAATGAAATCAGTATCAGTCAGTAAGATTCATGCAACCAGATCTGCCGAATCACCGAGTGGAGAATCATTACAGAGCACGAACCAACTATGGCTGCAAAAAGATCCTGAAGTAAGCTGCAAAAGAACTAAGCCTGAAAGGTGAGGACACCTGAGTTCTTGTGTATGGCTAAAAGGCTGCTGCTAGAATGGATAACAACTGACTATTTCAAAGAAACCGTGAGCTTAGGCCTTATCATGGCGAAAATTTTCGAAAAACTCGACTATTCTGTCAGATATTCTGAATTTTTTCCCTAAAGGGAGACGAAATTTCAAATTCTTTTTATAACTTTGTCAGGAACTACTAGTTGAATTTCCTGAACCAAAATTATTAGTTGGTTGACAGAATTCATTGTGATTTACTCCAGGGTCGTTTGTGATTTGGCTCTGTTTCCTGACTATATTTAAGTTATCATCCTTCTTGTGAAACGATATACTTTCGCGCTGTTCACATTTCATTTCCCAGATTGTAAGGATTTCCTGTTTAGGTGACAAAGGAAACCTCGATTTTTACCAACAGCCGGTAAAAGACAGATGAACTCAATATACTGTCCTACCAAACTCAGCACAATCTGATTTCGTAACGAGTTTTGATTTTTCATCGTTGTATAAAGTAGACGCAAATATCTGAGTTCTTATAAAAATCTTTGCCCGCTTATATTATTGCCGAAATGGGGTTCAATCATCTTTGTGAAACGACAATGTTGAAGGCGACAATACCATGCCTTACAATATACCTCTATATATAATATAGACGATACCATGACAATACCAAAGAATTCATAAAAAGATTTCAGAAACATCCATACTCTGCATCCATCGTCTCAACTCCTCCAATAATCCCTCTGGTTATGTGATACCCGTTTTTCATTTGTGAAAAAATAAGGTTCGATCACGTCGTAAGCCGAAAGACCACTCCAACCAGGGATTATCTCAAATACCTCATTCACCTAGTTCATGAAACTTCTCCTGAACTGAATACTGGTTTTGATGACAAATTCTAAATATTTCTTTATTTCTTTGCAGCAATGGTCATTTGAAATGGTCTGCTACCGCATCGAAGGATGCACTTTTTGTGATACTCTGCTTAACCTAAATATAACTATTTAAACTTTGTCACTGGCAAAAAAAGACAAAAATGCCACTTGGTCGTTTAGACTCAATGACATTCCGGCTAATCTCCACGTCCTTATACAAGCTTGCATGCAAAAAGGGAGAGCATAACTTTTATCAATCTTTTCCTTCTCCTTCTTTTCTTCCTTGATTGCGTTTTAGTTTACATCTCGAATGGAAGCACAAACCATTCCTGACACGGAGACACAGTGGTCGTTATAACGTATCAAAAGAACACCTTCCACATACCAAAATGCAGTCATCGTCATCGTTGCGGCTGATTAAGGCACTATGGACGTTAAGCAAAGGATGTGCCTCTTTTACACCACTGCATTGACTCTTACTTTTAATCAGGGTCATAACGATAAATTCTTTTTTCACCATCAGTAACTACACGAGCCACAATTTGTTGCTTTCCCTCTCCACAACTACCCAAAAACAGAAAAATTTGACGCGCTTGTGATTGAAAATTGGTGTAAGCTCCCTTCAGAACCATCATGCAGAGATTGAAGCCATCACGAATAATTTATTAAGAATATTTAGAATGGCTGAAGAATTCCTCTTTTTTTAGGCCTTTCGATACACCTTTTTCTATTATTTCAATGATCTTTGGCGTCGTAGCCTCAACTAGCGATGGAGAGTAGTCTTTATGTGATTCCTTCTCTTGTGCAAAAGACGGTGTCCTTTATAAATCTTAATTTAGCAAGAAGCATAGTTCCTGCCTAAATCCATATACCAACAATTATTTACCTATTTACTGTGTATAAGGATAAACAATCTCACCTGCAAGCAACCTCGCTTACTCACTTACTTATTGACTCGTGTAAGCCGGATTCTATACATTCCTACTTCGTAAAGACGTTTCTCCATTCAGTGTAACTCTTGCCTTCAGTTTGGACATGTTTGATTCTTTGGATATGAATTAGACATACCCAAATACTAAACATGAAAAGAGTGTTGACATTTTGACGTTCCTATCAAAATCGTCAAAGCTGTCCTTAAGTTAAAGAGAAATGATACTGACCAGGAAATGAGTAGATTTCGAACCTAATTCAGCTTGCAGAACCTAATCCAGCTTGTTTCAGTTAGTCCCTTACGTATTTGTATAGAGTTCATCTTGAGGTAATGCACTAAATTCTTAACTAGAAGTTGATAATGAATGGTTCTGGGTACGGGAGTCCCAATAGTTTTTAGCAATGAGGTCCCTACATGATTTTGACAATGTAAAACATTTGATTTGTCTCCGTGCCCGAAGAAAAAAAATACATATTGAATCAGAATCAAAAGAGAATAAGTCGCAAGAACATCTTTAACGAACGTTCAGTTTTTTAAGATTCAAAGCAGCGAAATCAAAGTACACTATTGACCTGAGAAGAAGTTCCAGGATTTTGAAGAATTTTGAGCAACATCGGAAGTTACGTAAATCGTTTCTGCAAAGCATACGAAATTGTAAATTGTACGCTCAGTAACTTCCTTCAAAGCTAAACATATTATTAATTCAATAATTATTTGAATTCCTAAATTTTTGGGTACAATAAGGAGGTGTTTTTTTACAGAAGCTAGCCGGCGTCACTGAGAGACCAGTTCCTACACAAGGTTATTATTTTATCTCTTCAAAAATTTTCCGAAATTAAATCATAATAGCTGCTGAGCTTCGCCAGCGTGTTTTTTGAGCTGTTGGTGCGAGTGCCAGTAATAATTAAGGTAAAGGAAGGAATATGGAAGCTCTTCTTCAGCTCCTGTTAACCACAACTCACAAAAGCGCATGACTTGAGTTCCTCAATAGAGAGTTTCTTTACAGGGTCCTGATGGACGTCTATCATGAATTGAAGAAGAATTGGTGAAAAAAGGTTCCCTAAATTTGCTAAAGTTTAACCAATGGAGAACCACAAAGGGTTCAATAATAATATGGAACCTTTTAACGCACTTACCCAGTAAGTTGTCTTCGTGAGTAGCAGCATAGGTGTATGACAAAATCGTAGAACCACACGTAGTTCGTTTTACATATTCAGTAAAAATTTGGGAGTTATTACTGAACTCCTGGATTAGGTCAATATTCAGCGATTGAAGCAACCTGCTCGGAGTCCTTGCCTTAAGTCATCTTCATACCTCTGACATAATTTTAAAATACAGACTCAATTTTCCACACTAATCTCTACCAACATCACAGAGCAATACCTAATAATTCCCAATAATTGCGGGCATTATTGTTGCAGTGGGATAATATTTTTTATAGCCAAATTCTAGACAAATTGCATGTGCTTCCAAATCGGTTAAACAGGCTATTGAGGCAAGGTTATTACGGTCTGGTGATACCAATTTCATCAATATACCCATCAACACCCATCAATATACCCGTCGAAACTTTTGAAAGCCAAAATTTTTGACATTTTCGCTTTTTGGAAAAATTTTTTTCTGGTGTTCCCTTTTTCGAATCTTTTGACTGTCTGACTTCTGTTTCGTTTATTTTTGTCATGGGTCACTTAATTTATTATGAAATAAACAAAAAAATCAGAAATGAATCACATCTGGTGACCAGTCAATTGTGTCTCGCGGGTGTGCTTGGGATCATTGTTAAAAGGATAATTACTGCTTTAGACCACATTACTAATATGAGGTCTTAGTTTATATTGTAAGTCCAAAAGCAAATATTTCGCTGAAGCAAGTAGGTTGGATACAAAGAGTATGTCAAGATATAGAAATCGCTACCCCACGTCACGTATATAGTATTGAAATATTATTTATTAATTTGTCCAAACGATTTTCTGTCGAAATCCGGAACCTTATCATAAAAATCCTCAAAATACAAATAAAACAGAACGTTTCATCTTAATATAACAGGAGTCCCAGCGGATTAGCGTAAACCTTGGACCTATAAATAAGGACATTTAAGGCGGGTTTTTTGAGGAACGGACTGAAAAGAAAAACACAACACAGATGGTACACCGCGGAAACTTGGTCGGAGGTCGGTTGCAAAGAAACAAGGAACGAGGGGAAATCGTTCCAAAGAGACCAGCAAATTCTATGAAATATTTGTGCGAGTCAAGAGCTCTATGCAAACCTATAGGTGTACGTTTTTGTAATACAAAATGCGTGCCGAATGTAACTTGGTTTTCCGAATGTAACTTGATCTCTGAAATGTAAATTGGGTTGGACATTTTTGGGGTTGGGTTCAGAGGCAACGTTAAAAAGTTTAACGCACTGTCTAGGGCGTGGTTGAAATCAGACTGACCTTCAGTAGCAAGAAATTTGATAGTTCTAATTTTAAAACATAAAAGCATTCTTCGGTAAGGCAAATTTATTAACTTCTTTCTGCATTCCAATTCAAAAGCATTTCATACTTTTTCAAGGGTACCATGAAAGTGAATTGATGTCAAAGTGTGTTTGAAGTGATATTAAAAAATTTAAGAATAAACCACGCACGGTCTTCTTAAGTGTCAAAACTTCAGCATATTAAATAGGTTAAACATTGTTCCTTGCAATTGATCCCACATTTCCTGCTTCACTGACCCTTGTGCTGGTCCATGACGCAGAAAACGCAATCAGTTTAGAATGATGAGAGTATCAGCTACAATTTCGACACTACCAGATGTATCTTTTCGTTGATTTCTTTTATTTTAAAACTGGAACATCAAGAAGGTTCGAGAGAAGATGAGATAGTTCATATGTCAATATATCTTAAGAAAACCAGGTAGAGGTACCTAGTCGACATAAAAATCTCCCAATTTTTACTTATAGGTACAATTCTTACAAATTTTCTAGTTAAAATCGATGTAAGTTGTAGAGCGATTTCTCGAAATCGTCCTTTCATGCACTAGTAAAAAATAAACTCGTCATTATTCCTTAAAGATCCGTCAATTTATTGAACGAGATTGATGTTTGTAACACGCCACAAGTGCTTGATCTTTTAGTTTGCAGTCCTGACTCTTCCCTATGTAAACCGATTCACAAACATCACTGAGCGGGATGACTGATCATTTTCACTAATTAAGGATTAGTGAAATAAGCTGAGGGAGACAAGATATGATGATCGATGTTGCAATTCAATGACACTTAAAATTCAAATAGGATACATCTCAAAGGCTTCGTTTCTATACCTCTATATGTGCTACTTCTCGGTGATTGACTTGACAAGAATCTCTTAGCATGTATCGCTAACAACCTTGTCGTGCATTCAATACTTTGTTGCAAATATTGGCTTTGAAATCAATCCGAACGTAGATTTTATCGTTTCTTTATGTCAGCAGAACCATCGTACTATGTCCGAAGGATTATGCACATTGATCATTCCCACAAACATTACTGACACTATCGCATCGTTTGCATCCTAGACGAGTAATGCGGCACAACTTATTTGAAAGATGAAATTCTAAAACAAAAACAGGTGGCAGATACCTGACAATATAAGGGACATCAATCGTCTTATTCAGAGAGTTTTGGATTTTGCATTTCACAACATTCGATGAGTTCTGGAAGTTCCTTTTGGCATATTTTGAAGGGACAGATACTAAGAATGCTTCGGGTTGCTACCGCTTTTCCATTATCATTGCTGCTATTATTTATATGCCTAATAATAATAAAGTAGAGATTAATAAATTTTAGAGTATGCCAGAGTGTTGTGAACAAACTTTCGGGAAAGTCGTTAAACTGTTCGACAACACTTCCATCTCTAATCCTCCGTAAATAATGGATTTAACCACGCGATATCCAATTAATCCACACACAGTGTTATGTCGTTCAAATCCCATTCTATCTATTTTGTCGATTACCACACCATGTAGTCACGCCAAGATCTAACCGGAAAAACCAAAACTTGGAATTACTTATCTTATTAAAGATACAATCCTGTCGATAGTCGCGATAAGAGATGACCCTCTAAATTAAATTAATGATAAACAGAATGGAACAAGACACGCGGCGACTCATGTGGGATGTGTGCATTCGAAATGCATTCTGGGACCTTTTTGTTTGTTGCATTCAACGCAATGATGGAGTGACGTGCTCCATCACTCTTATATCTCACTTTGTTAATATTCTTTAACTTCTTTGACTTCTGGCTTGGCGTCCTGTTAAGAACGTTGTTATCGGATAAGCGTCGCGTCACCTTTGTTATAAATGATGAATTGCTAATTTCCAACGATTTTTGTTGTACAATTCCAGTTCGACTGTAGAGCTCCGGGGAAAAGTCATTTCCGATTAAGAAATGAATAATTGCTCAGTTAGAATGTGAAGAAAAAATGAGAGTACATTAGATAAAACGAACAACTTGAATGTTGCGTGCCCAGATACTGAAGATAAAAAATTTCTATTTAATTTCTATGTTGCATACTGTCATTGAGTCAAAACGAGTGCAGATAGGATACAACAATTGGTTTTTTTATTCGTCATACATAATCTTGGCTGTAGGTAATTTTGTCAGTCGCATTCCTCAGTAGCCAAAACTCCAGTTTTTAGAATCGTCCCAAATCGCATGCCACTAGTTGATTTCCGTTGAGAAATCGTAATTGAAATGGTGACTCTAAGTCGCTACTAAGAGACCAATCGAAACCATGTTGATTTCCTCGCATGACCACCAGATTATTGGGAAAGTATCTCTTTCTCTGTGTAACTTGTGCATATTCAGTTAGCCAAATACATGTTAATGCACTTCAAAAAATCGTGACCACTCATTCATCACTGGTTTTCGTCTTATCGATATAAGTTTGAAAATGAACATACCATTAGAGACTAACGGTCAGTTTGATACGAACTTTAAAACATCTCAAGTCAATTCTAAGAAGTATCTATTGCATGCCTGACTCTGTGATTTCTTTGTATCTTCTGCCACTGAAGTTTAAGGAGCTTTTATTGGGAGTAGATATTAATAGATTTTGAGCTTTTGTTCTTATCGAAGTTACACTGAAAACTTAAATATTTAAAAGGTGTTAAAAAACACAAGAACGCAGCATTTTGGGTTTTTAACGAAGTATTTCAATCTCAACGACATTAATAATCCTTTTTAACTTCTTAAGCGCACACAAATTGTTCAAGTATGCACATTTTCCGTGAAACCTCAAAAAATGGTACTCGTTGGCTAAATGGTTGTCCGATTGTATGAAAATAAGACTCAAAACCTGCGACTAAACTCACACCTTTGATGTGAAGGGTTAGTGAACTTGCCAATATTTTATTGTACTGGTGGTAGGTAAGGTCTCACTTGGAACCCATATTCCATGGATATTCTTGAATGAATATCGAGTTAATTATAATCAATGGTGAAATATTCACTCATGTAGAGGATGGTTTGTCCTAATCTTGAAGCTTGGTGTTAGCTTCCAGTCAGTACCATTCTATTCCTTGTTTAAGTAGTCGCCACTCTTCTGTTCCTTTTCTGCTCAACGTAGACCTGAACTGACAGCTCTTGTCCTTGGTTCTTACATGATCATGCGATTTATGTTGCTTTACATAGATGTACACAGCTGGGTCATCATAAATATCATACAATTTATGATTGAGGCACTATGGGCTTTAGGCAAAAGGAGGCGGAGGGATTTACTCCTTTTACAACACTGTATGGACTCTTACTTTTAATCAGGCTCATAACGGTAAATTCAATTTTTATCATCAGTACCGATGCAAGCCAAATTTTGTTGCTTTTCCTCCCTATACCTGCCCAAAAATTCAAAGAAAAATTCGACGCGCTTATATTTTCAAAGTGTTGTAAGCACTCTTCGGAAACCTTGTAGAAACCTTCGCTAGCCATCTTCCGAAAGACCTTTTTTCCTTTTTCCGATGATCTCTTACGTGGTAGCCTCAACTGGCCCTCCAGGTATTGGAGTCTTTAAATGGGAACGTCTTTTGCTTAAGAAGATAGTGTCATTTATAAGACCATGTTCTACAGAGTCCCCGCAAAAAGCTGACATTTGTCGAAAACTGTCATAGATATCTTGTCTTGTTTAATGAGAAACTTAAATCATGAAATCAGAGTAGTTTTATACTGATATACACAGGCTATATACTGACGAATATCATACAATTTATCGTTAATCAAAGTCTCTACTTGGTTTCATTGATGAGCCACCTCAACACGATGCATTTGTTCACGTTTAGGGTGGTCTCCGAATCATCTTTCGAAGGTTTTTGCTTTCGATTCCATGCATTGAATCAGTGTCATATATAGTATGTCATATATAGTATGTCAACTTTATTTCATAACCGTACATCGTCAAAACTAGATGAAGGAATTGGAAAAGATTAAGCGTATCCTGATTCTAATCATATCCCTCACGATGTAGCTACTAGCACTTTGAATTAGACTTTATATTACTTTCTTCAATTTTCAATCCTCCATGATCAAATTTTTCACAACTGACAAATATTTCTTCTTTCTTTCGTGCATGGGACTTAGTTTTCATTACAAAGTTGGTGGAATTTGTTTTGAATCCGCTAACGAAAAGGCCATTTTAATACCCAGAATAAGCCTTGCTTAACATTAGTGTCGGCGACACATGCTCAAATACCTCAATTATATTACATCATTGCTGCCATGACGTCATGGAGAACTTTTGAAAACTACTGAATACTATTTGTCAAGGCACAGTTGAATTTGCCTTCAGACTCAAAATATTATCTTGCAACATTTAGAAACCTTTTTCCTTAAAAAACGTTAAAGTCAAATGTCAAGAACATCAAATGAGTTTCAAAATGGGAGCGGTTTGCGACAAGGGAGGGGTGGAGGGGGTGGGTGATCAGTCGTGGTTTCAGCCTGACGCTGGATAAAACCAGCGAAATAAAACCATTTTGACGAAAAAACGAATTCTGTTGGTGAACTGTCTCCAGAAAGGCTAGTAGATGTGATGATATCATCGATTGACAAATGGAACGCTCGGGCGGTGCTTCTGACGAAGAAAGGCATCTTAGACCGCTGCGCACAGGAAAGAAGGGTAATTTTAACCTCTACCCCCTCTGTTCCCTTCGGCTGAAAAAAGGATTCCTGTAACTGAAGGTGCCAATTGGTGAGGAAATAGAGGTATAGCCCGGCGTTATGTGACAAACAGTTCCAAATTGAGTTCATAGTGTGACAGGGGAGCGGAGGGCTGCTGAGAGCCCCTAGCTCAGGGCGTAAACAGCCTTTACCTCCCAACGAAAAAAATGAAATCAAGATCAAATATCCTTTTTTCATTTTTTCGTTGCCTGACTTTGTGAAAGTTTATGAAAGTCTGTTGCAAGCCAGAGTTTTATTTCAGTTTCTATTTATTTCAACCCAAATATAGGGAATTTTTTAATTTGCAGGCGAGATTTTGACAGTTTACAGAAGTGATTCTACGACTTTGAGGACCGTATGCAATCTGATTAAGAAATTTGGAGCTGGCAATTTGGGGCTGAAAAATGCGGTTACCCAGCAATGACGTATATCGATCTTATTAGGCCTATGCTCACAGAAAATCCGAGATTTATGCGCACGAGGTCCTAGATATCATCATCATTCCGGAGACAAAGGTATATAAGGCTTTAATCAAGATGGGATATGGAAACAACGTGAAGTTTGGGTACCACACATATTGATGCAGGCCGACCTTATGGAACGCGTCTCGACGTGCGATATGCTTCTTCAGCGACATGAAATGTGCCCTTTCTTAAAGAGTCTTGTCGCTGGAGCTGGAACCTAGATTTTGTATCAAAATTTGCATCAAAATTGTACTTGGCTTAAGAGAAACAGATCTTCAGCTTTTGCGAAGCATGGAGCTGAAGAAAGTTCATGAAGAAAACACCTCTAAGAAATTCTTTATCTAACAGGATTTAGAGTCAAAATAAGTAGAATTGTATTTGGATTGATAATTTTCTTTCATTTTTCGATTTAACAAACAAATTCAATACAAGACATCCTTTGAACACAAATATAATACTCAAACCATCCGAGCGAAAACGCAATACACATGTCTAGAAACAAATTAACAAATCCATTAGCGACACCTTGTCGTTTGACCCTGTTGGCCAATTTTTTCAATGCTTTGACGTTTTCTTCAACAGTAATCTTCCTTTGAGCTAGCAATCCCATGATCCATGTGATTAATTTTTGATCTATTCGATATCCTTGCCTTACTACTTCAACACTCCAAGAAGGATTCCTTGATATCGACCACGACAACCAATATGCAATCTTTGGTGGTAAGATTCTTCTCTTTTCTGCTAGCGTCTCGAAAGATGGTTTGACATACTACCGTCTGTGTTGAGCTTATTGCGGCAAATCAACGTTGTTTTTGCAAGACTTATTGTGCATCTATCCAGTATGCGTTCCACAAATTTCAGCGTAAAAGACGTTAAGCTGTTAGGTTGGTAATCCTTTACTTCCCTTTTTATTGGATTACCTTACTTTATTGATTGGCTTTTGCAGGTTTTGCTGTGTAAACATTTTAAGTCTCTCCTCAGTCTTATGAATGCATCCTTTGCATAAAATTTCTGTGTTGTTCTTTCACCATGATCTGCAGTATTGGGATATTGGCTTGCAGAAGCATCTGCGGAAAACCTCTGTCGGTTGGAAGTATGGTTGGAAAGTATTAATGGCCTAGAGGAGCCTTTTTTTGATTCCCTGTTTTAAGTGAGGCTATTGTAAGGTCTTCATCTTAGCCCGCAATCTGAAAAAATTAGCATCTAAGCCCGCAAAGTATTGGTTTAATAGGATTTCAAGATATTCTATGCTGTTAGTTTTCCAAGATTCGTCCGTTCGTTGACGTATTGTGTCAATATGCTATTGAAGATGTCAATATGGAATTGAAGATTCGTGTTCTCCCTTTGCATTTTGTCTGTCTAACTTGCTTTTTCGCTGTTGCTTTGGAGGATTCATAGTTCTTTTCCTCTTTTCGCACAGCTTTCAAGTTCTTAGATGGACTAATATGTAAAGCCCTCAGGGGCATTTCTTCATCTTTTAGAGACCTGTGTTCCAGTAGATCACTTCCACTTGATTGATGGTATGGTTTGGACATATTATACTGAAACTTTAGATCAGTCTACTTGTGGTGTACTTAACTTTATGGTCTACCCAGATAACTGAGAATAACATAAGCATAGCATGTAATTTTTACTTCATTTTGTTGATTTTCAACAATTTTTTGATAATCGTATTGGATTACTTTGAATATTTTAGCTGCATTTGATTAAAATATACCTTTGCCTTACGATTTTGGACCACTGTGCGCATCCCTTATTGTACTTGTTGAGGGTATACACACTCGTGTAAAGAATCAAAGAATCGGCATGTATTTTCAATTTTTATCATATAAAATGTTTAATACGATTGTCAAGCTAGCCACTAGCCTCAACGGTTGAATACTTATCATCTAAAGAATCCTCAAACTAATCAGACTGACTTCTATTGAACGTATAGTGCGATGCACTCATAATAAACAATTGCAAGACATTCCCTTCTATAAAATCATTGTTACATTGCTACGTGGAATAACCGATAAAAGGAGAACATAATGACTCCTCTTTTTTCTTTAGTATTCAAAGTATTCATCTACACCAATCATTTTTAAAATACAATTGGCTAGAACACGTGATGTGATGAAATATATCTGCAAAAACTTGTATCCATTCGCTATTATCCGACGGGTGGTCTAATAAGAATTGCTTCTGCACAATACAATTCCTTCTCGCTAATTGCTGCAACTGATCGATTCTCAAGGTGTAATCACCAATAAAATGGTATCATTTTCATTACTCGCGCAGTCAGTGTTAATTTCAATCTTCTCAGTAAGTATCCTTCGAAAAAAAAAATTACGACAGTGCTTGAGATTTACCGCTAACAATTAACTTCTTGTTTTCAACATCTTAAAAAGCGTTCTGGCGATTTCACACCGTCATCATCATGTTACCTTGCTCGCCGAAGAACATCGTGCAGGTGGTTAAGCGTAAAAGTGATTTCTTGATAGTGATCAAGCGAATATAAAAAGTAGTAGCAATTGTTTATAATGCCTGCGAATGATGATGAAGGAAATCTGAGGACACCAATGGTTACAACTTACAGAGCCAATTCACTTTTAGTAGGAAGCAGTATGAATTCATTGAGCCCTACTTTCCAAATGTAATTAAATGGGAAATTGCATTTTTCTCATTTTCATTTGAAAATTCACAATTCATTGCGGCTGTTAAAATTTCCAATTAGCCAGAAAGCAATACAACGCATTTAATGCACCAACGTGAATCGCCGTATCCCTACGAATAGAAAAGTATCTAAATGTGAGATACTTAAATTAAGTAGTAGTCACTTTAAAGGTTTATGATCACGTAATTTGTGTTGATATACTTTATCATGGTCTGCACTGATTTCACTTTTAACCAAGAGATTCGATGAAATTTATTATAATTGAAAGTTAATGGTACGCTCATATCGATGTTACATTCAAAGAAGTGAATTCGCATTCAAAGACATTATATATACTTGATAGAGATTAAAGGGTTTGTAACTTTCTAGTTTTCTGATACTGCGAAACAGAATAATCAAATTAAATCTGCGACAGTCGACCTAAAAATAGGCTGAAAAGATGACTGAAGCCCGTAAGGATTCCAATTGCCCACAGATACTTATAATAAGTGTAGCAAACAAGACTTTTCCCAACCACAAGTGAGAGTCTATTCAGCACTCAATTGGTATCAAGCACTTTTCCATACTTTAGGCTTAGCTTTGCCATTTTTTTTTGTTGTGCTACATACAAGCAAGCTATTTGATCGCTTCCCACTATTGGGAAAGCTATATTAGTCCCGGATTGAGGTCCCAAAGGTCCACATCCTACAATCTTACCTGGGAATTCCTGCCTATGTATCCTTTATCCACTGCTGTATCATGTCTGAGACAACTGTGCTGGTCTTTTAAGGAGAAGCTTATTGATAGCCTTTTGAGCACTCTCGTCACCATATGCTATAGGTTCTGTCATAATCTCATCAACGACCGACGCTTTGTTATTTTTCTAATGGAGAAATCTACTTCGTCCTACGTTGGAAAGTGCTAAAAGGAGCTCACAGAATGTGTCGACGGTGTGAGAAATTATTAAGGCCTTTACAGAAGTTGTGTAACTTTTTTGCCCATTTATTGGTGACTGCAAGACTTTGGCTACCTCTTATTGCAACCAATAAATACGATCCTTTAAAGCATTCGAGATCTCATCCGATATATCTACAGAATTGTATGTATTTGTTGCCAGCATACTATTGAATGAGATATTTTATTATAAATTAAACAAAAGATTTTGTTGTTTTCGAACACTTTTTGGGCGCTTACTCATTGCTTACTTCACTTTTTTCAAAAGAGGACTACTCTCAAGTTTTTGCGAAACCATATCAAGACTTCAGGAAACTAACCACCCTTTATATTCACCAATAGAATGAAATTAGGAACTTTATTCAGAATTTTTATTTAGAATTATTTTGAGAACACAACAGACAATAAACTTTTCAAATCTCAAGATCCTAATAGACGCGTTGACAGTCCTATACGAATTCCATAAAAATGCAAATCATAGCAACGAACAGCACAAAAATGTTCCAACTTTATCTGGCAATATGGAATAGAAATTTTAAATCCATGGATTCCCAGGTTGCACATCCTTCCACTCAGTGACGATGACAACAATGAAGAAGAACAGTATATCATAGACGCAGCTAACAAGAACGTATACACAAAGTGCACAATCCAAAAATGATAAAGAAAATAAGAAAAGGAACAACTGGGAAAGACACCCTGGCAAATCTCTTTAAAAAGAAAAAGGAAATCAATCATTGAGAGAAGTAACGGGTAGGTGCCATTCACAAAAATTCCTGCAAGAAATTTTGAAATATCCTTTAGCGTTCTAAAACATGTCAATAGAGGTAGCAAGTTTTAACATACAAAACTTACTCGTAATTGGAGTGTTACAACCATAGCACAGCTGCCCACTACAATTTAGTGGGATATCAAAAACACACGAATAGGACGAAATAACAGACTGAAGATGGCACACTACTGAAACGCATATGAAAGCGATACATGGAAACAACAAACGAAGAAGGTTCATAAACAAAAAATTAACCAAGATACGAATACTTCATATAGCAAATAAAGCGAGCTTTGCAAGGTAGAGAGCTTGTGAAATAAACGACATAAGCGAGTGGGCAGAGATCACAATGCCCAGTTTTTGAACTTAAGTGCAAGTGAAAATAAATTTAAATTGAGGAAAAATATGATTTGAAAATTTAGAATTATTTTCTCCCAGCGCGTTTGTCTTAGAATCCTCATCTCAACAAGTTTCGCTTGCATTTCCCAAGGAATCTAAGAAATCGAAGTCTGTAGTCGTTAGGTTAGTAGTTGGTTCATAGTATTAGCTTTTGTTAATGGGTATATTATGCTAGTAACGTCACGGGATTGATGATGGGAAACGTTAAAATTCGGATTATATGAGATATCATGTAATTAATTCGCTTAAATCTTCATATGACAAACTAAGAGACTGGTTACGACAAGAGTTTATGAGTATCTGCGAGAGACTCAAATCAAAATTCCAATAAAGATATGCCAACAGTCGGAAAATCTAGCATAATGACCTATGACACTAAACGTAAAAAAGCGGAATTAGCTACTGCAGCCTAAATGAATCATAACAACACTTTTAGGTAGATGCACGACCTCAAAACTGCTGTCTGTACTCTAAACTAATAAAAATTGAAATGTGTACAGTCCTCTACTCCTCTTCACAAACCAATCTTTTGAAAATTCATTTCCCTGAAATTCCACTTCCTATTCAAGAACATATAGGTCATAAAGTAGCAGAAAATACCGGGAAGAAAGCGCTAGACAAGATAAAAAGGATCGAAAATTGTCAAAAATCCTCTGTGTTTGCGGTTGGGGCAATACAACACTGAATTTTGATGCCTTTCTGTTAGTTTTGTCTATCTGCAAAACAGAACGCTGCCTATGAAGGAGAATGAAGCCTAACAAATTTATCCTCCTAAGCTAGGCTTATAGTGATGGGTTTGAAACTCATCTTCCGTCAAAAATTAGGTTAACCACAATAGGAACGCAAACTAAATGCCTCAGCCTGCGCTGACCGATTGGATAGCAACAACGGAAAGGAAGAACGGGCTATTCCATTGGATTTTAGAATGTTCAACCTCTTAATAGGGCTAGAGCTATTTAAAGCCTCTTCCAGCAAACCCGCAGTTATAATTCCCAGTGAATTCTAAGGAACGATTATCGACGAGATCATAAGATCATAGACATAGGATCACACCATAATGAAAAATGGAAGCCTTCATGGATTCTTAAACGTGGAGTTATGTTCATAATGAATAAGGTACCAGAGATTGATACAAGATGAAACAGAATACAGTCAAGCCGTCTACAGGCTGCTAACCATTTATCGTGCTTTACCTTATGAATGTTCAAGTTCTGACTGAAAACATGGAGGACGTCAATAAATCCGTTTATTTCTTGCCCACCCCATCAAATGCCTGAGTCATCGTCGGCGATTTCAGTGAAAAATTCGGGGAAGAGGAATTTCAAATTACATAGCTTGAACGAATTTTCCAACAATAACAGTCAGTGCTTCCTTAACGTTCCGCTTCTCATATCACAGAAATCTTTTCACATTATGAGTATCGACAAGGACATGTTTATAATATGACCTTTGCTTGACTACAAATGCGAAACCAGGTCCCTCATGAATATATCCAATCATTGAATGCTCTTCAAAAAATGTCCTGAAAAGTATTTCCAGGGCAAAACAAAGTAATTTCTACTGATAAATCAGACAGGACAATAATTTGTACGAAAAAGGTTACGGATGAGGAGTTCCGAAAATAATAAGACTGCAGAAAATCCTCTGGTATTGCCAGCATTGGACGACTGTCAAGGTACACGACAGTCTAGATATATCTAGATATGTCTGGGTAAACTAAATATACTTAAAGGGGGGATAAAACTAAGACCAGTCGGAAACCCTCTAAAAGGCTGAGTGAATTCAATTAATGATGGCAGATGGAAGTTGCTCCGTTTCGAGAAATGGAGAATGCGATCATGGAGCTGGGAAAAGTTATAGGCGAGACAGTCTGTAGACTCTGGGCTATGATGGGTTTTAAACTTAAGTAATAAAGGTATATTGGATGGCTGATTATATATGGGGGCGGAAAGAGTTGATGGGCTAGTATTCGTAGACTCAACAATGCACAATATTAACATTTTGAATACCAGTCTGAAGCAAAATGCTCGGCAGTTGGGGCTTGGTAACGATTTTTGAATACAACACGGTGGTTCCCTCAAGCAAGCGACGCACATTGTGAAGGTTTAATTGTCTGTAACATTTGCGATCCCAATTTCCAGATTCAATGTCTAGCATTTGTGGGTATTGTTGGAGCGCAGGATACATCGACACGTCATAATTTCAGAGAAAAAGGTGAAACGTGTCATTTCTGATGAATGAATCAAAATTTCCAGACAGGATACGCTAAAATTGGTCCAATAACAAATCGAATTATGGAAGCCCTCCAACGAAAAGGCTATCCAGAACGGTGATGCGAAACATAAATAGTCCTAGTGGAATTTTCAGTAGAGAGCTACAGTTCACGTAAGGTTATTAGATAAATTTCAGCTAAAGTAAAGTGTTTTTTACTAACGTTTCCACCTGCAATTAGACTTTTGGAGCAATTATGGAATAAGTGGTAATTAACCCTGCAATCAGGGAGCCCTACTACATCCCTGAGTTGGAACAAACGAGCATGAAGAGGAAAGCAGCTAGAGAAACCTAGGGACGGGAAAGCCAAGCCATAGCAGACAGCTGGCATGATTCTGGCCACAGTTTTTAGCGTGGTTTGTGAACTTCAACTTCTTAAATAGTTGAAATATAAAGATTGCAACTAATTCCACAGCAAGGATAGCGGTGAGACACTTCCTTATCAAACCGAATAATGACGTGGACGCCTGATGAGAAAAGAAAATAGTTGCATGGCAATGCTCGCCTTTATAGTACAATTCTGAATAAAGCAAAATTAGAGCTATTTGGCTAGGCTAAACAATGATTTCTACAATACAAAATAGTCAACCTGCGACTTTCTTCAAGTTAGTTCTTTCAAGAAATCCCTAGGGACGTGGATTACACAATAATAAAACTGATGAGCTCTTAATGTGATGGAGAAATATCAAAATTGCCTATCAATAGGGAAAATTATGTTTCTAGTACAAGGAATCTTAACAGGCTGTTATTCTTTTTTTCTTCAAGTGCAAATAGAAAATTTAAATAAGGAAGCCTTGTTTACTGTCCCATCACATCCCTTTTTCTGTTCGAACAGCTATCATCAAACAAAAGCATGAAAGCGATCAACTCATCTTTCCAAAAAGAAAGGCTTTAGGTTGCAAACTGTTTCGAAAATTCCACAAAAAATAAAATCAAACAAATTTCCTTGATCCTTAAATTCTATGGGCCTTGCTGCAGAAGAATGCAGCATGTTCCATGAAATCAAATATTTTCGTGGTTATGGTTGTTGAATTTTAACGCCGAATGCAACAGTGATGATAGATTAGAGGATTATCCTTTTCGTCCATGATTTGTCGATCGTGCTGTTCCTTCCTGCCAATCATCTCAGTGTCTTCCTGAATTCATAACATTTGATTGTAGTTTATCATTATCCCGAGCACACTTTTAGGCCTAAGAAATTTTGATTGGTACAAACTCGTCTATGCATAATCGTCAAACCAGAATCGTTTGCTCGAAATGAGAAAAACTTGTAGGACGAACAAAACTATTACTATGGCTGTGCTCGAGAAAGTTCTCACAAGGACGTGTGGGTGGTATTATAACATTACAAAACCCAGAGCGGGTTGATCCTAACCATAGTTGTATTATCCAAAGCCAAGCACCAGAGCACTACCGCAGCACTTGGTCAGCAATTCCCAAAACATTCTCCACTGTCCTGCGATTAACCAGTTCAAATAAATTTATGACCTAAATAGTAATTGAAGTTGTAAATTACAACAATTTTAAGTTGCACAACCAGAATAACATCGAGTGCACATTTTAACACCATTTTTAAGCAAAATTTATTCGCAAGTTGTTTCTATTGTTCAGTTGTAAAGGACATTTTAAACCAATGTACATAAAGCAGTCACCGAACAATGACCTGTTTCAGTTTCTAAGGAAGTCGTCTTATGTAGCTCTTGACTTATAAATCACTCATTCAAAGAAGGATAACTTGTAAGCCTTTCAGCAGGAGTAAGTGAAATGGCAAATACAAACCGACGTTCCCAACACATACAGCACCGATAAAACCGCAACTCTGAGATTTATAACCAGATTTGCGAGTGTAGCTTTTTCTGGTACTCGGATTAAGTTAATCTTTTAAACTATTTTATTGATAAAGTTTACCTAAGATATCATTTTGAAGAAATCCTAAACTTTAAATCCATTGGACATAATGATTTTGTTTAGAAACTGATTCACTAAAGTGTTTAGTTTGGATTCAAATATTAGATGAATCACCAAATAAAGGACACATCACTTTTCACTTTTTACGCACGAACCGTACTAAAATTTTCGGAATGATCTAGGTAAGATATTTTAAGCCAAAAAAAATTTGCGGGCATCGCGTTATCGCTTTCATTTCGTTAAAGGACACGTGGCGCGACCGTCCATAGTTAGGTTCAATCAAACTCTGTTTCTATTAGGACCAATGACGGTAGTATTAAAGTCTTCGCTAAGAATATTAATCAACCCCTCACACACCCCTAATTCATTCTCTGATTCACAATCCCCTGTGAACTTTTCAAGGAGTCAAATTAGCCACTTGTTAAAGGTCACACTTTTACCCCGAACAAGACTTTGAATTCGCTCAAATACCAAAACGTTTCAAACAACAATAAATTCCAATATCCTCGAACCCGCTTCAAATAGCGAAAATTTTAAAATATCCACTCGAAACACTCGAAAGGAAATAGTTGAAGGAAAAATTTCCATACATTGGTATTTCATATGAAAAATCATTTAGAAAAAAGAAAATGTTACTATTGTGAACGTGCAAACCACCCGAAGGGGGTTTCCTTCAGTTGGGGTCAATCTCGTATATAATTACTCCCGATATTCATGTATGCATGCAAATGAATGAACTTTTCCACTACAAACAACCGCCTTGCGTTCAGTGAACGATATATTACAAGGGTGGTCATTTGCATGAGGTTGTGGTGAGTCCAGTTTGCGAGTAAAAGCCACCGGTAAAAGAGACTTTAAGGAAGTAGCCTTTGAATGGGTTAAAAAATTACCCTGCGGTTGATATGGAAACGAACTGACCATAACGTAGAGTTGCTCGCGCAAGTGTTTTGCATATAAGCTGCTAACCATAAGTTCTCCTTTTTTGGTGGAGAATATTCAGATGCAATTCGCTCGATGGTCAAACTGTTACGGTGGTGTGGTCGTTAATTACACTTACATTAATGTATGAAGCACAATTGTGTTACAATAGGTAATGTAGGTTTCGGTTAATAAGGCATGAATGCTTATTTGATTTAATAAAGATTTGTTCTAAATATTTGCCCACGGTGAAGTCGTGCTGGAATAGTTTCATGTTAGATTTTATTTCTCGTCCTCACTCATACTCTGATATCCTGCTCAATGTAAAGGTTTCAGCAAATGCAAAATGTGTGCGTTGAAGATCAAGTTTTGCCTAGTTATGCTATTCGTGAGGGATATTAATAATAAACGATAACTGCGGGAAATGGGGTCATAATTTAAATAAATCCATGAATTTAGATCAAACTTCATTTTCCTTTTCAATTTGGAAAATCGGTTGAACAACTAGTTTTCTCCTTATCATCGTTTACTGAGCTAAAATAAATGAAAAATCGTATTGAAAATTTATTCTCTTCACGGGAGCCGAAAATAAGCTGAATAACTTTATGATGTGAACAATGATATAATGCTAATACGGTTAACAAGGACTTACGACTTATTTGTGTAAGGAGAAAATAAAGTAAGGCACAATGTTTGCGAACACGCTCGCATAATTGCTGTATTAAATTGATTGAATTTCGAGCAATTTTGTTGGTACAACTTGTAAAATTTTTAGATTCTATTTTAAGACTACCCTTTTTATTTCAGTAAAAAAAAGAGACTAACTTGAGTGCTCTGAAAGTAAATAAATAATTGGATATAATAACAACAGAAATTAAAGATAGCAGAGAAGTTATTAGAATTAATAAGTTTTTTATTCATTTTTAGATAGTACGTTTTTTCGGATAAACCTTAGCGAAAAGAACGGAAGAAATCAAAAAAGATATAAAGGTACAATCTATGCTAGTATGCGGATTATAAGAAGAATTATAAGCGTATTATCAATATTTCTGCGTGGCTGATTAAAATTGTTTCCAACGGAAAATGGAAATATTTTTTGCAGTATCAGGAATGAGTTTTAGTATTAATTAAAATGGGATTCCCCCCTTCTCCGTTTCTTTCGATTAAATGTAAATTTGATATGCAATTGCTCACTTCATTCGCACACGTATATATATGTTGTTCAACTTTTCGTTTTCTATTTTGCCTGAAATCACGAATGATTCTTATTCACGTAGACCAAAGATTTCATAAAATTGCCAAAAGAAAGTCTGAGAAAATATAAGAAATAATCTAAGAACTTAACGTACCATCTTTTCTTTTATCAAAAACCATTTGTACATGTTTTTAATAACAATTTTTGGTCAAAAAACGTATCTTAATCAGGGACACGTCAACAAAAGGTACCTTAATTTAAGACAATAATGGATATACAAAGATCGTATAAACATTGAATTAAAAAAATAGCCAATTCATAAATATTTCAGCTTTATACTTGCAAGCATACCAGACAACTCCAAGCGAAATTCGCCTGAACGTGGAATGCCGATGTCTTTCAATGTACAAACTTCATTGGAAAGCACGGTAACATCGTCTTTTTGGAGGAGATCCTTACTTTCCAATTTTGCAGCTGATTCTTCGTTAACAAACATTTCGGCATTTCTTGTACGTTACTGGAATGTGTATATTTGTTTTACTTTTTGTCCTATCATTTCCAATTATTCAGCAAACCTCCTTCACGCTGGTTTTTTTTAAACGGAAGTCAAAAACTTCGATAAGGTTCGACAACACAACAAAAACTGTCAAGGGTCATCTTGACGAATTCTGTGATAGGTTGTACGTAGGAGTAGATGTGCTTTCCTTCAAACGTCTAAAAGTCCTGCCAACTTTGCCTCCTTCATTTCAAAAGTTCAGAAAAGTAGGGTAGCGTAGAGAAGTAGAGCACGGTAATATCTGCTCCCAATCTATTGCGTCTTACCTTGCCTAAGCTTTGAATATTGCAATGAGGATGTTCTAGAATCAAGATAGCATGTTCACTTAGGGGAGAAAATGGAAACTTTTTAATTCTATCAAAGATTTTTGGGTAGAAAGGATTGATTTCTTTTCACTGATTTCTCATGAAAGGTGATTGGTTATATGATACGATTTCTCATACCGTTTCATGAAAAGGTATTCCTCATTATCCAGGTTCTTTTTCTTTGCATTGGAACAGGTTAATCACATCTGTCTCTCCTGATTTGTGTAACCCTACAGTGATTGCTTATTTTGAATTTATCTCACTTTTGACAAAGATCTTGTCTAGTTTGTCATCTCAAAAACGGATAACATCAACATTGTTCACGTTTCTTTCTGACAATGTCCTTAACACAACCAAACCAAGGATTAAATGTAAATCCTGTTTTTCAGAAAGAAATGATGAGAAACCGACGAACAGATGAAATATGAATCCTTTAACAATAACATTACAACAAATATTATAGTTAAAGGAAACCAGTATTATAAAAAAATTAAGGGTATACTCAGAAGTGTTCACAGCTTGCGCTAGGTATAAAAAAAGCACCTGGAAGACCTTTGTTTTTCTTTAACCAAGGTGCACTACATTCAAATGAAATACGGATCTTTTAGGGAATTTGGCTTCTACTTAAAAAATGTGACATCAAAATCCTTAATATAAGATCGGTATTCTAGCTTATATGTACTAGCTTATTTGTCTTCCCAAACGTGCGAAGCCATGTACCATAATTGACAAGAGTTTGAACATACTTCAGGCTGCACCTTTAAGAAAGACAACACGCTAGCTACTGCTGTCTTCATCACATTTAAGGACAACTAAATGGAAAGGAAGAACGTATCAAGCAGTGCACTGCCTTAGAGACTTATCGAAATCTAGTGAGTTATGTGACCAACACCCCAAGCACAAAGAACATAAAGGACGTTTCTGCAGCGATGTGCTTTAAGAGACCTCACTGTGCACTAGAGCATACATTGCAAAAAAAATTCTGAAAAAGACGCTTAACAAAAAAAAAACAAAAATGAAGGTAAACATAAGGGTCATCATGAAGACACAAGCACTAGTTCAAAAAGTGATGCAAGCCGTGATGGATAATTCACAGAAAGTTAAATCATAAATATCAAACAATGAAGATGAGACATCGAATCAAAATTTAATACTCAAAGTGGTATACTAATTTATTGTCTCGGAAGACTTGTTGATATCATGCTCAACCACGCTTTTTTTGTGAAATCTGGAAGCTGTATGCGAGTTCCTAATCATAATTTCCTTGGAACCAACAGATTTACTTGATGGGGAGTCGATAAGAAGATTTGCGAGAAAATCAGTGAAAAAATTGTTGAAAAGTCTTTTTGTACAATGGAATTGAATCCGTTGACAAACATCCTCACTATAGACCTAACTCCCTCATCAATTTAGAAGTTTCTTACCTCATTTTTATCTTTTACTACCACCGAAGTAAGCTCTGAGAAGCAACGATGGTCTCAAAAAATAACAAATGAATTAAAAAAAATCACTATATTAAACCAATTTGTTCCGCGTATCCTCAATAAATCAATTCATTTTGGCGCGCACAACATACCCTTGATACCGCAATATCAGCAAATTTATCACACAACGATAATCTTTATGTCTTATATTCACTTGGCTCTGAGTGCAAGTTTTCCGGTATTAGATGACATCTACACGTCAAACGTTCTTTACTGAATTAAAAGAAAACAGATTGAAAAGTTTTCAAGTCGCATCAATCACTGAAACCAAATAATTGAAATTGTTTGACTGTTTTGAATGTCTTTGAATAGTTGACGATATAAACTATTCTGTAAGATAAAGTTTAAAGCTTCAGCAGCCAAAAAAGGAGAAAGAATCCAAGACAAGGAGAAGAGATCACAATTAGAAAGAAAACAAACCTTACGAACTCCTACACAATATAAAAGAAAAGACTCATATGGAGATAAATCGGGATTTTACACGATCTGGGAAAACAGATGATCCAACATAACTCAGGAAACAAGCTACGCTATTATAATCCTACATAACATGAGCCTGATCCAAAACGAGTTCTAGGGAAATATCCACAAAACCTTGAGCCTACATGTTCGTCACGTTTCAGCCATCATTTTTAGGATTATACTGATTTGAAATAGCCTTTTTGGTAGAAAACAGTAGGTTTTCGTTAGGAAACAACATTTCAATACAGACTTTATATGGTCATGGAAAATCAATATCTTTTATAGAAACGCTGGTGCTTCAGTTAAGAGAAAACGGTTCGGATTTCGAAAATATCTACACCCATTAGGACGACTGAAATACTGGAGAGAACCTCATGCTCGGTGGCATAAATTGAGAAATACCACGTGGACAAACGTGAACCGACAGAAAACAATAAATAAATAAATAAATTATAAAAGCTCTAGACAAGTGCAAATCATCTTAAATCAAAAAAAGGACCAAAATAATATCAAATAACACAACTATAATCTGGCTATCAGACAATCTGTTTGAAAAAATAGTTGGCCTAACCGGCTCCACGGAAAATCTCAAAAGTTATTCAAACAGAAACTGATCAAAACAGTTTTTTACCAAGCCAAAAAGGAACTTCACATTTCAACAGACGTGAAAACTCGTAACTATTATCATCTATGTTGAATCCAACACAGAGAACCAGGAGTCACTTAAAAACTAAGAGAAATGCAACAGTTGAAGCAGCTCCCGACGTTAAAATGTCATTCTTCATCGTCGGCAAGTCTTGAAAACTTTTCAACGAGAAAATCACACTACTAGGACAATTATGCAAATAAGTTACAACTACTCTTCCTAGACAGGATAATATTGACCTCCTATGATCGTGAATAAGTTTTGTATCGTTTTCTTATATATGCGATCCTTTCATGCCTTTTTAAAAAGGAATGCAAATGGGTACTCTATTGTTTTCTATTGTAAGCCATCCTTTCATGTTCTCTATCAAAAAAGAGTTAAAAATAGCAGGAAAACCACCAAAACTCTGCGTGTAATATGGCCACGCTTTGTGATTACAAAAGATCAGGAAATACTTAGATTACTGCAAGATTCGAGTGCAGCGCAAGCCACCATTGGAGAAGGGGGGGTTTGTTTTGAAATATCGGGAAATTACTATCTGTGAAGCATCTTACGCCAAAATTCACCATCGTTTGTAATTAGTGTCGAATTCTTTTAAAATAATTGTTATAATTGCTATTTTCTAAATTTTTTTTTATTCAATGCGTATGTGTATCTTCGGAATTACTTACTCCCTTCGTCAGCAGTTTTGTTTTCTGAAGATGTCCTGACCAACATTTTGACTAACAAAAATTCTAAACAAGAGTTACACTTTCATTATTAAACTATTTCCCGCCCATGTTTACTTTTTTCATCTACTAGCCCCAATTATAAGCTTTGTTATATTATACCAGTGATTCTCTGCTTCTTCGACTAGGCTGAAATTTTTGGGTGCCTCCATGATATCTCCTACTCATCTAGCATGGAAATTTTTTCTGCTCTACTTCGTCGGTTCTACGTTGTCCCATTCGATATTATGTCCTTAATCGACCGTGATCGATGACCTCTTTGTGGACTCCTCCTTTCCTGCTGTAATTTCCGATTCTCCGATTCTGATTCTCTGAAGTATCCTTGTTGGCCCTTTCACCTGTCCGTATTCGAATTTGTATTCTGAGCTGATTTTCCTATAAATGCCGAGTTTTTGTCACTCTTTAGTGTCTTTAGTTGTATTCTTTTTAGTGTCATCGTTTTTGTCCTTTTTTCGTATTTTTTTCGCCTTTTTTATGGTATCTACAGTGTTTTTCCCCTGTCAGGTGAGTTTTAAAGCTGGAGTTGAAACTAACTCCCGCGCTCCTAACTTTTATGTTTTTTTAACATAATTATCCTGTACTGGAGTTAACGTTGAGGGGCTCACACTTATTGTATTATCCCTTCTTTTCACTCATATCGCTGAATAATATAAAATACGCGTTCTTCATTACATGTGCCTCTCTCTGTCGAATAACGCGCATAATTTCAAATTTCTCTTGTTTGACGGTATCCAATACATATTATTTTTCCAGTTCAAAACCATCAGAAGTTAGTGGACAGGTGACCAAACGATAAAATCCAGCTGTTTTGCAATTACAATCGTTTGCTGATGGGTATGATCAGATACGTTCGGGACCGTGAGATTATGTTGGGCTCTAATAATCCTTATGTGCAAAAAGACCATTTGCGTCCTTATGTCCGTTTGCGTCACCCATTTACTATAGAAATAGAAGAAATTGGTGCGCTACTCTTCCTGGATATAAAGCTGCCCTTTTCTTCGAAATGATTTTGCATTTCCATATTTTAGTTGCGATAGTAAATGAAGATAAATGATGATTTATTATGAAAATGAAAATACGCTATCACATTGCAGAAAAGGAGTTGGAACCGAGCGAAGTTTGAGTAAAAGGCTGGTAGAGTATGACGAGTATGGAAAAAGGAAAATGAATTAGTTTATCAACAGGAAGCAGTATAAGATAACCCTAAAATGTGTGAAAAGAAACACAAAGTACCACCAGTTAGAAATGCAGCCAGAAAAACGTAAAAGGAGAATTAAGTAGCAGGAATCGTGCTAAGCCGTCGAAACAACCTATCGAAGAAATCTATTGAAAAACAGGCTCAGCAAAACAAATTGAATGCTTAATAAAACAAAAAATAAATGTTCTTCTTAGTTATTGGATGGCCTTCATATGATATTCATTGCAGTTTAACTGTGCAGTGAGGGTACAGGCAGTAGATTTGAATAACGCCAACATAGTACCAACATTAATATTACAGCGCCCGTTATCAAGGCGCTAAAACCAGAACTTAATTATCCTGAATTTCAAATGACTGCCTGCGAAGTTACACTGAAAGATAACAAATAATCGTTTAGTGAAATTGAAAACGTAGGAATGACGTTTACATGAAAACTTAGACCGTATTTGGTATCAGTTCAGATCATAATAAGGACTATTCAGGTTTAGTGCAAGAAGCAATTATACATGTATTAATTATTTGATTTCCTGCGACGAATTAGTCTTACCAAATGCTCCCATGTGAATTCAGGAATTGCATCCACAACCTCTAAGCAATGCATGTACCTTTCATTACTCAGACCGCTTAGTTTAACGAAAATTAAAATATCTACCATAAATACACGATTCCCTATTAAGATATATTTTCTGGCTCATGAGTCAAATAAAATCTAACAAGTGTATCTTTCCGTCAAGCACGAAATCGACTCGTAGCCGTAATATACACTTATTTTTTTTTTTTCCTTTCCAACATCATATGTCCTTCCTATCTTGAACAGCCATCAACTTGTCTAAACATTACACTCAAGTGCCCCACAAAAGTAACATATTAGATACAAGAGAATGTGGAGCATGTGTGCAGGTGACTGTAACGTCTCAACTTAATTTTCACCATAATTGGCGAAGCATAGTTTGCATTCTGGAATTTATAACAAAACTTTAATGTCGGCCGACATTTGTCTTTCTTGTTGTGGCGCAATTTAATAAGTCGCGGTTAGTGCTCTTGGTACTTTTAACTATATCATTTAACGTCTTCGGGGACTTGTTGGTGAGTGGTAACATACAGTAAGTGAAGAACTTGTAAAGGAAAAGTTTCAGCAATTTCACTTTTTACTAGCCATGGCACAAGAAATATTAAGAGGAAACTATGATGTAAGGCTGAACAATAAACCAGGCTATAGGAAAAGTGGCTGCGCAGCCTTAAGTTTATGTTGCTTCTTGGAACTTACGCTCTTGAAGTAATTAATTTCAAACCAGTAATTAGATATGAAGTTCACTTATAGTAAGGCCTGACTCAAATGGCCTTTCGATACCGAAAGTGCCAAGTGTTATTTAAAATTTAATCTGCATCTAAATTTATGATCGTATAAAAATTTTTATAAAAATGGATCACGGACTATCACTGGGCCCCAAAATTCTTGGAAACTGCGAAGGAAATCTTTTTAAATTCAAATATTTTTAGAAAAGGATGAATCTCGATGTATCTATTGATAAAGATGCTGTCCTAGACAGCATTTACAGCTTCAAATCTAATTGATTGCAATGTATTCAGTAAAATGGCAAGTTAAGTAAAAAACTGCAATTAAGTAAACATTTTTTCCACAAAATATTCATGAAACTTTCCTATACGAACTTATACAATTTTATTCGAATAAAAAAATGCATACGCCGCTCATGTAGTAGTCCTCTGTATAAATTCCTTTTTTAGTCCGCAAACGTCATTAGTCGATATGTATGTAACTTACTAACGATTCCGCGGACTTTCTTACCAACAACACACGCTTTCTCACCAAAATGAAGTCTTATTTCTAGGGGCTAATGCTTGAGATTAAAGTGTTCTAAGAAATCCAGACTCCATGACAAAAACCTACAAGGGTTTTTGACATTACTATCCAGTGGTATCCAGTCATAGTCATATTTTTAATAACTATACCTTGACGAGGACGGTCCAATATGTACCTAATCTCATCGCCTGATGGCGCCACTATCGCAAAAGTAATTCACTTTTGAGTAGTTCACTCTCAAAGACGGCTACTGTCATAATTTCAGCCGATTCGAATTCGTAGTTTTGTATTGACTGCGTGTGAAAGGGAGCGTACCCGCTCATTTTAGAAAATTGGAGAAAGAACAATATCGGTCGATGGTTCGATTCTTGTTTTTGGAAGGGAAATCGCGCAGCGAATTAAAAGAGGGCTTGGATGTTAAGTTTTGCGAATCTGCTCATGCGATTGTGACCGTAAAAAATATTAATGAGTTTCAACGTAGTCGTATGTTGGCGACACCGGCTCCGAAAACGGCTGCCACGGAGAAGAACTTGACAAAAATTCACGATCTATTATTGCCGGACTGTCGACTACAGGTGTGCCAGATAGCTCAGATAATAGAAGTCTCGAAATACCACGTGGGTCCTATGAGAATTATATCTGCAATGTCCTGCGTTAAATAATTATATTAAAATTAATATTTGCAATATCTTGCACGAAATTTTGAAGATGATCAAGCTGTAGCCACGATGGGTGCCGCATTTGCTCGCTTTGAACAACAATCGCAAACGTCAGACTATTTCAGGGCAGTTTTTGACGCTGTTTAAGTGCAAAATGAAGGAATTTCTGCGTTATTTAGGGGCGTTCAAGTATTACGTAACGCAATTTGGGGGGAGGAGGGTCTTGTTAAACGTTAAGATGCGTTACAGAGGGTAACTTATATTATACTATGGTACAGAAAAACGTTATGACGCGTTACACAGGGGGAGGGGGTCAGAAATCTTCAAAAATTGCGTTACGTAATACTTGAACTGTCCCTTACTGACCGTCTACAAAAAATAGTGCACCACAGATAAAGGAAAAGTCGAAACAGTGGAATTCACCTGACGAACGTGCTTCGAAGAAGGCAGTGACTGCTCTATCGGCTGGAAAGGTTGTTGCCACTATTATCCGAGTTAAAAAGTTGTGATCTACATCGACTACCTGGGAAAGAGCAAAATGGTAACAGGGTTCCAGTATGCTGAATTATGAGACCATTCCGACGCAGAATTTCAGAATAAAGGCCCAATTCGACGAAGCAAACAATGCATCTTGAAATATTCCTGTCTAATGATGGACATCACAAGATTGGTAAGTTGTTACAACTTACCCAAGCGTTCTAAAGGCATCATTAAATTCAAATCCATCTATCTAAAAAGGGGTTTGCTATCAAAAGGAAAAATGGAAAAACCGAATTTTCAGCTTTGCCGTGATACCCTATTGACAGGAGACATCAAATACACAAAATGCGTAGAGTTTTTTAAGATCGATTAAATCAGATGATTTACGGTCCGCAGTTTCAGAAACTTTATTTTTTTTGAGCGTTTAAATTTTCATTCAACTTTTTTTAAAAGTAGTTTTAAAAAATTTATTTTAATCGCATCCACCAATAGGTAAGTTGTTCATTATCTTTAGAAGCTTCTTCCTGTTAGCATAGAGCTTCTTTCTCCGCCAAAAATCATCATTATTTGCCGTTTTTTTGGCTTTTTTTTCTTCTCCAGAGCATTAGCCGGATAATATTTGGATGCAGAGATGGAATAGTAAACGTCGTTATTTCCATTTTCCCCTTTCATATCAATATTATTTTTAATAAGGTTCACTCGTCAAAAAGAGACCATGAAACTTGAAACCCCAATTCGATGACTTCCTTTAAGCGAATGCATCTTTGTGTCGGATAGATCGCCGAAAAAATCTTTTTGAAATATTTGCATTTATACTTTATACGTTTCTCGGTGCGTTTTTCAAAGTCAGTTGCGATAAACGCTCGGATATACAAGCAAAGTTACTGCGTTACGTTTGAAAGGAACTACGGCTCGCAGAGATCGCATAGCATTCATCATTATCTTTTCGATTTTCATATTATTATTTTTAAATAAGATCATTTGTCTTTTGTTGCAAAAAGTCATTGAAGCTTTTACCCCATCCCCCTAACTCTATTACTTCCCTTCCAATCCGATTTCAGTAGGGCAGAAATTGAAATACAAACAAATTGAAATATAGCTTTCAACTGCCTTCTGAACAAAAGTTATCAGATTCAAGTCCCTCGCCATTGGGGCACGAGACTGATAACTGCTATACAGAAAGTGAGTACTCTAACGAGTTCATAATCTGCAGTACAATTAGCGTACTTTTCAAAATCTTTCCCGGCTTCGCCAAAACAAACTCCCAATATTAAGGTATTCGACTTTTTGAAGCTAGGGGATAGAGAGGACGATGTGGAGACATACAAATAACTGTCTCAAAATTTGTCAAGTTGACAATATTCCATAGGGAAAAATTATTCCTACATACATTAAAGGAAAGAAAGCTAATCATCGCAATCCCTCTATTCACCTACGTCGTTTGATTTTCAACCTCTCTATCTTGCAAAGCTCGCTTTATTTACTATAGAAGTTATTCGTTTATCTTTTTTGTTATGCCCTCAACTACGAACGTTATGACATCAATATTTTGGAAAATACCATTCATCGACTCGCTGGATGGAAAAAAACAAAGCTAAAGGATCAAAAACTAAAGAAAAGAAAAACTAGTGGATGAAAACTTCTAAATCAAGAACGGGAAACTAACATACAAAAATGACACACCACCAAAGCGCACTTGTAAACGGACTCGTAAAGGTGACGGAGGACGTGGAAAGTCCATTCAGATTCAGATTTCACACTGGCTGGGGAATTGGAAAAAGGAACAAAATAAATGCAGCGTAACTACTTGGAAGCATTAAAACTCTCAAGGAGCACCACGAAGAAAGAGATGCGAATACAACATGTAGCAAATAAAGTGAACTTATGCTCAATACACGCCCGAAAAATTAACCAACATAGGAGAGTGGAGCTATCGCCATGGCTGTTTTCCTGAACTTAAATGTTTGGCGAGAAAAAACCTTCCTACGAAATTGTATATGTAAGTAATTTTATGGATACTAATTTGAAGAGAACCTTATCGAGTGTCATACGTCTTACGTCTTAGTCCTTTCTGTGTGCCTAGTTATTCCTTTATAGTGGGAATTTATTCGAGGCGTAGCGTAACAAACAAACGTCAAACAAACTCCGATTCTAACGGTTTTTAGCTCCAGTTTTCCGGGCTATCGGTATTTTTAACATAAAACTTGTTGGAAATAGGACATGGAGACAAAAGTGTGAGGAAAATGGTGGTTGAAATGAGTGAAATACGCTTCGTTTGGTTACGCTTGGTTTTGAATCCAAAAACAAATCCAACGCTTTATCGTTTTTCGATTATCGTTTTAATCACGAATCTCCAGTAAAAATACGTCGACTAACATTGACGGAATAAAGGAATCTGAGCGCAATCTTTTCATAAGAGTAGCTTCAAAAAGATTGAAGAGAATCTCTGGTAGAGTGTGTCATATCCTTACAAGAGTATGATTATAAATGTTTAAACTATCATTAAATTTTCAAAAAATTAAAAGATTCAAAAAAAGTTATTGGTTAAATCTAAAATCAAATGTTAAGCCAATCGACTCTAATCAGTTCATTACAGTTTGTTTTCCGACCGATTTTTTATCGTTCCCCGTCTCCTTTTTTCAATTCGGGCACATAAGTGTTTTCGCGATGTGCCATCTTTGGTTTTTTCTTGTTTTTCAGCAGTACAATTGTGTACTTTTCAAAAAATTTTCCCAGTTCTTGTCGGTAGTTTTTTGAGCTCAAAAAATTAGCTATAGCTCATTATCTATAATTTGTCTCTTACGTTTCTATTTGATCTTTTTTGGTTCTCCTTCAGTCCATGCTTTATGCATCGTCAAATCTTCCTCATTGTTTTCTCCAGCTGTTTTCAATTTTCGCAATGCAACCATCCATTTTTTACATCATTCAGGTGCTTCAGTATCCTTATTCTATATGTAAAACAAACCCAAGTTTTTTGAGGCGTTATTTATTTATTTTTTTTTTTCAAGTTATTTATAAAATGATTGCATGGTTCGGCATATTGCGATTTGTATTAGTTCTCAAATCGTTATCCTTGACCTCGAAAACAAATTTAGCATCATGTTGGTCTTAAGGATTTATTTAAAAAAGGCTCTGAATACATTGCTTTGAATACAAACCCATTTCTTCGTAGCTGCCTTTATAATTAACGCTCAACGCTTTCCAACTTTCATTCCAAATATCAAAAGTAAGAGATTTAGTGTTTTGACATTACTTCATACTTTTCTGAGATTTTCAAAATAACAAAGAATATAAAGCCGTTTTGGTATTTTAACTTGAACCCGATGTCATGCTTTTCAGGGAACTGAACTGAGTCCATGTTTGAAACAAGTATCATCCCATGAAAACGACAGCATACCATCAGGAAATTCTTGCTTGGTGTTATTATGTTTTTCGTCCTTTCCAGTTTTTGAAACAAAAAGTGGCAAATTAGCAAAGGAAGAGTACCTGTCCGAATACTTGCAGGGACCAAGAAAGCGCTCGCACTAATAATCATTGTTTTCATGTATAGATTCGGCTTTTGGATTTGTCAAATATATTTCAAGAGATTGCTTTCGAAGTACAAGAGCTTTGAATGCTGATGCTTTGAATACCTTATCCTGAATTCCAAACCTCGACACGGAATAGCCGAAAGCATTGCGTAAAAATGTTCCCATTTAACACATCTTACACTCAACTAAAAACAATACAATAGTCACCAAAAACTATTCATTTGGCTTGGGCCTGAAAATTTCCGAATTTGCTACATGCCTGCTGTTTTGCATGTTATAACACTTAGACGATGAAAAAACAAAACAATGTGAAAAATCTTATTATGTTCGAAAAAACTTTCCATAAATTTGTTAAGTCGCTGACAGGTTGCACGATTCATGTTTTCGTCGTAGACATATTTAACAATTGGTAATTTTGAACTTTTTCTAATAGGAAACAATTGAAAATTCAAACTCCTATTGTTAACGTCTCTGCATGGATGGCATAATGCAAAGGTGAATTGAAATGAATTTATACTTGCATAAACCTTAATTAATCATTTGAAATTCTGATAAAAAAAAATTTCATCATAATTTTACCTAATGAGGTATAACACCTGCAGTTAAATCCAATTCACGGTACTATAGTGCAAATGATTTGAAAACAATTGAATTTGAATGTGAGAAAATAAATCTCGTTAATTGTTGCCATCTTTGTTTGTAACGTCTATCAATCGACTTAATGAGAAATTTACATATGAGTTATGCACGTACTTTAGGAAACAATGCTGTTTCTATAACTTTCATTTTCAGTTCAGGGCATGAAATTAGCAGAGAAAAGTGCAATCAATAAAAAATAAACAATCAGCTCAAATATCAACAAGAAAATGCTCCTTTTTTATTTATTTTGCAAGCTGATCGTATGCTATGGGTATAACCCTGATGTTGACATTTAATTTGTGTTAATTATCCTTGAAGTAAGCTCCCACTATTCTCACACAACGGCCTTCTTGGTGGCATTCTCAATGTTCTGGCACAAATACATCTAAATTTCATCATGACTCGTCCCTTTTACATGTATTTGAATAACGAATCAACAGTAATGTAAAATCACTATCAATCCTGTATGGTGTCTAGCAATTAAACTACTTTTCCTTGCATATTGCTTTGTTTTGTGTTTTAGGCGTAATTCTTAATTTGGTTGTGTGACCACAGTGTAATTGTGACGTCTAGTACTAATGTAGGTCATATCCTGTTGAGTTTGTGCGACATGCTAACTTATGGAATGTGGATTTAAAGTAAATACAAATCGGTGTAAGGATTATTCTTTTATTGCTCTACTAAATAGGAACCTATTAAATCATTCGTTAACAGGCCAGAATGCCACAAAATCATAAGTAAAATTGAAGCATTTTGCAGTCTCGAACGTGATAGTTGCTGTTTAGAGAACTTCCCTATTAGAAATGTCCTTACCTCTTTGCCATCGTTTGTTGTTCAGCTATTTGTATATTTTATTTATTAGAGTTTTGTTATTATTCAAATTTATATTATTTAGGTTATTATTTTAATTTTTTTATTTTTTATTTTAATAAATGTACATTGCTAAAACAGCAGATCCCTGCTCCAGATAATAGATTGGCGAAAGAGGTCGCAGTACCATGATGATTGGAAGCAATTATTTCAAGAGGTAAGGACCTGAAGCGGGATGTCAAGCCATAGATGATGATGACGATGAAACATAATTTATTTCGTTTTTTAAATTGTTTGCGTTGTACCGAATGTTCTTTAGGAAAAGGGACGAGTACCATTTAAATTTTATTATAACTATGCTCACCAGGAGATAGAGATCATTTGACAATACAGCACTTTGACCATTCCTCTTCTTGCAAAATGTTGGTATGAGCAAGATAGTTCTAAAGAGGTATCTAATTGATTGCTGAAAGCCACAGCTTATTTCTTGCGTTTCGTCCTTTCGAATCTGAAAATGTGTTGCCCTCTTATATTGTTGTAAACTTGATTACCCTCGCAAAATCATTCAACACGTTGACTGCCAGCAGTTAATGGTTTAAATATTCTTCAAAAACTCAGGAAAATCACCATGTATCAGCATTACAAAATCAGTCGTTTCCCGGCTATTTTTCTTTTATTTCCACTTGAGGCAGTCGCAGTATTTGGCGAATCATTGACAGAGACCATAATGCCCAAAATATGTTAAAAACTTTGCAACTTCAAGTCCTCTACTTATGTCCTTTGACATTCGCGAATGCTTATTTCTTTCAGGTATCTTGTAAAGGTTCTAGGATCAACTTCACAAATCAACAAGTTTCGCAAAGTCACTATGAAAGCCCGAAAAAAGGCATCAGCTTAGAACTATGCGTACCTTTCTATTAATATTAAGGAAAGGTAGGATTTCAATGGTCAAAGAACATTCAAAACAAAATGGCAGCAACATTTGCGTGGCACTGCGCATCGGAAAGTTAAATCACCCCCATTTAAACCCACCAAATATCCATCTGAGACTTAGAAACCCAAAATGGTTCTCCTAGTTTGGATGTTCAGTTATTGCATATTTTGTGGTCAAGAATATAAGCTTTCTGCAATTTAGTGACAGGAATAATATTTCTCGTCAAAACCGCACATATCCTGCTCAAGAAAGAAAACGATATCACCAACTTTGCAATGAGTTTTGCGACAGCGAAGGATTTTCGCAAAAATCTGAAAATTTGGCCATGATTCAGGGATCACTATACCCAATCAGGGACCTTATTATTTTTGTATTAATACATTGTCACATGCACAACAAAATCTTTTGTTAATACACGCAACGGTATGAGCCTTGGAGTAGTTGACTTCTTAGAATCACTGTGATTGAGCACTTTTCCTCCACCAAAACGACAGCTCCTGTGCTCACTGTAACCTGGAATTTACACTAGTTTTTGTCAAAGCTGTAATTTATTTTAGATTTGGGTTTATTTTGGTTGGTCTTTGGGATCTTGTGAAATTCCATGGTATTGTTAGGGTGTCTGTCTATTTGTTCGAAGAGTTTGAGTGCACGGTCGCACGAGTGATTGTCTATTGTCTCCAATAAGAAGTCTTTACGTGTATCCACGTTTCTAATATACCATGGCATTGAACCGATCTACCTCAGAGCCCTTTTTTCAATTTCTAAATGGTTTCCCAATTTGACTTTGGCAGAACGTAATACTGCGGTAAAATCATGGCAGAATGCAATACTACCATAGAGTAAAGTCGGTCTGTTAATACATGTATGCACATGAAAATTGTGTTGTTTGCTAGACTTAAGGATGCGCTGCAAGCAAGCAAGGATTTTTAAGCAGTGCCCTCTTTTTTTTCGTAGGTGTTCATTCCATGTCAGACGTTGATCCAATGTTAATATTATTTTAGGTATTTTCCAATTCCGATCCATGGTATCGATTCCTCGCCTATACAGCGTTGGAGGATGAAGTGATCTCCTTCTCGTGATAAATATTGCCTGGGTTTTGTCGTTATTGAATTTTACTTTCCATTTGAAGAAAAATTCATGGAGCGTCTCAGTGGAGTTTTCCGGTTTTTATGTGACAAATACTGCGTATCAAGTTGTATAGAAAATACACGCATCGTCAGCCCAAAAAGATAAGTGGCATTTTGTTTGACAGACAAGACAATTCCGCGGTGTATAAACTGAATAACATTGGTGAGATAGGTGATCCTTGTGGAACTCCAGGTTCGATTGGTCACATGTTGAAAAGATTGTTGTCTACTCTGACTTGGAAGGTTCTATATTGGAGAAATGAATACATTATTTGTAGGATTGAAAGTTGAATTTTGAAAATAAGTCGTGCATCCGAGACTTTGTCGAAGGCCTTCGCTATTTCAAACATATCTAGGCCTCTTTTTTGGTGATTCATAGCATTACGTATATGTTGAAAGACTCTGCTGAGCTGGAGTTCGGAGGAATATGCTGACCGGAAGCCAAACTATTCGTCTTGAATTATATGTTTCTCTTCTATTATCTCCTGTAATCTATATAAGATTGCTCTTTCGGGGATTTTCGATAGAGATGAGAGGGTACTTATAGCTGTAAGTGTAAGCTTATAGCTGTAGGTGTAATTTATCCCTGATAGATTTCGCTAAATATATGGCACAATTGCCTTGGTTTTTGAGGGGACATGCTTGATCATTCTCCATAGGACATTCTCGCCAGGTTTCACTCTTTGTTGGAAACCTTCCAATTGATTATTGCGAAATTCCAAGATGGGTTTTCTTACTTTGTTAGTCAACCAGTTAGTTTTCGTTTATAGTCTAGAGTCACCCGTGGTCCTAGCTCTTCTCCTTATCAGGTATTTGAATTTTTGAGGGGGTTTATACGATATGTGTTCCTTGACCGTAATTGTGGCTGTGTAGCTCTTCTTTGCCTGCTTCATTTTTTTCGTGTTCAATTATTTCGTTCATATCCATAGCTGTTTTAAACAACTCTTGGGTAAAACTTTCAAGTGCTAGAATGTCCTTAAACACCTTATGTTTGCACTTCTTTTCGTGGCGCGTCTATAAACATATTCTCACTTTTTCTTTTCCAAACGGAGTGAAGAAACTTTAAATTTCAGGACCAAAATCTGTGTTCCACAACTAATAATGATAATAGGATATTTGGAAAAATTATACAATAAGGGACTCTTATCATAGTGGGTAGGTGGCAAAGTGGCCCAAACTTTATTTCCCGATGTTCTTCGACTATATGTATGATTGGAAAATTATTATGAATGGGAAATTTTATTAGACTTCGCATTATGTTTATTTAGTATCTTATTTTTGAAAACAAAGATGACCGGCCAGGCACAATTTACAGCATGTTTCCTAACCCTTTCTAGGATTCCCGGTGGTAGGCCCTTGCATTCTCAACGGATGTTTTCTTTAGAATTTTCTATAGATTGATTCTTGGTGACAGGGACTCGTGACTTCCAAAAATCTCTTGGGAGAAGAAGAATCATCGATTGAAAGAACTCTTAGAAAATATACCTGACGATTTTGCTGGTCAGTGTAAAACGTTTTAATGTGAGACTATGTGACCTGGAAATGCAGTGCTCAGAATTTATATTATAGCTTGTATAGCTTTGAGAAGATTATGTTTATTCTACGCAGGAATCGAGAAAATTTACCAAGCCGGGAGAAATTTCATTTATTTTGGTTTAATTAACGGTATTTCTTCGAAGCATGGCGTAACTTATAAAGAAAGCTCACATAACAGGTCGAGCAACATATCTAATAATTGAAGAGAGCTTTGAATCATAAAGAGCTTGCAAATTTAACGTAGTACTGTGATTCAGGAAGTCGCGATGTCTACTTTTCTGAGCTTCATCATGTGCAGGAATAATTTATCACATTCGAGTTAATCTGAAGGAAAATTTAAGGGAACGGTAATGGGCGTTTCGCTGGAACTTCGTCTTTATGTTCCAGCACCAAAAAATTTTACTTACAAATGCCAATAAAACGCAAATGTTCGGATGTATTGACATAAAATAGACATGAGATGTTTAAAGTGTAACACAGAGGCTTTTCCCCGAACTTGTCTTTTACAGCTTAAAAAGAAAATTTTAACATAAAATTATAACTTGATTATATAATAAAATATTTATAATGTAAAATATAAATCTAATTTAAGACGTTCTTGTTGTAAATTTCTATCGATTTAATCATTATGGATCAAACATTATGGATAATCATCTTCAGTTAGTTTTGGCAAACTATGACATTTGAATGATCCTGATTTTTATTAGGTTTGTCATACGTAGGAAATGTCATACGATGTTGTTTTAAAATGTTTTAATCAAGATGGACGGTAATTTTTAATCCCCATCCTCAATATAGTGTATTTTCTCGACAGTTTTGGTGGGATTCCGAGGATTCAATTCAGGGCAAGCCATACGTGCCAGATCTAGATAATAATTATAAGAGGGATTGTGAAAGAGAAATACAGACATCATTAGAATTCAAAATAATGACGTCTAATCCATTTCCGTTGAGCACTTCTCCAATTAATGAAAGTTATTGTAGTGTCAGCAACGAAGCAGAGCTGTTCATCTCTTCAATATTTTCGACAAATTCTAATGTCGGTTCGGTGGAAGCAGCTATAAATTTGAGGTTGTTGTCATATAACGCTTATGACAGCAACTCGTTTGAAAATATACAAGATATGTTACTTCGTTCAAGTCCCACAAGGAAACGAAGAAAACGAAAGGCAAAGGCATATTACTGAGTAAGAGATCTTACTAAAAAAAATAAAAACTCCCCGATTGGTAAATGAAACGCTCTCGGCAAACGAAAGAATTCGAGAAGAATGGAAAGGGGATAATTTCATGTGGAATCAAATGGACTTTGAAATGTTAATTTAATTTTAGTGAAGATTACCGAAAACATATTGGGAGCTAGGCAACATTGAGAACCAGAGGCAGCTTATTGCGAATACGATGCAAGCTATTTGGCCGCTATATCGGAAAGACCACATTTGCGGGACCTCAAGATAGCAATAATGGCGAATGCTTCCTGAAGAGACCCTCAAACTCTGTGAGACTTTTTTTCAAGAATAATCTAGACATTGAAAACGCCCGATAAGCACCGTGTTAGAAAAACCACATACGCTTGCTGGTCATGTGTAAGATCCTGATCAGGGGGCTTTCATTGTCACAATCCTTAAAATAGGAAACCTATTTGTGTGTGAGAACTTCAAGACACTACTTTGAAGGGAGCGAGTCCCTCGCAAATATTCATAAGAACTATGTGAATATTTGTTGAGAGAAAATGAGTCCCTTACCAACTGTACATTTTTCGATATAACTTTTACTCGTTCGTTCCAGAAAAGGACTTATACGACCTCTTCTGAATTTATGACATTGTAAAGAATCATGAGAAGACAAATATGAAAAAAAAAATTGTGATCCTCATCAACTTAAGAAGAATTTGTCGAGGGAAGAAAAATTCAGAGATAAACAAAAATTTATTATTATATATGTTTTTTTTTTTTAATTCTTATACTGTAGATGATTGGTCAGTTACCTCAAGGTTAAGTATCAGCATTTTATTATAAATCGGAATTAAATGTAGGTGGTCTGACTGTCAACGACTTGTCAGATTCGGACAGACAGATCAATAAACCACAAACATTTGATAAGAAGTCCATCACTAAATAAAGACGATTCAGCCCATTCTTTACCGAAGAGGGAATTGAAAAGGATGCCTGAAAGTGGTCCCATTTATATGCCTGAGTCATTTGTTGATGAATGGTTTCGTCATTCGTGCAGTACTGAAAAAAGAAAATCCCTTACCTATAAAAGAATAATACTTTGAAGAGTTCTTGGACTTGAAGACATTAGAATTTGATATAGGTCCTTTAATACGTCTCCATTGAAATAATTTGAACGGAGATTGAAAACGCAAGAATTACCGACATCCGTTCTTTCCAAAGCAGAAAAAGAGTTTACTGACGAGACTTACTGAGGTTCCTGAGCGAAAGAAGAATATGTCATCCCTTTAAGCCACTCGTTTCGCCCTCTCAAACCTCATTAATTAAAATCCTTATCCCGGAATTGAAATCGAAATATCTTAGATGATCTTCAAGAAAACGAATGATATCTAACTTGAATATGGACTGATTTATTTCGTTAATGGGTATTCACAGAGGGATTTTCTAACAACTGTACACAGTTGCAGATTCAAGCAGATTCTATCAGACCATTCGAACGTAGATGGGAATTACTTTGGAATTCTATTTTGGCCAACTATGGAAATTTACGCGAGATTCTCGAAATCCATTTCGGAAATGGGTATCGATATAACATCCATAGCATTGGGAAAAGGATATCGATATAACAACAAACGACGAACAATAACTAAAACATAAGTCACTATAAGATACTCAACCAAACGGAGAGGAAATAGGATGAGTTCGACCGAATTCTGTACTGTATATGAAGCTGCTAAAAGGGCATTTCTGGTAAGACCAAGCGAAAATAAGACTTGGTCCTTTACGGGAAGCTTTTCATGACTCATTGGGCATTAAGTCCCTCTACCATTTAAACATCAAAGGATATATAAGTATCGAAATTTGCAACATTTAAGACTTTTCCAGTCAAGAATTATTGTTTTACCAACATACTACGAAACTAGGACGAATATCGTGTACTTTTCTCAGCGATAAAATTTCGTATTCGATCTAATTTACAAACTTACAATGCTGATGCTTTAATTTGGCCTCAAAACTTTCGACTCACTGTTTCTCGAAGACAGAAGGTAAACATAAAATATTCAAATGCCTAAAGAAAAATTCAAAGGTAATGTCTAAAGTACTTTGAAATTTTTCTAACAAATTCAATGTTTGCTATCAGCTTACAAGCACGACTTCCTTATTTCCATACCACACAGTTTTCCACCTAACCTACTCCCATAAAGTCAACGAAACTGCAACAATTATGTAGAATGTACTGATATTTTACATGAGTTCCGTACTATACTCGCGTATGCCTAGCGTTCATAACCTAACGATAATTGATTCCAGCTGATATTATCCGAGCAATTACATTTCTCAAGCGAAACGCTCAAGTTTAGCATACAAATTAGCATGATAATAAGAAATGATTTAAAAGTTTAATTGCGGGTGACACAGGGATTTTCTGGGTACTTAGGTCTTAGCCCGCGGCTTGATCGTAAGGTTTCAATGTTTAATCTAAATCCATTCAGTTGGCCCTAGGAAATTTATGCTTAATTTTATTTAGTATTATTTAGCCCATTACAAATTCTGTGAGCGAGGAAAATTTCTCTTCCACGATAATTATCGTTTAAGTAATAACCATGATGAAATTTTATCTTCTTTGCTTAATGTGAAATTTGTAATGCAGTAGAGCCCCTGGTTAATTGCATGAGTAAATTAGCTTGGAATCTGTTTAGCATTGCTTGAAAGCAGTCATATTTTATCTTTAAACTGAATGTGGCTGAAGTGATCCGAAGTACTTGAGATTAAAAGGGTATTTATGATAGATCGTGAGATGAGTACTTCTAATTAGATACTGGATAGTCTTGACGAGGTCTGGTTACATGTTAGACAACTAGTGCAGTCGTTTTCATATTGTGTGTAGAGTCATAGAATCACTCGTGAATATGGCCGTAAAATGTCTGAATATATTATTATTAAATGTTCATGTTGGCATGACTTGTTTTTATACTGTTTAATTGTTTTTATTGATGACATAGAATAAAGAAAACCTAAGCTATGTGATGGAGCCCCATGATATGAAAATGTTAATATGTATACGCTGGAAGAATAAAGTAGTATAAACATGTATCTTACGTACTAGAATGAATTATACAGATGGACAACTTTCAGCCCATTTAATGAGAAACTCTTTACACTTACAAATCATATTTTGACAACCCTCTCGTTACATGAGATAGCTAACACCCCTAAGATATCGGACGGCTCTACAGCAGTAGTTCTACAGTTGATCCCTCTCAACAAACATCGGCTTTCAGTGTCTTCGGTTTTCCTGCTGAACGTTTTCCCCGCGCTCTACCCTCCAATGTCCTCTTGAACGATTTCAACTTATTCACTTGACCGAAGATTTTCCATTGCATTTTGCCTTTTTCACTGTCTTTTCAGGTACGCTCGTCTGGGTCAATGTTTAACTTCCAAACAGCAACACAGACTTTACTAATGATTGACAGATGCGAACCTTGGTTTGTCTGAGCACAAAGTCGACCCTTAAAATGGGAAGTACGGTGAGATGGTGCAGTGATAGGTTTCTACTACAGCTGTGTTTATGTGGTGTCCAATACCGTCCTCTTCGGCGCTAATTCTATCCAAAGTGTACTTTGAAAAAACATATTCAAAGTTTAAGTCTCTAAGAACTTGATTTTTATCAAGCTCGGGTATTCTTCCTTAAGTCGTAAACCAATTCGGTTTGCTTCAAATTCTAGACTCAATAAAATTCTTTGACGTCTAAGATTGATCGTCATATTATATTAACACCATCAGCATACTCTAGTAATTGGGCAGACTTAAACATTAGTAGATCTTAAGTCAAAGAGCATTGGTCAAGGATAATTTTGTACAGCGCATTTTTGCCGTTGCTGTTGTAGGCTTGCTTCAAGTTGACCAAAAGTTGGTGCACGTCGATGATTTTTTTCCAGAACTTTAGGAACACCTGCTCAAGTAAGGATATTGATCTACTGTAGAGCGTTCAGGTCTGGAGCCTCCCTTATACTCTCTCATAATACTATCTTATATAGTACGGCTTCACCTTTTCCCTTGATTTTGGGAGGACTCTCTTATTGGCCAGGACAAATGATTCTTTTTCACAAGTCCTCTAGTCGCCTCCACTCGCCACATTTTATAAATCAATGAAAGTTTTAGGGTGAAAATGGAAAAAGAGAATGACGATTACAGCAATATTAAAGATTTATTTTTATTGGCTACCAAGGGGTATTCATATCTCTTTCTCTGTAAAACTAACCGAGGGGTTAGCAATATTGAGGATATGAATGATATATTACTTATATTAATACTTATTTTATTTAAAATGGATTTTATTTAAGTAAATAATGTCCGTTATTATCTATGACTTTCTGCCATTTTTGAGCAGAGCCATTATTCCTCCTGAAAAACTTGGCCATGTGATTTTCACAGTCCCTTTTTGAAGTGAATTACTTTTCCATTAAGGACGTTTTGCAGTGACCAAAATGGTAGTCCAATGGTCCAAGGTCTGGACTATATGGTGGATGTATCAAAACTTCCCAACCAAGCTCTGTCGGTTTTGCCGGGTCATCAAGGATTTGTGTGGTCTGGGATTGTCAGGAGTGAATACAACGCACTTTCTATTGATCAATTCTGGCCGGCTATTTTTTTTTTGAATTGCTGGTGCAATGTGGTTAATTAGTGACAGTACAGAGCCGAACTGAGTGTTTGACCAGGTTCTTGCACCTCATGATAAACAATTCTCTTCCAATCCCACCATACACATAGCATAACCTTATTTGGTGTCTATCCTGGTTTTGAAGTCGTTTGTGATGATTCAACTTTTTTTGACCATGATTTTTCGAACGACATTCTCGTATGTTACCCATTTTTTATCGCCCGTAATGATTTGCTGAAAACATGGCTCGATTACATTGCATTTTATTAGCATTTCGCAAAATGGAATTCGGTCAATCAATTTTTTTTTGTGTTAATTCATGTGGCACCCAAACATCGAGCTTCTTTGTATCCAACCTTACGCATGTATATTCACTTCTTTAACAATGTCATGGCTGCTTATGTGTCGGTCTTCTTCAATTTTTTGTAAGATCTCATCGACTTTTTCAGTGATTGGTCGACCTGAGCGTGGTGCATCTTTGACATCAAAATTTTCCGAACGAAAGCGAGCGAACTATTTCTTGGCTGTGGCTTTTGATAAAGTGTCTTGACCGTAGATACCACAAATTTTTTCACGAGCCTGCGATGCATTCTCACCTTGATCGTGCAGACAAAGTGACAATGCAACAGACAAAGTCAGAACTATACTTTAGGTAGTCTCAGAAGTAATTTATGCTTAAATTACTGAGTTTCACAACGCCGAATCCAATTGATCAATAAAAGCAAAATATATACTATACGAAATTTAAAAGAAATATAGTCGACTTAAGTTCATTCTGCCGCGTCAAAAATTTGAGCGCTATGTGTGCTACATGATATGCAACATTAATTTTCAACAGTAAAAAGATGCGACTTATATCGAAAAAACAAAAGAGCAAATATTCAAGTGGTACAAGCAAATGTTAGGTTAGCTTAAAATATACGCTCGGAAACAAGGACTCTGGCTAGCCCCTGCACGTTTACTCTGAAATCAGGTTTTCTGACGGGTGAACTTCGGAAATATGGTGTGGAATATCCAGAAATATTCCGGTCTACCGACTACGGAGAAACGGTGACATGAATCTTTTATTACTACTTATATCCTACCCTATCTTAGTGTCCTTTGTCGAGCCTAGTGAAACATACCTTAGGATGGACTTATCAGACTCGAACTGACGGAGGAGTCGGGATAGATCGGCTACACGGATGATGTTGCAGCATTGGTCGCTGGGCGCACGAACAATCAGTCCCAATTAAGGCGAAGTGCGCCACACACAGATTCCGCTCAGCACTAGTGAAAACTGAAATGGTTATCCTAACAAAGAAGAGGATTCTTAGAATAAGAACGACAATTGTCGGGGATACATTAGTGGAGTCGAAACTATCAGTTCAATATGTGGGTTTGCTGGTAGACTATAAGCTGAGTTTCTCGGAGCAAATAGTGCAATGACAGATAAAAACCAAAGGCCATTGTTGGGGCACCAAATCCAAGGCGACTATGATGAGAATCGTATAATGGACAATTATGGAACGATGCTCTCAATTAGGAGCTGCACCGAAAATCACTGGCATAGTTTCAGACAGGAAGAGCACTGCAGATGGCAGCAGCATTCCGGAAAGTCTCGACTTCAGCGATGTTGGTATTCGCAGAGGTGATAACCATCGTCCTTGTTGATAGAGAGCGTATAAGAAACTTCTTCCGAAGACATGAAGGTAAAAAAGGATCAGTCGCTGCTGAAGAAAGACAATGTACTCTCGACGATGACATCAACTTGGTAGCGTGAGCCAGAAAGAAGGTGCATCCCGAGGCTCATCAACAAGTTGAGATCGTAATACAGTTGAAAGCATGCTGAGACTAAGTTCAACCTGGCCCAGCTTTTAAGTGGGAAGGGCTGATTTCAGTCATACCTGCGTACGCTTGATAAGTCACGGTGTCCAAATTGCATACTCTGCAATGAAGCAAAAAACGACGCCTGTCATACTTTTTCTTTCATGCTGAATATGGGACAGACTGCGTGTTTATCCTGCCTAAATAGTGGAGAACGACGTCCAAATAGCCTAATCAAAGAAATTATGAAATCGGCCGTAAAACAGAACGAATGGAATACGCTCAGGTAGTTCTTACAACTCGAATAGTCATAGATGTTCGGCCGGTGGTGTTGATGGTAGAGGCACTCCTTCTCCAGTGATCCCCTTACTCCGTCCCACTGGAGAATGAATTCCTGTGACCTGAAGGCACCATAAGGCGTAAAAAAGGGAGATCTAGTTCGAAATCAAGTGTTTAAAATTGTTTCAGGCTAGGTCCTCCGGTTGAAAGGGGGGGAGATGTTTTGTCAGTATTCCAGTAAGTTTGTGGACCTGGGAAACACTCAGAGCGTAAATATTCTTCAGCTACCAACCCAAAAACCTACATCGTTCAGCTAATGGGAGAAGGAAACGAGCAGGTGACACAATTGTCAAAGATACGTGAAACAAACGCCAACTTGACATATTAGAAAGTTTGTGAGTCATGAAGCACCCAACTGAAACTAAACACAACGATGATCCAAAATAAAAAATTATCATTTATCCAATTTCCTAAGAATAAGCAATTCGTAGCTAGCAGTATCTAAAGGCTTCTTCAGTCTTTCTTTTCTTAAATTTTTGAAGCGAACAGAAAACTTAATTCAACCTATAAAATTTCTTCTTTCTTTTCCAAGTGAGAACAAATCTATTTTCATTTTCATACTTAAAATGTAACGTAAATCATTTCTGAAATATTTTCACTATATCGTTTTTTGCGAAAATTGAATTTAAACAAAATATGAAGACTTCTATAGCCATGAAATATAAATGACTCTTTTACATGATACATTTGAGCATGCACCGCATGCTAACATCGTAAATTTAGCTATTAACCTTCTAATGAGTAAAGTTCAAACCATTCTTGTCCGGCAATTCTTCAAAATTTGACCAAAAGAACTAAGCATGCCTGAGAAGACTTCGTTGAAACAAGTTGAATGCGATATCAATGACCGACGTATACTAGTTTCCATTTATCTGACAAATAGATTCTTTTATCTTTTTTATTTTCCTAATTTTTTTACTCGGTAGTTATACGACCTTACTCCTCAATGGAATATCACGATGAATTTTTTTTCACTATTCACTATAAACCTGTGCGAAATTTGATAATGATGACAAATTAGCAGACGGAATTACAAACGCTCGTTATAAAAGTGAAAAGGATCATTTGTTAATTTTTTTCTAGCACGGTTCAATGAAAGTTTAATTGCGGTCTGATTGAATGACGATAAAGAACTTCTTCTGCGCATTTTGGTGAATAATTTTGCTCAGATCTAGCATTTGAACTGAAATCAACTTTTTGATGCATGGTTGAAAAAATTTGCCTGAATGAAAAATGTGGTTAAAGACCCGAATTATATAATGAACAAGGCAGAGATTTTTAATGAACGGACATAATTCAAACCAAAAGTAACGAAACAAAACTTAATTCAGGAAATGTTTTAATGCAAAATTCATTGGTTACTAATAACGTCTTCTTTGCAAGCTATACTGAAAGTTAAGTGGAGAAAGAGCTAAAGAGAGACAAGAATTCTGATCAATCAAAATGTGCAGTCACTTTTCTCTCATTCAATCCTTTCATCTCCATGCATTTGATTAGGCAAGAAGAACTCAGACAAGAAAACGTACTGATATTTTCTACATTTATATTACGGGTTAGAGGGATACACCCAACATCTCCTACTCAAAACAAAAACAAAACATTTTTCTAAATTTTTCTTATTTTCATTTTATCATAGCCCTTTTTATAGCCGAAATTTCTTTTTAAGTTGTTCCCAATGAACAGGAGAGCAAAATCTTTCCAATCTTATGAACCAACTCAATTTGACTCTCATATCCTTTCTTAGTTTGAAATTTCTAAAGAACTTCAACAATCAATGGAAGACTACATAAGTTCTAGTTCACAGGATAATGCATTTACTCTCATCTCTGGTAGGGAAGCAAGCAATAATACATTATTCTGAAAGTTTACAAGCTCTTCCAGTTCTTGAAAGTTATATTGGAGTTTCTTTAAATGAATATTGGCTTAGTGTTGTCAACATTCGAATTGAAATATTATATGGTTTACAACTGTTGACCGAAGTACGTAATCTATTGATTTCAGTACAGCCTACCAATTATCCTTTAAGAAATGTTGTGGCATCGCGGTTGGTTTTGTCAAACCAACCTAACCATGTACCTGTCAAACCTATCATTTCATAAATTCACCTACTGCCAACACTAATGCAGTATTTGGTATTTTTTCTAAACTTGTAATAGCAGAGGTGCATCTACTTGCAGAAGGTTAGCAGCATATATCCTTTATCTCTTAGCGCTGTGGAGCAATATGTTTCGAATCTAATGCATACTGTCGAAAGTTGTATGTAATAGGAAGTCAGAACTTTGGTAAACTGCAAGCGCAACAGTGCTAAGAAGTCTTTCACTATGCAAGAAGATGATGTCTATGTTTATAAACAATTAGAAACCGTTTACAGTGTTTGATTATCTAAATATACGTATGTACATATCTACTCCTCTCCGAATCCGTTTTTTTGGAAACTTTTTATTTGTTGGAAGTGAAATATTAGGAGCCCAAAATGTAAGATGAGGTTAATACTCAACCAAGAGTTCTACAGAGTACAGCATCTAATCTCAATACTACAGAATACAGAATGTAAATGCCAAAGTTCTATCATACACATCTCCAAGTATGCAAAATTCTACTGTGATACTTTGATAAAATTTATATGGCAGTGAAATTCAATCCAAGATATATTGTTATTTATATTCTTTCAAACAGTTTTGTTTTATTAAAGGATTTCCTTATTCCTTTCAACATTTTATGTTAATACTGAAGAAAACACTTTGTTATGAGACCTTTCTTTGTGTATTTCTAAATTTAGTCCATTAAGGCTTAAATTTTCACGCTGCTTATCACTTTATTTCAAAATTTTAATCACTATATTATATATGGCTTCCATTCTAACTTTCAAACGATGGAATTGTATTATTATGTAATATATGCTACATTTTGTTTTCTGTTTCAATCCATATCAGTGAACTTAGATTAGATTTTTGAGACGGTTAGAGCCGCTTTCTTCATAAGGATATCACTTCATCTAAATATTTATTGGAATTTATTTTGAACGAAACCATCAACCTGGACGCGTTCATAGACTCGACGACGGGGATTTCTGGATGAATCAGGGCAACAACTAAACTATAGCGCATGAAATGGTATTCAGTTGATCAAAGGTCAACGCAGGAAGACCCAACACATCAAAGAGACGACTCCTGAAAAGTTCAATACAGTCTACTCTAGAGTATGGTAAAGCCACTTGTGTCACAATATGTCAAATCAAAAGCGGATGGCGTACATTCGGAGACAAGAAGCAAAGCGAATTGCATATCAACCTATCTCCCGGATAGCCATTTTGGTGAATACTGGAAAGATAAAGGTAACCATTGTCCTATGTAGAAGAGAGCGAAGAAATATTTACCGGCTTAGAAGCGGAAAAAACTGAAAAATGTTCGTCAAGGCAGAGAGACTTAACAGCAATTGGCTGCATTTCTGGGACTCTGCCAAAAAGTGAAGGTGTACCAGACGTTTGATCCATGACTTAAGACTGACTGGAGCTGAATCAAAGGATTGAAAAACCAACTTTTACTTGGCCTAGCTCTTGAGCGGACATGAATGTTTCTCGCCTTCTCTCTACCGCTTTTTTTGTTACAGGAAAAATTCTTGACAAGTTTCACATAGTTATTGCTTGTAAAATATGGAAAATCAGCATATTAGCCTCCGCAGTGCAACCAAAGATGTCTCTTTGAGAATTGCAATCGAAAAATTGTTTAGAACGGCTGGAAAAACAAATTAAACGGTACATCATGCTTGGTCAGTCCTGAAACGCAAAGAAGGCATGCCGGAATATCAGCAGGCGTCGAGCACAGAAGGATTTTTTTACTAGGACTTTTTTCCTAACTTCCTTTCCGCTAAAGGAACGTTTCCCGTAATGAAAGTGCATTTGTATATAGGACCACGTGACCTAGAAGTTTTGAATCAACCGTTTGACACATTATTTTGTGGAAATCTGTCAGGAAGACCTGGTTCACTTAATGGTAGGGGACTGTCTATAGGGTAGTCTGGGAGACATCTTTTGAATACTCAGAACTCCTTACTATGTTTTGGAATTCTTGTTTGGGGAGGGAGTTCACATGTTCGTTTTTCTTCCTTTTTAACTCAATAGAGCTTGGTGCCCATGATATTATTGAAAAAACTACTGAACTACTGCCGTTAAAAAAGAGTACATTATCCTTATCTGCGTGGCCAAAGATTAGAAAATATTGAAGCGCACTTATCCAAGGAAACTTCTCTTTCCTGATGATCTTCCTGTAAAGATGAGGTCAAGTACAACAAATGGTCGAAATTGGATCGAATACTCGTTGATTGAGCCGAATATTCGTTGATATTCTATATTGAATTCGATATGGTAAAGAACAAAAATAAATTTAAAGAATATAAATATTCTATATTCTTTTCCAAAAGACAATACCTAGCAACTCAGCCATAGACGGTTTCAAGCTCGGTTGAGAAAGAAGGAGAGATTCTTTTCTTTCTCCAACCCGGAGCTTCCATTTTTGTTCCTCCAAACCCCATGAATAAGTAATTACAAATGGTCTCCGGATCGCGTGTTGGGTTTACTGGCTCCCCATAGATAGGATTTTAATTCCCGAGAAATACCAATAAGTATAAATATACCTAGAGTTTTGCAACAATCTTGAAGTGTCTTCGCAAGGATACTTCAAGTTTTTTTAAGCTACAAGCTATCACAACTAATAATTTTCTGTTTCAAAAAGTGCCTCCTTAGAGTAATAGAATTTTTAAATGAAATAAAATACGGATTAATTCTTTTGATTGCCATTGATTGTATTCGAAGATGGTTTTTAAAGTCATATGGACCAATGGTTCTCCCAGCCAAAATCAGAAAAAACAATGACTTTTTTCAGATGTAAGGATGTTTCGACAACCGCCTGTGGTTGCTCTTCCTTCCAATTGCGGCAATTGTTCATCAATGCAAGCATTGAAACAGCAATTAACCTCATCAAACAAAATTTTCTTTTGAAATTAGAATTCTGCAGCAATTTGTTCTTGAGCCCATACAACGAATCTACCCCGTGCCCGGTGGTCTTTCAGTTTCAATTCCTGTACGAGTTGTATTTTGTAAGCCCACAAACCAAGATTCTTCCGTAAAATCTTCCACAATTTGGATGGACATAGATTTTATTCTTGGCCACGGTATCGAATGGATTCACGCGGGTCTTCATCGATACCACGCTCTACAGGTAAAGGTGGTAATATGGACTCTGTAGTTACTATAAACCCCATACATACCGTATAAAATAAGGTGCGCAGACTAGTGGCAATAGTCGAAATCTATAATGACAGCTCTTAGGTTTCGATCAACCGCGATTTAGCGATTTGATTTAGTTCATATGTGAATGTTGTGTCTTATACAATGTTTTTGTTCTTCGCTGTGAAAGAAAGCTTATAAGGAGGATATTAATTTCACATTTGCTTGATTTTCTATTCACAGGGATAATATATAATTAAGAGGTGCTAATCAGTTGTACTTAAGGACCACAAAACTGTGATTGAGGTTAAATTTTGCTCCAGAGAACAGCACGAATTGCTTATTTTTGTCCAAATACAGTGAGTGTTCTATTATGAGCCCCTAAGCGTGTTCGGTATATGAGCCCCCGAATGGAAATGGCTCATATTATGTACATTACATTTTTCTTTTCCTTGATTTTCGCAGATGCCAAGAAAAGTGCTCAACGCAAAGATGATAAGAAAAAAGAGAAAGCTATGGAGGCAGAGTAGTATGGCGAATGCTATCTCTTCTGTAAGACATAATAAATGGGACTAAATCGAGCAGCAAAATAATTCAACGTACCACGTGTTACTTTTCAGAGACTCGCTCGCGGAGATGCATCGCCATCAAGAGCAGGAGGATTTAAATTAGGACGTTAGCCAATGATGGATGACCCACTTGAAAATAAATTAGTTCAATATGTAGTTATTATGGAAAGTAAGTTCCACGGACTTATTAGGGAAGATATTCTTCGTATATCTTTCAAGCTCGGTGGAAAAATTGGAATACGGCACCCATTCACACAAGGACTAGCAGGTAGAGCGTGGTTCAATCGTTTCATGAATTGCCATAAGGATGTTTTGTAATTGCTGAAACCCATAGCTACATCTTTTTCCACAGCAAATGAATTCAGTAAGGAAGCTGTCTATGCGTTTTTTGATCTCCTGGAAGCTGAGCTCAAGAAATACAGGTATCCTGTAGATAATTTACGACTGTTGTTCAGTCGAAAATTTCACGTGTCATTCGACTCAAATGGAAAAGAAAAGTAGGCGCATGACGTTCAGCTGAAAGAGGATCTTTAGTGCCTGTGGTATGTTGTATGAGTGCTGGGAGAACATTCGTTTCACCACTACTAATCTTCCCTCGCAAAAATATTACAGATGCTCTCATAAAGGGTGCTCTGTCAGGTGCCATTGCAAGATGTCATCCTTCCGGATGGAGTCAGTCTAATCTATTCACTGAATGGCTCAAGCATTTTGTCCTAAAATCCAAGTCACCCAAGGAGGACCCGGCGCTATTTGTTCGAACAATTCCCTTGTCAAAAATATTGAAGTTATTGATGTGGCGCAAGAAAATCATGTGGTAACACTGAGTTTACCAGCCTACACGTCGCATAAGCTTCAGCCACTCGACAAAACTTTCTTTGAAATTCCACTACAGTAAAGTGATTCAACAGTGGATGCTCCACAGCGGAAGACCTGTTGGACCATATGACATTGGTGAGTTATTTAGGAGAGCGTATTTAAATTTTCCAGACTGGAACAATAGCAGCTAACAGATTTAAGTCTACGAGAATCTTTCTCTGTAACAGGAATATACTTGCAGATGAAAACATTGACTTACTGACCCCCTCAACTGACGATCACCTTGACTTATTAATATTAAAAAAAGTAAGGGCAAAAAGTCAATGACTATAGGCAAAGATTTGGGCACAACTTGTAGTCCACAACATTCTGAAGTAATATGTGCTAAAGCAGGTCCATCCATCATTCAAGATTCAGGCTCAAGGACATAACACATGCAGCCAAGTGCAAAAGATTTAGGGGAAGCAAGGCCCTCTCGTGTATGCACGTCTTATCCTGTGAAAAACGTTGCCTCTCTAAATGATATTTGGCCTGTGCCTAAGCCTAAGAAGAAAATGAAAAATAAGGGAAAAACCTTTCAAATTGATAATATTGCATTGATAACATCTTCACCAAACAAATGAATCTTAAAAACAAAACAAGATTTACAAAAACAGAAGGAAAAGAATGAAAAACGTAAAGAAGACTCAGACCAGTGGAAGAATGCTGAAAAGCAACAAGTAAATAAAAAACAATTGAAAATTCTGAATAACGATTCAATAAAAGACATTTTAAGTTAAATGGCTAGGAGCACATGACACAGATCCAGATCGTACAAAGTCTATTGATTCATGTCTTCCAGAGATGGACATAAGAATTGAAACCCTAGGAAGAAAGGACGTTGCATGCTTGTTTTGCGAATCACTATTTTCTGAAGGCAAACGAGGTGATATTTAGATGCAGTGCGTTGTCTGCGAAATGTGGGCACGTCACGAGTGCACAGAATGTGAAAAAGAAAACTATGTGTGTGATTTTTGCAAATAAATGTAATTAAAAAAAATCAGTTTGTACTATCCAAATATGCTCCTATTTCTTTATTGAAAATGCAGTTTCTTCCCCTCTCAAGGTTATCCTTTCTATTTTATTACTATGAGGCTCATATTATCGTCATACTTGAAATTATATGAATTGTGCATTAATTTTCAATTTTCTTACCATTGGTATATAATAAAAGTCTTTTTTATTTTTCTGACACCAAATCTAATCTCTTTTCATTTGTATACGATGAAATACTTCGTAAAACCTTTATAAGGATCATCACGAATAATTCCATCGCCTTCAGGAAAATTCACAATGTACGAGAGTTTATTTCAAATTTAGTGTAGTGAAATGTCCAGTAAACTTTTCAGATATATTCCTCATTATAGCAATAGTTCATGTATAGTAGTGCTAACCTAATTAAACATAACTCAATCCTTTGCGGATAATTATTGAAATATTAACGAAAACAAACGTCTGCACGTTCAACTAACAATCACAATTAACTACCGGCATTTTCATACACAAATGAAAATAACAATTCCTTCAAACGGTCAATCACCATTTCAAAGTAACATGCCAACAAAGCCTGATGGATATAATCAACAATAATACTTCATTTTCCTTCCGTCTTCTAATTGTGTTACCATATAATCCGTGCTTAATATATGAATAGTAATGCACATATGCAAGCGAAATCTGTGTACTTTCACTAGTTCACCGCTACTAAAGCCGGCAAACTGTATTGTAGCATACGACTACAAAGATTGCATGAAAAGGCAACTTCTTTGGATACTCTGACTGAGCCTTTCTGTCTTATTTAAGTATGTGATACAAGAAAAAGGTTTCAGTCCATTTAAACGTCCAAGTTATTAGTCACATATGTATTATTGTAGGAGGTACTGGCTACAATGTATTCTTTCGCCGGTAATTATAACGTACTAGTACAAATGCTCAGTAAAGCCGATTTCTCGTAACTTCCTAGTAAAGAAAAGGTTCATTCCATCCGTCTTATGCTAAGGTTCACCACACTATATGTAGATTAGTTCACATTGACTGTAAATATTGGAATACAACCTAAAATTGTTTTCAATTCAAAATTTTGCAAGGTAAGCAAATATATGGTTCCCTAAATGAAATAAAAAAATTTAGAAACTAACCCAAGCTGAACAAGGAAAACCAAAAAACGGACAAAGTAGTATCAAACATGTAATGCAAATAAATCACTTACTTTTGACCTAGAATTGTAGAAAGTTTTTCAGCACAATCCTTGGCCTTCGATAATGTCGTTATGAGTCGTATTAAATTTCACTGATGTACTTATGCAAATCTGATAATGAGGAGTGTTTCCGGCTATAAAATTATTACATTATTTGAGGTTATAAGAGGTTTGGTTCCCGTTATGGACAATTATTTCTTATGGGTGGCTTAAATATTCAGTCCTTAATTATCAACGCCTATCAGAAAACACACAATCATTCTTTCGCAATTTCGCATTCAGCATTACTTTCACATTACTTGCACTTTTACTAAGCAAAGCAAAGAAGATTCTTGATTGATGTTTGTCATTTGGGGTTTTTCTTTTTTGATAAAGCCACAACCCAAAAGCGTTCCCAATCAACGAACGCAATCGATTAAAACGTGTGAACTACACCTTAACGATGATTTCACTGTAGTTATTCAAAAAAATCTCAGTCACGAATAGTTCAGGGATCTTAAATGTAACACCATTAGAAATTATAACACTTCAAGACGAGCTACATATTATTATTTGGATTTCAGTCAAAGAAAATAGCACTACCACTACTACAACAGCAACGTAAACAAAAACGAGACGCTCCTTCCACATCAACTGCTGGTCAAAATGTTTGAATAATGCATTTGAAGAAACCGCAAAATACTATTCAACAAGGATCGCCCAACAGATTTTCTTGCATATCAGGTTACAACACATATCGAAATATAATAACAATAATTGCAACAATACTGGATTGTCTTATCGACTATTGCTAACACACACACAGACCGGCAAAGTTTGCCGGCATATGTAACCACATTATTTGGTGTTACATGAACTAAACAAAACTAATGTCTAAGACAACATCCAAGAAGTTGAGCATTTGTAATAGTTGGCCTCAACAGCGGCCACATAAGTAAGTCATGCAATTGGAATTGTTGCCGACATATATATGAAGCAAAATTTTGTTGGAAAAACCGCTGACACTGAAGAAAATTGGCTTGCTATCACACTGTTATAAAAATTAATTTTTGAAATTTGTCAACAAAAACAAACGATACAAATCGATTCAAACAAATTTCAAAAAAATCGTTACAATTTCGCGATCGGCCTATTCTAAAAATGGAAACCTAAATTATATCGAAAAACTTTTGAGTTTTTCAGAATCAGGATCAGATCAAAATCATCATCAAAAATTGAAGCTCAGAGAAGAAATCAGGGCTTAACTTGGAGTTCTAGTTCTCAATAACATTATCGAATACGTTTATTTTCTGGTTTTTAGGTAGTTATATCATTAGTTATAACAACCAAAACAATACGTTCTTGTTCTATTCCCTTCTGCCCAGCATAATGGTTCTTACATATATACCTTAACAAAAGTATAACAACTAAACCACTAATAGGCAAAGGTAGCAAAAATTAAGAAAGAATAACAAAGAATCTAAACAACATGCAACGCGAACTTATACCTGACAAAGCCCATAAAAATTTAAGGACGTGGAAAAGGACAAAGAACACGATCGTATTCACTATCAATTTTGCGAGTTGTAAGTTCAAACCCAAGTTTTTAAATTTTATTTGAATGCCATAGCCTATGAATACATGTGTCAAGAGTGTATTCGTGTTTCCATCGTCTGACTACTCTGGTCTTTATATTCTGTCTGATTCTATTTATGCTCAAGTCATTGCTCCGCATGATTCACATCATACGGATTACCCACTTTGAAGGAATTTCAAGGGTTATTCAATAAATAGCATAAAATTGGCAGTTTTTTTATGTGTTATCGCTGGACTGTCCTTAGACAAGGTCTGGACTAACATTGGAAACTCTTGATAACCACACTTATAGTACTGTAAAAGTGCCCAAGTCGAGGTGAAGAGGGTGAAGTTCCTCGCAAAGCGCAACCTCTTATATGCTCGACATCTAGCTAGCGCTTTTCCTTTTCTGTTAACTGAATATCGAATACGAAAGAGGAAACGATTTGAGCTCAAATCATACCATTCCAGCCGAAATAGCTATATGTTTGACAACAATTCCCTCGATTCGAATGAACCCTTTCATGATTACCCATTTGCCTATTTAGAGTCTCATCAAGTCAGTGAACGACTTGTTTTCAAAACTTCGGAAGACTGCTTTGAAGAGAATGTCACAGTCTCGATCGAAAAACCCAACATTCAAGACATAGCGTAACCACTAACAAGCGATAGCACATCAAATCAACTCTAAAGCGAACAGTTGTCATTTAAATTTTTTTGAGACCCATTGGTGTTTGTAAGCAAAATTTTCTGCGGACATCAACGAGAGGGAATATGGAGACCAATATGGACAGAGATGCGTATTTACATTCGCTTAATATATTATTCTGTAATGCCAATAAAAAATTAGTATTACCGAGGCAACATTGTTTTCACATATATTCAAGCTCAAATATCAAGGAAATAAAATCCTTCACCTACATCATGTAATCAACAAGCTCTCTATCTTGCAAAGCTCGTATCATTTGCTACATGGATGTTCGTATCTTTTCCTCTGTGGTGATCCTTCGGACTGTTATCACCTTTTAGTGGTTACGCTATGATACTTACCACTAAAATGCCGCTCCACCGCAAGCAAACATCTCATTGAAATTTTTAATGGGAACTCGTGGAACTTGGATTAAAGTCTCGTTTTACAAAAAATGGCCGCCAGATATATGCCTTGTATATTTGAGGTAGTGAAATTGACGATGTTGACCGGGCACGTTTCGCAGTAAATCCAGTTTATTTAGATGCATCAGACGAGGAAATCCAGGATGACAACTTAAATGACAGCTGAAATGACAGCTTGCTACTAACAGCAAATGTTAGCATGTATTGTCAGCCAATGATAAATGGAAAGACCATGAAACTGTTTGGCACCCCAACAGGATTGCTGCTGCTTAGCACAACGTTTTGCGGGCAGAGAGCGTACTTTCGAATTGCTTAATGGCATGAAGAGCCTGCTGACTAGCTAGAAGAAGGCATATCCGAAACTAGCCTTTGTGTGTCGATCCTGACTTATAGCGGAAGGACAAACAACGCAAACACTTCGAAAAAACTACCGTTATAACGGTATTCGGCCTAAATAAGTTCAACTCCAATTGAATTCATCCTTATTCTTCTCAGATTTTCATAAAAATACCGTCCCCACCGTCCGAACGTCCTCAAAATAAAAGAAACACGGACTTTTTCCCTCCCGCTTAAAAATAAGACCCCAAGCTGCGAAAAAGGACCCTTACATTCATTAAAATAAACCTACTTCATTGTGTAAATGTCGTCTCTATAAATTAGAACACAAAGTCGAAAAAGCTGAAGACCAAAACACACACCGATAACGGTATACCGCAGGAATGCGTATGGTATGATACAGGATAACAGACGGAAACCGCCGAAATTTCGTTCGCAGGAAAAAAAACCATATCTAGATCATTTACTACAGCTCAATTTCCTAAGCTGCTTTCACATTTAGTTTTCAAAACTTTTTAAAATTTTTTGAGTTTCAAAAGAGCAATGAAACCATGCAGCGAATACATGTCCCGCTTAAATAAATGAATCGTGAACAGAGAACCTTAATTGGATTTTTTATTTATCATAGTATGCAGAAGACTTCCAACCACTCAGAGTATGTGAAAATGGCATGTACGAGTATAGTCTATAAGAAACTGCAGGCCTCCTGAGAAAAAAAAGCACTTCTCGTAATACTAATAAAGTTACCGAGTAGTCCTGTATTTTAACTTACTCATACGAGATGTGTGAAAAAAGTGATGAGAATGCATTTACAAATGTTTCTACTGTTTATTTTTTTTTTTTTCTTAAGCAACTATCCGCTTCTACCAAATACTATCAGATACTACCAAATACTATCTCTTCGAAGCAGCTATACACAATTGGCGAAGACTAAATCCTTGTTTTTACTCCTGTTAGTAGCGCTGGAAGTTTTGAATTTCTATGGCACTTAACTTGTCATAATCTTTTAAATATTTCCGAGTGTTTCAAAATGACATTTATTTAAGAAATAATCCAATTTCAGGAAAATGGATAAGTCACTAGGGCTCAAATAAAAAAAAACGCCCCTAAGACTCAGAGAATAAGGAAGTCGAGGAAAACACCTTAGCGGCGTTCTGCTGTCATCACTTATGTAAATGACCAAATGACCCGGAGAATCGTGATGATGCTTCACCCACTTGCCTGCAATGTCTGGTTTCATATGAATCACTCTTTTCTTGAGCGTTTCGAGGACACCTTTATAAGGCTGTTTGTCCTGATGGAACAAATTCTTTATGCCTAATACCCTTACTGTCAAAAAACTTAGTCTTTGATTTGCTCATTCGAATTTTTTTCTGTCGAGGATATGACGGAGGGCAGCACTTCTTTCTAGGATTATACCTAAGTATTTTTGTCAGGATCATACTTTTGACCCGTTACCATAAAAAAAATTGAAGAATTCTCGGCCATTGCCTATCATCTAAAGGAGATCAACTTAGACATTTTTTCGATTGCCTCTCTGTTCAGTTGTGATTTTTTTCAGCACCATTTTGAACAATTCTTTCGCATGCCTAAATCCTCTGAAAAAAATGTGATGTTGGATGAAAGTGTTTATCAGTTGCTCGTCATCCTTATAGTTGAACTACGGTCTGATCCTATAAACGCCCGCACACGTTGAACATTTCCGTCAGTTTTTAAAGTTGAAGGTCTCCGTGAGCGAGGTTGGACGCGTTCTCGGCCTACTTAAAAATGATCTGTGTCAGCGTGTGCTCTTGATAAGCAACGTTCTCCATAGGTCTCTTTCAATTTCTCAAAAGTCAACTCCTGAATGAACAAAGTTTAAGACAGAACTTGATTGCACTAAGTTGCTCCACATTTGGTACAGATAACAAAAATACAAGTTCACAGATGGTGCACTGAAAAATAATGTGTAAGCTTTACGGAATTGAAATTCAGATTGAGAAAGTGCAACAGATTAAACAACCAATCTAGCTCAGGATGGTAGAAACAAGGTTCCTCACACTTCGTGTTGACTTATTACTCAGATTTAACGACCATTCCATATGAAAATTAAGTTCTATTTCATGTTTGATCTTCAATGGGTTGGGAAATTTGCTTCCTTCTTTGTTCCACCCTGATAAAAATTCCATAGAACTTTAGAGATTGATTATGGGTTTAGATTTGTTGGCAAGATTCTATACTATTCAGTGATAACTAGCCAAATAATCGTGTTATTTATATAAGAGGCGTATTTTAAATGCCTTCCCAACCGAGACTCCAGACGTTATATCCAAATAATAGCTTTATGTTAACGAAATCAACAATGCGTCATCAATCAAGGTTCGTGGAGTGTAAAGGCAATCTAAGAACCTATCTGAATCAAAGATCTGAGTTTGCTGAAGTTGAAATTAAGGCTTTTCAGGAGTCAGGCCGACAATGAACAAATCATACTTAAATAAATGCGAATATGGCGAAAATAGATTGCGTTCAACACTACGCTGCAAGTTCATTGTTCAATTTTTTTAACAAGGACTTTAAACGTTGTGGAAATACCCAATCAAGCAACCATGCAACCTCTACATACAAATGATTTAACACGTAGTAGTTCAACTCCTTTCCACATAAATTGCACAATTACTTGCAACGAAACATAAGCTGTGGTCGCAAAAGCCAACTTCATGCCTGCTGATATTGTTTCCCACAAAGAATAACAACCAGAACAGATACCTTGGCTTGAATCCACCAAACATCTTTGACTTCTTACCTTGCCTATCTAACGAACATGCTACACAATTCAATGTACAATCAATTTTGCACTTCTTCGCCTCAAATTGTTCCGTTCAAGAGCGTTTAGCATAATTATGGGCCTTAAATTATATTTAGAGACAATAATTATGCTAATGAAATACGCCCACTGAAAAAAACAATAGTGTGAACTTTAATTTATACTTGGTTGAGTGTATTCTATCTGTCTATAAAGGTAAGGTGAGGCGGTAAAAATGTCAATAAAATTTCCTGAAAATTTTTTATGACACTTGAAAGAATTTTTAATGGCCCGCACGAACAGAATATTAAGTTCGAGTAAATCTTTCACAGAAATCGCATGTCAGAATGCAGCAAAGTGCATGTTAACTAATCTTCGGTAATTTCTCAAGCTTGAAAAATATGAAAAGTTACTGGAACAGTGAGATCATTTGAAAAGTTTATCTGTGGAGGTTGTATTTGTACTAAGTTTCGGATACATGTTTTAATGCATTAAGGATTTATGTTTCAGTGTGTTTCTGAGAAATTACATCATACTTGAGATACCGAGAAATTGCAGCGACAGCTGTTACTGTTCACTATAAATTTCAACATCAACGGCAATCTAATCTGAAGATAAAGATACTGAAGAAAAAGGAAACCCAATGAAGGGGATAGATAGGAAATCAAATCTGGCATCGTGAAGTTATCGCAAAATACTTACAAAACAAACATTTTATATTGAAATATATTCAAACAAGCGTACATTTTATATTGAAATATATTCAAGGATATTCTAACAGATTATCTGAATACCATTTTATAGCTCATCGTTAAAAGTGATATTTACGTCTCAACTTGAAAACGATGACGACTTGATTAGAGGATTATAAATTAATATGAATCATTGATCATAAAAACTTGAAAAAATAACTTATCTTAACAATTGTTGCCCGGCAACGGCCAATACATTGGCAAACTATAAGCCAATAACAAACCATAATTGATTTATAATAATTACACATCTAAACTGAACGTCCGTAAAGTAAGGTAGCTTGCAACTACGCAACAGTTACTAGTTTTGAAATTTTAACTGGTCATATGGAAGTGTTCAATAAAATATAAGAACAGATTCAGGAAGATCAAGACAGGACAGTGAAGGATAGAATTTTGGCTGTCACTTTTTATTTATGATGGAGAAAAAAGTGACTCAAAGTTCGCTGAAATACCAAAAAGTGATCGTACTTCAAAATAGAACACAAAATGTTTAGTTTCAGGGATTTTTATTCTTGAAATTCATTCTTTTATCCTTTCTGAGTATGTGGAAGTGTTTCCCGGCTTACCACAAGGAAGTCACCTTGGCCCTCTTTTTTTCAACATCTTCATTTCTATGTCTTTCATCTTTGTCATCTTCTTTTTTGTCTCGAACCATCTGTGATATACCTTATCTATTTTATGCCAATGATCTCAAGCTCCTCAGTGTGGTTACGTCCCAAAGAGATACGTATCTCCTTCAAGAGAAATTGAACGCACTTGTCTGAATGGTCTGAAATAAACCACCTTTATGTCACCAACTGACAGCAGTGCTCGAGCAGCTCATCAAAAAAGATTCGTCTAAAGTTTCCGCTGGGGATCTATTTCCTCACCAGTTATCCAGAATTCGACAAACTACACAAAGAAGTTTTGAATGTGTTACGATGTGAACGAAGGTTCTTCCTATAACTCAGACGTCGTTCAACGAGAGCAAGAAGCCCCGTAGCCGTATGCCTAAGTATTGTGACAAAAAGTTCCAAACAAGGTTCTCCGTTTAAGAAGAAACGTTTTTAAGGTGGTAAAGTTTGATAAGGCGTAATGTGGTAAAGACCAGGCCTCTGTCGTCAACAAAACATGAATACCATTCTTTCATACTTTTAAAAATGATTCACAACTTTCTAAGTGATGCGATAATTTCAAAAAGTTGCGTTTCCTTATCTAAACCTTCTTGAGTAATTTGAAACTTGAAAGAGGTCGAATCATTCGAAGCAATACAAGGTGATTGCCAGTTATTACTGGAGCACTGTGAGACGTGTATAAATCCACTACCAAGAGTAGATATCATTTGCTAGGATATGTGATATTGTTGGGTGGCTCGAATGCTGGACGATCTTATTGTGGAGCTCTGAAGACTGACCATCTTCTTGTAATCCTCATCTTGCTGCCCAGACGTATATCAACCACGAGTGCCAAGGGCTATTGTTCGTTATTAGAAGAAGATCCTGTAGAAACACATGAAATTACATCCGGCTGTTACCAAGAACGATATCTTACGAGCAGTCACATCAATAGCTTGCACCTACAACCGTTCAGTCCAAAGGAAGGGATTCTTGATCAGGAAGGAATCACAGTGAAATAGGCTCATATTTTCAGCACGTAAAGGGGCCCTTACATGCAAAGATTTATAAAAGCGCTACATTCATCAACCGTAAAGGACTCATCCAATCGTGATACACAACTAAGATTAAATACCCAACGGATGAACGGATGAAAACTTCTTGCTCACTCACCTTACCCTAATATCCTTGTGTCTACAGATTTCAAGTTTCTTGATTATTAAACCCCTTTTGCAGAAGCAAATACATGAGCGAAGTAGAGTTTTATATCGAAAGATAAAGAAAATGAGATACCTCCAGGACTGGCATATTTCAACTTTTGGAACACTGGAGACAAAACAGATACTAATAATATTTTATGGGAGAAATCCTTGAAATCAAGACAATTCAACAAAAATATCCACATGGATTTAAATTTGGCTTTCACAATTTATTGACTATAGCTTCATGATTATAACTTCTATGTGGTTCTCCCTTTTCGGCTCTCAACAATCGATCCATCCCTGTCGAACGAAAAATCATGCATAGCGAAACTACACCACGTATAGCGGAAAAATTGGTACATTGGTTTTATTTTGTTATCGATGCGTATATGCTTTAGAGGCAATATTTCCCTGGAAATGCAAATATTTTACTTGCGAAACTCGAAACGTACATTATCGTAACAAATATCAATGATTTTTCGAAATAATTTTTCAATAAAAGTTCTAGTTTTTATTTTATTTTTATTTGTATCTCAAAATAGGTATGACGATGAAAACACACATAAGATCAGAAAAACTAAAATATTTTATATTTAAGGTTTCATATGGGTGCATACGCAATTGAAAAATATTTAAAAGATTTTGCAAAATTTATTTTCTGAGGTTTAATCATATATTTATGTCTGTTAGAAAGAATTTTATGTTATTCATCCGGAAAAATCAAAGAAGAAAATAATTCAAAGCTGTTTATGCATTTCACACAAATACCTGCGCTTTGCACAACGCACTTAAGATCACGAAGCAACGTACTTCGTACGAGCCCGAGTTCACATTGGCCAGATTTGAAGGCCGAAATACAATACTGCGAAACGGCGATGCGAGAGCGGGAGGAGAGTATCGCAGCAAATGTCACGCAGTTTTCGTAACATGCATTTGCATACGACATCGTACAATGATTGCGATGCGTCGATGCAAGGCGAGAAATATTTGGAAAAACGAAAATTCCTCGCAACGAGGTGCGTGACGTTTATCAGATGCTCTATGGCGCGTAAATGAAATTTGAAATCCAAACGCCTTAATTACTTTTTAAGTAGTAGGGTTATTCAGAATGAAATTTGAATGAAAATTTCCTGCATCCATGTTGAGGCTATTATTTGCCAAACGAAGGAAAATTCTAAATTCAAAACTTTTCAAAAATTAAAAATAATTGAAAGCAAATTTCATTTGAAACGTCACCAATTTGACATTTGTCATGTGAACATTATTCTTCCTCGCATCGCGTGCATTGTAAATTGAATGCGTTTATCTGGGCCTTGACTCTGTTCTGATCTTGACGTTTCTTTAAAAAAAAATTACAGGGACACGAAACACTTCTGGAACATCTTTCAATACACAAAGACCCCACACTTGTGAAAATGTGGCCAAGAGCTCCTTTTGGATGATGCTACTACGGCTACGGTTAAACAACTAATGTTACATTTTTGCTCAACCGTTAGGCAAACGTGCAAAAAACATTTCCAGTCATAAACAAGACCTCTATAGTGCATGTCCTATGAGCGAGAGGCATTTGAAATTTTTGAGTTGCCCGATTAGCATCTACTTGGTTATCTGTTTGTTCAATGATAGATGTTATTTCATTGACAACTGAAAAAGCGTTTGCAAACATATAAAACATATTAAAGTTTTTTGAGGAAATCAATCCTTTTTATTCATAACGTTTTCATTCACTGAAGAAAAATGTATTCATTTCACGTCCACCAAAGTTTGTCGACCACTTGAGGCTTGAAAATATAATTTCTATATGAAATAAAAAAATTTCAACCTGAAAACCGCCGATCTAAAGTTGACTAGAGATAGCCATGAAATTAGTAAATGAATTTGAAGAGATGTTTCTCAAAGCTTATACCATTATTTTGTGAACTGCACGATCCTGTTTGAGATAGAATTATTGTGTGAGAATCTTTTCCTTATTGTTTGAAGAGGATAAGGATTATGAATCGAAGAGAATATACAGGATGAGTACCATCCTGCATCATGAATATCATCTTGTAGTCAATAATAGTCAAAATTGTTTTAGACAAAGAAACCAATTCTTTTAGTTATTTCATTCAGATCCCAGAGAATTCATCATAAAAACTGAAAAGCTTATTAAGAAAGTTATTAACAATTAGAAAACATCCTACCGAAGAACCAGTCTTTTAAGACTATGCAAGAAGGAAACTGGAAACAGAAAAACATGCAGAAGAAATGAAAAAAAACACTCAAAACTAGTATAATTTGGGACTAATATTTCACGAAAACACAAAAGAAGAACCCCCACTGGATAAACAGAATCTATATAAATTAACCTACGCATACCAGCATAGATTATAGTAACGAATAATATCAAGCAGGCAAAAGAGGACAAGACAGTCACAATCTGATAAGGGAATACAACCCCTGCGAACACCCGCGTGAAGCTTGAAATCACGATAAGGAGGAGGAATCAATATCGGAGAAAAGCCAGTAGCCCAGGTGATTCTAGGCTACGAAAGAAAGCTAACGATCCCAGGCTATGAACCACTAACGTGCAAGGAAGCTAGTTTTATGCAGAGCCTCGGAGCCAGGTGGGAATACCTTTTGGAGGATATCGAAAAACTTCCGCACACGGAATAAGGTAGTTGTGTCACCAATACTAAAATATGACAAATCCGGTAAAGCAGAAATCTTCGCAGACACGCTGGAGCTTCAATTTCGCCCGCAAAATACCACCTGGAATTAGGAAATTCCCGAAGCGGACGTAATATTAAAAGTTAAAGTTAAATTTAGAGAGCTTCTGATAAATGTAGCACAAGCGAAAAAGGTGAAACGACCACTTTGACACATAGAAACAAGACTTGATAAACGGTAAGCACCAGGACCTAAAGCAGTTACGAACACAATGCTAATGTTGCTCTCAGACAACATCTTAACAGACACAATCAACACAATTTTCCTTTTGCGGAGGTTTCCAAAGGCCTGGAAATTGACTATCATAACAGTAATATCTAAGCCCAGAAATAACCATGCCAAGAATTGGAAAGCCATAAGTCTTCCCTTGTAATTCTCCAAAAAAGGCGAAAAAGCTTTACGGACTAGATTGAATGAATTTAAATTTTGTCAGACGAACAATATGGATTCAGGAAGACACATTCGACACAGCCCCAACTAATAAGGAGACCAGGCAGATTAAACCGCAGAAATGGATCAGGAATGGATTTAATCGCAGGAAGACAACAGGCGTGGTTATGTTTCACATAGCGGAAGCCTTAGACAAAGTCTGGCATGCAAGGCTCATCTTCGAAATGTATGAATTCTCTATCCCCCTAGCACACATTCAACTTTCCTAAAAGGCAGATCTTGCAAAAAGTTCTACATCATAACATCTTCCTGAAAATATTTCAAAATATCATTATAACTCAAGGATCCATTTGACCGTACTTCCAAGTATTTCAGAACAACATGACGAACTTCTCAAATTAGACAAACTAAATTATTTGATCCTCAAGCGTCTTAAGAGCGAAGGATGTTGGATGGATAATAGTTGCATAACATAGAAATACATACAAAAACAGTCAACCTCATCACCAGCTGTAATATCCTAAAAGGAGAGACATAATGTTCCTCCTCATATTAAATTGGTTGGCTTGTTTTTCTTTCTGACGTCTCTTTGAAAGTATCCCGCATTTCTCCCATCAGGACACGACTAAATACATTTTTCACCGTGGTCTATCACTGACTGTCTTTTTGAAGTGGCGTTTCAATAGATATTTTGGCATACTCACATATTTCAATTCCTCCAAATCAGGAGTGAAACTTAAAAACTAGTTGAAATTGTTACTTAGCGGCTTTCTTTTTTCTCGGACAGGACTTAATTGATCTTGAGGAGCTGGTGAAAGGATGTAAAAGAGATAAAATAAAACCATACTATATAAAATAGTTTCGTCACTACCACAACTATATAGCAGCGTCTTGATAAATGAATTGATGTCAACTTGAGTTGTCTTCAAGTTTCATCATAGAAGGTGACGTTCTTACTTTAATTATAGAACTTGTTACCGGTGATAGTCGTAGTGGTTATGAATTGCTGCTATCTGGGATATCGACAGCATTATTTTGTCAGGTCAATGGAATGATCTTTGGAGTAATCTCTGCAATTTCAAACATATAGTCAGGAAGAATATTTATATTCACAAGCCAAAAATGAATGATTTTAGAACATTCACAATCATCCGAAGCGGCCCTTAGGTTATATTTGCAAATGTCTGATCAAATGTCCTGAATAACTTTTAAACCCCTTTCGAAAGACTCTAAAGGCAAGCATGACATATAAACCTCATGTTGATAAGGATATGGTACAGCTTTACACTTTTGTGATTTCTATGACATAAACAATAAGGACAACTGGATCTTCTTTACTCACTCCTGTGTTTTCCGAAATGATTTAAAGATTTTAAAAAATGCACTGGATAGACTTAGCCAAAATTTGTGTAGTGTTCTGGACATCACTAAGGGTGGTTTCACATTTGTCAAAGGAATACCACGTATAGAGATAGGTATATGAGATAGAAAGCTAATACCATACGCATAACATTCGGTGCAAAATATGATCAGACTTTCCACACTTCTAAGGTAGCCAACCTGGATTCTTCCTTTGATGGCAAACATTTTTTGATGCTTCTGAGCTGTGTTGAACTCCGATTTATCTGTGTTATCTGTACAATAATTTCTAAGTTTTTGAGCCAAAATAAGATTTTGTTACCACTGGAAACCTCCTAAATTGTATTCTATTGAAATTTTCGCTCCCGAAAATTGGGAGGTTCATTCAGGAATGCAATGATAAATCACAGTATTTCTTTTACGATATATTTGTAGTCTGTGTTCCCTCCTATAGCTCTGAACTATGAAGAAATCGTTTTTCCTTGAAAAAGGATTTAAAAGCTAACAGTTGAACTAATTTTCCAGTTAAACCTAAAAAATCGCATTTCCAATTATGTCAAATATTTCACAAGTCGTCTCCCGATCCTAATATAAAAAAAACTATTTGAGTTTATCCAATGCATTTGTGTTCGAAACTATAGTTATCTTGCGAGAATTCCTTGTGTTGTGTAGGTAGCCAAAGTTATAACAAAAGTTTTCAATGCAAAAAGGCATTCAATTTTCTTCTGCGGAACTGCTTCAGTTGACTTTTCACTTTTCATTTTTGTGGTGATAACCATTTTTGTATTTAAAATCTAGAATTCGTGGCTTACAAACTTCCCACAGAGAGAGCACATGAAAAGGACATTCCTTAGTTTTTCACTAGTTTTCTTCGCCTGGTAATCCATCGATCTAAGTTGCCGAGGATATGAGTCAAATGGTAACCATAGACTTTCTTGCTTTGATAGTTTGTGAGAAAAAAACACAACAACAGCGAGCAAATGAAGGGATATTATACTACAACCTTTTTAAATTGCAAATCTTTTTAAATTGTTTCATTTCCTTTGAAAATTCTTGCTCTTCATGCAATCAGAAAAATATTTTAAAAACTATTTTCCTCCGTCCCGCATGTAAAAAATAAAGATTAAACATTTAACAATGCTTCTAGATGTTTTAAACGTAAACTCAGGAAGGATAAAAGGGCGCACAGGTCAAAGAAATGTTTTAATTCACAATGTCTACACGGGATTCCAAAGGATCGTGCATTAAGAATACAATTCGTTCTTTTGTAGAATTGAAGGTTACAGTTCATTTGTGTTGCCACCATACTTATGATTCCTCTATTCATTACCATGTGTATCGTTTGCTTGTGGTTTCTTTATCGAGGTCGCTTATAGTTTCTGTGAAAGATGTCCTTAATAAATGTCTATAATCCCGCGACAAAAAAAAGGTGCTACTGTAATAAATTTAAACTTTAGGGGACTTGAACTTGAATATTGTTAAGGAATATTCCTTCTTGCAGCATTCCCATCATCAGTTCATCTTACTTCTTGGCAACCCTTTATTCAATTCATTCAGCGAAACAACTCAACATCCTTTCATGCCGATCCAATATGGTAAACAAATGTACATCAATGTCCTACCTTAACCGTGAAACATTCATTTCATTTTAAAATGCTTTTAAGTGCATGATCGAGTCAACTTTGTTGCATCTGAAGAACTCTTTGCATATCATGGTCATGTCGTTTTTTAGTGCGCAAATATACAAAGGGAAATTGATATCTTTCAAGTGGAAAGGAATTGTAGGAACGTCTACAGAACGACATAATATGAAAAGTAACCACGTTTTTCGAATAAATGCCATCCCGTTGATACTTGGAGGCTTTTTTTGTTAGTATGACACCGAATAAATACTGGCAATATCTTAGCTTAACAGCTAAGCACGTTCTTAGGTGGAACAATTGTAGAATACTGAATTCAACGTGCGCTGGGTAAGATAATAATAGAAAATTTTCACATGTTTTCGACATCGAGTATAATGTTTCATGATGATAAAACATTGAAGAGTTTCCCATAGCTAAAGTGAAACGTTTTGAATATTGGGAAAACGACTCTCATTTCATCCCGTTCTAGCTTTCTATTGAATACAGGAATATTAGCTCCTTTTTCGGTCAGGAACAGCCACACCACTAAATTTTAGCACGGGTTAAGCAGAACCTGAAATAAGGATTAATAAAAAACCCAATAAATGAATTTGTTTTAACTTTTTCCCCCTTGACTTAGCGCATAATTTATTCAGAATAAAAGTATCCTTGTTCGCTTTTTTAAAACTAAAATCGGGCCAAATGTGAAGCATAGCCCACTTGAGGCCTGCCCTTTCAAGACCAAAACGACAACTTAAGGCCAAACCGGCAACTTGATGCCAAACCAACGCCTCGACCTCATCCTTCAGTTCCGCATCAAAATCAAATTTGAACGAAGGAAGGCTAAGTCAGTTGAAATTCGGGATCAATTAGCTGCACAGTTTGGAAAGTACGCGCTTGCATGGCGTCGAACGAGAACCTAGTGCGCCAAATTTAAGGAAGGGAATGAAAAAGTGGACAGTGTCAGTCACCGAAGACGCTCCAGCATTACGCCTGACAACGTTACAGCCATTTGCGAACGAATTGAAACCAACAAGGACACGGCAATCATTGTTGCAAGTCTACCATTTCATGCCCAAAACCACCTTCAATTCGAAGGATCTCTTGGGGTGACGATGGATTCCATGTCTGATTACCCCAGAACACAAAAATACGAGAGCTGAAGTTTCTCGGAGGAATCCTTTTCATTTTCAAGATGAAGGGCGGACTCCGGGTAGAACACTGTGACGTGCGACTAAACGTGGTCTCACCACTACACCCACTAATCGAAAAGGGCTTGTTTGGAGTGGATGGAAAGGGGAAGCCAGGACCATCAAAAGCCAAAACACAGTTGTCAGTCGGGAAGGTTATCTCAACGGTTTTTTGGGACTTACTCCCAAAAACTAGAGTTTTACGACTTGATTTTCTTCACGATCGTCTCTCAATAACTTCTGTCTACTTATGTGGCCTTCTTGAGCAATTTCGAACTGAACGACGACTAAAAAAATGCCATCAGTCAAACCGAGAGGTCTTGCTTCTGCATTCAATGTGTTGCCTTGTATTGCAGTCTTGCTGCAGCCCTAGCTACCGAAAAAATGTCTGAAATGCAATGGGCTACACTTGAAATGCTCCCTACAGGATCGACCATTCACTCTATCGTTTCCATTTCTTTGGGCCTCTTAAAGGTGCATTTCATATTCAATTGTTTGGAATCCCGCCCCAAGTCATTTTTCGAAAACAGTAAAATCAATGGGAAAATTCAATGGAAAAACGCATTACTAAGGAGGGAAACTGCGTAGAAAAACTATAAAGTGTATTTTCTCCTTAAATGTTAAATAAAATATAAAATTTAATAAAATTATGAAGGTGCGTTTATGCTTGAATGCATCTTGTAATACATTCATACCGGAGAAATTTCGAATGGGTTTCGACAATATTATTAACATAATTTAACTGATTTGATTTTTTTAAATCAATGTCAGTCTTATTGTACTGTTTTAATTTCCCCTTTACTTTATTTTGAGTTGTTATTTCTTTGAATTTCACCTCATTTTTCTTTAAATTTTTACGAAATTTCGAAAGGCAAAAATAATATAATAAAATACACCTTTTTAACTGATAGATAATGTAAATGTGAATTTCACGTAAAGATCTTGGTTTTTATCCTTATAAGATTCAATTAGTTCAAGAATCAAAAACAATTCGTCGTCGTTTCCGCCGTCAGTTCTCAGGCTTGTAATCAATTTTCGCATATCATCAATTGGAACTTGATACAGATTTTCACCGTAGAATTTCGTGGAGTCATGAAGCTATTTTTTGGTTATTGGACATGTCAACAACCAAATTTACTTTTTTTCGAGGTAGAAAAATGCAATGCTTAAGTTTACCCTTAAAGTCCATTATAACTATTCAAATTGACTTTGTGGTGGTGGTGTACCTATTAATGGCAGCACCGCCACATATTTCTTCGAAACGCAAAAGGAGCTGCCTTTAAGGTGAATACTGGACCTTCTCGGGCCCTACCGAGTGAAATTTTGTTTCCGAACGCCAAAGGAATCAAATAATGAAAGAAGGAATATAATATTATAAAGCAAATAAACATTTGCTTCCAACGAATCGGCATTACATACCCCCAAACCACCGAAACAGCCGACAAATTAAAAGCGCAATATTTTAGAGACGTTATTTGACAAGAATAATGTCCCCAGTACAGTCAATAAGCTTCTAAGATCATGTATTTTGACGTTTTCAGACTATTTTTATTTTTTGCGTGTGTGCCAAACCTTCTTGCTTGCTAATAAAACAACATATGAGGAAACAGGCATATGAGGAAAATATACGACGTGCTACTCGCGAAATAAGACAAGCTGTATTAGAAAAAGTGGTCAAAAAGTTACCAGCAATTATTGATGTTATACAGTATTGTAACACGCATACAGGACGGGAAAATCAACTAACACCGCACTGTACGAATGGACTCATAGAATTAGAGAATCCTATTCTAAGGATTCTTGAATTTAATTCTTTAAAATAAGAAAAGAAACCGAAGGGGCCTTTGACAATACCAGCCACGATGCGGTAAGGAGGATGCTAACAAAAAGGGAGGTTAATCCTACCCTTATTCGCTGGCTGTCTAGATCACTGGCGGGGCGAACCGTCGTATGTAAAGTGGGATCAAGCACAATCAACGTACGTACGGAATCTGGATGCCCACAAGGAGGTGTTCTTCCACCACTACTATGGACTCTTGTGGGAGATGAAGTCTAAGGCAGACTGTCAGAAGTTGGGGTGATATGTCACGCGTATGAGGATGATATCGCAATTCTAACCAGATGAAAATACGAAGCAACATTGTGTGATATAATGCAGGGGGCACTTCGAATTGTGAACAGCTGGTGCCAGCAAATAGGTTTAAAGATTAACCCCTTTAAAACCACACTGGTGTCGTTTACAAGAAGAAGAAACATGAATCAACTACGCACCTGATATTTAAATGGGACGGAGATTGGGTTTAAGAATGAAATTAAGTTCCTCGGATTGCTGTTGGACAGCAGGCTCAGGTGGAACGGACACATTAAGGCAGTGTCTGCATAGGCTGTCAGAACTGTCAGAACTGGTGTGTAACCCGGAAAACCTGCGGTGGATATACACCACGATGGTGAGACCAATCATGACCTATGGAGCGGTGGCCTGGGCAGACAGAATCAAAGAACGCAAAACGAGGCTTGCACTCGATCGAGTTCAGCATTTGGCATTTGGCTGTATCACCGGAGCCATAAAGACAAGTGTCCAGAAAATCTTAAACCTATCGCCACTTTATTTGGTGATAGAAACAGTAGCGACATCTGCAATGACACAAAATCTTCCCTGAGGGAAGATAAAATGACCTCAGAATTTGGCGCAAGGACCAAGCTAAACTAGTGAAGGTGTTCCTATTCATATATGCACTGTCGGATTGCATGACGTCGGCATTGCGCTTTCACAACAATTTGTTTATGGTGCTGAGTGACAAGAGAGAATGGAGCGTTCAATCCAATATGCACCTCATAAGACGGAATACAATCAGGTAGTATACGGATGGTTCCAAGACATCTGAGGGAACAGGAATTGGAGTATTTGGTCCTGGCACCAAAGACTACCAACCGATGGGAAGTATGCTAAGTATCTTGTCGGCTGAGGTCTATGTCATCGCTGTAAGCGCACAACTCAGCATAGACAAAAGATACAAAGGACACAAATCCGATTGCCAAGCAGTCTTTAAAGCACTAGAATCTCTGGTGATTACATCGAGAATGGTTCTAGATTGTTGCAATACACTCAACAAATTGAGTATGGACAATAGGGTTACCCTATACTGGGTGCCGAGGATGCAGGTATCGAGGGTAATGCGCCTGCTCACTGGCGAGGAAAGGAGCATCGACAGCATTCATCGGTCCTGAACCCTTTAGCGCAACTGAAACGAATTTCATTCACAGGGCCCTAAAGGAAAATGAGGATAGAAAATGCAATAGGCTTTGGAATGGACTTCCAGGGCTTCAAATGTCGAAGCTGTTCCTCGACGTTTATGACGAGAAGAAGTTTCGAGCGTGCATCGAAATGAACAAAAGAAAGTTAAAGATCCTGACTGGGATTTTCACGGGGCACTGCACACTCGGAGGGCATCTCGAAAAGGATGGGCTTGCCAGCGAGGAAGATTGCAGAATTTTTAATTATGCGGAGAAGATACCAATACATCTGCTGGCACAATGCGCGCTGGAGAAGAGACAGCTTAGGAAGCTGCTTCCATGTCGAGGAGGAATTGGGACGCCAGAAGCCGAAGCAGATCATTGACTTTCTCAGAAAGATCAATCAATCTCCTTGAGGTGCTCTAGGATCACCAGAAGCGGGGGCACAATAAACCTGTAAAGGACGTGTACCATCCCTGACAATAAATAAATCAATCAACGGTATTTTCAAAAATTAAGAATGAAATTAATTGTAATTTTTTTTATTAACATAAAGCTCGCAAATTGTATCTTCCCCTGAATTTTTTATATAACATTTCCATAGATGCATAATTATATGCATCTCCATGAAAAGAATGTGTTCAATTGTTGCACCAAACGGTTTTTATAGGTTCGTAGAACAATTTTTTTTTATTATCCTAACATTTAGTCTACATTTATCATGGAATCGAAACGTTCAAATTTTCAAAAATACTGAATGCTTGTTCTATTGAAATCAGTAACGAAATTTGCATAATCGTGCAATCTAGATCCATTGTACAGCGAGCACAATGCTAATTTTTACAACCTTCGCTCTTCCCCAACATATCTTTGTAGCAGCTGCAACAGTAGCCAATAACATTTCTTCTCATTTTCACATCCCTTTTATTTCCTATACGAAAAACCTCAACAAAAATCTCCCATTAATGCACATGGAATTAGTGTAAAAAATCAACGAGTTGCAACATGTGAGACGGGCATGTTCGTTCTTCGCGAAATCCACATACGTACGTGTTTGCTACTCAGTTTTAATTAATCCTGACAAAGAAACAGCGCTGCTGTGGCGGAAAGGAACCTACAGATTCGTCGACAAATCGATGCAGTCTGGATTACATTGCAGTCGAAATCCCATCCAGAAGTCATTTATATCTGAACAAACAAATTGCTGATGTTCTCGGTGATGAAAGCAACAACTTCTGAACGCTGAAACATTCAGAATAGGTTCTGGATACGAAAAAAGGGTCCCAAGAAACCTACGTCGTTGTTGTAGTTGTTGATGTTGTCATTGGCGATACGTATCTTGGATATGTGATCAAAGAGTTATTCATCGAAGGGAAGTTAATCAACGACAACCAGGAAGGTCAGCGAGGTGAAGTAATCTACCTTTGTGTAACTACTCTGAGATTCTAGAAGCAACGTTAAGCTGAACGTGTTCCGAGCATAGATTCAAGGAATCCCGGCTAAAGGGATCTATGATGCTTCGAGCCGTGCATGAAAGCTTGAATTATCCATTCTGAAAATGGATCTTGAGTTGCTTATTCTGATTTCCATGTTGGCTGCGCTAATACAATGTCCTACGACGTAAGGGAATCGAGTGTATGAGCATAACTTTTATCATTGTCGGAACGTACCACTTGACCTCTAACCATTAAAAATGTCTTATGCATGCAACCATTAACCCAGAACGTCGATGCCGTTTTAATTGTTCCTTCAATTACTCCTGAAATTGCTGGCATATGGTTCTTGGATGCATTACGCAACGGCCTCTTTTTGTACTTTACTATCTCGACTCATACTGACTTGCCCGGAACCAGCCACACACGGCAAGAAAGCCCAATATATATTTTTACAGTGCATTAGAGACATCGTGACCTTTGCGGGAGAACAATGAGTACTTATTTCGTAAAGTACCCGGTCTAACCTTCAACAATAGCCACGGATGGACGCAAGAAATGGCACGAAGAGTAAATTCTTCGATGCAATTTTCTTGAAGAACTCGGCAACCAGTTCTTCGACTTCTTCTTACCATGATGGACATCAAGTTGGGTTGGTTTAGGCTTTCGAGGTAGCATTTCAGATCGTAGCCAGGTTTGTCTTATCCAGGTCGGTCGTTTCAAGCATTTTTGAACTATCCGCGGATGAATATATGGTGGAAGCTGAAATCGGTTGACGGTTGTGCACGTTTGATGGAGTCCAGGCTGCGGCACAAAAATCTCAAAAAAAGTTACGCAGTCATGCAATTTATACTGCAAAGTTCTGTTATGAAGTTGGCGGAGTTCTCAATACTAATCACGAATTAAAATTTGCACGAATTATTCTGCGGCACTTGGATCAAAGAAGGTCAAAGTTTGACGCAATTATCTAGAGAATAAGTCACGTGGGATTAACGCTATGGTATGGAGTGGATTTCCGATACTATTAGATGTACAGCGGATATATTGTCTTTTTCAAACAAAAGAAAGCTATTTTGTGCCAAGAATGTTCTACTAAGTAGAATTTTATTATTTATATTCTGCACATTAAAGGAAAAAAGAGTTTCAAATAAAACAACCGAAAATTTTTTGGCATGTCCCTATTCTAATTCCCACTATTCATTTTTTGCTTTCAAGTTTGATTTAAAGTATCCTTTCGACTAAATGTAGGGTAAGCCCCTGATCCTGTTTACTATTCATTCGAATTGTTGGCAGCATAGGTTCAACTTTAGGCTTACAAAGGGATCATATGTGGATCCCATCTATAAACTTTTGCTACCATAAATGAAATAGCCTTTGATAAACTTCTATTATTCATACGCTTCCTACATGGAGTTGCTCAAGAAAAACCCTTTATTTTACAAGTGACTTTTGGTTAATTTTTCCAGAAACTTAGAATTAATTGTAATAGGACAAATTTCACGTGAAGCAAACATCAAATATCCCAAACAATCTTTACAAAATCATGTGACATAAATTTACAACACTATGTTGTTAACTATATGCTGTTGACTATAACACTATTTACAACACTATGTTGTACTAGTTGTTCCATCTCTAAAAAAGGACGAAAATATTTTTTATTTTATGTTTATTTTATATTATTTTTGTAGAGAAATCTGGAAGAAAGGAACATCGAAGACTATTTAGAACAGTAAGAAGGTGATTGATTATCAGAAACTGAGCTTGCTGACGCAAATTTTGAGGAAGAGTACCACGAAGAAGATGAATTTAGAAGGATGTTGTGAAATTCATATTATGAGAGAAGAAAGAAGATAATGATATAATAGATAGAACCGCAATAATCGATCCTTTTCTTGTAGAAGAGAACACTATCATAGACACGGACAATTCAGTCATCTACTTTAGCTATATTTGCCTAAACGTAATTTAATTGATGAACTGAAACTGAACTATATGAAACTAAAAAATGGATGAGCTGAACCAGTAAACATCTTGTACATCTTGTACGACTCCGAAGTCTTGACTGACGCTCTTTGAAGGGAGCCATACCGAGGGCGTCTCACATAGGTACACAGGCGCGGAACTTCGTGGATAGCAGCTTCATTCCAAAGTATCTCTGAACCAGCAGTGCTTGTTGTTGCGAGGGCAGTTCCCCTTGTTCTACTTACTGGAGAACCAAGTCTAATGACGTAGGACGGAGTCGGTAAAGAAGTTGTTAGCCGAGAGGAAAGAAGCATGGGTAAGCGATGCGTGAGGCAAATGAACCACACGAAACATCAGTGACTTTGGACCGTGGTTCTATTGAAAGCATGGTGAGACTGGACGACAGATGTTAATATCTAATATTAACATTAATACCTGTGCCACACCTTCTTCATATGAAGAAGATCCACCAGGCTCCGTTTGCATCTCTACGAGAAAATAGGTACTCTTTCAAGAAAATATTAAACGGGAAGATATTAACAACAAATGATAATTGGAAGTGCGAATCACATTACTTACGGACAGTTCTTCTTATAAAAAAGGACAGTGTGAACGCCTGGTGGCGCAGAGGAAAGGAAGTCTTTCTGACAGCAATCTTCCTCTTTTCCATCCATCCCTGCTGAAAGAGGAATTTTTCCCTAACCTGAACGCGACATTAAGCAAGGCAAATCAGGGCCTGTCCGAAGTAATGTGACGAACAATTCCAGGCTAGGTTGTCGGTGTGACAATGGGAGTATTTAGTCAGTAGTCTGACTGCCACTGGGTGTGCAACACTCAAGGCATAAACAGCCTTCACCTCCCTCGCTACAAAAGAAAGGCAATTCCCGAACTTCGCGTTTATTGGCCCCGCAAGCAACACAATTGGATTTTTAAATTACATGTGCTTGACGATTCACTGAAAATTCGATACTACAACATTGGAAACACTCAAATTAGAAACACACCGTGAAAAAGAAAATTTATTATATCTTCCACGTAAACCTAGACCGTGGTGCAACATGAAAATGTGCAACTCACTAGCTTCAGCAACTACCAAAAATAATCAACCACACTTTTTACTTGATGATTTTCACCCTAATTATGAGTGTATTTTTGAGCCGAAAATCCTTAACTGTCAGAATTGTTCCAAGAGTTCCAAGTAATAAATTAACTGTACGAAGAAAGGAGAAACCAATGCCCAGATGAAATAACGAAGAGACTCCCTACGCAAGATGATGTTAATAGCAGTTGCGTAACGTATAAGGATACTGAAATGGTGACATTGTTGTCCGCATTTGCTGGAACGTTTCCTGTCACTGGAGTCTGTAGTTGTGACAAGTCAAAAAAGAGGAAAAAGGATATTGTTTGCCTGATTATTGTCCAAGAATACGTAATATGTATGTGAGACGAGCCTCAATAAATAGTGTGACAGACTTCAAGGATAGTTCTCTGCGAGGAAACCAAAGTAGCTTTACAGCTGAAAATTTGTATTTGGAAATTTTTTTCATTTAGTTAGTCTTGCAATTATAAACTCTTCGATCGACTACAGGAGAAATTCTTCGGCAAGAAATGAATCTTAGATTGTCTACAGTTGAAATACTTAGGCAAGGAATGAGTCTAAAATCAATTTGTTGGACCAATACAGGAATAAACTGACCTTTATGCAATGCAACAAAAGAACTAGAAAAAATGATAATTGAAGATGTCTAAACAGCAATTTTCTGACAAAGGAACAAGAAAAAGCGGAAAACAAGAGTCTCTACGTAGCAGTTTCCTGAAAGAATAACTTCTTTTAAAAAGGAAAATTGTTCTCCAGCTCTGCCATCTCCAAAAGCCATAAAGAATAATAATTCTGAATATTAGCCAAAAACGAACGTACCATTTCAGTGCATATATCACAAGTGCAAATGAATATTCTACAATTGTTTTGCGTAAATGTGGAATTTAATTTCTATAGATAAGTGGAATCGAATTTTGTAAATATTTTTTGTTTTTAGTTAACAACTGGAATAAAAATGATATAAAGTTATATAATTTTTTTTTAAATTTTTACGCGGCGTTTCATTCCCTCAATCATTCCCTCCGTCCGTGCAACTGCCCAATTTTTTAAATCATTTTCTACCTTGAAATCATTTTTCATTAGTTTTTTTACAAAATAACTACAAAAACTCTCCACATTTTCAAGTTATAAATTTAATTTGTTGGCCTAATTCATTCAGGTTCCTAAAAAATGTTCCTTTGCTTGGGTTTTCAGTAACGTTCTTGTTTGGACAACATATCCTTTGACTATGTCCAAATAGGCTCTTCGTTTGTCCTTGGTGAATTTCAAGATTTTTGCGGTTTGTATATTCCGGAAAAGATTGTTGTATCTATCTACCTTCCTGTCCCTCTATCTATATACCTATCAATTTATCTATCTATCTAGCTATCTATCAGTCTATATATCTACCTATATATCTATCTTTTTTCTATCTATTTAATTATTCATCGATCTATCTTTCTAACTATCTATTTACCTATTTATCTATCTATCTGTCTATTTATCTATTTATCTATCTATTAATTTATCCATCTATCGATCTATCTATATATCTATCAATCTATCTTTCCTCCTATTTATATGTCCATCTACTCATCTATCCCTCTATCTATCTTTTTATCGCTATATCACTGCATGTATCTATCTACAGTGCTGTGAAAAAGTATAGACTCATGCCTAATTTCATACTTTAAAAATTAATCTAGCAAATTAATGTTCATGCCTGAATACGTCATATTGGGTTGTCTCAGAAAACCGTTTCAATTATCTACCTGTCTTGTTCTTTCAACCACACTAAGTTCCAAGTTAAAAATCGCTTAAAACGAGTTTTGCAGCTGTGAATGATTGAAAGCCCAGTCGCAGTTTAGAGTTTGCTAAAACATTTGGTGAGATAAATTTAGAGTATATATATAGCGTCTTAATACTTGGAAGATCTGGAATGGTGTTGTATGGAAACTTTGAATAAAACGTTTGTTATGTTGAAATTTGGTGAAGTTTGTTTATTCCAAAAATATTGCTTGCAAGAAAGTTATGTGACGTTGAAATACAATGAATTTATGACTTAAAGAACTGTGGAAAAACTCAAAAAAGAAATTGGTCGCAAAGTGTAGTTAAAAATTTTTTTCAATCGGGAAATCTAAGATTATGAGAAAAACAAGTCATTTGGACGTCAGCCATAGTATTCGACTGCTGTTAAACGCTTAGTTTTAAGGGAATTATTGAACAAAGGATTTTTATCATAACAAATTGCTCGGTGTTTGAACTCGCTCTCTGACTGATTTGCGAAAAGACGAAATATCATTCCAAGAAGAGCACAGGGAGGTCGATATGTTATTGTTTGGGCAGCATTCAAACAAGTTCTCTAGTCAAACTAGCTTTCATAAATGGAAGTTTGTATAAAATGCCTTCTAACTTGATTGTTAGATGTAATAAAAATAAAGCAAAATAAAATTTAAAAAACATATCAAATATTATATTGGAATATAATCACCATTTTGTCCTAACTAAATTTCCTTAATTGCATATTATTTGAGAAAATATGCAATTTCCGGAAATAATAAGGTAGGTGGACCATGGAAGGCCACTCTAACGAGTAAACACTTTTTATTCGTTTATTTACTGGATAAATTAAGGAAACCAATTATTAAGTAATATTTTGTTTTATTGCGCACCATATAATTGACTTTCTTTTTACCTAACTTTAACCACTATTTATTAAATTTAAGTTTTATAAAGCTCTTCCAAATGGCCTTGCAAGGAACACGGCTCCAAACAAGGCCAATATTATACATCAGTCGTTAAACTTAAAAATAGAGTGGTAACAATATATATATCTGCTTTTACAAAAACTACATAATAAGCTCCATCATTCCATGGTTTCTAAGGGTGCGTCTTGGAATATTGAACTTTATCGCTGCAGCATTTGTATTAAGTTTATTATTTTGTACTGCTTCCATGGCACGTCTTAAACTGTCTTCATCCCATGTACTACCTCTTTTTTTTCTAGGTTTTGACTCCGACATTTTTAAAATCTGAAATATTCGCATAAATTTTAATCATCTGTTCAATTACCCACTTAATAAAATAATTATGAAAAAAAATGTTATTCAATCCGAGTTGAAAAAGTTATAAACGCTCAAAAGTAAAAATGTTATAATATAGAACACTGTTTTAACTGTAACGGTACGTACTTATTTATAACTAAAAAGTAAATGTTCATATGTTCATGGTTTGTGAATGGTTCTTGTAAGGCCCATGTACCATAGCAAGGCCAACGGTCAAATTTTCGATTGGCCTTATAAGGAACCACCGGCCATCCTAGGAACACTGCCAATATTTAAACTTAAATCGAGTTAAAACCATGTTTTTATTCTTTAGAAACCATAAACATAACCTTATACAACAATATACAGTAAAAAATATGAGATAATAATAGGTTATTGACTAAAAACTTACGTTTTGCTAAGCGCGCGAATAACAACTGCAACGTCGACGACCGAAGTCTACGAAACGTGAGCTCGCACTGCCACAATAATGGCGCGGTCGTCAAGCCGCCGCGTTTGTGGCCTTGAGTTTGATGGAGCTTAGTATTTAGTAAAAGGGATGTGTCTTTACATGTCGATAACTACGACTTTTTAATAGTTGGCCTTCAAAGGAGCGTGGCCTTCCATGGTCCACCTACCTTATCTTGGTTTTAAAAGGAAACTAGAATATGTTTCTGTATATAATTTGTCACAATAATGTATTTATCTGTCTGCTTATCTATCTATCGTTCTATCTACCTATCTAACTATTTATCTATATATTCATGTATCTATCTATCAATCTACCTATATATCCCTGTATCTATCTGCCTGTATATGTATCTATTTTTTATCTATCTTTTGTTTCTTCAGTATTTTGTTGTCATTTTCTGGATTCTGTTGAGCGAAAAATCAAGAATTGTTTTGTAGCTTTAATAACAAATAATAGATAAATATCCATTGATTATCAAGGGTATAGGGAGTCGTTTCCTGTGACACCGAGATGTCTGGCTTTCTGAATAAATTAGCGAATAAATTTTTTTCTGATTTTTTAATTTTTTGTTCTTGATTTTCAAAATATCCATATTGTATCTAATTGTTGCCTTAAAATTCAAGTAGACTTTGTGCCTTCTCAGCGTGTATGAACTAATTTATAAACTTTATGTGCATTTTTTTTGAATAATGGTCTCAAGCCTCATCCATAACGACAATTTTGCTTACGAAATGCTCAAGGAGGAGTTTTTCGCCGTCATTTAATAGAACTTAAGCTCGAATCTAAACGGTGCATCGATTTCATTTCCTCTATTTTAGATCACAATATGAACCCTTTATCGGGCAGAATAAAAACCGAAAATTACATGATAAGGGAAATTAGCACTGGCCATGAAATCCACTTTTTTAAGACTATTCAGGCACATCGGAGAGAAATTCTGTGAGCAGAACGTATCTATAAATACACAAATGAAATTATTCATGCCAAATGTGTTTATTTAGCATGAAATCTCTTGGTCTTCTCTGTAAGCTTCACTATTCACACAACAAACACCAAACAAAGTTCAATATCCTACAATGATTTATCTGATTCAGCCAGTACATTTACAAATTAAAATAATTGCAATCACGTATTCCTGAAAACAACTTCAAATCACCCTTAAATTTCCTATAACTACTAGTACCCTGTAAATACATATTTCATTCAAATTTAAATTCCTTCTCACGACTTGAACTTCGATTAAACTGCCTGCCGTAAAAGTGTTTCCTAACTCACAGCCAAGAAGTTGACTAGCAGAGTACTATGTGGAGGTAGAAAGTCTGCAAGACTTCACCCATTAGAAATTGAAAAACTCATTTAAAAGTCTAGAACTAAGTCAACAATACCAAATGGTTTTCCTTGAAATCGATTTGTAAGTGCAAAAAAGTTAGCGTTGATGGGAATTTTAATGTTCGTGTTTCACAGAGGCTTTCAAGTCTTTCTTTTAGTGCGAATTTGACTCTTAAATGCGTCAAGGATTTAAATTAAACAAAATCTCATTTCAACTTACAAATGTTTAGATGTATCCATTTCTCCATTAATTAATCCGAACTCCTTTCAACATTCACTACAGTTGCACTATCAAATATTGTTTCTAAGAAATGTGCGCGAATTTCTACGACATATCCTGCACCCCGGAGAAAAGTTGTATTTAAAGTTTTTGAAACACATAATCACGATTTTATGTTATTATTCGAAATGAAAAAACGCGACCCAATTTGTCAATGAATGATTTTCGCAATTCATGGTTACTCATTGGCTGGAACGCGACAAGACTACCTCGCAAAAACGTCGTCAACATACACTAAGGTGTCGAAAAACAATGAAAATATTTGATTGGTATCCTAGTTACACCCATATGTAGCTCTGAATATTATGAGAATGGCTTTTTTTTAGGTGAAAGGACACATAAAGCGATTTCTGCTCTAGTTTTATATAAATTCCATAAAGGGACCGTTTTCCCTTGCTTTTAATTCTAAAAAGAAGAGACTGTGGATTTAATCATAAATGAAACCTAAATTGATTCCTGTTAAATTCTATTCCTTTTTGGTTTTACTTTTCAAATCAAATTGAAGAAACTACTACTAGCGATAAGCAAAAATAATGCATCCTATGAATTTCTAATTCTTCACAACAGAAGCAGAATTTGACTTTGAACATATACCCTTTGTTTGAGCAAACTTTCTTTCAACCAACACTCAAAGCCATTTAATTTTATGTGCTTACACGAAATCGTGAAACCGTGATGCCTGCAAATCTGAATAACTACATCCGTTTCATGCCCCTATCATTATCCTATTCAAGTTGAGAGTGACGACATATTCATTCTATCAAACTCCACTATTTATAAATACATGAACATTGACTTCACCCACCAACGATGGTAGAATCATTCCTCGTTGAGTATCCGAACAGGAAGGACTTCCCGTCAACTTTCATTGTTGTAGTGAAATTTGATTATTATTAACAAATTACAGAATAATTGCGCCACGCACGCAAATCCGGCATTTTTCTATCATATTTTCATTGAAGAGGAGAAGTAGAAGTGGTGAAAAGGATAAAGTGCAGTCTTTAGTTTAAATGTTTCGCGAATAACAAATTCGCTTGGGTTGTTAAATAATGCTGTAACACATATTTCATTTGTCGCTTGGATAAATTGGAAAGGGCATGAAATTAATTGGAAATTTAATAGTATCTTTTTTTCAAAAATGCGAAGTGAAAAAGGTAAAAAAAACAGGTAGGATACCATACAACTGATAGTTAAAGTACTCTTCCGAAAGAGAACGTTGCAAATTTCGACTCGTATGACTCGCGTGAGCCAACTAAGCTCTGCAAAGTCCAAATTCACCATCGCCATTCCCGTTTTTTAGGCTAGAACATGAAGCCATTACACAAAGGCCAAACGTCCGAATAGATCTACCCAATAAAATGCGAAAGATAACTTATCAGACCGCAAATGTATAAAAACAGTTCTTCAACTTTTTCCCTTAAATAGGTCCAAATAAAAATTAATCCTGGTTGTGGAAATGGTACCAAACTGTCCTAGATATTGCCAATATCCTTACCTTCTAAAATTTAAAAAAATAAGAATTACACAGGAATTCGAAATCTATAGCTCCAAGGACATATAGTTGAAAAGTACTAGAGCACTACTCAGTCGTCCCTTTTCACTTGATATCCGTTTCGGTCCACATATTTGATTATCCGCTTTCGGAGATAAATTCCGAAAAGCTTTACAAAGAGCCTCGTTCATGTACCCAAAACGGCTAAGCCACTGTACGAAGTTCCTCTGAAAATGCTGATAGCAGAATGACAGCTGATGACGTCAAATGTCCTAGTGGACAACTGACATCATTGAACACAAAAACAAGTGTCACGAAACCTCCCATTCCCATGCAACCTCCAAGCCATGCAGTGTACGAAGAATCAGAATGAGGCATCCACCATAGTTAAACCACAGCGTAGCTGCATGCAGTGCTAACACTATCGCGGGTTTACTCTCAGAAAGAGAAAGAAAAATAAAACGATATCTTATTGAAAACAAAAATGAGAGAAAATTTACCAAACCAAATAAAATTCCAAAAATGTTGGTGGGATATCGTTAGAACGGGAGGTTGTTCGAAATGCAAGCGCTACATGTTCTCTCGGTTATATGTCGGAACCATATGCCAGAAATGCAAAAAAAAACTCAACCTCCTTTGAACTCCATGCCAAAAATATTGATGCTGAAAATATGGCCTAGATACTTTGGACCCTTATGCTGTCCATACCGATGCCGGCCAAGAATAAACAACTGTAGAATGTTCACTCTTCGTGGGCATTTAACTGGAGGATATATTTCGAGGATTTTCTTTCCGGAAAGAAGCTCGGCCTAGGAAGGCACCAGAATCAGATGGCTAAAGTATTGGGTATGGGAATAAGTTTCCGCCGTTTTTTCGAGAAAGTTTTTAGTTTATTTCAACATTAAAGAATTCAGTCACGTCATTTGCACCAACATTGCACCATTTTAAGCTATGACCTTCTCCCATGTTTCTGATAGTAGATGGATTCCTCGACGGAAAAAATCCATATCCTTCAATTCGATTGAGTCATCGAGCCTTTTTTTATGACTTCATAAGAAGTAAATCGGTTTCCAGTGAGAGCCAATTTTATGGTGCGAAACAAATGGAAATCCGAAAGAACAATGTCTGAGGAATATGGCGGAATTGGGCAAGATTTCCCAATTTACACTTTCCAAATATTTATTGAGCGATTTGGCTACGTGTGGCCTTGAACTGTCATGCAGCAAAATCAGCTTGTCATGTTTGTCATTCCAATCTGGCCGTTTTTCCTACAGAGCTCGATTCAGACGGATGAGTTGCTCTCGGTGCACATCCCTAATGATTGTTTCAGATGGTTTCAGGTGTTCATAATAGATAACGCCACTGTGATCCCACCAGATCCACAACATGACCATGGACGCGTAAATATTCCATTTTAGCGTCGATGGACCGGGATCATCTCGCATCACCCAATGTTTTGGTCGCTTAGGGTTGTCTTAGTATATCCATTTCTCATCCCCTGTCCCAATTCGATGGATGAAATCCTTTGTTTCGTGTCGTTGAAGAAGCATCTTGCACGTCACCAAACGCCGTTCAATGTCTCTCTCACAGTTGATGCGGCACCCTTGTTCCAGCTATTGCGATCATTTTCATAGCGTGAAAGCTTTGAGTAGTAGGCAAGCATACTCCTACAATGAACGGGTTTAACGAGCCGAACCCTATGAATCGAAATATATTGTGTACAATAATGCCCGATTTTGGGATCCCTACTAAGCTGATTATACTTATGAGATTTATGATGACTGAAACAGTGTGATCGGCTTACTCCTTTACCATTTAATAGTTATCAGAAAGGTTCGTGTTGACACCAAGCGCATCACGTACCAGCCAAAATTTGGCTACAATGTACGCCATCAACAACATGTCACGCTAGTTTTATGCTGCAGATCAGATTTTCTATAATGTCGTTGCAAAACATGAAAAATCATTATCGAAACGAAATAAATGTCACCCTTTAGAAAAAAAGACAACGAATAATTAGCAAAGTCGGAACAGGACGATTGCTTACTATTACTCCATGACTTGAAAAGTATTACGCCCGGAAAATACAAAATCCATGTGCTTTTGGTATATTCCCAACCCTAGCTTAGATCCTGTCAAAATTTCGTGACATTTAACATGACAAGACATGACATGACATTCAAGTTATAGCTCGCATTTTTGTAAACAATTGAAGAAAAGTGATTTTCGTGCTTTGATAAAACGTTATTTTAAGATGGGGGAAAATAAGGTGCAAATAATACTTGATAAATGTTTAAAGTACGTCTTTCCTATCCTATTCAACTATTAAATATTGGTTGGTTTCGGGAACGTACGAACACGAGTGGTAGCCCGCGAAATTGTGACTTCGGTAAACATCAAACCGTCACGCATCTCTCGCTGAATCATTCCAAAGTTAAATTGAATGAGATAAGTCACAACATAGGCATCTGAGATAATTGCAAAGGAAACATGTCATGATGTGATGTGATGTGATGATTTGTGACATTGGAAGGAGCATAGTTACCTAGTGAAGGCCGACGAAAGCACCCGAAAACGGAACAACCAACTGGCAAGGATCTAGCCAGGCAAATGGTATAATCTTCATAGACTATATTCAACCTTAAAAAACTATCAACAGTTGTGTATGATACGACCTCTTAAGAAACAAAGTCGAGTTTAAGTCACCACATTTAGAAAGCAAAAAATCTTGTTTCACTAAGGCAGCGCTCTAGGTCATTTTACTTGCGAAACTACCGATGAATTGAACGAATTAAGTTATGTAGTGGTTGGAAACCAACCATATTCTACTGATTTATCTCCCAGGACGAGATTTTAATCGAATGAGGAGCTTGAGTATGAATTAATGAACTACATTGAGGTACTTGACGGGGATCCCTATAAGAAAGGCCTCGAAATGTTGAGAGATCGTTACACTACATACATGACTCTATGTCAAAGTTTCGTAAAATCGTTTAAAAAATAACTGAAAATATAGTTTTTTGATTGCCAAACCGAAGACTTTTCATCCCATTTAATAAGACCTTCCTTCGGCAATCCCGAAGTCTACCGCACAATAAAAGTCTTTGAGGACAAATCAATAATATAGCTGCTATTATTTTTATTATATTTTTAATTATATTTTACTATCTTATTGCGGATGTGAAACATGAGAACTTGTAGATACTGCTGTGAAACGTCTCCCGCAACCACCCGCAAAATGTCGCACGACTTAGAAAAGAGGGTCTTGAAATTAATTTGCCTACATATAATTTGTAGGACAATTAGTAGGTACATTCAAGGAGCCACAATTTTCCGAAATAATTTAACTGCACTAACAAGAATTGTACGGAAACGTATCATAAATGGTTGATTCAAGCATTTGGAAAAAAAGAAAGGAAAGGCCAAAGGTCGAAAGCTATCAAGGATGTCTAGGTACTAGAACCAGGTACTAGAAGATACTAGAACGATCAGAACAGTGTATCACTGCTGAATGGAACTGAGAGATGCAATCAAACAATCAGTACGGTTCAGTGAGAGTCATTTTGAAGACTATGGCCACGAACAGATAAGCCCAATCATAATGAAGCTCAAAGGCGAGTAGGCAAATCTAAGAAGTTCTGGTAGTCCTTCAGTCGATACAGGAGAACGAAAGCCCTAGGATACGAATCAATATTATTAATTATTCTATGGATGTCAAACGTTTAGATGCTGTTGTGATGTGTCTTCCACAAGCATTCGAAAACTGTCATTAGACATCGAACATAGGGTCCTGGGTTGAATTATTGCATGTATGATCGGTGGTACCAATCTGCGTGTACATTAAGAGAGCCACAATTTTTGGAAATCATTCAATTGACCAAAGAAGAATGATTCGGTCGATTCAAGGATATCGAACAAGAGTATTGGTAGGTGGGACCAAAGGTCCAAAGCGATCACGTATACCGAGGAAATGATGGGAGAATATCAAACGATCAGAAGAGTACATCACTGATGAGAGGAACTGGGAAATACAATTAAGCAATTGATTCAATTGAATTTGATTAAACAAGGGTCAGTGGGATTCATCCTGCGGACCAAACCCCCAGAGTCCGGAGGAAGAAATAACTCCAGTAGTCTAGTGGAAGCTGAGTAGGTAAGTTGAAGAATCGCTGCGAATGTTGAGTCATCGAGAAGCAGAATACCAGAACTGAAGGACCCAACTGAGGTGGTGAAACGTCAGGATAGAAGTCAAACCGGAAGCCAGGGTAGGAAATTTACCATCTTAACGATCCCGAAGGGTAGTACGTGAAACATAGCGTCTCAACGATAATATTTATGACGATATTAGCCGTTGAGCGATGGTAGATTAGAAAGTTTGTTATATTTTTTATTTTTTCTTGATAATATAATAAAATTTTACTGATGAAGTTTTACTATCTAATTTTGATAGATTATTTCGCCATGTGCTTGTTTGCGTTTAAATTAGGGGCTGGGTAAATAATACTTAAAGTCATATATTTCAATAAAGTTTTCATCGTCATTTCCCTTAAGAAGTGTAAGGTCCTTGACCACAAGAAAGAATCCTAGAGAAATCCTCCAAAATTGCGGCATGATATCAAGTTATGGGGAAACAATCCTTTAAGGAACATTCAGAAAATTGAATTGGCTTGAAATCCATGCAATAAGACTAATGTTTCATACTTTTATTGCAATTGTGTGGCAACAGATTTTGCAAATTAATTTACCACACATGAGGCGCCCAACTCATGTAGATAAACCGCAAATAAAACCAACAAAATTTTACGCTGAGCAATGTTGCAAAAACTCCTTCATAACTAATATGTGTTAGGCTCGGAATCAAATCATAGTCAAATAAAAATTTTCGCAATCATTCATTCACAGATCGATAAAAATCAATAATCGTGCAATTTGCTAACCATTCGCTTCACCTCATTGTTTCATCTCACCACCAATCAATGGCGCAATGGCTCAATCAATTTTGCACTTCAATTCGGCGGCCGCGATATTTACAAAAGCTTCACTAATTGATTGTATCGATGACCGCAAAAATATGAATTATGGATCGATTTATGTAAAACTTTGCTTGGAAAGGAAGATCCCCGCAACAGTGCAAAAAAGGGTCCCAAAGAGAGTTCACGCTTGAAATTTTCGGTCCACCCAAAGCAAGAATTAATGTTCTCATGAAATATTGATTTAAACCGATTTTATGGTTTAGTTAATGGACTTTTGATGTGATGGTTTTTCCGTAAGTACTGTAGATGCGGGAAATTGTTTAATTGCTCTTTTGGAGTCGAGTGAAAGTGGAATCCCAAAAATTCGACGAGAAGGCAAAAACATTCTGCTTTTAATGCGGTATTTTTTGTAAAAGAAAGCGCAAAGAATTATGAATGAATAATCGTCGCGTGAGAAAATTACGTTCATAGCGTATTTAATGTGAATTTAATAAGATAGATAAATCATAATAGGATCACCAGATTGTAATCCTTCGAGGTGCATAATAAATTTTTAGTATATCATACTAAAACATGGTTTTTCCACCTTTATTGGTAACAACTGCTGTACAACGTCTTGGTATAGACTCCATTTATTTTCGACACGGCTCCGTTAAAATTTCTGACCACTCTTTTTGGATTATTTTCCAAAGTTGTGAATTTTTTTATAAAAGTACGGATATTGTACTTCGCTACAGCATTTTCCAGATCATTCCATAAATTCCCATCGGACTAAGATCCGGCGATTGAGATGGCCAAGACAATACAGAAATTTTATGGTGCTTAAAAATGTTTATGCGACACCTGAAGAATATTTCGGGTCATTGTATTGTGGAAAAACCCATTTTATAGGGACATTGTTGCCAGCAAAGGGTAGTATCGCGTTTGCGTGGATATATCCGTGTTGGTGCCAACTTCATGCCAAGAAAAGGCTCCCTATAATTCACCATTACCACCGCCATGTTTCACTTTTCTTATTTTTTCTCTTGTACACCAAGTGTATGCATATTTTTTTCTCGGTCTTACTAAGAGATGGCGCCAGCGAAAATTACGCAGCGTATTCATTTGACGCATACGCCATTTCAATCGTCTGACATTGAGCTACAAGCACACAAAAGTTGAGTCCGCAAAAACTAGCGTGTTTGTTTTTTCGTATGGATCAATCAAGTTGAATTTTGTGCCTGAAAAAGAGGATTTGCAGCATGTATTGCTACTTAAGCAAAAAGCCTGTTTGAAACGTCCTTTTCAGGTTAAATTGTGTACACGCTTCTTCAATCTCACGCTCACATGTGAGAAATAGTTTCGTTAATTCAAAAATGGTAATTTTAATGTGAAAGACAGTGAGCGCTCTGGTGGATCACGAAAATGGAAAAGAGGAGAAATCGTACTAGTTATTGAATGGTGATTCAATTCAAACTCAACGTCAATTAGCAGAAACAATAAATGTGTCACAGAAAACGATCAGAAGATGTTTGCGAGCAATGGCTAAGATCAATAAACTCGGTAAATGGGTCCCACACGATTTGAATGAACGTCAAAAGAAAGTCGCAGTCACATATGTGACTTCGGCGTTATCAAAGGAAACGATTTTGTCACTGTATTGTGACAGGTAATGAAAAATGGATTTATTTTGAAAACTCGAAGCAGAAAAAATCGTGAAAAAACAAACCATCGTGTTATAATTGTTATTATCGTGCTATCAATAAGGACGTGTTAGACATGCTTTGACTATTCAAAACTGTCAATTTTAATGTCAAAGACTGGTAGCACTCTGGTAGACAACAGAAATGCGAAGAGAAGGAATTACTGGAAAATAGATTGTCACTTGTGAAATGCTACTTCGGCGCCACAAAAGGAAATCGTTTTTGCATCGAATTGAAACGGGTGACGTAAACTGGATTCATTTTGAAAACGCAAAACGGAAAAAATCGTGGCTTTCACCTGAAAGAGGCGGTCGTTCAGCACCAAGACCAAATCACCTGGTCAAGAAGGCCATGCTCTGTGTCTGGTGAGCTAGATTGGTATTGTGAACACTAGAGGCTCGGCGAAACCGTTAATACACCACGCTTTCGTCAACAAATGATAAATTTAAACCGAGCATTAATCGAAAAACAACTGAAATATGCCAGGAGACATGGCAAAGTGATTTTGTTACACGACAACGCCCCGTCGTACACAGCAAAACCAATGAAAGACACAGTAAAATATTTGAATTACTTGGATGCATCCGTCTTACTCTCCAGACTTGGCGTCATCTGGCTATCACTTCTTCACATCAATGGGGTACGCGCAGGCAGAGCAGCACTTCAGTGATTTCGAGGCAGTTGGAAAGTGGCTCGACGAAGGGTTTATGGCCCTAAAAGACAAGCAGTTTTTCTGGCATGCTATTCATAAATCACCTGAAAGATAGGTTAAATGTGTAGAAGCCAATCGCCGGTATTTTGAACAAAAAAAATTTTCCACCTAGAAAATTATGTATTTCTTTACCAAAAAACTGGAAGAATTTATGCATTCACCTAATATTTTAGAGCAAATTCATGGTTTGATGATCGCCGGGCTTAGCGTCTGTCATCAGAACCAATTAAACTTATATCGATCTCATTTATCCATGAGGTGTTTCTCCATTTCATAGTAGGATTTCCGCCGCTTTAAGGTTCGTGATCCCAACGTTATCCGGGCAATATCTTTTCTTAAAATACGGCCGTTTCTAGCAGCTCTCCCATGCAAATTATTTTTCTGTAACCTCCGTCGAAATATGCGTTCACTTATGTCCAAATTAGTTCTGTTTTTTGATTTAATTTGAATATGGGAATGAGTCAGACTTCGAAGTTTCGACGTGATGTGCTTATCCATTTTCGAGCTGATTCTCTCCTTTTTTCAACGATTTTCTTTATCGGTTGAAGGTTTAAGAGCATTCTGCACCATTTACCTGGAACTCTATACTGATTTCGGCAATTTTTCGTGGTGATATACCTTAATACTTATTTTTTCACTAGATGTATCATGCAGTCTGCGACATATTTTTACTATATTTTCTGTCAAGGATTATTGTTACGCATAACGCCACTATTGTTAATAAGTGACAACTTTACCTTTGCTTCAACAAAAACAATATAAACTCTTAGCGTTTTAGCTCGTTAAACACTTACATAGATTATAGCACTGTTATTATGTGCCGTCTAAATTTCGGGAGTTCTTCCTGTTCGGATATTCAACGAGGAATGATTCTGCAATCTTTTGTTGGGAGAAGATGAGAGCAGCCGCTTTATTAAACGTTTTTCGAGCGTAGAAGAAAAAAATTTATAAGAGAGGGATCAAAAATAGAGCCTTGAGGGACCCCGGGTGGGATTGGGGATGGAGTTTGAAAGGAAATTAGCTAATTTTATGAAAAAAAGTTTCATTTGACAGGCAACCAGAAAGGATCCTGGGGACTTGGCTTGGACATAATATCATATTAAGTTTGACTTTGAACCCGTTGATTCCGTTGAATGATTTTAAAGGTCTGTGGCGCAGATTAAAGTTCTGTTTAGGATGCTGGTGACTCTGTAATAGCATTATTCCCTTTTCTGTGGACCGTTTGCTCTCAAATCCAATGTGAAAATTGGGGGTTAAGGGGGGAAACGTTTTTGAAGCTTCGGAGAATAATCTGTTGTAGGATTCTAACGAAATCCGGTATTAGATAAATAGGTCGGAAATTAATTGCAGTCACAATTGAGTCTTCGCACGTGAATCAGAGTGCTTTCTTTACATGGTTGATGAAAATAATCGTTGTTAATACAATTGTTGTATTTTTAAGAATTTTCAAGACATGATTTTGCTACGCTATTTGAGAACTAGGTTTGAGATGCCTTTGGATCCTTGAGTTAACTTGCTGTTTAAGCCGGCCATAGTTTCCTCTACTTCCTTTTTTTGGGGTGAGAAAGTCCCAAAAACTGAATGCTGTGGTGAACAAGCCTTATTTGAACTTGAATTCTGCATATCCTTCGGTTTTAAGATAAATTTTAGTTTTGATTATGTTTTTTTTTTTTTAAGATACACAAGCTGACTCACGGCGCCAGCATAGGTGTATGCATTCCAGCCTGCCTCCAAAAGGCTGACTCTGTCAGGAAGAGAAGTTAACACTTCATTATCTACAGGTATGAGACCTGGTTCGAGATTATTTTTGGAATTCTTTCGGCTCGTAATTTTTCCTATGTCCTTAAATGCATCTAATGAAGGTCTCATCGATCTCAACCTGTGCTTATATTAATTGTTTACATCATATTCAACGTATTGTTTCATTTCTCAGGACTTGAATGTAATTTGACACGTAATTACTCTATATTTGCCAGACTGTAGCTACGGCGGAACACCCGGATGGGCATATATTATTTACGCCCACCAATATTGGTTGGGCATATTAAGCATATATCCTGATTCAGCAAACTGAGTAGTTGGTTGCAGAGTTCGTAGAAAGAAGCATGTAGGTCTAAACACTCAATTGTTGAGGATGTTATTGCTGGTATATTAGAGACTATTTCAACGTTTGAGAGAACATCATATTCTGGTACTTTGCTCTTTGGGTAGTTATTTCACAAGTGAAAAAGGCAAAGGTACAATAGAACTGGTCAAAAAGAGCTATCATATAGACTTCAGCATCCAGCTCCAGCAACTATTCCTTTCAGAAGATTTTTAGGTATTTCTTTTATTAGTACTTACTTATTTGAATAATAGATACCGATTCCTTTAAACGGCAACATTCGATGTAGCTGTTGACGAATTCCTCATTAAACATAAAGGACGTTAGAGTTTCATACTGTTTATTCCAGCTTAAAGAGCTCGATTTGACGTATAATATTATAAAATTTGCGTAGCAGCACCGGAGTTCGAACCAGAATCGGTGTAGGTTGAGAAATTTATGTTGATCAGGACAAATGCAGCGAAAGGGAAACATTCGCTTCCGAAAGTATAGTCATGGACTTGATGGAACCATTATTGGGAAAAGGATACACTTTATTATATCCAAATAAACATGCCATAGGGACTTGCTGCACTAAAGCTTACGAAAGGAGAATTCAAAAATCATTCATCTCGTGGTTTACTGTGTTTGAGATGGCGTGATAAGAAACGTGTCTACGAGGGCAATTCTATAAGTACCCGAGTAAGAAATGAAGACACCATTTTTTTCAAAACAGTGTTTTTTATTTTCCAACATAGTCTACTTCTACAAAGATACACTTCTCCCAACGTTCCTGCCATTTTTTAACCCCTCCCTCCAAAAAATACTCTCCAAAATACGCCGCTGTCTCGGCGATGACCGAGCCAATTTCTTAATGTTTGGTAACAAGAAAAAGTCGTTGCAAGATCGAGTGAATTCGGGGAATGCGGCAGCAACTTGTTGTACAATTCATTTCAGTTTCTGATGTGCAACGCTGAAATCAGATTTCATCAACGTCAACGAAAAATTCCTTCGCATCTCACTTCATCGCGTCTTCTTGTTGTTCACCGTGATCAATCGCGGCATCCATCGGTCCGACAATTTTTTCATCGTCAACTTATCATGTAAAATATTAATTGCCGTTCTGGTCGACACACCTACGACCTTTGCTACTTCGCGCACTTCCGTTCGTCGATCAGCGAGAACCATGTCATAGACATTTTGAATGATTTCCTCGGTAACCACATCTGCCGGGTGACGTGGTCGTTCCACATCAAGAAGGGATATTTTCCCGCGTTTAAATTAGTTGAACCAATATCTAATTGTGGTCATAGATGGAGAAGTGTCCTCATGAACAGCATTCAACCTTTTCTATTACCCCCCCCCCCCACTTCTTCATTCAAATACAAAAAGCAAGTTACCGAAAGATACGGCTCTTTTTCCATCTTAGCGCTCGTCACGAAACACGTCTTACTCAAATGGCTGCCAAATCTAAACTAGCCTATCAATCATTCTGAAATTTTTATCGTAGCTTGGTAGATGGCAGCACACGATGATAATACCGACTTCCTTAAGGAATGCCCTATGTCGTCATACACGTGTATTTATTGAACCGCCCTCGTATACCCTAAGTACGAAGAAGTCTAATGTCAATATCATAAAAACGAGGAAAATAGATACAGGAAAAATGATGGCGTAGAAAATGTTGGAAAACCTGATTGTTTTAATAAATACAATAAAGGTATAGGAGGCGTGGATAAACAAGATTTTAGCATGTTTTCCCATTATGCGAAAATGTATGAAAGGATATAAAAACATATTTTTTTTATATAGTAGATGTCCCGCTTTATAGTGCTCATGTTTTGCACTCGAAAATTCATGGCAGAAAGTAACACTTGAGGAATTATTGTTTAGACTAAGTTTACTAACACTTGAGCGAATATTGTCCAAAATAGTTTTATCCAATAATTAAACCAGAGGACTCCCTTTATAAGGCGATACACCGCTACAGTTACTGATCGCGAATTGGAGTCATTTCCTCGGAGCACGTTCCACATACGAGTTAAGAAACAAAATATTTCAAAAAAGTTTTATGTATGTTCCAAAGCCAATTAACGTAGTGAAACTAGTAGGCAATATAAACAATATAAGGTGCCCTGACATTTACCCAAGTGCTTTGAACAATATTACACACCTAGGAATATTAATTACGGGCATTATTATTTATTATTGTATTATTGAACTGGGGTCCACTTGTTGGAATTTAGCATAGGCCAGAACTCGGCCTTCAGCTCCCCATGTGTAGTACTATTGTTTACAGATGGTCCATCCTGTCGTCCTACAGAAGCCAAGGAGTTCTCCCAGGTCTGTGGTCGCCAAGTGTTCCAATTCTGTTGCGCCAGTACACCTCTGCTAAGTAAGTCGTTTGTTGGTCGGACTTGGGCAATCTAGGAGGAAGTGTTCTGTACTTTCTTCCTCCTCGCCGCAAGCTTAGCACGTGTCATCCGTTTCGTTTCCTATTCGTTTGGCGTGTTGACCTAGAAGATTATGGCCCATTAATACTGCCACCAATGTTCTAACGTCATTTCGGTTTTTCCCTAGGAGTTGTTTTGTCCTCATTTGATTAGGGTGAAGCCAAAGAGCTCGGCTTATGCTGCAGTCGTTCCTGTCATTCCAAGTCGTATATGTCTCTTTCCAGAGGATTTCGTCTAGTTCCCTTTTTACCGTTGCTAGTGGCACTATAATTGTATCTATTCTAGTGGCATTTTGGTCGGCTGATCCAGCTCTCGCTAGCTCATCCGCTCTTTCGTTTCCCTCCACATCGCTGTGTCCAGGGACACATGTCAGGTTTACATTTACTCGGGTTGTTGCGGTTTTTTTGCCTGAAATCCTGCACCAGTTGTGAAACTACGCGATTAAAGGCAAGCGCCTGCAGTGCCGATTTACTGTCCGAGAGTATTTGTATACTTCCCTCAAGGTTGTTTCTTGCCGCTGCTATAGCATCTTTTATTGCAAACACTGCCGACTGGAAAACTGTGATCTGGCTCTCCAGTTTATAACATCGGTTGAATTTTGGGTGATCTGGGAAAAAGATTCCGGCCCGGCTTCCCTCATCCGTTTTGGAACCATCGGTGTAGATCATGATCTCACTTCCAGATGTGAAATCCTGCACCGTTTTCCACGCTTCTCTGGTCGGAATGTTGATTTTGTATGGAATTGTTGTGTCCAATATTACTTGAATTGTATCCAGCTCCCTTTTACTTGACGGGGCCATTCTCTCCATTTTTTTCAAAATGCATACGTGCCCCGTTTGAGTGTGGTTAGATAACCAATATGTGGATTGTGAATTACGGGCAATTATTATACATAAAATAAGTCAAGTTTTACGTATGGTTTGTTACTTTTACTTTTAACACTTTCTATTTTGCCCTGGAAATTTTTTTTTAGATTATTTGAAATTTTTTTTAAGTTTTTCATTATTTTATAAATACGTTTTACTACAAATGAAATAAAATCCATATTTTTAAAAATGTATTCATTAAAATTAAAATAATTTAGTTTTATGTTCTGATGACACCAGCATAGAGTTACATTAAAATTAAATCGTCAACACGCGCAAATCTCTTTCAAATTAAATCGCAAGGCAAGGAGTTAACGAAAAATCATGAGGGAGGGAAATTAAATAGTGCAAGAAAAATTATCTGTTGCAGTAAGGAATCAGGCACCACGCTTATGTGGGGGATGTGGGGTTTTCGCAAGCCATAAGACTGCTCGTTTTGTTTTGACCTCCTTCGATTGCTCGACAAATCTCTTTCTTATCCGACATGGCGGAAAAATTTATGAGATGCCCAGGTTTTTTGCATCATATACAGAACGGAGCTAATTCAGGTTTTTCCATTGTTTTCCGAGGACATACTTCTGACGAATAGTACGTCCGCGGTATTCCTTATACGCCGCTTTAGTCCTCGGTTGATCCCTTATTGATTCTTTGTGTCAAAATACTGTTGTCCATCGTTAGTGGCAATGTTGGGCAGTCGCCCGTCACCTAATTTTATTTTTTATATAAATGAAGGAAAGTTCAGGATTCTGATGTCAAAGAATAATTTGCTTGCACTTGTTCGTGTTTTTCAATTCAAAGACGTAATTTGAACATATTTGCAAATTTAATTTTAATATGATTCGCACATTAAAATGTCAACCTACGCCCTTTAATATTTGTAATGTCCTCAAATATTCCAATCACTTTAAACCAAGTACTATTGGTGACATATACAATTGAAAATATCTCAAGAAATATTCGGCAAAGATTAATCTTAAATATTTTTCTCCAAATAAAGATTGAAGCTTTGCCGTAACCTTAGAAAAAATCGTGTACTGTAAGGTTAAGCTCAATAGCTGAACTTTTTTTTGTGTCTGCTAGTTAAGTTTGATTTTTTGGAATTTTCAGACCGACAAAGTTTATTATTTGCATGATATGAAAACTGTTATACTCTGCCTTTAACAGTTTTTATTGTTTATCGTTTTTGATGACTTAATAAATCGAGAAAGAATAAAAATTTCTTACTTGGGGGGAATTTTTGGGAGTACTTATATGCGTCTGTTTCGTTAAAGCGTTTGTTTCTGTACCTGAACTTTGTTCTGCTTTGCTTGCTTCTAAGGCTTCCGGAAAAGGAAATCAAACAAAGCATGCATCGCGCCTTCACCAGACTTAAAAATTATAACTTTAACACTGAACACTTCCCGCGAATTTGCCATTTTGCGAGCAACTGACAACAAGACTGTCCAGAACGGAAACTAACTTCAAATTATCAAATTGCATATCTGTGTCTAATTTCAAATAAATCTTATAATAATGTAATAATGCATGAATTTAATGAATTGCATACACCTGGGAGCGGAATATTTATGGTTTGTGTATGTAATATTGTACTCCCACTAACATTTAATACAAAATTAGTGATGTACTAAAAGGAAAATGTTTCGTGTGGGAAAGGAAATTATCTTTGCTTCAATCCATTGTCAAATATGTTCAGCAGACAATTCTACGTGATCAACTCACCCCTAGCGCGAATTGCGCTGGCAACCCAACTAATTAGAACAGAACTGTCATTGTCGCACGTCTGTCGTCTTGGTTTTGTGACATGATGACATGAACGTCATGTGAACTTGTTCGGTTCTATCGTTTTTGTTTGGTTTTCCGGACGACTTGCTCATAAAGTTCATTGTCTTCCAAGGCCATTCCATTAACAGTATTCATGTAAAATGCGCTTGCCGCGTTTTCGCCAGCCTAAATAGTGAATCAGCCCGACAAGTAAATAAGAAAGAAGCATAATCGTCGCGAATAGCATCTGCACGTCCAGGTGATTTGCCCCATTGTCGCGAAGTATGTGGAAGTGTCATAAATGCGGAAAGCCTGTTTATTTTGGTAAGGAAAAACAAAGAAAATCAAACGAGCGCATTCATATTAGTGCAAACGTTTTATGCAATGTATTTTGCATACACTGCAAAAAATGTGGCACGTTTGTTTTTTGCAAGTGCAATAACAGCTGCACGTTTACTTCATTCATTAATGACTCGCGATGCGCAATGTGTTATCAGTTAAACAGTCGCGAAACACATTCTGGATGGATGAAAGCGAAAGCTCACACCTAAATCATTTGTAGTAAATGGTAGTAAATCATTTGAAATGTCTTTTCAGCCGAGAGGAAACAATCGTTGGGCTACGATTGGCATCCGGAATGTTTGCGATGTGAGGAGTGCGGAAAACGTTTGAATCCTGGCCAGCATGCTGAGGTAATTAGTCGTTTGGGTCGTCTAGACTGGCCGGCACTTGCTACATATTGTATTAATTGATTGCATTTCATTTGTACAGCATAAAGGAGTGCCTTACTGCCACGTCCCGTGCTATGGGGCGCTGTTTGGACCGCAGCTATTCGGACATGGGACGCGCGTTGAATCTCATAAAAACTTCGGAGTTAAGGGAACACCAAGAACGCCCGGCGGACCGGTTCTGCCGCGTGATCATTTAGAATCTAAATTGAAGGTAATCATCATGTGTTTGTCTTTCTTCAGCTCAATGTAAGTTGCACCAAATTGGATAATTTGAGTCTATCACGAAATCTAGAGGTTTAAAATTCATAGAATCGACACGTTAACAACGGGGTCAGAAACCAGTGAGGGAATTCCTCTAAAAGATAACACTACATAAGACAAATTAGCCTCAAAATTTATCTTATCTAGTCACTAACAAAAACTTTTAATATAGGACGAAACTGACTGTTTTAATTCCTGAACCTACTGTTCAGTCCAGTAAAACGTGAAACGCAAATAATTTTTTAAGAGCATACGAAAAAGTTTTACAGAATAAAATTCCATTCTGGCGCACATTGCCAAAGTTTAGTAGCGTATTTAGTGCAGAAGAGTGCACTTACCAATAAAAAAACTCCACCTGGCGGTTCTGAATCCTCCGGAAGGCGGATTTACTAACAATTCCTCCCAATCCACGTTGCAATGAGGGTTCCTAACTTCGTTAGAAATCCTATCTGGCTATAGAAACAAAGCTGTTCTGGGCACAGTTTGACTGCCGCGCTTTCGGAATCGGAACCAGACGGGACATGCATCTCCCGCAAGCGGGACGGCATTAACCTCATAACGCTGAAATCAAAACCAGCGATATTTATCTTATTTTCTCTCTATAACTTCAGTTTTTATTTCATATTTATTGACTACTACTAACTTCATATTTATTGACTACAAAATAGGAAATGATTTAGCAAGTATATGTTTATTGCGCTGTAGCATTAGTATATTGCACAGTAGGCACCCATGCGTAAAAAGTCCTGACAACATTTTTTATAATAAGAAAGAAAGGTGGAAAAAGCTCAAGTTGGTTTAGAACACGCGGCCTTGCCGCTTCTCGTTAGGTGCCATCTCACAGGCTGGGACGCATCGATTGGCACTACCAGCTAGATGGATGCCGTCTGGTTATTTTACGTGCTGTTATTACTGTCAGCTTGAACTTGTATTTTCCAAATTGCCTTTGGTGGACTTTATTAATTATAGAGCTTTGGTAGATCGAAGTTATTCGACAAAGTTGATCTAAACTACCGCAACTATGAGTCTTCGCTGAGTTAGCTTAGCAATAATATAAGTCACTTACAACTGGTAAGTGAGAATGGATAAGTTGATCAACCACAAATTCTTTAATTGTTTTATAGTTAAGACATAATATTTTTTCATTTTCTCCTGACAAATAAATAGTATCGGATACTGGCTATGCATTAGCCATTGCTTTTGGTTCTCAGGAACAAATCCATCCTCAGAAAAGAATATGTTCTCCACCTTTCCTTTCCAATACCTTTCGGGGTATTATTTACTTTGACTAAAATGTATCAATATAGTTCAAGCAAATAATATCCCGAAATATTGTACCGATTATAATGGTCGAATGTGGTTATCGTTGCATTTTTAATTCTTGTTCTGTCATACGCCCTGTTTGTCATTATCCTGTTTTATTGTTGTCTAGTTGGATATATTGAAACTAAGTTTTTTTTTATAGACATGATTGCATTTCAATGAGTACTTCATGTCTATCCAACTATCCTTGTACACTGAGTCATTATTCATTGTTTTTTTTTCGTAAATCTGTATCTGTATGGTCTCATGTATTTTTTATTGTTATTCACGTTGAACACTTCTTCCTTTTTTTAAGGGGATGTATTTAATTAACCCTTTCGCTGCGACCGTCGTCTATAGACGATATCCACGCGACGATCTGTGTGTACGAGTGTCGCCTATAGGTGACATTCGCGTAACGACCTGTGTCAAGTGTAATTTTTAATTTATAAATACATTTTTATTGTTAACAATTGAAATATCTCCAAGTGCTTTTGCATAACATTTAAAGAATCGTATGGTCAAGAGAAATACTGATACGCACCGAAAGATGTAAGTTCTAACACCAGTTTACGTAGCCGCGATACACACTTTTTGGCGTAGTACTCCGTACGATACCCCTACTCCGACGGCACGGTGGCCCGTACAGCGGTTGTCACTCCAACGGAGCAGCCTACCGTAGCAAAAGGAATAATATCGGGGTTTCCATTAGGGATGTAACAATTTTGTATCTCTCTATGAACGCATCCTTAAACTTTTTTAATGAGCTGTCAATGTCAAAACGTTAGTTAAAGTCACCCTGAAATTTTCAAAAAATCGATTTTTTCCGTTGCTATAATGAAGGCCAAAATTTAAGCTACAATTAAAGCCTTCACCCGTGGTAAAATTACAAAAAAAGACGAAGTTACAGCTATTCTGAGGTACAACTTCGCGGCGGACTTCGGTTTGACAAGCAGCAGTGGCCGTTGCAACATTACGTTCATCGACACGTGGCAGTGTAGAGCATTATTTTGAGTTTGATCGACATAGAAGCACGCAGCTTATAAAGTTCAAGTTCACGACGAAAATAGAATTTCAACTACCAAAATCTCGAGTTTATCTGGATATCAAAAGAACAAGAAATCAAAAGAGGCGATCAATCAGTGTAAAAAAGCGAAATCGACCAGCTAATTGATATGAAATGGAGCACAAAACGAAATGTACCAGCACAACAGCAAAATAGGATTCTCAATTTTTGTACTGCTTTTCAAGTAATTAGCAGCGTCTTCAAGTGGAAGACTTGCAACGGTGAAGGAAGGCTCCCGGAGTCGAACATTCGTGGACTCGATTGCAAATTAGTAGTTTCTTACGGCACTTGCAAATCAACAACTGTTGATTCTAGTCCGCTCATCAAAAGCAAAGCAGACGGATTATCCTCACCTTCCGACTGTAATTGATTGGTCTTAGAGGAAGAGAAAAATTTTGTGGGATTATGGATTCACCGAATACTGTCATCGGGACTATCAAAACTGCGCAGAAACTGTGTGTAAAGTGTCCAAGAAAAATGCTGTGTAAGAGGAGCTGAAATCGCCATAAGAAATGGGGAAGGGTCGAGGTTTGACAGCTTCTGGCAGCGGGATTTGGCGTAAACGAGGCTACAGTCCGCACTATGGGGTATCGTCGATTATTGGATATTATTAAGGAAAAGAAATGTTATTGTATAATAAAATCTTCGTACTGTAAAGCTTGCGAGTATTGGATCAAAAAACTCAACACACTTGAATACAACTTATGGTATGAAGATCACAAGGAAGAATGTTCCACGAATCGTGAAGGATCGTCCAGGAAAATGGAAGTCGATCGCGTCAAGGAAATATATTTTTGAGGTCAAGAAGAACATATTCTGTCCGTTACACGAACTACACCGGAGATGCGGATTCATAAACCTACAAAGGAATTTATGATGCGAATCTATACGAAAAAAAAGTAATAAAAAAATGTTTTGAACACGCGAAGAAAAAAAGGGGCTCAGGCCTTCGTCAAGTAAAAAACGACCACAAAGGCTGGGTGGAAAAGGAAAACTTATCGATAAGCTAATCAATGCGAAACTGTATGTTATGGTCTTGCTTTTAGAAGATTTTCTCATTCCAAAGACAAAATGAAGAAGGCAATCTGGGCAACGTACAAACACAAAATCTCGACAGACAAGAACCCTCAGCATGACGACTGTCCTCCTAGAGAAGACACATGGTGCACTTGACAAAAATCATAACCGATCGACACTTTGGATGAGTATCCTCATAGCAACCCTTTAGCAACAATCGTTCAAGATGCCGTTGAACCAATTTACACGGACCTCACCACGGATGATCTATTGGAGCGGTGTGACGGAGGCTTCACGCAGAATAGCAAGGAAAGCCTCAACGCGGTCATTTGGTCAATGGGTCCGAAAAGCAGTTCAAGTGGTGCAGAAATTGTCCAAATTGCTACCCATCTGGTGACCAGCATTTTCAACGATGGCTATAAAAGAAAAATGACACTGATCTTAAACCTGGAAATCGGGTATCGCTGATACGACTTCTGCCAGAAAATCGACAAATTGCGTTGCGAAACCGGACAGATACGAGCTCCACAAAACAAAAAATTGGCTCGCCAAGCCTATAAATCCAGAACCAGACCCTAGATGCTCAAACAGCTACAGAAGGAAAATTTTATGGGCCAGGAATCGCTGATTGAAACTAACCAGGACAAAAACGCACTATCGTCTGTAAAATTGCGTTGATATTTTCTTTTGTGTTTATCTCGAAACTACATTTTTTAACCTTGCAGCTCGTAAATCTCGGAAACTCCTGGTCCGGTTGCCTTGAAATTTTAGCACAATACTCTCAGATATGTAGCGTACCTTCGCGGAAACACCTATAGAGGTGCTATTTTTAAATATTTCTAATATAGCACATGTTCATCAAGCTATAAAAAAACAAAAAAATCCGTTGAGAATTATCGAGTTTGTTAATTTTTTTAAGAATAAACCTATTTTCCATGCTGATGGGTGCCAAGACCCCTTAAAGGCAACATTTTCATCATGGTAAAATTAACGAACCAGCAACGATTGAAAATTATTAAAAATTACTTCCGAAATTCTGTGTCAGTGGTCGCAACATTGGGAGCGCTTACTCCAATTTTCGCCCGTAATAATCGTCCCACCCGACGGGCTGTGCGTGTTAAAGTGGATAACTTCGAGTCCAAACTTTTACTATTGGACCTTCCAATTCCCAAAAAAATCGTATCGTTCCAAGCGAAGGAAATATTACAACCGTCAGTGGATCGCTTTCAAAATGAGCCAAATCAGTTGATTCCATGTCGTTCTCAAGAATTGTGCATCGCTCAAAGGACACTGTGGCTTATTTTGCAAAAAGATCTTAGCCTACATGCTTACAAGATAAAATTGGCCCTAGAACAAAATAATTCGAAACGTTGAAACTTCTCCAATTGGGCTCTGGCAAAGCATGAACAAAGTGAAAAATTTTACCGAAAAATCATGAGACTCATTTCTGGATCAATGGCTGTATAAATAAGCAAAATATGCGTCAGCATATATCAGCAACAAACCCATTTGTTCACACATTCTTGACGCATCGTTGCATTCGCAAAAATTACTGTTTAGTGCGGTTTTCATGTCGAAGGTGCGATTGGGCCGTTTTTTCTCAAGGATGGAAACAACGGTCATGTTGCCGTCAATGAAGAGCGCTACCGTGTTATGTTGGAAGTTTCGCTGAAACGTGTTGTTTTCCGAAGGGGATGGAATTATTTTTTGGTCCTCAGAACATTCCGTCATTCCCCGTCACTTCCTTTGATTCGGCCACAGATGTCTTTCGGCTGTGCACCATCTTCGGGGTGTTTTTCCGTTCAGAACGGAATTATGTTCGAAGATTATTTGTGCCCAGAATTGGCTGAACTTGACATTAAGGATTTGTGGTTTCAACAAGATGGTGCCATTAGTCACACAGCACGCTTCACAATCGATTTAGTGAAAGGCAAACTAATGGCCGAATGGTCGCCTCTTTCAAACGATCTAACACCATTGGATTTCTTTTTAAGGGGCTATATCAAGTTACGGGTCTATGCCAACATGCCAGCAACTTTAGACGAGCTCAAAGATATCATCCAACGCGAAATTGTCGACATTGCGGTCAAAATTTGCGCCAGAGTAGCGGAAAGTAGGGTCCAAGAATCGACCGATGTAAACGGTCATATGACATTTTTCCTTCATAAAATGTAATGCTTGCACTACACCCACAATAAATTTGAACTCAATATCGCAAATATTTCTGTATTTAATTAATAGATGAAATTGTTATGTCCTTAATAGGAAATCCTCTGCCTTGTCAAAGGTATTTCTTGAAAACAGTGTTGTGAATCTGTATAAATTATGATGTCTTCTGCATCATCTGTTATACTTAGCAATGGCTAGAAATTTCGCCATGATTTCTGCATTATTGATGGATGTGTTATTTTTGTTGACTTTTTTTGTTGCTTTTACGAAGGGTGAAAGCTTTGAAATCATTGAAACCTACTTAGGGAACTTTATACAAGAAGTACTTGTCGTAGTTGTTGAATTGGACTGCATAAGAATAGAATTAACATTGTATTGATTTCTCCCTAACAAGAACTGTAGAACAGGTGAAGATTTGTGGAGTCCAAAGATCTGACAGGAATTTATTAATTTCCTTTTACTAACAGTGTCCAGCATTGTAGAATTTTCAAAAACAAAAAGAAATCTATCCGGACGGTAAAATTTAGTGGTTTACTCTGCAGCATTGTAGGTTTTCGTTTTCTTCTGAAATATATGCATTTAGTTTTGTTGATGTTTGCTTGGATCTTCCACTTATGGTAAAACTGAAATAGTTTTTGCAAAGCTTCTTCCAAATTTCGAACAATATTGTTGGGATCGACGCTAGCGTTTTATATACATGTATTGTCAGCAAACGTTGCTATTTGGCAGTTCGCACCAGCAGGGATGTCAGATGTGTAGATGGTGAATAAGATGGGGCTCAGAAAAGAACCTTGAGAGACACCTGTAGATATATTTTTCGTAGAAGAGGTGCATCCTCGAACTTTGACTTTGTACTTTAGATCTTTCAGAAATGATTTGATCAGATTGGCCAGGTACAATTTGGGTATTATATTGAATCATTTTGCAGAATGGTCCTTCGTGCCAGACGGTATCAAAAGCTCTCTCTACATCTAGTATCATCATTCCGACGGATGACTATTCTTTAACAGCAATTATTACATATTTCGTTACACGATAAATTTGTTGCTCAGTCAAATATCCATTTCTGAAACCAAACCGGAAATTCGGTAAAATGTTGGCTTCGACACATCCAAACCCCAAAGTTATTCGAGAGTCACTGATCGGTCTGCAGTTCCCGGACATATTGAAATCTTTATCGGGACTGAGAATTGGTCAAACGACTGCATGTTTATAAAGAGCAGAAAGAACAAAGAGTTTGTGCATGAATTAAATAGGAGGCTTAAGAAACAGCTCCTTTTCTTAGCAAGTTTTTTAGTACTTCGTTAGGTATGCCATCACTACCAGGTGCTTTCTCGTTCCTTACTTTCTTAAGTAAGCTTGTTACCTTACATTGTTTAATTAGAGCCTTAGCAGGTATGCTTGGCAGACTTCGGTGAGATCGTTACGCTTTCGGGCATACATATATGTCATGGAATCTATGGAACTTTTCTGTCAGAATTTCTGCTTTTCCTTCATTTGTGAAAATTGTATCCGGTATCGTTTTTCAGAGTTAAGGGTGGCGAATGATGTTTCCTCTTTAGGATTCTACTTACGTTCCAGAGTTTTCAGAAGTTATAGTCAAAGCTATGGAGCATATTATACCAAGATTTGTTTTGCTCTGTTATTCCGCTGTGAGTCTTCTTCATCGATTATTGCTTTCAAGTAATGTAGAATGACATTGACATTGTTTCTATCGAGAAAAATGTGTTCCACCAAACATTTTTCTCGCCACATGCTCGGCGTTAGTTTTTTGGTTGGTATTAGACAAGGAATTTTATCAAGGCATAATGTTAAATGTTCTCCATTATATTTTGCTGCTTCCGGACCGAGTTGTTTGTTCATTAACAGCTCACAAGTCAATAATCGTATTATGCAAAAACATTTTTAGCTTATATGCTTACAAGCATATTCATATCCTCCACTAACCCCGCCAGTGCTTGAAGTTTTTCACCATCCTCTGATTTTATGTAGATCCTCCGAATCTTGCTCCAAAGTTATAAAAAAAATTGGAACTTTAGACCTCAATTAAAATGATTTTACCTAAAATCTTTCAACTTTTTCTCTGAAGATAATGCTTAATTTAAATTTTTTCGAATAAAACTGTATATAAAGCATAACATTACTCCATTAATTCTAATAATTTATTACTAAGCTGAAGACAAATAGATTTCATCAATATTTATTGCAGATTTACAACCAATACTTTGATAATAAAAGTTTAGAAATAAGAAGTCGCGAAGTGAACAATAGATTAGTGTTGGAGGGAGCGCTACGAGTATATTGGGGTGTTCATGGTATTATCCATCTTAAAGAGGATGATGACCAACGAACTGTAGTGACGGTACGTAAAAGAAATTCATGTCGACTGGCAGCTGATTCACGAATGGTACGTGCTTGATCTTAAATTAACGATTATTGTTAACCTGAAAAATAATTTCTTCAGAGTAATGACTATTCGGACAAGGAAAATGATGTTACCAATGCAGGAATGGAATCAAGTACAACCGTCACTGATTTATTAGACAATGATAGCACGGACGTCTCTATGTCCGAAAGTATGACTTTCGATTCGTGTAGCTTGTCTGAGGATGCAGCTACTGATGTAGCATGTTCTTCTGAAGAATCATCACCATCGCACAAGGCTGTTACGCTCCCATCGAAATTAGATGTGAAGAATATTGATTGGGATGAAATTGACGATTTATTACAAGTGGGTAGCAATTTCTGAGGTTTTATTGCAGCGCTGTCACAAATGCCCTCTTTATTATTGCAGGTCGAACGAAAAGTGGACGAGTCTGAAAAACTCTACCGAACGATGCCTTCACCACTTCCTTCACAATCATCAGCGGAGGGAACGCCAAAATTGCTTTCAGCACAAAACAGTGCAGAACATCATTCGAAATCAAGCAATACGAATTCCCCACTGGAAGAGCACAATGCAACGATATCTGAAATAGTGTCTGAAGATACTCCCACATTAAAACCAATGGATTTCGATGATTTCAATCGAAGTGTTCACGAAGACTTCATAAATGGAACAAATGACTTTGCTAAAGTCAACGACGACACTCTCAAATCAAATCAGCCAATAGATCCGTCTCGCATCAACGACTCACTGAAACTCTACTCAGAAAACATCATGAGCAAAAGTTTCAACTGTGAGGCAGCCTTGCGTCCTATTGATCCGTTCCTAATTCATGATACTCTGAGCATGAACAAATCACAATCGAAGAATTATGTATTGCAAAAATCGGAATCCGCTTCTTCGCGCACATTTCTCGAAAATAAAAGTCTGTTCGAAAAAGGGATCAATCGCTCGAAGTCAGGCCCGAATTGCTATGTGAATACCGATAGCGAAGATGAGTCGACGGCAAAGGCGATGACAATGAAACGAAATGAGAATCCAAGATATATCAACATAAATATGAACTGCTATAACCAAAGTGATGATAATAGTCGGTCTGTAGCAGGATCGACAACCACTGCCACAGAAAATGGTGCTTCAAACTCCACGAGCTATGCCGAATGTATAGACGCCGATGGACATGTGGTGACTGAAGATGGTGTTGTTTTACGAAGGCGGCCAAAGACTGGATCGACCGCAATAAAAAGAAGATCGGGAAACAAGAGGTAAGTTTCTTGTCCTATCCTGATTTATCGCTAAAAGAGCTGATTATTGTTTTACTCAGATCTCGTGCCAAACTGAAACGACGTTGCTCAATCAACGGCCATTTTTACAATCGTGAAACTTCATTCTTCACGCCACCGTACGGATCCCAAATGAGTGTTTGGGTAACTTCGTTAGTTAATACACAAGAAGTGATTAATCTTTTGTTGGAAAAATACAAGGTTGACAGTAGACCGACAAACTTTGCTTTGTTCATTGTTCGTGACAATGGTGAGCAAAGACGTTTAAAGGATGATGACTATCCGCTTGTAACGCGTGTGATGTTAGGACCACATGAAGATGTGGCGCGACTGTTTTTAATGGATGCTCAAGAAACGCAAGAAATAAGGTGTGAAGTTTGAATTTGTTAAAGAACATTCTTATAAATAATTATTTTGTGTTTGTTTTGTTTTCCGCAGCAACGAGGTAGCTCAGTTTTTAAATCTTTCAATACCGGAATGTCGTGCAATTATAGATCGCTATGATTTCGAAATGGAAAAGGAGGTGGCAAGGATAAAAGCCAGGTATTATATTATGATTAAAAACTATTTCGAAGTTTTTCTTGCACTCAGAAAATCTTTTTTTTTTTTTTTTTTTAATAAAAACTCAGATTGGACGCCTCCAACAGTCTCCTTAATTTTGAACGTCCGAGTAACGATTGTAACGATTCACTTCCATCATCAATCGAGTCCGGCTTTCGTCCCTCTTCTAATTTTTTCTAATCTTCTAATTCTCTTCGTCCCTCAGCCTAACCTGGGAACACCGAACAACAATAGTAGTATTAGTGGTAGTATTGCAATAACAATTAACCTAAAATTCTACAATAGTGACAAGAAAAGGTGATATTGTAGTCACCAAGGTAGCTAGGCATATTTTTGGGGCTTGACACATAATCTGGAACAATTTGGCTATGATTTATGAGTGAGTCGGCGTTCGGAAATAAGAAAAACATAAATGTGCGGTTAAAATAAGACTTCCTGTTTTGTGAAAAAACTTTCAATTATATTTTAATACATTCGAGTTAAAACTATAAGCATATGATGATCAATTTTCGCTCTAAACAAATGACAAACGAGGGTCGTTTGTAAAATAAAGTTCTCGATTTCACAAATAGCGAATTTCCTCTCCTTGAATTCATCATCGATTGTTTAAAATACATGCCAACCAAGCGTTCCTTTAATTTTGGAAATAATTAGTAAATACTTGAGGCAGGGTCGGGGCAGTAAGAGGGTGTGGGGTATGGCGGTCCTGCCGAAATCTGTCGGCAGTTCCCCACTTTGAGCAGAGACATGAATTCAACCGTTATCATAGTTTACCCTTAAAATCTATTTAAAATCTAAAACAATTCGAATTTTCTTCCGCCCTTCTGATCATTTAAATACCGTTCGAGTTTAAATCGTGCCACAAACCATAAAATCGATCAATAGCAGCCCTTTCTTGTCTCATCAGACGTTTGCTATTTTCTTCTAAGCAGTCTAAGTTCGTTTTAACTTTGCTGAAAATTAGTAACGCAATTGGCGTGATGGCTTGTTGGTATAGAGAGTCGTCTGTAACAATAAAGTTCAACAAAATCTCCTCGTTTACTCCACAATATTATAAAAACTTATTGGCCCTTTCGATACTTTCTATTAATTGTTTTCTGAATACATTCTCGGTCAATACCGTGCTCCCATTTTGCGGTAGGCTAATTTTTCTGCCGAAATTCTGTGAATTGAGGCGCTGGAAATCTCAGAACCCGACCAGCATATTTGCTAATGGTAATTCTCCGAACTTCAAGCAGTCTAATCCGAATTTTTCAACAATTTCATGTGAAACATCCGCTCTGCTCTTTACTGCGAAGTTATGTACGACCTTAACTGAATACTCTTCACGAAATAACTTTTCCCAATTCTTCATAAAATCCGGTCAAATAACGATAAATTTCAATAAACGAAACAGCTTTTTCGAATAGAAACCATATCGCATTTAGCAGTAATGGCAATGGGCATTGGTGTGAGTGGCGCTTGTAACGTGTTATAGAATAATTGTATGCAAATCTTTATCGAGCTATAACTGCCATCGAGAAGACCTTGATTGAGAAGAAGACCTTGATTGAGAAGAGCGATCCGGATTTTCTTATTGCCTCTATCGTGAATATCTTTGCTTTGCTTCGCCGGTGTAGATATCGTTTGAAGCGAAACTTTCATAGAATATTGCAACCTTGACAGATAGAACCAGATTCGCACAGGGATAATGTTCGTCTTCAAACGAACGTTTTATCGACTACTGTTTCAAAAAAGTAGTAGAAACCGAAAAAGGAATAAGTGAATCATTTTATATCGCCCCTCTCTCATATAATGCTCCTTATTTGTAATAGAGTAAATCTATGGTAGTATTCAAAACTCATGCTAACCTCGAAAGAACATAAACTTTATAAATACTTTGTAAGTATGTCTTTCTTTCTTTCTAAGTCCACTAGTTTGTAAGTCTTTAAAAATGAATCTGACATGCTCGGTATGATTCGCTCCGAATTTCCGAGATAGAAACACATGCAGTTAATTTATACACATCAACAACTTTATACACGTTTGCATAATTTTCCCATTCCAGATATGAAGAAATGCGTCGTCGTATCGTCCAACGCATGGAATCTCTGAAGGTTCGGCTGTAATCTCTGTAATCTTATACATGAACATGGAACCTAGTTGATTGCAATCTCGACACTTTTTCACAATTAATTTCAATAAAGTAATTTATTCTTATGTTTCAAGCATATCCACTTGTGTAATAGTTGAAACGTTGCTAATCTCATTTTAACATATAACGTTGCTCGATTAGGCAAATCTAATATAATTTTAAAGTTCATTAGATATCAATAGTTGTCCCCCTACCATATTTGTAAGAAAATGAAACAAATTCGACAAAATAGCTTTCAAAAAATCAAAAATAATTTCAATGTTCTATTGTGCATTGTATCCAAAGTGCGAATCAATTATAATTGTTTCATTCATAAAGTCATTGTGTTTTATGTTTTTGACATGATTAACGAATTGCCATTCATTATTTTAGTCATAATTGTAAATTAGCAACTCGAATATTTGTTTTGGAAATTGGACATGGTTAACTAAAACATTTATATCTCATAATTTAGGTTCGAAGGGTAAATCAAATAGTGAACTAGAATTGGTTATTAAATAAACAACTATTGATTGGTAGGTAGTACAAAACTATTATTTTAACAATGCAAACACTTATCTGGCAACGCATTTTAGACTTTAGACAAACTAATTCATTGCTTTTAGATATTTCCAAAAAAAGTAAATCTCATTTAGAACTCTTGCATTCATTGTCAAAACTAGTTCGGCTGCCAAAGAAACCCTAAATTCATTACCCGAGCAATACTATACACACATACCAATTAAAGATACAATTCATTCAGAATAAGTTATCTAAAAAACAAATCAAAGCATAATCTTGATTCAGATGATCTTTTAACTAATTAATACTCGTTGAAACAAAATTTCCATTTATATCTCTAAAACTACTTCTGAAATAACTTGACCAGGGTATGTGTGTGTCTGTTGAACTGATTCGAAAATTTTGTACTTTTACACGAAATCCGCCAGGTCTACAATTTGATTTACGAGAATTATGAATGTAGATAACCTACCAGGCAGAAAGGAAAACAATAATATTTTGACTAATATTGATATACATATTGAAAACTAATATTAAGAAATTTAGTGAAAAAAATTACAAATGAAACCTATATACATAGATGCATGCTAAAAAATAATAAAGTATTTATTATTATGAAATTTATTGCGAGTTGTTATGAATAAATTTCGTAAAAATTAATATTCCAAACAAACTGTGTTTAAGTGTTAATACTATTACATTTTTTGTTTTGTGTTTGCACATTAGCATATTTACAAAACTAAATTCTTTTGTAATAGGCATTTTACGACTCAATGCGATTATCAACAACGTGTAGTATGTCATAGTCAGATTTTCGCTGATTGTTCGCGGTTTTTAACGTACATAGAATCGATTCTTTCAGGTGTCGATGGACGATGGACGGTTTAACTAATTAAAAGAAGACATAATATAATTTTAATAAAAAATATATAACATCAAAAGAACCAGTTATATCATTTCTCGGACTTTCTCGGATTTAATAAAATGCATTACAAAACAGTGATGTTTTAAGCAAGAGAAAATGTGGAAAAATGTGAACATTTAGACAAATTCATATACCTCGGCACACAATAACTGGGATAAGCAATCGAAAATGTCGATATTAAACTAAGTTAAGCTCGTCGATAGGGGTTTTAATTCGGTAATACAGCCTGGGCTTTGCTGCAAGTTTGAAGCTTGTCAAAACCGAAAAAAATGCCAACCGTGTTCAGGTCCGTGAAGGTTCGTGAGAAAAGTCTTCAAATCAAAACCGATGGTCAACGAGCTATGCGTGCCCGAAACGAAGCACGTAGAAACTCCATTAGACAGGCCACTTGCAGTGTATGGATGTCTGTCCGATACCAAAAAATGGGGGTTTGTTGGAAGGACTGAAATGCGAAGACTAGTAGACACACCTTTAAAAATCATATGGGATTCAATAAACGAGCATAGTGCTAGGCTATGACTATCAATAGTCGGAAAGTTGAAGGAAAAACATCTTGAAGACCAAGGTTCAAGATGAACTAAAAGATTTACAGTGAGCATGGCTATAAAAAGTAGAAAGTAACAACGATACATGAGGTACTCCACGTGCACTTAGTTTAAGGTTTAATGTCAATTCCGATTGCCAGGAGGCCCCGAGCAAAGGATAGAGAAGGTTTGTGGTGACGCATTCTGAATGGGAAGACATGTAATGGACTGCGGGACCTGGACAATGCCAACAAAAATTTTCAATTTTCAAAGTCGGTTACGTGTTATTCTGCAGGATTATGGCGGTCTGGTTAAATCTTGTCATATCTAAACTTACCGCGTTTGGGTTTTATTTGAAAACCCATTCCGATGCAAACACGGATCATGTTCGTGAACAGTTGACCGCCAATATTTTTAATTGTTTTCAGAAAGGTGTTCCATTGAACTAAATACAACTCCTGATGATAAAACACCAGACAACGATGAAGGAAATTCAATTATCTGCATGATTCGGCAGCGAAAATTTCGTGATAATTGTCCAAAATCATTCACGTACATGATACGACTCCGATCATAAAACGACGAAGAAGTTGACAGTACATATGGCATTTCTCGCAGGATTAATGCAAATAATGCTACCAACCAACAATCAGAATATATCCGAAAACATTTCATTAAATTCGGCTCAATCATTGTCGAGATGATGAAGGTTAAGTGACGTAGGTTAAGTAAGGTTACTTGTTTTTATGTGAAACGATGCTTGAAAACAATTTTGGTTTGTTAATAAAACAAAGTTTTCGCTATGTTTTTAACACATCTCAGCAATGACTAAAGAAACCCCGGAATAATATGCGGGTACGCAGTTAATTCAACCAATTACCAAATTGGTCGTCAGAAGCTTAACGCGTAAGAGTTACGCGAATTGCCCTGTTTTACGGTTAATTAAGCTGCAAGAGAATATTTAAACCCTAAAGACATTCAAAAATACGTGACGTTCAAAGCTATTCGTAAAAATTTGGATACGAAAAAAAGGGTTTCAAGTGGTTTGCTCCTGGTGATGTCTAACTCCCTCCTATTCGCAGATCTTAACACAGGAACTGAATATTTCTTGCCTGGAAAACGACAGATTTGAATCCTTTACTAAAGAAATGCAAAGAGTGAAATGAGCAAATTCAGAGCAACCTTTCTATTTATGCAAACCTAGGGAAAATATTATAGAAAGTCTTCCTCCGCTCGTTATATGAAGTAAAGGTGCGGGAACTAGATTTGAATTGGATTGCGAATAAGATTTGATTTGTCCGATTAAAAAAGATAAAAAAGTTCTAGGTTTCTACCTTTCCTCATTGCATCAGTGGAAAATTTTATGTTGAGAGTGCAGGTGTATAAATAACAAAACAAAATAAGCAATATCTTACGGAGACCTTGTTTAAAGAAATGAACAGTTCAAATATTGGCGAGCCCTAAATATTCACATATTAACGACTCTATAAGAAGAATCATCGCTGATCCACATGCACAGAGCTAAAAGAAAGGCTGCATATTCAAAGTTCTGTTTTTAACATGTAATGCATATCAATGTGTATTTTGATAAATTCAATATTTAATAAATTGATCTACTCCTTACTACATGCTTTGAATTTTTCAAAAATTTATTTCAATACTCCTTCAATACAAATAAATTTAATTTTAAGATTTATTTATGTTCAGCGGGACTTCTATGTACCGACCCTTAGTGTAAAAAGCATATATTCCTTGGTCGCTCTCCATAAATGCCAAAACAATTGGAACTGACTTGGAACGCTTTCGAGAGAAGTCGTGTTTGTCATCCTTTCCACCATCGCTGATAGCTGCAAATCATACAAATAATAGATTTTGGGAAAAAACTATTACAAAACAGCGTTCTTTGCTGAAATACAAAGATCAGACTAATTCTTACACATATAATAGAGTCTTACACAGAACGCTGGTCAAAATTGGTCAAGATTGGTCTACTGTCAATAGTCTCAATACGCTGAAAGACTCCTTCGCATAATTAACCCCATCAAGATCAAATGTTCCTACAGGGCAACATATTTTTGTTTATGGCATCGTTCGGAAAATAGAGTCCGGAAAATGGGGTGATTATGAAGTTATGTTGAAACTTATGATATTGTTATCTTAATAAATTTAGTTTAGGTAATATTGATGCTCCATGTATTGAAGTATTGGTTTAACTTGAGTTCAACCCCTGCCAGGGATCGTAAGTGGTTTAAACGGTTCAAAAAATATCGGGAACATATCATTGACGCCCTACATCCCGGCCAGAAATGTTTCGTAATCACACATTGGAATATTAAAATTGTGTTCAAAAATTAGCGAAATTCTCTATTGCACTATCTGGCAAATATTTTGAATATTTCAAAAGTCTTAATTCGCAGCCCTCTGAATGATAAAAAAAGAAATTCTGCAATATCCTGAGGTAATGCTAGTTCAATGAAATTACCGATTCAAAATCTTTGCGAAAATGTCCCTATTGGGGGTACTATAAGAACGAACTCGATTCATTCTACACAAATTGACTGACGACTGAAAATTATTTCAGAATAAAAGACTAAAAATGTTTGGTTAAATAGTCGAAAAAGTATCCAAATTATTGTTTATGACAAGACACTGTGGCTTTAAGATATTATTTTAATTATTATTTTTTCACTGGGTCTAACGTTGGATATATGATATACCAGCATCAGATCATAGCTGTCCGCACTATTATAAGCGTGTGTCTAGTTTCTAAGGAGATCCTTAAATTTTGTAGTCATCGTTCCAGTTCATTTAGATAAGATAGATTAGTGCAGCTCAGCCAAAAGCGACTTTCATAGAACATACTGGGACAATCTTGAAGAAAGTGTTGCCTCTTCTTCCTCTTCTCCCGACGATTGCTACCCGTGACCCGTTCCAAAATAATCATGAAACAAAGTATCAAATGGAAGGACACAAGTGAGCTAATCCGCAAACAAGTTCTTGTCCATTAAATACGTTTGAATAGTCACGATCCTGAGGGACCAATTTTCAAGAAACTTCTTTGAATAAATTATTCAATAAATTGTTTGATCGTTTGTTATCGTGTACTCACCGGATTAGTTTAATATACGGTGGAATAACCGGCCTTTAAAATTTACGTGACAGTACGTTATAATATCTTTCTTCGCTTATCACTCAAATGCTAGAACTGTATTTTACGGTCAACCTCTCACTTCATTCGATTGATTTGTCAACTTGCGACTTACACATCTTAGAACAATTGCATACTGCAGTAAAAGAACATTGAAACGCTGACATTAAGGCCACGAAAAAGGAATCAACTGCAATTCTGAAGATATTCCTATTGACCGGCTCAAAAACCCATTCGACATGGTAATTGATCGTCAAAACGATGTATCGGTACGTACTGAGACTATTTTCAATAGGGATAAATGGTTTTTGGTTCAGAATTTTTTTTATTTTAACAAAATAGATAAAATACCTATGCGTATTGTTTTGAAGAAGTTTCTTTTAAGTTGCCACCGTCCTAAATAGTCTTCCTCCCATACCTCTCTCACCATAAATGAGAGATGAAATTTATGGATTAGATGAAATTTGTGGATAAGATGAAACTTGTGAGATTTTCAAAAAAAAGAATATTCCACATTTGTACAAGAACTTTCTCATGTAAAAACTCCCAACTAACCTCAACTAGGGAGAATTGTCTCGAAAATTTGTATGAATTTTTCATGTTCCATGTGAACTTTCGCAGGATTTTTTTTTGGGTTGAAAATATCTGCTGCGCTTGTAGCGAAAACACCGAATTATCAAAACGAAGGCTTCAAAAAGAAGAGCTCAAACATCTTGTTCATGTTTCGTAAAATGAAGAATTGTATGAGATAATGTATTAGGCGAGGTAATAACTTCTGAGTTACAATTATTTAAATTAAAATCAAGTCCCAGATCCTACCTGACACTTCCCTTAAAAATCATATCATCACCCGAAATATGTGAAGCAAATTCACAGAGCTGTTGGTATAATAAATATTAGACTCGATGTCCTAACTTACAGCTGTTAATATTAACGATCGAATCAACCAAAAAGAATTAGCTAAATTAATAAATAAGCTAGAAAATAATAAATCACTAGGTTAATATGAAATATCTAATATTACCCTGAAATTTCTTCCCTACGAAAGTAATCGTACTCCTAAATAACATTTTTAAACCTGTTTGTTTAAATGCCTGCCTTGACATGAGCTATTTCTCCTCTTCTGGAATGAATTCTTCTCCTTTTCCTAAACTAAACAGTTGCTTTTTAGTTTAGGAAAAGGAGCCTCCCTCATAACTATAAGCCAATGAGCCTTTTACCAGTATTAGGTAAGTTACTAGAGAAATTGGTTCTCAACCGACTGAACAGGTTTCTTGGTCAACGTAAAATTCCCTCTCACTACCAGTTTAGTTGCCTTGAACTTGAAGCTGTCTGTAGTAATTATTTGATTTGATATCGAGGAATCGTTCGATGCAGTATTGCATGATGGCCTTGTCTAGAAATTAATTAAATTCGAATTTCCTACATGCATAATTAATATTATCAGATTCTTCTTAAAATTACAAATATAAGTTCGAGGAAACTTATCTCAATTTCACAGCATATCTATTGGAGTTCCTCAAGGCTCTTGGTTTTGCTCATCTCTTTTCAATATTAATATCTCAGATATGCCATTCTCAAATACGTGCAAACCAACCACTTTCGTGGACGACATTTGCTGTTACACTGCCGTAGGTGACCCGAACGAAGAAATTATTAACTTGGGGACATCGTGTGAAAAAATATATATAATATCCAATTTTTTCATCACTGGAATATTGAAATTAATATTTCCAAAACCAAAGCAATGTTCTTCACAAATAAAAGGAAACTGCTTAGCCGGTGTATAAATTTTCTAGCTCAGAAAATTCCTTGGTCACATGATAATTCATATCTTGAGCCTGCTCTTGATAAGAAATTGAAACCTTCACCCTCGAAACAAGATCCTTATCATCATAATGGTGATTCCGCGTTTTATGCTGTATGCAGCTCCTGCCTAGAATTCATGGACGAATATCAACTTCAAGTCTCGCTAGATCAATGCCTGACAATGGCCCTTAATAAACCTTTTTACTTATCCTCTGAAAAGGTTACATAACACGTAACTTCGAAAAACTCGTGACTGAAGCATGTTGGCTAAAGCTGCTAGTTCTGCCACCCCAGTCATTCGATGACTTTTTTTAAACCCTTAGCATAAATTAAGCTTACGTATTTAGATTTAAGGTATTGTAAAATAGAATAAGATAGAGTAAGTACGGGTAAGGTTTTTTAGTTTTATTTTCCCTTCAAAATAAAATAATATTTTCAGAGAAAAATCAAGTAACCTAAATTTGTTCATTCAGAAGAAAGGTTGCATTGAATTAAATTCAGCTCTCCCTTGATAGTAATTGAACTACATTGATAAACAAACAAATAAATAAACCTTTTAAACTAAATTAAAAAATCCAAAAATTTGCCGTTTTATCAAGAAATCAACAAACCACCAGCACTGCATTTCGAGTCTGCTAAATTTTATTACTTCGCTTTCATGCGGCGCTAAATTTAAATGACAATATCAATGCAACATCCAATTTTTTTGCTAAATTGTGGTAAAAGACCCCATTAAAATTTCTTAATTTATGAAAAGTTGTTGCTCTTTGTGTCCTCCGTCGTGTAATCATGCCTATCGCATTTAATCATGATTTAATTCAAAGGTGACCCTAATTAATTACACTTGAACATTAAGCAATGATCCTAATTTATATGAGCTAAATTTACAGCTGAAGTAATTTGTATTTAATTTATTCACGATGCCGTAAAAAAGGAGTATACAACATTTTTTTAAGTTTTCAGTTTTCATATGCACTTAAAATCTTTGTCTCTTTAGTTAATTAATTTAAGGACGTTATCAAGCAGTAGCTGCGATCATTTTAAAATATAATTTCTGAATATTTTTCTTATTCTTATTTTTAAGTTCACTTAAAAAATGTAAAAATGTGATGTAAGTAATATCTTATCGGACCCAATTTTCTAAACTTTACCAATATAATTGCCTCGAGCAATCGTACAAAAATTTTAATAACTTTTAGATTACGAATAAGAAAATGCACAACTACTAGCAAATCTATAAATATTTCGAATTGTTCTTAAAAAAATCCGGAATCTCGCCACAATGCCATACAATCAAATTTGACTTTCATTATTCTTTCTTCAATATCATCTTGCCGATATCTGAGGCGTTTATTCATCAGTTTACATTTTTTGTGGGTTTCTTGACTGAGAATTCCATAAGCATGGTTTTTGATGACACAGCAACAACTGTTGTTAGTCTCATATCACTTTTGACGAAGATAAGCACAAATTTGACTCCATGAAAAACTATTGAAAGTTCTTAGGGCCTACCTTCGTCAAACGAAATAATAGGTCTAAGCGATTGATCGTAACTCTGCCAGTGGTGCGCGGAGATCTTTGTTGTAATCATTCTTCTCAGGGCGTCCCTTTTTGCAGAGTTACTAATCGATACGATCTCAAAAAAAGATTCAGATAAACCTTCCTGGAACTTTTCGCATATCACTTTTTCATCATTTAACATTCATTTATTCGTCTGAAGCTTATGTAATTGTTGCAGAAAAACAGTCGCATGCTTCATTTAAGCAATGTAATGATGATATTCTATTTATGCATAGCCAAAAATTTTATGGAGTTCCCAAACTGGATACGCACTATCAAAATATCAATAACATGCATCAATCAATGAGTACTATCTTAGCAGTTAGCTGTGATGCATTTTCCGCATTGTAACTTTCTTTAGAATTGTATCCATACTCAACACAAAGTATCTCTGATCTGCCTAAATTTGAATTGTTTAAATAAATTAATTTTTCAAGGTAGTCGAGTGGCATCGTGAAATCGAAAAGCACTTAGTAAACGATTTCAATGGTTTTTGGACTGTTTATATTTCCGTTTTTTATCCGTGCAGTTTTTTCTAGTTATACCGACGTTTTCGATTAAGAAACAAGTTGGGATTGATTCATTTCTTAGGGGATATAAGAATTTATTGTATTTCATCTTGACAGCGATTCACGCCACTTTTTGTTGTAGTCGCGGTAGTACGATGTGTAGAGTTAATAGAATATAAATATTGGGCATACCGAGTTCCATATATCATTGAGTGTAATAATTTCAACGGGATAATAACATCACAATTAAGTGCTGGTGATTTATTGATTTAGTCTTATTTAGCAATCATACAATAAATTGTTTACTAAAATGATGAAACTAAGTGTTCTGTTTGTGATCGCTTTTTGTGGATATGCACAGTCTGCCAAACACTTGACTGAGCAACGTAAGTTTTGACAATGTTACTAAAAATAATAACTAGTTTTTTATGGAATATTCTCAATTCGAAAATTATAATATTTTGGTTAAAAAAAATAACACACACTCTTTGAAATTAATCGTCGAGTCTAAATGGAACTTCCCCATTCGATAAGAATCTTTCCTTCTATAACATCCGCGATTTTCCGAAAACCTGACTATCTAGACTAAAGTATCCGGCCATAATCGAAAACAAGAGTAAATAATGATAGAAAATACGTTGCTTAACATATGAAGGCTCACAAGAAATTTGTAAATAGCCATCGGACACCTGTAGGTCATCTTTAAGTTGATAATTTAGTTCTACGTAATATATTAACAAAGTAGCGTCCAGCACAATGATGGCATTTCTGAACTAGTTTTCCTACTTACAATTTGAGTTAATGAAAACTATTCATTCGAATTTTGAACTTTCTTTATGACATAATAATGTTCTCCGGTTTCATAAGATGAATTTTCACATGTTTTGCCCAATTAATTAGATGGTAGGCGTTAAGTGATACGAAATACAATTCGGTTTGTTAGTTAAAAGTGAATCTTGTCGGGAGCTACCAATAATTTTTCTTCTTTGAATGAATGAATATTTTAAGAATGTAAAAAAAATTCTCTACCAACTGAAATAAATTTGATACACAAAATTCGACTTACAATCACATTAACGTAAAATCAGGGCAACGAAATAAAAGCAACAACAAATTAACGCAGATACATTGTTCCATTTGAAGCGACTAATGGTTAAATGTAAAATTAATGAATAATAATAATTTCCTATCATGTAATGCATTGATCGCATAGGGAACTTTTTCAGTTATTTTCTTAACATAACAATTTGAAAAATTTGAAAAAAAATGAAAACTTGGTCCTCCAGTAACTGAAGATACTAATTAGAAACTTAGCAAACATTTCTTCCACTTTGATCCTATTAGACATGACATAAAGTTCGAGTTTTCACCTTCTAGTTACCGAAAGTTATCACACAAGACCTTTGCCGGGAATCGGAGGAATCAGCAATTTATAGAAATTACTTTAAAAATATTTTTAAACTATTTTACAAAACAGTTTCATAGACCTCATACTATGAATGTATGAGAATATGCACATACTATGAGATACAAACATTTAAAAAAATATTAATTCAGATTCCATGAAAATCCCACGGGAAATCTTTCTTGAAAACGGAAGGTAGCCCTAACGAGGTAAAAGAATGGATGTTTAACTACTCAAGCATTTGTCATCTAAATAGTTAGTACCAGAATGAGATCCAAATCTCTTTCAGGTATATTTGTATGCATAATCATAGTATCAGATTACCTGTCTAGTCAGTTAGGTTAGCTACCTTGAAGCTATTCAAAACCTGCTGCAGTTCTGAACAAATCCTTTGCTTTTGTACCTTCACGGTATTAAAATATTGTTGGCTAGGATGTTGACTATTGGATATACTTTATTGGTCAAGTGTCCAATTTTCAAAATCAGGAAATATACTCACGCTGCGTAAATACGCAAAATCGAAGCAACCCTTTCCTCTGACTTTGAGTGCTTGCATTCAAAATGTTCAATTTAAACAAATAGATTTATAGTATTAAAACTGTATCTCTTTATTTATTCTATGAGATTATACCAATTTTCAATAGATTTTGTGCCTTTAAAAACTTTTTCAGAAAGGTTGTCGAATTCTTCACTACATGACTTAGGTTGCGGTACAGTTGTATACTTATCACCAACATAATTTTAGATACTTCCTATCAAAAATCTAGAAAGGATCTCATTGTTGAGAACTCTTCAATGACTTAAAAGAAATTCCACGGGCTACATTTGCTGAATGATCCACCATAAATAATCTGAATGTGCATTGAATTCTTTTCACTGTTGTTTGGTATACTTCTGGACAGACAGAAGCTATCCGTTCAATCTTATCCCCATTGTTTTCGGGCAGGCAGCAATCTGCAGGTTTCTAGTATGCAATTTTTACCTTAACAATACAAATCAATAGTTCCCATATAAAAAATCTCTTAGGGCATACGGTCTTTAAGGTAGGATACAAGGCACTATTTGACCGTTTACCCAGAGAACTGAGAACACAGAGAAAATAAGTTTTATTTTAGCCACCCTCTTGATATCTTTGAGTTACCATGATATAAGGTTTGCTAGTAACAAGTTAGTCAGTTAGTAAATTAATTAATTATTCAGGCATTCAGGCAAAACTTCAGAGATTATATTTACTGAATGATCTAAAAATGATGTTTTCGATTTCCAATGTATTCCATTCGCCTATTATAGGGATAATAATTAGTAATTGATAAAAATTATACAATACTTTGATGTGTTTTTTCGATGAATTGCATCCTAGTGATTTAAAGTTCACTATTTTAGTTAAAACTTCAAAGCCTTCGTAAAAATTCTTGAATAAAATCACTTAGGCAGAATAGTCGAATCATTTCGATTTATCTTTTCACTTAGTCCCGTTCCCGTCCCGACTTTTCACAAAGTCCACCGTTCAGGACATACAGTCTTCAAAGTACCCTCCAAAGTATTATTCTGTTTATTAGAGCGTAGAGGTAAAATAAGGTAATACAAAACTGATTAGAACACTACTTGTATCGCTAACAATCTCTTTTAATTTGCTTTGCGCGACTAAGATAATACTAAATAGAACCACCAACAGGTGTCTGATGTTTGCATGGCTGCAAACGCAAGGATTTGGAATTTTGTGAAGTGACCAACTAGTAGAGTGTGAATTGAGTCAAAATTATGAAAAGGAAATACGAACATTGAATTAAAATTGTTGTAATTGTAATTGTTTAAAAAATTAAAACGAGGACAAAATTGGAGACCATTGCGTTTGCAACGATGCAAAATTCAGACACTTTTAGGTAATCCTATTTAGCACCATACATAATAAATGAGTTTAACACTATCAGGAAGATGGAAACACAGAATATATGAACATTTCAACTGCTTATCCTATAAAATTGTTTGAAACGGACAATAAAGAAGAGAAAATTTATAAAGAAAATCAAGAAATCATATGATATAAATGTGTTTGATGCTCATGCAAAGTAAAAGATGTACATTATATTGAGCAAAGCCAGATTTCTCCTGCTTTCACCAAGTATGCAATCGAATAAAATAAATTTAATATAAGTTGAGGAATTAATGTAACTAAAACAGCTAGTAAAAAAATTAATTTAACTAAAACAGCTAATAAAAAAATTAATTAACAATTTATATTCATCAAAAAAGGAACGAATTTTCGCTTACTTTATTTGCTAATCAAATTAGCCGTTAATTTTGTTTTTAGTTAAATATTAATTTTTTTACTCTATTATTACTACTGATATCTACAACTATCTGCTTTTTAATCTCTTTTAGTATAATAAAAGCAAAATGACAATCTTCCATAGAGTATACCGATTTTTTGTTTGAATACATTTCCAATATTCGTTTCATACAAGAACATTAGTCCGTTAGATTGCAATCACAATTTAAACATTTTTGATTTAAGAAAATGGTTCATGTAGTCTGTTCTTCTTCATTTTGCTGATGTTATTAAAATTATCAATAAAAACAGTTTTTGCATTGCAAATGAACCTTGAAGTTACCCATCTATCTGCAATAATGCAACGAATATTTCTGTTTGTCCTGAGATCCTGATTCGTTACTCTAAGTTATGCATTTTGTTTTAATTTGCTTAGTAAGAAACAGCGTCCCATTTCTTAATAAACACAGAATGCATAAATATGACTTGGAAAACAAAAGACTTAAGGCAGTAACCTGATTCAAATTTTTCATACTCGAACTTAGTTTCGAAGTCGATGAATAAATAATTACTTGAAAGTATCATAATCTGAGGACACTATTGATCTTAATAATTACATCGGCTAACTGATTTGAAAGGGAATGGATAACATGAGGAAGGAATCGCAGGATAACAAATGATATTGTCATACCTCTTCTTGCATTTACTCACATGAAGCCTTGAAAATGTCTATTCGGTTTTTCGTTAAGTGAAGCAGACAATAACCGATCGATCTCAAGTTTTCAAAACAGGACACATTCTTTTTATATTCGGAACATTCCGTCGTTCTCTGTCACTTCCTTCAATTCGTGTCGAGGAACGACGGAATGTTCTCAATACAAAAAAATAAATCCATTCCCGTCTTAATACTTTAACAATACAGGACACAACTATGTTGGTAACAACAAGAAAACAATTTTTCGAAATAAAGTAAAATGAAGGAGTAAATTTAGCAAATCATGTAGTCAAAAAAATGATTAGCACCATAGCAGAAATGTATGCTTCACAATTTTCAAACAAATGGGAACAACATGGTATAATATGGTAACATGGTATATAATTATAAATTATGATTGGTATAATTAGATGAATACCGATCACTTTGCTTTCATTCATAATATAAATTAGCTGACTAGCTGGTTTATTACTTCTTGGTAAATAGAAGGAAGTATGCTTCGTCTATAGAAGGAAGTACAAATTAGTCAAGGTGTGGATATGTAATTATCATCCACAAGTTGTTTCCTATCGACTGTTAACCCATGGTATTTATTTGATTTCATAACTGATTCACCGATAGCTTCACTGGAAAGGACGAGTGTATTTCAGCTCCCGTATGTCGTATTTGTAATGTTGTGGTATCAATATATGATTTGATGCTAGTTTCAAACCACATTCGAACTCCAATTTTGTCGACGTGTTTAATTAGAGCAAGAACAGAATATAGAATATTATAGAATAGAGCAAGAATTTAAAGCAGAAACTGTATTATGCTTGTTTATAAATAAAATTTGTTATAAAATTTGTAAATACTTGACTGGCGGTAATTAAATAAAAATATGTTTTAAAATATTGTAAAGGGTTCTTTGGTTCATCTCTTTCTTGGAGTGAGCTCTTTTCGAATTGGATTAGCTTTCTCGCGAAATTATACCTTCATCATTTAACTTTAGATGCAGAAAAATAAATCATTCTGCTCGAATTTTTATTTGCAAAGAAATATAACGTCCAAGAGTGAAGCAAATATAACTAAATGATGAGCGATTGTTGATCAAATGTAAGTAATTTTTGAACAAACAAGCTACAAAACGGAAAGCATCATTCCGCAGCACAAATTGATTTGTTTCAACAGAGTCTTCCTCCTGATACTACGATCATATTCCGCCCCGAAACGCTCAGTAAGACTTACATTTTGTTTTGAAACATAGGGGTCAAGCTTGCTGAGTTCTTCTTCTTATATTCTTCTTGACCCTCACCACTGGAGATATGTGCGAATGGCACGCATACCTAATTAGCCGATCCTAATGCCCAAAAGGAGCCGTACCAAATAAGCTGATCTGTCCTACGGATACTTAGTAGCGGCCTTCCGGCGGTATCATGGTGGCTATTGTCGCATGATGGATCATAAGAAGTCATAGGCTATAGCCTTTAATGTGCTCCAATGACTTTTCCATTTCTTCAATCTTCTTACATACATCATAAATACATGTAAAAACGTAGAATAAATTTATAATATAACAAATTTGAAGCCATTTTGTAATTTTAAAAAATTTCAGTTATAGTTTTGAATCAAAATATATATCCAAGCTGCAAAGTTACCTCACAGTTTCTTTTTCAACAATATTAACATATTTAACCAATTTTTTGGTATCCTTAGAGAATCACGTTAATTTTTTTGTATATCTACAGCGGAATATCTTCAATCTTGCAAAACGGGCGATGTACCATGCTTAACGAAGAGTATCCAAACCTTTTGGAATCAAATGAAATCAGGTTCGTAATTTCATAACTTGCCCATAGTTCCCATAATAAATAACCAATTAATTAAAAAATAATCTCATCCCGTTTTCATCGCTTTTAATTAGGTGTTCCTGGTTTATCTGGCATTCCTAAAATTGATCCTTTAAAAATCAACAAAGTAAATGTATTACAAGATCAATCACCAGTTAATGTAACGGCGACACTATCAAATGCAGAATTAACAGGCATTTCTACCACCATCATTAAAAGCGCTAAGTAAGTATTGAATGAAAATATCCATATATGTATATCGATTCCATTACAAACGATTTGAATATTAAAGGTATCAGAAGGACAAGGGAGTGTTTTCATTCGAAATTGATTTTCCCAAACTAAAACTTGTATCAGACTATGAGTTGCTCGGCCGAATTTTACTTTTGCAACTTAATGGCAACGGAAAAATGTATATGACTGCTGGTAAGTAAAAAATTTTAATTTCCTAAATATTTTAAATGAAGAAATTGTCTTGACTTATTTTCTTGTAGATATAACTTTGAAGAAGCTAAAAATTTGATTTTTACCCTTTTTCCAAAATGCCTTTAACTCTGGCTTGATTGGCGGTATGACGGTTTTAACAGAAAATTCCGCAGATTTTCCAAATTTAAATTGATCTTATCTAACAATTTATAAAAGATTCCAATATATCTTTGATTCGAGCCATTTACAATATTCTTGTATTAAGTTATCATGAAGCAACTATGCAATTTCCTTCGTAGTCAACTACTGACTAAAGCTTCCTCAACTAAACATATTATTTCCAGGATATTCACATATCTTTTCCTGCATTTATCAATAAATATATTTCGAAACGATGTATTTGTATTCCCTGTCCATATTTCCTATTTTTAACCGAAATATTTGTGTGATCCGCTATTATCATTGTCAGTGGGCATTTTTGACCAAAGATGCTGAAGATGGCGAGTCACCAAAATACGTTTGTCGGACAGCAGTAAATTTTAACAAGGAGTGAAGAAAATCCCTTTAAAAATATCAGCATCAAACTCCGTCGAAAAATACAATAATACCAAAAAACATTAATTAATATTCTAAAAATACACGTTATTACAATATTAATTTTATTAACTTATTAATATTTCAAATAAAATTTCGCTCTTCCAGAAAATGCTGAAATGACGCTCAACATTTTAACCGAAATCGTCGAAGAAGATGGTGAAAAATTCTTCCATGTCAAGGCCGTTCGAATGCACTACAAATTGAAGAATTTAAAAGTAAAGTTGGAAAATCTCTTCAACGGAAACAAGGAGTTGGGTACGTAAACATAAAAAATCATCTAAAGTCACTGGCGGCTAATATTGATTTAATTCATTTTCCAGAGGAAGGCGCTAACAGAATATTCAATGAAAATTGGGAAGAATTGGATGTTGCATTCCAACCTGTTCTTAGCAAAACTGCCGAAGAAATTTTATTGGGAACGTTGCGACGAATCTTCCACTACATTCCAGCTAAATTTATTATTAGTGATGCTTAAGGAATTACCAAAGTACTTTTATACTCAGTTTTTACTTTAAAATTACTTATTAGATTTGGAAATAAACTATCTTTTGTTTCAAATTTGCTTTTAATTCGCCAAATTTGAGTCTTCAATCTACAAAAATTAAGAAATTTCTAAAATGAAACACCAATAAAAGTGAACCATCAGAATTGAACAATAAAAAATGGCCCTATTCAATTTTAACAATTACATTATTAATGTGCCTTTCAAATTTTGAAGCATGCATAGAACATCATGAAGATTGATCATTAATGTAGCTGGAACCGTGAAAAATGTGTTAGATTACATTAGAAAACTAAAATATCCTCCACATCCGAAGCCTTTTAAAACCAAATTCATATGAAAAAAAAACAGGAAAGCTTTTGAAGACAGCATCCTGAGTACCTAAAACAAACTTTATTTTAGTTTGTAACCTTTTAATCTCTTCTAGCCTTGCTCCGGCTCAAATTTTAAGCATAAGGTCGGTTTAATAATTCTACTGATTGTTTCCAGAAAATACATTTTTCCCTGAAGAATTGTTTCCCTTTATTCCCTTTGTCAAGGTTTTGAGGCTGGTTATAAATTTTGTGTTTATTCTCCGAATCATTGGAGGTTTTCCTCAACCTCAAATAACCGCGAAACAAGAATTAGGCTTTCACTAAACATCCTTTTTTATGAGCCGTTGTCTACTATTCGTCCATTGTTGTATCGAAATGTTTCCTCCCCATTAGGCTGGATTGACTCTTAGCCCCCCACAGTTCACCCTTTGCAAATTACTTATTCCATCGACCTGCAGAAAGAGAATTCCCGGATACATGTTAACAAAGTGTTCCAACCTTCGCCAAAAGTGAGGATGTATCGCCCATTGGAGTGCCATCTGGCTTTCATTAATTGTTGGCCATACTCCCTTTGAAGTAGGAAGCGTTCCGTTTTGTGAGGAATATCCAGAATTGCTTCAATTTGACTATACCACAACCCAGACTAAAGAGAAGTACATAAAAACCTCCTTTTGAATACAGAGCTATTTTACTTACGCTAACTTAAAAACTTTTCGGCAGTGATCATTTCGTCTTGCCCTCTTAGAAAGTCCTGCACTATCCACAAAGGATCGTAACGCTATCTTGGTATCTAACGGAGTGCATAGTCTGCCATCAATTATACGTATTGTAACCTCGGTGACTGCTTTATATGCGTAGGTTTTCAGTTGGACAAACGTGGCATGCCCCATTAACTCATAGCTTCTGTTGAAGGGGAAGTAAAAGATGTTAATTCCGGGTATTTCAACCCTCATTCGTTTTAGAATTATCGCTGTAGATTATTATTGCACTCTCTAAAGACTAAAAATTAGAAGAAAGTCCTGCATTATTTCCAAACCTTTCCTGCTTATGAGCGCAGCTCTCTGAGGGACAGTTGTGACCACAACTGGTTTAATATTTCCTTTTCTCTGGCAATTGATGGGACCACCCTCTGGATGGATTCCAACATCTGAAAGTTATACATTTGAAAATAATTGGCTGTTCTCTCTCTCCTATTTTGGAGTCCAAGTTTTGACCTGTTGCTCACTAAAGAAACGTCTCTAGGGGATCAGGTTGAATATTATTTCTATCGCATGTGTTGATTCAAACCTCGATGTAATAGTGATACCATGACTGGCTATTCGCTGGATCTATTCTTGCACATATGGATTCTGCCGAAAAGTATAAGATATTCTCGTGAAGCAAATTTGAGCTCCACTGGTCTTAATAGTCTCACCATTACATTGTAGGTCTAATAGGTAACTGTTGGGTTTAGTCCCGATGTTTTGCTCAGCATTTCGTTTATGGTTGCTCTTTCTTTGCCTTCTCCCTTATTTGGAGTTCAAATTATCGCACGAAAAGAGTTATTCGCCAAACTTATCTGGTACCTTGCTTTGTATGATAGGGGGTGGAAAAACTTGCCAGTTTCGAAACTTTTGTAAGCAATATAAGTGTCGATATAAGTGTGCTAAAGACTAGCAACGTGCAATGAATAGAAAATAAATAACTATGCAGATGATCTCGGAAGGATAGAAGACAACAATACTGTCCAACAGGAAAACTGTTGAAATAATAAGTAAGTCCGAAGTAATCTAGTCGCACTACAACAAAAAAAGAGATCCCGTCATAGACTAGAGAATAAGGAGAACAGTTCATGCGACACAATTGGTAACGTATTCAAGAGACCAATGCGTAATTTGTGTTCCTGCGTTATCGATAATTATTAGTTCCATACTAACCTGATAACGCCCTTTCCTTCATTTAGCTTTTTCTTTCATCACATTCTATCCTTCATGAAACTCAATATCGACTGTGAATTAAAAAAAAAATGGGAATGTTGGATTCGCTTCTTTGAACAACGATTCCCACAATTCCACACAAGACCAAAGCTTCCATCCTTTCAAATGTTCAAATTCTAATTTTGTTACCGGATATTCAAGTTGGTCTAATATTACATCGCTTGTATGAAAGAGAGGAAGCCTGACCAGAATGGCATTCAGGTTGGAATATGAGCTGAACAGATTGTGTACAACTAGACTGTTGGAAATTTCAATAGCTGTCGCTGTTTTCCATATTTTCTTAGTATAAGATGTTTTCAGAGATATAGAATTATAAGTTGGCAACAGTTTTTAATCTACGTATTGTGTGACCGATGTCATTTTTTGTGTTATTTTGTGACGAGTCCATTCAGCTGAATTGGTTCGTCGTAATACACGCGACCTCTGGTTTTAACAGGATGGCACGGTATGACATACAACTCGTGCAACCATTGACTTATTGAAAGAAGCATTCGATTGAGTTGATAGACCTCGTTTTGCACCAGTGAATTGGTCGACAAGATCTTGTGACTTAACAAAGCAGGATAATTTCTTTTGTGTTTACGTCAAGTCAATCGTCTATACCGACAAGTCCGAGATGCTTGACTCTTGTAGAAGACAACATTAACCGAGTTATTGACGAGATAAGTTCCCAATTATTGGTATGAGCAGTCAATAATTGGAACTTTCGTTTGTACTTATTCCGCGCCGGTCATAGCGCTGACACGCTCCAAATCATTTAAATAAAATGGCAGAGAATTTTCATTCTATTAAAACTAATATTATGGCAATAAAAACATTTTATCTAAGGTTTATTTCATTTTAAAGTTCTTCACCTTAAAAAAACATCCTGCATTTATTTCGTTGCATAAGTATATAGTAAAAAATGTCCTAACTAATTGGAAAAAATATCCCCAACACAGCATGCCATGCTTTTCCACTCACTTTATAAGTTTGACTTCAAAACGTATGACAGAATTTTGTGTCCTGTCTTTTAATAACCAAAAACCAGCGTTTTTGTTACTTCTTACACAATATGGGTCTTATAATATCAAATCTGATAAGTAAATTGATTGATCCCAAGCAAGTGCGAATCCTGATGGTTGGATTGGATGCTGCTGGCAAGACTACCATCCTTTATAAGTTAAAACTAGGTGAAGTTGTGAATACTATACCAACGATAGGATTTAACGTTGAAACGGTCACTTACAAAAATATTTGTTTCACGGTATGGGACGTTGGTGGTCAAGATAAAATACGACCATTATGGCGACACTACTATCAAAATACACAAGGACTTATATTTGTGGTGGATTCGAATGATAGATATCGTATTGATGAAGCTAAAAAAGAACTAGATGGCTTACTATCGGAATGCGAATTGAAGAATTCATATCTGCTTGTTTTTGCCAATAAACAAGATTTAACCGTCTCGATGACTCCCTCTGAGTTAGCGGAAAAACTGGGATTACATAACTTGAAAAGGAAATGGTATATTCAATCTTCTTGCGCTACCGAAGGCTACGGATTGTTTGAAGGACTCGATTGGCTCTCAAGGGAATTAACAAAGAAATGATTATGCCGATTATTGATTGTGATTTAGTAAAGTTTGTCTTTACACTTCAGTACTGTCTCGAATTCTTTGTCATAGATGTAATGTAACTTCTTTTAAACAAGAAATAAAAAATTAAGATATTCATATCTTGAATATAAAAAAGATATGCATATGCGAGAGACAATAGTATAATTGTGTAATACATTTGATTGATCTACATTATACACGAACTTATCTCGGTAACATGTTTATATTAATAACCACGGGTATCTTCTTCGGCATCCAATTTAAGGATTAAGTTATTTATACGAATCACAAACGTGTCCATAATTGCTTCTAAATTGTGCAAGCGTTCTTCGACTCTGTCAAAATTTATGAATCAAACTTAGATTGGTATGATTAAGACATTATTTTTACTTATTCAGGTGATTCTCGAAGTTATTATCTTCTTTTGCAGGTTGTGATGGTCCCGAAAGTTTTTCAGAATCAATCTCTGTGAAAAGTCTAAGGAAGAAAATTGTTCAGTGCTAAATCGAAGTAAATTTTAAACAATTTTAGGTGTATTTTGGCACAATTTTCTGTCTTGAAATTTTTTATTTTCGACAATCGTCGGTCAATGTCTGGTGAAATAAATGCGAAAATCCGGGAGATTTTTCGAAAGTATAGTAAAGTTCTAAGCCTGCCCGATAAGGCCACAAACAAGATCAAAAAACAATTAAGGACATACTTGCCAATCAGGTCCTTTCGGCGTACTACAATTCTGTTCCGAATAGAGAGTGAATGCTTTGATGATGTCGACGGTTCTGCATTTGTTTCCATGTTAATTCTTGTTGGTGGGATGGGCTGTCCGTCTGTGTTAGGTTGCTTCGAATCCGCATTTCCTTTCGATATCGAATTTGAAATAGTTTCTGGAATTTTATTCTTCTTCACTTCACTGTATTTGTAAATTTCGCGACCACAACAAAAGCATTTACAAAATTTGGCTAAATTTCTTTTGATGTAATTCCATATTTGAATATCATCTTCCATAACTTGTGCTTTAACTTCTGTATATGTTCCATTTATAATGGCAAGGAACATATTCTAAAATGAAATCAATGCAATACAATTTAATATTCTCGTACTGAAAACCAAGAATGAAATAGGCTGCGACCCCATCGATAATGGGTTCCAGGGTTTTAAAATTTTTCAATAGTTTAATCATCAAAAGTAAAGCGTTACTTGTAAGAAAAATCCTGAATGATTTGAAGATTTTCGGAAAAATTTGCTTTGCTCTCTTTGAATATTCAATCTTTAATAAAATGGAAAATATTCAAAGTGAAGACCTTGTATGGCACAGGTTAAAGGTTACTAAAGGGTGCACAGAAAAGGGGGTGCTTTCAACGGAAAACATGGTTACTTATATTAGTTATAAGCTTTGTTTTTATTTTTATATTCATCATCATTTTGTATATATCATCATCATTACCTTGGAAAGTATCACTATGTTTGGTATCTACCAGAAGTGGAAATTGCTTTGACCTGAAACCTGAGCCTGTACTCGGGACCTAGCATAGGAAATTTTATTTTTTATCACAACTAACACGAGCCATGCATGGATCCCTCGGATGTTGTCAGTTAACAAATGCTCAATGTTGTCAGCTTAACAAATGTTTTATGTTGTCAGCTTAACGCTTCCTAGTGTTAATGTTCTGGATTCGGTTGACGTTATTGAATAACTTTAGCTACTTGAATCAAATGACCTACGGGTCTGAACTGTCACACGAACATATATGTTTCAATCTTATATCTAGTTGTCCGTTTTAAGTGGCATTTCGTGGATCCAATTATTCTGCACAGTACCTTATATACCTTATGATCATAATAAGACGGGAATTTAGAAAAAAATCAAAATTTCAATTTTAAATAATTTGTTTATTATGCCCTTCAAAATACTCTTCTATTGCGGCAATACGTGCATTCCGACGTTTAATCCAATTTTCCATACATTTTATAGGCGACCAAACGTATGGCCTGTAGCTCACGCAGCGAATTCTCTTTTATGGCCTTCATGGTCTCAAAACGCGTTCCCCACAATGGCAATTTGAGTTTGGGAAATAGAAAAAAATCCCATGGCGCCATGTCTGGACTGTACGGAGCTTGGCTGATGACAATGGTCGAATTTTTGACCGAAAATTCCGAAATAATCAAGCCCAGAAAAGATAGCGCATTGTTGATATTGGACCGACTTTGGGTTCTCTCTTCGTTTTTGGTTCCTTCTCGAAGCACCATTCGGACGGCATATCAAATTCATAAACCCATGCTTCGTTCCTTCGATTTTTTCTTCGCCAACAGACGGTAACGACCGTCCAGGGATCTCATCTAGCTTAAGGATTTCTAGCCCGCCTCTGAACCTTTCCTACCATTAGTTTGGTCATATTTTCGATATAACTGCTTCACCATACACCTTTTGTAACATTTTCGACGAATCGGCACACGAAATTCTATTTAACACAAAATTTTAGGCACGCATGTTGTTCTCATTTTTCATCCATTGTAAAACTCGGCACACAACAATTTTTCAACTTCATTGTATGGACGCAAATTGAATACTAAGCGTACGATATGCGTCTAAATTTGACAGAACACCAATAAAAGTATTGCCAACGTTTGGATTTACTGATTGGATTAGCGCGGCAATTCAAAATTCTCGTTCTTTTTTTATCATGAGGTGCATATTATATTCTCATTCTCAATTATTCGTCAATTCTCACATATACTTCCAAATGGCAGAGATAATGGTCAAATTCAGACATATCATGTACCGCCAAAGATCTTAAAGGGTAAGCTGATAACACCATATACTACACAATTGATGGGAAAAGTAAGATTTAGTAAATAATGTCTATCAAACGGGGACTTATTCTCATTGAACAATCACGTAGATATTTGCTAGAAGACACAACATTTGCAACAGCTAAAAGACCCAACATTGGGACATTTTAAAATTTAAAAATCTTAAACACAGAAGCAATATGAAAGGCTACGAGATAACAATTATTAAAAGGGTGGAAACACTGAAAAGTTCAACAAAGTTGTTTGACAATTTCAGGACTACAACCATTCTTCATCGGATATGTTGAAACCAATGGGCAAATAAGCTGAGACTAAAAGTGAACATAACTCAGGTGTAACTACTACGACAGTCTGATTTTCTCGTTTCTTTGCTTCATACTACTATAAGTGTTTTTTAAGTGTTCATAAGCGTTTTTTTGAGGTGGAATTGTTAAGTTTTATATTCGGAGTATATGCCGTCTGGCATATACGAAGTCGCAATTAGAATTTAGTGGGTTGGGTAGTTCATTAGTAAATGGGGTAACGCGTTCAGTAATTCATTATCAGTATAAATAGCAAGCAAATAGCAAATTTATCTTTATCGGGTCAGTAATCCTTGAACTCAAACATCTCAATCTCAATTAGGAAGTGAATTATGGAAAAAATTTAATACCGCTTTGCCATTATCTTCCTTACCATACAAAGAAGGTCGGTTAAAATCATCCTGGAAGAGAGGGCGCGCGCTTACAGGGACTTTTGTACGAATAAAACCGTGGTTTACAAATAGCATAGTTTCTTTAAAATAGACAAGGACTGACTTGAAGACGACCCACAGTCCGGATAGGATAGGGTTCAAAAGTTAAAAAATTAATATTCAAAGATGCTAGACTAAAGAAGTAACAGCTTGCAGAAATTGTTGGAGTATAGGTTGGACAATGTTCAAAATCCTTCACAATCAAAGGTCAGCACTTGAGCAGCACCGACCCTGCTCACGCCACCTTAGAAACACCACAGTGGAGAGTTTCCTGCGTGTTTTTTGGACCTATGGAATGGAGTCAAGGATGGACTATTGAATGGAATTTTTACTGGAGATGAAACTTGTGTTCATCATTTTGAACCTAAATCCAAACAAGAAGGGTACATTACCACAAAAGATGTTTATGATATCATAGTTGGCCGGTAAAATCCTGGCGACATTCTTCTGGTAGTGAAAAACGACCCAGGTGACAGATAATAGCGATAAAGGCGTTTCCATAACTGGAGAATTCTACGCTTCAACCACAGAGGGGTTATTAAAATATATCCAAGAAAATAAAATGGACACAAATTCAGAGTCTACCACCTCTAAAAGTTAAAAAATTTTTGACTGTCATTCTATGCCAACACTTGTATCTCATATTTGCAAAAATAATCAGGACAAAATAATTCAGTATTGATATATTGCTTCTTCATTTGAATAAAATTACTATTAGTAGTAACCAAACGGATGGGGGTAAAGTCTTTCTGGTCCCAAAGGTATAAAGGTATTCTTCGTGCCTTAAAAGCTATTAAATTAGGAGTGCATACTCACCAGCAACACGAAAAATACGAAGAATATATACGTCATGAAAAATATAGGTCCTAATATTCGATTGGCATCTTCAATTGCCAAATATTCAAAGTCTCCCAAAATAGTTCGCATCATTGTGAAAACGGAATCCGTCATTGTTTTGAAGTCTTTGTTCATTGTTCCGAATAGCAAATAGCCAAGTTGTGCGAAAGCTATGAAAACTATAGCAAACATTACTCCAAATCCCAAAAGATCCTGGGCCGACTAGAAATTCAAAACGTAAAAGTACAAAAATTAATCCTAATATCAATTAACCCACCTGCCGGAGAGTCATGCTAAATTGCAACATTGTTTTATTGAAAGATATATATTTGAAGATTTCAATCCAAACGAAAAAGCATATCAAAGCCATTGCATTGTCTGCGTGATATTGCCAAAAAGATATACCATCCATGTCTACGTATTTTCCAGGGGACAAATTGTACATTGAAATAATTTGGGCCATAACAACCGAGCGAAATATCTCGAATATAATGATGAAAATTCCTGTCTAAAAATCAATTATAATTCTTATACAACTCCTGGAATACTTCCAACTTACTCCAATGATGCAAATGGAAATCCAATTCCAAAAATATTTAAAGTATTTCAATTTCATTTGATATAAAGTAATTCCTTCCCGAATTGTATAAATAATAAGTTGGATCAGTAAAAAGACTTTCGTTATAATCAAGAGTATTTTTTTTCGTGAACCAACATTCAACATCTCAAAGGTTCGTATAGAAAAAGATGGCACCACACCACCTACAGGAGGAAGCTCAACGAAAAACCTGCAAAATTTCAGTAGATAATCAACTTATAAATAAATCGTAAGCTGGTGAACTAAAATTTTAAACATACTTTACCACGCAAAACAAATTCGCATTAGCATTATACAAGCTAAATTCTACGACGATTAATCTGGTCCCCAACTCTATCCATCCAGAATTCTTCAAGGAATCCAGTAGTCTTTCGTTTGCTTCTTGTTCCACTGTAAAGTACTTTGCAGAGCCTCCTCCTCTGTAGAATCCCAATTTTCCCCAGGTAAAATATCCTGTTTCCGTAATATCCTTCTCTCGTTCATCAATAAAGTACGAGTAACGAGCATGGCAGTTGCGGAAATAACGCTTGAAAGCGCTATGAATGTTGCATGAATTATTGCGCACTTTTAGCTGACGTAATCTGGGTGGCCCAAGAAAAATGCTTTCCCTAAGTAATGTCAAGTAATCATTCGTGGACCTTGGATTTTCTTCAGTTATATCCACAGTCGATTTTCCATTAGTATATATTCCACCGATAAAGGAATTTTCCATAAAATTCCACCAATCATCGATTGTAACGATTTCATCATAATTTATTTCAATATCGGATGTGGTGTAAAATATCCTTTTCAAAAAAAGACGATCAATGGTGTTGGAAAAATAGTAGGTTAGCACGGATCTTGAGAGAAACGTCACTGAAACACAAAAGTCCACTCTAAAGGCTTCAGGGTATTGAGTTATTTCATTATTTACCTGTGTTAACTGTTACCAGAAAAATAAGGTACCATATTATTTCGTTAATCGTGTCCTTGATGGCTTCATCAGTATAGCGACTTTTGTGGCGTGTTTTAACAAAACGTGAAACAATTATTGATTTAAATGACATTTTGAAAACGTTTGCTATTAGAAATTGGCTATCTAGTTTCAAAATTCTATATAACAATATTGAATTGCAATGAATAAAATAAATCGAAAAGAAACATACAAAGAGCGTTATATACCTTTATTAAAAAGTTGCATTTTTGTCTTAAAAATAAGCTGGAACTGCGTCCTTCACGATACCATTGCTTTGAAATGCCTTTCCACGAAGTCATTTTTTAAGCTCCTGAGACAGATATTAATCGTTAAGAGCCAGGTGAGGACTGCAGGCCGGATGATAGAAATATCGAAGCCCACATGTTCCAGGTCAGCAAACGCAATACGGCACTTGTGAGCTGCTCGCTACCGCGTAGAAGGACGACACCTCCAGTAATTTACCCCTTTCCTTTTTTCTTCGATATATTGTTTCAAACTCACTCGGGTGGTAATTTCGTCTTTGTAATCCGTCAACAGGATCTCTTCTGAGTCCAAAAAGGCTGTTCCCATGATTTCACCAGCCAACTGTGACACCTTAAACTTCTTGGGTGGTGATGTACTCTTCTTGTGCTACTGCATAGAGTCCCGTTTGAACACAGGTTTATAATGATGAACTCAAGTTTCGTCTCCTACCTCCCTCCTTGCCTTGACTACAGAGATTCAATAACGTATTGGAACTTTCTACGCAGTATTGTATCTGAGGGGCGTGAGCAATCAAGCGCTAAACTTTGTTATATTTTCTATAATTTATAATTTGTCGACTTGTTTAACCATTTCCGGAGTAGTCACTCTGATCGGCCGTGGTTCGTCTTGAAGCGAGTTGCTGTCTTTTATGAAGAGACTGTGCCACTTGTCAACCATAGTTTTGATGACAAGTCATCTCCCGAGAGGGAACTTCCAAGGAACTCCTTACCTACCAAGTCACAATCGGACTGCGATGAGAAATAATTTTGTTTATTGTTTTAGAAATCTTTTTTTTTTGTATGCAAACGGACGCCATCTCTTTCAATATGGTTTCAATGGAATTTTTTGCTCCGAAAGGAAGTTAATGACGGCGCCGTATTCGATTTTTTTTCCATAATTCACAAATTCTTTCCAGATTGAGACCCGATAGTTCAAGGATTATTGACCCAAGATAAAGGATTATATTTTTACTGATGAGTTACTGAACGCGTTATCACTCCCTTAATTACATTGACTAATAACTTTACCTCCATTCCGCAAGTTTAAAAACGCACTAACGAGAGTACAAAAGAAATGAATAAACTAAAGTGAACTTGTGAGGACTTAGGCTTAATAACCAGTGATCTGGTCAGGAGTAAAATGATTGTGTAACTAATGTAATCTACCACTTTTGCTCGTATCCTATCTGTGAGTATATTCTGGGCACAACCGGAAAGTGATAAAAAGTGCTAATAATTGAACCTAGGACCAACGTTCTTCTTCCATCCTGTAGGTAAAAATGGGATTCTTTATGTACTCTTTATAAAAGGCATACAGCTTTGACTTGAGTATCTGTCTATTCCCTCAATACAAGACAAAACACTGAAGAAGGAATCATATCAACCTCGAAACAATAAGTGTTGAATATTGCTGAATATTGGTCTTTCAAACAAGTGTGAGAAACAAAGGAAAATTAATAAGAATTATTTCTCAATTTGAAGAAGACTGCAAACACCAAACTTAAAAAAATGGAATTTCGAAGTTTGAGTTCTCGAATGGCAGCAAAAATGGCATGTGCTTGTTATGATTCCGGCAGATAATACCCGTTGTCCTTCAAATCATGAGGGTAATTTTGGTGATATTTTTAATATAGGTCAAAAAGCCTTTTGACCTTTAGCATTTAATGGAGTATATTCCATTTTACTTTTTTATGACAGTCGCCAAAAAAGATGTTCTACTGATAAAAATGAAATTTTTGTTCTTAAAATCCAAAATTTTACAAAATTTCAATTGTAGTCATGACAATGAAAAACAAACTCTCCAGTTCTTATAATATTTTTGCAACTTTTTAGGCCGATTGCCACTAATAAACACGCTACTTTCCCTCACCATTCCTTTACTGAAAACTTCTTCACTGAGTATTCCCAAACGCTCTTTTGATTAAGACTACCCATTTCCTCTACATGAAATAACAAATCAAAGTCTGGTCATAGATCGTTTCTTGGTGATAGAGTGTTGGAGGATATTTGCTTCTGGAGTGAGCACTCAGGTTGGAACCGTTTGGCCCAATCAAATTGTTGTTAGTAGCAGCAAGACCTCTGCTTGAAACCATTTGATTATATCAGACTAGACCTCATCGTTTGTATGCCCTGGGTTATCCTTCAATTTACAAGATCATCTTTCAGAAATCTTGGATGGAAAAGATTTCCCAAAATCAACCTTACCACTCCAGATAGCATCAGATGATCAAAGATATCCATTTTATGAAATAGAACAGTCAGAAAAACCCATTCTTCAAAGAAAGCCACCACGCTTCGCATCCCAGCCCATATATGAAAAAATAAGTAGTTGACATAATATTTCTGTTCTAAGCAAAATATACAATCAGGAAACGATGACGTACAAAATATACGTCTCTGTTCAGAAGCTTAAGATGAGGTAGGAAGGATTTTCAACATTTCAATAGATCCACAGTCTCAGATCTTTCATAACCTTTGCCTCCCGTCGGTAGTACACTTGCTTTCTTGGTAGTTTGTTGGTTGATTTACTTGGCAGGGCGCTTGCTGGTCCCTTGCCAGATCCTGAGCGCGTGGTATCTCTTCATGTGATCGATAACCTTCTCATTGCTACTTACTCTGCGCAAGTACATTTTTCTACCGTCCCTAGTACAGCAGTAAGAGCCACACCAACAATTCTGCCTCAAAAATTGTTCGATGTGCTCATTTAATATAACATAGACATCCACTTACGAATCGCAATTGGAATGTTGGGCTGATGGCCAAAGTAATTTGGATCTGGTTGCATAATTCGGTACCGCCTATGTAAATTTGACTGCGAATGGATGTAATACTACCACCATCCCTGGGAACCCTTGAAAGACCTCAGAGTACGTCCAAAGTTTGTTCGAGTTTGTAGTGCAGACTCGGTTGAGACAAACTTCTTACTAACGCGGGTCTGACGCCTTACATCTGGCCTCAGAATGGCTAGCGATTAACCTCCCATGGCTTTCCTGCTGTGCAAAGACCACATGGTAACATACGTGAGCATACGAATGGAGATAGCAGCTTTGACGGCGAAAGTATGAACCTTGAAAAGTAATCAGCCACTACCACGCCTATGAAGACCTAGTCATGGTAGACACCAGACTGCTTAAAATACATACCAGGTACATGTATAAGTTTTTCCCCGGTTTACTAAGAGATGGCGTCAGCATAAAGTACGTAGCTAATTAATTTGACTAATACGCCATTCCGATCATCTGATATTTAGCTATAAACACACACAAGTTGAGTCCGCCAAAACTAGGTTGTTTGTTTTATCGAGTTGATCAATCATGTCGAATTCTGTGCTGGAAAAAGAGTATTTGCGGCACGCTCTACTTTTCTTGTCTAACCAAAAGAAGCTGTCGCCTGTCAAAGTCATCGTTTGCTGGTAAAAATATATAGTGGGCAAATATAGTGGTTTCATCAATTCAAAAGTGGTAATTTTTATGTGAAAGACAGTAATATGCGAAGAGGAGGAATCGCGGAGGTATTGAATGGTGACCCAACTCAAACTGCACGAAAACTATCCAAAGCATTAAATCTGTCACAGTAAACAATCAGCAAATGTTTACGAGCAATGGGTAAGTGATAATGTGGTAAATTGTATGGTAAAGTCAATCAATTCGGTAAATGGGTCCCACCCATGTCACTTGTGAAATGCTGCTTCGTGGCCACGAAAGGAAATAATTTTTACATCTAATTATGACGGGTGACAAAAAATGGATTTATTTTGAAAACTCGAAGCGGAAAAAATCGTGAGTTTTGCCTAGCAAAGCCAGAGAAGACCATGAAGACCATGCTTGGTATCTGGTGGGGCTAGAGTCGTATTGTGTACTTTGAACTCTTTAAGCCCGTCAAAACTGGTAATAAATTACGCTCTCTTCGACAAATGGTAAAAAAAGACCGGGCATTAATCGAAAGACCACCGGAATGGGCCAGAAGACATGGCAAAGTCATTTGTTACACGACATATCGCCGTCGCATACAGCAAAGTGAACTCGCTTGGATGGAACATTCTTCTGCATTCTTCTGAACATTCTTGACGCCATCTGGCAATCACCTGTTCCCATTAATGGGGCACGCGCTCGCAAAGCAGCACTTAAGTTTTAAGCAGTTTTTCTGATCTTCATACATTACCTGAAAGATGGGCGAAATTTGTGGAAGCCAATGGCCGAAGTAGCGAAGGGAGCCAAATATTTTGAATAAAGAAAAAATGTTTCTTCTAGAAAATTATGTATTTTTTTACCAAATGGACAAACGAAAAAAATTTGTGCATAAACCTGGTATATGAGTAAGGTACAGAGATTACATATAAACTAGCGATACGTGCAACACTTTGGCACAACAAAAAAAAAGGATACATACAGCAAAAGCATCATACAAACCAGAAGACGCTTAAATAACATGCAGGAGCTAGTTGACCAAGGACCTGCTTTGTCAGGGTTCAGCTCCCATTGACGTTGGCCGATTATCAAATGAAATCAACAATTCTAAAACTCATTTTTGAATTGAGAATTTCTCTGATATAGAGTAAATAACTCGATCAGAACCAGAAAGCGTGGGTGAAAAGAATCAAAAATACCGAAAAACATAAACAAAGACGCACGCATTGGTTTCCTAGAGGTGGAGGAGCTAGACCGTATTGCACGTTTAAGAAGCAGATTGATAAGTATTAAGTAGTAGAAGTATATTTAGAGAAAGAAGTATTGGCCAAGCCTCCCTGTGAACATCACTTGAACCATAATAAATCCCACAAGAAGGATTGCCGGCAGGCGAATCGTGGAAGACTAGAAAAACTGAGTAAAAAAATGCCTGAAATGGACATAATTTTATAGGAAAGGCGATTTCTATAAGAAGTTAACAAAGCTGACAAAAAAGAATCCCAGAGGCCGTTTTTTCGAAAGTTGTAGCTTTCCGGTCTTTCCTAAGGGATAGCAAACTTGGTTTCTACACAACAAGGAAAGAAAACAATAAACTTCAGCGTTTACAGGTAGCGAAAGCAACGAATAGGTAGAGGCTACGCAGACGTGAAATGATGAGAGCTGCCAATCCGGATGACTCCCAAACAGTGATCAAAATAGTACACCCAATGCAACGGTTCGATTTTTTTTAGGTTTGGCTCCTTTTGAAAATTTCAATTAAATGTTTGTAATGTGTTCACGAACACGCTACTAGTTTTTCACTTGAGTCAAATCGTCACGATCCTGAAAAGTTTAAAGCAATTGCGTTTGCAACGTTGCAAACTTCAGAGAACGATCAACGATCCAGTGACCTACTAATAGAATTTGAAGCAAAGAGCAAAAAAAGGCAACACATGTTTATAAGGTTCTGAGCGAGAAACCTACTGCAGGCTACTTCGAGCCGGTGCCAACTATCGAAATAAATAATTTTGCCCAAGATATATATTTAGTCAAAATTTTTCCGCGCAAAAGGTTAAAAATAAAAAATAAATCAGCAACATTTACAATATACTTAAGTGTTAGTTTATTCATTCTTAAAAAAATAGTATTTACAAAATATAAGATTATTTTCAGTATATGAACCTTCTTAGAACTAATCTTACATAAAGATCACACTTTAAACACTTAATTTAACTCTGCGTTAAGTTACTTATAAGAAACTTCACAGGTATGAATCTGAAAATTCGACGCAAAACTGATTTCAAAATATCGCGTGCTGTCTCTTCAATAATTGGTAATATCGCTCGGTTCAATTCACGGACATGCTTCTTAAATTCGTCCTCCGCTTCACGTTCTAAAATTAAATAGAGCATTCGTCAACACAATTCAATTCATTCTGAAGGATGAAAGCTGTTTATACCAATAGACTTGTTGCTTTTAAACAAATCCTTGAAGAACGTTTGAATTCTGCTAATTTTGCCGAACTTAATCTTAACGTCTTGAACAAGGAAAAATTGCTCGTCATCCTGTTTAACTAAATCCGTCAGCATCTTAACTTGAGCATCAGATTTTTCTGGAAATTCCGAAATGTCTCTATTGAAATCAGTGCTAGGTTATTTCAGTAACTTCGATTAATCAATCAAATCAATTTCGAAGCTTTTCTGAGAATTTCGGAAAAACATTCGTTAAACGCCTTACCAAGGTTCATGATATAACTATTTTTGCCACTGACATCGAACTGCAGAATTTTACCATCGATTTCATAATCTGCTAACATTCGTAGCCGTGGAAATTTCATCTCGAATGACATCGTTCCTCGCTTTTCATTATACCTGCAAGGCCAGAAATAATATAAGCAGCCATTTCCTTTTTCAGATGAATCACAAGTTGCGAAGAACTTAAATGCAAGCAATTGAAAAGTTGAAAGTAACGAGTGGCGAGTTGAAGTTGTTGCGAAGTCTCACTTCAAACAAGAAGTTCAAAAGTAAAAAAACCTACAATGTATTTTTCACAACTGTATCCGACATCCCCAGAACGACTCCTTTGGATATGGTGACTTCAGCGTCAATCAGACCTGTTTCGTTCAGAATAACTTGAATCTTATCACTTTCCAGCAAGTCGATCGTGGTAACGTTGATTATACCTGGAATACCTGCAAACAATGTCAGTAGGTAAACATTCATAATTCAATTAAAATGCCATCAATTTCTTTGATAAATTTATGCACTAACCTGTTTTCATTTGCAAAAAGATATTCTGCATGGTTTGCGTCAGGCATAGCGATTCGTTTACCTTACACGGCTCAAGATAATTTGCTGCAATGGAAAATGATAAATTTCAAATGATAGATGATGATTTCAGGTTGCAATCAGCTTCGGGAGATTCTTTTTTTTTATATTTATCTTCTTAGATGAAAATTTATGGAGGTTTCAGTTGCGGTTCTGGGTATTTCCAAATGTTTTGCAATCGAAAACGAAACTTGTTTGCTCGCAAGCCATTTGGTATTTGTTCCTTTCTACGCTTTTTAGAATCTGGATTTGCTTAATGCGACACTAAAGCCTGTTCTAAACATTTTTATTTATATCACTAGACAACAAAGTTTTTGGATAATCTAAAATTCCAAGAATTATCCAAGGCAGGTTGTGAAAGTTGACATTACCAATGCAGGTGACTTATGAACATCATCTCGAATCCTCGTTTTAAGGTAATTTTTCCTTTAAAAGCTTGATGACTTAACTATTAGAATAGTTTTACTTGATATCCTAATAATGATAATGTAGCGAATACATGTCGCACCTTTCTTAGCAACTAAGCACCTATTTATTCGCCTCCACTGTTATTTCCTCAACAGAGTAAATTTTCCTTATGAGAAAGCACTACCATTGCAAATTGTTCGTTGAACAGATTAGTCAGTTAGTATTTGACATCTGAATTTTGTCTAAGTAATCGTGGCATGCATACACAAATTATTATTGCATGCTCAGTATTTTACAACCCTCAAGGATAACCAATAAATCGCTTTTATATTGACGATAGTGTCTGAAAAATTTCACATCTAGAAAACATTGTTTTTTGCTTTTTCCTAGTGTTTATACTGAAATACCTCCTGGAGCAGGCTGGTAGCCTTCACACACGATGATTACCGGTGTCCTGTAAAGAGTGCAGGGTGACTTAGAAAGAATCCCTACTTCGGTACAAACTGTTCCAATTCGCAGGCAATCAGTGCTTTGGTCACTTGTACAAAATACTGAACCAGAGTATCGTCTGGTTCCTTCCGTTCTTTCCAGATTCAAACGCTTTGTTTTATGTTCTAGAACCGACTTCCTGTTTTCCAGTAATTTTCTTTATTACTAAGCGACAGATTGATTAATAAAACAAATCAAACAAGCGAATATTTTGCATGTAACTTATGACTGAAGTGTAATGTCAGTTATGAAATCGATAAACACCAAAATTGTTAAGTTTTGATTTATCTTGTTCAAAATTATCTCGTTATTATAGCTTGATCCTCATTTTTATGGAAAAAGAACAGAATAAAAAAATTGGAAAAAAATCTCAATTTCAAAAAATCTTCGGCAATTCTCCTCTAGAACTTCCCCTCCCGTAATTCATCCCCCGAAATTTCCCCTCCAGAATTTCGAAAAGAAAATACGAAAATTGAATTTCTGCTCTCCGAAATTTCGAATTAAAATTCCCTCTTTTCCGAAACTTTAAAAACGAAATCTGGAAAATACAATTCCGAAAATTTGAAAATTTGAAAATGGAATTCCCCACTTGAAATTTCCACTGCCCGCATTTTCTCTCCGGAATTTCCCTTGCAGGATTTCAAAACCGAAAATTTGAAAAAAACGGAATCTTCCCTTCGTAATTTTCTCTGCTGAATATTTTCGAAATTTTGTTGTCGGGATTTCATGAATGCTCTGTCAAAAATTGAATATCTTCAACGAAATTTTGAAAGTGGAATTTCAAAAATCGAAGTTCAAAATGTTTAAGACAAAATGACAACTTTCGCTGTGGAGTTTCGATAATGCAATACGAAAATAGATTCGCAAAGGTGTAATTTCCCACTGGAATTTTCCTTAATATGTTTCGATAGTATCATACGAAATTTTCGAAAGTATATTTTTCCTCTGGAATTTCTCCTTCAGAAATTTCACGCACGGAATTTCCTCTTCGGCAGTTCCCTCGCCGGAAAGTTTTTAATGGTTCGAAACGTTTAAAGGCTAGAAATGTTGAAAGTTTTCGGGATTCCCCATAAATCCCCCTGTTTTTCCTGTTCAAACTCGGTTTTTTCAAAAATCCTCTCTCCAATAAATGTTTGGAAGAGTGAAAATTAATTGATTTTAGTTAGTCGAATTAAAATCAATAAAAATCAATTAAAAGGCTCCCCTACGAAAACTCTCTCGAAGAAACTACTCCCAGAAGTCCCCTCCCGATAGTACCCCTCCAGTATTTCTCCCGTTGGGACTTCTCCGCCTTTAACTTCCGTTCCCTGAATTACTGATAGATTAATTAGTTAGTGGGTACGAAAAAGCTAATGGGTACGAAAATTGAAAAGATCGAGTTATGAAGGGTTCGAAAGGTTAATGGGTATGAAACTTGAAAAGTTCGAGTTGAGGGGATTGAATTGTTCAATAGCTCAATGGTGAGAGATTAAGTAGATTAAGAAGTGGAACAGCTGGCGAATTTCGAAGTTGCAAGGACTAGCATATGGAACGAATCAAAATTCTGACTTAGCAAACAATGCAAGCAGGCAGGCTCTCTTCCCTCTGCGTCAACCACAAGATGCCTGTCTTCGTCAGAAAAAACGACCCGAAAGTAATATGCGAAACAGTTTCATTGGTCAATTAATTATACATTCACATGCATCCCAGACTTTCACGAGAGAGATCATCCACTCTCTCACAAAGAGAGCTTGTTTGCCTACCATCGGCACTTGAAAAAGTGGCGGTAGACGCCGTCCACGCTCCCTGCGCAGGACAAAAAAATCTAGTTTCTGCATTTACCTTTCAACACAGAAATATCTATGTCAGATAGTAATTGTCATCTCAAATTTGTCAAATCGTGTCTTTCATCTACATCGCGTCTCTTGTTCGCAGTTGATGTGCCATGCGAAGACTCATTTGTTCAGTCCCAGAGAGATAGAGAGAGTCCCTTCCCTCTGCTTGGGTGTGGCTTCGCTCCAGGCCTGTGCATCCATCCACAGATAGATCATGCTACCCTCTGACGCTAGGAGGGGGACTGGCCCTTTTTGAACATGAATTTCCAAATTTGTTGTAGCTTCCTTATTCTAAGATCAAAATGACAGGAGTAAGAGATTTGGCCTGTATTTCTACTGAAAACTTTTAATTTTCGGAAAATGTTTCCCGCGCCAGAACTTAATTATTCCAAATATCCATGACGCTTGAACCTGGGGCTCATTTGACAAAAGGGTCATGTTTGAATTTATTTGTATAGAAGGTTCATGTGCTTTCCACTACAGCGTCTGAAAAACACTCGATCTTATTAGAAACCTGTGCATTTAATTTTTTTAAACATGAAAATAACTCATTCACGACGCTATAAATTGTTTTCTTATACAGCCACATTTTCAACGCAATAAAATGATTTTTTTTGCAGCTCTATCTTGTACAAGTTATTGAAAGCCTTATTACCATTTGTATTTTCTAGCGTTCCCATTCTTCAAATCGATTATCTTTGCAAACTTTCTTATGAATGAATTTCACCAAAGTAGCACGAAGTTGATTGAAACTTTCGAAATTGGATCAGTTTTCTCATGCAATGTATTGGCCAGAAGTCTCGACACCGATCAATCAGCAATCACCAATGTTGTCAAGTCTGTAACCATATGGAGTTGATTGATTCCAAATAGGAGTTAATTGCAGTAGAAAATAAGCATCAAAAAGTAGGTTTATTCCGAACAAGATTCACATCCAAAATCGTACCTTAGTGTAGTATAGATAATCGGTGTTATGTTTTAAAGCGCAACTAATCCTTCGAGTAAAAAAGCAGCGGCGACCACCTTTGAATTGTTTTCAATATTTATATAAAATACCGAACTAATAACATTTGATTGCAGCAGATTATAGTTCTATATGCTTGTAAATATTTCTCGTGGCTACTGCACTGCAATAGCAATAGCAACAATTGCGTTGAAGGAGAAACTTACGAACGAGATATAGTAAAATTAAAATTAATTGCTTGCAGCCATTAAACGATATAAATTGAATAAATTATGAATTTTACATCGAGAATGTATTAAGAAGAGGGTCACGCTTGATTGTATGGTTTGGGTTGATAAACCAGGAAGCTGAAATGTTTTCGGTTGTTATGAAACAATGACTTTGATAAAATCCAACAAAAAACGATAAGCAACAACATTTTGGACCGCGGATTTTTTTTCTTGTTTCAGTAAACTAAACAAACTGATTTGGTACCGGCCTTGAGAACTACGAACTGGATCACTCCATTCTGTGTCCAAATATTGGAGTGATACAAGAAGGTTAATGAATAAGTAGATTCCCTCCTACATTCTTATGCTGATTAGATTACATGGGTTCACTCTACCCAAAAATAATTTTATTTTAAGGAGCACACATCTAATAAATCCATAAAAAAACGAAGAAACTTATTGAAGTCGACTTAACGCTCTTACTCCGCGAGTAGAGATATTTAAACATTTTATTTTGCACTAATTATAAATGAAAAGTTTATTGTCACTGACTAGGAACAAGATTTTTTGACGTTCAAGATGATTCTGGAACGAACTTTCTGGATTTGGAGTTTACTTTCTCTGCTATACAATACTTTGGCAGTACTCCTCATGGACCATGTAATCTTCCTACACGCTAACAACAATATCAAACCAATCCATTTATTTTCGCGACTATTACCTCCCACAATTGAAACTTAAAACAATTTTCACTTACGTAGCTCAATTAAGTACTTGGAACTGCCAGGATCCACCACAGAAAGGAGTACCGTGAAAATGGCGATTAACACGAACATTATTATTGGAACTCTTTCAATCCACGTCCACTGAACTGATCAAATCCGATTCTACTCCCAAGTACATGCACTGCAGATAGAAAATTAACGTGTACCACCGCGGGACCAATGTGGGACTATGTTGAACCCGTTCAACGCGAACACTACCTTTAACACTGCTAATGACTTCATCGTCCAGTTCTGAAATAATATTGTTCGCAGTTGGCCGAAGAATTTTTTTGTCTTTTATCAATTTATTAAGTTTCCCAACACAGTCGCGTTTCACACGGTCTTGCAAGTTTGCCAAGCTGATGAGAATACGCCGGCGAAGAAAGACATGTTTGATTTTCATCATAATCGACGACGAAGTGAGCACAAAGCCATGAAAAGATCCCCAACCATGTTCAGGTGATTCGTCAACTTATTCACCTGCGTTCTGGTCCATCAAATGATCCGAGTAACAATATGTATCATCCGCACCTGATTGCCTTGAATTCGCGGCTGACTCAACTAAAATGCAAATACTCATCAAACCAAATAGAATTGATGAACTTCTGATGTTTGTCCACAAGGAGGCTCTTGATGGGGATTGTTGTGCGATTTACATTTTAGTGGCCATAAGACGCGCCGGTGTGTGCAATCAATTGCGCAAGTCAAAAGGTCAAAATAGTACGAAAGTATTTTGTTTACTTGACCACCAAGTTACTGACACTGAGAGGAAAAAACCCGAAATACTTATGGCTTTGGATTAGAAATGTGCCTGCTGCCTGATTATATTAGAAGAGTGCACGATTCCTTCGAGTGGACAATTTTAATTGCAGTCAGTCTGCAATAAACATAACACTCGGCTGGTACTACATGGCCTCCATGAAGTCTCAAATTGTTTGGTAGTTCTCAGTAAAAATAAATGAAGATCTACGTTTGCTAAAGATCATTGGAAAGTCTTTGATTTCTTTGTACTAGGATAGAAAAAAGTCAGGTTGACCAAACCAAACAATAGGTGTCAACGCATGGCCACAGCTGACCTCAAAGAGAGGGAAGCAGAATAGCTATTAAAGAAGGCAAAATTAGAATAGAGTGGATTATTTGTCGGATACGGCGAAGAGCGATTCTTTTCCGGGTTTTCAAGTGCCTTGGGTACAGGTATACCGCTAAAACACCGCATTACCGCACATTTGCGGCAGTACAGGGCATAAAAAGAAGGAGCGCATAGTAGAGGCATACTGTGTTCTTTGCCAGAAGTATGACCCGAGACCAGATGATTTGAAACACATCCCAGGTACAGGGAAGTGTCGGGTTTTTCACGAGACCCTAACCACGGTCCATTAAGTTACGAGAAACAGGCAAGCCGGCTTGCTGCTGCTGAGCGAGCAACATTACTCCAGAAGCTCACCAACATACTTTCCCGACGAATCGGGTACAGTTGCCATCTCGGTCACCTCCAAGTGCAGGAACGGTGCAAGGAGATGGTTTCATTTATTTGACGCTGTTTCGAATGCAGAGGGCCATATGCCCGTCGAAGATAACGTAGGAGGAATCTAATACGGTATACCTCAAACAGATACTCGGTACAAACGGATCCTGGACATGGCAGCCAGAACTGGGCTTATTAAATACAGGCCACATACCTACTTCCCATCGATGAAGCTGCGTTGGAACTGTACCTGATGTGACATTCGCTTCGGAGTGCCTAGTACAAAGGGACATAAATTTTAACGTACTATAGGATTACACGGCCAGCAATCACCAGTACATAGCACTGCAGATCCATGACTGGTCTTCCTGAAGACTACGTGCTCAGTCCTCTGCGCTCCGATGGAATAGTGAAGAATTTCCAAAAAACATAGGGAGTGTCAGAAACAACGACGAAAGGCAAACACGGATTTGGAAAAAGGTATTTACCCGTTCAGCAGCTTACAAATCAGCTTAAAAAATGTCTCCGCAAGCTAATCAACAGCAGCAAGGCCAGCTATTAGCAAAACCTGGTGGACGACGTGAACAGGAATCAATGGGCCTGCGCTATAAAATAGTGATGCGGAAGTTTGGTGCCCAAAAATTGCCTCACACCTATGAGGAAGAAATGATGGACGATATCGTGCGGGTTTTTCCTATCCACCCTACCATCGTTGAGATCGTGTACGATGAAATGCCAACGGTAATTCCACTTTTCAAGAAGGTCGAATTGGAGCAAGCAGTCTTATTTATGATCGGATGGGATTCCAGCTGAGGTGCTACAAATGGTCTTTCACTTATGCCCACCATCACCATCTGCCACATCTATCACACATTCTTCTCATGCAATAGATGAAGTAAACAGCGCAGTGACCGTTTCAGAGAAATCGGAGAGCTCTGTCCGACAACCTTGGTCGGAAAAATGCTGAAAACGGTTGATAAATGGAATCGCGTGGCACAAAATGCTCGGGCAGTGCTGACACTGAAAATAGCTATACTGGAGCGTTTGGTGCCGTCGGGGATGCAGGGATGTTTTTTCCAGCACTTCCTTCATCTCTCTTCTATTCCGCTGGAGAAGAGATTTCCATAATCTGAAGGCACCTTTAGGCGTAGGAACACTAGGCCTAGCCCGAAGAAATGTATCAAACGGTTTCAGGCTATGTTCTCAGTCCCACAGTCAGAGTGTAAACAAATTTCAACTCCCCTTTCAACTGCAAAACATAGTACAACAATTCATGCGTCATTTTAATTTTGTGATTCTATTTTTTTTTTTTTCGAAAACGACTTTCAACAGTAATCGTTCGGTCCTCTTCAGTGACGAAGTCGCTTCTTCAGCGACTTCAGTGGCGATCGATTTGGAAAATAAAAAAATCATAAAATTAGAGGAAGCATTTTATTTTATTGTTCAGACTGAATATTCTTTGTTATGAAAACTATTACAAATAACATCGTGCTTGGAAGTGATATGTTTTGCAAGATATGTGAAAGACATAGTGTGTATAACGAAAAAAAAAAAAACGAATAAAAAACTATGGAATACCTTAAAGAAGAACATACAAATCTAAATTTAATGTGGAGACACGAAAGGAAGGCGGAAAAGATTACCTTAACATAACAATAAAGAATAACAAAAGTATGAGATGTATAGAAAATCTTTATTATACTAATCTTTATTCAAATGTAATATTTCAAAAAAGTAGTGGAGTCTTGATTAGAAGAAAAATAGAAACCCTACAGCTACAGACACGATAATATATAACTCGTCTATCCACCTGCAACAGTTTAAAAACGCAGCAATAAGGCAACTGATAAGAAGACTCGACTGACCACATCTAACAGATGAAGTATAATGAAGTATAATACACACAATAGCAAAAAAACAATGAATACAAAAAAGACCTGGTGGACAAGATAAGAAGAAGCTTTAAATGCATAGAAAAGAAGAACAAAACGACATGAAAGCATGCGCAAATATTAACAATCACCGGGAAATCAAAGTACAGACATGCGAAACTATTCAAAAATACAACATTGTGGCATCAAAACAAAGGAGCAGTTTAGGTAAAATATTACGCACAAACAAAGATGACCCACTGGACAAACAGGGTTTACAAAAAATAACTGATGCATGCAAATATAGTTACATTGGTCAAACAGGACATAAAATTAGGACAAGCATTTTTAAGAACATAAGGGACTCCTTAAAGAGATATCGAAGCTAGACACTGATAAATGTCATATCTGCACAAAGTGATTCCGGCTGAAGCAACTCTAAACTGGGAGCAGGTCAATATCCTGCCCGTAGATAGCGGCCGTGCCAGATCGGTCAGTTTCGAGTTCCACGAGGAAGCCACGTATTTTGGTCAATCGCACCGTACTTATGGTGGCTCCTGTTTTTTTGGGCTCCACTTTTTCAATAACTTCTTTGTGCACATCGATGTGATTCTTCCCGTTTGGCGGCTTAATCAATAGAGTATCTCTACGCTGCTTGCGCCTGGTGACCATGATGACCATGATCAATGTAAGATGTTCTAATGAAAACACCTTCATTCGCGCTGAAGAGAATGTTATTCTAAATCGAAAAACTATATAGAATAATAAATAGAAGTACCCTTTTATTGTTTAGTAAATAAGTTTTTCAATGCCTTTTTGTATTGATCAACTGAATATTCTTGAGTTGCTACAGCTTGACGATCTTCGAAAGATCTCAATGATACTAATGTGGGCGGGTGTGGGGTGATTGTGAAATTCTGATGAATGATTGTCTAAATTGTATCATTGAAAATTCACTACTTTCAAGGTTTAAGCTTGAAAGAATTTACTTCGAAATTTAAAAAAACGGCAGACGAACTAAATTTGTAGTCTTATTATTTATTGGGCTTTAGAAAGATGCCTCGTCGTTTCTTGTCTATCTTTTCGTTTCGTTCGCAAAGGTGTTTCGGCGTTATGACATCCTTGTTGTGTGTGTTGCATTCATATAATTACTATACATGGTTAATGTTCTGAAATTTTTAGCATTCAAAATTAATATGATATACTAAGACTAGAACCACTTTTAACCCTTAGCTGGTATCGTGGGGTCCAAATGGACCCCACTGCAAATATTTACCGTTGCAGTATCGCTAGCTTTTCACTTACGAACACGCACATCGATATAATCTCATTATGTCACGTGTTGTAGTGGGTGCCGCACGTTTATTGCTTTATCTTAATTAGAAATGAAGGTATGAACTAGTTTGGGGCCCAAATGGAGCCTCGATACCAAGTATGTGTTCTTTGTTTAGGGTTTAGAAACATTTTTTTTTCAGTTTTTCAGTATTTTGAAGCAAAAATGGCGCGATTTCTAAGTGACGATGAGATACGCAAACTTCTGGAAGATGAATCAAATGTTGAAACCGATTGTGAGCATCTGCCATGTGAAGTGTGTGACGATGAAATAATTAGTGACAGAGAAGATGCGGAGATTGTTAGTTGCTCGGATGACAGTGTAATTGTGCATGAGAGTGACTCCTCCGACACAAGTAGCTCTGATGAAGAGGAAGATAACACCGCAAACTCCTTAGAGGTAAGAATCGATACAAATGGTCGAAAACACCTCCCAGTATTTCACGCACACGATTTTCTAATATTATAACTCATCTTCCCTGATTGATTGGAGAAGCTCGTGATAAAATAAACATGTCACCACTTGATTCATGGCAGTTATTGATAACAGATGAAATAAATGATATAATATGCAAGCACACTAACGAGAAAATTACAGTTTTCTGAAACGTGCACCAGCCAAGGAGCACATACGAATCATGTGAATGTATCGGAAATTAAGTCTTTTTTAGGCAAAAATGTAGCGGATATATATGTAAAAGTCATTCAGTAAAGACTGTAATGTGTACCAAATGCCAAACATAAGTAGTCGGTGAGCTTTTCAAAGCAAATGGTTTTCTCACTAATATTTTTAAGTTATATAATGCCTGTTATTTTTTTCATGTATTATTGATCTCAGAAGAAGTTCCTGTTTTTGTTAAGTTTAGAGTACGATAAAGCATAAAAAAGAATTTGTTTACGTTATTTTATATATTTTCATTTTTTTTTAATTTTTTAAGTAGAGACTGAAAATAGTTACCTTAAGTCAAAGACTGTATCTTTATAAGTGATAAGATTTATCAAAGAATTAATACAAGTTGATTTTTATAATTGAAAAAGTGTGTTCTTTGAATATATAGAAACTCTCACCTTCATTAATTTATAGAGCACGTTTTATTTAATTTTTTTCTATTAGGGTCCACTTGCACCCTCGATACCAAGAATGTAATTTAAAATATCAATACCAGCTAAGGGTCAATAGTTATCCAATGACTGAATGGGAACATAATTTTTTTTTTGCGCTACAAACTACAAATTTTATCCAATATTTCATAATATTGGATAGAATATAACCGCAACCAGTTTGATACTACAACGCAAACTACTAGTAAACAGCCACGTTTGATCCGAACGACTTGAATCTTCGTAAGAGTAGAGAACAAGGTTGAAGAATGAAGTCCAAAAAGGGTATAACACCAATTTCACGTAGATACGATATTTATATCCATGATTTTATAAATTATTCCAGTCTTAAATAATATGAGACACACCGTGAATTTGTTTTTACATTGCTAATAACAACAAATAACTGATAACCAAAAATAGTTACTTTAAAAGTTACCTAAATTGTTACTAAGGGAAGGAAAATTCCGTGGAATACTGTTGATAATAAATTATAAAATGATTTATGCAACACAATGATATTCGATGCCGAGATCGACTTACTACATAACCACTTAAACGACATCTAATATTGCGTCATTTGGCAAAAGTCCTTTGTTTAATTTTAAACTTGATTATATAATTCATAATTATGCATCTATTAGATTGGTATTCACATATATTTGAAAGATCGATCCTGCATAATAGCATCCTATGCAACACTTTTTCAATTCAATCTTGTTTCTATTATTTTGGTAATCAACCGTTGCAAGAAGTAAAAATCGCAGAATTTCCCGATATACAATGTATTTATGCATGAAATTAATTTAAGGATTAACCGAAGAGCAAGCGTGTAATAATACGCACGTATCACATGGCATGCGTGTGTCGAAGTTAAAATAGTACCTTAAATAGAATCATGGTTCTAAAGACAAGGCCAATCATTCGATTTTGAACTTTGGAGTTACGTTTTTGTTTCTTTTCCAATCCATTTTGTACTATAACGAATAAAGATAGATTCAATAATTCGAGTTATGCATCTTAGTCGATATTACCATCTAATTGTTTGATTATAATAAAACAATTGATTGATTATAATAACACTCTCTACCTGCATACCAATTCAATGGTTTATTCGCTAAATATATAAAATGGGAACTAGGGTTATTTTCATTAGATTTCTTGTTTATTTATTATTATAAATCAATAGTTTAACTGAAACCTGTGTCTAAGCGCGGCCTTATTCAAACCCAAATATCAAGTCGAAACAATGAGCGAATGAGACCGCTTACCCGTATAACAACAGAATCGCTTTTTTCTTCAAAACGAAGAATTGGACTTTTCAACGAATTTTATAACAATATATAATTTATAATAAATTACGAAAGATTACGAAAAGCAGATCAAATCAAGGGAATAAATAAAATCGCTCAAATCAATTTTCCCGTAACTAAAGTCTTGTGGAATTTATAAATTCTATTTGCGGAATTTATTCTGTTCGATATTTGCAGAATTCTGGATGAAAAGTTGAGTTCAAAAGTCTAGAACTCTTAATCGTTGTTCTGCAACAAATCAAATACCACGTAGAGATAATATTAACAAGCTGAAGCTGTTATTTAACCATCGATTCCAATTGCGGCCTAAATTGTAATATTTCAAATTCCCCATTAATATTTTGAAATTTACTTTTCCATACCTGAAACCAGTTTAATTTGAATCAAAAGCACTTCAGTGTTGTTCAACTTGCTTAACTTTGTTGATATTCTTGTTATATGAATATTAATTTAGTCTCACGAGAAGTGTGAGCTTATGTCAGACAATGAAATGAGTTAACTCATTTTTTTATGTGTGTTTGAAATATATTATGAGCTTCTAGAAGGTAGTCACGAAATGACAGCCAAGACTGTACAACAAATATTTAAATAAAGTATAATAGATGGCTGACTTATAAAATTTGAAAAAACAAAACGCTGGAACTTCACTCTTGCTGTTTTCGTAGGTATGATGAAATAACTTTGAAATCATCTTCTGTTTAAATTATTTTTTTTTTTTTAACTGAAACGACAAGTTGAATTGAACATTTTTTTTCTTTTATTTTATTTTCATTCATATTCATTATTATTATTTTCATTATATTTACATATCAATCATCAGTAATAATCATTTTAATAACTTAAATTATTTTATTTTACATTAATATATCATCATCATCATTATCATTATCATTATCATCATCATCATCATCACTCATTACGATTAATTATATAGCGCCCTACACAAACTCAAAGAAACTTACTCTTAACTTTTCATAGTAATATTTTATCGTTATTCTCGATCTTATCTGCTTAAAAAAAGCCGTTGTCTATATCCCTATTTCAGTACATGTTCTTCTCCATATACATGTGTGTAATGTGTAAATTACAATACAAAGCATTTCTATTTAAACACAAAGTACAAAAGTATAGAAATATAATAATACGATCTATGTTATGCTAGTGTTTATAATTTGTTTGCCTATTAAAATTGATATTATACCTTTTTTCCTTTGTAGATATATAATATATTATAATATATTAATATATAATATATTATGATCTATTAATATATAACATATTAGCGTGATCTTTGAAATATCATTTGAATTTAAATGTGCATTGATAATTTAAATACAAAAGAATTGAGTTTGCTTAGATTTAACCACATTAATTACGTTATTTTACATAATAATTCCGTGAATTATGCAAAATGCGACTTATTTTTGCTTGTTAAATTTGTCTGAATAACATTTTTTTATCTCTTTATTGTATGTATATATTTGAAATACATAATAATAGTCGGAAAATGTTGAAATCTAAGAGCTTTCGTGGTATGTGAATAATGTATTGAATGATGATAGCAGCAACTATAGTAGAAACATTTCAGTACGAACATGCATTGCATTATGTTTGGATTTTGTTTCACTTTTATATTAAAACATCTTAAATTTAGTTAAGTTGTCAAGCGCTTTTTTTATTTGTATTTTAAAAGTTTGCATATAAAATGTATTTTTCAAGCGCTAGTATCAGATTTCCTTTTATAGTTGGATTTAAATATTTCATGCTTTAAAGGTATTTCTGTTTCTATACTTTCCTTTTTATTTATCTATTGAATAAATTGATTCTTTATACAATCGTGATGAATTGATTTTTTTTTTAAGTTTTAATCTGCAGCAATATGAAATGTAGATTTTTTTATGTTTGTATTTAATTAGAAAATATAGTGGGATAATAACAATTATTCATTTTCTTAATTGTTACTGAACATTACACTTATTTAAACAAGAGGATTGGTGATTACTTTGTGAAATTCTTAATGCGAAAAAGAAGCGAAAAGAGGAATATTGTGAACGTTAAAGAGAATGAATGTCTATATAATAAATGAAAACACCCCTTTTTAATTTTATGTTGCTATATTATTGTTACCTAAAGAAATTAATTTTCAATTATGATTTTTTCAGTTATTTTTAGTGTAACGCGAAAGATCATAATCGGGAATCGATTTCGTAAGGTATCAATAATATCGCAATAATAAAATTTAAAAAAAATGCGTTTCCTTCACTATTCAACAAAAATATTGAACAGATGTGCAAGCAATTATTAATATGCTTTAAAATTGATTGAAAGAATTGAATTGAATTAAAAGAATCAGCAACCAGACAAAAACCCATCACTAGTTTGAATCAATACGTGATAATACGCAAATTAGCAAACATTTCTCGTATTAATATAACCAGAGAAAAACTTTGTAAACCGAATTTTCTCCTTATAGCGAAGAGATCGTTGAAAATGCAAAAAAAAATCATTCAGTCCAATGAAAAAAAGGAAATATTCAACAGGTGCCCTTACAGTGGAAAGAATGAAATATATAATTTGTTACTGTTCCCTGAACGAAATATGCAATAAACAATTCACCCATGTTCGGGCGTTATAAAATTATGGATGTATAGGGAAAAGGCCGTGACAAAGACCGAAGCTTTACGTTTAAGAGGAATATACGTGGAAAATTAGGATATGGACACAATATGGCTTACATTTTAATAAAGACTGCGTGGAGATTAGGTTGTTGCTACAACGATACCTTTAACGGAAATATAATCGGGAAACGTTTCAAATAGCCTTTGAATTGTACTAAAATTAATCCTGAAATGATCCTGGAAAGATTAAGCACAATATTAAGATCAAAACCAAATTCTACCTTCATATTTCCTTAATGGATGAGCAATTCAATGGTATTTCACGTCTCGCAGTAAGGGCGTGTCAGTTGCAGGTATTGGATTATAGAAAAACCTCCTGTCGATGTAAAGATGCAAGGTCCACCGTCCTCTCGGTGATAGGGTTCATTCAATGACACTAATTTTGTGCCCAAAAATAATGATTATAAGACTGTATCATAATGATGCATGCAAATGAAGCTTGTGCGAATAAAACTTTGTTTGACTCGGTTTATTTGTGAAATCAGTAAATTTAAAGTTGTATTTATAGTGCAAAAAATTCTTATAACATTCTCAATCGATATGAATTAACAGACAACCATGTGCAAATTTGGTGTCATATGCAGACCATTCTAATCACGACCAAAACTGAACCTACACATTAGTTACTAGAGCAAAAACTTCTAGTTTTAAATGAGTTTTAAATGAGATCAAACCAAATCAATGTAAATGAAATGCATAAAATGACAAGCAAGAGTGGGCAAACATCAAGTTCTGATACCATCATTTCTTTTATTCACAATCGTCGAATAACCTCAACAAAGTCAATTCGCATTCGATTTTGAGATTTATTCCTGAGGGAATTATTAACATTCATCTAGTTAGGTACGCTATCTAATTAGACACAGATATCGCACAGCAAGCGTCGAGCATAAAAACGAGCAACACCTCCATACATATTTTCTTATTTTATATATTTTCTTTGTAGGTTTTATCCTACAAAGGATAAATTACGCGAAATGTTCTTGGACTACCAGTCAGAATCTACTTCATATTATTCATATTAATATATTCATTTCATTCCTCAATGATTTGTAATTCAGCCATAAATTTTCAATACTGACAGGAAATTGTCAAGAAAATAAGATATTAACAAAATGTTGTAGGTGAATACAGGCTTTATACAGTGCAGTTGACAAATGGTCTTTACGCAAAATATATCTTATGCCATTAATATACCCAATGAATGTCACTAAATACATTGGACGCTTCTCAGATAAAGAAAAATTGAAAAAAAACATTGACCTATAAGTAGAATCTTTTTCGGTTTAAAAAACCAAGCAAAAACTGCAGATTTATAACTTATTGCTCGCCAAGCGTATTTTAGCCAAGCGAAGTTCAGCCAAGCGAAGTACAGCCAAGTGAATTTCAGCCAATCAAATCTTAGCAAAAAACTTTAGCATAGTCTAGTCTAGGAATTGTCTAGTCTCGAAATAGTCTTGTCGAAGAATAGTCTAGTCTACGAATAGTCTAGTCGAGGTCCTAGTCTAGGAAATGTTGCAGAGCAATCACCATTGCAATCCACGCAAATCATGGCCAATCGGAACAATAACTCAGAAAATTTGCATAAATAATTTAGACCATCTCAACAAACCAGGCGCCAAACAAGTTTATAATTGTGAAGCTATATAGGTATGGGTTCGCAAAGTATGTTTTACTGTTCACTGATCCTTATTTGTTCTGAATGTCGCTTATTAAGCGCATTTCCTTGCACAGAAAACAGAATATGTCTAACTTGTGTTGTGCATACGAAGTAGAAAAGAATGCTTCGCTATGTTGCGTTATTTCTTCGAAAAATAAATTGAAATTGGGTTGATTGATGTTCAAAACGATTTCCCATGATTCTCCGTCTCCTTTGTTTGTTCTAAACACACATTCTTGCAGATTTATATCTTCGTTGTGTTCATCCACATTTTTACTTTTACTTTTGCAATCGTCAGAACAGAAAACTAAAGAGACCGAATTTGCCATAGTCGCAATGCGAAACTACATCAACGTTGCTTACTGCCGAAACGTATTTGTAAACGAATCAAATGAAACAATGAATGGTGGAAAATCGTTTCAAAATCAAATCAATAGCGAAGGATAGTTCATATATAATATTCGAGTAGAGGAAAGCACGTCATAATCTTCCCAAAATAATGCAAAGAAATCAACAAAGCGTCCATTCGCTTTCAATTGAAAATAGAGGTCAAAGTGTTGCTGATGACCATTCCCAATATTAGTTTTACGTAATATTTTCGTTATATTCGCGTATATGTTACTTTGCCAGTTGCCACACAAACCGTTAGAGAATTCTTTCAAATCATTGTTTAATTCAGCCAATTCGCATTATTCACAAATTTCCTGCGTAATTTATGTCACTTACACAAAGCTTTCATTACCTCAAAAACTGTTTCGAAGTGATGCAAGTTGTTTGAATGATTCACTGAGTAGAGGACACGCCCTCGTCGTATCAGGTTCCTGGTGCAAGAGATCTTTAGTCTAGAAATATGTGCTTCTAGTCCACCTTAACGACAAAGCTATTAGTTAATTGCAGTGCCATTGATTACGCCAATTGCTTTTCGGCTTGAAAGGAAATTGGAAAGGAAAATGTGAAATCAAATGTTTTTGAACAGAAGTATAGCACTAAAGCAAAACAAAACCACTACCATGAACTAGAACGATGAGTTCCGTCCCTGTATTTTTCAGAACATATTTTTTTTGTATTCAATCGTTTTCCGCGAGAGCGCTCGTCAGGATGTTAAGTTTTCACAACTTTCTTTCACCTGCTGTTATAACCGGTGTGGCAATACTTTTTCTTAGATATGCTCGGTAAGGTAAATTCCAGTCACTCTATGAAAGGACTAATGACACACAATCAAAAAAAGAGCCATATTGCTGGCAAAATGACTACCGAGCAATCAGAACTTCAAAGTGTGTCAGCTTTATCAGTTTATTTTAAGAATAAGTCTAGGAGCCATGAATGAATCGAATCAATTTTATAGTTGAATTTTAAGAAAGATTTTCACGAAGGCTTTGTTACAAAATCTGAGGCAGTCGTGATTTTAATCAAATGAACTCCTAATAGAAGAGTGCATATCAGATTACAGTTTGTTAGTTATCCGACAATCAAATTACAAATCATCATGGGCACCAGTTGAACCCAGAAACGGATGCATAGTGGTGCTCTCACCAGTACACCATCCACATACTACTTCACTTCAGTCAGTTCAAACACGAAAGCTTTATTGAGGCTAAGCGCAATTACTTATCACGAATGGAACGAGTGTAAAATACAAGCGCAGAATTTAGGTAGCTACTTGGGAAGAGATAGGGGAAGCAACAAGTAGCGAGCAAAGTGCTCGCTAATATGTTCGTCTTTCAAGTCTAAGTTCACTGTCTAGCGACCAAAGTTGTTTCTTTCGTTCATATTCGACATCAGCCAATTCCTCGCCAGCATCTTCTTGTGAAATAGAAATCATATTATCATCACTTTCCACGTTATCAATGCCTGCGTCATTATTATTTCCATCATCAATACTATCATAAAAATTATTCGATGGTTCATCTTCGCAGTCAATCTCAGAATCATCACCATCATCCTTCTCTAGATACACAACCTTATTTACGTGAAAACTAGCTTTGTTCTCATCAACCTGCTGGTAATACATCATAGGCTCATTATCCTCACTATTATTTGATATAGTTCTAGCCAAAACCAAATCTCTCTTCAATGTAACATTTCTACGAGGCTGATCACCACCGTTGGTGCATGACCTATTGGCATTGATTTGTTCCCATGTCTTAATAATATTCTCAGCTACATTGCCAACTAATTTACATTGGGTCATACTACAAGTGCTACTGCTACTACTGACTTTACCATTTTGGCTACTAATACCACTACTACAACCTTTTAAGTTCGAATTCGATTCAGACTCATTGCGACTATCATCTAAATTATTTGCATTAAGATCAAGGCACGCCGCAGCCGCACGTATTCGCATTTTTACACCCTCAACCAATTGTTCATAACGTTCATTGATCGTCGTGCTACTACTACTGGCATAATCACTCTCAGGATCCATCTTATCGTCACCATCATCATTATCATCCCGATTGACACGCAACAATTGTGGATGCTTGTAGGCCAATTCCAAATCTTGAGAGTATTCAAACGGTTGGTATGATGGTTTCAAAATTGCAGGCGGTGAACAATTTTTAGCCATAAATTCGCGTATTAGATCACGGGCAGTATAGTTACTATTACGATTCGAATTAATATTAATATGGGTCGGAGTACCGCCAAAGGAACTGCGCATTGGTGATGAAGGAGTTGATGAGGATGTTGTTGATGTTGTCACTCTTGTTGAGACTGTTGGTGTGCTTGGTGTTGAAGAAATGGTAGAAGTGGTTGAGGAGGAAGTAGTAGAATAGGACGGACCATAACAGGATGATGATCTGCTCAGTCTGTTTATTTCTTGTAAATCGTAGCTCATCACTTTTCGTAGTATCTGTAAGGAATATGTAGAAAATACAGAATTTTGGTGTTGTCTGTTTGGTAAAGAACAGAATTCGTTTTTTACAGTTTAATTAGACATTTAGCAATTCCAGATGACTTGAAACCAATTAGTTGTATTTACATTGTATTGCTTTTCGTAAACGAAAAGTATTTTAATGTTTAATTTTGGCATGCTGTTATAAATCGCTCAAAAATTAGAATAGGAAATTCATTCTGTTTACAATATAAGAAATGTGTTAGCCAGCCTGCATTTCAAATGAAAACAACTGATAAAATAAGCACCGCATACCATTTCAATTTTGATGTTCTTGATGTAAGCTCTTAACACCCTTATCATTATAAAATCAACCAAAAGCTTAAAGTATAGCATATATAAAACTTAGTAGAAAACGATGAGTGGTTATCTAATTCATCATTGCATCAAATGAATTCATTTCTTCGTTTTCTGAGGTTGAAAAAATTTGGACAGGATTCCATATGTATATCCCTTGAATATATAACTCACGAAATGTTCCAACTGATTTGTTTCTGCGTTGCGTCAACATAAAACCCTCGCGTTATGGAAGGAGAATAGAGTGCTGACCCGATCCCTTTAAATAGGCATTTGTTTTAAATTTGTTATAGAAAATAATTTATGAATAATTCCAATCGTTGTTGTCACAGTTTTCCTAGTTTCAGTAGTATAGTATACACTCCTTTTCCGAAAATATAAATATTTGCGGAATTCATCAATATTTAACAACTTTTTCTCGTCGAGGCAACTAATCATAAGTCTTAGTTACGAGTCATTTTTAGTTCTAGCGGTTTATACAAGAAAAATGACAAAACAAGGATTCAATATTACGAAAACTCACTGTTCAAAGCGTGTCAATGTCGAATATATTTCAACAGTTTCTCAAAACTTTTGAGACATGGTTTGTATGTACGCAAACCTCGTCTTTCGTCTCGTCAAGACCACTTTGTACCCTGGAAAATTCGGTTCGATGGTTAAATCAATCGAAAATTCGAAAAAAAACTAATTCTGGTTATTTCATAACATGCTATGGGTGGAAAATTTGCTTTGGATATCATTAAATAGGATTGGGTTTTGACTGGTTTTTAAAAACGGATAGGAAAAAAGCATGGGGTTGGTAGGAGTGGCGGCAATGTATTAGTACAAGTGACTGAGAATTCTCAATCGGACAAACTCATTTTCTTATACTCAGCTCAGCTGAACTGGAACTTTTCTATACCAATCAATACATTGTCGATTCAACTTTCACTGGAACCATAGCCAAAAACGATTCAGGTGGATCGAAACATAACATGGTGTATATCTATTCCGGGACGAATTTTCAGATAAATTGAGTTCTAACCAAAGATGGAAACAACAGAAACAAATTATTTTAATTATCCAATGGATGGGAAATTTCATGTGACTCTTGATAAAGTCTGGTTGCTTGTCTAGCTACTAAATGGGTATCAAGAAAGGTGAAGTTCAATCGCTGCAAAATTACTATCAAACAACTGTGATCTATTATTAATGTACCGACATAAGATCATAAAGGAATCATCACACCAGTAGTTTTATAGAAGAGCAATCGCTTTGAATCGTGTATAAATGGGATGAAATATATTCAGTCAAATGCAATTTTCGAATTTTGAGACACGAAACTACAAGACAAGATATTAGAAAATCCTTCACATAAATAAATTGTATACTTGCTACAAAAACTCTGAATGTGTTGACGAGGATAACTGCCGATCAAAGTAAACCCTGCTTTTTCATTACTAAGTTTTCGGAACTGTTTATCGTTATTTTCGTCGCTGTTGTTTCATCTATAGAGGCATTCCGCGATATGCAATTTTCGGTCTTTTTCCTTCTCCATGTAACAATGAACCAAACTACTTACTGAAGATGGCATGCTGCTAAACAGGTCTGGAGATGACACAAAAGCGATGGGGCTTTTGGTTGGAAATCGTGTTGAAAACCAACTAATATTTGAATATCTGTCGAAAACATAACGCAACGAAATAAATGCCTCTCTTCTTTTCAACACCTTATCTACGGAACCAGGTAAGGTGGCTTTTGAAATTATTGTTGTTTTCCAGAATAATCCTTCCTTTTCCGATTGACTCTTAAGCGAAATTATGCATTCATTTGATTGTTCAAGATGATAAACATGGATTAGGAATTGCATCTCATTCACATTAGTGGAATTGCGATTTCCCATTGCATGAACTACGAATGGACCGTGGAATATAAGTAATACCGTCAACACGATTTCATGTTTTTCATGCATTGAAAATAAAGTTAACGGCTTTAAACGAAACATCGTCGATTGATAAAAAAAATGCAAAAAGAAAAGTGAATCAGAACTTCGCGCAAGAAATTTTTTGAAGTAGATTTGAAATCAATATTCCGTCATGCGCCTGACGTACTTTCCAACTCGGCAGAGTCCCCAAATTAGTTCGAAACGTTTTAAAGTCAACATCTGAAAGCTCTATGTTACATTCCAGACTAGATGAACGAGGGACGCAATAGTAACATCGAATGATTACCTAGGCTTATCACTATTCTATACTTCATTATGCAAATTTCAACCATCATGTGCATTGGTTTCATTCCCATTATGTCATAACGAGCACTAGAAAATACTGTAACTAAATCAAATAGTTTGCGTCTATGATAAATTAGAGATACTTTTCACTAATGCCTTTCAGTGCATATTCGTATCTAAGTCGAATGGCATTTGTAAAATAGAACAAAAAGTGTAGCATTTAAACTAGAATTAATCGCCTTAAACTGTATACCAATCCGAACTATGCATCTCTACATTACTACCAACTAAATTTTACTACAGTGTATGTGATGTGATAACCATTTCCAATTTACGGTGCTTTATTCATTTATGCGCTTAAATTTATAACAAAATAAGCACTGAATAATTTCGAACGAAATAAAAAGTATGATCAAAATGGATAGAAATTAAAATTCAATTAAAATATAGAGATCAAAACCAATGGCTTGAGGAATATAATAAAAAACTAAAAGAAAAATTTGCTATCGTCCAATTAAAAAGCCAAAACTGAAATACATCGTGTGTCATGATGCAGAGTATTAGAATGCTGAAATAATTAAATAAATGGAATTTTTTTTGTTTTGTTCTAAGATATAAAAAGGTTTTTGGGACTTACGAGAAATGGGAGCAAAGTAGATACACTAGTAGAGTTTTGGTAGTAGTAGCATTGTAGTCTCATTCCATTTTAACGTTTCTTTCGTTCGCCAAATAACATTGCACGAGCGCAAGTAATGGCTTATCCTTTTGTACGTTTATTAGCCTAAACGCTATCGTTTGTCTACTTGTACGAGCGATACACACTTGACATTCTGATGAGCTAAATCGACTACAATAGACAGTTTGTGGCAAGCTTTGCATTCATAATTTGCAAATTCGTCTGAATCTTTGCTGGTAGCTCTTTCTCTTTCTCCTTAACTTTTTTCAAATCCATTTTTTTTGTTTAAATTGTGAATTTCGTCGAATTTAAATTTTGTTTGTTTGGATATTCAATATCACAAAAAGCTAAACATTGCGTTTGTTATGAAACAAAGGACGATATAAACAAAACATACATATAAAGTAAACTATCGTAAATGAACGTGAAACTTTCTTCGGAGAAAGCCTAAAGTTTGTAGATGACAGGATATTGTGATTTATATAAAACAAAATACATATTTATAAGTTACTGATAAATTATAATTATAACATGGAATCAGGTAGGTAATTTTTTAACTTATTATCTTCGTCTTATTGGTATATGTATTTGATTAGTAAAATTAAAGTCAAATTAATCATATCCAACTTTAAATTATATCCAATAGAACGGAATCAACGGATCAAATAAAATTCAAAATAGCCAGACATGAAAGGAAACTATTATATAAATTACAAAAACACAAAAAGACAAAAACGTTATGTTAATCAAACAAATATTATATGCATATTATATTTATATACGTAGTAATTTCAATCACAAAAACAATGTCGGTTTCACTTTTTATCATTCTTACTATTAATATTATTTTAAATTACGATTACGATTAATATCATTTTGTTTCAACACAAAAACACATGTCTTGCTGTTTGTTTTATTTGTTTGCATGTTTGTTGGTTGCTTAGTATTTCTTTTGTTTGTTTTTTTGTATCTGCTGACTTTACTTAGCCTTAAATTGTCTTTTGAAAAAATTACTAATTTTATGAATGGTGTATGTTGACTGAATTAGCTATAAGTAAAAAACGGGGAAGAAAAAAGAGAGAACACAAAGAACATAAATGAAAAGTTTTTATCGTTTGTATCATTTCGGGTTAAATCAAATTTATATGTAAGTATATAATTCGGTATGAAAATATTATTTGCAAATGGTTTTAATCACAAAACACATAAAAATATTATATATTTGTTGGATATTTTATTTGAGTGCAAGGAGAAAAATTTTGAATGCAGAGAGGTTGTTTGCGCTTTGCCGTGAAAATCTTAAGAAGAACATTACGAGCGGAAATAGGCTGATATAAAACTATTTATTCTTGCTCATCATTACTTTACTCATTTAGTATAAAGGAAAAATATGTATTCATTTATATTTTCATTAAATTTATCACTTCAAAAAAAAAATTAAATACTTTCATAAACATTTACTTGTTGAAAATGTGTGTATTGGCATTGTTGTTTGGACAGCACTTGTTAAATTTAACGTTGAAACGCAGTATGCAATATTCAAGTGATTTTCTAATATGTATTTTGTTCCGATTCAAAGAAAATGTGAAAATTAAAATGCGGACAGTACCGAAAGAAAGTGAGTTGCATTTGTCATCTTTATCAGCCCTCGTACACTTCCTTGCATGGATTTATTATTCATATTACTTGTTCCATATATTTCGATCGCATATCTATCATTTTTTTAAGTATTGTTTTTTTTTCAATTGTAATTCGGTGTTTGAATTAATCTTACATTAGGAATTCAATTTCACTAAACACACTTCGATGCTACTCACCTATTATTATTTTGCATATTATTCAGGCAATACTTTATTCTTCTTCTTCTTTCTTTTTTAGAGGATTTCTCCCCGTTCCCCCAAATTTTATTTAAGAAAAATATTTTTACCACTGTCGATTCTAACCAAATTTCAGAGTTGGAGTGAACTGCTCTTCAGTAAATGGTCGTTTTCAAAAAATCAAAGTATTAAGTAGTAAACTGTTAAGCCTGAAGCCTAGAATCCTTTTCTAAATTCTCTAGGATGTACTTGAAAATAGCATTCGATGCAATGCATCAGCTAAATGTACGCCATTGTGGAAGAAAAGCTTTGAAATTTTCAATATAAAGAGTGGTATTGCTTTCAAACATTGATTTCACTTATATTTTAACTTGAGCCATAAAAGTCTTAGTGCCTAATATTCCCAGCAGCACAACCAAATACACGTGATTCTTAACATACAATTATAAAAAAAATCATGCAAATATATCATACAAAATTATGTAAAATTTTGTTTTGGGAACGCCCAATAACTTTCACACGTAATCAATGATATCCTATCGGAAAATTATCAACAAAGAAGATTTCATCTCATATAAGAACTATTTCCATGCAGTTTCTCCCTAAGGTAAACGGAGCGCAATTCAACCTTTCTGCTATAATTGTGTGTCCAAGGACTGGTAGAACCCTTTTTGAAATATTTCAAATAAATGAAAATGTTTTGTGCTTCTCTTAATTTGTTATAAATCTAAAATTCTAATCGAATATCATATAAGTAAAAGCATATTTGCAGCATTTCTAAAATTATATTAAAATTGATTTAATGTAAAACTAAAAGTTATCATCACACAGATTAGTATGAGAGGGAACAATTTTAAATTGTTTGCAGATTTCTTTAGCGTTTGGTTATCGTGATAAAGCACAAGCCGCAAACTGTTTCAGGAGGTAGGAGTTGTAGATTCAGTGTTGTGGAATATTAATTTAGTAAATGGAAAAAGTGCTACGTGTTACCTAGTTCGTTTTTGAAAATTTTCGAACACAGAAAAGAGAATTTTAGCAGGATTTGGATCTTACTTAGGACTATACAGTCGAAAAGGCTAAAATTAAGGCAGATCAGGCGATTGGATGTTATCATAGGTTACACTTTTTTTAGATTTTTTTAAATCCTTTTTTTTTGGGGGGGGGGGGGGTAAATTGATCATTATTTAGATAGCATGACTGTTATTCATACATGGAAATGTTGGGAAGAATTTTTCGCTTTAAAGCTCAAAACTATGCCGAAACGCTAATTTTTTCAAAGCTCTCACTCATAAGCGTAGAAATATGCCCCGGAAAATCTTGCAGCATGCTTCCAATTTCTTCTTTGTATACGATATTAAAAACATCTACTTGCTTCTTTGCTTTTATCAACGAGTAACCACAGAGGAGAAAATCAAACATTCAAAATAATTAAGCTGAAATGAAGACAACAAACAAAACATGAATTGTAAAGGAAATATAATGATAGAAGGCTTGGAAATGAATGCAAATATACTTTTCTATCTTTATGATACTCAACTATTACTATTATAGCGCCGCGACAATTACACTACCGATAAAGCTTTAGTTAATAAAACAAACGTTGAAAGCAACAGATCACATGATACTTGGCTAACTACAGTACATTTATCGCTGAATTCCTTCCGATTTAATAATTTTTATTTATATTTAAATGTGATGATGCGTCGTGATTCCATGTGGCTTACCAAATAGTAACTAAAAGTGTGTGTAACGCTACTTAGAGGATAACCCGATAGATAATTCTTTACACTTAGGTTAAATGTTGAAAACAAAAATTGACACGTACTGGGACTCGGAACTTAGATTAAGGGTAGTGAATGACAAGACCAATTTGATCGCTAGAAAATGTGTAAGTGTATTTGTGTGCAGTGTGAATAGAATAATTTGACAGACTTGTGTATTTATTTCATCCTGTACAATCTGTAACGAGTGAGTTAAGCAAGAACGATATGGATGCGCAACGAAGTTTGATTATCAGATCAATTAAAATTATCTGCCAAGGATCAATGAACGCTCTTTTCAAATCCAACATAAGATTCCGATACATATACATTTATAAAATGCTAGAAAACATTTCTTCACTTCGAAATATTTCAAATAGTTTGCGGTTTAGTTTTATTTACTCATTTCTATTGTTACCAAGTCTTTTATTTTCCGATCAGCAAATTGACTTTAAATTATATTCTTTAAACTTTAAATTCCCGATTGTATTCTATTTAATTTAGAGGCAGTAATGACAAGTGTACATAAGTAAACAATAGGAATCGAGTCGCGAATCAATTTTCGCGTACTATTACATTTTAAGCCAATTTAATAGTGCTGATCGTAAATTTTTTACCTTTCCACTGTCTGCATCACTTTGTTGTTGCAAGTCAACAGCGGTTGCCGTTGCAGTCGCGTTACGTCCAATTGACGCACTACTAACGCGACGCACCGAAACCGCACCCTTATTACGATCACGCAATTGTCCTTGCGTGAAGCTAGAGCTTAAGTCTTTTTTCGAATTGGATTTGTATAAGGTTGTACCCGTTGTTGTTGTTGATGTCGTTGAATTTGTTATCGTACTATTATTGCTACTAGAATTGCTATTTGATTGTGTGCTATAGCCGCCGTTCGTTGAAACATTTGAGGTGTGGACCCTCGAGAGCGAGTCCAAGTGACGGGCTCGTGATGTTAGTGAGTCCCGTTTTGGGCGAGGTAATGGTGAATTACTAATACGCTGCGGGGACGGTGTAGATTTGGATGATATTGGAATGGATGATGTCGAGCTACGACTCGTCGTACTTGTTCCTAATGAAGTATCTTTTCGTAGGCTTTGAGCAGATTCCGGCCTATTCAGGCTCGACGAGTACGATTCACGTTTATTCACTGACGGTGGGCCAGATTTGCCATATAAGCTGCCCGTACTGCGACTTAAGCTTTTATTCGATACCGAACCGGCGGGCGACGAAGGACTTCGCTGCTGTGAAGCAGACATTCGTCCCGTCGGTGGCTTGGGCGCCAAATATCCTTTTGTGCCGGGTAATGGTATTTTACTTGGACGTCGTTTGGGTGTATCTGAGCCCAAACGTGTATCACGTTCAGTTTGATCTTGAGCCGATTCTGTGCTACTACTATGCTGTTGGATTTCTTCCATAGCCAAAGGTGTCATTGCCTTCATACTAGGCGTTGAAATTTGCGTTGGTGTTATGGGTGGCGAATCACCACGCGATGATATGATTAACGTCGACGAGGAACGGTTTGTTTCTGTGCTAAAATCGGATTTTGACGATGCAGTCTTTGCTTCTAGGACACGCAATTGTGCTTTTGTACCCTCCAATTCGATGTCTTTTTCTTCAAGCTAGAATAAAAATAATGCAATTGGTATATTATAAATGAAATGTTTACTCGTCATAAACACTCGTCAAAGCTGGACAATTTAGAGTACCTGAAATTTCATATCATCAATTTCCTCCTTGGACTTTCCTAATTTCTCAATGAGATTTAGCCTGGATTTCATGGCTTGTTCCAGTCTCTGATTTAAAACCTACAAACAGAAAAAGTTTGTTAAGTGTGAAAATTTTAATTGAATAATCGAGAAATTTAATTCTAAGAACATTATTGTCAAGATTTTCGATTTTTTTTCTAAATTAAACATTTAGACGATACAAGCAATGTATCAAAAAACAACTTTAATAACAGGTGGAATATTTATTTTGATTATTTTACCGTCTAACGAGTACAGGCAAAGCGATTTTTCTGAAGAGCAGTGCAACAGAACAACATTAAAATAGAGGAAATATGGGAGGAATATAAATGCCATTCTTGTAATGGAATGGAAATTCGATGGGGCCGCTGCTTGACAATTAAGTTGCCATTACGGACATCACGTATGCTCTAGACCCATCTTTGCAGTTGCGTTTATGCTCCATTTAATTAAACATGTTACATAAGGAGATGCATGGATTCATCGATGTGTTTAGCATAACGAGTTTTTGGATCTTTCCAGTATGCTAACTCAGTTATCGTTGCTTCGATCGAAATGGCTACATCCTCGAGTCTCCTCAACTTTCGGATACATATTTGGATCTTCCACCTATTCGCAGCCCAGTTATTAATTAAATTATTTATACTTTTCATTAAAACCAATGGGATGTCCTTGACAAAAAAGTTGCATAAAAAATGGGTGCACTTTGACAAAAAGTAATCAAGGGCTTGGAATGAAAATGTCAGGAAACCGTTCACCTAACTGTAAAACGTAAAATCCATAAAGACCAAATATATTGAATTAGCTATTAAAGGACATCAAGGTGATGATGAAACGTATAAGAAAATGTGGGCCGCATTTTATCATTTATGTTAAACTGAAGAAAGATCTAACTAAAAATATGTCTTGTTTATGCGAAATGCTGGTGCTCGCTTAATCGAACGAAGGATTTCTTTAGAGGCAAGTTGAGAGTACAGCTGACAGGAAATGTGCCATGGACCGTGCCAAATGAGCTGAACATATTCAGCTAATATTCAAAACAAGCCGACTTATAATGAGGTTGGGACAGCTCGGAGAAAAGCAGCAATGGCTCAGGAGAAACTTTTCAGAGAAGAGGGAGGACCATTGTACGGCGTAAGAATACTGCATTAATTTTTAGTATGGTTTGAAATCATTTTATTATTTAGAAATTTGTACCAAAACAATTGTTTCAGTATGGGTCTATACTATTAATGCTGCTTTAAACCATTGAGTAATAAAAACAAATCACTTAAATGACTTATTCGAACGTAAATGCAATACATTATAATTAGTACATACAAAAACAATAAGTATAACTTGGAAATCTCTTCAATTTGTTAAGTTCAATAGAGGATAAAATAATAATATAGTATTTTTAAATTGTATACGTTTATGTTGTACACTCACATATGTATGTATGCATATGGAACACATGAACGAAAATGGAGTTCACAAGGCAATAAAAAATTGCAGGTGACATAAATCAATGTCACAATGGAAGAACACGCACTATACGATTACAATGTGTGACATGTTTCAAACTCTTTCATGATTTCTTTCGTATAGAAATTAAATTTTTATGTTTGATGCTTGTATACCACACAATCCAGGCTATTTAATCGTTTACCGATCGTTAAAGGACCAACAATTTACGACAGCATAATTGGCTATAGACCAATCGAAGTTTAATGAGAAATGACTTTTACAGGCGCTGCAGATATTTCAATTGTCGTATACAGATAATTGCAAGTATGACTACTAAGATTGATTTCTTACACTTATTCAGACCATGAGAAAAACAAGGTAATTAAAGTCAAGCACAAGACGTATGTGAGAGTCAATGAGGGGCATTGTAAAGTAAAACTATATTTCACTTTATTTGGTCTGTTAATTTATAGTTTGCTATACGGAAATGTGAATCTCTAATCCGTAAAATTAGTTTGTTTCGTAATTAAAATAAGATCAATTTGGTTGAGCAAAACATTTCTATTCTTACGATTCATTGTCAATTGGCGTTTACGATGCAAGTAACGTGGTTTATTAGAGGGAAAAGAAGCAATTTTATGAACATTTTAATTCATTTATGGGTAACTTCTAGCGACGGAATGAAACGATGCATAGATATTACATGAAACGTCGTTGTCTACACATTTTTCAAGCTTCTTTTTGCCTAAATTATGATTGATCTTAAGAAAGAATTTATTTCGGCAATTTTTAACCGAGACCTATTATATGCACAAAATGAAAAGCGAAATGACTTGTATAGTATTCAGACTGATAACATCGTTTGCTAAATAGACATATCAGAAACGTATGTCGAACGCTGAGTATTTAGAATCGAAAATACATTGCTTTCTGATATCTGGCATAGAATGGTATTTATAGGACATTCTGGAGTCTTTCGATTGTATTTTCTTAAGATCTTCTCTGAAATTGCTGTGCAATAAGCTTAAAAGAAATTTTTTCCAACTTTCAATAAGTGTTATTGCTCAATTGATAAACTAATTGTAACAGTTCCCCGAAAGATGAACAAATGTATCAATAATTGTTAATTTGGAATTAAGAGTATTCGCAACTTTTAAATTTAAATGATCCACACGCTCTTAGAATGAATAACGCTGTTTGCTTTTCATTATCCGAGATTCAGAAATATGCAAATTTGAGTATGCTAATGAAGCTATTAGCATACTAACTAGGTTAATTGAAAAGAATCTTTATGAATTTCAGCAATATCAATATTAGATACAACCAATTATAGTACGTGTACTTCCGAAGAAGACACAAAAACGACTTTTTCAAAGATGCTCATCTACAACTTCCAACTTTCTCAATTATCAGCTTCCCATTTTGTATGTTCTCTAAGAATAGGCTGAGTGCTACTAATTCCACTTAGTCGTGCAAAGCGAGAGTTCAGCTGATTCAGCTCTTAAAGGCACCAGTTTTGAGTTCATCAATTATTCAGTCTGAGAACTTATAAAATTACCAACCACCATTGCAATTTGACTTTGTACGAATTTCCACTTTCAACATTTTTTCTTTTCTTTGTGAAATGGAAAGTTTCACTGTTTCCTCTTAGCTTCTGTTCCAAATGCGAATTGTTGTAGGCAAATGAACATGTGCATACAATGTTTAATGGGTAGAAATTATTAACAATACCGATGTGTTCAACATGAACTAATGATAACTAATTAAGATTCATGTTTGTTATGTCTAGGCATCTAAACAAGTACCTTCTTCACATTGCAACCGTTTTTGGGGTGCTTACTCGTAAATGAATATTCATCAAATGATAAAGTTCATTGACGTTAAACGTGTAATTAATCACAAAGTTTATTCATGTTTAATCGATATTTGTTGGGTGCAGTAGTATAGGATTTAATTAATGAAATAATCTAGGACCGTGCCACTCGGTTAAATGAAAACCAGCGGCACATTAAGCTATGCAATGTAGGTTTGGGGAAAGGAAATTTCAAGTGATTTATGATTTAATCTTATTAGAAAAAGGAAAGTTATAGTTCAGTATTAAACATCAAAGTGAAAATTTTCCAATAGTATTAAGTTTTCTGACGGACGTATTCAAGAAATTGTTCGTCTCTTGCTCAACAAACATATAGAACATTGTTTTCGTTGGCTGAATTATTATCAATAGAACTTGGGGCTTTCATCATGGCATATACTAGCTTATGTTAGATGTAGCGATCATAGAAAAACAAACAAACAGAAGAAATGATTTCATTATAAATGTGCCACCAACTCAACTCTGCTCCCATTTTATTCCATTTACGTTATAATATTCGCAAAATTCTTTAACTAGCATTATATGATATTTACGCAAAGGAAAAAAATCATACACAACACTGAAAAACCTGCAAAATAGATTTGGAACAATAATATGCGGCACTAAATCGGGATTCGAATTTGAATTGAATTTATTTCAGTCATTTCATTTATCAATTAATGAACGTGTTAAGAGCGATGACAGTGGATCGGAGGCGATGAGATCCTACACGTTCTTCTGCATCAACTGACAAGTCACACTTCGAAGAAATAAATACCTGCAGCCGCCAACATCGATTTCTGACTGTCAGGACGCCTGCTTTGGAGATTGTTATAGTTATAGTTGTTATAGTCGACTTTTTTTACAAAAATTTGATCGTTAAATTGAAATGCACTGCCTCGTTGACATGTATGATGACAGGCACCCAAAAGAGTAGTCAAATTCAGATTTCCCCGAGGGTGGTGCAAATTTCTTACCAATGTCGATAACCGGCGATGAATCCAAACGAAAGTCGGATTGCCCTAGAAGGTGATTGAACCAAAACCAAAAACTAAACCCAAAAATGTTCGTGAAGTTCGATGGAAGAAAAGGATGTTTAGGATGTTTTTTTATTACGAGTACAGTTCCAGGGCTCCACAGACTTGCTACATTGAATTTCGAAAACATCTAAAGGACTAAAGGACGCGGTTCGTTGTTAAATGCCGCAAGAAGATTGACGACTTTTTTCCATCAAAATATCTCAGTCGTCTGATGCAATTCTGTGTTAATAATTGATTCAGTTGGAAAATTGGAAGTTTAAATTTTTGTGGCTTGTATGTTTAGTCAGTGCTCAACTATCTTTAGGATGTGCTCGAGCCAAAGTTGAGCATTATTAGTGTGGTTACGCTTGGTGTCGCACGATATAGCCATTTGAAGTGTTGTATTTGTAATTTACAGGAATATTATTTATTGAAAACGTTAAAAACTGAGCATTTAGAGAATCTGAAGCCGCATTATAGCTGGATATCGCAATACGATCGATAACCATTGTATTGTCACGCTTCTCTTCGTAACGTCAATCAATTCAATTGATTTTTTTTAGTTTGACAATCAAAATTAATTGAATTAATTGATATAAAAAATTAGTTCGTTCAATTGGAAAGCTCCATTCTGCTTTCTGTTGTTATATAAAAACATTCAGTAATGAAAACAGAGGGTACCATATTCTGCTTAGCATTTGCTTCCATGGAATCATCTTCATAAGTATGTTCATGTAGAAGATGTAAGATTCCTGTCTGTACTTATTTCATCACGATGGGCATACTAAGTGTCCGCTACGTTCAGTCTTTCAAGCCTACTCTAAACGTTTCTACAATTGAACAAATTTTTGGGACACATTATGTGTTTTTAAGTCGTAATTTGGGTTTATTATTTACTGGGTTTATATTTTTAATTTTCTTTATATTTTTGTACCAAATCATACAACTAAAACAACAAAAAACGAACTATAAAAATAAATCGAAACATACCTGATTCTGAACGGTTAACGTTAACAAATGCCTCTGCAATTCCAATACATTTGTTTCTAACAATATGGCAGCGACTTTACGTGAATCGGGCATACGCACTTTCACCCGATTGGGTGAACTCACAAGTCCATCCAAACGACCCAAATTATTTAAATCGTTTTTCACCTGTTTGTAATCACTGTGGTGATGGAATGGATAAAATGCAGTTTTACTATTAGGCGTTGTAGCAGTACTGCAACTATTGCTATCTAAATCTGTCGTTGTCACGGGCGATGCTGATAGCTGATGTAGTAGTTGCAAGGGAGTAAAAGCGTTTGCCAAAGCAGGTGGACTATTAGATCTTGCAGGAATACGATTTCCTATTATTTGACTGCCAGTCATTGTTGTAGCAGCATTTCCTAATTGCATCACAGATCCTGAATTTTGTCGATGTTTTGGCGATTCATTGGAACTATTGCCAGGAGAAACAATTATAGATATTTCAGAAATGAACTCGTAACCCTGAATGCAAAACTCACCTTGTCAAAATTTTGTTATTTGGATAGACTTTACTAAGTTCCTGCAATCTTGAATGTAGTTCAAGCTTTTGACTCAATGCTGATTTCAATTGATCCTCCAGTTCTTTTTTAACGGATCGCAACTCTTCAAATTGATCTTGAATTTTTGTTGCCTTGATTCGTTCCGTTAATGTTTCGGCTTCCATTTCAGCTAACTTATCCAATAGACGATCACGTTCTTTACGTAACACTTGTATATCCTCTTTAGTCAAGCGATCGACATGATCGTGAAATGTCTTATGCAGACAAGTACTCGTGCTATTATTTAGATTGCTACTACTGCTACTATTATTACTGCTGCTGTTGTTATTTATATTATTATTAGAATTACTATTACTACTACTGCTACTGCTATTATTATTTAAATTTAGATTATTTGTATTTTTCCTAAATTTATCGCGTTCTAAATTTTGTAAATGTTCAACTTCATCACGAAGCCGATTACTTTTACGATGAATCACATCAAGTAGATTTAGTAGTTCATCATCAGAATCGATTGGTAGACGATTTGATGCAACAGCTCCCTGAAAATAAATGATACATGATTGTTTTGGAAGAAGTTGTAAGCATGTGTATTGTGATCAAATAAGTTTGATGAATGGTGATCCTCACCTGCATAGCACCCGTCGTTGAAGACGCGCTATGCGCTTCTTTAGACGAACTGGTTTCAGTAGAGAAACCAGAATCCTGCACAACACTTCCATTACCTTCGCCACTCTTTGGTTCTTTCTTACCACTATGGGAATTACTACGACTTCGTATTAGAGACGAAGACATTTCAGCAACTTCTTTTTGTCCTAGCTTTCGCTTAACACGTATCCCTGGTTCCCATTCACGTCTGAAACGAATATGGGAATTTATTTACTTTGATATTGCATTTGCCTTGGAAAATTATGTCTAATTTATTTAAATCTAACATAAAATCTACGATAAATGAAATCAAATATCCTGCTAGCTTTGCGTTTGTTATTTATTAGAAGTTCTCAACTTTAAGGCGTTGCTCGGATCACTCTTGAAAATGAAATATACTGTCTTAGAGTGTTATAAAACTGTGTTATTCTGATGACATTTATCCCGATCACGTAAAAAACTCAGATATAATCAAATCTTTATTGAAAGGCAAAATTATTAGCACAATGCCTGTTTTATTATCAGAAGTCGACATTCACGACTTTTTCTATAAACTCTGCTCTACCAAAGTTACGCATTTTATAGTACGAATATGATCCATAGACAAGAATGGCGCAATTTCAACAACTTATTTCGAAAAAAACAACTTTTTTTATTTTGTAATTTAGTTTTCAGCCTATTTTTTTGAAGGTTTTTAAAAGTAAACTCCAAATTACGTTTTGCATGCGACTACATAATTAAGATCAATGCTACCAGATGGACATTTTTAATTAATTTTATTTACATGCACAGTCATTTTATTTGTCAGTGCGTGTATCCAGGATAATCTTCACGAAATTCTAGAAATTGTACCCACAAACAGACTTCAGATCATTGGTGTATTGTAGAAGATTAAGTAAGTTGCAAGGATTTTAACCGACGATTTGGGCTAAAAGAAAGAGTGGGTGGCATATTTGTGTCCAAGATTTTAGCTAGCAAGCAAAAAGGACGGCGAGTTGCAATAAGCCGTACTTTTTACTCTCAAAGCTTGTGACTGATCCAGATTTGCTACCAAAAGCGGTTCCTGTGATGGAGCATAGTTACAACTGAGATGTAAACATGAGTCAGACTAAGGGAAGAAGTCCTTGCTCTACAAGAAGTTAATGGAAATAGTTGGCAAAAGTGGAGATTAACGTCCTGGTATCAAGGTTTATAGGAAGTTACTATAAAAAAGCGCTCATTTTTTTCTGGAGTCAATCAAAATCATTCTAAGTCAATCTTATTCAACCTAAGTCAATCTTGTGAATGTAGATGAAAATATAGGCGAATGTATGTTCATTTTCCGAAATAGAAATATATATATATAGAAATTTCCGAATGTAAATAATGACCCCATACTAAGAAATTACATAAATAAGTGTTAAAATCAACAACGCCTTTTAAAAAATTCTAACATTTGTATCAACGAGTAATTTATACAATTGACAGGCGCAATCCAATTAGTTCTGTGATGAGCTGAGTGCGTAACTCCAGCTCTTGTACTCCAACATTTCTTAGGAAACTTTTTCCACAATTACTCACAAAGAGATGAACACCCTGATGAATTTTTGGCGGTTTATATGCGTTTTAGCATGTAGTACTTAAATTTTTTTAGTCCATGAACTATAATATTTGCTTTACAACACACTAAAGCTGTGTTAAAAGTAAAGGCCAGACAGTTAATTTCTGGTCAAACCGAGTGGTAAAAATAGACACAAAGCGAGGATATTACAAAAATACCATTTGCAAATTAGCCAAATTCTAAGGATGTAGCTGGAAACATTGAATATTTTTAGCTAAGTCACCTAAGTCAGGCTTTGAAAAATTAAAGATACGGTTCGAACATCAATATGTTGAGAAAATAGACAAAATAAAAAAAGGGACTGTATCTGTGCATGAAAAATATCTACACTTACTGATAAAAACGAGGTGAATTCTTCGAGCTCTACGTAGACATAGTAATTTCTATTTGAACACCTCTCTTGTTACTTACTATTATCCTTAAATAATTCCAATCATATAAGACCGCAGGTTAACATCCTCTTAACTAAGCAACTATTACGCATAAAGGGTTGAAAACTTCGTGAGCTAGACAAAAATAACCATACCTTGACGCTAATGATGATCCGGACGCCATACCAGTAAGAGTATTTGTTGTTGACATTGATGCCATCTTATGTTTAAGATCGGGGAATGTTTCAATAACCAAATCACGAAATTCCAATAAGGCACCGACCTCATTCTGTAATTCCTGTAATGATTTGGTTTGATCTGTGACGTGATGATAATGATGATAAGGACCGGGTGGAGCTCTTAACGGCATACACTCCATTCCGGGTCGTGCCCCAATTCCACAAATATCACTCTGAAAAAGAATTGAAAATAGAATGAATTAGTAAAATTATTTATTTAATTGAAAATATTATCTTTGATGACTGAATTGCTTTTGAAAATTAGAACTGAATACATATTCGTTTGAGCTTATTAATACTCTAAATAATTGTAGTATTTATTGAAATCTTATCAACTCACAACTATATATAAAACATGGAAACTCTTTAAAACACGCCTGTATCTTCCACATAGATTTCGATCGTTATTATTAGTATTACTGGTTGACCTGAGATATTAGTTCTAACATAGTCATATTTTCGAAAATATAGTTTATCTAATATGTTTAACACCATCGAAAACCCTATTGAATTTGATTTAACATCGGGTCGATTGTCTACTATACTTAGGGAAGAAAGAAGACAATAAAATAGGGAGAAAGCCAAACAACAGCAAGATGAGGAAAAAGCAGTAGCCATCGCAGAAATAGTAGATAATCCAAGATACCATAGAGAAAGATCCAATGAGAAACCACAATTTTACGCCACAGGATGAAATGCAAAGCCGAGCGATGGGAGCCTTTCAGAAAAGAATCTTTTGTGTTATGCCTTCATGCCTTTTAAGACATCCATTTCGCGTTTATGTCCAACAATTTTTTGCCATAAAAAATGCCAATACGGAATCTATGAGTTCGTGAAATAAGTTGATAGAATCTAGTATTATTGCCCTAGATAATTGAGGGCAGAAACAACCTGAAAGAGCTGAAGAAAGTTGCAAATACGATGAAAAATACCCTTACCAGTAGAAACGACAAAAGGGCAGCTTTTGGTCCCTAGTGCTACATCAGGGGAAAACAGCATAACGACTGATGTCTACAATTACTACAAAACAAGAGGATTTTGAAGTTGAGTTGCTAAATGTCGAATGTTTGAAATTTTTCATAAAGCAGGCGAGTTCGTGCACTTTTTTTCTTATTTGACATTTCTAAATGTCGCCTTAAAATTCCAGGGGAAGTTCAACTCTCACTGTCAATTTCGGAGCAGACCGTGTGAACTGGGGAAGCTTCTCCTGTTTCTTTCGTTATTCTTTATCTTATGTATAGGTATACTCTATTTCAAAGCAAGCTTCTACCTACACATCAGAAAAAAATACAGGATTCCATTGTGGCTACAATGACTTACGATTTCAACAGGTGAAAACTGTCAAGACAATGAATGCGTGAAAAACTGGTGTAAGTATTAGCGCGCGACTGCTACGGCCACTGTTTCTGTTCGCCTCTGTCCGGCCCTTTTGCAACATCAGGGAGGAGGTGAGGTGTGCAGAGGTGTGAAACTAATGCCTACAAATTCCGCTCAGAAAGTCGGACTTAAAGCTGATTTTCATTCGGTGATCTCCAAAGCATAATCAAATAACTGCGAAGAATGCTAAAGACCAAAAATAGCGACCAGATCACACTCAAAAATCTTGAAACCAGTGAAATCAAGCTCAACCGCCAAAAAAATTAGTGCAAAGCGTTGAAATGACCTTAAGGAATCAGAAGAAATGAGAGGCGAAAAAAGCAAAGGAGCCGATATTGCATGGGTTTGGGGCGGTTAGTTTGAAAAAAACATTCAAGGATCTGCTAGAAAAAGCTATGAAAGCATCTAAGTTCTATATAATATATAGAATTAAATTCTAAATTCTATCTCTAGGTCATGGAGATATTGAGTATGTCGCAACATAGAAAGAAGTAGGAGATGCAATTGTGGAATCTTTGGCTTAGAAAAACTGCCCAAGGTGATTTTGATGCCTGCTAATCCGTACGAACAAAAAAAAAACGGATTCGAAAACCCCACTGCGAACGATGCTAAACAGCTTTTGCCAAAAGTAAAAACTTCAATAGCCTTGCAAGACTACTGAATCCTCCGAAAAATGAAATAAATGATTTGCCTTACAGGCACAAGGAACCTGCGTGCCACCCCGTTACAAGACGTAAGGTGGACGCATTCGAGTGGACGAATGCAGCGTACAGCATGCTTCTCAGCAGATCCATGAATGTGAACCTCGACATGAGGCTTGGCAACGTTCCAGGAAGTTATGATCCACTGTCCAAAAAATGTGCTATTTGTAAAGAATATACACATATAGATTTTATTTCATTGATTTTAAAGTTTCACTAGATAGTATAATGAAGTCTAATTAAATGAAGTTTTGTCGGATAAAAAAAGTCATATAATAAATCGATAAATAGCAATCATAAACTATATATTGAATACAAAATGTAAATTCTATCATCTTTTTTCATTAACATATGTCGTTTGTTGTATTAAACATACGGCTAATGACTTTATAGATGAGATCTAGACATTTTTCCAAATAAAAATCCTTACTTTGCAGAAGTCTACTGAAGCTACTGTTTCAAAATTTTCCTGCGTTATTAGAATCTAATCAAAATTCCATTTCAATGTTTTCACATCTGCAATATTACCTTGACTATAAAGCGCATGTTCAAGAAGTTGCGATTTCGCATGCACCACCATCCATATCGTTGTAACTATTGCAATTATTGCAAAAAGTTAATAGGTGTACGATTTGATTCCTTTTGTTAAGGGTCTAGCAAAGCCGTATATTAAGTCAGCATCAAGCTCAGATTTTATTTGTTTCACCGGCATGTTTTTCGTGTAATAGCCAAGCGTAACGAATCATAATGGAAGAACTGGTGATGATTTTGAAATTATGATTTTCATTAAATTTTTAATACGTGTACAAGAGTCGTTGCAAGCTCGTAGCCGTGTGACTAGAGCTTGACGCTAAACAATTCAAAAAATGTTCAAAGAAATTTGTGTTAAACATTTTTCTGCTAATGCCATTTATAAAACGTCTGAGATTCTTCGGTTTCTTTTGAAAATTTTTTTTAATGCAAATAAGTTAAATTTAATGGCGGGCTTGAGGAATTTTAAGGGTAGCAAAATGTTTTTATAGAGATGAAATGGCAACACTACTTAAAGAATGCATCCACAAGAAGCATTCAGTACGTAAGTTAAACTACAATTTAATTGCATCTTAACCGTGGCTGGTTCAACGGTTTATTCTAAGTAGTTTCGCGACCTATTTTTCAATTAGAGTTCGTAAATCGCGATCAATGGTAAATTAGTGGAATCGGGATAATGAACGTTTTAAGATTTTTTAACTTAACGAGAGCCGCTACAGTAATTTGAAATTATATTTCTGATTGGCTTTTAATTTGCGAAAATTCTTGCTCCATTTCCAAAGTGTTTCTTTTAATATGAAAATTGAAATGCAAGAAAATCTTTTCTTGGACATTGTGTTGCTCTAAATTTTACTTAAATAACTCGACACCTTATAAAATCGAATGAAACATTCAATATTAACGCCAATCGATTTCAACATGAATTCTTAGCATAGCCCACATGCCTCGAAATTATTTCGAAATCGCACTGCAAATCTATCAAAGCTTTTACTACAATCAAATATAATAAATATTTATGCAGTACACATAGTCAGCATTCACATTTCAAGTGTTTTCATGCAAGATTTAAACATGCTCGAACGATGTAACTATTTATCGAGAACGAATATGTAATTATCACACTCTAACAGCTCCATACTCAGCACATATTTCATTTGAGTCTAATAGGAACATTTGTCCTAGAACTAAATAATCGTAACAACGAATTAAATAGCAAATTGTGCATACGATCGTAAATTTAATTAAAAATCTACATAGTTATTGAAGTTTGTATTGTGCAGTTTAATGAATGAATGAATCCATTCTACATATGGATATGACGAGAGACATGCATGAAGCCGTTGATTAATTCATGGAATAGTTGTTTTCATTTTAAATGCTTGAATTAGCTTATTAAGCTTCCATCTGTTAGCAAATTAGCTAATAAGGGTACAAATTAGGGCTTAGCACTTTCATGGGAATTGTATTCAATATAACAGCAAATGCATTGGGAGCAATTAAATTTTTAATGGCCATTGAGTGACTAATGGTGTCAAAAAGAAATATAAAAAAATAAACTACTCTTTTAGTTTATTATATGAACTCAAGTTTATTTGTTTGCTTTCGTTTGCTAAAGTGATTTCTATACTTATAAAATGAGGATTGCATAATGAATGTCTCTGGGATTCGGTAAGTACAAGATAACAACTCGACAACTTGCAAGATTTAATTTGTAAAAATACTTGGAATAGCAAAGGAAACAACCAAATGTACTTGGCGAATTGTACACTCACTTTTCTTTTCAATATTTTAAGTTGCATGCAAGTTATTTGATAATCCTCTTGATAGTTTGTTTGCCTCGTTTTCAGAAAATTTAAAGTTGCATTGAAAAAGTTGTGCAACTTTTTTTCGGGCTGCGGCAATCAGTTTAAAATGAGCTGTTGATTTTCCGTCAAAATTAATAGTTCATATTTATTTAAATATATAAAAACAAAACTCTTGAATCAATCATAATATCGACAATTCGTTTCTGAAATTCAATACTTAATTAATTTGCTAAGGCAGTCATATGGATGGCGACCTGTTACTCTGCCTTGGTCTTAAAAATTAATTTTTTTGTGTTTTGAGAAAATAATAATAGTTTCACCTTAACAATAGGTTTAGTCAAATTTAATGTACCTTGAATAGGTGCACCCAAAAGTTCCAAAAGAAAGAAAAATTTATGATTCAGAGTACCAACGTAACGAAAACTAACAGTGGAAATAAAATAATTCTTAACACTTCAAACTCGATTTGAGTTTATATATTTAAGACCAAATTATTTTTTTTGCAGAAAATTCTAAAGCCAATATATATGACAGAGAATGTAGCTGCACTGCCTCATGCATGTATTAAAGGTCGAAAACATTGCAGAGCCTTTCGCTTCCACGAATTCTTCAAATTTAAAATCAACTTCTTGCATAGGTCGAATTTTCGAACGAATATAAATTATTTAATTGTTATTTAATAATTTTATTAATAATTTCTTAAAATTATTAGTATAAAAAATTAAGTTAATAAGTTAATAAATTTATTAAGAACATTTTTATATTTTTTCAAATCCTTTACGGTCGCCAGAAATGTTTCGTAATGTTTTAGAAAATCTTTTAATAGTAAATTACATTGATACTTCGTATACTCTTGTGGTCACCTTCAAGAAGGAATATATTGTAAAATTATTCAAACGCGATGATTGATCAACAACTACTGCTTTTTGTAAACTAGGAGGTGCTACTGAGCAAAATCGGCATTACAGTCATTTTCTGCCATGTCTTAAATGGCAACATAACATATTTTAGACCGATTCATAATCTAGTTTCAGAAAAGCAATTCTATCACGGATTTTCCACGGGTCTTGGCCTTTGCTTTTTCAATTTTCCAATTGCAATGTACTTCTTGCCATAGTTTCACTTTTAAATCTCTTTCACTGATGTTTGAACGTTTCCTTTTCTGTCCATTTGATATTGTATTTGAGTTTTTAAACCAATTTATAACACAAAGACTTCAAACAATAATCATAAACTCGTTCTACTCCCGCTTATTCATAAAAAGTCTGTGGGACTCCCCCTTTTCGGTAAAAGTTCTTGGGATTCCCCTTTGTTGGCAAAAGTCCTTCGGATTCCTCCTTTACTCTGTTGTCTGCAAACTAAGTTTTTCTGCGACAAAAAGCTAAATTTTTAAAAATTTACCTACAAAGGCGTGTTGCAACATTCTTTTCGCATCAAAGAATTCGAGCTCACGATTTTTTTGCGACTTTTCCAAACTGCTTATTCGACATAATTTGAATAATGTGTCCATAAAATATCAGAGCAAGATCTTTATCCATTTCGAAATAATGACATGTTTATGTCTACAAGTACATGGTCGATTTGGGGCGAGCAAAGGGTGGTTTTCATCGCGTGAGCCAAGGAGTCCCTTCCTGGTCCTTTCCTTATTCATTTTCCGGATTCTCCCAAACGTATTTAAACAAAGAAATAACGATTGCATCTTGAATGTTGGAGACAGCATTGAAAACATCAACACGAGTTACAAATATGCACTATCCAAAACATTGGTACTTACTATTCAAAGTTCTACTAACATATCAGAAAAAAGGAAGACCTTTATTGTGACTACTAGTACCATATGATTCTGGTAAAATCTGCAGCATAATCAGGGCAGTGAAGGCGTCGAAAGTTGGTGTATGTACCATCAGACGGTTTCTGGGGCCGCTGATCTTGTTTGAAGTACGACTCAATAAAAACTAACATACAAATGAAAAAAACGATTCATTCAGAACTAGTGGAACACATGTTCTCATTTTTTCTCAATTTTTCAATTTTTCTCAATATTTACCTAGACTTGAATTCACCGATAGGTGTCTTAAGGGACAGAATCATGTGGCGACACTGCCACTCAAACCATCGAATATGAAACGAAGTGAGGATCGGCAGGATATTAATTTTTGACAGTTAATCCTATAATCTCTCTCGCAAGTGAACCGCCATATTTTATAGACGCGATTGTTTCTAGCTAATAAATATAATTTATTACATTGTATCCGACGTGTTTTATTTGGACTTAGGTTGAGTAAATCCCTAAATTGGTGACCCCGACGTGATTCCCCTGGTTAAAATAACATTTCGATTGACTCTAAACTGTGAAAGTGCAACGCATTTCTCTTGTTTTCGTGAAGTGAAACTCAATTCTCAAAATGGCTACCGCACCAAATGTTGAGACCCCGAAAACATCTAAAAGCCCAAGTGTGTTACCACCGATCGCGCCGCGACCTTCAACATCCGCGAATCTGTTTGTGGAAGCGTCGCGAATTACGAAATTCCCGGCATTTTACAGACCGGATCCCGAATTCTGGTTCGAGCAGGTGGAAGCCACTTTTCATACGCATCACATCACGCAAGACGAGACAAAATTCAAGTACGTCATCCAGTATGCGGAACCGGAGATTTTGTCTCACGTCATTTCTATCGCCAGGAATCCACCGTTGGAAAATAAATACGAAGCCTTAAAGCACCGGATATTGATGGCATTCGCAGAATCCACAGAGTCGAAATTGAGGCGGATATTTCAAGGCCAAAATCTAGAAGGTAAGAAGCCATCACATTACTTGCAGGATCTGCGCAATACGGGAGGAGAGCAGGTAACGGACGCGATGCTCCGGTCGCTGTTGTTGGAGCAACTTCCTGAAAACATACGAGTCGTTTTGGCCATAGCAAGCGAGCCCGATTTAGATAAACTGGCAAAGATGGCAGACTTAATGTTGGAGTTGCAAAATTCACCTGGAGTCTCAACAGTTCGTCAACAACCAGAGTCAACGGTAAGAAACGAAGTGTTATCCCAGATCCTAGACCGTCTTGAAAGATTAGAATTGCGGACGCAAAATCGATCGTGTTCTAAAACGCGCAGCAGATCGAACCAAAGAAGATCGCGGTCTAGAGGGAAGTTTTGCTTTTTCCACACGCGCTTTGGCAAACTAGCCAGAAACTGCAAACCACCCTGCCAGTGGAAGAGTTCCGAAACGACGTCGGAAAACTAAATTCGTCGTCCCGAATAACGGCGGCCGAGGACGACCAACTTCGATTCAGTAATCGCCGACTAATCATCATTGAACGAAAAAGCGGAACGCGTTTCCTTATTGATACTGGGGCCGATATTTCAGTCCTGCCACGGGACAAAATTCTGAGCACTCCAGGAAAATTGGAATTGTACGCAGCCAACAACACACCGATCAAAACATACGGCCAGAAGGTGATGACGCTTGACCTCGGACTGCGAAGACCATTTGCCTGGAGATTTGTAGTTGCGGATGTAAAGCAACCAATAATCGGAGCGGACTTATTGCAACATTTTGGCCTAATAGTTGACTTACGTCGGAAAAGGTTGGTGGATGGCGAAACAAAATTAGCAGCCAACACTAAACACACAAATGAAGCCCATGTGACGATCATGACAATCAAAGAAAACATGGAGTACCACGATCTACTGAAGGAATATGTCGATTTAACTGTTCCTTCAGATACGAGAAAAGTGATGGCTCATGGCATTTACCATCATATATTGACAAAAGGACCTCCAGTCGCCGAAAAGGCAAGACGCCTAACTCCCGAAAAGCTTCGTCAAGCAAAAGCAGAATTCGACTTCATGCTTCAACAAGGAATTTGTCAGCCATCATGCAGTCCGTGGGCAAGTCCATTGCATCTTGTCCCGAAGAAAACCGGCCAATGGAGGCCATGTGGAGATTATCGGCGTTTGAATGCGATCACTGTTCCGGACAAATACCCGATCGCTCATCTAAGTGACTTTGCTCACAAACTGAGTGGGTGCACCGTATTTTCAACGCTGGATTTAATGCGAGCATACAACCAAATTCCCGTGGCTCCAGAAGATATCCCGAAGACGGCCGTAATAACACCATTCGGGCTGTACGAATTCAAAGTGATGACGTTCGGCTTGTGTAACGCGGCTCAGACCTTTCAACGCTACATTGATTACGCTCTACGAGGCCTGAACTTTTGCTACGCGTACATTGATGACATCCTCGTTGCTTCCAAGACCCATGAGGAGCACCGCGAACATTTAAAAGTCATTTTAAATAGACTGCGTGAATATGGATTGTCTATAAACGTAGGAAAATGTACATTTGGAAAACCAACGATCGAGTACCTTGGCTATCTCATCGAACAACAAGGCATCAGACCTCTTCCAGGAAGAGTTGAAACGATTCTCAACTTTAAGAAGCCGTCAACTATTATGGAACTGCGCAGATTCCTGGGAGCAATTAATTTCTATCGAAAATCACTGAAAAACGCAGCTGCTATCCAAGCGCCTCTCCATAAATTTCTCGTTGGTGCAAGAAAGAAGGATAAGCGTCTGATTGAATGGAATCAACAAGCGGATAAAGCTTTTGACGAGTGCAAGAAGCAAATTGCTAATGCAACCTTGCTAAGTCATCCAGTTGAAAACGCACCGCCTGCGATCAAAACTGATGCGTCAGATACAGCGATGGGAGCAGTGCTGGAGCAGTTTACCAACAATATTTGGGAGCCTCTAGGATTTTACTCAAAGAAGTTTACGGAAGCGCAATGCAAGTACAGCACGTATGATCGTGAACTGCAGGCAATCTATAGTGCAGTAAAATTCTTCCGGCACATGGTTGAAGGACGTCCACTTATAATCAAAACTGATCACAAGCCCATCACATTTGCTTTCAAACAAAAAGCTGACAAGGCATCACCACGACAGTTGCGTCAATTGGATTACATTAGCCAATTTTCGACAACTTTAGTTTTCATAGCAGGAAACGAGAATATCACAGCAGACGCATTGTCACGGATCAGCTCAATCACTATGCCAGTCTCCATCACCAGCCAAGACTTAGCGGCAGCTCAAAAAGACGATGACGAGCTGAAGCAGTTACTTCGAGGGGAAACATCGTTGAAATTGCGTAAACTTCGCATCGACGACTCGGATACAACTGTATATTGCGACGTATCAACTGCGGAAATCCGTCCATACATCCCAAAGATTTTCAGACGGAAAATATTCGAAATGACACACAGCCTGTCTCATCCTGGGGGACGAACCACAAAGAAAATAATCAGCCGGAAGTATGTTTGGCCCTGCATATCAAAAGACATCCTCGAATGGTCCAGATCATGTCTCGCATGTCAGCGGAGTAAAACCGGACGACATTCAAAACCTCTACAAGGTCATATTCAAATGCCTGACGCAAGGTTTAATCACGTCCATATCGACATAGTTGGACCCTTGAATCCATCAAAAGGATTCCAATACGTACTGACCATCATCGACCGCTTTACGAGATGGCCTGAAGCGATTCCCATCAAAACGATTACTGCGGACGAGATCGCCACCGCCTTTTACGCGAACTGGATATCGCGTTTTGGAGCTCCTGCTGTTTTGACATCAGACCAGGGATCACAGTTCGAATCACTAATATTCCAATCACTAACTCATTTAGTGGGCTGCAAGAAAATACGAACCACAGCTTATCATCCTGCAGCGAACGGAATGATCGAACGATGGCATCGGTCGTTAAAAGCAGCGATAATGTGCCATAACACCTACGAGTGGTTCGACATTCTTCCCACCGTCTTATTGGGACTTCGCACCAGTATCAAGGACGACATTGGTGCAACATCGGCAGAGCTCGTCTATGGGACAACACTCCGTATGCCAGGAGAATTCTTCTTCAAGGAGGACATGCCACCTGATCCCAAACTTTTCGTGCAAAAATTCCGTGAGCATATGAAGTACATACAAGCAACTCCAGCATCACGTCATGACAAACGCAAGGTTTTTGTCCACAAAGACCTTTCAACTTGCTCGCATGTTTTCGTTCGTGTCGACCGAGTAAGGAAGCCTTTGGAGCATCCATATGAAGGCCCCTACAAAGTCATTGAACGAACTTCCGGAAATGTCTTCAAGCTGGAAATAAAAGGGGAATATGTTAACATCAGCACCGAAAGAATCAAACCTGCATATTTCGAATCCACTGCGGATCCAGCTATGCAGCCGTCTTCAGATCAGCAAAAACAAATTCCCAGAACGTATGCCGGTCCTAAAACAAAACAACGAAATGTGACATTTAGCAATGTTTAGTATTCAATTGTCAACATTTGCTAAGTTGTCAGACGACCAATGTATCCAGGAGGGAGTACTGTGGCGACACTGCCACTCAAACCATCGAATATGAAACGAAGTGAGGATCGGCAGGATATTAATTTTTGACAGTTAATCCTATAATCTCTCTCGCAAGTGAACCGCCATATTTTATAGACGCGATTGTTTCTAGCTAATAAATATAATTTATTACATTGTATCCGACGTGTTTTATTTGGACTTAGGTTGAGTAAATCCCTAAAATCAAAATGCGAACGGGTTTGGGAGCTAGCTCTAAAAAACCTGCACATTGGTCAAAGGATTGTTGAAATCTCTGCGTTTATTACAGCATCGATCGTGCAACGGGGGTCATCATTCGATTTTGAAAAATTTTCCATTCCATTTTGAAAAGTCAAAATTATCAACGAGTTTAGAGTCGTACTATGCTATGAATAAGCACCAACAAGGAGATGTAAGTATAAGTAAACGAGTATAATTGACGGCAAAGAAACTCCGTACACGTGGGCGAGAAATGGAGGCACAAGAAGGCTTCTAAGAAGATTATGAAGAGATATTGTATGCAACAAGAATGACAGATTAATCGATAAGTCGAAAAAATGACGATTTTTTCGTTCCAAAAACTTCAAACTGCTTTTTCGAAATTCCATTTTTCCTAAACTGTTACGCACTATGTCGAAAAATCGGAAAATTGTTATGAAATTTTTAAATACTTTTTTCCGCAATTCGAAGTGACGTATCCGGACTTTTAATGTCAACAAAGACAAATTTCTTAAAGAAATGCATGAAATAATACGATAATTTTTTTGCAAATCTTCTTAATATGGGCAGAATCAAATTTTTTTCTAATTTCGTAAGGAGGACGAGGATAAGCGTAAGGAGGATGAAAAATTATGTTATTTTGAGTGTCATTCTGACTTTATTTCACTGTTAAAAACTAAATCTCTGGAATGCAAAAAGAAAAATAGAAAAACGTTTGATTTTGACGGTCTGCAGTGCCACCATTGTTTTATGGTTCAAGGATCTAACTTCATGAATAGTAAAAGATTAAAAAAATCAATCTTCATACCATGCAAATCCTAGAAGAATTGCCTCTTTTTGTAAGCTTTCCTGACTGATCTAACCTGAAACCATTATTTTTTTTTTAGGATAACTATGTTCCGAAGAAGGTAACGAATGATGGCAAATGCTATGTCTATGATTGTTTTGGTATTCGAAGCGAAAAAGCTTCGTTAGCTTTATGAAGAAAGGAACAACGATTAGGGAACAGCACAGTAAATTTCCCCCGTTTCGTGATATTTCCCTCGTAATTGAAATACTCTAGAAGAAACAGTTAAAACTATTGTTTTTAGGGGGGACTAGGTTCCAAAGAATATAAAGAAAGTCTCTTCGACCGGAAGGGTTATAGGTTATGGTTGATTTTTAAGCTATTTGAAGCGAATAATCCTTTTCGATTTGACGAAGTGATAAAGAAAGATTAGGGACCAGTACTACAGTGAATTATTGGATGAATTGATTGCATTGATAAGTAATTGAAGGAGACACGTCCTTTTTGTCGAAGAACAGTAGATTGCTTTATCGCGATAATTAACACATTCACCCGGACTTGGCCCTGCCAATCTTTTCCTTGCATGTTTTTTTAATATCCTTGCATGAATTTCACTACAAATTTCGAACACATATACCGTGAGAACATGGATCGACATGAAAACATAGTTCGGAGATATTAACACTGTCGGAAATTTAGATTATTTTCAGAATTCAGGCCAAGGCCTAACCGAATCTTGAAGAGTTCGATCAACTTTATTGAGTTGATCAACCATTTCTTTCCGTGGTTGCAGAGCCGTTTTCATGAGGAGTCATTTTCGGTACGTAAGGCCGCCATCTGGCAAGCAGCGTTAACGTTGCCGCTCCTCTATCATCCTGTGCCTTAAAATTGCTATCGCTGGGACATTGTTTGGTTATTCCAGTGTGGCCTCGCAGGGCGAGCTGATCTATTTTGATTTTAGGGATCACCCAATGGGTGTTACAGTTTCTGCGGTGGCTACACACTTCGTAAAACACTAGAACTGAGATGTCCTTAGCTCAAAGTATAACAACTGAGCTTAGTACTTTCATGTGGAGTATAGTTGTGACTCGGCCGATAAACCCCAACCGTAGATGTATGTTCAGGAAGGACGGGTGACTACTCCATTTCTGTATGGAAGGAGGAGTTGATCGGATTACTTTCATTGGGGGGTATAGATAAGTAGTGCACTAGCATTATTCCTTACGGTGTCACAAATAGCCATTTTTATGGTGAGGTTGTGCCTAAAGTCTTCACTGAGATTGCTATAAATTTTGGTGTACTTTCATTCGCGGGGTTTTTATCCCTTTTTTGAATGTAAAATATTTTTTAGATATATATATAGAAAACAAGGCTTTGTGTGCTTCTCGCTTTGCAACCACACTTAAGACGAATGCAATTGTTGATAAGACAACTGAATTTTTCTGAAATTTTTGAAAACTTTTTTTTTCAAATATTTTACTATTCTGTGCTCGAGGATATTTGTTGCGGTGGGAATTTGTTGTTTTCAATTAATAGCTCTTGTTTACTAACATATTTCTTATAAATTATTAAGTTTACTCATTAAAACTGTCTTAAAACTGAATTTTCTCACTGCTTGTAAAATATAAATACGTTTCATTATTTACTAATGAATAACTCTTTGAATTCGTATTCGAATTTTTGTAAGTTTTGTGTTTATTACATTACCCAACCTTAATGGCATATGAAGATCAATTTATACTTTGTCATTTATGAAGGGTTCTCGTTACATTCTAAGGTCTAAAAGTTATTAGAGATATTCAGACCGAGCAATTCATGAAATTACCAACACGTTTCTATGGTTAATCTCGTGAGATGAAAACTACAATTTGCCTCGCAAGGATTTCTTTGATAAGGTTCGTCTTCCGGAGACGACTCCGACAAACTGGTTCAAACTTTAGCACCAACATTACTTGGTTGGATTAATGTGGTATATATAGTTTGATTCTGAATTTTGTGTTAGGAATACAAGCGCAAAGGACATTCGACTGGAAATTTAATAATGCCAGTCGCTACGTCTCACTTGCTGTGAGATCCAAGATTGCGACAACTCTCTCTTCCTTATCAATTGTGGCCATTGACCGTATCTTCATTAACCATTGCCTCAATTAATTTAGGTCCTATTCAAACGACAATGTAATTAAAATCAATCAGCGAAAGAAAGACATCGAACAGTTTTCAATTAACTCAAGTGGCCGGTTGAAAGTAAAATTACATTCTTTTTACAAGATCCCAGCGACGACAAAATGGAACGAAATGCTATTGCGGGCATCCATCCATACGTCCACTTAACAATTATCACCTTGAACACTACTCAATCTTCAAGTGGATAAAGCCTTGGCAGGCTCTAGTGACTGGCAGACAATCTATTGATTGTCGACATTAAATTGACTCTTTTCGTTGAGATCCACTTAGGCAAAATAGTTGCAAGTCACAAAGTAGCAACACGATCTGTCGGGCCCCCTTGAACCTCATCGTACCACTAATTTGCATATGATTTTGAAACTAACCTTTGATTCGATGCGATATATATGCTCGTCTAGGCATTGAGCTAATGCTGCATGCAAATCCTACAAGGAAAATTGCATAAAAAACGAATTTCTCACCCTTTCAGGTGAGATTGCACCTCATAATAATAATTATTTGCCTACAACACGTAATATCACAGCAAATTTGCACAACATACAATAGTTGCATTGTTGCGCCAACTCCAGGTGAAAAGATTTTTTGTTTCCTTCTCGCGAAGGAGCTTTTCTCGGATGTGATTGTCATGGTATCTTTGAGTCAGCATCCGCGAGATGTAACAAACGGCTCGCAAGATGCAAATGGAAAATTAATTGCAAAGCGGTAGTACGCAAATTCGCCATGCCAACGTGTGGAAAAGATGTGCGGCGAATAGCGAGGCGAGCTCCCCTTATCATTTGGATGATTGTTGTGAGAGTGAAACTTTAGATGTTAATTAAATATTGAGTTGCTGTAAATTACTCAAAATCATTCTGCGTACTTTCGCTTGTTTTGTTATATTTCCCGACATTTGTTATTGTTGTTGGTGTGTCGGCTGTTGCCATACATCAAAAACTCACTAAAATGTACTAAATTGCAAATGAGAAATCATAAGAGGGTATAAAGTATTAAAGCTGTTAAAGCCGAGTATGTGTATACACACAAGCGATGATAATTGAATGAGTTGCAACCTCGGCCGCCATTGTGTGAATTTTTATGGAAAAGAAATCGACGAAATAAAGGCAGTTGCACTCGAAGCTACTTCCACACATTGCTTAGTTAATAGGAATTTACTTGGGAGCTTAAATGTAAATTTTCAGCAGAATGGTTGGAATGATTTGAATATAGTAGCAGCATGGAAGATTTTATTCCGCTTAATTCGAGTTTAAACATAAACTGTTATTATTTTAATGAGACTTAAAGAGATTGTACCGTACATATTAGCATTTTTAATGCATTAACTTAATGCTATCTAATGATAGATTTTCGCGAATACAAAAGTTATTATTTCGCCCCAATCTTGCCTTCTGATCAAATTGCAACTTTCATTGGATTTGTTACTGTGCAATGGGAGCCATGTATAAATATTTATTGAGACATAATCAACAACTTTATTGGTTCGCTTTGTTTTATCGTACCACAAACTCAGAGCTAATGGTTGTTTTCATGGACAAGCGCGTTTCTCTTGAATGCGCTGTAAGTTGAACGCTTGTAATTAGCTTAATCGATTTCAAACTGATAATCATTCATCCGTAGATAGCTGCAAAATATATATAAGATAATAAATCTTATCAAACAAGCAAACATCCAATCGCTCCAACAATCCAACATGATTCTATCGACTTTCTCTTCCACAAGATTGAAAGCAATTTTTTCTACCAATTTTTTAAGTTCTCTTAGATTGATTTCAACTATAAAACCTAAACTTAATTGGCTTTTCTCACCGCCGCACCTAACAATTTTCTTTTCACTTCGAAAACCATCCAATCTACCCAAGCAAATGGATTCGAGCAAAAAGTACATATTTCCATCATATCTTTGTGTGAAAACTAAATATTACTCGCATGTTTGCTATTTAATTAAAATTAACAAATGTTTGGTATTATGAAAATGACATGCATGCACCAAATTTATAAGTTGCATATAAATACCGATAGGGAAATACCAATTGCTTTCTCCATAATTCGTGGTAATTTGGGCAAAGTGCTTTACGGGCAAGAAAATGAGATGCTTTGTAAGTTTGATAAAGATTGAGTCAACTTCACGCCAAAACGCCAAAATTTTGTTGAAATTTTCCAAAATGAGTTGGTAGAACATATTTCAATTACACTTAAAAAAGAGCCCGTGAAATGAAATCTTCTAATAATATTCCAATGGTTTTTTTTTGTTAAATAATGTGGAAAGTTCTTCACTTGCAAAAAGTAATATGATAAGAAAAAAAGTGAAATATTTAATTTTTTGACACTATTCTTCGTGTTTTAAAGATATAATACGAAGCTAAAATAACCAAACCAAGAAGACGGAGGCGCAAATTGGAGTCACCACAGAAAGGAAAAAAAACCCACCCCCCAAATACCTAAAAAGCGTCAACATGTAGCTCCTACATTTCGCGACTGTGACACCATTTAATTCATCAACAACAAATCTATCGAGGGATGATTTGCGTTTGCAATCTAGATTAAACACCCATGAAATAAGAGCCTAGACTTCAACTTTCATCACAATCTCAAACAACCTTTAGTCTATGAGCCGTTTCTTCTATACCTATATCTAGAAGCAACTTTCAAATCGAAGGGGGCAGATGAACTATGTCAAAAATTTTTTCAATTAAATTCTTAAGTATGGAGTCTTCCTTATAAATTATCACTGAGATGATAATAATATATAACTATATATTCGCTAAGCAATTTAAAAAAAATTTACTGAAATTCGTGTGTGCATTTTGTATATGCGACCCTTAAAGATCATACATTTGCTTACAGCTAGTTTCATGCAGTTCTAATTATAAAATTTGTGACACTTCAAGGGGAAACGTATATGAAATAATAAAAAAAATTAAATGCTATATTTTAGATAATGTTTATTCTACAGGTTCAGAAAAAAACCTAATTGTTGCTTATAATAATTTAAAAAAAGAAGGTTTGAAGTAAGTATATTTTGCTTCATGCTAACGCTGATTTCATTCATTTTTCGAAATACCGAATTTTATTTTCCAAAAAAGTCCTTAAAATGTTCAATTGCATTCAAATCTTGGTCCTGAGCTGCCTTAGGGATAGAATATCAGGGTGGTTCCAAATCAGCTGAGACTGCAGATTTTCAGACTTGACGTAGATAGGCTCCGTGGGATCGTTGTCTTTATTGATCGAGATCTATATGATTTGGGATCGTTGTTGTTATATGTTAGAAATTTCAAAATTCGCCGCACTCACTGGCAAATGTTTTCTCAAAATTTTGAGGTACATGGTTTTCTTCATATTACTTTCAATGAACTCATGATTTACAATCTCGGCTGCAAACATTCATCCCCAAAACACTTACGCTTCTATTGCTTTGGTTCATTGTGGCTTCGAAATGTTCCTTTTGCAGTTGAGTATAAGGTTCCGTCACACGTATATTATGCCACCATAGTCAAAGAAATTAAATTTAGACTCATGGGGGAATATCACACTGTTCCAAACTTCAGAGTTTTTGATAGCGTACTCCTTAGCAAAGGCAAGACGAGTCATCTGATTTATGCTGCTTATGATTTTTTTTGCTGCTCAATCATTGAAATCATGCTCGCGGAGCGTGCAATAGACAGTTTACGACTTGTCTTACTTACCTAGTCCTTGCTATATTTAATTTTGTATTTTTATTTTCCTTCATGATTAGTTATGGCGCCAAAAACTTTGGGTTAGTGTTGATTTTACGTGGAACCAATCGTTCGTCGAGTTGAACATTTTTTAGGCGCGCTTTTGCCTTATCTTGAATTCGATTTTCAAGAACGAACCATTGAAAGATTCTTTGCCCTTTAGCAGGACACAAATTAACTTTTTGAGCAATTTTCCGCTGGGACTGACTTATCACCGTAGTAAAATTGACTTATCAACAATTTTCGTTATTCAATGTTCCATGACGTCCATTTATCCAAAAACAGCTTCTTGACTTTTACGCGTACAATATCACACTGAATATTATGTGCTTGCTGTGGATTTTTTAAAGAAAACATAGGAACAAAAAAAGCCGTTATACAGTGCGACACGCTCAAATCATAGGAAAGACAAGCGTCTGCATGAAGTAAGCTGCAGATTACGTTTGTCAGCCTTACGCGGAATTTATTTTTGGAAACATTTTTTTAACTCGTTCTCTTATTTACTATAATAACTTCCCGTTAATTTTTCTTATTTATTAAAATCAAAAAGCATCATATTCTGATGATGATGCACGTAAAACCCTTTTCAACTTTTTGTATTCGTTTTCAAGACAGTGTTTCAAGTTTACAAGTAGCGCAGTACGAAATAAGTTGTAAGCCTTAGTATAAGACAGTCATTGTCTTTTTTGCAGTAGGGTATTTGCCAACTTTTTCGGACTTTTGACGATGAAGGAAACAGAGGTGGATTGTATGATTTTGGTTTTATTCCTGTGACAATTTAGTTCTGCAAGTATTGGCGTTACAAACTCCTTCAACATCTTCGAGCGTCGAGTTTTCAAAGAAATGATTAATTTGTTCGTCAAACACTAAACAAAATTCAATGACAAATGAGGCTTTTACGGCACGTATTGCATAAATCTCTATGGGGCTTTCTTTAGTAATAATTTACTTCATTTCGGGATGTGGTGAGTATTCAGTCAGTCAGTCCGCACTGCAGACAATACGTATCCTTTTTTCTCTAGACATATTTTCAAGTAGTTTTTCCCTTCAGTGTTTGCAGTTTCATCTATCTTCTTTCAATATAAATCGCTTTGTCTTTTTGCTTGTCTTTATTTTTAGGCTCTATACTTTTTATCGATTTTATCATATTTCCTGAATTTAATCAAGATTTTTGGTAAAGGAAATGGTTGAAAACTGCTGAAAATGACATAACACTGGGTTCCAAGTCGATTACACTGTTGTTATTACTTAAAATAAATGGAGACTGTCGATAACTGAAATGTTTGAATATCATCGAAAAAATTGAAAAACCTTCTGGTACCCCTGAGCCAATTATCACCCGTTTAACAGGTGCAGGATACACGTTACGAGTGCTATCCTGACATTAATTCAATAGGCAATTAATTCCTTTGAGCAAATCTTTGACGGTATAAAGCGTAAAGTATGATACAAAATTATGCTTGATCTCGTCAAACCAGCAAAATTTATGCGAATTCCGCGATTATTACAGTGTTGAATTCAGAATTAAAACAAACTAAAAGGAACGTTTGAAACGGTTAATCAAAAGGGGAACGATCTAGCTCCTCTTCTGTTTGATTTGGCACTGCAACAAAGAAATATTAGAGCACCCCTTTAATTTTTGCCCATTAATGTTTTTTCGGAATCGATTTCCTACCGTCAGTCTTCTTTAACAACTTTTATTTGTATGCTTTCGTTGAGAATATTGTGCGAATGAAATCTATTGAAAATACGGGAGAACGTCTACAGAGAACTCCAAATGATACCAGAAACAACTTCTTTAGTCAAGAGTAGCGAAAACAGATTACATGAAAAGAGTCTCCCGCTCCTTTTCCCCTGGTAAGAGAATTTTGTTGAACTCGGGAGTTATCGCCAATCAGACAGAAGAATGACTTTAAAGAAACATTTCATGAACAAGGATTCTCCAAAATAATAAAGTTGTTGAAACTTTAGCGGGCATAGAATGGACTACTTTCGAGTATTAAAAAAATTATTTAAGGGAAGGATCAAAAGACGAAGGCTTGTATGCAAACTTCCAAATCCTTTCAAACCTTCAAAACCTCTTCCAAATCGTCGATGTCAACGACGACAGTACAACTCTTCTGTCTTGGAGCAACTCCAAACTCGACGGCAACAAACGCAACATGGAAAACATGGAAGGTGAGATATCTTGAAAACAATGACTTGGAATGGATCATAGAGCCTTTACGACGACAAAGATTTCAAAAATTTCGCCGAAAACACACCGATTAGGAGCGAGTTGCAAGGAAGAACAGCTAACACATACTGAAAACATCAGGCCACAAAAACCTTCTATTCAACAAACCTGAAAGCTCATGATGTGAATCTAGGATTGCTGATTAAATCGAGAGTAAGTCACTAAAATTCCTAGTTCTATCGTATTAGAAATTTAAATCCTTCGATTCGGAACCTGTCTTTTCAAAAACTCATTCGTGCTCGGGCTCAGTTTATGGGGGAAATGAAAAATAAGTATCTATGTATTACTTTATACTAAGAATGTAATTGCAGTGTTAAAGGTATCACGAAAAGAGATACGTTTTTTGTGTTGGCTAACAATAGCTCTTTCGAAATAAGTTAACAATTCTCTAAGGGTTCAAATTATTTTTGCAGGAGGTAGTTTATATATTCATATTTTCGTTTGAATTTATAAAAGATTTCGTATCAATATGCACTATTTGTAATGAAATCAAACAGAAATCATTTATTTTGCAAATTTTAGAGATGCATACCAGCTTGGTATTCAGAAAAAGACAAAAATTTTATAATGTGATTCTTTTTATTGAGTGAGTAGATTGCTTGTTGCCGATTTTCAACCTACCTACAAAGCCTACCTGCCTACTTACCTATTCTTAAAAGTTTTTCTATACATTATTAATACTGGTGAGGATTTTTGAACGCAGAGATCATAGTCTCTAGAAAAAATAAAGGGAAATTAAGGTTCTGGTGCGAACTGCACTGAATATTGCTTTACATTAACAATGAATTAACAAAAAGACCAGAATCATTCCCTGGCATTAGCAATTGGCCAACGGCAAGGAAGAAGAATTGAACAAATTGCTTTCCGGTGTAACGATTGCACAGGGCTGCGTACTTCCCAACATCCAAGTCGTTCTTTTGCCGAAAAAGAAACCATAAATCCATCATTTTTAGCAGGTGGAAAATCTGTCATAATTAAATCGGAAAAAATGGACAAAAACTTTAAAGCTGGAAATTTTATGCCATTAGCAATATGCTTTCCAAGAAAAATCCTTTTAAAGAAGTTCCTACCACTATCTTTTTTAGCAGGAAGCGTTGATCTTCTTCTTTCTAACACTATAGCCCCTCTCGGGCCTTCGCTTCCTGCAACAACCGCGTCAACTGTCTCGTCCATTGACCGCGTCCTCCAATTTCGAAATCGAAGCAGCGAAGAACTGGCTTCGTCTACAGAATCAGACCAACGTTTGCTCGGGTTCTCCATTGGTCTCCAACCTTCGGTTCTCCCAACGAATACGAAGTCGGAGTGAGAAACAAAAAGTTAAAGCATTTTTCTTTTTCAAAGTACTCTCCGTTGGTTACAAAATGATCGATGAAATGAAATAATTTGATTATACATTCCAACAAAACGTAATTATCAAAAGCAGCCGGTTGTCGAAATTTTTTTTTGTCGAAATAAACGGACAACAAAGTTCTTCATCGTTGTTTTTTGGTCTATGAAAAACTTTTTTTTCATTTTTGGACACAGGTCTTAATTACTTAAGGACAAATACAGGGTAACAGAAGGATATTTTAAAATTTTGTGGCCTACTTTTTGAACAGTAGCCAGCAACAACATAGATTTTGTGCACGGGTGCACAGGAAGCGAGACATTTTCTGCCCCATAACATACCGGAGACGTTCTACTACTCAAATGAAGTTCTCATTAGCTGCAAAAATGCCTATTTCTTTGTAGTCACTTCAAAGATTTCCCAGAGGATGAATTTTAACGTCCACAGACCCAGTTTGAAGTGCTAGGAAGGAGTTGATGAGCACATATCTGTCATTACATAAAGTCCAACTTTAACTGAGGCTCATAATTATAAAGCCGACGTTACACCTACGTTCAAAAGAAACACGGTCTTGAATTGTGCCTTAGCTTTCACCACAGAGAGCTAAAAAGGTTCGAAAAAACTTAACTAGCCCCTGTTTCCCATGTAGTTTGAGCATTCTCTTTGAGATGCTAAAATGATTAAATATGATATTCAAAGTTATAACTTTGATAAGCTGATTATTTTTTCAAGTTTGCTAACATCCTCTACCGTGATCTTCTCGATAAGTCGCCTCGAATCTTCATCTTCAATCGAAATCTCTGCCCTGCTTGAAGGGGTTGTGTCATTTTCAAAACGATGATTTTAACAGATCAAGAGTCTTAACAAACAGCATAAATTTATTTTAAAGCAATAGAGGACGATTTTTTTTCTTGGTGAGGGCATTGGTGACTCTGAGAAACTCTTGTTTCCATGATAAAATTTTTCCTGCTAGCTTGCTTTATTAATCATTTTCCAGTTATTACCTGATATTTATTAAAATAGGTATTTTTTTAGCTTTAATGAGTGAACAACTTGTGTGAATATGGAACTTAACGGCCCTCACAAACCTCATTCGCACTCTTTAGGACCCACCATCATGCAGGATAAATTAGCCGGGCGATAAGTTGTAAGATTGCTTCTAAGGATTTCGTATTTTGTCATGGAAAAATTTTGTCATTTTTTTTTTCAGACAAATTTAAATCCGATCGCAGCTCTAGCTACACTTCTTTGAAATTGCTTGGGGAGTGAACTCTGCTTGCAGAGAATACTTTAGCGAATAAAAGTTACCAGCATATGTACTTAACACATTTATACACATTCAAATCAATATACAATAGGTAAAAGTTTCAATGTATAAGGCACTAGCAAGCTTGATAACGTTTCCTGTTGATGCATTGCTTATAACAAAATTATCTAAATTTAATATACTACCAATTTTCGTCAGATATAATCTGATTATGAATCGTTATTACGAATTCGTACACGATTGATATATGCGTACAATAAAAACCAATTTTCTAACAAAAATTGCTATCCTGACTTCCGGCAAATTAGTATCAGGGTCCTATTGTTGTATATATTTTGGATAGGAATAAGTATGTACCGGTGTAACGTATTAAGATACAGATTAGTGTGATGTATGACTTTCGCTTTCGATTGCTAATAATCAATACCTAATACCAACATTATAAGTAATATGTGTGGATTAGTTCAGGTTGCTTCAGTATTAAGTTAAATTATGTGTTGAGCTACTTTTGAGCTGATTTGCCGCGTCATAAGGAAGGACGTGAATTGTTGAGTCAATTGGGGAAAGGTTGAGATTATACTGCAAGATTGTAATTGATATTGTTCAAACTACCCACTGATGGCTTTTTGTTGCAAAGCAGAATAGTCCATTACCATCCATTGTCTGCACTATTTTCCGGAAGTCAATAAATCGCTATCTTCTAAATTACTTTCCAAATGAAAATTTGTCTCATTTAATTGGCGCTACACAACTTTGTCAATTAAACTAATTTTATAAACTTAAACTATGTGCAAATTCGTTAAATAAAACTTTTATTGCAAAGTTTTCACTGTGAGAACTAGCTGCGCTCGGCCAATTAACAAATTGCAATAGTTACACTGGTGAAGGTTTTATTTATTTCTTTGTTCATTTAACGATTTAACAAATCTGCACTTATGTTTGCAGCACTATTTCACTTAATTATCGTATGAAATTGAGTAGTGGTAGCGGCGCGTTATGTTGTAAAGCATATTTGAGCGAGCGTTAGAAAACTGTTGTAAAATCTCGAATTACTCCATGTGGTTACTGTTTATTGTTATTTTAAATTGAAAAATACTTCAGATACACATATACACGTGTGTTGTTCACACATGTGAAGTGATATGCAACTAGTGAAATTTTTCAAATTCACGTTTCAAGTGAAAAAATTAACGAGATTCAATTTGAATGAAAGCATTGTTATCCGTGAGAAAGTTTAACACTGGGTGTTAAGCCGAGAATTAATAGTTACCCTTGGCTGTTCAATAATTATCCAATGATTCGTTAAATTGTTTTCGCTTTTCAAGTTAGAGTCCATTATTTTTTTTGGACTCTTGAATCTTACGCATTGTACTGAAATTTTTCCATTTTTCCAACGCTTACCAATTTACCGAATCACGTTGTTTTGCGGTATGTTGTTTATGCAAGAAAATGTCAAAATATTCCATTATTCAATAAATTTCATCAGGCGCCATGTTAAATGGCTTTTTTCCAACACACTTTGATGCTACTTTAAGTATCATCTTCAACTACATCTGCATCTTGTTCTCCATATTTTTAACATGCAAATATTTTGATATCTTATGCGGTCATGTAAATTTATTCGGATAAGATATTCGTGTGAACGGCATGAAATGGTGGATTCAAAACATTGATAGCAGAAACAACCCTGGTTTGCATGCTATTGTTATTTGACCACGCTGCCATCTATAAATTATGTTAAAAAGCCACAATGTTTAAATTTATCGAGTTCAAGTCTCAGGGCAAAGTATGCATATGTTCAAGGAGAATACTGAGTAGAGTGGGTCTGAAAGTCTAAGGAATCAACTTGATATGCATATCTTCGTGATTCCATACGTACGTGTATGGAAGTGCAGTTTTGCAAACTTAAGAAGACCATGTTTTCCCTGTTACGGGTCACTTTGTGTTTTATTCATTAGACATTTCTGTGGTTTGGTATCATAACAGGGCAATAAACTTTTTCTCCTTGTTTATTTATAGTTGGTAAGACATTTGGAAATTATATGCTCAATCGGAAGTATATTATATTAACTGATGTAATATTTATTATTAACGTTGCATTAGCAGCAATACAAAAAAAAATTGCAGTAAAGATCTATTTGCGCATTCGATCTAGTTTCTTGCAAAAAAATGCCGGATCGAAAGAATTAAAGCTGGGGAATGGCAAGAAAGAAAGACTAGAAAGAGTTAGGGACTAGAAAAGAATTACAACTAATAAAAGAAATTCAATCTGTGCGCACACCCCCGTATAAGTCGAAAAGCTATTGCAGTATCAAAAGACCAAAACCATATGGCAAAGCCCCTGGATTCGTCTGAGTACTGGAATAACTGAATAGTGTTAATTTGTTTCGTTTTCAACGCCTGTCTGAAAACTTTGCGCTTGGAAGAAATTGCCGGAAACCTGCCAGCATAATGCCTGTCCAGAAGCCTAGTAAAGATCGGCAAGATTCTGACAGCTGCAGGTCAATAAGCTTACTTGATACACTTTGAAAACTTTTTGAGGATCTTTTCTTAAAAACTTGACTGGTTATAATGAAGACCATAACACCCTCGCGAATTTTCAATTTGGTTTCAGGCATGGATACAACGTGTCTCCAATGACATAAGTCCAACGGTAAATATAAAACAATCGGTTTTCAAAACCTTTGATAGCGTTTGGTATGAACCCCTATTCCATAAACTCAAAGACAGCAGCACTTCATCATTCTTGCAAAAACGAATTTTATCCTTCCTGAGAGATAAAACATACCAGGTTAATGTTCGGGGGCAGCATACACTACGAAAACCGTTCCTGCTGGTGTCCCAAAATCTTCATGTCATAGTCCAACACTTTTTAATATATATACGTCCGACTTATGCAAAGGTCAAAGCTAACAGTTAGCAGCGTTTAACGCAACAACCGCGTAACAACCGAAACCAATCATCTCAAACCAGGAGGAAATACTGGAAAAAATCTAACAGTAGAACTACAGAAAGGAATGAAAGGAAAAAATTAATGTTTAGAAAACCATGGCAATATTCTTTAGCAGAAATCGACCCCGCAATCATTCAACGAAAAAATACTGCCTAACAGACCCATTAATTTCATAATGATAATGAATCTTTGTTTCAAAGATCTGACATTATAAGGTCTAAAACTCAATCGGAAGCTTATTTTTGACAACCAAACCGAGCATATAAATACTAAATATAAGGCATTAGAGTATAGATAAGTATAATGCATCCAAGTCTTTTCTGTTATTGTACCCATTGCTCGATCGAAAGCTGCCAATGAATCCTTATTCATTGGCGTAGATCCAATCGGTCCAAAAAAGCTAAAAACTGCTCCCCTTATTAAATCGCTTAGGGTCGTCCTCAAATCGCTCCAATCGATGATCATGTGTCCTCACTCATGAATCTGTCTGGTTTTGGCTTATAAATTAGTTCACAGTTTAAATAAAGCAAAGACTTCAACACAAATTTTCCTCTCGATTCATTCATTCGTATCTAGTCCAAGAAAATTAATCATGATTTAAGTAGAATTTCTGCAACCATAAATGTAATTAAAAAAATTATTCAGAATACTTCATATAAGCAATCAACTGTCAGAGAACTGTATAAAACTAATACCAATAAAGGAATATATGAATGAAAAAAAAAAAAATCAAACAGTTGCTCCGTTTTTGAAGATGGGAGCATCATACGACTGAAATTTATATATGTCAAAATTAAAAACTTAGCATTTGGAAATGGAAAATAAAAAAATAAAAACTTATTTGGAAGTGCTAAACACGGGAAAATACACCCAGTAATCAGGGAAATTACGAAGATTGGGATGCTTGAGATACTGTCAAAATATAATTTTACTCTATGTGAAACATTGTTCCAAAATCTATTACATTTTTGTATCATTTCTTTATATATCATATATATGCATAAGTGTTTTTCCGGTTTCAAGAACAGATGTCGCCCGTGAAAAGTACGTGTAGGGTGATCACTCGGGTTATACAAACTCAAGAATTATATAATTAATAAATTAAATTTTATTCGTACGCAAACATAATGGATCCTACAAGAATGCATCTTACAAGAGTCAGTTTTTGACAGCTGAACTATATTTACACCAGCCGATCCACATATTGTTGTTCGGTGGTGGTGCCGATCCTTGCAGCGTCCTAAGTTCTACGGTTTAAATGTCGCTACATACGCAGCGTATCAATTTGACACATACGCCATTTCGATTTTCTCAGATTTAGCTACAAACAGAGAGAAATTGAGTCCGCAAAAACTAGCGTGTTTGTTTTTTCGTGTTGATCAATGCATTTCCGGCACGCATTGCTTTTCTTGTCTAACCAAAAGAAAAAGGCTGTTGAAGGTCAAAGTTTCCTATTAAAAACATATGGTGGACACGTTCCATCAATTAGGACATGTGAAAAATGGTTGCGACAATTCAAAACTAAAAATTTCAATGTGAAAGGCCGCGAGTGCTCTGGTAGATTACAAAAATTTTTGGTCGACCACAAATTCCGCGAAGAAAAGGTATCGCAGTAGTTATTGGATGGTGGCAAAACCCAACGGCAAATAGCTTAAGCATTTAAGGTGTCACATGAAACGATCAGCACACGTTTGCAAGCAATGTGTGAGACCAATGAACTCGGTAAATGTGTCTCACACGATTTGAATGAACGTCAAATCAAAAAGCGCAGTCACTGCTGCTTTGGGAAATGCTGAAAGTTTTTTTACAGAATCCAAGATTCTTTTTAAATGGCAGTATGGAAAATTGTGAATACTTTATGTTACTGTAGGCAACATAATATATCCTCCAATATAATATTCCTCGAATTAATAGCGAATACTACAATGGTATACGAGAAATCAGTAGCCGATTTGGATGTTTTGGCATTGTTAAGTGCTATTACAATTTAAATTAAAATTTTAGAATTTGATAAAGGTTTGCTACTTATCAACATAACAGGTGAGTGTCAGCTACTCACTAAGGACATTGCTGGATGCCGCCATTAAGAGGTACTGACTCTGAGGTGCAACCCTCCATCAAAGTGTTAATCCGAATACGAATAGTAGTGAACATCCCATACTATGATTATATGGTTGAAAGGTCAGATTATGTTCTTCAAATGTTAAACCCACTACAAAAGTCCAAACTTTTTCTTTCTTTCAACTTTTTTCTGCAGCATTCAAGGAAAAAAGGAAGTCACAATTATACTAAGGAAGAAGAAGAACGCGGAAGAAAAGTTTTAATTGAAATGTATTATTATCATAACTTTCGGCCCTAGGGGAACGACAGTCCTAGCCAACGACAATTCAAAGACATTATCAAGTGCTTCCACGAAAACTTAAAGGATGATTGCATTGCATTATACATATTTTACACTTGTTTATGTAAAAGCTTACAAGAAACTAAAGACCTCTTTTTCTATATAATCAATTGATATATTTTCTCTGAAAGTGTTAAATTTTTGATTTAAAAGTCGAAATTTTTGACTTAAAAGTTGAAATTTTTATCCAGTACAGCTAAAAGGAAGAAGAAACTAGGATAACATTTGAATAGAGCGACTTCAGATAATACTGGATTAGAAAATTGTACCACATAGTAGCTTGATAATTTTGAGCATTGAAAATTTAGGACGGTCAACGGTATGAAATTGGTTTCGTTTGCCGTTTGCATGTGATGCAAGCATGGACGACTTTTTAACTCTTTTTCGCATAACAGACAAGACGAAGGGTAGTCCAATTTTCACTCATATGTGTGAAATTACCAAACACAAAAAGAATCTCAGACGATAGTTCTGACAATGAAATAAGGAAGAATCAATTGATAAATCACTCAATTTTAAAAATAAAAATCTCACAAAACCTTAAATTTCAATCGTGTTAGCCTACATCTACGGAGACAACCAAAAAGCAATGATAACATCGATTCAGTGGATCCAGGTCTTTCTCCAATGACAGATATGTAAGACAAGACGTTCTCCAATGATTCCTGAAATTTTCTAATACTGAGATACTGGGCAGCAAGGATACAAGATATTAGATTTATGTGCTCCGAAATGCGGTGACTCTCATATGCTTTCTGGTTCCAATTTAAATATCTTCACTCCAGTTTTACGTTAGTGTAATGTATCATTTATGATTAAAAGTTTTGTGAAGGTAAATTATGATTTCAAAGATTATTTTTTTTAGTTTAACTAAAAAAATTACTAATAATTATATTTTGAAACTTTAGAAAAAATCCATAACCTTGTAAAAATTTGTAGTTTGTGAAAGGATGAGAGCGATTGGAGTTTCAAATTTCAGGCATCCAACATAAATAATGATAATGGATGATGATAAAATATGCTACACATATCCATTCGGACATAGCTAATTGTTAATCGATAAACTATGATAAAATGCGCAGAAAAATATTTATCGAGCAAACACAACTAAGTTTTAACGACATTAACTCTACATGAAAGCAATGGAAATAATATTTCCAAAATAAATCATTTTAGGGTCCCGAATCGATATCCTGAACCACATTGTAACAGTCACGGTTCATGCATGCAAATACAAAAAGTAAGGACGTAAAATCTATGTGAAGACATTGTTCTTAAGGATATTCTCAGTAGACTTAATTTATCTGATTTAACATTATGTTGGTATGGAAAAGTTACTAATTCTAAGCAATAAATTATGCAGAAAACGAATTATTGGACATAAGTTTTATTGCAGAAGGATAATTTAGAAACAAATCAAACTTAAAACTACTCATACCGAGCAGTTACACCTTTTTTAGCATAGGATGAAGTGTATAAAGTCAAACTTTTATCAATAAATTACTATTATAAATATGAGGAACATTATCTTCGCTCATAACATAATTATTGAAATCATCACTTTCAACACTTTTCTTCATAGCAAATTATCTAAACCTAATTTCCTCCGGAGGGAAAATACATTTTCTTGCTTTGCTTTATGTCTATCTCCTCCTTTCCTTCCTCCTAGTGTTGGAAATAATTTATTTCCAACATGAATCGGTTGTGGATGGGCATTATAACTTTATATTAATAGTTTTTCGCCCTGATTTCCATTTGTTGTTGCCACAACAAAAGATATTAATGGTTGTTTGGTCGATTTCGTTTCTTTGTTATATTTTTTCGAACTTTTTTCTGTTTTGTTGCTTCGAGAAATTGTTATTGCTTTGCGAAATTTTACAAGGAATTAATATTGACTAAATTCCTTTGATGTGTGTTCCAAAGGAAATTGACTTGTGTCGTGTTTGCATGTCAGTAAAATAACTTTTTTTGCAAAATAATTTTACATTCATACGAAAGAACATGCACAATAAGGATTTATCTGTGTTTTCATATGCGCTTCTGGATTTAATTTGCAAAGTCTAATGTGTGTCATTTAACCATTTTTTTACTTACGTCGCTAGTATTGCTAGCAAAAAGGCTGAAATTTGTTCTAACTTATGTGAAATTCTGTATTGCGTTTTTTAAAATGTAATGTCAAAACAGTTTGACGACATTTAAGGTTTGATAATTTATATGTACGAGGGGCATTCATATATAAATGAGCCTTTTGCTTATATGGCCTTAAAAGCGTGTTAAGGGTAGGCAAAGCGACTGGAAGGCTTTTAGAGGATCAATTCTAGACAACTCGAGTCCAAACCGATGGCTCAACCGGTTGGTGTAGTTATCATGAAAACTAGCGAAAGAAAGGTTCATCTTTCGGTTGCACAGCGAACTTATTGAAAGAAATCGACACACTACTCTAGCTGATATCTATAAGGAAACGGAAATCTGTGTTGGAAGTTTACACACCATCGTGCGAGACCACCTTGAATTTTGAAAAATCTCAGAATGTGGATTCCATGTCTGCTTACCCAAGAACACAAAAGTGCAAGAGTTGAAGTTTTTCAGAGGTTTCTTGCTCGTTTTCAGGCTCGTTTTCAAGATGAAAGTCAGGCTTTCTTGCAACATATTGTGTCTCGCGACGAAACTACCACTAGAAGCGTGAAAAGAAAAGGGCTCGTATGGAGCACTAAGCAAGGACCATTAAAAAGTGGGAGCCTAGACCATGAAAAGCAAAAAAAGGGTTTCCAGGAGGAAGGTTTTATGAACGTTTTTTGGGACTTTCAAGGAGTTTTAGTAATTGAGTTACTTCCCAAAAAAAAAACCCAAAAATTGGGTGAAATGCAACGTACTGCGCTTTAACATCTTCCCACCCTTCAGCCCCAAAGTTTCAACATGAAAATTCCATGTTTGAATCCAAATAATGTATATAGAATTGACTGAAATGCAATGAGCTGCACTTTGGCACCTACCCTCCCTCCCTCCTTTCAACATGTGATTTTCAATGTTTGGGCAAAAAAAAATCATGTAGTGTTTGACGGACCGTATTGTGCTTTATTGAGGAGACGTTTTTGCTAGTTATACCTATCAGATCGTTGCAGATTGTTTATCGCTGTCCAAGACGAGCTGTTAATGGCCTGACGGACCTTGAAAAACACTAAAATTTTGGCCTCCGATAACAATACAAACATATCATTCATACTTACTCAATACTTTAAATGGTTTTTTGACTCACCTGAAAGAAGAAAAAAACTGATTTAATTAAATCTAAAATAATCAAACATTGATGCAAAAAGGGCAGATTCTATAATATTAATTTTTGAAACCATGAAATCGTAATGCAATTTGTATTTCTTGTTCATAATATCTTGGATTTCATTTCATTCCACTTTCACTGAAATCTTTAGCACTTTTTATTGATTTTAATTACAAAATTTAATTAGAATTATAGAGATTTCATATAGGCGAGCAGAACGTTAGTCAATGAAAAAATGGTGAATGTTTCGAAACAAATGCAAGTTCCGAAAATTCAGTCACATCCGCAGAGCAAATAAATATACCAGAATAAATAAAATACACATAAAATATACAATAAAATATAAACAGAAAATTAATAACTTCACATATACATCAGTCTTTTTGGAGAGATTTGCATGCAAACAATTTAGAAGTCGCACGAAAATTAATTTTCCGACAGATTTTCAACATGGAATAATACAAACGGTTCCACTGGAAAGATATTTTAAATATTTCGGGTATGCTATGATGTTATGTTGCAAACAAAACGTATCAACTACGTAATAAATAAAACGGATAAGACATTGTGTACTATTATCCTTCGAAACGGGATATCAAAGTATTCTGGATTGTTTAAACAATTGGTAAACATTATAGCAAGTCAGACGCTGAAATTTTTTGTGTCAGTTCTAAGTGGGGAAAATCCGGGTACCAGTTCAGTGTCTTAGCAGTGATCAAACCAATGTTGAATATGGGCTTGCTTAATCAATAATATCGTTCAAATGATAGCAAATTGCATAGTGGCCTGATTTCATGTTAACTTAAGAAAATTTCTCGAAAAATATCCGTTTTTCATCAACTGATTTGATGGCAATAAATGTGAATCGATGATGAAACAATCTTCTTGTATAATAGAGAATGTGCTCTATTACCTTCGTTCCAAGATCAGGGGAAATAGTAGAAAGATATTTGAACAGAATCACGATTGACTCTAAATATGACTCTGAAAACACACGTTAGAACGTATAGTTCGACATCAGAGTTACTGATTTAACAACCAGAGGTGCAATGTGTTGAGCCTGTAACTCGCAACACAGAAGGCGAGGTTACTACACCAACCCGGATTTGAATTTTGTCCTCTGAGAGATACAATGAGGGTTTCATTGTGAATTGGTGTCCTTAAAAACATAAAATTAATTCCTATATATTTCTATATATTTAAAATTAAAGCTACATCAATTATTATGTAGTAAGATTATACCGGATTAGAAAAGTTAATTCTTCAAAACTACTCATACTTTCCGATAAGTGGAACACCTCATACGATTCTATGATAAACTCAAAGCTAGTTATATCAAAACAAGTATGTTACCTGTTTGTTATGCACATATAACGAATAAACCAATCATTCGATGTACTGAACTAGTTTCCCAGGTCGCGAATTTAATGCATGCATGTTTTGGTGCAACAAAAACCACGTACTTATGATATGTGCACATATATATGATCATATGTGAGGAAGGTGAGCGCAGCAAATAGCGAACTCAATTAAAATTTATAACTATCTTGTTACAACTACGCCGGTGCACTCATTCGATACAAATTGACGTTTATATTACCTATCGTTTGTCATTTTTCACCTGGATACCAATCTTATGGCTAATATACCGTATTTCTTACGTACGTGATTCGCGAGCGTACATAATTTTGCATTTTGAAAGTTTCTCCTTCCGATATATGAAGGCAATAAATTCGTTTCATTTGAATCGAAGAAAAGTTTTTTGAATTATTAGTTCAAAAGCGGAAGAAAATCAAACGTGATGTTTTCAAAATCTTGTGAGGTTGAAGGAATGTAGCCGCATGCCTGTATATGTACATCATTTCATTTCTTCAAGCACGAACATATTATGCTCTACAAGGAAAAAAAAATGTAATTTCACTTTCAATCCCAAACGCACTAAAGCTAGTATCTAAATGCAAATCTCGAACGAAATCCTCCACACACTATTCCTTCCTTGTATTCCGTTTGTAACACCTGAAAATCCAATCAAATGTATTTATCTTAATCTACGATTATAACTTTGAGTTAACACAATGTAATAAATAATAATGTCTCAAACGTGATATTTTCATAACGAATTACATCTTTTGCACTCTATGCAAAGTATCTTTGATCGCCGACACTTTCTTTTATGTAACATAACGAGCATCTTTTCAAGACATCTTTGGATTTCACTTATTCTCTTGGTTGGATGTTGCACTCTTCCACCAACCGAATAAAACATTATTACTCTGATTCATTTAGATATTTCAATTAAAGATATCACTGAATTACATCAGTATCTTATCTGAGATTTTCGTTGTCCATAATAACGGACGATGGGTTTTATTAGCCCAAGTGAAAAACCATGCATAATATGCACTCACATGTTGGTAGGTCATGTTCATAATAAAATGCATGTGTAAATTTCATGTTATGTGATGCTTTCTAATGATTTCCAAGTGATACTTATAAGGGCTTTCGTGGTTAGCAATCTGATTGAAATAAAGTACCGGCATGAATAAATATATGTCGAATGTGAATAAAGGAACTTCTTGTATAACGCAATGAGAAAGGAAACCGCTTTCCATTTTCATGTTTTCTTATTTCTGTTTCAAATTTTATTTTTGGAAATTTTATTTCAATCATCTTATTCATTTGAAGATCTCTGATTCAAATATTTCAATATTTATTAAAAATTTTTTTGTATTTTTGTATTTATTGCACAATTTTGAATATTCTTGTGGTAAGACTTCGGAAAATTTATTTAATTGCCAGAAAATTTTATTGGAGACAGAATTATGCAAAAAAAATTATTACCCACATACATTGCCGCCAGGATTGGTTTTTGTATCACATGAATTATATATACATATCAAATTCTAAGGGAGTTCTTATTCTTTGTTTTAAATTTGGATTGACGGAGGGGTAATTATTGTGACTTTTAAGTTATGCTTTGGGCGCATCTATAAACAGAGCAAATAACAGCTGCCAAATAATTTCATGTTTGTTGTCAGGTTGGTCCTGTTCCCTCTTAGAGCCATTCTAACAATTGGTGTTGTGTTTCGCTATTTTTAAGAATGTTCATCAACATTAACCAGCAAACGATGTTCTTTCTGTTATTGAAAAGCTCATGCAATGAATCAGTTGTTTAAACACATGAGAATTTTAAGTAAATCATGGAGAGATTCATTTCTTCAGCAGAGCAAAAATTAAAGCCACTTACACAAATCATACATTTGAGTGTAACGAATCTGCAACTGATCCTTTAAAGACGGTCGCGGTAAGAACGCCGCCCGGAACCTTCGAGCTGTTGAGTCTTCCGAATCTGAGGCACCAAGGCAAAAGAGATACATTTTCACTAAGAAGAAATGGTACTAATTGGTCAATGGAAAAGATAACTTCCGCACTAAGCAGCATCACTCAACTGACCGACAGAATAATGCCACGAACCCCATAAAGATATTAAGTAGGTATAAAGGGTACATGAGGTTGATCAAGGTAAATATGCAGCACAGCAGATGGGCACCAGCTCATCTTTTTCAACAATTAACAGACCTGCAGAATTCAAGTTCATGGGGAAATATAATGGAAGGACATTTCAATTCACTACTACTAAATTCGAATCATTTGCTTCAATGAAGGGATAATAAAATTACTACTCCATTATATGTCGGCAGTTAACTCTTTTAATTTGTCTTCTGCAATATAAAAGAAGTTTGAGTGTCCATATATATCCACCCTTACCGTATCGATCCCACGATTATCCAATGATACAATTCGCTCAATTTGGCGCGCTGATGGAATATATGATGAGAAAACAAGCCATCGTTGAGTGCCTTCCAATATAGTTAATAAGGAGAATATTGCAACCCATATCATTAAGGTGAGCGCAGATGTTACTGTATGTCACAATAAGCGCGCTGTTCGTTCTGAAGGACTAGAACGTGAGTGAAACATTCAGCCTCTTGCACCACATTCAAACTTCCGTAGTGAGCAAATTCAGGAAAACTTAAAAGTTGACCACAGTAAAAGAGATAAAAAACAACAAAAAAAAGGATAAAATCATAGAACTTCCTGAGAATTCACAACGATAGTACAAAAGCATCGAGAAAGGAGTTCACTCGCAAAAATTCTAAAAATAGGCTACAGTATTAGTTAAGTGCGTCCAACCACTATCATGTTAAGATCCATGTAAGCTGGTGGAAAGTGAACCTTGAGGAGACCAATAAAGAAGAGGTGTTTGAAGTGGAGCCATCTTCAAGTCAACAATAAAAAAGGAGAAAATAAAACCACGAAGTCTTTCCAACTGCAGCATCAGGAGATTAAGAAGACATTAGTGTCAAGGAGAGCAATCTCTTGGAGGCATCTCGGCAGAAAAGGGCACTAATGGGAGAGAGAAGTGAAAAACCACTCGTTGCCAAGCATCAACAAACATCTAGAATAACAGTTTTTTCAAATTCAAATGTTTTCAAAAGATAGCCTAGAACATTAGCAAGACTCCTTACCATTGACTTGAAAGAAAAAAAAAATTGAATTGCAAATGAAAAGAAAGTCTTAAACGCGAATAACTCTCAAGCGAAAACACGAAACCATCAGTGGACAGCTGAAAAAATCGAGTCAAAGCTTACGAAATATTGTTTTTTCAGATATCTGAAGTTTGCATCGTTCCAAAGACAATTGGGGCCAATTTTACCAATTTTTGAGTGTTTTTGGATAATCTCACGTAAAGTATTGGTAAATTTTATTTGCATATCTGAATATTTCTGCACTTTTCTAGGTTGTCATTTCATTTCAACAATCTACTTAAAAGTCAAAGTTAAAGAAATTTGACAGCGTTGCGCTTGCGTCGATGGAAAATTCGGCCCCTTTTTTTAATGAATTTTTTTTCGCAAATTGAAATTTTTTTCAGGAAGTAGAGTAGGATTCATAGAAGAACAATCAAAAAAGACTGTGCTGATTCTGATCTGAACTATCACTAGACAGATAACCGAAAAACGACCCGATGTCAATTCAAGCATGGCCTAGCAAATTCACAAAACTAAACAGGAAACTTAAAAAACTTTTTGATAAAAATAAAAAAACTTATGAAGTAACATTCAACATAGAAACAAGGGTAGTTTTCAATGCTGAAACGTTCTAAAAACAGCTATTATCAACCATAAAAATAAGAACACATACCTGTCAGCAGACGTTCAATTTTGTGGAAAGTCCTGTAACTAGTAATGTAAGTAGAATGGCCCTGTGTCTCAACAGCCCGAATATTTTCATGCGAAGCGTTCAACTTAGACGCAACATTAGGATAAGAAAAGACTTGACCGTCAAATAAAACACTCTGTGACAATGAAGAAGCTTGAATCAACCCATACTTATTCGAATGAATATGAACCCAAAGTCTATAAAAGCAGTGTAACTTCAAAGAATTTGAAAAGCATGAGAAGAGACCAAGATGACAAGGTTATGTCATCCTGTTACCGTGCAGTACGAAACTACTGCAAAACTAGATATGGGTAAGGAGGATAGGAAAAAAAGATATAGCAAGGGGAACGAATAAGTGAAAAAACTAGTAAAAACTTGGTCAGGCAGGTGGTAAACTGCAAGAACATGATAAAATGTAGTGACAGTCAAAAGTGAATTGTATGAAACCCTCTGAAAGGAGTTAGGCTCACCCTAGAAGATCAAAAATAATAGATGTATAATTCAAGGGCTCTTGAATTAATCGAAAAAAAAGCTAACAAAGTTACATCTCGGGAGCAAAAAGAATACATTTGGATCGATAGTGGCATTGTTAACAGGGAAAACAAAGCCTTTTAGATAAACATATTAAATGTAAAAACGATTTAAACGAGTGATATTTACTGAGTTTGACACTAGGATGAAGAGCTCAAACCTCAAAGTTCTTTTTTTTTGATTATTTAAGCCTGATGCACATGCGTTTTAAATGGTTGAAATGGAGTCGCGCTCAATATTGGAAAAACAGACGTGCATAGAACTAACTACATCCGTTTCCATACTTTGAAACCTTAAAAAATAAACCATATGCCTAGAGCGATGGTCCAACATTGACCTATTTAACATACTTAAGCTTGGAATTGCACTGTTGCTTCAGGTTTCAGTTTTTCAGTACTTCGATCTTCTGAATAATGAATATTATCCTTAATGGCTTTGACTTACTAATTTGTGAATAATTCTGAAGAAAGGACTGAAGGATAAGAGTATACATACGATGAGATCACAATGAATCATTGTTGTCGCTGTATTGTCACTAACAAAAGAATATAACTTAATAAAATAATCTATTAATTTTGCGTTTGAGGAACAAAGAAGGTTTTACCTTTTTATTCCTCAGAATCAAATGGTGAAGATATGAATCAGGAGCATATGGAAGAGAAATGTCTTATACTAATCATCTCTTTGACCATATTAATACGACGCTGTATTTGAATGAAATTCTGCTTTTTTGGAACCAGCCGAGAAGCAACGCGTTTTATGTCCAAAATATCAGTTAATATGTGTTCGGCTAATCCATATGAGATGCTTAACAACACAGCAATATCTCTAGTCAATACACAACAATTTTCCAACACGATTTGCTTCGTTCATTAGACCTTTTCTTCGGTAACAAACGTTGATGGCCGTCCAGGGTTCTCATGTCTAGGCCGCCTTTGAACGTTTTATACCATTTCTATGCTTTGATTTTCGACATACACGCTTCCCCATACGCCTTTTGCAAGATTTTCAACGAATCGGCACACGAAATTTCATTTTTAACAGAAAATTTGAGACGCGCGCGTTGTTCTAACTTTTCATCCATTATAAAAATCGCCACACAACATTTTTTCGATTTCTTCGTATAGACGCCAATTGAATACTAATCGTACGATATGCGTCAACATTTGACAGAACACCAATAAAAGTATTGCCAACATTGAGAAAATAAATACCAATTAGATAAAAATTTACCAATTAGATAAGCGCGGCAATTCAATTTTTAAAATTTCCCTTTTTTTAACAATAAGTATGTTCATCATTTTGCTGATGATGTCCATGGAGCATGGTCAGAGGTAATATATCACTCTTCATTAGAAAATATGTGCTTAAAAAGATTTAATGAAACAAAGTCTCCTGTTTGAGTTCTGAATTCAATGCATCCTTCATATATTTGGTCGAAATTGCACATATTGCATTTAAAATATAAGTGCATACATCTGCAGCACATCTATACAAACAATGTACAATCCTTGATTCCGAAGACTGTAGGTTGCTGCCAATTTACCATTTGCCAAATGTTGCGACAACTGGCAATTAATAAAGTTCGAAAAATAATTGTTAAACTGCAATGAAGCCTGAGCAACAATTCAATCATAAATTCACACCTCTTGTGGTTAGTGCGAATTACACACTAAAGCTATGCTAGCATACTAACATGTCCATTTTCTTACAGTACATATAATATTGCATTGCCAGCATTCATACGTGGGCTTTTCAATAATAAAGACAAACTAACTCATGAGTGAGTGTGGAGGCTTGAAATATGGCACGATGGCATACTAAGAAGATGTATCTAATTAAATGCTATATTATGGCTATACGGCTGAAATAGAAGGAATGTGCTATTTGCCAGCATCTGAAAACAGCTTGCCAACTAACAACCAAACTAAGCATGACTAAGTTAGTCTAAAGTAGGGGCAGCTTATTCATATGTGAAAGAGCATATGTGAGTCTCGTATAAAATGTGATCGATGATCGTTTGCAGTGCAATGACACTCATTCGAGTTCTTTTATACATCCAACTGTAAATGAAGCCGGAGAACCTTGTTAGGAATTGTTGTGTTAACTTGCAGATTAAAGATTCAGAATCGAAGTGGCGAGCAGTAAGAAGTGGATGAAGAATTGTAAATTCAAGGACGTACGATGGTTGGGTTCTTTGAATGAGCGACAACGACTCATTGAGAATGCCGGGTAGACTTCGTATTGCGGATAAGGTTGCATACGGAAATGAATAAGCATTTTTTTTATTTTGGCAGGCTATTGACGGTTACAATCCCTTTGAGGTCAAATTATCATTTTACATGTTATGATTTATAAAAAAAAGCCAAACTTCTCTAATTTCGAGTAAACCATCATACATAAAAAAGTTATTAAGAAAGTACTTGAGTCATAACCAGGAAGAAAGACTTTAATAAATGATGACCATGTAAGTCGGAGCCCACATAACATTTATGCACGTTGTCGATGAATCTCAAACAATACATGAGTTTTATGATGATTAAAAGTACGATGGTTTTTTGTATTGATCCCACAATAGCAATCGTCATAATAATTGTTTAATCCATCATCCAAACCATTCGATTACATCATAGAGTATTCAATCCAACATTCAGAAGCAATATCATTAACAAAACAACGCTGCTGGAAATTTTTTTATTTTTTTAATTACTTATAAGCCGAGCTTTAAATTGTGGGTTTACCTTAGATAATTGGATCATATATAGTAAAACGATCTCAATCAACAACATAAAATTTAATCATGCAGAGGAGGATCCGAGTATCATTAAAATACATGCTCCATGGCTGTTAACTTTCACTGAAAATTTGTAAAACTTGTATGAAACTATTTGTTAGGAGAAAATCTCGCAATTTGATCTATAACATAGATATTACTTTCCACATTCGATGGCGTTTGTTGAAATTTTATCGGTTCAATGAATTTATCATAAAAACAAACTATTTACCCGAACCGTTCTTTGAATAGATTTCAACCAAAACTGGACAACTAATGGAACAATATTATACCAATATACAAAATGATCGACATGCATTCAAGAAGAAGATCCTGATTCTATTATTACTTTTAAGGAACTCAAGGTGAATTTTTTTTATCAATTTTATATTGACGACTTGTTACGATGTAGTCAAGTCAAGTCAAGAGAAAGTCAGGGAAATGAAATTAAGTATGTAACTAATATAACCTTCTTGCTTGCTGATTTATCGAAATATCGTAGTGGTCTATGTTTATCGGTGTGAAATGAAAATCATATCACAATTGTACCGATTTAGTGCAACGAAAAAATTTAATGAGATTCGAGCAACGCATTTTCAGACATATTTTCATTTTGGGCACTTACTAATTCGTCATGTACTTCGTCAACGCGTGGTTATAGATTTCTCCAGCGCTCGAAACCCCTAGTGACGCTCCTTGCTTCGTGATATTTCTAGGGAAAGACCTTCGGAAGCGTTAGACTCTTTAGGAGCAATGTTAACGCAGTCAAAATATATCATAATTTTTAATGAAAAGCTTCGATTCTTACAGCTTCTACAACTTGGTTCATGAAACTAATGAAAACTTAGTCCTCCAACAGCGCAATGATCCTAAACATTGAAGTAAGGCGTGGAAGGGTACTCATTTTGTTGTCACGTTAAATGGTTCAGCATAACCAACTTATCGCAACCCATCGCGAAGATTCTGATAAATGGAAAATGAATGTAAATAGGGCTATTGAAGCGACTTTCTCGACGAACTTGGGCAATCTGGAACACATTGTCCAAAAATGTTCAGAATATTTCACACATTTCAAACATTCTTTGTTAGGAAATTTTTTGTTTTTTTTTCAAACCTCAGACATAATAGTGACACAATGGAAAGATTAATACCTTAAAAGGTTTGAGAACATATAATAAACAAGGTACAACATAAGATTAAAGAGAGTTATAGGTAGAGAAAGGCGTTTCATATAGCCAAACATATTTTGAAAGAAATTTTTCACTAAAGTTGCCTAAGGTCGATTTTGTAGTCTTTGTTTTAACTTTATTTAATTTCCTCAAAAAATGAATTTAGAATTCCTTAACATAATTCAAAATTCTGAAAGTTCAAAAGATCTAATTCGAAAGCATTCTCTTTAAAATTGACTTAATTCTGCATAGACTCCCGACAAACGAGCAAACCAGTATATAAATAATTGAACGACGTACACCCCATTGAATTAGTTTTTAATTGCAACGAAAAAGAAGGAGAAAATAAGACTCAAGGAATATATAAGATCACATGCAACAATTACACTACAATTAAAATACACTTACAATTACAGAGTAAACAAAGATATGATTTGAGCTATGAAAAGTTGAATCCTGGAATACGAGCATGGTCTGAAAAGTTTGCGAACGTAAAGATGGCAGCACTCGTCAATATAAGCTAGTGAATGTAGTTGTGCATCTTTTGACAGTTATTCACAAGAGTTTCAGCCATTTTGGACTCGCAGTTTTTAGTTGAAACTGGTTTGAGCGAGTCGATGTGAGTATTTTTGTGAAAATGGAAAAAATCGAGTATAGAGCAGTTAATTTTTTTTGTGATACGCTTGCGGCAATACGCTTACGCAAATTAAAGGTGAGTTGAACTCTGTGTATGAGGACTCTGCACTATCATTTAATACAGTGAAATTTTGGGGAGCTAAATTTAAACGTGGCCGTAGGAGCTTGGTAGATGATGAACTTCCGGGACGTCCAAAAGCTGCGACTACTGACGATAAAATTGCTTAAGTCCACCAAATGGCGTTAGTTGACTGCTGAATTGAAGTAAAAAATATAGCACGGGTTATGAAAATGCTGAAAGAACGTGTTTGTCACATATTAAATCAAGATTTAGTCATAAGAACGCTGTACACGCGTCGGGTGCCGCGTTTGCTCACGTTAGTTCAAAAACGTGTTCGAATGAACATTTCAATCTGAGTTTTTGCGCCGATTACTTACTGAAGATGAAACTTGGATACATCTTTATACCCTCGAAGCCAAAATACAGTCAAAACAGTGGGCTGCAAAGGGGTAATCGGCTTCGAAAATAGCAAAAAAAGGCTGAAAAAGTGTTGGCGATTGTTTTTTGGGGTAATCATACAGTTATCTGAATGGGCTATCTTCAGAGAGGAAACAGGATTACAGGCTGAAGTTTGCTGAAATTTACCCAGCTGAAGGAAGAATTTGCGGAAAATTGTCCACGTTTGCAAAAAAATAAAATCCTGTTTCACCAAGACAACGCGCCGTCTCATACCTCAGCGATTGCAATGGTGAAAAACAACGACTTCCAATTTGAACTGCTTGACTTTCCATCTTACTTACCAAATCTAGCCCAAACGATTTTGTTATCTCATCATGAGATAATGAGGAGGCAATCACCTTCGCAAACAATTATTTTGCAAAGAAAAACACCAAGTACTATTTGGACGGGATGGCAGCTTCACTGGGAGATGTGTGTGGAGTCACAAGGAGATTACGTAGAAAAATAAAAAACAAATATTGAGAAAAAATGTCGAGTATCATTGTTAGGTAGGAATTTTTTTAATTTTCAATTATAACCAACAACCAATATTTTCAATAATAACCAACGCTCAAAAGTCAGTAGAAGCAACAACCACATAGAAGAAAGCCAGCTTAGCATTCAAAGGAAAGATACTAACATCACTGTACGGACGCGCATACGGACTCACCTCCATGCGGAGAACAAAGTTTTCACATCTTTAATTAAAAACTCAGAAAATTGTGACAACAAACCTACTATGCGCAAACAACACTCGCATAAAATCTAGAAACCATTACCATTTATTATTCGTAACCTAAGTCAATATGAATGAATCTAGGTCCACAAAGAACGCGCAGGATCCAAGCACCGTCCTTTAAGATCATTTAATGATAATTCATTATTGATATGAATCTAGAATTTATAGAATTTAATCAAAATTAAAATAAACGAATTAATTCAACATATATAAATTTACATTTATAAAAATGCCAATTTGTGGGATCCTAAAGAGGACATCGGACACCAACAGCTGACTTTTCACATTATATTAAAACGAATCGACAAAAAAGATATTGAAAATTTCTCGCCATTAACAAAACAACAATGAAACAAAATTGGAAAAATTTTTGAAATTCTTTATGAAACAAAGTTCTTTGAAAACTTAGACATCCTGCTTAAAAAAGTTTTCGATTTTGGTTTGAGGATGAGAGGAAACGGTTCTTTTCGCCGAGCCAATAGGCTTAGGGGGGCTTCCTTTTTCCGTTTCTTCAGGATTTTTCAGAGATGGAGGTTTCGTAATTTAGTTATTACCACTAAACCTTTAAAGGTCTAAAGGTCTACCTTTAGACCTTTAAAATCATAATAAGCAGTTACCATGCAAGTGTTTTGTAATTTACGCTTTATTTGTTATGGTTTAGTGAATGGTCTCCGAGGGTTTTCTTTTGTTCCTTTCCTACATAATTATAAATACGATTATCATTAGCCACTTAAGTGCAAAGTGCGTATATTTTCGTTGAACTTCATAACCAACATCACCACTCCGAAGACATTGAATACTTCGAGAAAAAAATTAAGAATATTTAATGAAGATACTCTCGGTCGGTTTAGTAGACTTGGTCCACATTGCAATATTCCATCAGTTGCTGCACCTTCATTTTGAATGTTTTATCGAATTATTGCGTTGATTCTCAAGCAGTATTCATTATAATTAAAGGATTGGTAAATACCACTTTAGCTAGAACGTAGGCCGACACACTCCATAATGCACATATTTAAACTGCAATCGTCATATGACAAACCAAGACTTTCAATCAACAATTTATGTCTATCATTGTTAATATCTTGTTCAAACAACAAAGATTGACGTAAATTGCATTCGACATGAATCCTCCAGTTCTGCTGAATGGCCAAGTCAAGAAAATACAATAAGAAATAGAGTTCACCCATATCCAACCGATCATTTAAGCATTTGTATGATTCCCAACTATATACATAAGCCCAATCCCTCAAAGTCTCCATCACACTTATTGTTGTCCAACCATGAAATTCAACATAGCCTGGTGCAATTTGACTCCTTTATTATATATCTTACATCTACTTACAATGAACAATTCAATTTAATCAGTACCGTGGCCATAATAGTAGAACAAGTAATTCAATTAGGGTTTTGTCACTCGGTGTCGCTTGTCCTCAATCGCAATCCAACATACATTTCGAAATTTGTCAATAGACAGATTTCGAGAGAGAATTAGTCGTCTCATATGTGTATCTTGTTATTGCATTTGTCGAGGAGAGGGTTCAATGGGAATTTAATTTGGGATTATCATTGCAATGCGTTTACGCCACATTTACATAATTCTATGGAATAAATGCTGTATAGCACTCAACGACAGTGGTGTGTTTTCCATTTAAGGATAAAAATTATATGCGCATGTGGTTAACATACTAGAGATTATTCGAATTTGATACATGTGTGTAGGATCAAGCAGAAATGTATCCCACAAGTCTACACAATGATATTTAGTGGTTAATTAAATTCAAAAAGGAACATAATAATCAGTATCTACATTTCAAATCATGAATATTATGTTTATTCATTCTTAAATGTTTATAACTTTATGGCGGAGTGAGATTACACCTTAAAAAATGCTGTGTTGAAATGGCACAGATTGATGGATCTGATTGGATGTTCTTCGGGTTCATGTTCATAGAATTTAGCCATTCAATATTCTCTGATCAGATAAAATGCCATGCCTTGAAAATTTATGGTATTTATGTACAAAGAATGATTCTAATTGCAGTTGAGCTTAAAAACTTTCGATTAAAGTAGCTTTTTTATGGAAAGGACATCTTTACCACAAAGTAACATTTAATAGCTGGCTCAAACACCTGTATCTTGCAATCTGCCGACGCCGTTTTGATACTAGAAGAAGTCACTCATCTCATGCATACTATTAACAGGCTACGACTCAAAGTTGATCAAATCACTCAAATCGATAAATAAAGATCTGAGGCTTCCCACAAACCCTGATAAGGCACAGACCATCAATTTCTTTAGCACTAAAAATCCCAACCAGAAGTTTCATCTAAAGACAGAGATTACCTCATTACACTCAACAACTGGAACACTAAAATCAAATATTTAGGCAAAGAAATTGACAAAACTTGATCCTTCAAAGAACTGTAGGAGACCCATTATAATGCCTTTGCATGGTCCGGCAATATTATTTAATGTCTAAGCTAATCCTTTAAGAAATTTTAAATTACAATTTCGCTCTGCCTGCATAAGTCTTTGACCAACCCGCAGCTAGAGTAAAGCATCTCTCTAAGCAAATTTTTGCACAAACTCCAGGACATATCCTTTAAAACAAAGACAAGATTAAAGCTTGGACTACCAGCCAGCACTCCAAATCTTCACGCTTTTGAAATAGATGCCGAGCTTCAAACTAAGTTTAGAGTAGAATACTTAAATTGCGAAGGAGTTACGCGTGCTTATCAATAACAACATACTTCAGGTAACGAATCAAAACGTGAGAGTAGTGTCAAGACCAGCTATAGCCATATCTGGTTGAAATCAAGTACGACTTATACAGGATAAATTCCACATAGAGCACCAATGAACCATCCAAACTCAAAATCGCTGATATATCCAGCAACACCCCGTTCGGTAATACCAGAAGATTTAGGACTAACAATTTCAACAAAAATGTCCTGAGATATGTTCACGAACGAATAGATCAGCCAATGCAACCTGAACCTGAACAGTTTCCACGCCATTAGCCTTGGTCGCACGATCATCACGCCCGAAGCGGAACTACGACTATACACCATTATTACAGTCAGAGATAATAATCCCTCCAATGACTATTATCAAGCATTGATTTCCATCGATTCCAGTGGGACCTTTGAGAACGTGGACCAAAGTATGAAGAGAAGATAGGTTGACACAACATCTGGAAATAAAGGCAAACTAATCCTGATATAATCTACACCATCTAGTGGATATCCAGGCAAGGCGACATCCACGCAGTCGACAAAGTCGCCAACATGGTAAAGGAAGCCGCAGTGAGAATTACTATCTAGTCACGCGTGCTGAACTATATGAAATTCTTAAACAAATATATGAGGAAATTTTGAGTTACTAGCAGAGGATAAAGGAGGAGGATACTAAAATCTTTAAACCGTCTATCTGGAAGGAAGAACATTAACATCAAAAAAGATATTAGAGCTTGGATATAAAACAGGACAATTCCTTCAAAATGTATCAAGATTATTAGCATATTGGAAAGATTTTACAACAATCTGCGCTTCTTCCAGATCGACAAAGCTAGCATCGACAAATGTAAGTTCTGTAACATCACAGACATCATGGATCACCCAATATTTCAATATACCAGTTAAGAAACTACTGTTTTCCACAGTAGAATAAGAAATTTATTTCTCAAAAACACCAGAGAACTCTTATCAGATTTTTGTGCCTTTGTTCTTTAGACAACGAAGATTGGCATTTAGATTTTTGACCACACCCAATACATAACACATTTTGGCTCCAGGACTCAATAAATTCAACACGACATAAACTGACAGCGACAGCAGACAAACCTTACCGCTAGAATCATACAAGATCGTGTAACACAGGCAGTTGCCGCAGTGCTCAAGCCAAGTTCTCTGGTTCCACGATCACTCGAAATTTAAAAACAGTAAAAAGAAAATTTTATCAAAAATCAACCAAAAAATTCCAAAAAACATGGACAGAGACAATGAAAAAATCAATTAATTCATATATTCTAGGATTTTATTGAATCAAATAAGCAAAAAATTCTTTAATTTTTATTGCGTGGCCTTTATTCCTGGGTACGATTACGCATCAATTCGGCATTGTATCAATTAATTGGCGGCGTCTCTCAATAGAAATTTTAGACTTGCCTTTTTGAATTGTTTTCCATACCTCTGTTTCACTTTTTTAATCTGTGTCCAACAAAAGCCATTTTCAGATCCCTCCATAGACGTTTTATGGGGTTCAAACTGGACGATTATACTGAGGTTGATTTTTTGATTTTGAATGATTTTTGCGGATCTATTATTGGATCTATCTAGTATTGGATCTATATTATGGCCATTGTCTCTTCATGACCCATATAAGAGGCATATGATGTAAATATTTACATACTGTGTTTTATTCACGTTGCCATCAATCAATCGATTTAGACCCACCCGGTGTCACGAAAATGATCCCCAGAACTCAATACTCTCTCCTTCTCTCTGCTTTTTTTTTGATTGTGGCCTGTATTTTTGCATTAGAGATCCTCGGACACTTTCCTTGCCATCACTTTCAAATAGAGATAGTTCACAAATTTTTTTTTCCACTTCTTGGAGAAATTCAACAAGTCCTGTTGACTCCTGTTGAAAAATTTGATAGCGATTCCGCGATATAGTGGTGGTATGTGTAAAAAGTACGCATAATTACCTAATTATGATACTCTGAAATTATTTTGTATATAGGTTGAAGCGTGCGTGACGATAAAATCCTGAGCGTTTGATTTTTTGGAAAGGGATGATGGAAGTCCATGGGGGCGAAACCGATAGTAACTTAGAAGCGACACAAATAAAAATAACTCGGAAAGAGGTGTATAACGCTGTGAAAAATTATAGCCTCAAGACTATTTTCCATATTTTTTCCAAAATAATTCTAGAAAATAGATTTTCTTGTCTGAAAATGTTATTTTCCTCAGAGCACTGTTTCAATTCCCTGCCGGTCTCGTTCTCGTTCAACCACACTATATGGAAGGTTAAAACGGACGCTGAAAACGAATTTTGCAGCTGTGAATAATTATCCACTCAGTTGCAGTTTTAGGGGTTGCTAGGACATTCTGTCTGCCAAATTTTGAGAATTTATAAAGAATTTTAATACTTGAAAGATCTGGAAGTAGGGTTCTATAGAAATTTTTTATGGAGTGCGGTTTTGTTTAGAAGTTGCGAAGTCTATTTCTCCTAATGTGCCGCGAGGAAAGATGTTATGTGATATTAAAAACCAAGCATTATTGATTTGAAGAACTGTGCAAAACGCAAAAAATAATCGCGAGTGTTACGAAGAGGCTACAAAATCTAGTTCAAATCTTTTGAAGCTCGATCAAAAATCATCGAAGAAAGAAATCATTTGGACATCCGTCGAAACATTTGCTTTTTATTTATCGTATGGTTAATAATAATAATAAAATGATTTAAGGATATTATCGAAATCCCTTACTCAAACTCGAACAGCAACTTAAATATAAAAAATTGCTAGACATTTGGAAGACGATCTTTGCTTAGTGAGAAAATGGATACCGTGTTCAAATGTATTGAAATATCAAAATTTTTTGCAAAGGCCAAAATTGACGAAACAACAATGCTCAAAGATTGAAATTCGGCAAGAAACTTAACATTTGGAATTATCAGTGATGGGAAAAATGGAAATTGAGGTGGTCTTCATTGTTACCGACAAGATTTTCGGAAGGAGCCAAAAAAAAACATCTGATGAAGACGATTTGGAGGCGGATCGTTACGGTTGGGCAGGCTCCAGAAAAGTTCTCGCTGCAAAAAAGCTTTCATAAATAGAAGAATAAGTACGACCAGATGGTATTAGAAGGACATTTATTGTCTCTTGTAACACTTACAGAAGATGAAAACATAATCTTTCAGGAGATCTAGAAGATCTATTCACACGGCAAATCTCAGTAAATAGTGTTTACAGCTTTATGGAATCTAATTGCTACTATGGTTGGTGGTAAATCCTGACCTGAGCCCTATACAAAAATTGATGGGGAATTTTAGTGAGGAAAGTTTACGCGCAGGGGAAACCATATATGATTCACATCGCTTCTAGGACCTTTTGACGCTTACTGTGAGACCCTCCTCCTGAATCGTAACCAATGTGTGCCAAATTGTGATGATAGCTGCATTGAAAAGGGATAACTCTTTGAGCTCTAGCTCAAAATATTTGCTGGATCGTCGTCCATAGCATACTGTACCATGGTGAATCGTGAACGAAATACTTTTTTTCTTCTGATCCCTAAGGATGAATGACAAAAGTATACCTCCTGCACTGCGAGAAATTGATTTGTTTATAAAGTCAATTCTGCCTAAATCTATTTTCTAGTAATTTCATCATTACAATTTTTATTTAAAAAACGTATATAATCATTTTTTAAATATTTTGCCGCAGATCAAAGAATTGTTTTCCCATTTGGTAACAATCGTTTCATTATCAACAGAAGTTAATTTTTCAGAATATTGTTGTATTGGTTCTATCTCATTGTGCCGTTTTCAACATTTATATGCCTAGTGCCGTTGCAATGTATGACAGATCAAGTCATAATTGCTTTAGAGTCCTTTACAGTTTGGACGAAGAGATTTCTCTCCCGGTTACTCGATTTTTTTGATAAAATTTCAAAGGTACCATCATTGCTGAAACACACCTTTGAAATGCGAAAAGATGAAATGTATTGTCTTACTAAACCACAAGGATGATAGCCGTTTTTAAGGATGCAAATGGGTAATTACTCGTCTGCAGAAGTTAACATCTTTAGTAGATCATGACTTCGTTCTGCAATAGTTGACTTTTAGCAGATCACAAGTTCAGTCAATTTAAACGTTTTAATTGGGATTTTGGCGTGTCGGTGACCCTTAAAATCGGTATCCTTCAGTTTTTCTCATATATTGCGCACAGAAATGCTAATATTTTTATATTCTTACTGGCATTTTATCATCTTCAAAGTCGTAAAATCGACTTCTAAACAAATTTTTTGAAACACCTTTCTCCTTTGGAGAGAAGGCTAGTTTCTTTCGTGCATTTCCTTTCTTTTTGGGGCAAGATTATTCACATGATCGAAATTTTGTCGTTAATCCACGAACATCAACCTGAGACAGCTGAAATCTGAATTTTTTCCATATAAATAAATTTTCCTATTAACATGGGCTTAGGTTTAAGCTTTTGTACTTTTTAGATAGAAGATCTTCCCTTTTTTATGGAAAATATCACGATGTGACGTATACAACGTCAAATACTATGTAACGCAAAAATCAAATGTCTAGAAGAATCAAAATCAGTACTTAGTATTTAAGTAATGCGAATAAACAAGAATTCGTGTTAAAAATTCTGAAGCAACAAAAGAATTTTTTTTACAAATATTTTGTTATTAGTATCCTTTCCTCAATTTTGCATGTTTTGAGCATAAATTTTGAAATAACTTACGCAAGAGAAAAAGAAGAAAGCGCGAAGATACCAAGTATGTCAAGTAATTTTGGCCTTTAATTCTTGATGATATGCGACTGTAGTAAAAAGGACATGTAGGAAAAAGGCCATGTTTGGGAAGAAGAACTCAAACGAACGGTTTACCTCTCTGTGAATTCTATATTGCGAAGTTGTTAAGGCCTTTAAATGGTACCCTTAAGTACGTAACATTCGAAGGCTGGTTGACTTCTATCCATTTGACGAAATGAAGTCGAGATAACTGAACCAATGAAAAAAGGCAGCGGAACATAAATTTTCTGTTTTGTCCTCTCTTATACTCGTATCTTATTCTGTGATGTATACATGATATGTCCATAAATGAAGGTTAAAGAAAACCATGATTTATTATGTATTATTATGAGACTAAAAGAAGAGTTAATCCTTAATGGAATCCCTGCAAGAAATATTTTCAGAAAGTAAATCACCTCACCTGCGAAAACTCATGCAGATTTTTAATGCAAGTGATGCAGAGATTCTCGGTAGTTTAATGCAGAAATCCTAAAAAAATTAGACATTACTACTATGACACTAAAGTCAAGAAGGTTCCAACTTTTCTACTTTTTTGATTATACATTCAATGTACTATCATTAGCATATTTTGACACTTGAAATCAATTTGTATTGAAAAGTTTTTTGAATCTTTTCTCGCCAATCAGTTCAAAATAGCTGCTCGAAAAATTTTAAAAGGATGAATCGGGTTTTTTGGGGGGCTGGGGGCTTTATTCTGAATAAGTGTTATCACTTATAATTTAAAATATATAATGTAAAATAGTTGTTATCACAGAAGTCAACTAAATTTAGATTTAGAATCGTGATCCTTGTTTCCATAGAAAGCCAGGTTCTATTGTGAATACTTTGAGGAATATCAGATGATTTTGATGATCAGATGAAATACTGATTGTGAGGATCTATAAGAATTTAGAATCTGAAAATTGGAAACCATTGAAAATATTAGTTAACAAATAATCAAATCTTTGTCAATAAGCCTTCTCTGTTTTCTACCATTTACATCCACAATTCCACCGTCGCTAATTACTCTCTTAATTCACCTTGAATTATAAAAGCCTTGACTGTTTTTCTACGCTTAGTCCGTACAATAGTGAGAATTTTCCAGTGTAATTATAAATTGTATTTATCTATTTATTTGCATTTATATCTTGATAGAATCAAATGTGATATTTTTATGACGCTGACACTCTTGATTTTTCGTTTCAAGCTGAATTAGATAATGAATGAGATAAATTGTAATTACCTAACATTCAGCGGAAATAGGAGGCAACGTTTTTTCCCGTGTTTGTTACTTGATTGTGAAATATAAACAAATGAATAAAAATCGTTCATCATACTTTACCAGATGAAAATATTGTTTTTTTTTTAAAGGTGAGACTATAGTTGACTTACATTTTCCTGAAAGAAAAGAAAAAAAATTTCATAAATTCTGACTCTACAAATAATTTCTAAGAATTTATAAAAGTAATGGCAATAAATCACGTTAAATTTTTTATAATTATAAATACGATACAAATTTAAATACAGTCTATGATTTTTATAATAATTACACTCAAATGGATACGTTTAATGTTCATGTAGTGAAACTGAAATTTTCCTCTTATGACGCACTAGAACGTCCTTTAAACCATCATAATTTACGGATCGGAAGTTTTGACCTTTTTAGTCAATCGAATAACACCCAATTTATTTCCCAAAGGAAATTTTTGCTAACATAGCATGGCTTTTCTTCTTGAATCAGCTATCCTTACGAAGGCAATCTAAGCATGTTTGCACACAAAAATTTGAAGGTTGAAAAGACATTTACGAAAGTTTTCTACTCGTGTTTTTTCTCGTACATTCCCTTCTTGCTTTTCTACCAACCCCTATGATGTTTCTCATCCCATTTTGCGATATATTTTTAGGTTTGAGGTAGCGCTTGACGTAAATTTACTTTGGTCCTTTCGATTTTCACTTGTGAAAGAAAAATAAATTTAGTATAATTGGTTTTGTTCGACGAATTAATGTTAGATTGAGAGAATTTATCAGAATTCGATAGAATTTTTTATATTTTTACCTGGTATGTTAGTTATTTTAATCGTTTATTAAACGTATCATTTATTAAATTTTTATACTTAATAGTGGTTTTGACTTCATACGTGTAAATACTTCAGTGTGAAATATGCATTTAAGGTCTCGCTTTATGGCACTCGCCTTATATGAAAATTTAAGATTAATTTTATTTTCCTTTTCGGTTGTTTTTATATATGTTTCTTTTATTTTATAACTAAATTTTAAGGTTATGACAATGTGTGAAGTTAGAACGTCTCCTACATTCGTGAAATTATCATCAGTTTAGTCCATCCTATACTTCGCAATCTACAAGGGCAATTTCGAGTCTGTTGAAATGTAAAACATGCTACTGAAAGCTCTTTATTGTAAAAGATGCCACTGAAAGCTCTTTATTTAAAATTGAGGTTTGTTCTATCAATTCAACACTAAGTGGCATCAAGAACTTGTGAAAGGACCCAGAACAAAAAAACGACCATGAGATCGTGTCGTGTGAAACTCTCCATCAGCTATGTCGATGAACCGTCAAGCTCTCTACAAGATAAAAAGCTCGCTTTGTTTGCTAAACGGACCGGATATAAAACCTGATAACAGATATAAATATACAATTGCTATTTCTATCTCTTTTCACCAGAAGGCACCTGATAGTGTATTTGCTGTTTGTGATTACGGTTGAGCAGAAGAGAAGAGTCTTTTTGGGAATCAGCTGTATAGGGCACTGTCTCTAACCCGCCTTTGCCAGTTATTGCGAAAATGAACGCACTGAATTTATGACTCTAAACTAAAAAATTTAGGTGTTATAAAGAATTTTATGATCGGATAAAGTATGTCATCAGGACAAATTAGTAAACAATATAAAATTATGAGTTAAAGGATATGTTTTGCCCTTGTTGTCTAGTATAAATAAAAATATTAGCGTTTAGACAAATTATTTTTAAAGCATACGTAATTCAAACGCAGGAAAAAACGCCGAACAGTTTTATAGGTTTGCGGTCAGAATGCTATCAGTGAACGGACGCAGGAGTTTTAAGTTTAAGTTTCAAGTTTTTTTTTTGCTCAATTTTGTTTCCGAAATATCGAGATACCTTCGATTTTTTGGAAGCCCCATGCACTAACGCCATGAAATCTGATTGATCGAATTATCGCCAATGAAAAACTTCTGAAACGTTACGAAATCGCTTCATTTGTTGGGCAAATCATATGGGGGCGATTAAAAGACCACTCGATACGATAGGGTCTAACGCAGGACGTGATGACAGGATTCTTCAGAAACAGCTTCAAAATCTGCATGGAAAGCAAATAAGATTTACGATTGCCTTTAGCTAAGTGACCTTTTCGGGTGGAATAGTTGCTTCGGTTTTCCAGAGCTTCTATTCATTCACTTATGAACTAATGAATTGGCCAACAGAAAAGAAATGCGTTCTTTGTTGTCTGAATGTAAGGAATGTCAAGAATGCCAGGCCACAACATTTTTCGATGATCCAGAACAAATTGACGACACTTGTTTTTATTTGAAGGTTTCAATTCATAGACTGTATACTGTCAAAACCTTGCACCGCCTAACTATTACATGTTTCAGTTTTTTCAAAACACTCCTATTGAGATGGAGTCCCCGAACCTTATACTGAACCACATACACCCGTTGGTGTAGTATTTCATTTGTTTAACAGGGAAAAAATTTTGGTTTTCCGGTCAAAAAAATGAAAAAAAAATGAAAAAAAAAAATGAAGTACTACAACGATGGAGTTGCTGGCGATCCAAAGAAAACAAAATGACGAATTGAAGTTTCTTGAAGTTAGGATAATTCCAGTTTAAAAACATACTTAAATCCGCAAATGCTTTTGATATGCTCCATAAGAGGACAGTCAGGGGAGTACTTAGCCTCACCGCCCAATGGCGCCACCATCGCAAAAGAAATTCATTATTATCTAGTACATTTTTGTAGAAAGGTACTGAAATTAGATAGAAATTAGTAGATAGTTACTAAAATTTAAGCCAAATCGGACTCGTAGTTCTGTTTTGACTGTGTGTGGAAGCTGGCAAATAAATAATATAAAAATATCAATATCGGTCCGGGATTTCATTCTAGTTTTTGGAAGGGAAGTTCCGCAGCATTTTAAAAGAGCGCTTGGATCCTGTGCACAGTGACTCTGCTCTTACGATAACGACCCTAAACAATGGGGATAAATAGAGTCAACGTAGTTGCACGTTGGTTTCTGATTAACCATGCCCGGGTATCCCAGCTCGCCGATTGAAGGTGCGCGAAATATCTGCGACAGTAGTCATTACAAAAGACTGCATGGGTCATCTCCTATATGAGGTTTTGGGCATGTGAAAGATGCCGGCTCTAGAGGTGCCGCATTTGCAGGTGTCTGAAGTTTGCATCGTTGCAAGCGCAGCGGTCTACAGTTTTTTTCAATTTTTGGATATTTTTCGGATGATTTGACTTAAAATTTTGGAAGTTTCATTCGCAGTTTTGATTTCTTCACATTCTAATAGGTTTTCTTACAGTTCAATCATTTACTAACAACAAATTGTGAAAAATTAACGTTGCAAACTTCACACACCTACATTTGCTCACTCCGAACAGCATGGCCAACTATGTTACTGCTTCATAACAGTATTTGAAACTGTTTAAGTGCAATCGCAAGTTTTTCTGCGTTGTTTGGTGACCGTCGACGATACATGGGTCCACTGGTAGCACCAGAGACCAGCAAACAGTCTGAGAACGTGCACCGAAAAAGGCAAAGACAGATCGGAAAGGTGTTGGCCACTGTTTCCTGGGATTCTGTGTATGATCTTCATTGACAATTTGTAGAAGGGCAAAACAGGCACAGAGCTCTACTATAACGAATTGTTTGATCGCTTTGACACTGAATCGCAGAAACTCACAACCCATTTGCGATGCAAAAAATGCTCTTCGACTATGAGAAAGCACCGGCTCATACCGTCACCGTGACCCAATTGCTCGAATGGGCTAGGGATTACTTCCCCATCTACTGTATTCACTAGATTTGCTCCCATTTGACTTTATTTTGTTCCCAAACTGGAAAAAATCACGCGCTGATCAGAAATGTTAGTCGAATGAGGAGAATTATCGCGATCATCGGGGCCTGTTTTGGAGACCTTGAGAAATCGATTTTTCAGACGGGTTATAGAAGAAGAAAGTAGCATTGCTGGGTCAAGTTACGACCAAACAGGAGACTATGCTAAGGCATAATTCGCCGCTTGCCCAAAATTTTCATTTTTCTTTTGTATGCTAAGATCTAATCGGACCGTTCTCGTATTTTGGGTTGTAATATTTTGGCAGTTTGTTCTAAAAAGGAGGAAACCTACTGGGATCTGTGGACACCACGAAGAAAGGCACATTTTCTAGTGTTAGTTAAAACTAACCAAGCGTGTATTAATCCACAGAAAAAGGAGTTTATATCTATAAATCCCCCTTGCACCTATATCTTAAAATTTATTTATACTGAGACGTGAAAACGACTCAAACCGAGTGCCCTAACCATGTGATAACGTGGCTCACGAGATGAAATTTTTTGAATACATCAACAACAATAATAACTTCCACTACGACTACTACTGCCACTACTACTTCTAATACTACAACCACAACAACAACAACTACTACTACTACTACTACTACTTCTACTACTACTACTACTACTACTGCTGATTCATTCTTAGCATATTTGTATCGTTAACATAAACACAAACATAAATATCATAAATATGATTGTCTAGCAAAAAGCCACACATATAGTTAGTCATGAGGAAGTCCATGTCATGTCTTCATATTTCTTTTAAACTCGGTTGCACGGTATTGATTTAAAAATAAAAATTGCCAGTTTGCCAATTATTTCAACATATACACCAACTGATAAACAAACTATTTTGTTTACGTTACAATGAGTACCAGTATTGAACAATCAAGACTGGTAAACATTCTTTAATAAAAAATTAATTAAAGAAAGAAAAAACATTTTGCTTAAAGGTATGAAGTCATCGATGATGTCTGATGAAAATTACCAAAGAATAATATCTAATATCATGCTCAAAAATTTTAAGCTTTGTTGCAATATAAGTGCAATTTTATCCAGCTGGCAAAAAGAAATAAATTGATTTGTTTATATATTTAAAGCTGCTGATCACGTGGAGGTCTAAAGAAATAGGAGATCAATCATTGCAACAACGTCTTTATTTATAGTATTCGTCCTAGACTAGATATTAAGCAATCATACGAGGTCGAACGTAAAATAGGCCACGATTTATGCATTTATTATAAACAATGCAATGAGCGGATTGTTAAAAGAAAATTATTTTATCGGCTCCGGCCAAGATTAATGTTAAAAAGAATTTCGAATCAAATAAGTAGTAAAATATACCAAAAACTCGGTGTAAACATCCTTAGTGCTTTGCTGGTGATTTTTAGGTTGTGAAACGTTTCAGTGGGAAGTTAAAATCAGGACGACCTATGAGTTTTATTTGAAAATTCTTGGAATATTTCGGATTTTCATTAAAATCTGGGTAACCAAAATGAAATTCAACAACTGAAAGGTAAAATGTAGGAAGCAAATAAAGTTTTAGATTTTTGATTCGTATTTATTATGATTATTTCATGAGCTGTTGGAATTATGTAATAAGCAAAGAAAACTTCTTTGATATGTCCGCATCAAAACAACTGTTTTGAATTCCTTGCCAACATTTTTCTTCGTAACTTTATGCTTATCACGAATAACCCACAGAGCATAAAATGAAATAAATTAACGATTTTGAAAAAGTGAAAAGTTCGTCACGCTTTCCTAAGTTTTACACTGTAATACGAATTATAACTGCGTTTACGTAAGCCCATTTAATCAATACTACTATTACTATCAATCAAGAAAATTGGGCTTATTTGCCGTAATAATACCAAAAATGGAAAATTTTCTACTACTGCCATTACTTTGAGAACCACACACGCTCGCTGGAGGCGAATCAAAGAAATGTTAAATAAAAACAGAAACAAAAGAAGCTTCAACTTTTTTCATGAGCCGGCGACAAGGTCAATAAATTATTCAGTATAACGTCTGTCTCGAAAATGAACTTCAAAATCAAATAACTATCAAGAGGATCTACACAAACTCGGTATGTGTTGAATGTCCACATATGAGCTATGCGTTTCAATTCGTCTGAGTGTGTTGCATTGTTTGATAATTTTTGTTACGTTTTCTTTCACGGAATGGCGAAAACAACAAACTTCAAATTACATTGGTGAGTTGATTGGATCTTGTTACAGATGCCATGCATAATTTATTCCATCAGACTAGGTTTTGGCAATTTTTGAATGTTTATCAACAACGCTTGAAGCAATGGATGATCGCTGACCGTGGAAGAATTTATAATAATGCACATATTTTGCTGGGAAGCTGGCAGTCTTGTTTTTTTTTTGCCCAACGCGCTATATAATTTTCGACAATAAACAAAGGCTTACAAGACAGCTGTTTTTTTTTTAAGTTCAACTTCAGTTAATTTGACTTCAAAATTGCTTTTGTCAGGGGACGAAATCAAAATGATTTTCTGAAGAATATTAAGTTTTACGAAAATCCGGTAGTTTTTTTGCATATTGTTAACAAGATCAGATCAGGTTTTATGTTGAAGCATCATAATTAAATGAATGACATGCATAAATTTTTGGCTCTGTTGAAATAATTGGTGTCGTTCTAGAATAAACATTCCTTCTAATTGAGGTTATATTTTTTAACGTTTTGGATTTTTGTAAGTTGTAAGATATTTTGCCTTCTGTGAAGGCATGTTTTAATATTTTTCTAGTATTTTTCAAAAAACCTGATGAAAATGGAACGTCAATTATAACGCTCAATTTAAAATAAAACACCTTAGGAAGGACCATCAAGGATTCGAGAAGATGTTAAGCGTTGCACACGTGTCGGCCTTGCAAATTTTTCAATTTTTTTATCTTCGTCAAAGATTGGACTAAAATTAAAAACTAGTGTGGTGTAGCAAAGGCGAAATCGTGAATTTTGTTTAATTTCAAAATTCAAAATTTCTCGAAAATAAATTCAAAAAATTAAAAAATCTGGGCCTGTTGCAATTGCAATAATGAAGACTCCTGATATCCCACCAAACAGAGTTTTCTCCCTTAAAACAATCAAAACATTGTATGAGTTAGCTAGTTGCAAATTGATTGGAATCAAGTGTCAAAAATGGTCTTTACGAAAATTTGACTTCTGACATTTTGAGCTCACATTTTTGAACAATACGTTATTATATATGATTCAAATATAAAAAAAGATCAAATCAGATGCGTTGTGAAATTCTATTCTGTCCTTATCTAACTCCCTATTCTAAGGGATCAAAAAAATTGTGCAGTTTAGGGAGTCAGAAAAAAACCAACAGCCACGTAATGCGTCGCTCCCTTCCAGATAGGAAATTTTGATGTGCAAGATAAACCTTGCACTGATCGGTCTATTGTCGAAAAAGTCGATTCAATTGTGTTACGATGATAGTTTGGGGTTAGAGTGCCAATCGAGCAAGCAAAATTATTGCTGAACCGGATAGATAGTAAACCATTTTCTTAAAATTTGACAACGAATTACAAAATATAATGTGATATAAAAAAGTATGTGAATCATATCTTGTTTAGAAGGTGTGAGATGAATTTTCTCACGGATTTGTAAGGCCTAAATTGACGGTACAGCCTCTGGAAGCCATAAATCTTCAGCTGCATGAATAGACAGTATAGAATTGATTTGATGATTGTGGCTACAGTTGATCAACTGAAGACCACAATTTATCAACCGGTTTTGCCTTCAGCCAAGACTAACAACAAATCTTTTTAACATATACTTTTTTGACGATTTGACAATAGTTAAGCCACCGTGATTGGTTATTCCTAATGCGTGTACCGCATAGCCTGAATCTTACGCCATCATTTTCGTTAATCGTTCATAAGCTCACCTAGTGGTATTTAGGTTTTTTTCAAGAGAGGCATAAAGATAAACTGCGAGGCATAAAGTGTAAAACTCGATTCTACAGCGACATCACAAGCAATTTTGCCGATTGATAGCTTTATGCCGGAAAAAATGCCAAAAAAAGGCAAAAAGTCGTTAATGTCAAATCAAAGTAAAATGGAGAACATATTGATTTCAATAAAGATAAGCTTATATAGTACTATGATTTACAAAAAAGAAAACAAATATTGCATGAAAATAAATCGATAAAATCGGTGGAGTCACCAACCAGCCCCATCTTCCCCTTCCCCGCCGCTCCTTTCCACCCCGCCCTTGCCCCTCTATTTTTATTTGTGGGTTGGATTTTGAATAGCATTTTGAACTGAATTCAAATTTTTTGATTAATGGAAAACGACATTTACTCTTACGTTTTTATCTAGTATTGCATCAAATCAAACATTTCAATTTCGGGGTTTTTTTGTAACTAAGTATTAAGTTCATGTATCACTCGCAGGATAAATTGGTTAAGTTCGTTCGGGAAGATTGCGAAAACGTTATCAATGCAGATCAATCGTTTCTTTCTTTCTACACAAAAAGCAATCTGCATATCTATCTGTTCCCATACACTATTTGTTGTATACAATTTTCACTTCCAGATGATGTCTTGAAATATGTTTTTTTTTTATTTCGGGATGTGGCCTTGCGCTTAAATTATTTCCTCCACATACATCATAAATTATTGTTTAGTTACAGAAACAAATACAAAACTATATAATACAAAAGATATCTAACTGTATACTACGAAAATAAATAAAAACAAAACTGAAATTAGCCAAACTGAATTCAGATTTGATCCTTTTTTGTATTCAGTGTTATTGAACACGCATTAATTTGGCCTCGAAAAGAAACGTTTTTTCTTTTTTTTTTTCAAATTGACAAATGCCATTTATGTGAAGTGGTGATAAAACAGAAAAAATTCAAAATTTAGTTACTCAAAATGATTTCAGATATTTTTAGTCTAACAGATTTTCGTTTTGAATTGACAGGATATTTCTTGGATTTTGTAATTTTTTTCAAGTATTTTCTTCCCTTTACCAGTTCTATAAAGTGCACTAATGATAGTTAACTTTAATTTAAACTTACTGAACTTAACTTACTTTACATAAAAAGCAAAATTTCATCACAAATTTGTACCACTGAATCCTTCACTTGCCCCAAAATTTCCCTTTTGCTGTATAGTCGAAAAATTTTGGCAAGGCTTTTGTGGATTAAATCTGTGTGTTTCTTGACATATAAATAAAAAAAATGCCCACTTAAGAAACTTTATTATTTTATCCATTTCAGGATAGACATGTTTACATCGCGTCAAGTTATAGCATTTTAGATAAATTACGGACAAGATAAATAATCTACAAATAGTGACAGCTGTTTTAAAAAGATCATTTCAATAACGAAAAACTTTGCACCAGGCATGGTACGTCCTTGGTTGTCAACAAAATGGAGTTAATCCTTAGCAGCCACTCCGGGTGAATATTTATCATCACAGGCTCAGAAAAAAAATAGTGAGGGGTCTAAAACCTTACGAGATTTGCCGGTACTAGACAAGTGTGAGATGACAAAATGAGATAACGTGTGGCGGCGCTTCGAGCGGCCATTTTATCGACGTGGGGTAAGTGACCCCTGTGAGGTCGAAACTTTTGTTCGGCAGACATCATTTTGTTTTTAATTGATCTGTTTGTGGTTTCAATAGACAAAGTAAATGCCAGTTTTGATATTCTAGTTAAAAAAAATTCAATGCTAGCCGTTATGGAATTTTCTGAAATGATATTGTATATTGAATAAATCTAGTTTTCGTTCATTGGGAAATGAAACTTTCGATCACTTGTGACACGCCAAAACGGTCGCTCGAAGAACGAACAACTGACCGATATGGATTTTCTTTCGGGACCTTCAACTAAGCACGGGAATCCAATACTGCGATCATCGTTTTAAAAAAACTGATTGGTCATCTCATCTTCCTGATACTAGACCAGAGATTGGCAGGAGTATTTCTTGGGAAAGAGGTTCACATGGTCCGCATCCTGAAGCATCCTGAATATTAATAACAAAATGAAAGGGGGAACCTGGATAGTGTTACCTAGTGTGTTTACTGTGTGACCGAAAGACGGACAAAAAATAGCGTCTTGGATGTTCCAGTTATCATTAGTGGTAATGGTAGTGGCATACCTTATGCGTAAAATTCTACAATTTTAGCCCTTTATATTGAAAAATGACGGTGAAATGAATTTTTTTACTGGAACAACCCATTTTTGCTAAATTGTCATATACATGTACACTTTTTGGGACGCCATCTACAAATTGACAAAAAAAACCACAAAAAATGTTGAAGAACTGTTTAGCAAACATGAAACAATCGATTAGAAGTCTAAAACAGCCACATGTCTTGTTAAACTTGACGATGCCATTCCAGGATGATTACAGGTACTTAATAAAATAAAAATGCTCTTATACTTCCCAACCAACAGTATTATATTTCCTTTTCTTTTCAAACAGTTGTTTCGTTAAAAATTTTGGGTTTTGTTTTAAACGGGAACACCTTTTCTAGTGGTTTGAACTCGATACTATTCAAACCTGACGTGACGTTAGTATGAAGCGACACTTCATTTCTTTCCTTGGCTAAAGGTAAGCTGGTGTCAAACCTGTCCGTGTACATGTGAGATATCCCTGCGGTAGGTATTTTATCTATTACTTTTTGAAAAAAAATGCAACGGAATTCTCGTCATCACTGGTAAATCTGGTCTAACAAGCTTTTCAGAAGTTAGACCTCCTAGACGTTACCGAATTTGTTAGCACAAAAAGTTGTCTACCCCATTTTGTAGGTTTTTCAGGATTATATGTTATGAAACTAACGCTGCCTTTGAGTTTCTTTAAAAAGGAAAGGAGTTCTATTATTTTGAATTGTCCACCGATATTCTTGCGTGTTTGAAATTGGTATTGTTCCCATTATTTATAATTAACCCAATGAAATCTCAAAATTCATCTTGTTTCACATTCTAAAGGGTAAAGAATTTACAACGCTTCAATCAACGTGTGATCTTCCAAAACATTCGCTGCAATTGTTATCACTCTCTGTAATATCTTGGCAATTGTCATCATCTTGATCTATTTCTTCAAAAAACAAAAAAACCAACATCATCAGTATCACTCTCAATTCGCATTACTACGTGGTTATTAACACTGCTATCAGTATATTGACTTTGTTGGATTTCATTTCTAACTAAATTATTTTCACTTCAATCAACTTCACTTGCACTTTCGTTATCGCCGATCTCAAAAATGTCGTAATAATTTAAACTTCGTTATTCGGGTTCTTTTTCTAAAATCTCCAGGCATTCTCTTGCTATATTTGATGGCCAACCTCGCCATGCCAGAAAGGATATGACAGCTGTCAGTGTCAGTTGGCCTTTTTCGAAGATACAAATTGATCAGGGTCTACCTTCTGTGACAGCTTAGATGAATCAACTCTTTTATTTCTTTTTTTAAGTATGTGTATCTAAAATTATTGTGTCAAAAATGCATAAGGATCGAGGCAGCATTTCCCGGTGGGCTTGGTATAAATCGCTCGAGCTCTCATGATTGCTTTTCCCACAGTCAATGAGACGGATGAGAGGTTAGTCTGTGGGAGGAAATGACGGAAAGTATTGAACCTATCCATATGAAACTTTTGCACTTGTTTATAACATGTGAACTCTAAAATTTTGCTGATATTTGATTTTGACAATTTTTAATTAGTGAAACAAAGTGAAAAAAAATTTTTATTTTGTATCATTCTCGAAAACCCGTCGCCAATTCGTCATTTTTGAATTCATGGTCAAAATCCTAGCATTTGCTATAACCATTATCATACTTAATCTTAATCTTTTTGGTTTTTCGAATTCAAATGAACCATTTCGGAGATTTCATCAATAGCGCAGAAGTACCCATTTTTCGAGGAGTTACGATCCTATGCCAATATCTCTTATAATCAATGCCAGAATTTGAATAAAGTGTCTCTATTAAGCTTAAAAAGTTTTTCAGCGATAATTTTCATAGTTTTTTGCAGATAAAAAATCAGAAAGATAGCATTTTTCACAGTGTTCAAAATAGGTACATAGGTAATGAAATGAAACTTCATGTTTCTCGCATATGAATTTGCTAGTCCCCATATGTAATATTGCATGAGTGTGGAATGTTTCAGGGTCTTCTGATCTTCATCCATTCGGTAGACCCAAACAAAAGAAAATGAGTTTCGGTCCATGATATCAGAAGACGAAATTGATATTTTCCTTGTTTTTCTTGAATGTAGCACTTTGTTGATTTCTGCATTGATTCATGTAAGTAATCATTGTCGTTATCTCGTTCCACAATAACAAGAGCATTCGTCTCCACCTTGTGAAGGTCTTTTTTTTTCAAAATCGCTACTCATTATCTCTGATGAATTTAATGACCTTAGCATGTTAATTGCAAACAAAGGACTATAAACTCTTGACATGATCTCGATATTTCCCTTTGCAGAGATAAAGCCATTCCGACGATATATCATGCTTATTATTACGCTTCACTTGTTTCACTTTCACTTTGATTACCGCCGTCCAGTCCAATGCGACCACTGTAGGTCCGCTGACTTGTGACCAATGTTGCAGCAAAATAAAGCATGAAACCTTGCGTGAATTTTACAATAAGCCACAATCATGGACAATATATCTTGCCATTACTTCCACTTATTCACGTTATGTCCATATGTTCTTGCATACATAGTGTACGTAATTTTGCAATAAGTTAACGTCGAATGTGTTTTAATGCATGCCCAACCTTTACCTCCCGCTATTTACCAACCAATTTTAGTTATTAACGAAAAAAAAAATTACAAAATATTTTCATAGTTTACATCATAATATAATTTACACTCATATCATTCTGTTGCAGACCTCGTGGACATTGTAATACGTTTTCTCATTTCCTGTCACCCCAGAGCCCATGCTGGAACTAATAGTGGATTGAAGGAAGGAAGAAAGGAAGGAAACAAGCAAGAAGTAATTCTATTGAATTCTGCATGTTGTGCTAAAGAGTAAAATAGTGTAGAAGATGACTCTAATGATGATGATTCGAAAATTGTTAAATTCAAATTAAGGTTGCTTGACACAATCATGATGATAGGGATGGCATTGTACCTATTTTTCGATGGTAATGTGCAATTCATGTAACAAACAAACAAACAAAATCTACGAAATGGTATTGTAATTATTGTAGGTACATGACGGTGTAGGTGCGCTTGCGCAACAGGTATTGCATTGAAGGTATCCACGTTGGTGTTACGTAGTCGAAAAAATCCATTCTTGAGAAGAAAATATTTTTGTTTTTTTGCCAAACTTTTATCTAGCTTGCTATGCTCAGTGCAATGGCGATAAATACAAAAAAACGAAGCTTATATAAGCGCTTCACATTTGAAATTTCAAAGAAAACTATCGCTATTCCCTGAGTCTAATTATTTGGAGAGGTTATAATGCAATGAACAACTCCAACCATATTTAGCCTGAGTAAAAATCAACATTTTACTAAACAGAACAAGAAAACAATGTCTTGAAAATGAAAACGTCTAGAAAAAAGGAGCAGCCATCCCCCCGTCAATAAACTGAACGAAAAAACCATGAAACCATGCACTAGGAGAAAGATTTATATGCTTATTAGTTTGAAAAACAGAAAACGTAATGCTGTGAGCAAAGTACTTTTACACATATGCTGGCTGTAACTTTATTTTCCCACGAGAGAAAAGTGTCTCCACGTCTTGGTTGCAACATTATTCCTCAGTTAAAGAAAGTTATGACCGAAGCTTAAACAAATGACAATGAAATCTGTACATAAATTATCTGTGAACGGATAAGTCGGTCATAAAATCAAGAGTTGACATTATTTGAATGGAAAATAATACGCTGTTAAGATTGCATTCTTAGCATGAATTGAATGTGAGAACCATATGATTTTATATGATTAAATACATCCTCGACTTAGTTTACACATACTACTGAATAGAAGATTCATATACTGGCCTGAACTAAATCTGAAACAGACGTGTAGTCCCACGCGAAGTCGTAAAATTCTTCTTGAATACGCACTCACTGAAAATATGTTTTTAAAAATGTCGTTGTTGGTACTCGATACAAGCAAACTTCTACTCTACGAATCACGAACCGCGTCCTCAAAAAAAACGAAGCATGGTTCAGTGAAAATAAAAGGCCGCAGGACAATTTTGGCCACAAGCAACAGTAAGACGAATTTCAATCGTTTGTTTATTAACCTCGTTTTCTAGCATCGAAATTTAAACGGTTTCATTTGCGAACCAAAAAACGTTTAATCCAGGATATGTTTATTGGGTCATCCTCATCAGCTACCCAGATGACTGCCTGGTCGTAGCAAAACAAAATGTCGCTTAACCTCTTTGGAGGTGCGCTGACATCAGATGAAGACCTCCGAAAAATTACAAAAATAAAATTCATTGTGAACTGCAAGGTGACATGGGAAAAGCCCATAAAGGATGACGTAGCCCAATGCTTTCGTTTCCGGCGTTTCAGCAATGTTGCCGCAAATTTTGGGTATTTTCAGAGGTGCGTCGCTTATGGGCAAGAACACGAACCCCGACGGTGCCCAAAAAGAAGTCTATAAGAACCAACAAAGGATGTCTCAATAGTCCCTGCAGTTCCCCCAACTTTTTGTGTCCGGCCACTCACGGCCAGCGTATCAAGCTGAGAGCCAAAGAAGCTTAAAAGCGGACTCTACGAAATCAACCTTAGTTCACCTTGGACCCTAATCACTTCCAGTAGTAGTGCTCACCTGCAACTGGTGTCTATTTTGATCCTCAGACTAGAGTTCCTCTAAGATGATAGTATTCCACAGTCTTAAAAAGACGTGCAGCTCATTACTCTGATCCCGATCAACACGAGCAGCGACAACATTCTATATATGATTTCACAGTTAAAAGGGAAAGCATTTAGACGTTTCCTTCGTTGAGCTTATAAAAAAGGCTCGAGAATTCTGGATGACGTTTAGGCAACTTCCAAACGATAAGAAAACAGAGGAGCAGAGGAAAATGAGGTCGGCGAACAACACGTTCAGCCTCAATAAATTCAGTTCGAAATTCAGTAAAATAAGTTCAGTATTCAACCCTCGTAAGAAACATACCCAACGCCCTCTAGAGGCATGAAAAGCGTATAGCACTGGAGCATATTCTACAGAAATAAAGGCTTGACCTAGTGTTTCAAACCTATCTTAGCCACGAGGCAGTTTATTCCTTGCGTTTGTTCGTTTCGTTCTTACTGCTTCATTAGCAGGCTCAAACGGCTTAGGCATAGATTGAATTAGTATTCAAGCGTCATCCGATCATTATGTCTGACTACTCGGTGTCGCTCCTTGGATCTAAACCCTGTAGAGCAGTATTCAAGACCTGTAAAATACTCACGCACCGCCTAAACTTTCTCCAAATATGGGAACAAATTCCGTCGCGTAGAGAACTTAATTTGAATTAGGGCTCGTTGGCAATAACATCTTAAAAGGATCTTTCACAGAAACTTAAATCGAATCATTTCAAAATGCGTCACGCTAAAGTCCTAAATCAACTTCCTGGCGACTCTTATAAGGGAAAATTTGCACGTGAAATGAACAAAGCGTTCAAAAACAGCCTGACCGCTATGAAACGTTCCCACAATGTATTCAAGGAGATCAATACCCTTACGGACCATCATAAAGCAAAGTTCTCAATAAATAGAGACCCCATTCAACTAAACGGACAAAAGGAGACTACAATACAACAGAAGCTTACTGGTTGCTCACCTACATTACACGCACTTGAACAGGGAGAGGTCGCCCTTGGACCAAGGCACTAATACAATTGTAGAAAAAGGTAACCGATACCAAGTGTCCTGTTCATTATCTTCTCACGAACAAAAAAGGCCTCTTGCCCCTGAAGCGAGCGGGTCAAACACTTCTTTGCAAGTCCTAAGCAGGTTCTATTTGCCATTCGGTCAATCAATTCCAAATGTTCTGGGGCTCTGATGGTAACTCGATTTACATGCTAATGTTATGTTCCAACGTCGTTTACAGGCCGCTCACTATCATTATAATGCATTATAAACTAAAAAAAGCCTTCTAAAAACCTGCCACCCCAAACCAAAGTAAAATAAGAAGCCAACGGCGGACTAAAAAAGTTCAGAGCAATATCTCTTCTCTCAAACATAGGTAAAGTCTTGGAAAAACCGCCCTACTCTTCTTCAAAAGCTTCGCTAAACCCATAATACCAGCTCAACAATTTGGACTTAAAGAAAAGGCATCTGCGAAACATCTTCTATCTTCACATCCCAACTCTAACGCAAACTGTATGAAGCACTCTGCTCAAAATTATATCATCAACTTTATCCTTTTATCCATGCCGGATAATGGCCTCTTTCCATTCTTGCACTATTTCAGGAGCTTTTTGAAAGCGGCATTTAAAGATCCTTTAATTTTAAGGTGTCTGAAATAGGCATCGCGTCAAACGCAAATGTGTCAAATTTTTTAACTTTTTGTTTTTTGACGGTCACTGGTCTAACCGCAAGCATGCAAATAAGCTGCGATTGCCGAAAAAACGAACAAAAATTTCAGTTCAACTATTAATAAAATTAATTCAAAAAGAAAAACTTCGAAGCCATTGCGTTTACAACTGTTATACCTTCCAGAAACTTTCATTTTGACGTTTGAATTATTCTTCTATGGCGGAATTGTTTTCACCCATAGAGAATTTTGAAAACTTGGTTTCATCAAAAATAAAAAATGTTCCCAGCCAACCTAACCGACCGATTTGGTCTTCTTTGCAACTATTTTGCATTTCAACAGTCTTTTTCATTTTCAGTACACGAGGTCCTAGTACGAGTCTTTGGATTTTGTCAGCCGCATCCTTCAAAAATACCTCGAACGGAGGATCTCGATGATTTTCTCCAAAACAAAGTGCTAATTCAATATTTGACAGTAGTCATCGAAGGGGTGTGGTTTTGAAAAATGGCGTACAACTTTAGTTTGATTTTTTCACACTTTTCCCCATCAAAATCCCCCCCCCCTTTTATTGCGAATTCGCCCTTTAACAGCTATTGAAATTCAACTTAAAAATAAATTTTCCAACATTTGTGACAGTTATAATTTTAAAGATGGTGTTCGATGAAATTATATAACGTAAGCGATATCGTCCAAAATATTACGTTAATGAATGCTGCACCATTGTGGATGCGATTAACTTCTTCCCCTTAGCTCTATAATATTGAATTTAATAGTAACGTATTACTCACGTAACCCATAACACTTGATTAATGCCACTTGTCAAATTCTTACCTGAAAAAAATAAAGAAATTAAATCATTTTTATATATGATGTTGTTGAGTGTAGTGTAACTTTTATTGTATTGTGTCATTTTTAAATTTATTTTTATTCGTCCTTTTTTTTGCCCTTTACTACTATTTTGGCGGACCATGAGTATGACAAAACTGAACATTACGAGTTTATACAAAGAACAAAGTTACGGCCAGACCTGGTTTTTTGTCAAATATTTTTTGTAGACGTCAGTCGTGAGCCGACAGGGTTCGTGTCCTAATCAGTTGGAATATTCATTTTATCGAAGATACTTTTTATACTAAAAAAACATTAACATATACGAACAAAAAACATTTTTCTCTCAAGTGTGGGGCAAATTAAAATCCGAACTTGCGTCCACAAGGTCAATACAAGGGACAGGCCTGCTAAAGCCTTGATATACGCTCAAGATGGCGATGATCCTAGAGCGCAGCTTAAGTGTCCGATGGAGTCAAGAGTTGACTCTAGTAAGTAACAGCAGAGACTCGAAGCAGTAGAAGCGATGTGCGTTCAAAAAGGAATGGATGCATTAAAATGGAAGAAGCGGTAGGAGGAATGGGGGAATAGAGCCTCTCCCCAAATGACAGGGAAGAAATCGAGGGAAAATTAAAACTTCTGAATATAGTTCTGTAGATTTTAAAATTTTAAATATAATTCGGCGGAGTGTCCTGAAAAACATCCGAAAGACACTATGTATAGCGAATTTTCGAGGTTCAAAAGCAAAGTGTCGAAGTGTTTGGAGTAGTATTTCAAAGTGTAGTATCCCAATTTCAAATTAACTGGTGACAGCGAAAATTCTTGTGTGAGACTGTGGTGTTTGGATTGTGCCTTTAAACTGCGTCTGTGTAACTATGAAAACATCCTTCAAGGAAGTAGCAACACGAGAAAAGCAAGGCTATTTCTAGGAAGCGACGTCAAAGTTGATATCAACGCACGGAGAATGCAGAACGACCAGTGATATGGCAACAAATGGATAGCGAAGAGTTTTTAAAACTAAATGATGCTTCGCAAGCGACAAAATCACACAGAAGTCTTATGTCAGTGGCAAAAATCACAGACTATAGCGACAGTGTTTTGTGTTTTGAGGAACGATGCGCGGTAAGGACAGAAAAATAAACCTTCTCGCATAGCGCGAAGGAAACTTAGGAAACGAACAAATCTTCCAAGTTCGGCTTAAAATGTCAAAGAAGGGTTTAGCAACATTATTCCTGTTTCTAACCCGTTCATGCATCAATGATTGAGAAACTGACACAGCCATTTGACATGAGTATGGACGGGAAAGTGACTGCGTTACCGTATCATATATCATTTTGGGATCATAGATCAAATAATCCCAAAAAAGCCCAAATCAAAAATGATCGAACAATGCACGCGAGTATTCCAAGAGTGAGTTAGCAAAAAATTTTTTTTGAAAAAATCGGGATTCCGTTGCAATTGACAGTAGCTTACGCACCACAGCAAAACAGCGTTTTTGAACACATGAATAGAAGTCTTATCGAATGCTTACTAATGCAAACGGAGATAACCGAAGAGCTGAAATGTACTTTTCGGGCTGGAGCGTTTCCTGTATCAAACTTTTTTACTTAACATATATCAAAATGTCGAGTTTGATGAGCCACGCTCCGATGGAATATTGGTATAAGTGTATACCGGGCGTAACCAATCTAAGGTCATGCGGAGCAAAAGGGCACCTAAAGCCAAAGAAAGAGACCTGTTGGCATTCTCTGATAAAACAAAAGGGTAGCGATTGAACATGCCAGAAAAAAAAATGGTTGTCCTGGCGAAAGACGCGAGATACGTCGAGGAGGGGATGTTAGTCATCCCCTGGGTGATACCGGACAGAGAACGAGGTGGACTTAAATGAGTCACCGACAGGTTAGACGAGGTAGAAGGGAATCAAGATAAAATTCGAATCATCTCTAGTGAAAGCTGTGAAAGTCCTGCCATTAGTGACAGATCGTCTGTGCCGGAAATTGCCATCGATTCCACATGTACCCTGAGGCACCAGATGAACCCTATAAAAGTTTATGCAACGTTATCGGTTCCAAGCGAATCCCAACTGTGCAGCGAAGGTTTTAGTCATGGGGGAAACTACACAGAAAATGAAAATTCGATTTGACGTACGAAATGAAGAAGTGAAAACTTCCACGAATAATCACTAAATATTAAACACTTTCTTCATGTTGAGGTCATGCCAATCCGGACTTCAACGATCGGCTAAGCTCATGCGTAATTGTTTCCTTATAGGTTGTTTCAAATTAGCATTTGGGGTTTTTAAAAACCCACTTTTTCATGTATAACATGCAGTAATATGTAAATTTTCAATAAACAATCATGTTTCCATTGTTTAAATCTTTCAACGATTCAATTTCATTCCACAAACCAAGAAAGGAGATGTGTCTAAAGCGTCATATGCAATAGTAAATCTAGCAAGCACTTATGCATGTCTAGCGATCGTACTTATTTGGTTATGCTCGCAATATTTGTTAATAATGATTGTTAAACAAAAGCTAACGAAACTTGTATTGATTATTTTGACATCGTTAAATTGCCAGAGATCTGGGCTTGAGTCGAGAGAATTGATGGATTTAATTCCACGAAACGTTAGGACCTAAATTGTTAATGATGATTTTCACTTCTTCCGCGTGAAGTTAAGGCGTCTCAGATTTATTTAAACATTAATACAAACACATGAATGATGAAAACTTTTGCGAGTCTGCAATTTATGAACTTTTGCGTGATAAATAGCTTTAAATTTTTTTCAAATTTAACTGTCTATCAATATTAATTGCACACATCACACACATGTTTTCTTCATAAGTGTGTTACAAATCACAACAAACTATCTTGAAGTCAATCATTCGGGCCCAACTACCTCCTTCAGATACATTCCACAGAAATGGATGTAATATATTAAGTTCCGCGTGATTGGGCTCAACGGATTGTTAGAGGGCAACCTACAATAGTGAAAACATCTTCAAGTTAACCTGAAAGCGGTTGTCATAATGCAATAAAATACTATAAGTGACGTTCGATTTGAAATATTTATAAGTAACGTTGAAAGGTAAAAAAAAAGGAAATAATGTTAACTTTAGACGCACATATGCAACAGTATTAATGGTTCGAATGGCTTTTGTGGAAACATCGGTGTAATTTCGTTATGAAAGATATTAATTAGCGAAGTAAATTAGACCGATTGTGTTATTAGAAGAGAGTTAAGTGGACCGATGTAATGTGAAATCTATCGGTCTAACAATGTGTTATGACTGATGAAATGTGGGGAATTATAAGGTTGAAAAGTTACATCACAAACTTCGCTGTATTATTAAGTGATGTTTGGAGGTTTCTATGCAGACAGCATTATTCAAGTTTTAATACGTGATTGAGTACTTGGCAATGGGAATGCTGTGTTAAGTGTTATTTATACTAATGTCCATTAGCAACAATGAAATCATCAATTTTAACTAGTATCAAAATGTCTTTTTTAATAGTCTAAAAAATAGTCTTAATAGTCTAAAAAAAAAACCTTAAATAGATTTTTTATATTCAAAGGCATGTAAACAATTTTGGAGAGACAATAAATCTCTTAAATTGTGGCTATAAAAACAAACTCCACCGATGAGTAACAAAATTAAGACGCAACAAAATATACGATCCCAAAGGTGACTCCAAACTCACGTTCCTAACATTCATTGATTCTCGATGCTAATTTTGGTTCCTTTTTGCGCTTAAATGCAGTTGAGTCTGAATTTCGTGTACTTTCCATCCTATTTTTGTTTGCGATTCTGTAGTAAATGTATTTGTCGAGATAACACAGAAAAGATCTGGAGCTGTTGCATTAAAAATGATGTATATCTATTTCATTAAGATGTTACATCTCTTGTTACAGATCACATTATCACAAACATTCACAGTCTTTGTACAGGACTTAATTTTTGTTACAACATTTTTTCGTCTTTTCCCACAAAATGATTTTCTAATGTTCGTCTTCTGTTCAAATGCTTACACCATCCCTGAATCTTCGTTTCCAAAAATCTATGCTAGCATTCTTCAATAGGAAGCAGGCGCTGAAAATAAACTTCGAGTAGTAGGATGAGTGTTTGATATCATAGTCAGTTTCGGGCAGTACGGACTTCGCAATATGAACAGGCAATTTTCTTTTCAATAAAAGTTTATTTATATTAGGTTGCTGCAGATGAAATGGCCGATTTAATAGTAAATTTTTAAACAGCTGAAATTTTTATAAAGACAATTTATTTAATCAAAATAAGTACCAATAGATGGAACACACTTTTCAGAACACACAGCGGTCGGACTCTACTAATACACGCAGCTCGTCGTTATCCCATCGATTGGCCTGGGTGCCTACGTGACCCACTTCCAAGGTCCACAGCTCCGGATCGAAATTTTTCGAACCGCCGTCGAGTGGTTCTTTCGATAACTGTATCAGACCCAATCCGCTGTTGATATTCTTCGTTTTTTCCGTTGCGTTGTTCTCTAATTTTAATTCGAACAGTAAAAGTAACCGTTTTTAATTTACTTCCATTTTCACTTTCTCTTTTTGTTATACGATCACTATGACGTGCAAAACAGAAATGACTCCATAAACCAAGGTAGCAGTATTTATACTTCAATATGTCATATTATTTGCGCCGCCTTGTGCCAACATAATACACTGAAATTGCAGCCAACTTTATGTCGTTACTAAATCGGCCATTTCATGTGCAGCAACAGTATAGATTTTCTCACCTTGTTTTCTAAAATAACTTATTTCGCAAGCAACACTGAATTTTCACTCGTTAACACTATTTACTTTGGGAGGTCTTTTATTCAAATTCTGATTCCTAAGAACCAGTGGAAAGGAATTTAGAAGTCAACTCCACCACAGTCAACTTATTCGATGATTTTTCCCATTATTCTTTTTTTTTCATTGCTTGCTGGTTCGATTTTGGATCATACTTTTGAAATTTACTTCTCATACCTACAATAACGATACGTTAAATTATATTAGCCAAATTGTCCTTTCTCAGGTCACAAAACTCCAAATAAATTTCAACACGACGCTGTTTATAGAGTACTGTGAGATAGGCTTGCGCCTCCAGTTGAATGATTTGGACTATAGGGATCAGTTTTAAACAACTTCCTTGTAATGACTATATGTACGAGTATTCGAAAATTTCAAGTAGTCCTCGTATCTATTAAATGTCAATGATTTGAGGTGCCGAACTGTGGCATATGAATAAAAAAAAAACCAAATGAACGGAAACAGTGGAAGGAGACCGCGTCGTCTTCCTACCACAAAACGTATTTTTCACGGGAAAAAGTAGACCAAGAATAGGCAATAGAAGAAGAGGAAAAATCAAGATCTGAAGATATATAGAGGGTCGAGGGGTTCTCAGCACTTTCAGTCCCAAAACCATCAGTTGTCTTCTCGCACCTGTCGGCCGCTAACTCCTCCATATCCACGACCCCCAACCCTAAATCCACCAACCCAAAGAGCACCAGAGTACACCAGAATGTGACAGAGCTGACAGATTAAACTCCACGGACAGTACCAACCATGCTGGGAGAACCGGAAAAATAAAAAAGCGGGAAATACACTACGGGAAAAATAAAAGTGTATATCCAAAGAATCCAAAGAATACCTGAGGCTACCAAAAACCAACAATAAACGACAAAATTTCATATGGCACGTAAGACACAGTACCATACACATTTCCCTTCGGAGGATAAAAATCTTAATATTATAATTAGAGGACTTCATGGGCTTTCTCTCTTGCCATGAAGTCTGTGGTGGATACTCTGGCCTGAGCTATGGTTCCACTTAACTCGTGAAGTTGCTCCTACCAGGGAGAGAGCCGGAACTTTACAATATACGTTCCGTCTGCAATCTTGTCTGCAAAGTCGAAGCCCAACGACCAAGAAACGGACAAGCCAAATTCCACAACTGCCAGCAATTGGGTCATCCTGCCGGAAACTGCCATGCCAAGCCAAAATGTGTCAACTGCAACAGATAGCATATGTCCAAAGAACCCAAATAAGACGCTTGCAGAAATAGTTGCAACCAAAACTCAAAACAAACCTACCACACAGCAAACAGCTCCCAAACCTGAAATTTCCTAGAACAGTCCACAACAACTTCCCTTGGAACAACTCTGAAAAAGCAATTTCAGTCCATGATCTAAAACATAATGAGACAAATTGTTCAAGGAATTTTCTATCAAATCCTCACTCAACCTAAACCACAATGAAGAGTTGCATGAATCACATGGATCTTTTTGCACGGAACGCGTATTTCCTGCTTCCGAAGACTAGAGAACTGAATCAATCTTTGCCGGATCATAAATTAGAAATTCTGTCTATCCAAGAAACATTTCTGAAACCAGGGATTCAATTTCGATTCTCCAACTACATTCTGTATCGTAACGACAGAACGACTGATAAGGGCGGAGAAACAGCAATCCTACAGAAGAGAGGTGTGAACCATCACCTGATAAGTACCCCAAACCTTCAGTTCCTAGAAACTACAGTTATTAAAATGCAGACGACTTCTTTTAAATTTATCCTCGTGTGAATGTACGATCGGCCGCTGCTGCGAAACTTTTCCGAAGACCTACGCTGTCTACGAGAATTTGATGGTCCAATCTTTATGGCTGAAGAAATGAATGCATATCATCTCAATTGGGAAGCATTCAGAAGCAGTCATGCTGGGGTTGAGTTTAACCGATTTATCACAGAGACAAATGGAAGCCTGCATGTCCTCAATGAGCCCACCGTTTTCGGCCCAAGGAACAGCTTCGCTTTAGAAGTTGCGATATCTTACGCTTTCAACCACAACATCAGCGTAATCGCTCCTTTAACAGGAGACATATACGTTGATGTTCCTCTAAAACTGAATGCGTCTGGAAAGCCTTCAAAGACAAACTTGCAACTGAAAACTCTTTGTAAACACCTTATATAACCAGCAATATAACAAAAGTACAGTAGAACGCCGATTATCCGAATTAATTGGGACCGGGGTCGATTCGGACAATCGAAAATTCGGATAATCGGACATAGACTGTTAATAAAGAAAAACGAACTCTTACCCATAGAATAAATTTTATTCAGTTTAACAAACACAGTTCTACATTATGTAAGTAGTGCACTAAAGAAAGAGAGAGAGAGAGAGCATCCGCGCCCCGGCAGATAATATACGAAATCCCGTGCGCTCACTTGAACATCTCGATCAGAGTAAGTTGCTTCGACGTTGAAGCTCGTTTCTGTGCGGCAAGGTCACGCAGACGCTGGACGGCAAGAAGTTGTATACCGGGGCATTTGGGTTGCCACTCCATCCACTTAAGGGCGTTTTCGAAGCACATAAACGCCTAATTGTAAGATGGTACACTTTGGTCTTGTGTCTCTTCCCCTTCGGTCTCATTGTCATCCTCTTCATTATCCTGTTCGTCCATGGCACTCGCTGCGATTTCATCGTCTGTCTGTATCTGGAACCCTTGATCGTTCTTATCACAGTGCAACTACTCTTCCATATCAGCGACATCACATTCCGAACATCCCTCGATTTCATTACAAACTCTTCCACTGACGGTAATTCCTGTCTGTCTTCAATAACTTTAGCGGTTGATTCTCGTTCCTTCGCTTGCTTTTCTAACTCGAGTTGCTCTTTTGTTGATGTTCCGTTAATTTTATTCCAAGTTCGATTCAGTGAAACACTTTTAACCATGTTCCAGGAATCTGCAATCATGTAGCAACAATCTTTCAAGTTGATTTTTTTGTACGAATCCAAAACTCGTTCTTCGTCATTCTCTTCAGCTAGAAGCAATTTACGAAGCAACTGTTGTCTGTAAAATCGTTTCGTGCACTCAATCACACCCTGGTCCATGGGCTGCAGCAGACTTGTGACGTTAGGTGGTAAAAAGAGACACTTAAAGTTCCCTTCTTCTCTCACGAGAAGCTCAAGTGATGGATGCGTTGGTGTATTGATAATAATTAGCAAAACATTTTGCTTTTTTCCTGTTTCCATTTTAAACTTTTTTGTTTCAGGAATAAAAGTTTTATCATACCACTCCAAAAAAATACTGCTGTCCATCCATGCACTCTTCTGATAAGTGTAGGTCACTGGTAACTTGGCTACGTTCTTGAAAGCCCTCGGCTTCTTTGCTTTGCCAATCAATAATAGAGGATGGCGATGGGTACCAGTAGAGTTAGCGCATACCATTATGGTAACGCGATCTTTACTGACTTTGTGACCGGGAGCACTCTGTTCTCTTTTAGATGCTAGGGTTTTTCTCAGCAAAGCTTTCCTATTCAATCCAGTCTCATCAGCATTGTAAACAAGATCAGGGTCGTAGTTTCAAGTTTCTTTTTTAAAAGTGAACACAAATTTATTAGCAGCTTCACTATCAGCAGAAAGTTTTTCACCAGCAATATCCAGTTCCTGAATGTCATCTTTGCCATCGAATGCCATTCATGAAATTGCGGATCCATCCAGTGCTTGCCTTGAAATCAGCTACACCCATTTTTTCACTGAACATTCGCGCCGTTCCACATAAAATCGATCCTGAAATCGGTTGTCCAATAGATCGTTGCTGCAGAAACCACGTAAAAACAGCATTCTCAAGCTGTTCATCCTTTGCCTTTTTCATTACTTTTGGCGGAGAACATCCATCACCAGTTTCCAACGCAGTCACAAAACTTAAAATGTTTTCACTGTTATTTTTAATATCAGTTATTGTAGCCACCCTGACACCAAATCTATCTGCCAGTACTTTTCCCGCCACACCTTTTTTTAACTGATTGATTATTTCGACTTTGTCCTTTAGTGATAGGACGACACGTTTCCGCTTTGCACTCATTTTGGTTATTCGCTTATCATATAACTGTTTAAAACAGCGATCCGCACAATAAGAGAGGGAGGAGCTTACTGACAGTAATTCAATGATATTGAGTTGAAAAAAAAACAAACGTTCCATTTCATGGAAGCCGCGCGACGCAAAACATGTAATGACTTGCCTCCAGTTTTCAACCATAACAATTGAAATATATCTGGACTCCTGCGAGTTTCTACTTGTTAGAACAAAACAAAACAAAAATTATATTATTTACCTACTACAGTACTTGATTTTAATTTTTCATATTACGCTTAGGACCGATTCGGATAATTGGCGATTCGGTTAATCGGCGTTCGGATAATCGGCGTTCTACTGTAATTGGAGAAATTACTAGGCAAATTAACCAGACTAAAAAGGACAACGCAATTACAATAAAGGAAAGGGAAAACAACCCCTATGAACTCTCTTAGTAAATCAAAAATCTGATATGGAGGAGGAATCAAGCACGGAGACGAACTAGGAACACAGGTGATCCAAGCTATAGAAGAATAACCAACCCGATATGAAACATAATTCGTGACCAGATCAATATATTTCGCAACGAGCAGTTGAAGAATTTTTGACAAAATCTCGAGCCGGGCAAAAATCGATTCTGGAGGATGACTAAATACTTCCGTACCAAGATCAAGACTTTAGTTCCTGCTATCCGTGGTCCGAACCACATGATATTCACCAATGTTAGCAAGACAGAGGCGTTTGCAGCCACGCTTATGCATGCAGTTTCGCAAGAACTCTTTCTCGGAGGAGGCCATTGACGATTATGAGGAAATATCAAGACAAAGTGCACGAACACTGCGAATACAAGCCCCTTCGGAGGATGGAGTTAACGAAGCCCAATGATTCTAATTGATAGTCTTTACGCCTGTTGAAATGGAGCTTTTCATTAAATTAAATGCAGCCTTCTACTAGCTTTATATAATAAAAATAAAGATTTTATAGAACATGCAACGTGCTTTCAACGATTTCCAGGAAATCAGTTTATGATTGGCACCAAAGACCAATGACCCTGTTTTGCAGATTCATGATCTTCTCCTTTATTTTAAACAAGAATAAATGCTTTAGTAAGAATTTTAATTGGTTTTATAGAGGTAGCGGTGTTATGGACTTTAGCCCTTTTTTTAAGCTTCCTAGCAAATTAAAAATTGTGAGTTGATTTAGTCAGGAAGGGTGATTGACATGTCTAAATTAATTTTTAACTTTTGTTGATATAAAAACCGAATGAGACATAGATTTCACTAACTAGTCAAATAGTCAATGTATATTTGATTTGAATTATTTTTTACGTAGATCATAAATGTGTACACATGAAACCAAAATCTTAGTAAATCAGTACGTGTTAATGTTGCACATTTTCTCAAAAATCGAAATTTACTGACAATTATGAATTACATCACGCTGGAGACGCCTTCTTGACCATGGATTACCAATATCACAACCAGCTTACTATAGCCATCAGTAACTCGCTTTTTATTGAGTCGTGAAAACCTTGAGAACCTCAAAATCACCTTATCCTCCAGTTAGTACATTGATTTCGTGTTGAACATTGCTCACCATATTGAATTATGTAAAGTTTTCAAAAACCTTGCAAGCAAATTCCATTTGCAGACTAAATCATGCGAGAAAAAAAAAATACGGATCTCGATCGAAAGATACATCTTAACTTGTACGGTGAACTGATACGATAGTAGATTTTTGCTTTGGTTGTTATTTGTTGAGTAACATTCCCTCGACCAGATATCTTGCCTTGTTCTAGTAGCTTAGCACGCCGGCAAGCTCTAGGCAGTTTCCAATACGCAATAGTAAATCTATTGTAAATAAGCAAATTACCACTTCCTGTAAATTGTAGGCACGTTTCGCTCCATGATCAAATGATCCTCAATTAAATCTGGTATTCAATTCGTACTAAATTACATTTAATTTATCTGTTTGTGCTACAAAAGCAACGAGAAAAGCGAGAATTAGATGCTATATGTTGTCAAAGGGGCTACAAAGTGACTACATCTAAGTATCTTAATACACACATGTACGAATGTATCTGCTAAAAAGATATTATCATCGTCATCACATTGTAAAATTGCGGTACTTATGCTTCGTAGCAGTGATTATCCACAATCGATGATACGAGTAGAGTATTTAGTCGAAAGGATACATTGAAGGCATTTTTAGAGACGCAAATGCAAGTAGCGACGAGCGATTGAGTTTCGTAATTAATCGACAATTCATTACTAACATGACTAACAATTAGTTCATGCTAGCAAGCTAACAATTAAATGGCCTCAAGCCCCCCAATGAGTGCCACTCGAGTGGAAGTTTGCAATCCGTGCTCCACTAATGTTACTTTACTTTTCATTCGGACTTAATGGAACCTTGAGTGTCGTAATCAACTTTTAGTTGAATTGATCAGAAACGTGAAAACTTGTGTCACTTGGAAAATCGTCACTTGCTTTGAAAGAAAGAACGAAATACTTTAAGATTTCGAGAAGGAACTTGCGCTGTGCACACGAGAAAAGAATCTTAATAAAGTATCTTAATAAAAAATCTTAGTAAAGTGTCGAACTTTAACATCACTCCAAATCCCAGGATAGTATGCGTACCACACATACTATTAAAAATACAAGAGGACATATCAATTAAATCAGAAATTCTATCTTCGCGAGTAATTCTTACTTAATTTATAAAAAAAAATCGAAAAATCTTCTTTCAACACACCGCCATAAATACGACTTCATTTAATAAGTGAGAGGGAAAAATTCCACATATCATTCTGCTAGAGTATATTTTTATGTTCAAGGCCCCTTCAAAAATAATCCAGAATAATACAAATCATACCGAGCTTCATTAGCTCTCGGAGCATTATGCACACTTGCTTATTCACCAAATGTGACCACCGAATAAGTGTTGAGAAATCAGTGGTGAACTACATACAAAAAAAGGACAGTCGGTCAGAATAGTGGTGGTCAAGTTTCACTTTCCGAGTTTTTTCTACGAATTAAGTTCTTTTTTTCTGTCACTGTGTGAACATGTGTGAATGTATGCATAAAATTAACTTTGTAGGCTTATGGCATAAGACGATTTATTTAAGTAAATGTCTTTCAATGCGTAAGGAATTCGATTCGGATAGTGTGCATTAAAAATGTGCTTTAATTGCTTCACATATGCTATCAGTGCAATGACACATGTTTTGGGATGTTTCAGTTTATGATCAACATTTTGTTAGATATTTGTGGGCAATAAAATGAAATTTATTACATAATAAACAGATGTTCAGAAGATAATCTGCGGGAAATTGTGTAATTTTAATTATTTTCAATGCACGAGTATTAACTTTGCTACGGTTGTAATAATACATGATAACCAACCGTCTCGAAAGAGCCAGATCAAGCTTTTCCAAACCATGGAAAGAAAGGTCCGATCAGTCAGGGGAAAAATGAAACAACCAAATCAGTAGTGGACACGATTCCCCAAGAGTGTTAAAGTACACAAACTGTTCCAGGATTTCATCTCATATGAGGATGACGCAACCTACACACACGATTTTCAAAAAATTAGGATGCTGTGGCCTACGACTACCCGCTAGTCAACTGAAAATATAATCAAAAGAACCACACTAAGGTTTTACAGTCGAATATTTTTACAATAAAACCAGACAAAAAATGACAATAAGTGATACTGATGGGAAATTGGGTACGCTACACTCTAGGACAGGAAGCCAGCATTGTAAGCGCTTGCCTATAACCGCTCTTACTCATATCTGAAGCAATCAGAAGGGGGGAGTCGGATCAAAGAGGAGTAGAAGGAACAGAAAGAGCTGACCAACTAGCACGAGAAAAAATTTCAAAAGGCAATACAAGTGGACTGAATCAATACTCTAACTCGGCCATAGGCGGTCCCAAGCCCGGCTGAGAAAGGAGGGCTTTCCTGAGGAAAAACCCACAGCTTCCATAGTTCCTCATCCTAAATCTCACGAATAAATGGTAGCAAATGGTCTGTGGGTCGCATAATGGGTTTATTCGTTTCTCAATGATGGACCATTAAATGCCGAGAAATGCCAATAACTGTAAATACACCTACAGCTGTGTTACTAAATCCTACTTTTTTGGTGGTAGGGAGGTGAAGGCTGTTTACGCCCTGAGTTTTGGACTCCCAGACGCAAAATGCTTTTGGATTACCCACTAAACACTTCCCCTTTTAACCTGAGAACCTAGCCTGGAAGCGTCACTTCTTGATAAGGACATAAGAGGGTGAAGGCGAGCATTCCATGCCTGATAACGGAATGAAAGTAATACCATGCCGTTGAAGTGGAAATTGGGCGACAGCTTGAACCCTTGAAAACCCCATTATACTTTCGAAATCTTCAGCAGAACCTCGAAATGGATTGGACGTACAGCACCGACCACGCAAACGAAAAAAGGACTATGGCATTGGAACCTGGAATGTCAAAAAAGGCGAAAGCCAAAAAGGGGCTGTATTGCCAAGAAGAAGAAGAATCAATGTCCTACTTATGGCAATGAAAAAAGAGTGAAACGCAACAATTTGAAAGGACAGAAGCACGATTTAAAAAAAATAGAAATGATTGCAGCATATGACAAAGTTCTCCCGAGCAACATCCCTGGAAAAACGGAAATGGTGTAAAAAGCCTAGGTTAGTTTTTACGAGTATACAACCCTCCGGATCAACATGTCAACGAGGAGGAGGATGTTCGAGTCAAGAAAAGGATATTCAGGCTATCTTGATAATCCTCTACTTGTCTTTCCCTCCTTAATCATTGCAAATTCCTGGTGTGAAATGAGACAGCAGAAGGGAAACACCTCGCAACCACGAAACTAGGCTTTTCGTTTGGCTCCTGAAAGCCGAGAGTATAGACGGCCCAGATTTTGGCCCCATTTTGGTCCAGAACTAACGAATATGCGGAAAGCAAAAGGTCAAGAACTGGATAGGTTAATCCCATCCAGGCTAGGAGAATTGACCGTCAATTCAAAGAAATTGATCAACTTTACTTTGACGTGATTAGTGATTCGAAGATCAGTCGAAGATCGAAGATCCTTTTGACTAAATCAGGGTGTCATTTAGCACACTTTCAAGGTTTCGTCTCTTGACAAACGCTAGACGACCATGCATTATTCGCTGAAAAGCGAAGGAGAGTCTACTTCTGTAAAAGAACACAGCGTTTTGAAAACTTGCAGTTCAATTGGGTGATCCTGTATATATTCGGAAGCCATGGGAATAACTTGAGACAACTAAACATGATATACAACTTAGAAAACAATAAGCGATATTGAATTATACAAGAATGTTTCAATGGATTCAAAGGCTGAATATCTGTTTGATGTCTTCATATGATTTTAGTCTGTTATTGTTTCTTCTTCAACTTTTATGAAAATGTGATCCTAAAGATTTATTGCAATCTAATACCTTTCTGGTACACAGTAGCTTCTGGCAAAACCGATTGCTACTTTTTCAGCAATATTTTTTTACAGATGCGATCTCATCAAGATATTTTAGTGCATAAAAGACATTTCAACTTTCTAAGTTCGTCTAGTTGGGCACCATCATTTGAAAAGATAAAACAAAATATGAAAAAATATGTCAATTGAACATTGGAATCGGCTACATTTATGTTGAAACGTGTCTCGGGCAGGACTCATCGTGCTGATACTGATACCCACATCTCCCAATCACATATCACGATCACAAATTGGATGCGCTGACGTCGCAGTATGAATCTTTGGCGTGACAGCCCTTTTTTGATTAGCGAGATTTAAGAGTTATTAGAGAATGACTGGGGACTTGAGGTCTTTAAGACAGTACGGGGCGTTAGAGTCGGTAAGGTTATATTTTTAAATGTACAATAAAAGAGAATTTATCGAAATCGGGCTTTGGCTTGGATGCTGTTGGTCAAGTACCAGAGGCAAACATGCAAATCACACTCTTGTCAGGGATACTTGACTGCGAGGAGAGTTCTGCAGATTATCTAGCAGCAAGAATAATAGATTGGAGGCTTAATATTACGGATGAATAGAATAATAGATTGGAGGCTTACTATGGCCTTCCTCCTTATTGAATAGTGTGAAAGGGATGCATGTACCCCGAATTTTAAGTATTTGATTTTTTTGAAATTTGACAATTTTGAATATAGTTTAAGATAAAGCAACCCAATTCCTTCCAAATTCTAAGAAAACATACCAACAGATTTTCTGAGAGAATGATACAAAGGTTCGAGATTAAGGTTATTCGATTTTTTGAATGAATAATTGTGTTTATTAATTTCAGTAACTGGAAGTTTTATGCGTTTGAATGAGATAAATGCAATGTTAACACATCACACTTTGGCCCTGAGATAAAGAAATCTAGTAGTGTTTGTTGAACGAAAGATGCAGGCAATCAAAAATCGTGGAAATTATTGTAATTAGCCTTAAGAAATAGAAAAATAACACTGGTAACCAAACACGCACAATCCAAACGCACGTATAACGCAGAGTCACCACCGGAAATGAAACAAAATTTCTCTGCACTGGAGAGCGAAATAGGATATCTGTCGTTATTATAAAAGAATTAAGTTGTCTGATTACTGTAGGTGTTTTTTGAGGCATTGCTGGAAACTATTCCAAATAATTATAAATGGAATCTGGTGGTATTATGTCCAAATCAAAATAGTTATATGTTCACGATTCAAAGACAATTATTCGGCCTTTGTTAATGTAGTTTTATGTACACGTATATGATGTTGAAAGTTTTGCATTTTCGTCGCTACCATAGTGTGTGTTGGGAATAACTGCAACATTTCATAAATTAGTCTAATTTAACGCTTTTTAGAAGTTGTTTTTTCGAACTTTCAATATTCATTTTTTGATTAAATTAAATTTCTTCTATCATTGAAATACGTCTGAACTTTTTACTAGCAAGGGCACTCTGAAGCGAATGCACTTTCTCCATATTTCTGTTTAATTTTTCAGGAAAAAAAAAGAATGCATCCAAAATTCAGTTCGTTTCCTCTAGAAAATCAATGAATATTTCATTACCTTTCTAGACATGCCCAATCACCTCATACATCAACTTCTGAAGCAACTACGAAATATTTTAAGCATGTACCACTCACTCAAGGTACATATGCAAGTACACTAAAGTGTTGAGCTGAAAATCAAGAAACAAGAAGTAAGTGCATGTTGTTTTTGTATTTTTTTCTTGTTATTTTTTTTGGTAGAAAATAAAAGTTTCACCTATTTACAACGAGCTATAAGCTCTGTACGCTTTCGCTTTTACGCTCATCACTTTTTCTTGTTTTTTTCTTTGCTTCCATCGCTTTTATTATTCCTTTATGATAAGACTAGTAACAGAGCCAAGTATTTTAGTCACGTTACACTATCCGCCAGCTTTTCCGCAATTTACATATAGAAAAAATTCTCTTAAATCACGTTTTATGTATTCACTCCAGTCATTCATACGCACGCTTTTCTCGGTTAAATCTTCCATACGTAAATGATGCATAGATTGATGAAGATCTTGCCCAAAAGGTCTCGATTGAAGGTACCAAGAAGGAAAGTAAGAGTTAGTTTATTGCATCTTTCCCAAAAGGGAAAACACGATATCACAGACATGAAAATCAATAAACTTATATGATACCCATACGAGCTTAGCCATCGTATATTTCGACTAAGAAAGTCATAAATTCTTTCTCAATACTTTTAAGCAAAATATACGCTCTTCCCGTTAAGTTTCACATGTCTTCCTGCCTGTCGAACGTGTATGTTTATCCGTTCGAATTTTTTTCGACAAGAATAAACAGAAGAGAGCCTTATGCGGCCCCAAGAGGGCATCCTGGGGGTGGAGTATTCAATGTGGTAAGATTCTATTTCGCACTTTCACGCTATTGAGCGATGCAGGATTGGAGGAATCAGAAAACGCGTACATGCGCCACCTTAATTTAGAGGCTTTGGCTTAGGTCGTTGGTCTCTTAGGAAAACAAATTGTTCTATTAAGTATGGAGTGTGTAGCGTTAGCACTCAATATTCAAGATCTAATATTTTATTTTTAGATGCTGTTGCATAAATCTTTCAGTTACGACGGTGATAGTCATTTTAGCGAATTGTTTATTTTATTGTCGCTGCCTAATTATGAGTGCTTTATTTAGTTAATGGAAATTAAAAACGGAATTTTTCATAAAATAATGAAGATTCAATGATACTAGCAAACATGTTTAGTAAGTTTGAAATTTATTTGATTATTCATCAGATTTTCACAAGCACGATACTCGAAATTCACATCAATCAAAACCAGGATGTTCCCTCAGGACTAGTGTACGTTAATCTATGGTGAAACGATATCGACTTCACTTGAATTTTGAATTACCAAGTTTTACGTTTTAGCGAATTTACGAGGACTAATCAATAGTAATGAAAATAGAACTCGGTGATTAAAGTTTAAATTACACGTAATCTATCTTTTTTCCTTCAGGAGGATTCCATTGGCGAAAATGTTTGTTTTGACTCTTTCAAAACGCAGGCGGATATCGCGAGCTAAGACTCATGATCAAGGTTTCCCTTTTTTGCGGCTTTATGAGACGCTATCTAGACTAGACTACTTTATTGTCTAGACAAAACAGCACTCTAGTTCTCAGTTTGTCGCGGCTTTTCTGGTTTATGGTAGTTAAAGCAGAAATTATTACTCCTTTTACAACATATTCCAAAAAAAAAACCGTCTAAAAAATGGACGCCCTAACCTCTGTCATCGAACTTGACACTATGGATTTCTTCAGCATCGGCGAGAGAGGCTTGCCTCGATTGACGTTTGATTTCAAGATCAATATGGTGGATCTGGGCTTCGATCATGGTTACGAAACGTGGACAAAAATTGGGATTGGTTTACTGGGAATTTTTCGATATTTAACGAGTTTCGTGTTCACTTGCTTGTCGAATAAGATCTTTGGTTGCGAACTGAAACCCTTGCAATTTGTGGGCAAGGACTTTTTGGAAGCTGCCATATGAAATTCCTATGAGACATCTTTGATGGTCACACTTTGATGTGATAATATCCATCGAATTTTATCTTTTTATCTTCGGGTGAGGCATTGATTTGTGTCCTTAAGGCCTTGCATACGTCCAGAATTTTCAAAAAATCGATTTTTTAAATAGATTGTTGTTCTCTATAGTTTCAGGGTTCTTTCTGTAAAATTCAATGGTAAAAACTGCCCGTAGATCCAAAGTTATGGTAGAAAATGTGACTTCCCGGCGAGACTTTGGTGCGCGCAGGTAACTCTTCTTTGAGACGGCTAACCGTTACTTTCGGAGCGCCTAGACCTGCCTTTTTATGGCAAAATAATTTTGGGGACGTTTGTAAAGCATTATGAGAATATATTCAGGATCAATTGCTAGGATTTCTAATGCCGAACGTAAGTTGTCTTTGATCTTTCGAAGCATACAGTTGTGTCCATTTGAGATTTTAAAAATGTTGAAACGTTGCAGTATCGAGCGTAAAGGCTATAAAATTCAACAATCTTCACGCCATTAAAAGTAGAAGCCTCCCCAAAGACCAGACAAGATGGAGAGTGAAACTGAATATACTAGTTCGGCTGCAAAAAAAATAGCGGGGCAATAAGATGATGTTTCATTTGATCCAACGTTCTCATAATGTATTTTACAGTTTGCTGCTGTTACAACAGCTATTTCGAAATGTGTGTTCTGTCGTACATGGGGTGGAAATGTGAAATTTTTGAAAGTAAGTAGCCGTGGACTTGGTTTCAAGTTGAATGTTTTTTGTACAACATGTGACGATAATATCCAGAGCGTTTTTTCATCTCCTTTGATAAACTCTGTATACGAGATAAATCGACGCTTCAAATTCGCCTATCGACTGTTAGGAAAAGGATTGTAGGCAATGTCAATGCCAAAATTTCTGCGGTGTCGGATTTAGCATCATTTATTGCACAAACAAGCTTTGATTCAATTGTAAAAAATATTGAAGAAGCTTCAACAGCCGTTATTAAAGCAACAAAAGAGGCCAGAACAGCTTGTCGACTGGAAAAAAATAAACAAAAATCCTTTTCTAGTTATTGCCGGGATCGCGCAGTACCAATTAAAACTGGCGTTCTATAATTTTTCATTCTGGTAGACGCGAAATCTAGCTGTTCTTGACGTTTTTCAAGGACAACACCAGCCTTATACGACACAGCCACCACGATCCTTGCAAAATCCGAAGATGGGGGCTTAGCAGTTTCCCATGGTACCTGCATATAGCTCTACAGTTGAGGTTCGCTAACCGAGTCGCAGTGATGCAACGGTGGTATCCTAGCAAGCTCGGCCGCTATTCCTCAAACTTAGCACATAGTTCTAGTGTTTTTACTAAGCTCGGGAATACGGGATTGACTAAACTCGTGGGAATCACTGGAGTCGAATACTTATCGCAGTAATAGGGAATGCAGGTTTTTCTTTCGACCAGATCATCACGCTGTGTGGTTTGAGAATGCAGGCAGTTAAACTTTGTTGGGCATGCTCGATAGATGAGAGAACTTTTTTACGCCTTCTAGGCTTCCTTCAAACTTATTGCTGAATAGGAACAACTCATCTGCAATTCTTGCAATTCTGCAATTCTATTCTTCAATTCCATTGCAATTTTTCTCAAAAACTTTCTCAACTATCGTTACTAGTTTTATCAGCGTTCTTTGATTCATGCCTATTCATTAACCAAAACGGAAGCCATATGAAAACGTTCCTTATAATTCATTTATTTCCTGAGACTCTTCAACAGTAGTCCTTGGCATCGCAAGCACCGTTGGCCCAGTTGTCAACGATGCTTCTTTTGTTCAGAATAAAGTCATTCGAAAACATTTAGTTATGGTAGAATAAAGGACCTCTCACCACGCTCTATCAGGTACTTTTAGACCATTCGTCATGTTCACGTTTTTCAAAGAGTTTATTGATCCAGCCGCAATCTTCGAAGCTTTGGTTTACATGCAAAACTGAACATTTCTAAAGGAGGGGACAGGTAAGTGTTTCAGACAGTTCACGGCATTTTTTCAAATGAATATTGAATTCGAAAAAGTAGTGCTACAAGGTATATCTCAGCCTCTATCTTCGCCCAGCAGTAAACTTTATTATATTTATTTTTTAAATACAAAAATTAATATGAATTTGAATAAGTTTTCAATGATAAACATTTTGAATTCTTTCTTTTCTCTATTTTTAATTAGTGTGAAAAAATTGCAGCAAAAGCTGGATACACATAAGATTTGTATGAGACAGTTTTGAATGTCCTGTTGACTATATAGCAACGATTCACGAAATTCTAATATTAGATTAATTGCTGCGCTAGCCTTGGCCAACATTTTAATCCTTCGCCGCCGGGAATGATTTTTAGATCCTGTTCATTCTTGCGCCGATGAAATTTCATAGTGGTGAAAAAGAAGGGTTTGTTGGGGTCCTTTTTAGACTCCTGTTTTGCGTGACTTCTAGCTTGGACTTTTAGTAATAAATGCAATAGCTCCGATGCAGGACTCCAAGTAGGAACTCCAAGCAAAGATTCAATATATGATTACAGACAGGATTAACATTCAAAGGATAGTAATTGTGTTCCTAGTATCAAGTTTAGATTTACGGCTCAGCAAGGAATATAATGATAGCAGTGATTTAGAGCCTTTTATATGTTGCTCCAATATAATTTTTAAAAGTTAATTTGTTCTCCAGAGTTTGTCCTACAAAAGATTCTTCATTAGGCAATGTAATTTGATGACATAAGAACTTCCCCTTCGAATAGGTAACTAGCTGTGCTTCTTTTTGTTTTTGTTAAGAAAATCGTCACAATTATTATTAAATATTGATATGGAATATTTGAAGAAATATTGATACAGCGTTTCAAGGTGTTTTCTAGATTTTCAAATATCTGACTAGGATCAAAGGACGCAGTATATGAAGACAGATCACAAGCAAATGCTGATACTGTCCATGATCATGCGAAAGCATGTCTGCCGTCTTAAAAAGTAGTGGACTTAGGAAAGACCCCTGTAGCACAACGACTGATACATTTCGACAGGTCGATGGTAGTGGTTAATATTTTGACCGAATATTTTAGTTTGTTCGGAATAGATTAAATTATATTTACGAAGATTCAGAAAATCGAGTCAAAATCAAATCAGTCAGTCTAAAGTTTAGGCCACTGTGCCATACAGAGTAGAATACTTTTCCAATACCTATGGGAGTCAACTTAAGTTTTTCATGAAGTGCGCATTTTAAGTCCTTGCGGACAAGATATAGTTGATGCTCAGTGGAATATCCATGCCTTACACCATGTTGGAATTTAGAAAGGATGATGTGATTTTCTACGTGCTGAATCACCCGCTTTAGTATTAGTTTCCCTAGAAGTTTACTGAATCCCGGAAGAAGACTTATTAGTGAACAGTTGCTATGTAGCTGTGCCCCAGATCAGGTTTGTCAATAGATAGGACTAACGAGTATTTTCATGACATAGGGAAGTAGCAATGTCTAGGCATGCATTAAAGATAAAGGAGCGTAGGACAGCATCTTTTTTGGGAAGATTCTTCATTGCTCTGTTAGGGATATTTTTTTTTGACCCGGTACTTTGTCGTCTTGTGGTTTTTTCTCTCGGTTCAATCTTTTCACTAACGGTTACGAAAGTATGCTAAGGAAATTAGCTAAAAGTTTATGTAACCAATAATTCTATGTCGTGGCTACACACTGTGCAGATTATATTTTGGGTCGTATAAAATAGGTCTGGAAGAAGTTCGGCTTTGCCTTGCTTAGAATATTCATAGTAATCGTTGTTTTCCTTTAAGGATAGTTGAACATGTACATGGTTATCCTTAAACATTTTATTGATAAAGTTTCCGTGAACTGTTTTCAAATTTGCGGAGGATCATATCATAGCTCAGATTTCGCAGTAGGTTATTCCCGCATAGCTGTTGTCAGGCTGTGACCACCAGGTTTAAATTTGGTATTTTTGGTTCGCTGCCAGTGTCTCGTTAGTTTGCATGGAATTCGAATGAGCTTATAGGCTTAAGCATTATTTCTTCGTTGAACTTAGGAATGCGGTATATTACCGTCGTATATCTTCTGTAAATTTATGAATTTATTTTTGAATGAGAATATGTTTTGCCGTCTGTTTGCTATTCATAATTCTATTTTGATGGAGAGGGTCACTGAAACGTGGTCCGAGGAAAGAGCTTGTAAGACTTCTAAGTCCAAAGTGATTATTTTTTATCATTTAAGGCAATATATAATGTTGAGCCATTGCCTTTATGGGATTAATCTGTAGGCGTATTTTTGCAATTTTAGTATTTTTTCTGTTAACTTCTAGTGTTGAATAGGACCAATTTTGTTCGAACGGAAATTATTCCTGGGCTCGTTTTTTTCTTCTGAAGTTGCCACAAAACAAATATCCATGGCTATGGACAGTAAAAATTTTCAGGTCTGTTGAGAACTCAGTTTATTTTTTCGTTTGTTAAGTCAAAGTAGTAAAATGGAATAGATTTCAAGAGTAAACTGAATATATTTTCGAGTTTATACCTTCTGTCATACCACCGATATTCACAAAGATGATAAATCGTGAGAAAGTCCTAAGTAATGTTTTATGGATATTTTGATGGACAAAACTCGACCATCAGTTTGGATTTGAGAGCTAATCAAGTGGTCGTAGCATGTTTTCAGTAAAAGTAAAAATGTCCATTTAATTTTTTTCAGCATTTTTTGATACATCTGAATGCTTATGCTGCATGCTTTGGGCATTTCAAAATAATACTTTAGGATTCTTAAAATAAACCAAATTGGGAGCTATTGGTATATCCGCTTGAAAATTACACTTTGAAAGATTTTCAATGATTTCATGAGAGATTTGGATCAGCTCATCAGATTAGAAGGGTTCATTTGTGCCATTTTGTAGTGGTTTTGTCGGACTAGGATACCTTTGGTCTTTTTTTCTCTCAATATTAATTCACTTTGGAGATATTCGACAAATTTGATCAGAACTTCCGCACCCCTGATTCTTCGCTGAGTTAGCTTAGCAAGGGTATAAATCGCTTACAATGTTGTAAGTGTAAATGGAAAAATTGATCTACCAAAAACTTCTGAAATATGGTATTGTCGTTAGTAGAAAAGTTGGTTTCGAATTTAATAGGATCTTTATAACGTTCCTTATTATAACGATGGATACTTCCGTAGCAACCATAAATTGGTTGCTGAGGTGAGAAATTCTCGGGAAATAGCGTTACTAATACTCCAAAATTATAGTTAGAAAATCATTTGCCATAAATTGACGCCTTTGCCTGCTTTGTGAATTTTTTTCAGTACCACACTAAAATCCTTAAATTTGCAAATTCATTGTATCACAGTCAAATTGTGGCATCATATCCTGAAACCAAATATTCAACTATTTTCTCACACAAACAGCGGCATCCGCATCTTGTGGATGGCAAAAAATAAAGGTTCCGACAAACAGCAGGTGAACAATGTAACCTTCAAATAGTTTCGCTTGTGTTGGAAAATGGCTGTGCAAACACATTCGCATTTTATCCAATCTTTCATGCATGACATTATGCTTCCTGTTTTGTTCCATTCAATCCATTTCCTTGCGCTAGTAGTAACACCACTAATCGTATAACTTGAAACTCACAAACTTGCAATTCGATGTGAAAATGGTAGCGAGTGAAAAAATTGGAAAATCGATTTTGGCATGTAGACAAGCAACCTACATGTTTGTTAATCAAACAAATTTAAACTTGGAAGAAGTCAACCGACTATGCTGAACTATTGTTGAAAGAGAATACCAAGAAAACCAAATTGTTGAGAGTTTGTGAGTCATTTGAAGATACAAAAAAAAACCACACATAAAATATTCCTATGAACTTTCTAAGGTGACATTTAAGCACACATGCACACATTGTATCTTTTTGAGTGTTCACATATGGTTTACTGTATCTTATATCTGAATCAAGTAACATATATATGTTAAGTAAGTGTTAACTCGTATCTGTGAATGACCAGTTTGCGGATCAACATTGCCTTCGACCTTGGTCATTGTTGATAGCTGATAACTTTTTTAAAATGTTTATTGATTATGCTTATTAGCATAAATTATTGCATGTTGCTTAGAGTGTTGATTTAAATTTGAAAAACGACTTTTTTCTATAATTTATCCGGGAATTGAAAACGATTTGAGCCTTTAATATTTCAATCTCTAAAGAGTAGTACAAACTTAAACCAGAATCAGTTTCCCGAGTTTTCGAGGCTTTCAACGCACTATTACTACCAAAATGCTTTTAAAAATACTTTCTTTCATTCGCATTAATCTAATGAAACAGATGTATCTTAAGTTCATCGTTTCCCAATTTGGTAGATACCGAAAGTAATAAAACTGATTGCCATGAACCAAACATTGTCCATATGAACAATCTACTTGGCAAGTAAGAGAAAAATTTTTTTTCTTTTGAACACATGAAAATTCCCCTCTTGCAACACAAATTAAAACAATATGAAAAATATCTTTGGTATGCACATTGTAACACTAAAAGGAATGTGAATGATTGTAAGTGAAAAAAGAAAGCAACATACTGGAAATTAATTACAATAACATTCATAAACATATGCTAAAGATATGTTTATGCAAAACCTTTAAGAAAAATTTCACGCATTGCTCGATTATTGCCTAACATCCTTGCAAGTCCATTAACGCTTACATGAAATATTAATTTTTTGTTGTAACATAAAAACAACAGTTGTAATCATTGCATGCTCGGACGATTAAACATGAATACATGAATTAAGACTGGAAAAACTTTCTTTTAATTGCAAGTTTGTTGTTTTGCTTGTAATAAACAATTTGAAAAATGCAATCTTTGGGGTTTTTTGTTATAAGATGACCATTAACTAACTCAAAAATAAGAATCCTTCTCATTTTTTCACTGTTGAAATGATATTTAAGTTCACTGACAAGATTCTGTATGTGAATATATCCAAAAATTATGGAAATTTAACCTATTAATTGACGGAATTTGAGTCGTAGAATATTTCAACAGTTCCTTTTCGATATCAACATCATATGAGCCGTGTCGGGATTTAATGGAGAGTTAAATGCAGATTGTGTAGAATGTTTTATGACCTAAGGAAATTTATAGCTCTTGCCTAATTTGTAACATTAAATTGAGAGGGCCGATGGTGTTTTGACTATTCATCATTCTTGCACGGAACTTGCAGATATAACGCACCCCATTGGTTGAAAACACGAAATAATTCTAATGCAGAAGAGACACATGAGTCCGTTTTCTGGAAATCAAAACTAAAACAGCCTCTACCAACCCAGCAGAAGCATAGCCTCGTTGGAATCGTAGACCTCTTGCGCTCGAATTTGGAAGATATTTTATCTTCTAATCGGTGGATCGTCTTTATCAGGATAATCGGTGGATCGTCTATATCAGAACAATGTGAGTATCAAAAACAAGCCGATTCATGTCCTAATGCACTTATGCTTCTCGAGGAATGCAACCAGAATCGTGACAAGTCTCAATATGCAATTTTTGACTCTTTTTTTTCAGTAGATATTAAAACTGAAATCAAAACCTAGTAGTATGAAGAAAATTCAAAATTTACCAAACTTTAAACTCAAATTATCCAAAAAACGAAAAAATTGGAAATTGTTGCGTTTGGTTCAAACTTCACACTTCAAAAACTCCCTCTATATATCCTTCGATAGGGTGGAATTGCTACGAAATTCAAGGGTTTTCACGAAAATTGCGATAAAATTTCGCAGTAGTTACAAAAAAGATGCCGACTCTCGACAACTTTGGAGATTGATAAATTGTTCAATCCAATATATAGTGAATGCAATCCGTCTCAGGCTTTTACTGCAGACCAGAAATTTCTTTCTTCCAGAAATTCTTTATCTTTCTATTTTCTTTTCTTTATCTTTTTATAGTTTTGACACACATGTGTCAAAACTTGTTTCACCAGAATTTAGCAACCGATTGCTATAACATTTTGATCAATGTATCTGAAATGAATGAGTTGTAAAAGGGACATAATCACTTTGTGTGCTTTACTGAGCATGAGTTTTACATTTTCATCATAGAGTAGATACTTATCGAGATGGACACAGAGTTATCGATTACATGATTTAAGTGGAACTCGTTCTGAACTACTCTCACAGCGTTGTTCAAACCAATATCGTTTCATATTTTTGCGCATTAACTTTCATTCGCCAATTGTTGGGGCAGAGCTGTATTGCTCTTCGGTGTAAATTATAAGATCATTTGCAAATGCGACCAATTATCACGTTGGCAACACGATGAAATCCAAGCCGCTCAATAGCTTGCGAATGAATATTCTAGATATTCTGCTCTAGAAAAGAGCAGAAACGTTAAACTGTTCCTTGCTTTTGACCATTCAAGACCTTGAAATCGTACATTAGCGCCAGATTTCCACCAGTACTAAAAATGATTTGCGGTCCAACGGGTTCAACATCATGGCGACAAGGTGTCTGGGAAACTTCTCCTGAAAAAGTGTAAAAATTTGTTGTTTCAACATAACCTTATCGAAGGCTTTATCCAAATCAATGAGATCGTTCCAAGGCATTCCTTGTTATTTAATTTCGAACAGACGACTGAGGTTACTTTCGTTATCAAATACGAATGTAAAATCGATCCGTACGTTCGTTATCGAAGGCCAAGTAGGCAATTCGTCATCAACTCATAGTTTTCGATGTGGAGCACTTTACTGATGTTAAGCAACAAACTGATTGGACGATAGATTTTAGGACAGAAAAATTACTTGTCTTTCTTCAAGATGAGAAAAACTTTGGCCTTTTTCCATTCACTCAGGACAGGAAATACAAGTTGTTCAACATTTCTTTTAACAATTTTTCATAAAATGCAATTATTTCCAGGAAAACTTCAGGCAAATGTTGCAGTACTTGTTTTTTCCTTCGACTGAGTACATACTAAAATTGGACGGATAGGAAGAATATAAGCATGTCGTAAGTGAAAGACTGGCATGGATGGCATTGAAAACGTGTTCAAAAAAGGTAGTACAAAAGCTAAGTTTTCGTTTCGATCAGTCTGTGGTCGAGTGGGAATGAAACAAGATAACTGCGAGGCTCCTCCTCTGTTAACACTGTTTTCCTCCGTTCACAGGAGCACGTCATCAGGTCATTTGCAGTTTAGACTTATCAGACTGCAAGCGACCGGGAAAGTTCTTATAAAGAAGCAAGAATTTTTCACAATTGAGGAAGAAGGGGACGTCAATACATCATTCCTGGACATGTGAGTGTGAAGAACTGATGCTTATACTTTGCTAATAGAAAACAATTTAAAACTTCTCGAACCAGGGGGAAAAATTAAGTTTTCCGGGCAAAAATAACCCGCATACCGGACAAAAATAATCCATATACTAGACCTACCATTAAGCCCAGCAGCAAAAGAAAAGTATATGCAGTATATCCTAGATATCGCAGAATGGTTTAAACCCATTAGAAATAAGGAGGATGGCAGATAAGATAAATCAAGAAAAGGTAGGAAGAAACATCTTCTAAGAACGACAATTGAAATATCCGATATACAATATAAATCGATTTCAGCAGCAAAAATTAGTTCAAATACATCCTGCAATCCACAGGATAAGTGAATGCAAACAAGGCGACTAATATACACCGGAATATCAGAGCAGCAATAATAAACAAGTAAGGATAGCTGAACAACTTCAGATCAGCCATTGTAATGCACATTATCATGAAAGGACTTTATATAACAATTGACGACGCAGAAACCATAAGGAATCAAGGAAAACCTGAAGTATCTGAGGGGAAAGATTACTCATGTGAACCAGGATTGGGTCAACAGATTTTTAGACCGCTTTTTAGTTTGTTCTTAAAAAATTGATAGGCAGATTAGACAGGAAGGAACACTCACGTTTTTATTATTTTCCACAAAAATATTTTCTTAGTTTTGACTGTATACTTTCTTGACAGCATACTTATGCTACTCATAACATACTTTTTGTCCACCTGCATGAATGCATTTTCACCTATCAATCATTTTTTCTAAGTTGACTATTACAGTGATTGGCTGTTGGCTAATTGGCTGAACTCCTGTTCAGCAAAAGCAAATTTTGTCAATAAAGATTGCTTTTTGACAGTGGTCGCGTCGCGATATTCAAAAAAGTGGGGCTCAAACAGGAGCCTTGAGGTACACCGGGCGGAATGTTTCAATGGAATTGAAAAATGCAGAGACGGAATGCAGAGACGGAATGCAGAGACCAACCTTTAACTATCTTGAACCTTTACCTTAAAGACTCTGACTCTGATGTAGGATGCTATCATTTTGAGTAAGTAACTTGATGTTTTGAGATCTTGGAGCTTATAAAGAAGACATTCAAGACAAACTTTATCGAATGTTTCTTCAATATCTCTGATCTCTCTGATTTTCAAGTTCTCTGATCATAGCCGGCTTACTGTGCTTCAAACCGCGATAAAGAAGATGCTCCATAGAGTATTCGTGCTTCAGCAGCTCAACTAAAAAATGGGAAGATCGTTTTCACGTGAGGCTTTTAAGTATTAACTATACAAAAAGCTTGCCAAAAACTGGCAATGGGCTTATTGGTCTGTAATTTTCTGGCTCAAATGGATGCTTACCCGGCTTAAAAATTGCTACAACTGCTTGCACCCAAGAGATAGGAAAGTAAATATTTTAGAGCAATGCATTATACAGGAAACGGGTGTGTACCAGCAGGTGAGTCCGATCAGGTTAAGAGCAGATTGGTCTGAAGTCCCTTTCTTTGGAAGATGTGCAATCAAAGAATAAGGTTTCCCATCGATATTAGGTGATGTACGCTTCTCGAGCATTTTTAGTTGTGTAATAATTTCTCTGACACAAAAGGTAGTGCTTTGATGATTTCTTTAAAAAAAAAAAGTTTATGCAAGGCTGGCACTATGCTTGTTAGACTTTTATTTTCTGGCTCATATGGATCCTTATCGGTCCTAAGAGTAGCTACTACAACTACTTACGCAACGAATTTGAAGTAAAAAATTAGAATTAGATATTCCATCGATTTCAGGTGCTCTACGACTCTTGAGCTCTGTTCAGTTGTCTAATAATTCTTCTGGTCTTCCCATGGTCACCAAGAAGAGAGTCTTAGGTATTCGATATAATTTGTGATGTGTTATTATCTTAATTTCTGTCATATCGTTGCGCATTTTCTCTGTAATTCAATGGAAATTTTGAAATTTAACTACGGAAATTACTGTGTTTTCTTCGTGCGAATAAGTCGGGTGGCAACTTCCGTTTCTTCAAACGGATAAAGAAAGTGATGAGATTTTCGTTTGAATTTCTTCTTTGAACGCGATAGTCAAAAGAAAATCTCTCTTCCTGAAAGAAAAGCATATGGAGGAGCTACGTATGTACTTTGGGACTTTGCTCCGGATGGCTTCAATGAAATCGGCTGAAAAGGGCAAAATCAATTTCCGATCAACAAGATTCTAGTTCATGCAATAGCCAGACATGTCAACAACAATTTTTTGTCCAACGATGTTTTGAAAAATCGTGTCCGTGTTCGCCAACTCAAAAAACGTAATTTCGAGAAATAAACGTTTAAAGTTCTGTTCCTATGAGATACAGAATGTGAAACTTTTTCTATAGTGGGGCGCCGCAAACGATAAAATGCGCTCTAGATTTGAAAAATACACTCTACCCGCGTTTCGCCTTAAGCGCTTTACAACAAGTTCAACATCTTTATATCGCTCTAACGCCTTTTTCATCGTAGTTTTGATTGTGTGTTGAACTAGGATCAGTAAAAAAAATTTCAATTTTTTGAAAAATTGTGGGATGAAAGCCCCCCTTAAAGTTAGCTTAATCTTTTAATTCATTGAAGAAAAAAAAACAGATTATGGCCGAGAGTGGCGATTAAAATAAAATATTGATAATTAGAATTCAATTTAAAAGAAATGCTTAAAAGAACATTTTTTGACATTTTGCTGGACAAAACCTATTTGGCGAACACGAACTTCATCTCTAATTTTAAAATATAAAGTAAAAACTTTTATATACCAAACATATTCGTTATAAGTTCGGCAGATTGTTATCAGACATTTAATTACATATCGTGGAAATCCTTCAACACTTCTTACAAAGTTTTGATTATTATACCTGGTCATGTTGAGTCGGCATTTGTTTGCAAACTTGAGAAATAGGTTTTCATGAACTTACCTAGAAGAAAAGAAGAAAACCAAATTAATTTTCAATCGATTTCCAGTTGTTATTAAATTAAAAGAAACAATGTAAGATAATTCTTTGTAAAAATTATATAAAAAATGAGCAAAGTCTTTCATCAAGTTCATGAAGATGGTCTAAGGACGTTTTCGAATGAATGTCTTTCAATTAACGGCAAGGCCAAATTTATTTTCTTTTATCATGGAATTCATCTATTGCAGGCAGCGTCTAATTGCAACATTATAAATCCATAAGATTCCAGTATACATGCAAAAGATAAACATAAACAGGAAGACAAGAATAAACGAACATGTCGACGAGGAGCACTGACAAAGTGAATGAACATTCAACTAACGAAATAGCTCAGTCAGTACTAAGTCCCAAAAAAAAATGTGGCGAGTATTACATACGTTCGATATCTTTAAACATGTTTACAACAATCTTTTACTAGTTAACTGCATTTAGAAATAGCAGAAATTCCATATCACTAAGTTAGATCTTTCCTTCTCCATTTTCCGCCTTATTATTATCGGAAACAACATCGTGTAACCCCGCGCGTTCTTTAGTGCCGAGTATTATTATAACTTGACTTATGTAAACATGTGAGAACATATATATGTATATATTAAAACGTATATCTAAATAATAACAGAAAGAACAACCGCCATACGTTTTTCGTTTATCTTATCGTTTTAGCCTTTCCCGAACGAGCCCCGGCTACAAAAACATTCAGAATACCTTTTGTGTATTTTCTGGCCAGATTTTATCGTCAAGATAACGAGATGGGGGGAATTTTCGCTTAGTTTGTTTTTCGGATTTTTGCAATAATAAATCTTTTTTGAGTTTTGTTAAGTTTCAGCTTTGCAATCGGGAATTTATTTGTTCAGATTTAGTACATGCATGTGTATGGCGGCCTCGAATATCATAAAAGTTAATAAAGAGGAATATTTACGCAAATTAAAGGATGTTTTTGTGTACAAAAAGAAAGTTGAGATACAAGTATCTACAAATATTTGGTGGATAGTAGAGGAATGATGTTATCACATTATATTTGATGCACTGGGAGATATTTTAGGCTGCGAGGAAGGTTTCTGTCTCTTTAGCGATTTGAACAAGCGAAAATCAAAATGGCGATCACTAACTGCTATAATCAAGGCATCTATGCATTGTATCTGCGAATCTTTTTCGCAAAGCCATTTATAAGAAACAAAAAGATAAACACAGCTATACGATACTAATCTGACGAATGAATACGTAAAACATTTGTAGTAAAATTTCAAATCCTGAATAAATATTTTACTCTGAATAGGGCAGGGGTTGACAGTTGGAAGTAGCGATCGAAGGATATAAGTCTTAAAAGCAAAAACATTCGAAAAATTCGATATCTGGTGATTTATGCAAAACCAAGTTTTAAAGTTTTAATTATAAACTTTTTAAAATTGATAGGGACGACCAGTTTTTTATAAATACAATCTACGGTTTGATGTCATGTACAATTGATGGATACTGGGATAAATAAATATCAGGAGTGTTGTAGGAGGTTTCACAGGATAGCCACCGGGCAAATTCGCCAGCTGATGAACTTAGGTACAATGAATTTGCTGCTACAGTGCGAGTCATCACTATATTTCTTGCTATAATAACGAACTTCTATTACTACTACACTACTACTGCTATTACTACCAGTACTACCACTACTATTCAACTACACTAGTACTACTACTTCTACTACCATTACTACTTTTCCTACTACTACCAATACTACCTTTACTATTATTATTATTACTACTACACTACTACTACTATTACCATTACGGCTTCTACTACTAATACTACCACGACGACTATTGCTATTACGACTACTACTACTTTCACTACTCTTACTACTACTACTACAACAACAACTACTACTACTACAAGTACTACTACTACTACTACTACTACTACTACTACTACTACTACTACTACTACTACTACTACTATTTGCCAAATTTTTGTCATTTTCAAAAAATTGTCTGAATGGAAAAACGTCCCTTCAAATTTCTTTTTTCTAGCACACAATGATAGGCGCGTTAAAAATGATGTATTCGCTTCATGGAATTGAAACTCGAACTGCGAAAGTGGAAGAGATATTGAGAGAGTCGGTTATAATGTCGATTGAGATAACAGATGACGCAATTTTTCATATGGTTTGTGTCTATAATAATTTATATGGTATTTTGGAGGGTAAACATCTGTCATTAATTCTCACTTAGTCATTGAACGTAATAGCGTAAACTACAAGGTCTTTTTTGCTTCGAAAATGACGAATTTTGTGCCAGAAAAAGGTGGTTTTGCGGGGAAGTTTAGAAATCTTCTTTCATTTGAGGAAAAACGCTGCTGAAAGTCATAGATTGTTGGTAGAAGCTTACGGTGAACATGCTCCAACTCAAAAAACTTGTGAACGATGGTTTGAACGCTTCTGAAGTGATGATTTTGACTTGGAAGACAAAAAACAGCCATATCAGCCAAAAAAAATTAGAAGATGCAGAATCGCCAGCATTATCGGATGAAAAGCAATGCCGCAAAAAACGAAAAAAAAACATGCTTTGGAGTTAGGTGTTGCCCAATCAACCATTTCTGACGTTTGCATGCAATGGGAATCCTAAACGTAATGCATCGTATGTTGATCCCGGCCAATCATCAACTTCACAACCAAAATACAATATTCGTTGCCAAAAGCTTATGCGGTGTATTTGGTGGTGCCAGAAGGGTGTTGTGCATTATGAGCTACTCAAACCGAACGAAAGAGTCACAGCTGATCGCTACCGACGCCAACTGACCAGTCTGACAAGCACACTGAACGAAAAACGATAATTAACAGGTCGAAAACACCAGAAAGTTATGTTCCACGATGACCATGCCAGACCTCATTGCCAGACCTCAAACATCGTTAAAGAAAAAGTAGAAAGGCTCGCTTGGGAACACTTTATTCCTTCTGACTACCATTTTCTCCGATCGATGCAGATCAGTTTAGCCGACGTACGCTTTAAAAATGCTGAAGAAGTGCGAAAATTAGTCGATGGATAGATAGCCTCGAAAGATGAGGACTTCTACAGACGTGGAATCAACAAACTTCCCAGAAGATGTGAGGAAGTCATAGCTAACGATGGGCAATTTATTGGTTAATGTACTCATTCATTTAGTTATTGAAATAAATGCTTTTTTTTTCAAGCCAAAAAATCGACTTACCCGACACTCCCAATGAACAAACCCGCCTAGCCCAGGCCGAAAGACACAACGTGGCCAAATCTCATTGCCAAATTATTGCCAGTCTCATTAATTTTCTGACACACTATTCTGACAGACTATTTCCGTAGATGTACGATTCAGCCAAGACGTAAACATTCTTACCATGTAGAACATACGAAACACACGAAAAACAAAGACGACATTGACAAAAATGTCAACAATAAAAAAAAATCATGTGGAAACGACCAGCCAAGTATTTGTGGCTTAAATTATATCAATAAGCTTTAGTAGATTGACCGCATTCAAAGCGAAAAGGACACTGTTGGGAGCTGCTTCCTAGCCAATACACTCTTATCAAATCAAGATGGAGCATTAAAAATAGGTTGTGCACTAAAGACCAGAAACTATGACCGATGCTTCCCTATGGTTAACTGGCTTTCTTCTTCTATACGATAAACACCATCAAATAAGCGCTTCAGTCCTTACAGAATACAGCAAATAGGAAGATCTTTGGAACGTCATGTAACATTAGACGTACATGTGTTCATGATAAATGTATAAGTGAAAATACACTGAAATTGATAAATACCGCATTTTTGAATTTTTCTGTAGCAGTTCTGAAGTTACCGGCTGAAGGATCATGCGAGATATCCAAATTTTAGACAAATTTTATGAATTTTTGTGAAATAAATAACGGAGAACGCAAAACCTTCAATCAATGGTCGCCCATAAGTGGATGTGAACGTTCAGAGCTCACAGAAGGGACACCAGGCTCCAACAAACTTATGCCCCAAAGAGAATGATGTAGCTCTGTTTGTTATCAGTGTTCCAACTCTTTTCGAGATACTTTATCAATTATGACAAATCCCTGTATAATTTTTCGTTGAAGTTTGTATTCACTTAGTCCAAATAACATTTTAAAATATCCTTGTTGTCTAATCAAGGCAGAAAATTCTTATTAAAACAAATTATTAACACCATTCAACGATGGCTGAGAAGAAACTGGTCTTATTATTCCGTTGTTCACCGGATCACCTGCTATCGACTCAAGTGTCCTGCGAGTATCCTCTGAAAGTCTCCTGGTCTCCAATTTTCTTTACGAAATTGAAAATTTCCAAGACAAAAAAATCAAGCGTTATTCGTTAACACTTGTTTCGTGGAATATACAATTAAAAAAATAAATGAACTATCTGACACTCACCATAGAGGATATGAAAGAAAGTCGATAAAAAAAACACACAGGAAATTGATAAAGGAAGTGAGTTTCTCAATGATTAATATGATAAATGTTCTGTTTGTTATCGCATGTGCTACATCACCTGAAGCAAAGGAACACAATGAACTTGTAAATGTTGCATATTCGGAGCTTATCGCAGCGCAAACAAACCTTTAAAGTATGGTCGCATATATTCGATATCTATGTTCGCCAACTACCAGCAGATGTTTCCTTTTTAGCTGCGATAGAATAGAAGATATACAGACACTATGATGAACATAATCGATATCATTCTCCCTCAAATTATATATACCAGTATCAATTTAGAAAAAGAAAAATCCGATTTAAGTTTATTGAACTGGTAAATAGAGGAAATAAGTGGATTTTCTTTCATTTCAAGCAATTGATCCCATATGTACTAGTACTGTTCGTTGCCTGGAGTTGGTCATCATTACACAGCACATCAACTGATGGACGACTATCTTTGGTTGATTATCTGGTCTGGTGTATACGGAACATATTGCACGAGTGCACTATGTTTTTGGGTCATATCAAAGAAGGGAAATTTCAATCCACACACGCTTGCAATGACGATTGATTTTCATATGTGAAATCAAACGATCATAAAATTGAGAGAAAATTTGATCTGCTTCTTCCATATGCGTAGTATTGCATTACACACATGTACGTAATATGATCAACATGCACAACGGGAATAGTGGATAATTATTTTGAGTTTAGTTGTTGATTGAATTGAAAATGATGGAGGAAATTGTTGAAGATTGATTGAGGAAAAGAAAGTGAATTGAAAATTGAGTATGATCCAAACATTCCCGTTCAAATTGAAGAGGATATGTTTGACTAGAACTAAAATTGTTTCATTGTACATTGAATGAATCGTTTAAGAGCGCCAAAATAGAAGCACTTAACGATCCTTTTAAATGTTCAGTAGATTTGTTATAGATTTAAATCGATTAAGTAACATCATCATCTATGGCGCGACAGCCAAAGCCGGGCATTGACACGGAGTCCCCCTACTCTGATTGTTAGGGTTTGGCGACCTCATTAACTAATTAATCACTCCCAACGTACAACGGTTTTGAGCGTTTATTGTGTCTTCCTATCGAGTACTCTGTCTCTCTGCACGACAATTGCCTTACGCTCTCATCAAAGTCCTTTTGTACAGTCAATTTTTCTTTATTTTCTATCAATGATGTATGAATCTTTCAGAGTGCCGATGATTTTCCGGGGCATTTCGCGTTCAAATATGTCCAACACCTTATCGGACTCACTCGTCAGGGTCCGTGCTTCACTTGCATACAGCAGCAGAGGCTTCACTTATGATGTTTCGATGAGATCTTCTTGTGTCTGCGGACCTTAAAATGGGAAGAACGACGTCCAATTTCATCCTTTTCGGCGCCTCTTTTATTCAGTTTGGTTACACAGTAACGCAATAATTTTCATACATTAACTGAACTTCTTTCTGTGCACAGGACAACGAGTACTTTTTCGTTAGTCCTCTGATTAGATGACGGCTTCTTCTCTGGAGCAGTTCTGCTGGAAGTCCATCTATTTTAGAAGCTCTTTCTTTTGAGATCAAGTTCCGCTGACTGTACTTCGTCCTCAATTGGCGTTGAGACGGTGAACTCTTATTCTGCTCCTGGAACGTTCACAGCTTCACATGTTTTTGGAGGTACTGTGAATAGCTTCTTGATATATTGCAATCATCTCTGTTTGCTGATTTCAAATGGATTACCTATAATTAATGCTTGTGTACTTTTACCGCCTCGTTCGTGGATTCTCTCAGTTGTTTGGTAATCTTATCGGATTTGAGTTTATGCAGCGTCACGTTTTCGGTTCAAAATTGGCGTTGATGGTCGGCATCTTCTTTATTGGGCAGTCGTCGTTGTTCTTTTTGTCCTTTGGACTGGGTTGGTCGTTGAATAAGCTCTTTGAACGCCTGATTCCTTTAATTTAACGCTTCTCGCTATCTCCTTTTCCACGCCCTACCAGTTCCTCCCAATGTCCTCCGGTTGATACCACAAGACCTCTTCGGCTGCTTTTATTACTGTATCTCTTAATGTCTCTCACATGGTTCTGATTTTATCATGACCTTTCCTTGAATGCAGCGGTCTGTTAATATGGTTCTCTCCCGTTGATGTGTATGGGGATATTACTGATCTATTGTTAGAACGGTTGATAAGGTATCTTGGCTTAACTACTGTTTCTTGTTGAGCCCCTTGAGCTCTTAGAAGATACGGCATCGGAACCGCAAAAGCTATTTGTCTGAATGGGAGGCAGCGGCGCGGAAGCGAACATACAAGAAGAATGCTAGGGGCCGTTCGCTTTTGTAAGAAAACGAGGTCGATTTGATTTAATATGCTGGGGATCTTGCGATGTCCATTCTTATGGATGCCTCGTTCTCTGTCTCTCATTTTAAAAGCTCCTGCAAGGAGCCAAGCCCATGAGTCGATCAGGTTTCTTGCATTACGAGCATGTTGTTTTTTTATTTTCTTGTTCCATAAAAAATTGTCGCAGTGCACATGGTCTGTATAATGATCTGAAGGTTGCTGATCGTTGCTGTTCAATCTGATCTGAGTCTTCGCCATATCGAAATGGTACCAAGTTAATATTAGTAACAAAAAGAAAAAAACGACTACGGATCAAATTAGTGAACTTCAGGTTCATTAATTTGCATATTGATTTTGACCGTCGAAATGCGAAAATACTAAGAGGTGTCGTGGACATATGGAAAAAATATGGTTGCCTCGTCCTAGGTGTCTAAGAAAAACGACTGGAAAAAGGATCCAAATGTAAAAACGATTCCAGAAAGAAAAAGAAGAGAAAAAAAATTTGAAAATGTACCTGCAAAACTTAGAAGAATAGGAACATGAACAGATAAATATAAGAAAATAATGGAAAAAATCCTACAGTCTGCTTAATGGAAAGTACGAAAATGTAGCAAAATTTGTATTGCAATGAAATACAAACGAAGATAATTTAAAGCAACAAAATATTTTTAAGTTCTTGAACGACAAAGCAATTAGGACGAAATCTTTGAGAACAAAGACAAAATTTAGAATCATATAAAAATTTTTTCCTTCTCTCTCTTCAAATTGTCCAATTGAGAACTTGCAAAAGCGTCTCTTCTATGCGTTCAAGTTGTCTTGATTAAGGATTTTTGACAGCTTACTGTCAAAATCTGTTTTCTGATTTTCTAATTCGAAACGTTATTAGGACAAACCAAGGTGAAATACTTTCTTACGGTCTTTCTATCTCTTTCTAAGAGAAGCTGCTCGAGAGTGTTAGTGCTGTACGTAGCTAAGATACGATTTCGTTGTAGTGCCTTCAAATATATTTGATCCGATTTTTTTGTTTTATTAAGGCTCGTTTTCATAGTTCAAACATCCAAAATATCTAAAGAAGAATGTCTTACAAGCCGACTTGTATTCGTGGCGAATGAGGTGGTTAAACTAAATTCTTACTGGAGGAAAGGATATCGCTCCCGGGATTCATATAGACCATATAATGTGTTTGAGCTGTTTTTTTATTTTATGGAAAACTTCACAACTCGATATTTTCTACTAATTTTTCTGCTACAATTACTGCAAGTACTACTTCAACGACGACGAAGCAAAGAGAAATACTACTAACAACATTAAAAAGGGGAGCTGGACGAAATCCCGTGGAGCGAGACAGATACGACTTGGAATGATAGAAACGACTGCAGGATAAGATGAACACTTTGGCCTCATACTAACAAAAACAACGGCTAAAACTACATCCGCGGACAAAAGAACTGCTGGTGAAAACTGAAATGGCGTAAGAACACTGGTGACAATACTTAAAGGTCGCAATCTAATAAGTGAATACGGCAGACGAATTAGAATCGAAACGGATGGCATCTGCCAAGCTTGTATCGAGAAAGAAGAAACCACCGAAAGCCTGGCCAAAAAAACGCCTCACAAGAAACTTGGTGACAAGAAACTTGGTCACAAGAAACTTGGTGGCTACAGAACATGAGGACCATTTTGGTTTTTGTAGGATGGCGGGATGGACTATCTGCAAGCAATAGAATCTAAAAAGCAGGTTGCTAAGGGCCTAAGAGCTCGGTAAATAAGAATTATATCAATAATATGCTGCGGAATTAGAAATGAACTGAAAATCCATGTGGTGGAAATGGAAAAGAGGTCGTTTTTCATCAACATGATGCACAGAGGATTGCCAGTGAAGTTTTGATAGTCAAAATTATAAAATTAAATTTGAAATTAAAACTACGCCACTTGATAGATGTTTTATATATAAAGATGAGATATATAGATGCTTATAGACATCTGAAACCAATTTTAACTTTTTGACTTTTACCAACGATTGGATTGCAATAAAAAATTAGTAAAGTGCGAACAATACAAATGAGAAAACATAATTTATAAAAATTTTACTCAAATCCTTCAGGAAAACAGTTCAAAAAGGGAAAAAATTCAAGGCCGCTTCATTCGCTACGATGCAAACTTCAGACATCTCTGTTTACGGAAAGGATGCCCTTTATAGCATTATATTTAGGGAATCCCCGGAAAATTATTCAATGTTTGGGTAGAGTTATTAATAAGTAAAAGTAAATAAAATTTTTCTTGTATATGCGTAGAGTATGGGTGCGTACTGAAGTACGCATAGTAAAGTGTAAACACAAGGGCGGTCCGATAAGTACTCAGCCTACATATGAAAAATCAAAGGAATTTGGAAAAAAGTGCAATTTATTTTTCAACATAATCTCCTTTTAGTTCGATACACTTGACCCAGCGATGCTACAACTTCTTTAACCCGTCTGAAAAGAAAGTTTTCTCGAAGTCTGCAAAGTAGGCCTCCGTGGCGGCGATGACTTCCTCATTCGAGTGACCTTATTAAGTTGGGAAACAAAAAGAAGTCGCACGATGCCGAATCTGGGGAATACGGTGGACCAACTTGATCAAGTTAGCAGTGGGGAGTGCGGAATTGTGAGCCGGCACATTGTTGTGGTGGAAGAGCCCATTTTTCGTCGCCAAATGGGGCCGTTTTTTTTTAATTCGGCGTCAAATCTGCCCAATAATTCGATGTAGTACTGCCCTGTTACCATTTTGCCCTTCTTCAGGTAGTTAATATATATCTCGCCTTGTGAATCTCAGAAAACGGTGGCCATCACCTTACCGGCCGACGGGACAGTCTTCGCCTTCGTAGGAGCTGGTTCACTGAGTAAAGTCCACTGTTTCAATTCCTAGGTTTCTGCTGTATGTCAGTGGATCCATGTTATGTCGACGGTCACGTAACGACAAAAATTCAAATTCTCCTTCAAATTGCGCTTAAACAGCGCCAAACACTGATCTAAAGTGGTCACACGGTTGTGCTTGTTATCCGGCGTGAGCAAACGCGCGAACCCATCTTGCCGACAGCTTTCTCATACCCAAAATTGCATGTAGGATCTAAATCTCGCGAACCTTCAATCGGCGGTTTGCCAAAACGAGATCGTGGATTTTCGTCACGTCATCCTCCGTGGTTGCTGTTTTCGGAGCACCTGGGTGTGGCTCATCAAAAACCCAAGTACGACCGCTCTGAAATTCGTTGAACCAATTTTCGAAAGTCGCCATCGAAGGAGAAGCGTCCCAATACACTGCATCCATGCGCTCTTTGATTTCACTCCGCGATTTCCCTTCCAAAAAGATGAATCGAAACACCGCCCCTTTTGGCTCCTTTTCCATTTTTTGGAAATCAACAGACCTGTTTGCGTAACGCTCTCAAAACAGGAAGGTACTATACTATAGTGTATATCTCTTGCGATAGTGGCACTATTGGGCAGTGACGCTAGGTATTTATTGGACCACCCTCGTAAAATGAGTTGAAAATCAGAAGAGACCACTTTAGTCGAATGTTAAAATTATTTTTAGTTCTCGTGCACAAGAAAAATCGATTGGTGAGATTGAAGAAATAATGAACAAGAGTTGATTGACTGTGCCTAGTGTTGGCGAAGCGGTGGAAATACGAAGCGGGAGGTGGACAAACGAACAAACTATTCTTTCCTTTGATCCCACGACACACAAACAACACCGTCAAGAAATGGTATCAGACATGTGGACTGATTAAAAAAACTTGCATGCGGGTTGCAGGGGAAGATGATCTACGATCTAACCCTGCATAAGTAAAAATCATAACCAAACGGGGCTCTCATTCGCAAAAGAGCACAAAAAATGAATTTTGGAAAAAAAAAATTTGTTTTCAGATGAGAACAATGTTGATATCTTTGTATGCCATGGAAGAATATTAGTTTGGCGAAGGCCGAACACAGATATGGATATAAAACATATGGTATCTACTGTGAAGCACGGTGGCGGTGGAATAATTGTTTGGGGTTGAATGGCAGATTGCGGTATCGAAACACTCCATATTGAAAGGATAATGGATAAAATGAATTATATAAAACGTGTATGAAGTTTGCATCGTTGAAAACACAACGATGCCAAATTTTTTTAACCTTTTCTTTTTAGTAGATTGTAAAATCGAAATAAAGACCTTGCAGAATGCAAAATATTAAAATATGTGAAAAAAAATTTCACAAAGTTTTAAGGTAAATTTTCAAAATAATATTTTTAAAGTCACTAATTGAAGACTGATGCGTTTGCAACGATGCAAACTTCAGACAACTTACCTAAATATCTTAAAAAATTTGAAAAAATGTGCTAAAAAGTACGGAAAACTTGAGAAGGATTCTTATTTCCAACAAGGCAAACAACGAAATTGATTCCCAATACTGTTCAGAAATTTATTTTATAAAACATCCTGCATACTCTCTAGAAAATCATCTCAGTCGGTTGACTCAAATCCGATCGAGTATCGAAGACACTCGACAGGAAAATCAGGGAACATAGTGTCAACAGTAAGATTTGATTTCAGAAATCCTCCCTAGAAGAGTAGCAGAAACTCCTACTAAAGTTACGCGTAACTTAGTGCCATGAAGGACAAGAATATCGGAAGAAGTGTTTAAGAGAAAAGGTGCACCAAAATTTATCAAAGATGAGTCTGATGTTTCGTTATTTCAATTTTATTCACTTGAACCACAATATGTGTGGATTCTTTTTTTATTTTGGAGATCAATTTGGAGTTAAGCTTAGTTTTGTGGCGCTAAGTTTAGTTTTTTACATTAAATACAATGAATGGTTCCTATTTTTGTTTGCCATTTCATACGAAAAGCATTTGAATTAATTTACTTTTTTGAATTTGATAAAATGGGTTATCGCACTTTTTATATTCTGGCTACTGACAAAAATTTGAGTGTGTTAGAGTCGAAATCGATCTAAGATAAACGGCACAAATTTTTAGCTATGAATGAAAGATTTTGATGACGCATTCGTATTTGTGGTGCGTTCTGTTGCACTTTTATCTGACAAAGTTATCTCTTTTGTGCGCTCGATTATGGTTGTGATTAGAGCTGCTGAAACGCAGAATTCAATTATTCAATTATAAAGTTCTATATTCTTAATTTGAAAATAGACGGCCAACAGCTGGCGAACGTTTTCACATTGGCAAATTGATTTTAATGCGAGACAATTCAACATACTCAACAAGCAATTATAACTATCTTTTAATCTCTACATCCACTCATTGAACCTTAAAATTGCAGCCAACCTATTAATCCTCGTAACATGATATTCAGGCAGCACTCTCAGACAGACGACCCACCCGTTTTCAACCGTCAACTGCACTGCACAACAATAATAACAATAATAATAGTAATCAGCTTTAGTTAAACATCGTTAACAAATGCACTAGACGGACTCATAAGAGCAAAAGTCTTGATCAGATTTCACCATATAACTCATTCCACCAACTACCACGCTAATCCATTTTCCTGACAAACTTATCATTAATAGAAAATCAGTAAATTTCCTGTCATGATTTAACAATGCAACGACATGATCGCAGTCTTTCAATGGAAAGGATAAAAACGATGACGATGTAATATTTGGTAGCTCTACTTGATTGAATAACGATTTAACATTGCAAAAGGCTAAACTGGAGATTTTGCTGGTAACCAATTAAGGGGATAGTTTATGGGTTGACATGGAGTATTTCATTTAAATTTAAGTAGTTACTTTTAAGGAAACAAATGCCGATCGACTAGAAAAGAAGATACCAACATCTGTTTCGTTGATTTCATTCTTCGTTATTTTTGCGCGTTGCTTTCATATACAACACTCTCACTTTCGACTTTAGTCCCATTCAGCAACACCCACATTGCATTTGTACATGATATGCAAAAATCATATTAAGTTGACAATAGGTAGTTGCTGTTATTACTTCATTTACTTCGTCATATCTTTCTTTTATCGGGTGCAGACTCTCCATCTTGCTCCACTTGTACACTTCATCTTTACACCTACGTGAATGTCACTCTCAATTGCGTCTTTATTCATATAATGTAATTGGTTAATGCATTGCACATAGAGAAATTATAATGATTATATTGTATTTCAGCGAAAGTGTTGCTACTTCTTTTTGTTGAACGCGTTTGTGAACATATGTAAGATTGTCTATACGTTAACATTCGTAGGTAGATTGGATTAGACTGGTGAAGATGATAGTTGGCGACAATCGAAGTGAAAATACATAACAAAATATGATATGCGAATGGATTCGATGCGGATTCTTAACATGATCTGGCGTATTTTGCATTCACATGACCATATGCGTAAAGAAAAATGCCAAGTGACAGTAGAAAGTTATAAAAGTAACACATTTCTTCCATACGCGAATGACTTCGAAAACATTGTTCATGATAAATGCGGCAAATTTCAATTAGGAAATTCGTTTTCCGAATGTCTCATGCCTCCAAAACTTCCAAATTGCATAAATTGGCATATTAACACGGATATTAAAGAGTTGAACCGCTTTGCCATCTCGTAAAAAAGCTATTTATTTACCAATCTATCCATCAAACTATAGGGTCTTTCGTTAAGTGCTTCCTATCTTTAAATTTAAATAACACAGAGTGTCTGTGATATATTATCGAAATGTTTTATTCGTTTGGGAGGCCTATCGATGCCATTTAGTGTGAAATATAACATCGCGCAAATGTCTGCCGCGTCTTCCCGCATAAATTAGGCTGAATTTGACCGATGGCATGACTTATGTTGGCTTTTAGGATCGCTGTGGGTTGTGTCCTGCGACTTAAGAAAACGCCACAAGAAAAATTATAACCAGGTTCATTCGCACGATCTCGGTGGACAATTCACATCACCTCCACGTAAAATCAACATGCGCTCAGATCGCTCGTGCAGAATGTTGAATTTGGCATGAGCTGTGTAACACGTAGCACCATCCTGTTGAAATCACATGTCATCCAAATCAGGCCAACAGAAGTTGATACTAATCGACATATAGCGCTCACCGTTGACAGTGATTGCCTGACCAACGTCGTTCTCAAAGAAATACGGACCGATGAGGCCGCCAGCCCAAAATCTACCCTAAACAGTGACTTTCTCGGAATGCAATCGACGCTCTTGTATCTCATGTGTTGGTATCGTTCAAAATTCGACAATTTTGTTTGTGTACGTAACAATTCATTCAGAAATGGGCCTAATTGCTGTAGATGATCTTTCGACGAAACTTTGGATTCGTTCCTAATAGGCTCCTGTGCCCATTTAGTGAACACACGTCGTTGTCTATACTCGTTTACCTTCAGCGCTTGGGTTAATTGAATTTTGTACAGGTGCAGGCCCAAGTGACGACGCAAAATTCGCCAAGTTGTGGTTTGTGAAAAGCCACGTTCTCGTGGACGACGCGCAATCGACTGCCTCGGATTCTCCTGAACCATAGCGTAAACACAAACAGCGCTCACACTCCGAACAAACGACCGATCTAACGGTATTTGAAAAATTCTGGAGAATTGCATTGGTGTTCGTAAAAATGTTTATTTTTCTCTATTTTGTCGATCTGTTTACATTGTACTTGTAAACAAAACGAGCAAAAAATTAATATTTTTACTAACACTCATACAATTCTGCAAAATCCGTTAGATTGGTCGATGATCGGAGTGTTATCGCTGTTTGTTCTTACGCTATGCCTGAACACTCTCATTGACAGTGGCGATGTTTTCGGCAGATCTTGCGTTTCATCGACAGACGGCTGCTGGTTGTTGATCATTCACTGAACCAGTGGACCCAAATTTATCCACCACACAAAGAATTGTCTTCTGAGTAGGACGATTATGGCAGTCGTAAAATGGGCGAACCGCGTAGAACGTTACCCGAACAGAACATCCATTTTGGCAAAACAATTTTATCATTTGCACGTGTTGTCGAACGCCATATCCATCCATGGTGCTTTGACAAAACAGACTGAATAAACGATAGCTATTTGACAGATGTAGCTTCAACAACATGGCCGCTATCAACTTTCAAAGTTCGGAAGTCTCTTTCGGAAGACACTAAATGTACTTATCAAACAAATTCTCTAAAAGATAGATCAACAATTTTTGTCGCGTTCCATAAGTTCACAGTAAAGTAAAGAAAGTAAAGAAGTAAGTAAAGAAAAGAAGTAAAGAAAGAAGTAAAGAAAATTCACTCATGAAGTAAAAGAAGTTGATTTGAAACTATATAAACACATACAATAAGAGATCCTGACTATCCTGCAAGAAGTAAGTGCCTGAAACACAAAATCCAAAACATTTTATGTTTCGTATGAGCGTGACTATCGTTAGAGCTACTGAATTGATCTTTTTTACTAAATTAACAAAATGGCAGCCATTTGAACAAAGACTGTCAAAAATTTGATTATTTTTGATGATTTTGAGGACGTGCAGACGAAGAAAATTGGATTTTTTGAAAAAAAAAAATTTCTTAATTTTTTAACGTTCATTTAAAACTAAGCCCACATGTGTGACACATATAAGATCAAAATTCATGAAAGATTGATAGAATAGTTTCGGAAAAATCACTGAAACAAAGGCCAAAAAACATAGTTCTGAGAAAAATGTGTTTCAAAATTTTTTAATTGAAAAATCATAAGCAAATGTTGCTACCTCGTATTAATAAAATATAGTTTTATTTTAAAATCATTAAAAAAAATTATTATTGCCTCTAATTACCAATGCCAGCTCCATAAAGAATACCTCTAGATTGTTCGCACAACTTATAAAGTTCCATTTCGGAGTCTCTCAAACCTTCGCGAGCTCTTTGGAACGCTTCAGAGCTGCGGCGTTTGGCTTTTGTTAAGAATTCGTCGCGCTCATATTGCAGCGCTACAGGCCCAATTTTAATGCTCAAAATCTCACTAATTTGAAAACGGACACAAAAACGGACACTTGCACTCCAATACCAACGAATACTCGCCCTAAAAAAGTATGTTTCGGTTTTTAAAGCTCTCGCTGTTTTTTGGCGTATGCGAGTCGAGGCATTCTCAAACAAATCGTCCCCTGTCAACTCCTCGTATAAAGGTTTCAAAATCTCGTAAGCTTTGTCAGAAAGATGAGGTTGATGCTTAAATCCTCTTAAAAAATTGGTGGTTTCATGTGTTCGGTATTCGCACCCGGAATCGGAGTTTTTATTTTGTATAAATACCAGACGATAGTAAATAGAGCACGCCTGAATCATGCTTCTTGTTATTTCAAAGGATTAAGTTTTACCCCTTAGCGCAACCAATAAAATTGGTGCACGTATGGTACATTTTACCACCTTTTCACAACCATTCAACGACTTTATCATTTTTGCGTTTATCATTTTACGTCGAACCGAAATTTTGAAAATAAATATTTCATTGCTTTTGTGATTGGATTGATCGATAGTTTCGAAATAAAACAAAAGCATTGAAAACGGTCATGTCCTTTGGATGAATAAAATCTTTCTTCTAGTTTTTATAAAATTGTCAAAAGAAAGGAAGATAAAAAATCATTTTGAAGTCCCTTTTGTCCCTTTTGTCCGTTTTGTAATCGAAAACTACATTCGGTTTTGTGTTTTATTCTGATCTTCATTTTTGCCCATTTTTTCTTGACTTTATTATCTATATATATTAACCATCTAAACCTTTGGCATGTTTTGAAGAAAGTATTTATATATCTTTTTATATATATTTTATGTCCTTCCGATTCAAAACTACTAATCCATTATTAGCTCTGAAGGAATTTCCTGATTTTGATCCACATGGTTTGCAAAAATTTTCGAAGGGTTAAATAGCTATTAGAATATTCGAACTTTGTATTGGATGTGTTCAAAAGTTTTTTCGCGGTATTCACGTTGATTTACATTAATCTGTTAATTATAAATCTTTGATCCCATCTCATGATTGCGACAATACTAGCTGTTTGCATAATTTTTTCCCGGTTTTACTAAGAGATGGCGTCAGCGTAAAGTACACAGTGTATTAATTTTACACATACGCCATTTCGATCGTTTGACATTTAGCTACAAACACACACAAGTTGAATCCGCCAAAACATTCGCGTTCGTGTAATTGTGTTGATCAACAATGCCGAATTTCGTGCTTGAAAAAGAGCATTAACTTTTCTTGTTCAACCTAGAGAAAACCCTTGTTCAACCCCTAGGCCGTTAAAAGTTATCGTTTGCTTCTAAAAACATATGGTGGACTCGCTCCATCAAATAGGGGATGTAAGACATGGTTTCAACAATTCAAAAGTGGTAATTTCAATGTAAGAGACAGTGGGCGCTCTGGTAGACCACAAAAATGTGAACAGGAGGAATGTAAGAGTTATTGGATGGTGATCCTAGTCAAATTTAACGGCAATTAGCAGTAGCATTTAATGTGTCGCACCTTGAGCACACGTTTGCGAGCAATGTGTAAGATCAATAAACTCATTAAGTGGGTCCCACACGATTTGAACGAACGTCACAAGCAAAATTGCAGTCACTTGTGGAATACTGCTTCGGCGCCACGGAAGGAAATCACTTTTGCATCGAATTGTGACGGGTTAAGAAAAATGGATTAATTTTGAAAACTCGAAGACGAAATTATCGTGGCTTTCGCCTGTCGAAGCCGGTCCTTCAGTACCAAGGCTAAATCGCTTCGACAAGAACTTCATTCTCTGTGTCTGACGGCGCCCGGGCGACCGGAATATTATGAAATCTTGAAGCCCAGTGGAACGAATAATACACAACGCTTTCGTCAAGAAACGGTAACTTTAGACCGCGTATTAATCGAAAAACGAACAGAATGGGTTGGAGGACATGACGAAGAGATTCTGTTTCATGACAATGCACAGTCGCAGTCACAGCAAAAAGTGAAAGTTGAAATCGCTTGCACGGGGGATCCTTCATCTTTCTTTGCACCAATTTTGCACCTTTCTTTGCGCGCTCGCAGAGCAGCACTTTAGCGATTTCGAGGAAATTGAAACGAGGCTCGACGAATGGTTTGCCGCAAAAGACAAGTAGTTTTTCCGTCATGACATTCATGATTACCTGAATGATGAGCGAAATGTGTTGAAGCCGATGGACACTATTTTCAAATCATGAATAATAAAGTATTAATTAATTAAAAACAAATTTACATAAATATTAATAATATACGTAAATTTTTCCCTAGAAAATTACGTATTTTATCAAAAAAAAAAAAAAAACCGGCGAAAGTTGTTTTAAGTTCATAAAATGCATTGCACGTATTAATTGCTATGTGAGTTTGATCTTGGAGACGGAGGAGGCTCGGAATACAGACTGAATTTATGGTGAATACGCGCATGGCAACAGTGGTTTCAGCGCTTTCGTAGTGGATAACAACATTTTGAATATTAGTCAGGATAAGGACCATCCAAGGAGGTGACAGATTGTTATGGAAGCCATATAAAGAGGAAATGAGATGAAAAACTCGGAATTATCGTTAAGCTTTCAGATTTGCAGAACCAGCAGAGTGAGAAGAATTCATCCGGATGGAAATGTGGTAAAATTGGATGCTTGAGGACCCCACAAACTTTCGCAAAGAAACAAGGTAGACAGAACAACCTTTTGTGTTTTCCATCTTGCTCGTCAAACTAATGAAGGATTTCTCCAACTTACTGCGGTTACTGGAAATATGAGTACAGAACAATAGCATGAAAAACCACCAAAAAATTGAAAAAAAAAGTCAATCACCAGAATCCACTTCAGAACCAGGGTTGCATCTTCCTAAAGATACACAAAATGCAATTGGCGAGCTATGTAGAAAGAATGGAAGAAAACGGCTGCCCAAAAGACCGTTGAAGAGTATAGCGCAAGATAGGCGTACAGCAGAATGACCGAGGGTTACATGAGAAGACACAATAAACCAGCCAAGATAGTCAATATTTGCTGGAAGTAATCAACTGGCAAAAGAAGTCGCACAGCCGTGACGATCTGCATAGAAGACTTTTGGAGTCTAGAGCTCGGCTTGGACTGTTGTACTTTGGATGATAAGGAACTTTAACCCGATGGAAAAGTTTCGAAGGACGATATACTGAGGGAAGATACATCTAAATTTAGATAACCATTCTTTAGAGACTAACAAGAAAAGATGCTAGATAAAGATACATTTAAATTTAGATAACCATTCTTTAGAGACTAACAAGAAAAGATGCTAGGTTCTGTACGCTGATGCTACGACAGAATACGTGAAAACTACCCGATATTATACGGTAGTGTGACTGATGCCATTATCGAAAATTAAACAAAAAATAAAAGCAAATCGACCTCGACACCCCACATTTTTGATTATTATTACTATTACCTTTATCGTTACGTTTATCATGAATTATGAAAGGAGCGTTCAATTAACGTTCATTTCATGAGTTTGCTGCAAAAATTACAATTTTTAATTGAATTCTCAATCATTTTAATTGAATTTATAATACAAATCTAATTTCAAACCATACAGAATCGAATTAACCTTTGAAATTGGTATTTCATTAGCAGATTGGAAAAAATTATCTTAGCTGCCGTAATCCGAAAATTTTCCTCATCATCAGAAAAGTAGATCACATGATCACATGAAAATTCAGAAAATAAGGTAGCGAACGATGTTACCATAATTAGAAAACTCATTCAATCGTTCAAACTAATTAGATGGAAGATAATCGAAAAAGTCGCAACATGGAAAATTATGAATCCCCAACTGACGCGATGAGAGAAATTATTACATTGTTAATTTTATTACTAATTTGGTTCTCATTTTGCCAACAATAACTTTCCAATCATGTTTTCAAAGTGTTGATTCACATCCAAACATTTGCAATATCTTCATTTTTTCCACACAACAAATCAACCTGGAATGCGTTGTCTTGTTGCACATAAGCAAATCAAATCCATCTGCAGCGGCTAAATACTTGCGAAATAACCAGAAGATACACTCAATTGTTAATAACAATGAAACACAGTTAATACTTGACTCACATTCGCTCCTCCACAATTGTATATCAAATATAAATTCATTCAAAATCGAGTGTAATCAATACTAAGATCTGTGTCAGTGACATGTGAATATCTTTCACATTTAATGGTTTCACGCTTCACGAACGTAATCAATTTGCCAAATCTATTCATGGCTATCTCGACTTGGAAAATCTGACATCTGACCGAAATTGTTTGTTGATAGAAAATTCAGGAAAAAACAACTCAATTGAAGGGGATTCGGCTGGTATGTGGATTGTAGCGAAAACAATGGAGGAAAATTGATTGGACTTTGTGCGAGTGGCTCGCCATCAATGCATCAGTTTTGAATAGGAGAAATGAGGGTACAAGTGCGATACTGCATCGAAGTGAATTAGAAATTTTAAATTATTTTTACGAGTGCATTTTTTATGAAATATGTGAAAGCATGCTACGGCGAGGCCTCAGTTTTTCGTTTTTAAATGAAAATATACAAGAAAAATTGAATTTTTCGAGGAAATATAGAGTTGTCCTACTCGAAAATAGTGCGAAATTGTTCGTTTTTGTTTAAAATCTAGAACGGACTTTGTATCATTTCCACTTGAGGGTAATTATTGTCTTCTTGGAAGGCATTTCATTGCAAGATGCATTTGATTCATCCAGAAGGTCGTTAGAAAGTATTTTATCTAAAAATACCAAAGTTGCCTGCACTCTCGATTTCCGCCAAACACTCCTTATTTTCTCCGCACAGTCAGCCGCTGGGAAACTACAAAGTACAATGCAAACTTCCTTTTCCGGCAATTTTCAATCGACAGACACAAGGAACAATAAACATGGGTGTACCAATCCAAGCATTCATATACAATAGTTTTGATTCTTCCTCCACATGCCATGCTTCCTCCACATACGTGTGCAGATTGATTTGGTCTTGATACATGAGCGTTTCACTTTTTGCATTTCGACGATTCACAACTGCGCGTTGAAGGCGTTGCAAGATGAAAGCCTTTATTTAGTACCTTGGGGGTGCGTCCATGAACAATGTCTTAAATGCAAATGAAGCGTAACGAACATCAGGTACAATATATAATGCGCACCTTTTAATAGCATTCGATTTGTACTGGTCATTCTACACTAAGTTCCTGACTTTTGCCTTTTGCATCTTGCATTGGAATCATACTGTTTTCAATAGTTGTACAGGATATCCACTGACAAAACATGCAGTTCAATGTATATTTATTCAAATTTCTGGTCAAATCAACAACGTATGTGAACATGATATGTTCGGACCAACAGTTTGGTGGGCTTAAGATATGTGTTTGTGCGTTGTTTGGGAACGAATCAGACAATGGCTTGTATGGGTACTTGTTGCTGGTTAACAATATAAACGGAATTTTGTTAAATTCTGGGTCATTATTTCTGCCATAAAATTCGATTCAAATCAAACAAGTCAAATCAACAAGACCTGCGATTTGACTGACTACGTGGGCTTGATGAGGAAATTGAATTCTATTGTTTAAAATCGGGTGTTATTGGGAAATGTTGCTATGTCAAATGGAAACATAAACTTAATGATGTTGTTCGAACAATAAATCATTCAGTCGTGAGGCAATAGCGCTTTATAGTTTCGGAATACAAGAAAACTGAACTTTTACAGGGAATAAGGCACTATGAGCGATAGAAGTCGAATTACTTCAGCAGTAACCCAATAAGGTCTCACTGGCTACCCTACTAGTTGGCCATTTTCCTTACGACATGATGTAAACACTAGATAGTCCAATACCATATTAAATTCAATAATGGTCTCAGAGAACCAGGAAAAAAGGATAATGCCTTGGCATTCTGGGGTTCACCCTTTGGCAGCTTTGCGGGCGCTTTCAGGTAATAGTCTTCAAAATAAAAAATTTTTTTGATGATTTTTTTTTCACAGAATGAACGATCGAATAACGTTTTGAAATTTTGCATAGATTTTTTTTTTTGCAAAATTTTTGAAGCTGTTTCTTGGATTTGACGAATTTCTCAAAAAAATGCCCAAAATTGATGGTGGACGTGATTTCTCGAGCTTGGAAGATCTGAGAACAAAAACAAATACGGAAATTGATCCTTGTTTACGTGGCTATCGAGTGAGCTAGGATAAATGTTATTCGCTCAAAAATAACCAAATGGCCGCCGTTTGGAAAAAAAACGGTTTTTGAGGTTAGAAAATCGGTTGGAAGTCGAGAAATTTAAACGCCGATAAACAAGTTCGACATTGCCGGACAGTTCAGCAAGAACATTCCAAAAATTCAGAATGATCGGGTCAATCGTTTTTTTTAAATCGTGTCCGCCGACTCAAAAAAACGTGATTTCGAGAAATTAACGTTTAATGTTTTTTCAAAGAAAATGCTTAATTTTTATTCGCCCTTGCCTGGGCCATACATTATCCACCTTCCCTCCTCCCTCCTCGCACTTTTCCTGAAGCTTTGAGTTTTCATCCTTGTGAGTTGTTCTAGGCTGTTTTCTAGGCCTCATTGCGGAAAGATTCGTTTGTTTTAGGCGAACGCAATCGATTTCCACAGCGTTCAGAAATGAAATTCCGAAAACAATTATTCATATTTGCGTGCTTTTGGGGGAGGGGGGGGTGGTTTGTTTGCTTGTTTATTCCAAACATCTTGTCAACAAATCGTCTGATATCAGGTCTTCGTGGATGGATTTATAGGATTTCCTGTGCTCCATGATCAAAAAATGGAGCATGTTTCACAGGAGTCAACACAAGCTGGACAATGAGTGTGGTATGGATTTGGATCTGTAGCAGTTTTGTTATAAAACGCTGCCCAAATTTTTAGCCGCACATTTTTCCTTGGAATTGGAATTTGGTTTTTTGCGCCCTTTTGCTGTATTCTACGTAAAATAAGTAAATTACAGTATACCCAAGTGTAAATTGAAGCAGATGTTTTAAAACAATAGGGGAGCCGAAAACGATGAGAAACTTTTTTGAAAAATGCACCCTTTTCTCCTTCCTTGGCCGTTCTCAATAATCATTTTTTAGCGCAATTACGTACATAAGGATTCACATTTCGTAATGATTCGAGTATTAATTTCAATTTGATATTGATAATATTGATTTGAATATTAATTATAAAACACCGTCACTTATATAATATTTATATTCAGGATCGTGCTATTCATCGAATCTTTGAAACATTGCTACAACGCCGTCTAATTCCATTTTTCCTGAAGAATTCATTAAAAAAATAATCGTACTCTTCGTTCTTTTCCAGCCCTCATAGAACACTGCTTACAAAATTTACTTTTGAAAAGAATATCGAGTACTTTACCAGAATATTTTCCTATTAATGAAATAATGCATGACAATGAACAGAGTCCAGGTTTTGACTAGGGTACATGACCTGAAACTGTCGATAAATTTTCCATATTAACTGCAGTTCAGAGTTAACACAGCTCTAGTAAATGGATTCAGAAAAAGAAGATTCAAATGTCGAATAAAATTCTTGATGCCAGAAAAACCTGCATTTGTCAATCACCGCGGAGACATCTTCCGCTACAGGTATCCAGTGCAAATCGACGGAGAATGGCTGGTAGCTTACCCCTCACTCCCTCTTTTCATTCTCGTTCAGAATATTATCACTTGTTTCGGTCCAGGGCAACTACCCGCTGGGAAGGGTATACAACAGCGCAACACTGAAGAGGATCTTCGTACATAACCAGCATACTTTTCAAGGGTAAGTTCGAGAATTTTCCCTGGACAGGGATACAGCATTTTCCGGAACGTTGGAGACAAGTCAAAGATAATAATGATGACCATAGATAATAATGAACACCTAAAAGTCTAACTATATATACGCGTCTGCGTTTTATTTCGTATGCTCAGTCTATTTTTGGAGTTGTAGGAAAAGAAACTTCATCACCCTGGCACGTCACACAAAGAACAAAACCTAAGCCTCTGTTGTCCCTCTTTGAAATTTTCATGTCTGTAGTATATATTGTTGGGATGTGTTCAAACGATTTTGGGGGTTATTCCTTATTTCGAACCATTTATTTTTGATTCTATTTCCCTATGTCCTTATCCTATCTCATTATCTCGACTTTAAAATTAATTTTAAAAAGTTTTAAAGCATAGTACAAGCGAACACATGGAAGCTGATTAAGGGTATTTTAGGCTTTATTAACTATACGATTTGGATCTTTGACACTGCGCAGCTGAGGTCCTCTTTGGTGGAACCACCACCACCATTGGAAGTCATACAAAGAGATGATAAGAAGATAATCACAGAATTATTGAAGAACTTCAAGGCCCACTGAATCACTACAGAGAGAATAATCCATCCGCTAGAATACCTAGTAATGATAGATGTTGGGGTACTCTAGGAACTTTTGCAAAGAAGCAAGGAAGACAAAATGGTATGATGCAGTTTCTATCTTACTCGTCAAACGATTTTGCCCACAGATGGTTCGTGGAAATGATAGGTGAATCACCAGCATCGATTTCAAAACAAGGATTACATCCACGGTTGATCTTATTGTCTGTTTGATGGGTTTGTAAAGGAGTTGTTCATTGGAGGTGAAACAAAAACCTGGATCAATTATTTCGAATGTTTTAATTATTCTTATACGTACAAATTGCATAAAAATTTGAAAATTTTGAGGCTTCTTTAGTGTGTTAAATAAGGGCGTGTAGGACAAAAATCAAAGTCAGTTAACAAGGCAAGCCGAAATGTTATTTTTTATCTGGTTCAGGAAACCTTGAAATATGAAGGATTTGTGATAAAAATTTTAGTCTCTGCCGACCTTTTGTGAAAGAAACATTAAAACGCTATGAATTAATTTTCGAAGTCGAATTCGAACATTTCGAAGCCGTGTTTTTCAATCGTGTTCAATCGAAACTCACTAAGAAGGATCTGAATTGTCCTTGCGTGAAGAAGTAAAAGCAAAATGGAATGGAAGTATCATACGTTGCTATTCGAGACTGTTGGGGGAGAAATAATTTTAAATAGCAACAAATATTGAAAAACCCAGTGTTGTTTCAAAAAAAAGTTGTTAGAAAACTCGTGAAGCGACTGGCGTAGTATAGTCTTTACCGATGAAACTTCTGTTTGTGGTTTTGAAACCATTCGACGGGCATAGTGCTCTAACCCAAACTAGTTCATACAGCGGAGAGTCAAACTCCCAATCAAGTTTCATTTGGAAGCTCGTTTCGAAAGAAACGTTTTGCTTCGGTACAACCTCTTATCAACAAACAAAATGAGCCTATGCTGATCGAAATTAACAAGAAAGCTTTGCTACCCACATCCAAACGCGAATCAAAGAAAGAATAAAATTAAGCCTGGATTTTACCCAAACTCGAGAACCGACTCTGCACTGAGTGGAAACATGATATCATAACACTTGGTTGACATTCACAATCATCTGATGATACTCCAATCGAAAATTTCTAGATTTACTGATGCCACTAGATGTTCAAAACGCATTTCGCGGTTCAATGTTGTTTCGCAACGCACTTATTCACCTGATTTGAGTTCTTGTGACTTTCTGAAATCAAAAGTAGTCTTAAAAGGACGTTCTTTTAAGACCTAGTTTCCCAGCATTCAGGAAGCAGGCGAAGTCAGAGCTTGCCACTGAAAGACATAGAACTCTGATATACGTTCAGCATATTGATCCTTATGAATGCTTTCACAGGTGTTCGAAAAGATTATCATGGTATATACACCAGAGTGATTGGTATCGGAGAGGATCCATATTCACATTATGGGTTTAGAAATGAAAGCCGATCGGCTCTGTCATGGTAAGTCAAGTAAGTAACATGGTATGGAAAGCAAAAGCATACAACACAGCCGTTCAAGGTTATTTGAGGAAAAGCTCTGATTTCTCAAGATGGGAAAATATTGTCGGTGCCCGGGAGAGCTCTTTTAAAATGCTGAAGTTTTTGAGTGTACTGAGGACCGCCTCAGGAATTGAGAGCTTATCTCCGCCACGTAACAGGTACAACACAGACTAAATATCTAATCTGATTATTCACAAGGAGACATTCTCGGTTTCGATTTTCAACATTGCCTAGAATCTAGATTCTAGATTGTCTTAATTAGAGATGGTCCTGCGTCAAGTAATGAGGTGGAAGGCTGACCGTGGGTTCAATCTAGTATTTGAAATAACTAGGGTAGTCATATTCAATACAAATTTTTTGGGTCATATCAATCGTTATATACCAACTATTTAATGGATGGAATCCGAAATGATCGAGTCCAAAACAAGCGATTAAATTTACTAGCTTGATAATTGATTGAAAGATAAGTTTTTTTGGTCAAGCGTCAGCAGATAGCGACACGGCTGATGCCGTCTGATTGCCAACACAAAAGGACCCATCTCTAATAGGAACGTTTACTGATATATGCAGATAACTTGCGTTCAAAAAGTTGAAACAACTAAAGATACGTAGAGAATGTGCATGACATCAACGCTGATTATGAATAAAAAAGAGATCCTCGATCATTATTTCCTACTTGATCTTTGCTTCAACTATCGTTGGTTCGAAAATCTTTTGGATATTGCAAATAATGTTATGGTAGTGACAATTTTTTCATCCAGGAAACTATTATTTCAGATTCTTTGAAATTTGATCGGCAAATAAGATCTGGAGTATTTTTGTACTTGGATTTATTTGAAATATGTGAAATATTTATTACGATTGAGGCAATGTTTATAATAAAGATGGGAATTGTTATACAACGAAAACTTCTTCAAACTTACGGCTGACATCAACATTTTTATTGTTTCGGTTCCTCGGAAACTTACCTGGAAAAACAGAAAAAAAAATTATTTTAAATTTAATTTAATTTGTTTTTAAATTTTAAAATTTTTCATATTTTCAAAGAAATCGCCACAAAGACTATACTTTTTTAAGTTTTTTTATGGAAAAGCCTTCTTAACAACGAATATCAGTTTCGTCTCACTTCATGCAGTATGTATCTATGCATTAGTAAGTAAGTGATTAGAATTGTATCTACACTTTATTTTGAGTGAATTGTGTTGAAGCAAAAAATAATTCAGGACATTTAGCGCAAAATTTTGATTATCTGGCAATATTTCGTAACAACAAAACCATTGCGAAATCTACCGATGGTAAAATCGACCGCAATTTAATGTCCAAAATTGCTTAACTACTCCAAATCCTTGAAAATAAATTTCTGAATTTGCTAAAGTTATTTGTGATTCGCTTCCAGCGTTATTTCTTTTCAAAAATCTCAAATTTGCATCAGTAGACTGCATTGAAGCTGACATGTATTCAAGCAGGAATGTATTATTGTTGACTGGCGAGTGTAAATTGATAAATTGAAAGGAAAAATCATGATAAATGTTGAAAATAAAACTTTAAAAATAAAACTTTGAAAAATAAATCTCGTAGAAAAAAGCCGATTTATTTTTAACCTGAATATGTGAACTCGTTATAATTTTTTGGGCAAAAGAAATAAAACGACTTTATAGAGCTTATTCTGGTTTAGAAAAGAGAGAAAAAAAGGTTTTCAACAATGGAACCATTTATCTAGACAATAAAAATGCCATTATTACGACTGAAAACTAAAGAAATATTAAATTCAAATAAAGAAGTTCTAATGAATTTACTCCTTAAAGATTAAACATTTCACTGCAACTTGGAATGAAAATGTTAAATTCCTTTGCTTTGGAATCATGCCAGGGTACGCCACTGGATATTTTGAGCTGTTTGTTATAGCAATACTTTTAAACAAACATAATCATACCTAACAGCAAATAGATTTGTTTATGGGCAGCATAGTTTATGATATACTAAAATTTTGCAAACTTTTTAAGGGTCAGTTTTAACGGGCAGTCGGAGAGTCGACATCCAATTGAAAGTTTTCGTGACTATCTGATAGAATATTTTAACATTAATATCGGAAAAACGGTGTTAGACGGGAAAGTTCCAATGAATACATTCTGAATTACGTGAAATGCACTTGTGAAAAACTGATTGCCCCAATTTTGCAAGCATTTTGATTTTGGCAATATTTGGAAGCAGTTTTCAATAAAATTTTATAAGCAGATAATATTTTTATAGAATTTCAAGTGATAATCGATTTGAAAGCTGAGCAGCATTCAGAAAATATGGAAGGTAGTGCTACACTAGCACTCCCACCGCCGCATAAAATGCGTAAGGATAAGAATGGCAAACAAGTGATATCAATTACCCCAGCGATGCTTCAAGAACTTTTGGAACGGCAAGTAAGTATAAGATTTCCAAAAAATCAATAATCGTGGAAGCTCATAAATTCGAATTTCAGCGCAAAAGAAAAGCTCTAGATGAAAACCTCAAATCAAACTTAGAAAACATATGCCCTGAAAGTCTCAAGCAAGACAATACATTTACAGTTTCAAACAAACTCCCAGCTAACCGTCGAAATTTTCAAAATTTTGGGAAAGTTAATAAGCAAATAATAAAAGTACGACCACTTGCAAACAAACAGCAGCCTTTAAGCGAACAATCCAAATCAAACGTATCCTGTAGCCAATTGGAGGCAATTTCTAAAAAAATGGTCCCAATCAACGTGACTATATTAGACCCAAAAGATTTACCATCACCAGTAGAAGACATTAATCGAACTTCAATTGGTTTCGAAGAAAATGGTTTGATATCAAAACCTATGTCTACGTATTATGAATCTGATTGTCATCAAGTACCTTTTGTTGGAAGTTTTGAAACAGTTTCTAGTGAGGAAAACCCGGAGCCGCGTGTGGACATCGAAAACTTCTTCGATACACTTTCAAAAGAAAATACCAGCGAAGTTGAGGATGAAATTTCGAAAATGAGGACAATGCTACCATTATTGCAACAAACGCTTTTTTCCACTTTTAATATTGCTGGAAAACTTTTAGATAAAAATTATTTACTAAACACTGGGTATGTTATTTTTAGATAAAATACACCAAAATTTCCATCAAATCCACCAAATTAATTGAAATCCACCAAGAAAATTGAAAGCATTGTGAATATTTTTTCTTGGTGTGTAATAAAAGAAAATTTTGGGAATTCTAGGAGAAAACGCATTGATAGTGACAAAATTACTCCAGGCATATTAACAAAACGTCTACTAGGATTCACATCAGTGTTAAATTGCCTCGAAACCCACTTAGTAAGCTTGAATATTTGTCATCAATGTTTTTTTAATTAAAATTAACTTTTAAGATGAGTCGCATCGAATGTTTACAACAAACAATTCTTACACAAAAATTCTTGCCGGAAGCCGAAATTCAACCAAATTTCATTGAATCACTGAGCAAAATGGACACCACGGTCGCATCAGATAAATATAAAAAATTCCTGTCCACAGCCGAGTCTCAGATATTATTTACGAACAAATTGCAACAATTGATAGAAGACGCAGCTCGTATAAATACCTAAATCAAATTTCGTTAGACGAATGTTATTTAATCAAATCTGAGTGAGGAAATATTTTAAACAATTGAAAAATTTGTCAACTAATTATTGAGTTGTTTAGTTCCGCCGTTAATTTTTTTATTGTACATACGCGAGGTTTTTTCTAGTTTTAATATTTTTTAACAAACCTTGGAGTGAATGAAGATAAAATTTTTTTGTTGTTTTTAATTAAATTGTAAATTTGCGTTATTCCGTGCTTGTATACAAATGAAATGAATAGAAATGTCCAATAAAAAAATTAGCCAAGCATTACAAATTCATTGCTCCGTTTTTCAGTTTCGCCAAAGCCATCCCATCCAAATTAACTAACAAAACAATGAGATTCCTTTGCACAATCTGGAAGATACATTCCTGCGTCAGTGTGGATTCATGCATACCAATCCAAATTTGAACCCAACCTAACCGAAAGAAAATGGCAGAACATACGATACTGAAGACATTGAGGTGGGTTCTTCGCCGCGTGTTGATGTTTGTAATTTGGAAATTAGCCAAAATTGCAGGCTCATTATTTTGGCTAATTGTAGGGTTCGTCACCTAAAATAGATGCGTACATGCGTGATATGTGACGGAAGTAAATACTTATGTAAGTATTTAGCTTGAAATGTTGTTTTTCTTTTTTGAAATCTTTTTCATGTCGTTTATTTTGCGCTTTGTGTTGAAAAAGATCTGAGGGAACATTCTAATCGCCAGAAAGTGGTAGGAACCAAGAATAGCGGTGTATTAATCGCGTGTGTTTATTAACTTCTATCTAATTTAACATACGCCGGCAATTTTTCCAAATTTTACAAACCTAACTGGATGTTTGCGTGTTCAAGTCGAATTGGACTATACGTTTCGTCATGATGGAAGGAATGGGAGAGATAATGAGGAATTTAGTTTGCAAATTAATCAACAAAAGCTATAAAGGGATTAAGATAATGAAATATGGAACTATATGTCTCACTTTACTTTTATAGGACGAACGAATATTCGGGAGGAAATTGACTAAATAGACAGCTCCAGTTCAATTTTAAGGTGACAAGCGGGTGCATGAAGGTCAATCAAGAATGAGACACATCCAAGGATCACTTTTCTATTGACTTTAAACACTGAATGGCACATTCAAAGCAGAACTAATAAAATTAAAATAAAATAATAAAAAACGCTTTTCCAGGATTTCGGGATTGAAGGATGTGATTGAATAGTTAAATGTAAAATCCATCCATAAATTGTAAATCAAGAAAAAAATTTTTTATGTTTTATTTTTTTAATTTTTTTATAATTTACTTTATTAATGTTTTTTTTTAATTTAAATTGTGTATTTGATATAAATTTTCTATACATAATACATACAGTCGAGTTGTTTTACTTGAGTATCTGCTAAAATTAGGCCTAACCTGACGGTCTCTAAGACAGGGTTGAAATAATGTGCCAACCACCACACCTAGGAGCTGAAACAAGTTTCAGTCCTAGGTCCCAATTTATTTCAAGCTTCCTGCATTCCCGAACACAACTGGTATGTGCTCCCTCTACTCTCTAGCCTTCGAAACCCTTATCATCACGTTTCAGCCATGGATAGGCACCTCACCGTGTGGCGGGGGGGCTGACAGTAACCTTTCATGGGACCCGTGGTTCAGATAACCTGTAATCAGATTGCGCTTCTCTACAGTTCGAGAAAAACTCTTAGTTTTTGCTCTATGCGCATGGGACTGATTGCCCTTCCTCTCACTTCGGATACGTGGGGACGGTATTCCCGAAAGACTTATATATAAGACATAATAAAAAATTATAATTATAAAAATTTTGGTTTGGAGGTGAAGGCTATTTACGCCCTAAGCGCGGTTGCCATTGCGAGTCGCCGCCAACCGCCAACTAAGCACCTCGCCTGTCAAACCGAGAATCTATCCTGCTGCTTATATTACTTCGGACAAGATCCCATTAGTCATAGTCATTAGCTGCGCCTTCAGGTTAGGCGAAATCCCTCTTCCATCGGGGGTAGACGGCATAGCAAACGATTGATGACAAAGAGGACCCCCTTTCTTCTACGCCGCTAAGTCATGCCGTTCTTTATAAGAGGAAACGTCTGCACGCAACGTAACACGCAGTTTCAATTGTCTTATTGATGTTCACATGTTCCCCGTTATGCTTCCTGGCAATAGGATACCTATTTTCTCCGAGAGATACAAACGTTGCATGTTCCGCATGCAAACAAGGTGTGGTAGCCGTCATCTGTCCTCCCTGGGCAGAATAAACGAACAAGGGACGGAAACTTTTCCATCTTGTACAGGCGAGACTGTAAATAGCCTTACTCAGTGAATAGTAGCGTCAAGTCATATAATCATTTATGAGCCGTGCGGTCCAACTGCTTCGGACTTCGTTCACCCATGTTACTTGCCAAAAAGCTAACGTCCTTCTCCTTTCATCTCCACTAACAATTTCTCGCTCCGACTCCTGTCTATGTAGATTAGTAGTAGATTTGTCTTTGTTCTTCAGCAAGCAGCGCTAAGGAGACCATCCTCGCTATGACCATAACTTGCCCCTCGCTACGAGCGTCAGAGCGATAACTCCTTACTAAGAGCGTCAGCTCAGACTTCAGAGCCGTATAAGAGCACTGATTCCATTGCACTCATGAGTAGACGTCTTTTGCTCGTGGTTAGTCTCGAGTTGGTCGTAAGGAGACAGCGAGCTGACATTCTCGCAGCAGCCTTACCTGCAGAGGCTTAAGCCTGATCGAAGAAGCTCATCTTCGAGTCATCAAGCCGGGATATTATCCGAGAGATCCGCTTTTTGGTCAATATAACGACATTTCAATGCTTTTCCAGCACTAGATATTGGTCGCCTTGGCCAGTCACACACTATCCTATTCGGCGCAGTATCATAACTCATTTCATTTGGGTCTGATCGACAGTACCTCGACTGACTATTGTTGCTAAGTCACCTGTATAACCTAGTAGAGGCGACTCCTGCGGTAGATGCAACTTCGAAAGCTCGTCGAGCAAGACATCTTAAAGATCCGAGCCAATAATGGAATTTTACGCCCCCTCTGATGTCACGTCCATTTGTGACGACCCCCCTCGCGCTTTTTATGTCATACATGAGCTCCCGCTCTTTCAGGTGGTCCTTCAATATTAGCGTCAGAGACATCATCATCACAAAATAAACAAGGAAAGAGACAAGCTGCTTTCGATGTCAAAATCTCAAGTTTGGATAATCTGTAACCACAACTTGGATAAGGTTTCATTTAGATTGGAACGTGCTTATGGTTCCAACTAGAATACTTAATTTTGTGCCAAAAAAAGTGGCGGATATTTGAAAGAAACATGTTTTGCAAAATGACAATTTTTGAGGCAGTTCTTTGCAAAATTATTATTTTGACTTGATTCGTTCGGGCGATAGCCACAAATGTGTGGAATATGTAGACCAAACTTCAAAGAAATTTACAACGCAGCATGCAAAAACGTTGTTTTGCGAAAAACGCTTTTAGTTTTTTCCCCAAAAAATGATCCATTTTTGAAACTCACGATCAACCGACAATATCGCACCGTATAGTATACTTGTTCATTTTATATATAAATATCATTCTCGCCTTTCTTCTCATTATAAGGAAATACCATACTTTCAAACAAATCGGCTGATTTCAAAACTTACGTTTTTCAAGGATATTACCTTTACCATAGGTTTGATCGACGCTATCATAATTGGAATATAGACAATGTATAAGATAACTATGAAAGCAACTTAATAACAATAAATTACAAATAATGAATATGAATAAATGTTATACAAAACATAACATAGATAATAATAAATTTAAAAATTAATAATTAAAGATAAATGTATAAAAATCAAACAAATTAAAAAAATTGCTTGTATTTCTTTAGTTTTTAAAAGATCGTGACAATATCTATTTTTAGTCTTTTAAAATAGAGTGAATCATTTAAAGTTCATTCGAGGGGATGGTCACAATCACAAACTACGGGCATGTCGGGGTTACTTTCATATAGTCTTTTCTTTAAAACTGACGTATCTAGTTTCTCTAGATACGTCAGAACGTCTTGAAATTCTTCAGTTGTATGAAGGAAGTGTTTGTATTTTCAGGAATGTGCACATGAAGCAAGTTATGGTATACTCAATCGCAAAGCTAGGAAACACAAGTCATTATACTAGGGAAGCGTTTCATACCCGATTTTTCGTATTCAATAATACCCGACATTTTAGTCTATATGGCGATGGAAATATGGTGGCAAAAGCGAAATGGGCAAACTACAACTGCGAAGAATCAGTTCATCGCCATTCTCAAGTTTGTAATTGTTCGATACAATTTGACGTCTTTTACGTCAACATGTGCAAGCCACCCAAGATCTAAACCTAAGAGACTTTTCAAAGTGTCACTTTTCCGGTCGTTGGACTGTTGATAAGATCAAGATTCGTTTTGTTAAAAATCGGCTATTTAGAATTAAAATATTCATCGACGAGACTCATTTCGTTATTGATGGGTACATGAATAAACAAAACGTCCGCATTTGAGGTTGTTGCCACCCGAAAGATCTGCCATTATATTCAGAAAAAAACAAAGGTTTTTCGGCCGATTATTGGGTGTTGATAATCGGTCCATTTTTGCTCAAAACTGAGATTAAAACGTGAATGTGAATAGCGCACGGTAGCAAACTTTTATAACAAACTGTTCACCGCCTTGAATTGAAACGTCTCGCTCAACTATTGGTTCTCAAATATGTTAAATGTCATAGTCTGTCAAAATGTGGCTATTGCTAGTGGCTGTATTGCTACTAAAATTTATTCAAAACTGTCCATTTCATATTGGACTTGTTGGATTGACCACCTAGATAATGTGATATTCCACCATGAAACACTTTCTTTTGAAGCTACATAAAATCACATGTCTACGTTTATATCTCTGGACCTTTAAGTGTTGATTTTTCAGAAGAAAAAGCTTTAGCTTTTTTTTTTGCTTAGCCAATAATTTTCTTGAAACAATTGCCATTTAAGAAGGGAGCGATTGCCAAAATACACATAGATGGCAAAGTATTTTTGAATTTATCTTTGAAAAAGCACGTTAAATGGGAGAACATGCAGAATATCGAATATCGAAACAAACAAAATGATTTCTGGAAATATTTCATCTAGAGGAGTGCCACAGATGGTTTGCGTATTCCGAAGACTATTGGTGTCCAACAAGTTCACTTCAATAACCTCATCAGAATTATCTACAGTCTCCCTTTAAACGAAAGAGTATCCAACACCACAATCTTTATTTATCACCAGGCCGTTCAGACAAAGTGTTGTAAATTTTGTTGACATTTATTCGTTGAAATTTGTTTAAATTTCAATTCTTTTTCACAGGCCTAAATTATATCGTGTTCTATTACCAATGTATTTTGGTGACGACATGTTTCGCCTTTTAGTAGGGGGCTACGAAAAGCCATCTGATTCTGATTTCGTCCGTTTGTATGCAGGGTTTTTTATTAAAAGAATTTGAGGGAAGGTGGGAGATTGTGAGGAGTTGTTACGAAGGGGTGGTTTGGGTTAATTAAGCGTTTTTGTTTGGGAGACGGTATTACTCAGTCTTTTTCGATTCGTGAAAATTTCAGTGCCTGATTTGTCACTGTTTCCTTTCCTTATAAGTATCGGGTTAAGCACGGAGGATCGAATGCTTCCGAATTGGTCACCAGCTGTTCCAGAAAAATTGTTACGTGCTTTTTCTCTATTTGTGAATTTTTTGTCTCTCCATATCTAGACTTGGTCCTTCCTTTTATTAGAATTCGAATCAAATTGGCCAACGTATTTGTAGTGGAAAAGCCTTTTCAAACGAACATATCTTGAATTTTTCTTAAAGGATAGCTTTGGAAGGAATATGATTGCAAAATTGTACCAACGTTGGACCGATCTTTAATACATGAAGGGGTCATGCTATGTGACTGCCTGTTTTTGGGCTTTTTTTCAAAAAATTTTAAGGACCAAAAAAAGTTAAAGCTTCAAGTTTATCATAAAAAAAAACCTAGGGGCGTTTTTATCTTTAAGTCTAAATACACGGAATGGACTATTATCAAATGAAAATACTAAAAATTGAATTTCTGGTAGACCTTGGAAAAAAAGTAGCGAATTGTGATATCGTGTTTTTTTTAATTTTTTGTTATAATAAAATCGAAATTTTGGGAAATTGGATTGATCCATGATCCAAGACTTACAGATTAAAATGCCACTAAAATTATTTTCTTGTTTCAGCTAAGCTAAACATGCGGAATCGTTGAGGAAGTACGAGCCAATTTTTTGTTGGAGCCGGGGGTGTTCAGAGCGCTGTAACTCATGTTCTACTCAATACTTATAGCTAGAAATGTGTGTTCATACTGATAAAATATATGTAAATTAATAATAGTAAATTTAAAGCTCATTTTGTTACTGGTCGTTAAAAAAAATCTTGAAAAAATGCCCAAAGAACCGGCCATCACATGGGATGACTCCTTAACACATACTTTTGGAATACAAGAGAATATTCAACAGGCAAAACATCAATAACACGAGATGAATCATTACATCCCTTTAAAACTGACGTTCATTACCTAACACATTTTTGGGTAGACCATTCATATGATGAAGTCACTATAATAGTAGGTCAAATAAAAGCGTATACATTTCCTATCTATCCTGCTAGTTTTCCTGCGTGTTAAATTTATTTTTTTTTCTATTTTTCTAATACTCTAACAGGAAAACTACATGCTACACTTGAAAGTATCTAAGATTAGAATTACATGTAGATCGCGTGTAAACATCACGGATATCCATCTTTAGCCATTTAACCCTTCCGGCTAGTTCATACTTTTATAATTTCCTCACGAATACAACAAAACTGGTACACTCAATTGAACATCACGTAAGGCGATGACTGAAGGCATTTTTATTGTTTATTGGCGTACATAATAAACAATAAAGCAAACAGAAATGCACAGCATGCCTTTTTATCGTCGGCCAATTTACAAAGGAAAAAAATGGAGCTCTTTGTATATATTTCGACCCAGACGACCTTTCTTATATTCCGTGATTGCAAAACAAGACGTTAAAGTCGATGCTTTACAAAAATTTAAAACAATTCCGACAATAATGTAATTGTCTAAGATTTTTAACCTGTTATGTGATATCCTGGTAATAATTACATCAAGCGTTCATTTTTGATGTAAGCGATGTACGTTTCTGATGAAAATGAAAATAGGTTAATTTTGCGCCTTGATTTGTTGTAGTAGGTTTTGACTTTTTTTGGCGAATTTTTTAAGTCACTAGGACGCAATATTACGGGCAACTATTTAATGTTATTTGAAGTAAAAGTTGCAACTTTTATAAGGCAATTAGATGTCTTTCGTTCACGTGGGAAAGCAACTGATGACATGAATCTATAAATCAAACCATAACATAGAAAACCATCAACTGGCAAAAGTTTAATGTAAATTTCGGCCCCTTTCATGTCTCACTAACTACTTTAGATAATAATCATTCTGGAAAATTTTTTTCTTTCTCACCTTAACTTATAAAAACAGTTGAAGGTTGAAGGTGCGTAAAATGTAGGTTAATTTCATCAAAAAAATGATCAGAAACGTTTGAGAAGGTAAGTTTTGAATTTAACCTAGCCTTAATTTTTAACCATTACCTGTCCTGCAGTCTGCTTGGATCGTTTGCCCAAAACAAAACCAAAAAAAAAATACTTTATTAGTGCTAATCTGATTTCTCTTCTTTCGACATTTACTTCGAAATGGAACAACTGAAAATTCAATAAGAAAAACTTTACCTCATGCGGTTTAGAGAAAGTATCTGTTGATCTTTTCGCAAATGGGTTGCATAAATGTAAAATGAGGAGGAGAGTTCAAGAAAATCCAAATCGGTATCGGTTGGATTTCAATCATCGAAATAATAAGGAAGTTATCCAAAGTACAAGCATAATCGATTTGGTGCGAATTGAGTTGCAGAAATAATTGGAATTTTGTTTGATTATAATATTCGCTGAAGCACTTTTTTTGCTATAATGCAACCTATGCACCGCAATTTTATTGCCACTATTTCGATTGCTACATTGGCAATGAGATTGGATGAAATTTTGTTCATAACCAAATCTGATATTTATATACTTTTCCATAAGGATTAACCGCTGATGTAACTAATGAGTAATTGAACGTTCGAATATGAAAGATGATTTGTTTGTTAATATCCAACTCCATGTGATCGCCCTCTTTGCAAAAGAAATGCCTTCCTGAAACTTGGTCGAAATAAGACAAAAATGCATTGTATACTCAGATTTGCACTTCATGTCATAATAATAACTAAAACTCCGGTTTAAGCTTAAATTTTGAACAAATTACATAAAACTCTGAACATGAAATATTTGAGCGCCTTTGAAACAAACTAAACTAAATCAAAGTAATGCATTATATAATGTTTGTATCGTGTTTGAAATTGCTATTTTATATATTTGAGCAGCTTTTACGTAAACAGCATTCACGTTTCGATTGCATACATATATCGAAGAACAGCAAAAACCACACATATGCAAAGAAATATTCGCATTGCACTATAAATGCAAGCCAAGTGGATATTTAATGTTGGCAGCTAAATTACATCTGGTTAACCACAAATGAGAAAAAAGAAAATAGTATCACAATTTTTAAGTAACAAAACAAAAGAAATGCACCAAGGGAGAAAAGAAGGATGGGACGTTATTAATAATATCGGACAAAGACCAGGGGATGATCTAAATGAATGGCAAAGTGCAAAGTTTTACACTCCCATTATAATTCTGTTTAAAAAAAACCCAGAGGACGTAAAATTTATGAAAATATTTCATTCAACCTATTAGGATGCAGACATTCCAAAAGCCCAATAAAACCTACCAAAATTCTGAGTCAAATTATCAAAAACACATTCAAATAGTGAAAAAATTTGGAGACCAAACTGACCTAATGGAATATTGATAAACTGAAGAGTGGAAATCGTCCTTGAGTTCGTGTAACGCGAAACGTGTAAAAGGCACCAACCGTAGTAAGTAGGAAAGTAGACTCGGATATATGGTATAAATGGTTTTTACAACAGGCAAGATCATACAAAACGTCAGAAAAACGCTCACCAATCAAAACTGCTTTTCGTTCAACATGATCACAGATTTCCAGTTCGCAAACTGGCCTTCGCTTACAGAAGAAATTACGCTACCTATCCTCAAAACGTACGTCCAGATAAGTGTAAACAAAAATCTTCCCACAGTCGTATCACTGATATCCAGAACGCTTTTAAATTCCTCTAGCAAAACGATCTGGTTAGCAAACTTGTCAGTATCTTCATATTCAGCAAACCGCTTTTGTTCTTCCACACTAACAGGAAAAAACCATGTCAAACAACTAAACGCGCGCTACTCCTGGAAATCAATAAGAACAGGCATCCCACAAGGTTCGGTCATCTATGCAATTTTCTTTTCCATTTACATTATGGCTATTCTACCCTGTTCCCAGTCGCTTTCAACTATCGACATTCTTCATTCTGCTGTAGATATAATTATAAACCACTCAGCGTTAAGCATTCCTCGCTTTAATCACTACTTTAACACCCTTTATAAGTGATTCATCAAATGGAAACTTGCCCTCACACCTCCAAGTGCGAGATGGCAAAATCCGCCCATCCAAGAAAGCCCGATCCGACACAACCAAAGTTCAACTAATGCTCAATAGAGAGAAAAATCTCGACAAAACCAATTGTAACCTACATTAGCATTCCAATCAATTCAAAACTCTCCTCAAACGGCCATATCACATCAAAGCATATAAAAAGCAAAGTTCGCATTCAAAGCCCTCTCCATCCTCATGCATATACGCACCGCTTTCCCCAAAAAGGCTAAACTCCTATGCAATAAATCCCTTATCCGCCCATTAATCTCGGTCGATTTTCCTTCTAGCACGACACATTCCCATCTCAGAAGGAGAAGATTTGCCTCAAATAGAGATAAATTCTCTGTCACTGCTGTGGAAGACGACCTTCCTATCCGGCCAACCCTTAGAACCCTGCGGGTCTAAGACTCATACTAGGAGCAAACGGAGAAGCAAATCAATGGAGAGTAAGAGTAAACTACGTGCTGTACAATATTTTTGACGAGCCACGGGGCGCCAAAATTACAAAACAGTCGAAGCTACAATTGGCAATAGGATCCTTGTAGCGGATTCCTAGGACGGCATTCGCATGTACGGCTCAGAACAAAGATCAGTTGGAAATCCCAGGAAGCTCTGGTTGGATCCAATAGACGACTCGGATTTCCTAATTGGAAGTTGCAATCAATGGACCGAGACTGTTTCAGATATCACGTAAGAGATGCCGAAAAAAAACGAGAGGGGTTTTTTGAAAAAGAAAATCGTCATCTTGACTCTGAACACACTTTTAAATACGGCCATTACCTTACTACTATCATTATTTTTTTGGAAGGGAGATGAAGGCTATTTACGCCCAGAGTGTCAGACTCCTAGTAGCACAACAGAACTACTAGACTACCAACTAAACACCTCCCCTGCGAATCGAAGTGCCTAGCCTGGAACCGTTTGACACATTACTTCGAGCTAGGCCTCCCAATTTTACGTTTTTTGGCGCCTTCGGGTTACAGGTATTCCTTCTCCAGCGGAGAGGGGTAAAGAGGAGGATTGCTAGAGAAGGAAACCCTCCACCCTCGACACCACTAGCCGATGAAGTATAACTTTTTTCGTGGCTAGAATTGCTCGAGCGTAATGTACCACCTGGTTTCAGCATCTCTTCGATTAGGCTATTTGATCGGAGTTCTCCCACATTTTCGTCAAGATCACCGCGCTGTTTGTCTCATCTTCTGCATGAAAAGATAGTATGACAGGCGTCATCCTTCACACTAATGCAGAATATGCAATCTGGGGACCGTTACTTACCAATCTTGTGCTGGTAAGACTGAAAACAACCGTGTCCGCTCAGTAGCTGGGTGAGGTAGAAGTCCGTCTCACCATGCGTTCGACTGAGCCACGATCTCAAATCGTTGATGAGCCGCGCACGTTAGCTCACGTTTTCAAGTTTGTTGCCATTCGTTGAGAGTGCATCGTCTTTCATCGCGAGCAACTTTTTTCTTTATCAACCTTGTTCCTTCGGAGGTAGATTCTTTTACGCTCTCAGGCAAGGAGAGCGATGGGTATCATCCCTGCAAATACCAACACCGCTGACTCATAGACTGTCCGGTATGCTGATGCAACAGTGCTCCTGGTCTCTGCACCTGTGCAGATTTTGACAGATATATATTTAGGAATAAGTTGCTCTCTTCTACAGTGTCAATTATTTTCTTACACTAAAATAATTGACACTGAAGAAGGGGAGAACTTACTCCTTAAATATATATCTGTCAAAATTAAAACAAAACATTGCATTTGAGAATTTAAAATCAAAAACTAACGGATGTTTAAAAGTTAATAGAAATAAATAACTAGGGACGTCAATATTTTCTTTGCGCTCGGTTCACTTGAATTAAATTAAAAATGCAGTTGGGCATTTTTGCAATGCTGTTTTCATTATGCTCATGGGGAATTCATTCCAACATTTAAAAACTTCGCTTCTATGATCTCTGATAGTATTATATTGCCTTCCATTCAAATAAATTTGACGTGACATCATACCCAGACGTTTTCAACTGGGTTTACGTCTGGACTTTCAACCGGCCACTGAATCAAAGGAACGGTCTTAGTTTAAAACCATTTCTTTGCGTGGTTAGAAACATGGACGGCAGCATTGTCCTGTTGGAAAATAAACATTCATTCGTCAAAATCATCAAGATAAGTTTTCAAAACGGAACCGAGGATCTTTGTATACTTTTCATAATTCCTTTCTGTGGGGCAAAATATAATTGGACTTTTCCCCAATTAGGATAGGCTACCCAAACTATGAGGCTTCCACCGCCAAAGTTTCTGCTCATCCTTGGTGGATCATTAGCTGTCAGATCCTGCCAATAAAAGCGAAGACCATCCGGCCCATCGAAAATGCATTTCTTCTCTGAAAATATTGAAAATATGTCCAATTCATGTTTTCCTTCAATTCAAAAGTTCCTACTTTCAGGCAAGACGCGCCTAAGCCTGCTTATAAGCCACAGTCAATCGAGGTTTCGGAAAATTCTGAAATTTTTACAGTTAATATGAGCAATACCTAGAAATGTATATAAACTCTGGTTTATCCGCCTCTTTTCAACAGGTAAGGATGCGCTCAGGCGGTTTTCTTGGCTTCTTCTCTCATATCCATTACTTGCCTCTTGGATACTTTCAAATTTTGTATAGATTTATTGCTGCAACCATGCGATAGGCCTTTTTTTAAAGAAATGTTCTGACTACCTTTTCAGATCTTGATATCTTTCTTTCGATTTTCCTATATTTTAAACGTATTTCTTTGCAGAACATGATTTATGGTTTAAGTTAAGCCGTGAGTTGCGTCCCTTTACCAATTTTACTCCAAAAACTGATATTAAAGAAGAGGAAAATCTCGAAAAATTGCTGGAAGCTATTTATTTATACTATGAAACTATATTAATCCACTTACTTTTATCTAAATTTCCGCTTCAAAATGTAGTTTTTCCTCTATTTTCTTTACACTATCGTACTGCCAACTGAACTGCGTGTTAGTAAATTGTGCAGTGAAATAAGTGAGGACTAGTGTCAACTACGTAACTAAACGTCAACTAATGTCAACTACGTAACTAAACAAAACAATAGCACAAAACCTTATAAAAAAAATCGTCACGAGCAGAGAATATATCGTAGTTTTTTCACATATAACGTGTACTGAAACAATCCACTTTTAAGACTGAAGATACCATTTTAAGTTTGAAATCCGAAGTGCGCCTTTCTTAGTTCTAATTTTGAAATTCTAAGTGCGTACAAGCAAATTGCGCGGAGTGTATGTTAAATATCTTTGACTGAGCACAACATTTTCTGATTTTTCATCTTTAAACGGGCATGGTAGCTTATTTAAATGCGTTTCAATATTATAAATGGAATTTCAATACTATAAAATCAATGAACATTTATCTGATTATAATTTTTTTTTTAAATTTACCTCGAAATATATGGATTGTAAATATTTAAACCAGCATTCGAAGCCTCCAACGTACATTAGTAGAAATTAATTTCAATTCAATTGATTTGAAGATCTGAATACTTGCGAAAAAAACATTCTAAATAGCATAAAATAAGCATAAGAAAAATTCAATGACGCGCAAACCAACAGACGATTCAACATGGTCGAGAAGGAATTACTGAAGATGAGGTCAAATAAAAGCCAGCGAACTCAAAAAGAGGAAAAACGAAACACAACCAAACCAAGAGACCTATTTTATTTCAATATAGCACGTCGAATAAGCGACGAGTTCGTGCATTTTATATCCAAGGTATAGCAACGAATTAAAATAAATTGCCACAAGTGTTTCGATTCATCAATCTTCAAAGTATCTTCAAAGAATCTATTTATCCATCTATCACTGATACATTTTGTGTATTCGTATCTCAAGTTTCTAGCAGCGAAACATCTCATCTCCACTCTATCTGAAGGCTCGCTGAACTCTATTGTAAATCAGACTAAATAAAGTGATTTTCATTGCTCCACTTTCAATGGCGAGTCGTTCGACATAAAAGATAAATTTATTGAAGATCTAGTTAAATCTCTAACTACACTGACACTCGCCAATACCAACAGATACAAAATACAACAACGATAAAAATTCTTGAATTGATTCGTTAACAAGGTTCATGAGCTGCTACGATGTGGAAAATTCAGGGATTTTATGTAAAATTATGGTAGCTACATGCGATAAAATTTGTTTAAATACTTACTAACAAAAGTACGTGAAAAACGAAAAACCAAGCATAGACGCTAAGGAAAATGAAACAATGATCGATGGATGAAAAAGAAAGTAAGGACATCCGAACACGTTTGGGTCTTTAGCTGTTGCCACTCGATATTTATTTTTGCAAGTAAATTTTTACACAATTAACACACTAACCTCAAATATGTTTTTTTTGAGCAAGTTTACGATGCGATGTACATTCAAGATGTGCGAGTGTGTATTTCCAGTTATTTTTATATACTTGTGTGAATATATTTGCTGTTGAACGTCAATTTACAAAAAAAAAAAAAAAAAACAAAGCAGTTGGTAGGTTCGACTAGATAAATTTTGGTACCGTGATAATTTCGGCCCCATTTCCTAAAGTCCGCTGTATAATGTAATTTTTTATATCTCAATATTAAATACATGTATTTACACATGACGGTAAACATCTTCGTGAAAGAGGAAGTCATAAGTACGAGTTGGTAGTTGATAAATACTATGAGAGTCGCCCCCTTAAAAATGAGTTTCAGATCCGCTGCAGTAAAGATACATTTAACGATTTTATGAGAAATAATTACATCTTCTAACTGTAAACTTTAATTAGATTGCTGGGATTTAACATAGATAGCAAGATAGTAAAAACAAATTGTAATAGATATGGAATATAAACAAATGATGTAATAAGTTTACCAGAAAACTGCTTTGGCGAAGAAATTATGTCAACGAGATAGTATCTACCATGAAATATCTAATATCTCTACCACTTTTAATATCTAAGAACAACTTTCAATAGCAACTAAATAGTTTTATTTTAGTAATTACACAATGCAAGTCCAATTAAAACCTCAATAGACATTAACAATTGGCAATCAAGTCAAATTAAAAAATGTCCCACTGATTCCAAAATTTATTGAGATAATGAAAGTAACTTGACTCATATTTTCCACTTAGCCGTGTCCAAGACTTTCTTTTCTGTAAACTCAATGACAGTCCTTGACAAAATACTGAGTTTATAGCAAGATATTTGTAATGGACCCGAAAAAATACCGAGCAAGTGTATCGAAAGACAAACTATTTAAAAATTTAACTTTAATTTGCCAGTTATTGCATTAGAAAGTTTCAAAAATAAATACTTCTTTTTTTTGTACGCTTATTTCTTCGCTATTTGGTGAGACAGATTTTTGCAATTACATTTTAATCGAACCCCGGTGACCACTGACAGCGATGATTGGTCAATTGATAATTGATAATTTGCAACAAATGGATAATGAATGCATTACACGACATGGTGAATAATAGTAGAAAAGTTAATTTTAACATAACTCACATCAAAAATTTATAATTGAAAATGCAAGTGAATTGTTTTAATTCATTTTGATGGCCGAAATTTTGAAAGTTGCTTTTGATGATGTAAGGTAAATTATTCAGATATGAAAAAATGTGGTTTAAAGATTTTCTGTTGTTGGGACAGTTTCAATCTAAATTTTAATGTGAAACAACCTTTAAAATTATAAATGTTTGGATCTTCTAACAACAAACTGAACAAAGATTACAATAGACAGTCAAATGTCAATACAACCCAAATTTCATTGCATCAATGAAATGTGTGATTTCATTTTCAATTTTTTTTTTGTAATTTGTTTTATTTTTGTCAAAAACATCTTTTCGTCCATTGCATTATCTACTTTAATATATGTAGATATCAATATTAAAAATTAAGAGCCTCAAGGGGGGAGCATATTTTTAAGAATTTTTTTGACAGTACTGTAAATATAAATTTATTTCTGAACAAAGTATGTAGTAATATAATTACTCAAGAATATTCTCTTTAAATTTTGGTTCAAAAAAATTGATTATTGAGCCACTGACAGCCAATTTTGGTAGACACCTTAAAGAAAAAGTGCACGGAATAACTCATCCCTCAATTAACATCAATTAACAAAAACAACAAAGACACCGTCGGTCTATAAGTTGCCCGAGGTAACCACCGTCATATTATACATAAAGACCATATCCGCCATATTTTTCTTTAAAAAATTTTCAATTTTCAGTATCAATTCTAAATAAAAAAACAAAAAAAAATTTAAAAAAAAGTTTTTAAAATTTCGACAAATTTCTTATTATAAAACAAATAATCATTAAAAATAAAATATCACGAAGTGGTCAGCTCATGATTTATTTACAGAATAAGTGTACATAATTTGAAAAGGATCGGATGAATATATTTTGAGTTAGAGCGTTCACCGAGTTTGAAAAAGGTGTTGGAAAACCACGTATTAAGAAGTATCGATTTTCTCTTATTAAAGTTATTCAGAACGATCCACTCCTGGTCCGTAAAGCGAAGACTTGCTGGACAACATGTCAAGCGTATCCTGTACTTGTTGCCTTTTTCGAGTTTTGCCCTGTCTAGTTTTATCTTCAGCTTTTCTCCGTTCCCACTTCGCACGCGTCGAGAAACAGCCGATTTTATAGCGCGTCGAAGAGCAGAGTTCTAAAATATTCTAACTTCGTCAGTTTTGTTCTAAACGCCCTCAAATTTTAACTGAAAATACTTAAAGAATTCTACTATCGAATAAAATAATAATAAAAATGCACACTCTCTCCTGTATTATAAACTCCCCCTTAAATTGCAAAAAAAAACATTTTTTTTTAATTTTGAAACTATTTATAGCGAGGCAAAGTGAAACAGGGCATAGAGTACATTTTTAAATAGTCCTCCTCCTTATAGACGGTTCTCTAGAAGCAAAAGATCTGAGCATCAACTCTAGCTTAGATACTGCCAAAGAAAGCAAATTGTGTTGGTTTTCAAAGCAAAAATTGGAGCTATTGCATCTCAATAAAAAGGAATTCTTGGGACGATTTGCATTACTGGATCGATTGGACAACAGAATCAAGTCTAGATGACCTCATTTAGGCAAGAAAAAAGCCTGTTTCATCTAGACAACGTTCTAGTTCATTCTCAGCTCTTCGATGAGCCGAAGAAATGAAGAATGAAGACATTATGTTACGAAGAGGTTGAAAATCCACTGTATCCGCCTGCTCATTCCCTGTTTCTTGGTCAGACAAATGGCTCGCCGAATAGAATTTCTTTTCTTGTTTTTTTTTCAAATCAGGGGTTCTAATATGACAGACCCACAACAAATTTTGTGGCACTTGATTCGGATCACTATAAGAAGAGCATCTAAATTTTGAAAAATCGTTACCCTAAGTCCTTACTCTAGATGGAGTTAAGTCGAAAAAAGTTTTTTTTTAAATAAAAATTTAGTTTTTCCATTCGGGCCAGAGACTTTTAGCGCATGTAGAACTCACAGTATTACAACATTTTGGTACCACTTGAGAACAGACATTGTACACTTTCTCTTGGGAAAGAAAAGTAAATTGTAATCTGTAACTCTTATTGGTTCGGTTCAGAAATGATTGAAAATATAAAACAAATTTTATTTAATTTTATTTTATTTTTTATATTATTTTTTTTTGCAGTTTTTAAAAAAAAAACGTGTGCTTTATATAGTGGTGATGTTAGGCCTGGATGAACTAGATTTAAACGGTTCGTTCGTCGTATTTGATCCCGAAATATTAATACCAAAGACGCATCTCACATCATAGAGAAATGTTGAGGAAGACTGCAATTAGAAGCGATACTAATATCACGGCAAAAGTGAACGTTGATCACAAAACGCTTTTGTACCCTTTGCATAAAACAGGATTCAAAAATGTGGGTCCTTGCTTTGGATGGACGTAGACTTAACCATGAAAAACTTTAGAGTCCAAATTCCCATCTGCGGAGCGCAAATAAACCTAAATCCAACCATTTCTCACTAAAATGATTACGGACAACAAAAACTGGATGCAGTAATACAATAACGCCTGAAAAAGATTAATCAATTAAATATCAATTTTTTTTGGATAGTTGGGCTAAGATTTTTGTAGATTTTTGAGCCTTTTAAGCCTTTTAAGCGCTTGGCCAGTACTTAGTTCATTCAATTCAATTCAATCATCCACAAAAAATGAAAAAATTGAAAACCTCTGAAATCTCTTGCCTTGCCATATGTGACGCCTCAAGCGGTCTCATTCTCATCCAGTAAAGAAGTAAATAAAGAAACACAACTAAAGAAACACAACTAAAGAAACACAAGTAAAGAAACACTTTTCTCATCAACCAGTGCTCCCTATGTACCAATTCTGGTCTTCGTTCCTTAGTCTCATATGTTCCTGATTTTCATGGGCAGCCCGTTGGTGTCCTTATTAGTTCCCTCCTCTGTGGCGTCTTACTCCGACCATGTGTCTAAAAACGTCTCTTTCGGATATCTTTTGGCGGCGAGTGTTTGCCTTGGAATTCATTTCTTACAGGGCACGAGTCTTATTGCCGTTTAATAGATTTTATTGGTTATTATACTTTATATAATAACTATAATTCAGAAAAAACACACTCTTAAGGATATTTATAGAATGGGTAGGACTTAAATCGTTTTGAAAATATTTGGATATAGCTGGAATACAGAAATTTTCAACATTCTATAACTTCGAAGAGTACGAGGGCGGTCCGATAAGCACTAAGTCTCTCCGCCGAATGATGCCACTATCGCAAGAGCATCACTATTCGTGATTCATTACCGGGTAGCACATTCTCGTAAATGACTACTGTCAAAGTTTCAGCCGCGTGTAGAAGAGAAAGAGCCATATCGGTCAATGATTCGATTCTTGTTTTTGAGGTGTCTGAAATTTGCATCGTTGCAAACGTTTCTTCACATTTGTTTTTAGTAGAGGTTTAAACTGAAATGAAAACTTAGTAGAGTGCAATATATTCACATATGCGAATGGAATTTACCAAAATTTTAGATCAAATTAATCCAAAAAGTAATCAAAAAGAGAGAAAATCTGAGACCGTTTCGTTGGCAACGATGCAAACTTCAAACACCTTGTTTTGGAGGTCACCTTGTTTTTGGAGGGAAAAGAGCGCTTGTGTACTGTGTATAGTGACTCAGCTGCTGCGATGATGTCCGTTAAAAAATCGATATAACGATGGTCAACGTGGTCGCACATTGGTTTTTGATAAGCCACGCCCAGGCGCCCCGAAAATTGCTACAACGGAGAATAACGTGACACAAACCTAGGATCTCATATAAGCAGACTGCCAATTACAGGTGCGCGATTTAGCTGAGATAGTAGGTCTCTTAAAGGACCACTTAGGTCATATTTATGAGTTCTTGGGGGTGTGAAAGCTGTCGGTGCGATGGGTGCCGCGTTTGCTCACTCCCGATGACAATCGCAACTCTTGGAGCACTTCAGAGCAGTGTTTGACGCTGTTTCAGCGCAATTCTAAGAAGTTTGTATGTCGTTCCGTAACCGTCGACATAATATGGTTCCACTGTTACTCACTAAACACCAAGGAACAGTCAAAACAGTAAACTTCACACGAGGAATCAGCTCTCAAGAATACCGAAGACTGTCCTATGAGCCAGAATGGTGATAGCCACCGTTTTCTGGGATTCATAAGGTTTGATCTGAACCGTCTGCCTGAAGGAGACGGTGAAGGAGACCTGAATTCGATATACTATATCTAATTATTGAGTCGGTTTGACGCCGAATTGCGGAAAAAAACGGTTCCATCGAGGGATATAACCATCATAAAAACGCATCGGCTCACACCTTCATTGTCAACACAGTCAAAATGGTGGAATTGGACTACGAACTGCTACCCGATCCACGATATTCTCCACATTCCGCCCTGAGTGACTTCTTTTTATTTCCAAAGTTGAAAAAGTTACTCGCCCGGCAGAAATTTGAGTCGAATGAGGAAGAATTAAAATAAAGGAAAAAATTAAAGACCAAGTTATTATTTGCGAAAATGGAAGCTTTCTTGACCTGATTTAAGACGTTCTGTTGTTTCATAAAGCGAAAACATCAAATTGCTTAAAATAGGCAGTTTTATTCCGGCTAGTGTCCGTCGTAGGATCCACATGCAATATTGAGCTTAGTAGAGCACTATGGTCGTTTTCTATTTTCAATAAAATACAAATCAAGTGGAAATGACGCCTGGTTTGAATGGCGCCTATAAATTTGTAACATAAAAATTTGAATATGCTGTTTTTCTCTCTCTCCCTCTCAGCAAACGATCTTCTTTTCAACGTTCGTCCTATCACTCATTACAGTGGACAATTATGACCCAATAAAGCTACCATTCAATAAAAACAAACAAACACGAATTCATCAAACCTCGAATATGTTTTTAATTAATGCATTTATTCACACAAAGCCTCGTTGCTATCAACTTGATTTAAATAGCCAATCTCGAATAAAATATGTTTTATCGGATTCCAATATAGACGACTCATAGAAAACACCCATGGTCGCGCATATTAATGCAATTGAAATACATCGACAACGATAAATGCAAGAATCCAAGCCAATACAACAACAATACTATAAAGTCGCAAAAATATTTGGATTTAAAATTTGTCATGGCGGCGAAGAGTTTCACCGCCAACCGCGTGTGCCAAAAATGTAATAATGAAAAAAATTTTTATTGAATGTACGTGAAAAAATTTAGGATTCATCGCAATTCATTCATTAGCAACATTGAACGGTTCTGTGATGCATGATATGAGTTTAATTATAATCAGTAGTTAGCTAAGAGGTCATCGTGACTTTGAAAGTTTTACATATAGGAGAAAATTCTATGAATTTTCTTTATACGTAAGGAGTGAATCAGTTTTATACTAGTGTTTGTAAGTGGCGCTCATAGACAATGTCTGCATATATACCGTTCGATTGCTAGAGATTGCAAAAGGAAACCGAAATTATTTTAAAGCACATTAGTCACATAATGTACTTTTCATATATTTCATTCAAATGTAAGCTCCTTGGACAGGAAAGACCTGTCTAGTTACAGTCGCAAACAGGTTCCAATTGCACTTAACCTTTGGCAATATTTGACCTTTCGAAAAAGCCATTTAATAGTTCATTTCAACATAATCAATCACTTTCAGGGTCGATATCCAACCAATCATTTATCAAGCTTTGCGTTTCGTACCTTACTTTAAAAAAATTTATCTTGTGCCCATAAAAAAAAACGCTAAAACACAAAATAGCATTTTCTTTTGTATCTCTTTTTCCTTTCACGCTCTCGGACGAGACTAAAAGATCAAACACGCAATTTTATCATCATGTAAGGAGCCAATTGAAAAATAAGCAATTATTGCAAAATTATCTACGATTATGCACTTAAGTTCGCGATGCGTGTGTGAGTGTGTGAATGTGTAGCGCATATGAATACACAATAGTCATACAATAACAATTTAATATCTAGCCTACTCGCGATTCCCAATATAAAATTCAACCGCGAGCTATTGTGAAACTTTTATATTGAATGTATTCGCGATAGATGTGCGCGATGAAGATAGTCTTATCGCAGCACAAATATCAATCAAAAGTCTTGTGGATATGGGAAAAACGATGGAAGAAAAACTTTTAAAATTGAAAGTACAGTTTTATCGTGTACTTGAAAAAGTTCATGGCTCTATATTGGGGTTTTGAAATTGTTTCCCGATTGGAATGGCGAAAAATGAGAGTTTGGAAGTGAGAGATCGAAGAAAAACAATATCATTGGCGTAGATTTAAGCAATTTTCATGACTGAATACGTAAAAAGTCTTTCAAAAAAGACTTTTTAAACATTTCGATTCAAACGCAGATATTTGACTCGGTTTGTAGCAAATTTTATCTGCTAACAATAGACCAAAACGATTTCAATTCAATTTCAAGCGAGCTTAAAGACAGATAAACATCATTATCATAGGCAGAATGATCGATGAGTAGAAAATAAATGTATAAGATTACACACAGATTGACTGTAATTCAGAAACTTATTGCTGAGATTCAACTGTAGCCAGTCCTCTTTTTTTTGTCATTCTATAAACACTTGAACCGCGTGCCATCCTCCGAAGCATCCTGGACGTCTGCAATGCATCTGAGCGAGTCCGTGTCACATGCACTACGGAGGTTATCATATGCTGGACACCCAAATGGTCCTTGATACTAATTAACCCATGATTGGGCTGCCAGTCATTCACGGTAACATACCCTGTATGTACATACCCTGCACGGCGTCAGTCGAAAGCGTACGACAAAAGGTTAAAACTACGAGCAGAACAACTATCTTGCAATGCGTGGTAAGGCTTCTGCCAGTTGCACTCATGACACATTCAAGGTATACCGATCATGACATTCAAGGTATACCGATGCCCCATAGACCGCACATACAACAAACAGGCCACCGTATATTCCTTGAGAGTTCTTTTTCGAATTCCCCAAATGGAGCCAGAAGGACAGCCTTTCACCCACACGAATTCCCACGTATTTGACTGTCGTCTCATACTTGTATGAGCACATCCCTCATAGCGCATGCCCATAGTGGACGACTTAGACTGAGTGCAACCCTCAGAAGCATGATCGACGTATTTTGCACAGAGACCGTCAGCCTGACTCGGTTACACCAATGCAGCTGCATGTACATACTACTTTTACCCTTAGCTTCTAGCTCCAGTTGATTTCGGACTTCAACTAGTATAAGCAAATTATCCTCTCTTCTCTGACACCTCAACCTCAACTCACAGTCCTTCGACGTATACCTTTCTGCCTGAGAAGTAGCTCCTCCAAGTCCTTATAAGTCCTTTTGATCGTTTACCTGATCTTTTTTATAGATTGTGTCATCTTATCGCCTATCAGTGACTTCCGCCTTGCAACTCTATGTTTTTACTGATCCCTGCCATCCGCAATTATCTCTTGACCTAGCCCTTGCGCCTTCTACATCCTTCAAAACGGTTTCACTGCCCACATTCATTTTTTTCGAAAATAAATTATGATTCGTTGAACACTGAACTTTTCTCGATATTTTGGGAATCTGGATGACGAGGTCCCCTAACCAAAAAGTTTATCAGACATTTTACTCCGCTTCGAACTTCTCATCCAAAAACCAGAAACCATGAGTTACAAAGCGAGTATTTGTTGGTCTGAAAGCTTGAGATAAGGCTCACTATTGTCGTAAATTTCTCGGTACGGTTGAAGCAAGGACATTCTTTTTAATGCCCATTGAAAGGAACAGGATTGCTTCGAAGATGCGCTCCGAAGAGCATACGCCCAGATCTCATATTACAAAACCTCTCTGGGCTTACATAAGATCTCTAAAGTGTCCTAGTATCATTCCTGGTGGAGTTCACTAGAACGGTGTTGTATCTTCTCCAGAAGATATATCCGAATTATTCCCATTATTTTTTACTTTACTTTTGATCCTTCTTTTGCAACCGTTCTTTCCTCAAAATTCCCTATCAAAAATCCTGTTATCTTCTTTATCTTGTGTACTGAAGCCTGTGATATCGAAACAATCATTAACTCTAATGATTCTTTTATAAATCCTGGTCATGATGGCATTCCGATCATATTTGTAAAATTACGTTCCACTCTCTCTGTCAGTACCATTGCTTATTCTATTCAATCGCAGGCTTAGAACTGGTGTATTACCCACTAATTCGACACAATCTACCATCATTTCAATTTTGAAAGATCTTTGATTCCAATTTTTTGATCCTTGTTTTGTACTGAACAAGTGTATAATAGCTGTATCGTTTGTATCGTAAGTGTCTAAGGTCTGTATCGTAAACGCAAAGTCTCGAATTTTTTTGAGCAGTTTGACTGCAAGTTTTACAAAGTATGTTTGCCAATTTGAATTTTTTAAGCCATCTGATTTTTCCTTGCACTGCAGTCATCGACAAACGTCAAAAACTAAAATAAAAAATCGAGACTGTTGCTTTTGCACCGATACTAACTTTATCCAAACACTATCGTTCTACAACACTAATTTTCAGTTTTCCAAAACTATTCGAACCTCTTACTCACAACCGACTCTCTGTTGAATTGTTGCCATTTATTTTCGCAGAGCAACATGGCTTTCTTAAAGTTTGCTCGAGAACTGTTTATTTGCCTGCATTCATAAATGGCATTGCTGTGGCGATTGAACGACAGTTCCAAGTCGATGTCATTTTCGCGAATGTAACCACTTGTCAATCACCATCTGCCATGATTAAAATAAGAGATATCTGACCTCTTGGGATTGTCTTGGATGCACTCTTCCTTGTTCCATCGTTTCGAATCCTTCGAAGCTTCGAACCCTTTTTATCTGTCATCTGGTGTCTCACAAAGTTCCATCCTTGTACCACTATCTTTCCTTTTTTTAACGATCTTCCCTCGGTGATCTTCTCTCTTTTCCTTCTGTATACCGATGATCTTAAAATTTACCGTTCAATTTGAACACTTATGGATTATCAGCATCTACATGAGAACTTGTCCACTCTCTGGTGTTCTTCTGATTTTTTTCTTATTTCTACGTCACCAATGGTCTATAATTACATATTGAATGAACTGAATCGCTATGTTGGTACCACTTTTGATTACATAAAAACGATAACATAAGAGTAATCAAGAAATTCATATAGGTAAAACTAACTGACTTAATCCATGCCGTTGGGACATCTTTACGGAGAGTAATAACTACCCGTGTCAGGGATACAATAGGAGCATCGAAACAATCAGTTAAGTACCTTGGCTCACTGATAGCCCTTATGGTAAGCTAATTCCCTCAAAGCAAGTCAACCATTGAATATAAATCATTTATTTCGGGCATATGAGCGCTACGAGTGCCCAACTTTTGACAACAACCAATAATTCGGGCCTTATCTTACTAATAACACAGCGAATGTTGTCTTTCAAATGGCCAAACGTTTAGGGCTTAACCACAAAGACAAGTAATTTGACGTAGCTTCACAAGAAAAATTCCAGCGGTGTTGAATCAAGGATCTTGCAAGGCACAGATCGAAAACGAGCAATTATGCGATAGTGAAATGCTTCTTTCAATAATTCGATGGTTGCACGAGCTGTGTGGCATATCCCGCCAACTTGTTGTAACCAGAGGTCCCCTGAATTATGGCGTGTCAATTTCGGAACGAGAAAATCATTGATCATGGCGCCACTACAGAGCAAACACTATCGACTGTAATGTTATTTCCAGCAGCATTTTTGAAGACATATGGACCAATAGCTCCATTGGGCCATGAAGCAAACGAAACAGTGACTAAAACAGAAACAGTGAAACAGAAACTACACTATAGATAAAACGCATGACAGCTGTCAAACCATTATTAGCACTAGCACATAGCATAGTGTTGCCAACGGGAAGTGCTATACCTTTTAAAAATCATCTTTTGCAATCCATATTTCTGTATGGAGATATAGAGCGAAGTTCTCAATTAGGAGCTGCACTGAAAATGGCTGGCGCAGGTGCAGAGACAAGTGGCACTGCGAATTGTATCAATATACCAAACAGTCTCTGAATCAGCGGCGTGTTGATATCAATCACTCTCCTTGCCAGAGAGCGTGAAGGAAACTTCTCTGAAGACACGGCGGTAACAAATAATTCTTCGGTAACGATTGAAGATGACGCACTCTCGACGAGTGATAATAGTCATGGAAGCATGAAGGAAGATATACGGAAATATATATAGGAAATAGATATAGGAAATCAAAGATTTAAGATTTGAGCTCAGTCGAAAGTATGTTGAGACTGACTTCCACCCAACTCAATGTTGAGCCACGATTGTTTACATTCAATGCGACATACGTTCTCGGTGGACAGTTTATTCGAAAATATGGTGAAATCTGGTGACAAATGGAACCAGATAGTACATTAAGCTCGGGCAATCTTGATCATTCCTGAACTTGATCGGACGTTGACGTCGGGACTAGTAAGATCTCTTCTCTAGTAATCCTCCTCCGCTTTTCCCTCTCAATCGAGAAAGAATTTCTATACCATGAGGAGGTGCCATGAGGTGAAGAATAGCGAGGCCTTGCCCGAAGTAATGTGTCAAATGGTTTCAAACGAGATACCCCAATTGTCAGGGGAGGTGTTGAGCCAGTTGTCTAGTAAGATTTGTGGCACCGGGAGTCTGGCTCTGACGAATCAAAGACAGCCATTTGCCAAACAAAAAGCAAAAACATTTAAAAAAATTTATAAAAAAGAATTTTGATTATAAATAACGTAAAAATACTTTTTATTATAAATAACATTAATAAAATAGTAGAAAAATTCTGCAAATGAAATGTATGTACCAGGTGTGTGCATAAATTTTTTCCGGTTTTATTAAGAGATGGCACGAGCGTAAAGTGCGCAACGTATTAATTTCACACATACTCCACTTCAAGTGTCTGACATTTAGCTACAAACGCACAAAATTTGAGGCCGCCGAAACTATTGTGTATTATCATGTTGATCAATTTTGATGAATTTTGTGCTTGGAAAAGAGCATTCGGGGCACGCATGGCTTTTCTTGTTTAATCAGAAGAAAAAGACTGTTGAAAGCCACCGTTTGCTGGTCAGAACATAAAGTCCACATGCTCCATTAATTAGGACATATAAAACATGGTTTCGACACTTCAAAACTGGTAATTTCTATGTCTATAGAAAGACAGTGAGCGCCCCCTCTATACCGAAAAAATTCGGAGAAGTGGAATTGCAAGAGTTATTAAATGATAACCAAACTCAAACTCAACGGCAATTAGTAACCGCAATAAGTTACGGCAAAATGTATAACAAGGAAAGAACAGCAGACGTTTATGAGCAATGGGTAAGTTTAATAAACTAGATAAATATGTCCCACACTATTTTAATGATCGTTAAATGGAAAATAGCAAAGTCACTTGTCGATAGTCGCTTTGGCGCCTCGAAAGGAAATCATTTTCGCATAGAATTGTGACGGGTGATGAAAGATGGATTTATTTGAAAATCGAAAGCGGAAAAAATCGTGGCTGGCGAGGCAGTTCTCCAACACCAAGGCCAAATCGCTTCGGTAAGCAGAGCATACTCAGTGTCTACTCTATATACTCAGTGACAGACATAGTGAAATCGCTTGGATCGGACATTCATCTGCACTCGTTGTGCTCCTCAGACTTATCACCATCTGACTATCACCTTTTCGCATCAATGAAGCATAGCATAGCAGCACTTCAGCGATTTCGGAGAAGTTGGAAAGTGGCTCGATATGGTTTACCACAAAAGACAAGCAGTGTTTTTGGCATAGTATTCATAAATTACCTGGAAAATTAGGAATTTATTTGCCTAAAAACATGAAAAACATATGCAAACAGCTTGGAAATAAACTCTGTACATAAAAATTCATTATTCAAAAAATGCAGGAGTGATATCCACCCATTTGACGTGTAGAATTTTGACAGCATCTAACGTGTGCATCGTTGATAATCAACGTTCCAGTTGGTTGTTCCTGAGTATTTGGGTGTATAGTTCTTCGACATTTTACCATTCGAATTCATTTAATTACTTGAAATACTATTAAACAGTGACAAATCATTCTACCTAACTCGTCTTAGTTAGATGAAGAAGAAGAGAAGAAGAAATAAATTCTCGTTGCTTTCCTTCCAATTTATTTTTTAATTGAGAGGTAATTGCGATTATAAATTATTATTACAATCAGTAAAAGTGATAAAATATTCAATTTAATCAAATTTGCGAGAAATTTTGTATTTCGTTCAAAAGAAAACAAATTGATTAAGGTCAAAAAACAGTTTAAATATAAATCTGAACAATTTCAATGGAAAATTTTGTTTCCGCTCTCGCGAAATCGCTTGAAATAACTTTGCAGTCATTCATTCGTATCAAAATATTATCACGTGCCGCCTGCTTTTATAGTTCTACTAAGTTTTTCCCACGATTCTTTTTATTTTCTTATCGTCTATTTTTACTTCAGTATCTTTTCTCTATTCCACACTATCAAAATCACCATTAAACTTAAAATCGTTTGCCAAGTCTGGGTGAATATATCAAATTTTCTGTTAATCTTATTTTTTCCAGAAAATTTGTCGTATTTTAAATAAAATTTAAATTGAATAAACATAAACAGTTTAATGCGTTTGAATTTTATAAATATTCTATTGATTTTTGCATCGAATTTCGCAACTAAAATTCCATGCGACATGCACAAATTCAATTTGGTTATTGACCCTTATCACTTTCGTTTGATGATCCATTCCTTTTTTTTGTAGACATTTTGTGACATTGCATCCTTAATTCAAATGTTAATAAACTCACAATTTTTCGCTCAATGATTTGAAATACAAATTGGTATTTAATGAAGTAAATTTTAAACATTTCTAATTTATGCAAATTGTTGCGGTCTGAGATTTCCCCGATGCACTTTTTCTTCTCTAAATTTTGCATTTCATTTGTTGATCAAAGACATTAAAATGAAATAATTTCAAATTTCTTTCAATTTATGTCGGCTCGAATTATGAACGCGTCAACTTGCATTCATGAAAGACAAGTTCAAATCATATATTGTCACTTTCTTAAGTTTCTTGCTTTCATTGTACAAGTTTTTTTTTTCTTTAATTTTCAACGATTTTTTTCGTTGTTTTTTCCATCGTTTTTGTTAACCTAAATAATTTCACTTTTCATTCAAATATGGTAAAGATTAAAGTCAACTAGCCAGTGCCAGTTGGTAAACATGAAAATTGTTTAATATACTCGTCGTAGTTGAACTTTTGCAACAACACAATTCATACTTTTCCATTAACTTTTCAGTAAAGAAAAGAAAAGAAAACTTGCTTATTTATGGGTATGAATGGTTAAGTCGTTTTGAGCAGAAGACTTGATTTTTTTCGAATGTCTGCCATGCGAAAGAAGAACAAAAATGGTGATAGTTTGGCTGTTAAATGTTTAAGCAAGTTTTGAGCAAAAACAGAAAATTGCTAGGTCGATTCCTTTTTAAGTACGAGTCGTGAGATCACGAGTTATTTAATATTCATTCATTCTTGAGTATTTGAATAAATGACATGTGTGTTGTAAAAGTTTGCACAATGTAAGGATGCCTGCTGAGACAGCCCATTTTCATCGGGATGATTGAATTAAATTATAAAACAAGTTGCACTTCGATGCACTTCGGAGGAAGCATTCCATGTTAAATTGATAATTGGATAATCATGGTTGAAGTGGCAGTAATCCATTCATTGGACAAAATTAGCCTATAAATCGTTACAAATTTGAAATATTAATGCCCAGACAAAAACGGTTATTCTAAGTTTAATACCAAATTTGCATTGATTGCATTTATTTCCAATTTGCAATTACTTCGCCAATAAGATAACTATCAAATCCATGATATTTTAATTTATTGAAACATCTTCCTTATAAATTCATAAAAAACACTTAAACTCATCCAAATATGAATAAACTTGTTTCAAAACTTACATTTTTGGGAAAAGGAGGATCATTTTTTCGTTAGAGTCCGTAGTTTGCATCGTCATAAACGCATAGGCTTCGAGTTTTTCAACTTTTCTACTTTTCCACGAATTTCACTCAAGTCAAAACTAGTGCAGTACCAGTAGAGTCCAAATTACGAAAAGAAATTACAAAAATTTCATTCAAATTATCCGAAAAAATTCAAAATCAAAAAAGTTACAAACTTCAGAAACCTTTATTTGAAGAGTATAAAAGAAAAGCGTTGTCCACTACAATAAGGACGAAATTATCGTGATTGAAATCATTTTCCAAAATGATTCTGAAAAAAAAGAAAAACATTCTTTTCAATTTTCCGTTTAAAATTTTTATTTTTCCTCAGCTAAGGAAGACCAAACGGTAACGGGCGAAAATCGATTGCAGACGGAAAAAAATTTTCGTTTTATTTATAGGGTGCTATAATTTTCAAAACTGATTTGATACAAAACCGATTTTAGAGAGTTGTAGAAAATCATCATTAAAATATCTTATTTGCAAGATAATCAAAGAAAACTTCCAAGTAAAACGATAAACAATGGTAATTCTTACAATCGAAAGACTTTGTGATCGATATTTTGATTGACTTTAGATCGATTTAGGGTTAAAAAAAAATCGTTTAGTTTTGCATATTTTATTTTTATTCGAAATCTCGAAGCCAACTTTTAATCATAACATTTTGGTCTTCTTCAGCGATTTCTTGTTTGGAATTTAGCTCTTTCGTTCTCGGAACATGAACAACAAGGACATTCGAACAGTTTTTGAACCCATGAACAATAGCAATAACATAGAACTATGCTAATTTTTGTGTCATCTACAAAGGGTAAAGAGTGCTTTTGTTGTATCACCGTTAGATCCATGTCCTTTTTCAGTCCCCTTTTTCGTGCAATGCAATGCATGAAATAAAAAAAATTTTAGTCCTTTATGATTGGTTTTGAAAACAATGTTAGGAACTTCAAGAGTTAAAAAATCGCGGTGAAGTGCAATGAAAAAAAAATAATGGAATGCAATGTGCAATGAAAAAAAATACTTAAAATAATTTATTTGAAGAGTAAGGGCTAGTAACCAATGGATTGAAAATTTTAATGAGTTCATTTTGAGGAACTCGTAAGACTGCTTTGGTTCGCCGTCGATTCTTAAATTCAGTCTGACACAGACTCCTATGATGTTTCAAAATATGTTAATCCATCGCACCCCAAGTTGCCTTAATCCTGGATTGCTTTGTCCAATCGACGACCCAATAAACAAAATCAAACAAAAGTGAAGAACTCTTATACGGGTCATATATTTATAAGATTGTTTAAATAAGAAATAAATTAGTAAAAACATATTTTATCAATAATATTAAAATAACTATCATAAATAAACTGTAATTGTAAATAAATATAAATATACGAATACTTCATTAAAAAAAAGACTGTTTAAACCCTGCTTAAAAAAGAATAGTCGACACGACAAGGGATACCAATAAACGTTGAGAAACAAAAATAATTTGTGATCGAGGTTTGATTGCATTTAAAGTCTCGTTTGTGTTTCTAAACTAATGTCTCAATCAACATTTGTTTAACCCTCCATTACTAAACGTTGTCTTTATATACTTTATATATTCTTCGTTATTTATATTTTCTTTATGATATCAGCAATTTTGTCGAACTGAACCAACTTCTTCATTTGCTGAACCAACTGAACCAACTTCGCGGGTGCTAGACTGTTCGCATAGTGCCAGCACAAGTAGCGAGAAGACTCCCGAGTGACTTCTACTAGAAAGAGATAGAAAAATCATACCCAACTTTGAATTTTCATTGCGCTATTACGCACAAGCTTGGAGAGGCTTTTTTTTTATATAAAAGAAACAATTTTTCCTTACTACAATTTTGTTTTATTAATGCATATGCGCATTTCGGGAGCTACTTACTCCCTTCTTCAGTGCTTTTGATTCAATGAAAAGGAAGGAATCAAAAGCACTGAAGAAGGGAGTAAGTAGCTCCCGAAATGCGCATATGCATTAATAAAACAAAATTGTAGTAAGGAAAAATTGTTTCTTTTATATAAAAATTTTTTTAAAAGCAACTACGAACAACGGAAGTATTCAACATAAGATATAGGCTTTTTTTTGTTTAATACAAGAATGAGAGGAATTTTACGAATCCGAATAAAGTTAAATTTACTGTGGTTTGAGTCCGGTTAGATATCGAGCGTATGTTCAAAGTGTTCCCACTGATTTGTAGGCACAAATCTGTGCCGCTGGATTGAAAATAGTTTTTGTTTCTGTACTTCATATGCACGCTCCAACAAAATCTTAGAGGGACTGGACCGAAGCTTGCATCTTTGCAAATGTTACGTTTTGCATTTTGTTAATTTTAGAATTACTTTTTGTCAAATTGACTCGAAATTTTGGTAAATTCTTGCTTAATCGTCGTTAGGTATAACCACAGACTCCTAAATCAGTGAGTGATATCGTTGGTCAAAATTAAACTTTAAAGAAAAATTATGTCAAATAGCTATTAATGATTCGAAAAATTAAAAATAATATACAGGGTGGCACAAAAGTTTGTGACCTGTGCCACAAAAATCAACCCGAATAAATTTATTGACAAAAAACTATCTTTCAAAAAATTTGACAGTCACTTTTAAAGTTCTTAAAGCTGCAGATATCCTTACTTAATTCCTGTGAAGAGTTAAAATACTAATTTTAACGATAATACGAAAATAATGACTATTATTCCATAGTCAATCAATACAGCTGCGGACATTTGATGAGTAGAGTCGCCTTTTTACAAGTAAAATGTACATTTTTCGCACTTGGGTATGTTTTTTATTATCCTTAGATGTTAACTTCTTTTAAAACCTTGACGAATATAAATTTATAAATTAAGATTTGGATACTTAAGGTCATAGTACCATTATTATCGAAGCCCCTTAATTTTGACGATCTGCTGTACAAACCCTTAAAACTCTGTGAATCTTCAACGGATTCAATTGGTTGTTTTTTCGCGACGATTCAACGCACACATCGATTGGGATACAGCTGCAACAACAAATGCTGAATACTGAAAGTCAGCAAGAACACCACGAACAAATAGTGCCACACCGAGGACGCAAACGTGGTTGAGATGCAAAGTACTGGTCAATCGTTGGTATTTTCAGCAGAAGTAAAAATGCAAATTCGATCACTGGCTGAAAATAGGACAGAAGTTGGAACGCAATCAGTGAGTACACGGGTTTAAAGCTCTCGAGTCGCTACCAAAAACGTGTAGAAGTGCATCAATCAGTGTTTAATTTTGTCCAGCAACCAAGGCCCAACATGTATATTAACAACGCAAGAAACCAATATCATCTGCGAAAAATATGCAATACCGGCTGAATTTCTTTCAAAATCTTCAAAAGCTTCGGAATTTCTGGTAACAATGCCCGTGGTGAAATACTGCGTATAAACATCCTTTTGACAGACGAGTTGTGGATTCAACTCCATCCAATATCTAATCGAAAGAATAGGACAGTGAGAACCAGTGATTCCGGCAATGTTCCCGTTACTTTTTTTTGACTTGATGATTTGACTTAGAACTTTGACATGGTAGCTGGCGGATTGAATAGTCGCGATGGAAGCCAACTTTACTTTATTCAGTAAAGAGTGTCTATGAATGGAGAATATCATAGGGCGGATACTCTTCCTTGTTTTTGTGCAATGCCTTTCTTATCTCCAACAATAAACGGACGGAATGGAAGTGATTTTGATGCGAGTAGCCCCAAGGCGCGCATTGCTTTGAAAACTTGAAAAGTGATTTATGAGCATTTTTCTAATGTTCGGATTAACTGGCCAGGTAATTCCCTTGATGTAAGTCCCAATGAAAATGTGTGGACCAAATTAAAGGAAAGTGTCTTTAAAAATCCCAGACCAATAAATAGGCCACCGCTTATACGGTGTGTACAACTGAGTGGGACACAATTTCTGCAGATTACCATAAAAAATTTACTGAATGTATCAGAGAACCACTTTAAGGGACAAAGAGTTTTTTTTTGGCAAAATGGCGCATTTTTGAAGCTTGGATACAGAAAAAAAGCTTTGTTCCATAACTTTTTCAACATATTAATGTTATTCAAATAAAAATTTAGTTTTTATTCCGATGTTAGCCACTGGTGGACTGAATTGCATATTCATAATACAACCTATCAGATTGAATTTCGTATAGTTTTTCCTCTACGCGGTGCAGAGAAAGTAGTTTTGAAATTTTTCGAAAATTTTACACACGAATATTTTCATAAAAATTTAAAACAAATATGCACTACCTATCAAACTGCGAACCTAGGATCATACAGAATCTCTTCCGTAACCTTGTGTTCATCTTTTTTCGACTTTTGCTTTTTCACGAGCAGCTTTGGTCCTTTTTGAATCATTTGTGGCCTGACGGGCGGTCAGCTTTATACATCCGATTAAGGATTACGATATTTATATGGTGATGGTGATTATTGAATCAAAACCCAACAGATGAATAGCCAAGATTTATCCCTAGATGTCGACAGTTCGTTACGTCCTTCTGCTCCACACGTCCTTCTGCTCCATTTATTTCTCTGTTCCTCACTGATTTCTTAAAAAGGATTTTGACCATTGCGTCTGCTGCGTTTGTATTGTATTTTTTCAGAGTCACTTTTTAATATGAGTTATTTGTTTAGTTATTCAAGATTTGTTGAAAGATTGAGAGCAGGTGCCTTGCTACGAACAATAGATTCATACGCGAGACGAAACGACTGCTCGTCCTTATCTGCTAAAATGACCGCAAATCTTGATATACAGTCAAAATCATTAATAAGATTTGTCACTATATTTTCCCGGTTCCATATTTTCGCATATTGAAAGAATGAAAAATCATTTTAATAATATTCTGGACAAGCGGGTTGCGTTAAGTTTTTCCCCTAGGAATTTTTCCAGTGTCAGAAGTGTCTCAATGACAGCTGGGTTTGGCGTTTTAAACGAGTTTTGTTGGCGTATATCTTGGAAAACTTGAATTTATCTCCAATAGGAAGTTGAATGATTGGTTTACAAATAAAAATCTGGACAAAATAATAGATAAATCACTTGTTTTACTGCAAAATACTTATTTTGTAGAGTCGAATTGTCATTTTTTTGTTCTGACATTGTAAGTAATAGTTGACGAACAAACAGAGCAACGTAAGAGCAGTTGCAATTTAGATGTACTAATTATTTATGAAAGCTTATCACTTTTGACTTTTATTAGATGGACAAAAAAGTTCACTGTACGACTTAAGGGCTAAGGTTGGTGCTGATGTTTTGAAAAAAGAAAGCAAGACTTCACATAGCAATTACTTCATGATGAAGCGCTCACTAAAATCCTTTAATCCATTAAAAACAGAGCTGGAAACTCGAAGTAGACCCCGAAAAACTACTTCTAGGGTTTTCCATCGTATTCTCATGCCAATCGAAAGGATCCCTTCAAATCATCTAGATCGATTTTTGTAAAAGTTGTAAATAAGGCGATTAACGTAAGATCTACCACAGCGAATCGCTAGAAAAACGCCAATGCATCATAAAAAAATTTTCTTATGAGACTGCAATCAGCTTTAGATCGAAGTCAATGTTCAGGTTCGTAGGGGTTGGAAAAATGGTGCTTCACGTTCCATTTAGAGATGAAACCAAAATAAATTTATTTGCCAATATTTGGGTCTAACTTGTCTTTACATTAAAAAAAATCGGACATGCATGAAGCGGAAATATGGTTTGCAGAACCTATTCTTGGAAGGGAGCGGATGGCTGACGGATTTAAGGGATATCCTCACAAATATTATGCTGCCATTTGCTAATTAAAATATGCCTTTGACGTGCGTCTTTTAGCAAGAAATGGTTTGATGAAGGGAAAATCGACATTCTTGGATGGACGATGCGATTTTCTAATTAAAATTCAATAGGAAACCTTAGGAAGAACTCAAGTATAAAATTGGACAAAAAACTTATGGCAACGACGAGGTATATGGGGAAGATCCACGGAGAAGTTAATCTCCAATTTGGCACATGGAATGACAAACGAGAGTGGGAGAGTGGGGGTATACTGGATACTAATCACATTCCAGTGAATGTATAACATGTTTCATATGTATAATTTTTTCGCTGCTTTTGTCGAATTTCTCTATTGTTTTGTCCAGGTTAACAGAAACTGATGTGGTTAAAGAGAAAAAATACATTATATTTACTTTTTGTTTCAACTACAATAAGACGATTTTTGGCACTTTTTTTAGACAATTATCCGATGAAATTGAAGCTTTTATCTTTTTTTATCTAGATGTTTATTTACGAGTTTAATGGTGCGATTCAACCTACGCAATAGACTAACTTAAAATCTGCTATTGAAAATTAAATCCAAATCAATCAAATGTTATTTCTGTATGATGCAACATGACAATCAAATTTTAAAGGCCTTACCAAAACAAGGAAGAGTGTTTGATTCAATAGAAAGCTTACCTGAAAATAAACACGAAAAAATATTATTAGTATAATTGTTAAAGAAAAGATTTTAATATATTTAAAATTAAAAATGTTGATGGTAAATAGATAATGGAAATATATATAACAAGAACACTTCGTTGATATATTCAACCGACGCTCAGTCAACTCATATTTATACTCCAAAGGGTTAAATGATTACAATTTAAAATATTTGGTACTCGTTCATAAAATAGAGAACTTTCGGTCTGCAAAAATACAGTTGAAACAAGCATGATTCTCGCAATCTTTTCATAATATAATTTATAACAATTGTCAGACGAATCATTCTTATATTCCACAACAAACCAATTGAAAAAGAGATCCTAATGAAAGCAAACGTCAGCATTTGACGTCCTATTGCCACTGATATCCTATCGACAACATCTCCTTACCACGTAGTCATGTTTTCTTCACTTCTACTTTTCAACGAGATCATTTTCAACTTCATTAGCACTTCATAAACGTGCACGTATTGTATTGTATTGGAACGTGGTGGAAAATCAACTCTACAATCAATCCCGAAGGTAACACCGCAAAGGAGGGTATAATGGAAATGAAAATATAAACTAGATCATCTTGAAAAAGAATATTCATTTCATGAAAGAAACAAACATGCGGTTTTGCATCTTTTGACGCCATCATTTCTAGACTCATTCTAGTTTTCCGTACATTCAATACCATGGAGCATGAGAATCATCCAGGAATATCAAATCAAAGCGAAATAAGATAAAGAAAACGAATTTGGTCTGCAACTTCAACTGAGCGAAGAGGAAATGTTCTTCAAGATACATCAATCTTTCAAATGTATGCACATTTGTTGCTAACCATAGATGGGAAAAAATATAAAAAAAAAATATTATCACGTAGGAGTTGAGACATGTATCCGTAACTGAAGGGTATACAACTCATATTAACAGTCAATTGGAGGTTGCCTGATTGTGTAGGGTCTTTTTTCGCAGTAAAACTTTTCGCACCATTTACGGCAACGAAACACTGCAATATTTCGGCCTGTACAACCTAAAAAAAAAGTACGTGCATGCATTTTTAACATTTGAGTCGATTGGCGCCAGGTATTTATCGCCTGAAGGCGTTGAATGAAGGTTCTGGTAGGATGGAGGCGAATAGATTTGTATTGTTAATTTGCCAATGATTTGAAGGTTGTTCTTTTTTCGAATACTAATAGGCCCAATATAGTCACAGCAGCTACTCACTGATTAACAAACTTCCGATTTAGAACATAAAATTTATTGCTAGTATAAGAACTACGATGGCTATCTCAACATTTGCTCCATGAATTTCATGGCCAGCATTATGTCGTGCCAACCCCTTTTTATGGGACACTGAACCACAACTAGTTCAGTTTTATTTTCAATAAATTTGACCCCTTAAGCATAGTAAATTCCACAGAGCCTATAACCTAACCCGCCCTGACATCCACCACATCTTTAAATATGAACAGCAGGAAGGAGTACCAGCACGCATGATGTTATAAACTCATCCATAAAACTCCCAGGGAACAGAGTAATAAAAGTAAGGCACAAAACAGAAACTTACTAGCGCATGGTTGCTTTTTGCTAGAATTTGATATCCCAGACCTACAAGAATATTATGTATCTTGGACATGAAGAGGTGAAAGTGAAAAACCGCACACACATGAAAGATAAAAGATATTAAAATGCTTGACATTCCCGAAATGCACAAGCATGAAAACCTGCTTGCTTTTCTGTATGGAAGATTTTTGAGGCGAACTTGTTGGGACCATGTCAAGAAAGAAAAAAAAATGTTAATCCAGTGCCAATGGTGGTATATCTATCTGTCGCGTGTTTAATTACACATTATTTAAGTTGACTCTATCGTCTGACGACAACGAGGTTGTCCGATTTGTTGTTGCTTTTGACAGCGTCATGAAAGCAGGTTGTTTCGCGGTAGTTATGGTCAAGAGGTGAGGTAATGTTTAAAACATTATATCCAACGTGTTAAGCAGTAGCAAATACTATTGATTGTTAAGTTTTCTGGGTCACATTGTAATGAGAATACCGAGTACAGCATTTTTTTGTTAGGTCGTTTCATATATTTTAATTAATTGAAAGTAAGGGTTGAAAGTTTTTGCTAATTAGGTCAACGATTTATTTTTTTTGCTATGATAGGTAGCTTGCAATGTTTATAAATTAGCATATTGAGGTTGTAAATGAGCGTTTTGCTAATCTGCATTGTATATCGCTAAGCTGTGCTCTCAAAACTTCCGATAAGTATGAATAAATATCGACCCTTAATCCCCATTCTCATAATCCCCAATGAGAATGTCCTAACAACTGACAGTAACTATGATCAGCAGTTTGATACGTTTCGCTTGGACAAGATTAAAGGCGATTGGAAGATTGAAGATAGTGAGTTCGAATGAGTCCTTAACTACGTGCACTAATCAAAAGGGAAAGAAAGGAAGAATTTTAATCAACTTATCTATGCAAACATACGAATAATGCATAAGTGGACGTGACATATCAAAATACAAAGGCGGCATACATTCCTCCTCGAACTGATTGATTTTGAAATTCGTCGATTTTTCAACTTTAATATTACTATTACTAATTTTTTTTTCTTCGTTTCAATGGCTGAAAATTAGATTCCTTGTTGGGAGAATGGAAAATTTTTAAACATTTTACTCAAATGGTGAAGAGATAGCAGTTACGAACAGCAGTAGAATTAAAAACTCTCCCAGTTAAGCTGGTCTAAAATTTATTTAGAAAACTTGGACTCGAAATTTCCTATCCGTGTGATTTTTGCCAAAGTTCGACTGTTTAATTGTATTTCATTTGTTTAAAATCACTTTCACATTCAAATCCTGATTGTTGGTGCGTGTAACGAGTAAATAGAGTAAATATACTTTCAACCATTATGACTCATAAATAAACATGATATTTAAAAAATATTATATTTATATAATAGTTACTAGCCTTGATGATTAAAACTGATCAGTGTTTGCGAATTTAAGCATGCATCAAGGCGAAATGTGTCCTGGTTTTGACTTATCTGGTTGCAATTTTCAGCCAATTATGAATAATAATGCAATTTCTTAAATTATAAATTATTTAGATTTGTTTTAAATATAAGAAAGATTGTGATCAATAAGCAAACAATTGTTGCTGTTTTTTTTCTAATTGAAATGTTATTGAAAGCATTTCCCTATATTTAAATTTCCCATTGGTCTTTTTGGTCTTTTGGTCTTATCTTACTCACTCAAGCCAAACGCCCTTTTTGATTTTTTGTTTGAGTGCAAATTTTGAAAATTTATTATTCGATATCATAAATCGGAAGTTTTTTCGTTCAAAATTCTAAATTGATACGAGGAATTCATAATAATGCTTCAGTAACGTTGTTGAGTATCGACAGGAGCACCTGTTTTTATTTTTTTTTTTTCATTTAAAGCTCCGAAATCGATCTTAAACATTAATGTTGTATTCAAAATATTCCAGGCTTAAAAATCATCGCGAGCAGAACACTTCTCCTGCCGATAGAAGGGTTGAACTGTCATGAAAATCTTATCTAAATTAACAAACAAAGGTTTCAAAAACGTATCATCAAACAGGCATCTCAAGTTTGTATTGTTTCGATCCGACGGCTTCCAATTTCTCACGTTTTTAATGTTTTTTTGGATAATTTAAAGGAAAATGGATTTTCAATTTTTTCGCATTTTTGAATATTTTGGACTTTACTGCATTTTTATTTTCTATTTAGAGTTTAATTTTCTAATACAACAAAAATAATGAAAAAATTTGACAGGATTGCGTTTTCAACGATCAAAACTTCAGGCACCTTCTTCATACAGAATTATATTCTTCGAAAAAAAAATATTTAAAGTATATATTGCTTTCTTTAAAAAAAAACCTCAAAAATCTTCAAAGAATTTCCCTTGAGCTTTGAAACATCATTGCCAGCAACTTTTCTAGAAATCGAAAGTTTCCCAGTAGAGGAATTCCGAAAGTTCTTTAAGGGTACGCGAGCAAGCTTTTTTTATCTTTACATGAGTATTATACTTTTGCAAAATAGGCTTCTGGGGACTAGTCGAGGCCACGAAGGTTGGAGCATGACGCCTTCTTGCGTGAGATAGTCGTTTTCTTTGAAATAGGTGCAATTGAGTGAATTTTTAGAATGTAATTTCTAGAGATAACTGAGCTAACTTAGCTGACTCTTCTTCTCAGTCTTCATAGTACTTCTGGGTTAAAAAGTATCATTCCATTTGCCGTAAAGGTTCAAATCCGTAGTGAAACACCCTCTTGACATATTGACTATGATTTTCATTCTGAATTTCCTCATTCGAGCCGTCTTTTCGACAAGACGATGCTGCAGCGTGCCATTTGGAGCTTTGACGCTGCGTATCCGAATTATATTCAAAAAGCCAACATTCGTGTCCTATATGTACGCCTTGCAAAATACCGAGATGGTTTTGATCGTCCATGGTGACCTTCTAGACGATTTCTTTGCAGATTTTCCACGGTCAGATTTCCTGTGACATTGAAGTGCACTGTCATTTTGTCAATGTCAATTCGGTCTGTCTGAATTGAGAATTTCACCCGGACGTTGTCGTTGATTCTAACATTGACGGCCACTCAGCGCTGGGGCTCATATCCACCACACTCTTGGGTATCTTTGAAGACCTTGCGACCCTTAAAAACTGAAGTGACATACTTTCATCGTTGAACACTTGGAAAATCCTGCTCAACACCTTCGTATTCGATCTCCTTATGCCAACACCTGAGGAGATCGGCGTTTGTTCCACCGTTCGCTGCATTTTAAGCTTGCATCGAGTCATTCAATAGGGATTCGCTAAAAACTCGAGCTAGCCTAAACAAACGCCTACAGGCAACTGATCCTTGACGCGTTGTGAAAACCAGACGGCCCTCTACCCCCTGTAGGGGTGAACACGCTGTTACGATTAGTGAGCACATGATGATGTTGTCACCGATACAGTTTATACAATCCACCACACATTAGCCAAAATCCATTGCAAGTAGTTTAATATCTGCGTACTGAAAAGTGAAACTAAGAAGGCATAGCATACAAATTAGAACATTTCCCAACTTCTTTTGGGTTCCACATGATCACGTTCCAGACACCAGATTGCAATGGACACCAGATTGCTATGGATACCAGATTGCAATGGTTGGACTAGAATTCCAATACAAGACAAGGACTCTATTGAGTGCCATGTTATTGATTCAACATTATGCCGAGTAAAATTTTCTGTGGTGGGGAAAGCATGCTTTGAATGAGCTAAACCAAAGCCAGTTAAAGCATGAATGAAAGTGACAGCCCCTTTGGATCGCCCTTTTTTGTTCACGACCAAATTATCGGGTGGCATACGTACTTTTCATGAATTTTTAGACTTCATATCGTTCGTTATATCCTTTCTGTAGTGGCTAGAATGTTATAATCAAGCAGAAGGTTTAGATATGATGAATGTATGGTAATGTATGGTAATTATTAATTTATTGAAGAAAGAACAAAAAGAACACAATTATTTGCATTTAGAGTGCTAAAACTTAATAACTTTATTAAGATAATAGATGACAGATTGCAAAAACAAATTCAAAAAAGTAACTTTCGCAATTCTATCATTTATATTTACAAAAGTGCAACCATCAATCCAGTCTAATTAAGATACTGTCAAATCGCTTTGATGGTCGACACAGATTTTCACGGTACACTTTCAAGAGCTGATTCCAAATTAAGTGCACCTGTTTGCGATTGTCTAGAACATATACGCAGCAAGGAGTATTGAATTTCAACACTTGATACTTTGATGGTGACCACGAGTTTGACTACCTATTACAATCGTTGTATCTGGGTATATTGTCGCCTGGAACTTGTCATGCCACACTGCACCAGATTTAGATTTTCGCATTTTGCTCAACGCTAATTATAGCGAAAATAAGCACAATTAAAAGTAATTATGAATAAGGTTCGCAGGCACAATATATCGTCTACCACATATGATATATTCTACCCAAACTAGAATAGCATTCATCGTTACTAAAAAACGTTCTTCGCTTCCGATGATAGTGTAGAAATTTGATGAGTACAAAGCGTACATTGTTCATGCAAAACAAAATATCTTATAAATGGATAAATGTTACCATAGTTTTTGGCATAACCAAAAGAGAATGGTATTCGGTTACCATGAAAATGTCTTTGTTTGGGTGGTACCATCTGTTTTCCTGTTACCTTCGATTGACCTCACTTAACGTTTCGAGAGAATCATGCCAAATTTCCTGAGTTCCAACCTACAATTTTCATGAAGATTATCCACCTACCGAACGTGATAATCGATAAACGCAGTGCAGATGATGACATCTTGGCAAATGTTGTAAAACGGATGTAGGATTGTTATATGAAGGACTAGTTTAGGGTGAAAAGATTTACGAGGTGTTTTCCGATTGAAATGGATGTCCGTTGAAATTTGTAATTTGAAATCGTTGAATTCGTTTAGGCATCTCAGAAATAATTTAGCAATGAAGCGAACGGGCGTGGAAGAGTTATTTTCTAGTATCGATTTGTTAAAAATTTGAAATCTATTGCGAAATTTACGTCGAAAAAACTCTTTCTAGGTTAACTGACAGGAATCAGTTAAAATCATTGTTTTGTATTGAAAAACGTGCTCTAAAACTTTCTGTTTCCTTTGTTTACTATTTACCTCTCCATTTATTATTTGTAAAACTACAAAACCATCTAACGTAAAAAAAAACTGTTTGATTTTAACCATCTTAATGTGTAGATACATTTGATTTTAATGGATTCTCGAGGACAATGAGAAAATTAAACAGAACGCTTTGTTTTGTTTTATTGTTATACTAAACAAAAAAAATATTTCCATATTCGGCTGAAATGTTTACACATGTTTGAAATTTACTAATAAATTATCCATTAACACAATATTTAACGGATGATATTTAATGGTAGCTTAGCAGATGAGGTGTCTTCAATTGCTTGCTTTTGAGATTCGTATTGAGCGAGAGATCGTAAATAGATTTCCATCATTATTTGCTAACAAATTAGGTTAGGATACGGTTAGTATGCCGACTGTATGTTGCTTAATTGCAAGTAATTACCGAACGTATGCGAACGATTATTAGGTTTTTGTAGAAAGTTAAGACGGTATTGTTTCATATTGATAGGAATGTGTTTGATAAGATTCTAAAAAGGATTGGTCGTAGCGATAGCAATGTAAATAAATAGTTTGTTAGCTGAGTCGCATTATTGCATCGGCAATGATATAAAACCAGACCCATTGTTACAAATTTTGTTACAAGTAAATATATGCAGTGGGTCAATAAGGAAGTCGACACATACCCACTTACTTCTGAGAAGAGGATATCGTTTATTCCTTACTAAGAATTTCATTTCGAAACAACACACAAAATTTTTTTTTTACGCTCTATATTATTAACTTCGGAAAACAAGAACATTGAACATATAACATCATTCTGTGATTATTAAAATATAAAAAGTTGAAAAATAGCCGAAATTCGTGCCGAATAAAGAATTTGGACTTGTGGCAGCACTCAACTTTCTTAATTTAAAAAGGGTATTCCCCGGATTGTTTTTATTTGACAGTTCTTAGAATCTGAGCATCAAATTTTAGTATTCATTCCTGAGCGCCAAATTATGTTAATTGTGAACTTTCACGGGGAAAAAACTGTGTAAAATTGCAGGGCAATGTGGTCAAACGTTTTAAGAAGAAGACTCATTTTGAAACAAGAAAGATTACCAGTCCGGAATAAATATTAAAAATAATAATAAAATTCAAAAATCTCATAAAAATTAAAAGTCCAAATTCATTTTCGACATGAATTTTGGCAGTGGTTTGACTTTTCTTTTAATCAAAAAAGCAAGTTATTTTCCATGTCATTATTTTTCATAAGTTAATAATATTGAGCTTAACAAATGATTTTTTTCAACACATATTCTACCGTTTATTCCTTTTTCAAGCGTATATGAGTATTTGTCCAGGCTTCTCCATTCCTTCAATGTATTCGTTCAAACCAACATCCATTGAACCATATAAATGCCTTAGAGCAACTCAAGGAAAATAAGGTGCAACTCAGGCTCAAGAACTTTTCCTGGAGTCACTTTTGCTGTATGTTCATTATTGCAGAATACTTTTTTTTTTGCAAATGACGAGTTCAAATGAGTTCAGGGCGTTTTTTATTGGACGCTCAGAACGCATCAGGAGGCTCTAAGCGCAGTAATCGTTAAATTTGACTTCAACATCTTGTGGCCAATTATTCTTTAGCAATGTTTGCATATACAAAATAAAATTGTTTACCACCCATCATTTTTGTGTAGGGTAGGGGTAGTTGACCCTTATCAAGCCACTGTGTTTTGCAGAATATATTAACATATAAAGCCCATGTTCATCGCCTGTTACAATCCTGTTTAAAAAAAAAAGCCACAATTATTATCCGTGGAAGCAGACGCGACTTTATGCCGTTTACTGAGATTATGAGGTACCAATTCCCTAACTCTTTGACTTTCCCTTATTTCTCCAGATTATAATGTGTTCAACCTTTCTGCTATACCTCTTCTTGACTGACGTGAATTTTGCTCCAATATTGCTTTTGAAAGGTTGTCGTCAATGGCGGACTTCTGGCCGTCGGTTCATCTTTTAAGAATGTTTTTTCAGAAAGGAGTTTTTTGAATCAACTGCCCTACCAGTCATAAGTCCACCACTATGTACATTGCATATTTTTTTCAGCTATTATTTTAGCACTTATACCTAATTTAATTTCCCAAAGCATGACATTGCGAAGACTTGGCACTTTTTGACACTCCACTTCAGAGGTTTAGCAAAGGTTAAAGCAGTTTAACGTAACGTGTATCACGAAAAGCAGTTGACAAAAGTTTATAAAATGAAAACATAAAGTTTTTGTCATTGTAATATATACAAGATGGACAAGAACAATAGATTCAATAATTAATAAACAATCCAAAATTTTAACTAAAAACATCAAACAATTTTACGAAACCAACAGAAACGATTGTTTCGGAATATAATGTTGGGTTGGCCAATAGGTGCCTTCGAGTATTCATTCTACACAATGAAACCTATAGCTAATGAAGCTAACTAAATAACAACCTCTTCGGGTTACACTGAAAATACTTGCATCTAATGACAAATGATAATCAAAATGGGCACCCTCGGTATATGTCGCAAAATTGTTATCATAAAGGCAAGATTGCCCTGAAACTTGTCAAAAGTTCTGAGTTTTGTGCTCCCAAAATACATAATGCTAGAGATGACTGATAAACTTTATATAATCTGCAACAATTTGTTTACATTAGCAGACATCATTCCAACGATTTCAATCTACAAATCCTTACTGAAACGCGAAAAAACCGATCCACTTAGCAAGAATTTTGGGAACAAGGATGACTAACTCAACGGAATAACAGAAAAAAACACAAAAATTTAATCTTACGATATACTTGTCACTGCTGGACTGTCATTTTTCAGACGCAAGAAACGAACTATGCGAATGTGGAGCTCAAACCAGAGAGAGAAATGAATATAGTTAGGTTGCATAGTTAAATTTTATTTTCCCATTCCTGACTAAATTATTAGAATTACTTTAATTGTTTATACTTAGGGAAGGTATTTCAAGATTGTTGCTCAACACAGTGTAATGGAAGACTAGACATGCAAAATTTCATGCACAATTGTTCCCAAAAAGGGACGAATAGTAAAGAAGGAAACCGGAAAAAAAGGGGAAAGGAGGAACAAAGTGCAGAAGGACACCAGTTTCCGTTACAAGGGTAGAAATATATGAGCGATTCCAAGCGGACTGTATCCACAAAGTTGAAATATCAAGATTTCAAGGCTCATAGTCCTAACCACAGGCCCAAGTTAATAGTTTTGTTGGAAGTAAAGGTATAACCACTTTGAATTGCTTAGTCATCGAGCGGTTTTTAATTGAGCACGGGACTTTAATCGAATCCATCAATGATTCGCCAACATGCGGTTTCACCAGCGATCACAATCCTGTGAAATATTTCATCAAAATCATACTAACACAATTCTTAAAAAATCATTACAACTCTCCAAATGCCGCATGTAAAAAACTAGTAAGGAGTATTTGCGCCCATTTTCTTAATTTGAAAGAGTATTCCAGTACGTTCGTTGCTAGTTATAGCAACAATTAAACTTTTTAATGAGCTAGGACCAATTTTCTTCCTTACATTGCAGACATTTTATTCAGTTGTGACCGCTCCTAAACGATCTGGACGGTAGTCGTTTTTGCAAGATTTTCTTCCTTTTTTAAATAGCTGAACCAATATTTATAATATTGGTTCAATAAACCATGGTATATGAAAAGCTGCGGAGTTTCAAAGAATTAATGAACCTTCTTAACAAAATTTAGGCGTAGTCCCTTTCGTAGTAAGGATGTTAAATACAAGAGAGTGCTCATAACTAAGAGAGTTTTAAGATTCAGTTCAGGGATATTTTCGCTTGTTCCGAGGATGGAATGTTGATAAGCCAAAAATTATGCGTTTGTTTTGCTAACATTAGGTCACACAATTATTGTTGTCAAAAACGAGCTGATGAGTTATCGCGAAATCCCTTAGGCCGCGCTTAGGTTCGTTCGATTCGGTTTAAAAATTCTGAAGCAAAGATCATTCATTAAAATCGAGATATTTCTGTTGAATCTTCTTCCTCTTGAAATTTCCAACCTTCCGTCTAATCTTTTATATGGATCCTGTCGGGATGATATACATTCTGTCCTACGAATTCTGTCTCTAACATGAACTTTGTATGCTTCGATTATGGATTCCTGGAAGTTTCTGTAGATTGTGGAAGGTGGAAGATTCAGCATTTCCAATCCTGTCTGAGAGCACTGAATGCTAAGCTTTCCTCAATGACGGTTATCCTTTTTATTTTATTTGTAGTTTTTTCATAACACTTATTACCTGACGGCGAGACACTTAATACATGGGTGGTTTAAAAATGGTTTAAAAAAAAAATGATGATCAAAATAAGGTGTATGAAGTTTGCATATGAGAACGTAACTCTGTCAATTTTATTATTTCTCATTAGTAAATTGTTAAACTGAAATGAAGACCGATTAAAGTGTAAAATATTCAAATATTCGAAGAAATTTGACCAAAATTTTACCTAAAATTATTCAAAAGGCATTCAAAAAGTCAAAAAACGACACCGCTGTGTTTGCAACAATGCAAACATCCTACACCTTCAAAATAGCAAGGAAACATAGTATATAAGTAACAAGTCACTTCTTTATATCAAATAAATTTATTTTGAAGGAAAAAATGTCAGGAAAGTAGCAGTCACGCATACTAATACGAAAAAAATTAAGAAGTCAATGCTAATAGCTTTTCTAATACCAGCAAATCCTATTCTGAACAGTTAACATGTAAATTAAAAATCTAATATTTAAAGAGCCTTTTGGCAAGACAATATACGAAAATGTGCAAAAATTTCCAAAATATGAGCTGATGTGTTGATACTTTTGTCACCCAGAATGATAATGAGTTGGTTTTGCAGCTTGCAATAAAAAAATAAAAACTGATCAAAATCGGTTAGAAATGAGATGATAATAAAAAAAAGTTTAAATCATAAAATTTCGAAATGAATGTGAAAAATCGTTTGGAAATGGTTTCTTACACCTAATCTGGCCATAACGTCCGCCTACAAACTTTTTCCAGTAAAATATGACCACGAAAATAAGAGATAGACGAATACGAATCGGAAGAAATTTGCGTGAAAAAATTATTTGAATTTACATTTTACGATTCATCCTTTGCCGCGGTTGAAATTAAGCTACTTATATCGCTTTAAAATTCAGATTAAATGATTTATTGGTCTCATCCTTTGACTTTTGTAAAACAGGGTCAAAGCATGAGTTCAATTGAAGTTGGTTTGATTTTTATGCAAAGTGGTTTTAACGATTAAAGAATTTCTAACTATAATTCATTTTTTAATTTAAATAAACGACAGGATGTTCACCTAAAATCGTGGCCTTCAGACAACCTTGAAAGTACCAAAACTAGACTATGATTTCTTGCCTGTATCACTTCCTTTAAAACCTGAATACCTGGATTTCAGCTTAAGTAAGCGATGTTTTCGTGGGCGGGACATTTGTTCGGGAATTTTTTTTTAATAAGCGAAACAGATTTGAAAAAGAAAACTGAAACATCTGACGATTATATCTCCGTATGTCATTATTTTTAATTCGATATACCTCTACATCATTCAAGCTTTTCAATAGCTTACATGTCTTTTGCCAGCCACATTCTAATCTTAAATAATTGTTTTCCATCTCAAGATATCTTTGTCGATTGTCATTCATGCCATTTTCAAAATTCCACTCACAACAGCAATTAATCTACCATTAGCAGAAGATATGATAGATGACCTGATGTCTTAATCGTTCCAGCAATAGATACATTATAATCCACTCGGTACAGTTTCTCCCACTAATGGTATCGAATACTAAATTGAAATGTCGCTTCGTATCTCTGTCAATTTATGATTCATTAATGAATTGTTGACTGTTGTCTGCCAAAAGGACCGGAAAAATGTGAACTTTATTATATGCGCGATTCACCGGTTATTTCTTACAGTCATCATGTATAGCGTCGTGCATGTGAAGAGCGTCATCATATGTTTGCATGCGAAAATGCTATTTAATTTCTTTTTAATTTGCATACAGAAGGAACATAATGCCAAATGGATTTATGTTAATTATCTTAAGAGGGGATTTTAGTTTGTGAGAGTTAAGATAAATAATTTGGTAAAATTACCTCATCGCGGTTAGAAATGAGTTTGGACTTCTTTAAGCGCAAACGCGAATTATCATTTAAGTCAAGAATTCGATAAATAATGACGTTTTCAATTAAGCCGTAAATGGCAAATCAACAATAAAATATTTTGATCAGAATGATGTGATTTATTTTAGGAGTTGAATTTTAATAAATTCAGCGATATGCCTAATAAAATTATACCGAAAAATTAGTAACCTCGACAGATTTTTTGTTCTTATCCAATTAAGCACAAAAATAACTGATCAGAAAGTAACAAAGAATTATAAAGGTAAAAAACTGTTTTGAACGAAAATGTTGAACGTTAAAGTTCTCGTCGTCGATACAATCGGTCCCGAGTCTATGAATCCCTACTGATCGACCTATTTGAGTCGTTGATTCTATATTCTGACTGCTTGTGAGCCTCACTATGGTATTAAGTATTATTCTAACCAATCATCCGCCCCATCTACCATTGCCAGCAGCATTTCATGGACCTTTAAGATGACTTAAGACCTGGATCACAAAAGTGGTCTGTAGAACCATTGATTATAACAAAATTCTTTAAGGGAGAAGTGGTAGCATTTAGGCCACAAATTTTCAAAACATTAAACTTTTTTTTCTTTTACTGATGTTGGTTTTAAATACAATCTTAAATACGATGCCCAAGGTTTTAGGCCGGTATAAACATTTTTGAACTGGTTGTTAAGGGTCTAAGGTGAAACGCGGCGTTTTTTCAACTCTCCAGCGTATTTCATCGTGTTTTGAGTGGTGGACGCGATTAAGAAAGAACTTGAAATAGGATCACGTTGAACGCTAATAAATTTTCTGATTTCCAGAATTTCTAACCTCAAAAACTAATTTTTTTCAAATAGCAGCCATTTCGCTATCTTCCGGCGAAAACTAAATAACTAGTTCAATCTATAGCCGCTTAATATAAGATTGATTGCTTTATTATAATTTTCTAAAATGTTCCAAACTCGAGAAATCACGTCCGACATCAATTTTGAGCATTTTTATGTAAATTCATAAAATCCAAAATACAGCTTCAAAAATTTTTAAAAAAATTTTTTTTTTCTACCTAAAATGTTTGTATTTGAGTAGTGAAAAAATTCTAAACGATATCTTTTTCCTTCTATGAAGAAGAAATCATTGAAAAAAGTCAATTTTTTTTTCTGAGAATCGTAACCTAAAAGCCCCTTAAGCATTCTTATGAAAGAAATCCATTATTTCTATGTGAACTTTAAGAATTTATTGAATATAGTTCGCATTATCCAGTTTCTCTGGCTAGTTTGTTTCTCTATGTTTGGATATGTTGTATCCAGCATATTCAAATGTGCTCCCATTTGTTCAGTAATTTGTTACAATTCTACGGGTAGTATATATGAGTACTGGTAGTACAATGCCTCTCCCATTGAAGTCTTGCTTCGTTTTGGCGAAAAACTCTTTTAATCTTTTAACCTTATCTTTTAATCTCAAACTTCTCTTGATGCCAGCTTGTTATTATTAAGAATGTTTTTGAACGTCAGAAAAATTTGGTTATCGCTTGGTGCAAGGTCCAAGTGGACCATAATGCTTCCCAGCCATGATACTGGGTTTCTAGCGAGTCACTGAAGACGTGTGTGACCTGGCGTTATCCTGATGGAGCACGGAACCTCTTCTGTTGGCCAATTCTGAACAATTTAAAGCCAATACTTAGCTTCAAACTGTCAAGATGTAGATAATAGAGATCCGAATCTGCTGTTTGGCCATATGGAAGCAACTCATATGATATGATTCATTTCTCTGGGTCTTTAATCTAGGCTTGACTAAAGTCTGACCTGCATCACCTCACATTGATCTAGATCGGTTTCGTACAATAATTCCCAATTTCTCCTCACCAGCCGCCATATTATTTAAAAAATGGATCGAATTCATTCCATTCGAAAAAGGTTTCAGAGATGGAAATTTGATAATACCCAAACATCAACCTTCTTTTTGATTCCAGCTTTGTAAACATGGATTAGCCGTTATTCTTGCCGATCTGTCTCTCTTCCGCAATGCTACGACTTCAGATATTTCAACTTCAACTTCAGATATTTCTGTGATTTTATTGTCATTTTCGCCGAACGGCCTGACTGTATGGGTCGCACGTTTACGTTCAAAAAAACCTGAGCGGAACGGATGAAACCAATAGGATACGCAATTAGATATTACAATATCAGGACCATAAACAGTATTCACAATTTGAGCCCCCTGTTGAGCAGTTACGCCTCAATTAAAGGAAAACTTTAAAATATACTGAATTTTCACCACCCTGACTTCCATTTTTAACAGTCAAAACTTAACTTAGTCACAACTGAAAATGTGACTCAAAGTCAAGTTTAGGCTAAACATAGTTCATGCCAATGTCATTTTGTATAGAACTGACACTTAGGCTTAATTTCTTCAGTCCAACTACCCCAAGCACGACTGGAATTTGCAGTTCCTGAAGAGAGATTACATTCGGCTTGATGAAACTTACCATAAACTCAAAAAAAGGATATCAGTAATTATTTGATTGAACAATCTGAGATGTGTGTATACTAAGCATAAAGATGAGTGCGAAATAACATGCTGCCAAGAACACATTGTTCAATTTCCTTGAAAACTGCGGAAATTAACAAAACATATTCCCCAATGGTATTCTATTTTGAATTTTTTTCGTTACTTTGTCAGCAACCTTTGCTGATTGCTTGCTCTAAGATTGCTGTGAGAAAACGTTGGGAAATTTTGAAAGTTCCAAAATATTTCGAGTGAAACAAATCTTCTAAGGCCACGACGCTTCAATCTTGAGTCGCATCTGAATTTTTGCGCTTGTGAGCGCTCTGGGACTGGGAACCCGATGCGCGAAATCCTTTCTTATTCTCAAATATTCATTTAAAATATTGCGCACACTTCCTATTGAGATCTTTAGGTCTTCAGCAATGAAACGGAATGTCATACGACGATCGTTCAATACTATTTTTTCAACTTTTTTAATCATTTCTTGGGTAACAGACATCGAAGGGTGGCCCGAGTGAGAGTTATCTTAAATCGATGTTCTTACACGTTTGAACTCTGCACCCCAACTTGCCACTATAGAATATGGCGGGGCACCCTTTCCTAATGTTTGTCGTAGCTATTGAAAAAGATGTTCCATAAAAACGTTTTTCAAGCAAAACGCACGAATTTCAGTTTTATGTATTTTTATTAACAGGCCCATAAAATACGAGTAGCGTATCCCTCTACTCGTTTTTGCAATAATAAACCAAATATTTGAGGGTATTCCTACAAAGGTTCTGAGCTATAAAAAGTGTTAATTATTATTTAAAATTACTTTCAATAAATACATGGTTCTCATTTACTTTTTGAAAAGTCCTCGTAACTTTAACTTTATTTCATTCTCACTCTTCTTACGATAGAGAGTAGCATTTTCATTTAAAGCTACAGAATCTATCCTTTTCAAGTTTATAACTGAGAAATACCATGAATGACAAAATCCATCGTAGGAACGAGAGAAAAAGATCAAGCGTCAAAATACGTTTTGCCCTGCTTGAACTCTAAAATTTCAAAAACTTTTTCCGAATACATTTCTGTGTTTTTCCTTATTTTAAGCAGATGTTAGAGGCCACTAGAACAACTCTAGACAGATGAACAGAGTTTGGGTTGCGGAGTATTAACCAATAATTCGCTAGCCTTTTTTTGTTCCTTCTATGGAAAAGGATAATGAAACACCCGCACAATATTTAAAAATTTCTCAAAAGCAATAGAGTCTAATAATAAAAACACACAAAAAATTTAAACAAAAGTGTAAATAATGTAACGGTTAGCACTCGCCTTCTGCACACTAGGTCCCTGGTAAAGGATAATAGGTTCAAGATTAAAGAGCTACTATGAAGAAGACAAAGGCTAGAAAGCTCACATAATTACATTTAAACCTATTGCCTAGGTGCTTCACTAGCTACTGCAGATAGGGTTCCGGTAGGGTTGAATTTTGGCGTAACGCATTCAACTTAAAATATAATGGCTCTTACAAAATGTGTAATGCAAGGTCCCGGAAATTGGCAAAATTTAAAGGAATGGCATATTAAATGCGTTTGAATACAATCAAAAAAAGGTAAAACACTACGTATGATACCCCACAAATTAGGGCAGAGACGCTGAAGACTTAGTAACTGCAAGATAGGAACAGGGAATGAAATACTTTCCTTAAAACAAGAATAAGGGAGGGCATGAAACTTCACACAAGTTCCACAAGTTCCACAAGTTACAATCAATTGACAACTACTGAGAGAAATTTCGATTCATAATATTGCAATAGGATTTTTATCATCCTTATAAAATGTCATTCGCAACGACTCAAACTTTAGGTCAATTCTAGCATGGACGATGACATTAGATTCTTTCACAATCCCTTTGTGATTCTCTTTATGGGGCAATGCAGGAGACAAAGCAACAATAGAATACTTTCGTATCCTTTTGGTTGTAGCAGACGAAGTGGAAACATATAGTTTCAGGTCTTAATTGCTCCTGGCAGATAATTAATGGTTACACAGCAAGAGCTTCATTGTTTTTGTTTAACCTCGTTTCTTTCAAACATTTTCATGTGTGTTTCGAATCGCAGAGTTCTGAAATTCAACATCAACAACAAAGAAACAATTCTAAACAACTGTCCATGTATTTGTTACATGTAATTTGAAACAGGCATTCAGTGTAAGCATGTAATTTCATTGTTTCGATTTTTTGTTGTTTTTTTTTAAAGAGTTTCGAATTTAACAATCAGAATCTTTTTTCTTTGTCACAATTCTTTGGTCATCGTCGGTTCTATCTATTTTGTTTTTATTTTTCACTTTCATTTTGAGTATAATTCACCTTAAATAAAGGAAATGTTTGAAAAATATTCCAGACTGAAATGATCATATAACGCATTCTCTTATCTTGCATTATTTGCATATGCAATAAAAAGAGCCTTTCATTTCCCTTTCGCAATGCAACAAGACCGCCATTCTCGCTTTCTCAACATCACAAGAACACAAAAAAGACATCAAATAAAAGACCAACCGGACGGTGGATGCAATTAAAAGTTAGTTGTCGATATTTTTAACCATTCTGGGGGCTTTTACACTGCGCCACATTGTCGCAAAACGTAGATTATCGTTGGCATTACTTTAACCATTTTATATTTGCATTTAGCGTAATTTACGTTCGAACACGGACATGGAAAATTAATGCAAATTACATCATTTCACATATAAATACAACAAACCGGTCGCGTAAATGCAATTTAGATTGGAGAAAGAAATATCTGCATATACGTACGGATTAGATTTTAAAATTTAACGGTCGAATTGCGTTTATGGCGTTGTCGGCACAGCGGACATTTTCCAGCGGTAAGTGTTTAGCTATAAATTTGCAGAGGTCAGATTTCAACTATAAAAGGAGGTGGATTGGTTAGAAATGAGTTGAGATTTCTGTTGATTTCAGAGATGGTTCTTCGAATTGAATTCTATTTTTGCGTTCATGTGGGAGTTTCAATAATTAACCGGCATTTGTTCGAGGAAACCATTAAGCCATTCTAGTTTAGTTTAAGATACGCGAAAATAATAAATTGAGATCTATATGGGAATACTTTTGTCGGGAAGAAATAAAGATGTAGGAAGGTTTATATGGATACAAAGCTTTAAATGTGCAGGAAAACTCTCCAAATAAAAACTATTACTTCTTAAAATTTTCCAGAATTTTATGAGAGTAAAATCAGTTTTCCCATGCATCGCGAAATTTTGTGCCGAATTTATTCGGTAATTTAAGTTTTTCGACAAATTCCCACTGTGGTAATCAGCAACGTGAATCTAACCTTCACAAAACTTCTCTTACTTTGACCTTAATTCCTGCAATGCAATTCTCATTCCATATTTAATTTCGCCTTCCATTGAATTTTCCAATTCAACACAAATGGCTGGTATACCTACAAACTATCACATTTATCAACCTACAACTCATTAACATCATGCTATCTGGTAGCTCGACATCATTCATTACTAACTATTGTCTTTTTGCAATATTTCGCCCAACAATCAACAGAAGAAGAAAAAACTCACATACGTTGGCATGGCCGTACTTGATTATAAACAAAAGCAAAATGAAATCTTCGCCTGCTTAAGTTTGCATTGCTCCCATTGTGACTTACTTCACGCTCATCAAATGACTCATACAAAATGAGAAAACATAAATAATAATGAATGCACTTTTATTCTACTTTTTTTGCTCTACCATTCGGTTATTGGTGGCCCAAACAATAGCAACAACAATAATTTTATATCTTTGCACACTATTGTTGTTAAAACTAATCTAAGTAGGTGAATCTAAAGAAATATGAGAAAAAAAGAAGTAATTGCTCTTTAATTTCGAATTGAAAGGAATCACAACTTCAACACCTGGACCAAAATATTCTAGTAATGTCTTAAAAAAATCTTAAATAAAAATGCGGACGTGTTAATTTGCATTATTATTCCGGTCCCAGAATACTAAAAATTATTAAACTATTCAGGCTGAAAACAATGGAGAGTTGAGCGTTTAACATGACATCGAAGGTGAATATTCAGTAGGACAAGTTGACATCGAGGTTAAGAGCTTCATTAAATAGATGGTGCGTTGCAAAGTCGAAACATTAAAATGCCTTCTTCTCAATCTTATAACGCATGTATCTCTGTATCAAGCCAATGGGTTGAGACCTTCAAATGTCTTCGCAATCCGCCTAAAACCCAACCAACACGATCGTTTTTTTGACTGGATTTGAAAATTTTCAATAAATATTGCAAATATATTGAAAGAATGCCGAAATTTGGTGCTCTGCACAAGCCCAACAAAATGGTAGTTGTCTTCTCAATTCACTTTTAAATGCCATGCGATTATTTGAAGACATGCGTTCCTGATAGTAAAGTTCAAACAGAATGCAGAGATCTATCGGTGTCAGAAGTGGCATTTTTCATTGCAAAATCGTGAAAATGCAATGAACTTAGAGATGGCATAGTGCGAAAGGGCAAAACTTCATGAACTTAGAGGGGTCACGGTGAAAGTCTGCAAATAATTTTTATTACGATGGCTGACTGCACCCTATGGTAGCACAGCTGTCTGAAATTTGCATCGTTGCAAGCGTCGAGTTTTTTTTCACTTTTTGTATATTTTTGGATTATTCAAATGACTCTACTACTGCTCAAATGGTTTTTTATTTCAGTAAAATCGTTGGAAACTGGAACGAATTTGAGACCATTGCGTTTGCAACGATGCAAACTTCAGATTCCTTGCTAGCACATACTATACCATGCCATGTTTATCAATATTTGATGATGTTATACTCTCGTTTTATATGAACACATCTGCTCTACCCGCTATTAGTATCCATTGGTTTTCAGCGCATTGTATATAATATAAGTACAAACAAGAACAAAACCTTTGCTGTTTTAACGAATTTTTTAAACAGAAAACCAAAAAATGTTGGTTGTACTTACTGCTTGTGTTAAGTTCATAGAAATTGAAATTGACGCTTACCTGAAATGGTTAAAACGAAATTGCATTAGTATATTTCAATATTATTAAAATAAAAATTTGTTGTTTTTTTTTCAATTTTATAAAATGTAATAATATAAAATAAAATTTAATGGATAAAATCCATGTTCAAAACTTTAAAATGCTCTAGAAAATTGTTCACGTCAAAAGTTTATTGACGTTTTCATCACTCAAAACAATGACACAGCAGTCACGCCTTACTTGTTATTTTGAATTGGCGAATTCAAAGGTGAAAACTTTCGCGAAGATAGTAAAGCTGCGAACAAGAAAATCCTGCATTTCAAAATAAATGCCAGTATACGACAAAACATACTCATTGGTATGAGTCCATTCATTTTTCAATAATACAAAACCAATACGCTACTACTGCAGAAAAAAATAAAGAGATACCCAATCAGATGTATTTCTACAGCAGAGGCAAAGATTGTGTCCACAAAACTTTAAATGTATTACTCTTCCTCGGGTCTTATCCTTTGTCTGGCAATCGCATCCTATAAAGAGTGCCTTCAACTGTTTCCATCTATGGGCCTGAACTATCTTCGTCGAAAGAGGCATACAAACGTTTGCTTTGCTTCCGCCCTAGTCTTGGCCTTTCGGTTCTCCCTGAGGATCCCTTGAAACCCGTTCTTGGTCCATACGATTAACATCGCCTGACCATTGAAGCTTTCGCCCTCTTATATACTGTGAGACCTCCAGTTCGTCAAATCTTTCTTACAGCTCATTGTTGCATCGAATTCACTATTGGTCCACTTCGTGATTTGCTCCAGTAATTCGCCTTAGGATCCGCCTCTCGAAGACTTATTTCGACGAATGGACGAAAGTCCATATTTCACATCCACAGCATAGCACAAGTCTTTGTTACTTGGGACTTCCCCGTATGTGCACCTGAATAAGAACACTTTATTTTCGAGATTTTTTCTCCGATGTATTTCGTCTGTTTCATTGGCGGTTTTACTTAGCTTGACGCCTAAATAAAAAACAATTCGCCAAGCCAAATATTGTATAATTTGAGGACATTTTTCCTCGCGCATCAATTTGGTTTTCAGTTCATTGAATTGTAATTCTCATTGTTTAGCGTCAATGTTTAATTTCAATTCTTTCCCGGGTTTTAACGCGAGTGACAGGATGTTAATGTCATCCGTATAGGCTACTTCTTAGCTCAATTTGTAAAGTGGAACTCGGCATTGTATACCGTCATTCCTCTTCTATCTAAGGGTATGGTTTTCATGCCCTATTCTGGCGCGAGATTGAATAATACTGGGATCAGCCTATCTACCTAATCTTTTGTGAAAAAAACCTAAAGATTTGTGTCCAAATCATAGATGAATTGGTTGTTGATACGGACTTTTGGAGGTTGTCAATATCATTCTGACTAAGCGGACTAATTTCACCGGTAAACCAAACCGAATCGTTATTTGACACAAAACACTACGATCTGTACTTAAAAATACATTAACAGGCTTAAAACAAATCTTACTATAAACTGATCAGGTTCGATATCACTTACTCTTGATTAATATCCTTAAGACATTCAATAATGTACAAATCATGCCCTCAGAAAATAAAAAAAATTACAAACAATTTCTTTGCTATAAAGGTTGCCTTTGCCAAAACAAAGAAGGCAAACATTTTGTCAATAAAACTCATCGTAGAACCAAACCAGATCAGAAGCTCCCTACATATCTACAACAACCGCGTTTGTGCTACTACAAATCAAGATATTTTTATGTAGAACCACCAAAGTTTCTAGTGATGACAGGGTTTTCTTGAAGTTGCATATGTATATCGGCACAAGTTCAATTCTGTCAGCCAATTGCAAGAAGACCTTACATACAAGCGTCCTTAGTTTTTAAGATGTCTGAAGTTTTCATGGTTGCGATAATGAACGCTGTCCAACTTTTTCTGTATTTGTTGTTGGACAGATGATTAAACTAAAACGAAAACCTAGGACAGCGCAAAAAAATTGACAAGCTGAAACAAATTTACCAAATTATCATCCAAAAAAAATATTCAAAAGGTGACAAAGCTGGAGACTGTTGCGTTGACAACCTTAAGATAGACTAACAAAAATCAAATGGGTCAGGAGGACATCCTTTTGAACATTATATCGATTATATGCAAGTAAAGCTACAAATAATAACCAGCGGGCGAAGTGGTATACGTGAGTAACTGCTTCTATCTGGTCTTATCTCGCGGTCTCAAATTTATAGCGAGTTATGACGTTTCAACTATCACTTCCGATGCTGGAACACTTTTTCGACATTATTTAAGCTTTCTAGAAACACGAAAAAATCTAGGATCTGCTCTGTTGTAGGCTCAAGCCCTTGGAAAAAAACAGCGACGTTTCAATCTGAAGAATCACTTCACAATGTAAAAGAATTACCATCACCTGTCATGGGCGTCCACGACCAGGTTTACCTTTCTCATAGTCCAAGACGAATTTGCATGTTCTACTCAATATACTCTGCTTTACCTCCTGCATACTTGCGACTGTACCTATCTAGAAACTGACAAATCTACACCAAACCAGACCATTACCTCAAAACGCCTCCAGCTCCCGGCTCTTATTATCTTAGTCTGAGCCCCCTTGATCTTTTTTATTGTACTACTGGCCCTGATAGAGCTCTGAAGAAAAGTCACAGATTTAGATGCCAAATGAAACTATGAAAAGCACTTTCGTACCGCTGCAAACTTTCGGCACAACCTTGGTAAATGATATAAATTGTTTTCTAACATTAACTCTGTAGAAAATTTGAGAAGTTTTGAACTTTCAAAAAACTTTGAAACAAAAACAGACAATAAAATATTTTTCTTCTTATATTTCCTTCTTTTTGATTACGAACGGACGGGAAATACCTCAATTAAATTGAAATAGAATTGTGGAGCAACAAATTTTATGACTCGAGGAAAGAGGTTACTAGACGAGAACAAATAGCCCCGCAGCTTCTCATCGAAATGAGAACCAATAAGAGCAATAAGAATTATGACAGCAAGGAGCCAGCAGGACAAATAAGCCAGCATGAAGATTACTCATCATGGTGTAAATCAAAATGAGAAACCATTAGAAATAAGGAAACCTCGCATTAAATTTATATCAGATTTACTGAGGTGTACCGAACAAGGAGATCAAGAAGACACAAGCAATTTCTCTGCGAAAAAGTTGACACCAATTTTATTGAAGTACAAATATTTCGCATTGTAAATTATTCAGTTGGTGCCTAGAAGACTTTGTACCAAATATTATTTCAGGTAAAATATTTCATAAATCTGGCCTACAATTTCGATCAAAAAATTTGACAGGTGCTTGACATTTGAACTGGAGTTAAAGCCTATTTGAGATTTACTGATAGTATCATTAGCACAGATATTCTGTGATATTCACCCACAATATAATTCAAATGGTCAAATATCACATAAGTGCTTCGGAAATTTTCTCAAACATTTTACGTACACAAAGATGAAGCATCCTGGCAGAAGTTTATACAGTGGCAAGGTTCATATTTTGGTAGTATATTCAGGTGTCTTTTTTGGGGTGAAGTCTTTTTCCCTCAACTCCGTTTTTCAATCTGTCACTGATGGAATAATGTCGTTGAATAATTTCCGAACAAAAGCCTGTCGTTCTCTGTCCGGGTTTTTTTTGTAGCATTCACACATGTGTTCTGACAGTGTACCATCTCCAGTGTTTTATCCTGTTTTTCAGTCTGAAGTGTCCTTCTCTCTCCCATCTCTTACACAAGCAGCTAAGAAAAAGTCCGTAACTTTTCTATTTTTAGAGATTCCCTTGATTTGGACCAGCGCTCTTTTGTCTGGTTTTCGTTGTACTGTACTGCCTTTGATTTTTATAAAAATTGTTTGACCGGCTCGTAGTGTATATCTGAATGAGAGCTTGTTTGTTTCTTTGTTTATATCAATGTTGATTCAAAATATCTTTGATAAAATTTATTTTGGAAAGTTATTTCCGTATCCAACTCGAGAAAATAAGTAACCAGTGTAGTTTTAATTTTTCAATTTTACTCAGGGCATCCTTTAAGTATCCAAAATGAAATCATTATGGATGCCAGCATATACATGGTCTAATCGGTGATTTATTTATTTTTTTCAAAAATTATCGAACAACAGAAGATTCGGCTCCAAAACTTCAAACGCGTGTAAATAAGAAAATAATGATTCAAATCACGTACGCCATACTTTTGAAACATCAGCGCGGCCTTCAAATTTATTTATAGCTTCAAGTACAATTAGTAGCTACATTTCAAAGGACTGACCAAGTAAATAATTTATCCAAGCAAACATAACAAGATAATCTCAACCAAAACAAAGATCACTTTTCCTAACGATTTCACCTTTAGCAAAACCCTCCAGATGACACATATGTTTACCATTAGAAAATGTGACAATAACGTCAGCAACAAGACATGTTGCTGGGTTGACATTAAAGCTTGACTAATCCTAGAAAAGCCAAATCTAATATGTATGATCTCTGTGTCCGTCTGTCTGTCTGCATGTCTACCAAATCGAGTGTCTTGACAGCTTGCTCCTAGTGCTGGGCATGTTAGCAGCTATCACTTTTTCCTGGAACACCATACAACACCGTACAGAAGTGCACCATGTCCACATGTATGACCTTTTCCATATATCTTCTATTTATGCGTATGATGTGTTGCTCAAGTACACACCAAGTGAGCGCTTGCATATATTAGTATAATTCTTACTAGCTTACTTCTTGATGGCTGTACCTATGACATGGTATGCCACCTTAAGAAAATTGAATTTCACGTTATGACACACTTTGCCGGGTCTCTGCTGCGGCTGCTGAGCATTGTGTTGAAGTCGCACTTTGGCACCAACTTACCAACCGCAAAAGAGTACGCGCGATATTTCATTATGTGTTATTCCAAAGGCTCTGGATAAGCCATACAAGGTAATGGTAGCTATGCTGAATACTGAGTTAAAGATTTCTTTAACTTATTCGTATTAAGGTGAAACTGGACACAAGTGCATGACGTGCATGAATGCATATGAGGAGTTTTGAAGACGGTTCAAGAGCTTAGGGTGAAGTGTGTTAGGATAAAAAAGTATCTCGTACAAGGAAAGACTTGGAACTGAGTCCCCAAAAGGTTATTGAAAAGCCTCGATGTGGGTGTTGTATTCCATCCAATCCCAACATTCACAACAATATTTTAATCATATTTAAAGTAAGCATGCAATGCATCGCATATGGGAGAAACTAAAGTACGACAAATGCGGCAACTACAATGAAGCTGATAATTACCTCCAAAAAAAGAATTTCAGTAAAAACCAGAGCGAGGATTGGACTCATGGTGGCAGCTACCGATAACCACTAACGTCGAGAAATTTTGCAAGAGCACAAATCAAACTTTCGCACGTAAAATCGTCCTTCACCGAAAAAAGATACACAAAACCTTTTTTCAATAGATTCTAGTGAAACTGAACAAATTTTTGATAGCATATTGCTGTACTGGAATTCAGTCTGGAATGTTAGAAACTAACAACAGTCTGCGAGACTGATAGCGATGGCGTAGGCTTCCCAGGGAAACTGGAAAAACACGAAGAAAACTAATGGATATTTAATCTAGCAAGTCGACCATAAGCAAGTCGATCGAGATAACATTTTTTTTTGCCATATGGTGTGGGAAACGAAGCCGGTATTCGTGCTGGCAAGCATATATGTCTGTAAAACATTAAAGAAAATTTATTGAAATAACAAAATTCCATCATAGTAATGGAAACTACAAATAAAACATTTCATTTCAAATGGCTGATCTGATTTCCTTCAGCATGGAATCACGATCTCACATAAATATACCAAATTGCCAGATTGGGACTCTATTTTCTCATGCCAGCCGCATCTTCTTGTAACTTAATTGAATTCTTTGATCTCCTTATCATCTTTTCACTGTCACAAAGTTCTTACATTATGTACGCTTTTCACTATCATTTCTCTATAGTTCATGGGTTTGCTTGCCTTTTTTTCTGGGGCGAACCTTATAAACTAAAGCTTTTTACAAATAAATACCAAGAAAATTTTTTCATCCCCCTTTTGTTCCTTAGATTTCTTCACTATTCAGGATTCTATTGGACACATTTATTTCGCATGACATTTTGCTCTATGATGTAGTTATGGTTTTTCTTCGACTATATTTTCCAAATTAGGGAGTGTTACACTCCAATTGAATTTGGGGATATTTACACTGAATCAAAACGATGTAATTCACTACATGAGAATTGCGGCGCCAGATAAGTTGGCTAACTTGTAGCGAATATAAGACAATTGGAATGTTCTTTATGTGATTCTAACATTCAGAGTTAACTCGATGAAAATGATATGTTAAGCAGAAAAATTTACAAAACACTGAAGGAAACACTTTCTACACTGAAGGCAAGTTGTAGCTTGCATCGTTGCAAATGCAGGGAATTTAAAGTAGCTTTAAGGATACCAATTTTGAAAAAAAACAACGAAATATTTATTATTGATTTTGGTTCTAAATACAATTAAAAATATGATGCAAAAGGTTTTAGAACGACTTGAAAATTTTGAACTTGTCGTTAGGCGCTAAACGCGGATCGCGGCGAGAGCCAATTTTCTCTAAAAACTCTAAAGCGTATTTCATTGTTCTCGGCACCCTTACTCTTCTCAAAAATTTTATTTCGATTCATACTTGGCTTATATACTATATGTTCCATAATTTACATATATAATCTACAGAAAAAAAAAGAAGAAAAACTCAATAGAACCAAACTTTAAACGATAATTTCTCAAAATCAGATTTTTTGAGTTGACGGAGACAAAAGAACAAACTGAAGCGGACAATAATCCTTTTTTAAATGGCCATCGCGCGAATTCATGGATCATGTTGATCAGAAATGTATTTTTCGATTTCCAGCCGATTTTCTAACCTCAAAAACCTTTTTTGTTTTCAAATGACTACTATTTTGTTATTTTTCCGCTCAAAAAAAATTAGTCTAGCTCACGCGATAGCCATTTAAACAAGGATTGTTGTCCAATTCATCAAGCAATTCCATTTCGCCAGCACTTCTTTGTTTTTCGTAAAATTTAAAAACCGCTTTAAAAATTTTGACTAACCTTTCTCTGTATTGTAAAAACGATATCTTTTATTCTTCTATTTAAAAAAATGTCGACGGTTTTTGTTTTTTTTTGAAAATGTAAATGTAATTTTTAAGGTTTTGAACCTCTACTAACCCTCCACCAGTTTTTAACTCCAGTAAAATCGTCGAGAAATATCAACAAGTGAAAAAATTCAGACCGTTGCGTTCGTAGCGATACAAATCTCAAACACCTCCGAAGACACGAGTTTTTGGTCAAAGGAACGCACTTATATGGACCTTGCCTGATTTGGAAGGGGAAAGCAATGCAACGCGCTGATTTGATTTTTACAACTTTGACACAATTTTTGAAACAAGATGTGGTCAACATGTTAAAGGTTAGTTCGATTTTTCGTCAGCTATTTTCAAATTTTTTAACTGACATCGCGTAGAAGTAAACTAGACGTATGCTACTCGTGAAGAATATTTCCGTTGACTAAGTATTTTATTTTAGTACTTTACATGATTTGACTTGACCTGGAAGCATAACAAGGACTCCCAAATCGAAAAATTGACGGTTAGGGTTTAGAATATATTATAATAACATATTAAGCCTTAGCCAAAAGTGTAAGTGATCCTATTTTTCAGCTGCATATCAAAAAAGCTTGAATGGTAGAATTCACTTATTGATCTTTACCTGAGAGTCTGCTTGACAGTTTCAATAACATTAATTTAGACAGTTTCTGTAAAAACGCGTACATAGGATTGACAATAATGGAAAAATTCGTGAATTTTCATATACAAACCTTTGCAAGCCTATAAAAACCTTTCTCGTTCTCATAAATGGCCGAAACATAAAAACAAATTTAGAAACACGTGAACAAATTCAATTCCTACATGGAAAAGGATTTAGTTCGAGGAATATTGAGGGACGATTGAAAAAAAAAACACCTGTCAAGTAAGCTCCTAACCTGTCGAGAGAATTTAATAAGAAATCAAGAAAAAGGATATGTCTGTAAACAGTCTATTTATAAAAAATTTATACATTTTTATCTAAAAGCGTCTTATTGATTCAGGGATAGTTATGCGCCTTTTCAAAAACATGCTTTTTTTTACTATTTCAGGTTTTAGGGAACACCGGGTGTGACTTTTGTGCGATGCAGAATTGCCAAAGCATATCAGGCACAATACGCGCTACCAACTGTCAAGCACGGAAGGGAAGCATTTTCCTTTGAGGTTTCATGGCTTCAAGCGGAACAGGTAATTCATATGTGATCGTTCGTTTCATTGAATAACTTAAGCGGTAATCTTAAGGCAGGACGAGTAACTTTGATAAGACAAAAGGCTACAAAATACAATATATCATATATTACTATATTTGAAACAATTGGAAGGTTCATTATAATTGTTTAGTGGTCTCTTGAAAATTTTGAAAATTTCTAGGAATTTTTAATTTGTAAGGATCACTCAAATCATCAAATCACTCGCAACTGAAATCATTGTGAAACGAATTCTATAATGAGCCAAACTGAGAATTTCAAAACTGCCAAGTAAATGAAGGTTTGGCATTATTAAATTATCAAATGCTACCAGAATAACTTCAAAAAAAAAATCCTAAGATGCGGTGTTATGAAGCAGATATGAGAATATCGTTCCGAGAATTCAAGAAGACACTAAAAACATATTCAAAACACAACGTTCATTGTTCCACTTGTTTGCAATTTTCAACGTTCACACAAATTCATTGGGTTTTTTTTTCACTTCATTCCTTCTTGCTAATTGCTAAACATTGTCTTCCCTTGCCCCTCCTTGTCTTCCCATACATCTCAACACTTACATAACCCAGAAAAGTGTCCTGACATTTACCGGTCAAATTGTAATAAAAACTATACCAAGTAGCCTAATAAGGGTCCTCTAAAAATTCATGGAAAAAGCACCAGAGCAGCAAGTGATTAGTATACTTGAAAATATCGTGAAAACCTTGATCTGACGGTGTTGTATTTCCCAAAGCTTTTGATGTCCATATTATTATGAACTTCTAATCCTCAAAACGCTTGAATTAATTGACAGTGACATCACATATTTTACTGCGATGAATACCTATTGCCTGTTTTAGCAACATTGTATGAGTCGAGGTTTTTCAAGGTGTTTGTTTTGGGTTAGTTTAAGCAATTTTAAGTTTGTGAAATCGAAAAAAATCCTTATTAAACAGGACTACAAAAACTTGGGTGCTAGTAAAGCCTGCAAGGAAAGGATGGCGTTATTCTCTTGATGGGAAAACGAATTTAAAGCTACTTCCGACAAATTGTTTTTTCACAAGTTCTTCATAGCTGGTTAAGTTCCAGACAAAACTATGTTTGCGAGAAATGTATGTACAAAAGTACGATAGTACGGTGGGTAGTGATGCATGTAACAAGAAACCATTTACGAAAAAGACAACAGTAGGCTATTCTAAGGCAGCAGCAAAGATTCGGAATAGTAAATGGTAATTCTATTTTTTATATGATTTGATTTTTGCATTTTGGAGCCTCTAATTGCTCAAAGGACATGAACTGTCACCTAAATTTGTCTTCTGCTTGAAAAAGTCACAATTTTTGACATTAATTAAAAGGCAATACCAGTCATCAAATCAAAACCATCTAAATTTAAATTTTCTCTGTTTGATTATCATTTTGCACGTTTTTTAATTCAAAATACGTAATTAAATCATAACCAACGCGTCCAAAATGTCTTGGGCGCATTGTAATGCTATTAAACTATCAACCTAGAGTTGTATCGTTTGAATAGTGTGTTTAGGAAGAACATCACTGATTCAGTGAAACATGATTTGAATTTTCATCAAATAGCCAGTTGGAAAAAGCGTACACCAATAATTTTCAGGATTCAATATAGCCTGTGGATCCTCAATATTTCTAATACGCCTTCCATGATTGCATAGGACGTTTCCTACGGACTGCAGACTCCTCCAAAGGACTACGTGAGGAACGGCATATTTTCTGGTGTGAGGAGAGGAAAGAAGGGGTTACAGTAAATTTACTGTCGCACCAAGGATTTTGAACGGATACGAGTCTGGTCTCGCTGATTTCAAGAACATTAGAAGAGTTTTAAATCCTGAAGAAGCAGAAAAAATATTGTGAAAATATAGGAAGGTGAAATATAAGAAGAGTGGCCAAACTCAGTAGACCTAATGGATAATTTTTGCAATGCATACTACAATGTTCATATTATTGGTTGATTCGAATTGTTACAGTGACGCTTATTTCTTAGCCAAGGCGTAAGAAGTCCCTTTCAAAGAAAGCCTTGTCATTGTCATCAGTAATACATTTTGAAAAAAAAACAACCCAGAAAGCGAGCTTCTTCGAAAAGAGAGACGATTCCTAGCATAAGAATCGGTGACAGACTAGTCAGCACCATATGAAACACATATGTTACACATATGTTACAAATCTGGGAAACATCTGCTTGGAACTATAACAGCAACCAATAAAACTTCGTTTAAGTGTCGATATCGAAACATTATTTACAAATATTGTTGAAAATTGCGCGACATTAACTTGTCATCCTTGTTGAAACCCAACCCACAATCAAATTTTTAACTGTAGACGTCTAAAACAACGTTTTTTTTAAAGCAATATCGGACTATTGTTTAACTTAACTTTTGATTTTTGAAATTCGTCAACAAAAGCAATAAAATTTTTTTTTCTTACCTATTAATTTGTCAGAATGTCAGATTTGACATTAATTTGACACGTAGTTTCAATCAAATGAATCCTCCAAATGAAATTTTTCATTTTCAAAATAAATTAGAGCAAATAAAATCTCCGTTACTATTATGATCCCGCGCGATAAGGTTTTCGATCGAACTGACTGGACTATACACTGAGAAGGGGTGCAGATTTTTGGAAGACATTGACGATATAACGACTTCTGTAAGTTTTCACTGACCTTATCATCTGCATATTGATGCATAATGGAATTGCGACGGTAATTCGTCACCATTCGCTTGCCTGAGGCATAACTCTGAGCAATAAATCCTTCAATTTTGATAAGACAAAGCGTTTGGGGGTTTCTTTTGATTCTTAATTTCATGATGATTATTAATTTCATAATATAAAGTCAATGAAAGAAACGAACCACCGAGTGTCAGCCGGTTTGACATTAGTATTGTTTTTGTACATGAGCTGATAAAATTTAGCTAGATTAGTGAGCCGGCTATTACAAGTATAGACATATTAAGATTCTGAATAAGATCAAAAAAACAGGGAGGGGGGATGGAGGGTGATAGGCTTTTTTTGCATATGTCAGACCATTGCGCTGTTTACTAGAACGTACTAGAAGCCTGTTTTGCCAGCGATTCTTTGACATACGTAGAACTGCTTAATTTTGTAAAGAATCCAACTTGCGAATAACGACATTGGACAGACAGCCGAGGGGAAGAAGAAGTAGCTTCTGATTGAAATACTAAGTTCAGTTGCTAATAATTATATGAAATTAAAAAATTGAAATGAGTCTTGGGAAATACAAGACTCAAATCTAGTACTACACTGAAACAGAGCATCACAATGTATTGGTTTGTGGTCGGAAAATTTCTATTATCGTCTACCAAGCTGCGAAGCAAGTACATGTGTAGAAAAAGTCAATTAATGACAAACTATAGTCATTCAAATGAATATTTTATCACGTCAGTTTGCAACTAAAGCTCCCACACTTTACTTCACAGCATGTGTTACCAAGTATGTTATTAAAAATAGCCTCTCTTTAAATTTGGCGGTCATTATTAAACACAAAAGCTAAGAAAAAAAATGTTTTGCGGCATTTCTAATGAAATGAGTTCAATTCACACACAACATAGAGACCACCTCTACCAAACAAAGCAATATGAAAATGAAAAAAAAGGAAAACAGCAAAAAACAGATAATGTTTGTTGCAATTAAAGATTTCAAGCTCGACCAAGGTCTTTTTCAGATAGAAATCGAGAATTGTAAGTAAATTTTCCATTTCCTTGATCCAAACTACACTATACGAGTACAGTATATTCATATAAACTGTGTCTATCAATCGAGATACAAAAATTACTGAAAATTAATTAAATCACTTGTTGGTTTAGTTGAGCAAATAATGGACTCAATCTTTGACTTATGTTCGTGAAGTAAAAAGATATTTATCTTGAAATTCCGAAAATCTTATACTTGATCGTAATTTCGTATGATGGGAACAATTTTTTTTAGTTTAAAGCGTTACGGCGAGTCGATCATTAGTTTTTGAGCGTATCTTAGTAGCTAAGAAAGCTGTCCACTCTTATAAGGCTTCAAAATAATTCATAATTGACCAAGGTTCCAGCTAAAATGTCTTTGATATTTTGTTTGTATCTTAAATTGAAAGTGAAATAATATCTACCTTGCCAGCATCGTCAATTCCGCTGGTGCATTACTCGATATGGTATTCATACGTGAATTTCTATGACTTTCTCAAAAAAAAAAGTTCACTCTCCCATCTCTCAAAAATTATACGCAAGCATTTAAAGATTGAATTGCAATCTCATTCCGGAATAATTTTGCATATTAAAATGAACTTTTTTTCGGAGTTTTATAGAGCGAAATATTTTTCAACTGTGTGACGAATTGAAACTTATTGCGCTTGCAAGTCATTTTTCATTCGTTACAACAATCGTGTACATGACTATGAATAAAATTTCGTTTTGGGTATGTTCCAAACGGTTGAACTTTTAGGTTTGCAACTCCATGAAGTTTAGGAGATATGAAAATGAATTGAAATTTTTCAGTTAGATATGGTATGCGTTTTGTAATCAATGTATATATATTAGTCAGATGTGAAATATTTACAACAGAACAAAGACAAAATAAATGGTTGACTCATCGTTAATTTAAGGTGACATAAGGTGGCTTTTTATCAAAAGGTAATTATTCCCCAACATGCTGTAATCAAGCAAACAAAATAATATTGAATAAATGAGAATACAGTACCCAGATCGCAGGAAGCAAGAAAAGTGCACAAAGAAATGTTGCGAACCGCTGAGGTGGACGAGCCATACAACAGTGATTGCGATGGAAAGTACCGGCGGTACTTTCTCGTCTCATCAATCAATGAACAAAGACTAAAAATAAAAAGCCATTTCTTTAAGCGAACAAGAAGAAACCAATCAATTAAATGAAGAAAAAGTTTTGCAATGCATACCGACTGCTGATGTCGAGCAGAATATTTTCAGATTAAAAGACTGTATGAGTTCATGTGACGATGTCATCCAAGCCACAGAAAAGCCACGTAAATCGCTCAAATCAACAATTATGCACCTAGAGGTCACGCGGAAAAAGGTGGTTTTAGAATTAAGAAAGGACATAGCAAACGAGAACACAACTGAACAAACTAACTAATAAAAACGAAAACAGCATAATTTCAAGAATTAAGACAAAAAATGAAATTTTGACAAAGTTTTCTCAGACTTCAGCCAAGAGTTTCGTGAAAGTGATATTCCCATCCGTAATCCAACTGCTTAAATTCAATAAGATCCAAGGATATTCGTTATGTTATTTCGAAAGAGTGTTCAATCCGGGAAGATAACGGAAAAATTGAATCTATGGAGTAATAATCAGGATGGAGAAGAGTCACGAAATGTGGTAACCTTCGAAACTCGAAATAGTTAATAATACATTAAAGTATTAGTTTTAAATCGTATCGTGTTTCAGAAATTATATAATTAAAATTTTGTGATTTTTTAAATGTATCAATTTATCTTATTAGTTTGATGTCAAAATAGCGACTTATTTGGTAGAATATACTGCACACATAGTTGACCGGTCATCAGTTAACTTGTGCTTGAAACCATGGGGCAGGATTATACTTGAGATTCCCATCCTGACAGCGTCATTATCTGAGGGTGTTGCTTGAGCGTATGGTCAGCATATCTTAAGCTGAGTCCCCCGCTTATATGAACAGTCAATGTGCGGCTTTTATTTAAAAAAAAAACGCCTGAAGGTGCCAAAAAAATGTTCTTGCGAACTATCTGCTAATGTTATATCTATTTATCCCATTGTTTTGAACCATTGAATTGCAATAACTTGGAAAATGATACATAAACAAATAATAGTGTATCTGAAATTTGTCTAAGCGTCTGAAAAGGAAAAAAACAGAAATATATGGTGACATCGAGTTCGAGAAAAATGATACCACTGTAAAATATTTTGACCAATTTATCCACAGCAAAGTTACATAAAATTTCTGCAAAAACGGTACCATGTTGGGAAGTTACTACTAATGGAAAAATAAGTATCTTGGAAAAGCGACATTGATGGCTTTATTGGAGAGATTATTGGTCAGCGGAGCCTTTAGTTGTAGCACAGACAGCTATGTCTAGAATGGAATTTGAAAAGGTTCATAGACTTTTAATATGAATTATAATGCGTGACATATATTTTTTGCTAAATTCCACCGCTTTTGGATGTTATCATTCAAGAATTTGAATCTCAATGCAGACTGCAACTGCGGCTTACCCTAACACAGCATTAATTGTATTTTTTTATCGTAAGTACACGTCAAATTGAGGGTGCGTCAAATTTTGAACGCATAACTCAGCAAAAAATAAGGAAATCTGAAATTTTGACCAAAAAACATTTTGAAAGGGAGAATGTGCGCTGAGGGTAGAACTCTATGTCCGTTTGTAAGTTAAGCCTAAAAACATTTTTTAATGTGGTTCCTTTTAATGAAAAACTTTTTTGATGGAAACCTCCGCCTGAGGCGCATTTGTGAGGAAATTTAAGTTTATGATCTCTTGTATTTCTTTGCATCGTTATAATACAATGCTATCAAAATTATTTTACTTTTACTGTTTATTAGATGCATAAAATGAGAAATTAAAACATGGGACTTTACCTTTACCAAAATTTTAGGTCTGCTTACCCAAAAGACATTCAAAAAGTACAAACATTTCGAAACCGTTGCGTTTGCAATGACGCAAACTCCCGACACCTAAAGTACCAAATTTGACTTTTGACGAAACTCAGCAAAGGCAACAAAAAAAAAATTTTGAAAAAGTTTGTTCAACGTGTGTGAATCTGTAAAATCACGACTTTTGGCTTGTGGTTCGCTAGGGAAACTCACTGTAAAGGTTGAAAAATGGCGTTGAAAAATGATTTAGCAGAATCCAGGTTTGCTTGGCGTAAATGGCAAGCAAAATTCGAAACCAAAAGGACTTGAAGTATGACATGTACATGCTCCTATTCAACATACGGTAGACGCAGCTGCGTAGTTTATTAGGAACGTAAGGCAAGGAATGGTGGAAAATTATTTTCTCAGTATTACTCCAATACAGGCAATAAAGTCTTTTTCCACTTTTCCTCTAATAAATGTCGAAGCCGCATATTGTAATTGGACCACATATCATCACCGTCACATATCATCAAGCTTCCTGTACGTGATACCGTGAACAGTCTCGACCCATTGACCGTGTCCTACAATTAGAAAGTCTGATTGGTCTTCCCCAATCGTGTCCGACCAGCACTCCTGGGATTTTCCAATTTCAAAGCCTATTGCAGCATTCGTAGTTTCACAATTTTGAATACTTTTGACCCGTAAAAACGTTCATGAGGCTCATGATTGTACCTTATTTGACAATGGTATATAATGCGCCTAAGAGCATTCAAATGTGTTTTTTTCTGATTGAGGATGTTTTTATCAGCATCCATGGCACACAATCATAGCATAGCAAAGTCCTTATCATCGCTTTGTGACGTTGGAACTTTGTTTCTCCTTTTTACGCTAATTACCGTAGGAACTAACAAAATTGTCAAAAACGCTTTATAAGCGAGCTGTTTTCATTCATTTAGTTAAGTCGATCCGCTGTCGTCTTTCATAATCCTTACGCCAGGCAAAAAGCTATACAAGTACTAAAAGGATAAAACGAGCGAGATGAATCCAATGGACTGTGCATTTGGAGTATTATTAGCAGATATGTCTGCATCACTGCAAACGCAAGGGCCACCAATTTTTTCACTTTTTGAATGCAATATTGCAGAATTTGAATTTAGAAAAACAAATGAAAATTTTACTAGATTCTAAGTTGAGTTTGATCATCTACAAAGAACAAATAGGGCACAAATTTGACTGCGTTGCATTTGCAAAGATGCAAACGTCAGACACATTATACTACCATTGAATTAAAAACTTTAATGTGAATTTTAAAATTGTTCCCATCTGTGTCCAATGGAAAAACATTATTAAAAATCACCCAGGCATTGGATGAGTTTTCCAGTTTTGTATTTGCAATCACTAAAAGTCAATTGTTCAAGAATTGGTCATGGCCACAGGGTATAATCCACCAATTTTCTAAACATGAGGTTTAATCATTTTGCAGGATATGGTTACGTAAACAAATTGGGTGTGTTAGGAGAATAATCACAAATTTTCACAAAGCGTTTTTGGAAACAAAGAGTTTTCATTTTCAAGTCATTGAATCATTCAAAATCAAAATCATTCAAAAGCTAAGACTACCAACTTTCTAAACTTGAGATTTGGTCATTCCGTGAAAGGACATGACAACCAAAATAGAGAACAGGCCTGGCGTGTTAGGAAAGGATTTAATCTCAATTTACGTAAAGTTTAGTGATAAAAACTCGTCGTGCGCGGCGGTAGTGTTTAAGAAAGACACAAAACAATTAACATACACTAAAATCTGTTGTTGTTTTTTTTTTGTGGGGAGTGGGGGGTGGTTGTATTTAAAATCAGTTGACACATCCAACATGTTCACACATTCTATAAAAACAGTTTTTATTATTAACCAGTCTCCAACGAGCTCATAACCCACTCTATCCTGCAATTATGAAGTATTCATGAATTCCCACTATTGAAATTGTTAGCACATATCCACCTAGATACCCACTTACACAGATTCATTGAGCGCCACTAATATTCGCGAACATGACCTCTGCATATGCTTTAAATTTACCTCCCAGAAAAGCTAAAAAAAATTCTACAGTTGATATTTGAGATGGGGCCTTATGGGTATGATTTCTACCACTTGCAAGAACCTCTTCAATTGCTCGAACAATGTGTCTATAACTTTCCAATGTGCATCTTTCACTTTTAAGCCACTTGCTCCACACTTATTAATCACTAAATTAAAAGAAAAATAAATTAGGAAAACGAAAAGATGTTTTTTATCTAATTTCTGAAATATTTAAGTTGAAATTCATTTCACTGTCTTTCTTTGTGCATTTCATTTTTCGGCCAATCTTTTTTCAACTAATCTGTCCCAAGTGTTTACAATGTGCAATCAAACATTCGCATATATGCGGAACTTTCACAACATGAATCCATCATCATCAACGGATTTTCGATAGATACTCGCAAATCTCCTTACGACGATGAAAACCTCTTCAATTTCTTTCAGATTACGGAAAAACGATTGCATCGATACATGCTAGCAATTATTAGATACGAATTAAGTAGATATGGAAAATCTGCATAATACAGTTAAGAGTTTCCTTTTATGTGTATTTAGAGTTGCTGGGCTTGAGTGTGTGGAGCTTGTATTATTTTGAGGCAATGTGCATTTAAATGCAACAATAAAATGATGAATGTTTGTTATTTTCTTTGTTATGGATTCAGATGAATGAGGAAGTTGTGAAGGCATTAGCATGCCGCGATTTTAATGCTCATTATTCAACATAATTGCGTTAAAGGGAAGGCAGTTAGATAAGAATTGTTCAATTGTCGAGAGAAGCGTGGCGGATTTTATTTGGACCTTCGTATGTTGCACTTATATATATGTGAAGTGTTTTGCCGGCTTAGTATTACGAAAGTTTGGTGGATGTGTTTGAACTGCGCTGTAGAGTATTAAAATATTTACAAAATTTCGCATACGGTGTAGGACCCATTTCTTCAGTAAAACTTAAAATAATTGATTTATTTAATTAAAAATGATATTCTTCATCAAGGCAACTAAGTCAATTAACAATTCAGCCCAGAGTCATTTCAGCCAATTAAAATAAGAAAACCAAATGTTCCAAATATTCTTAGACGCCGTCGCAACATGATATACAACCAATTCGTCCAATAATTAAGATATGCTTCAAATTCACGTCCGGTTAATCTACGAAGCTAAGCCATCCATAAAATGTCGCGACAAAAACGCCAACCGCGACATTGAGACACTCAAGAAATTATTTTAGACCCTCAGCATTCTATTTTTAACATCTACACAAACATGCCGTCAACATTTTTAAAATCTTCCATATGCTCCCCGCGATGGTCGAGATCCTCATGAACTCAACATCCACCATTGAAATTTTACGACAAATTGCTGAACTGTTGTGGTTGGTTTTTGGGACGACCACATGACATAGTATCACATAAATTATACAATAGGACGACGCACACTGCATGACTTATAAAAGTCTCTCTTTAAAATTTAATGTTTGCGTCGATTTGGCTTCAAGCGCAGAGACAATAAATAAACGATTGCTTCTTCCTTTCTCCGACAACACACACGACACTTGAGCAAAGCTCGACGGAAGTGAAAATATTTTCGGTCTAAGTGCAAGGAGAGTATAGTCAAGAAATAATACCAATTCAAAATACCATACCCATACTTAGTTTCACTTAGCATATTAGCGTCTGGTAAGTACTGGAGGAGAGAAAACTAGCAACTTGTTCGCGTAACCTATTTTTTTCCATCAGACGGTATAGAACAATGCGGAAAACCTCGAAAGAAAACCGGCAGATATAAATGAACGCAAAAAATGCGAGTAAGCAATTAAGTAGGGGTTCAAAAGTGTTAACGCACATCTTAGAAAAAAGTGGATCAAACACAAGAAAATTTTAGCGAGTCATGTCCAGAACTCGTAGTAGAAGGCGAAAAGGCATCAAAGCATACGAACTAACTCACTTAGTGACTAGTTAATTAACAAGTAGCCTTGTACTAAGATGGTAGGCAAAGGAGATGAGGCTAATGGCGTTTTATAGTCCCCGCGTCTGAAGGTTAAGGCTTCCCGCTTGAATAACAAGCAAAATGTCTTCTGCTTATCTTCAGGTGATCGTTTGACCGTAACTCTTTTCGCTTAAGACCTAGCGAGTGTTTCCAGTTGAGGGAATCGCACTCCCCTCGATACGGTTTTTGTTTATTACATCTTAAGTGAATTCATGTGAGGATCTACATAACTGTGAATGAATGTTCAAGTCAGTAAACTGATTTATGATAACATGTGTAATACCTATGATCATGTGGAAAGGCATTATGCTTGAATATTCATGGATACTACTTTGCTCTAATTATTCTCTTGGCAACTTTTAATTAGTTCCTATGTAGTCAAAATTGCCAAATGGCTTCAGCCAAGTATTTTACTAATACTTTTGTTTACTTGTATCTCATTAAGGAATGAATCAAAAATAGAAAATACATAAAAATAATTTGGGCTGTATATTTATACTCCTTGACTCAATTAGCGTCTTAATGAAAGTAGGGCAAGGTGCAAGTCAAACTGAACGATAAAATTAACTTTAATAGGTTCAGAAGTTGCATCAATCCGGAAGGAGAAAGGGCAAAATAATAAGAAAATGTTCTGGAAATTCATCCGGAGATTCAATTTATCAAGAATTTGTACTGTTCTTTTATTGCAGAAAAAAACTTCGATTTGGACTTATTTCTAATACTCTTCAAGACCATAAAAAATGCTTATCAGCACCGAGTAACTATGATCCTGGCCTAACTCTCTGATCCTGGAATATTTTTCCTTAAAAGAAACAAATTTTTTCGTTTCCTTTCTATTTCCTATATTTACTTTATGTAAATATAGGAAATGTCACTAAATCGCTCAAAAACCAGCGATTGAATCGCTTCAACACTGGAGGGCTATCAATGACTAATTTTTTCAACGTACAGGATCTCTAAGTTAGTCAATTTGACTAACATAATGAAAAATTTTTTTTATCAAAATCTGATTACTACAGTTTTAAGGACTATGACGCTGGTTTCATGTTGTAAAATATAGAAAAGTCATATTTTAAGCTTTTTTTTGAAAATTACAAGTCAACTTAAGCCGTCTGAAAAATCTTAAGTTTTGGTAAAGAAATGCAATCTTTAGATGTCTGAAGTTTTTATCCTTACAAACGCAACGGTTTCAATTTTTTTGAGTTTTTTTAACATTCGCCGACGATTTGATTGAAGTGAAAAAGTAGTACAGTGCCAGTAGAGTCGAAATAACGAAAATATATTAGGAAAATTTCATTCCAATTGTGGAAAGAAATGTCAAAAAATACAAAAACAAGGACTGTTACGACACCTAGTTTTTTTACTAATTAAAAAAAATAAACTGTCAAAAAGTTTAATTCAGCATGTAACAGTTAACACATGTTTCAACTATTTGTTCTCCACACATCTTTTCACTTAGAGATCTTGTCATGCGATGCCTTTCATAGGAACAAAAGGCAGAAATGATTCCTTTTTGAACCTTGGTTTTGATACTACTGCCGAGAAAAATCAGCAGGATCTACTGCGCTACCGGCCTGAACAACTTGATTGATATTTTCGCTTAAGTGTCTCTTCAAAGCAGATATTGTACGGCGTGTCCCAAAAAAAAATCAGAATTTAGTTGATTATGCCAATCTCCCATTCGTTTTTTTTTATATTTTGGCTATATTTTAGCTACTTTTTATCACAGCAATAAATAAAAAAGCGATTTGAAGCTGTCTGAAGTTTGCATCGATCGTTGTCAACGCAAATGACTTTTTATTACTTTTAAATATTTCTGGATTATAAAATTATCTGTAAATAGAATTTTTGTAATTTCATTTGACGTGACTGACACTCTACTAGTTTTTAGTTTAGTAAAATCGTCGTAAAACGATTTAGTTTAGTAAAATCGTCGAAAAACATCAAAAAATGAGAAAAAAATTCAGATTGTTCCGTTTGAAATTTTCAGACATCTCAATTTGAAATATTTCCAAAATGACGAGCAATTGATTTGAGGGTATTGCAATCATGAGTGGATTTTGTTATGTCTTTCACGAAGTATTCATCTTAAAGTATTCCTCTGGTGTCTGCAGTCTTATCTAGATAAGATAAAATTCATGCACATTATCGATCTTTCGCACATCATGACAATCTTGATGCCTTTTTGGGTCACTAGTTAAGAACACGACTATATCTTTAATGGTTACATACCATGAAATGTTAGCTATTAGTCATCAATAGTCAGATAAGGCCCTGGATTATAATTGTAATTTCAACTTTTTATCACTTTATACTTTAACAGTTCTCATACCTTGCCAATGGGTACAAGTCTATCTTCTTGTTGTATTAATAGCCGAAACGATATATCGTCGGATCTTAGACAACATTACAGAAACTTTGTTCGTACCTCATTGTCAATACATACCGAGACCCAAAATACGACACGCCAAATAGTTCATCTCTAGACAAATGATTAGGCTTTTATCAAAATAAAACCTGTTAAGGTTCACTTTGGATATTTTGCTGGGTTGTACATTTTATCAATACTTATGTATTAATCCATTTAACTTCTAAATTGAGTACCTCTTTTGTTGTAAACATGCCAAAACAATTCAAAGGATCCATTTTACCCTTTGCTTGACGTTTATGGCCTCTCGATGTTGACACAATCTTTATTGCTATAGTTCTATGTTTAATTTGTAGATTAGATTTCTTGTAGATTAGACATGATTATTTTTGCGAGAATAGCTTGAATGAATGAAATAAGGCAAGAACTCCTTTGTTGGATGCATGGATCAGTCCTTGTAAAATTTGGCGCCCAGGAAATTGAGAACTGTTGACAGAGGAAGTTGACAGATTTGAGTCTTCTGACGTTAAATCTTCACCTATTCAGCTGAATTCTTCGGTCTCTTAAGTTTGAAGCGAAGAAGAAACAAATTGAAAAAATCACTGAGGCATTAGAATGAGTTTTGCAGTGTTTATTTTGAAATCGTCGAATTTCAATTGTTAAAAAATCAGACATGGAAACAGGGTTCAGTTAAACATTGATTTTTGCAACACGTGGAGTTCTCTGTCAGTCAGTATCTCTTGGAAAAATGGCTCTATTTCATAAGATCATTTTCTAGATATTTCGACACCTTAAACCGAAAATCGTTTCCTCAAACTGTAAAGGAATAGCTAAAATTAGAGCGACAAAAAAAATAGAGTTGTGCCTACAAATTAGTCAATGTAACCAACAAGAACTTGTAAATGAAAAAACTGTTGGTACTTATCCATGAGAGACAGACGCTCCTTGATACTGCTCACAACGACTGTATTCGCGTAAAATACCAAAGTGTTGCCTTTAACTATTAGGGAAAACCTAGCAAAATACTTCACCGTAGTAGCCCCTCTTTTGAAATTTTGGTACTTTTGAACATTCAAATTAGACATGCAGCGGTGTGGTATGCAAATGAGCGCGACGATCAGCGCGTAACAGGTTTACAGCTCAGAAACGTTTCAGAGCGCTCGTGCTCGTTTGAAAGACACGAGAATGAAACAAGAAGATTTGTTTGGACAATCTAGATTGCAATAATTTTCACGATTTTTCTACCAAAAAAAAAACCAAACACATGATTCTCAAAATCGCTTTTTGGACAATGCCCCGATAAATTCTCCGAAAATACCGCTCTGTCTGAAATTTTGACCACATATGTGAGCATATGGCATAGTTAGCCAAAATTCCAATTTTTCTTATATTTTCATCCTCAATCCTCATCTTGCTGATAGTTTGTTGACTCGATCGCAAACAATGCCTGTGACGTTTTTTCGCGGAAAAAATGAGCAACGCAACGTGAGATAGTCGGCAAGTTCTCTCTCCAAAAAAGTTTGATAGATACGATGCTAGTTTCGTAATCGAATTCCGCTCACATGGACATCTTTGGTCACTTCTCGATGCAGAAGGAAAAATTTCAATTCTACAGCACTCCATGTCTCATCCATCAATCAACATCATCCATTAACTTTAACGGGAAGGAAAAAAGAGGCGTATCTCGAAATTTTATGACAGTATAATAATAACAGTATGAGGGAAGGTTTTCTAGACTAACGAGCCGGAAAATCTTGCGCTACTGAGAGTCCAACGTTCAGAACGTAATAAATTCAGGCTTTCTCGCTACCAATATTTTTATCGTCTCTATTTTGATTGTTTTTGTAGTTTGACGCTTGTTAAAAACCTAGTTTGTACTATATGCAATAAAATGGCTTGTTTATTTAACAGGTTCCCTGTCCTATGCATCACTTATGGTATATGACGGTATTCTTGTGCTAACCATACCAGGTCCGTTAAAGGGCCTGAAGATTGTAGAGTCTGTAGAAGTCAAAGAGTCAAAATTACAAACAAACATTGCAAAAACTTCAATTAAATTATCCAAAAATAGTTCAAAAAATTAAAAAAGACAACAGGTGCAGGCAGGCAACGATGCAAACTTCAGACAGGTGTCCATATAGCATGTATTAGGCAATTTATAGGTGATTTCAAGAGCGATTTTGTGAATGAACGCAGCAGTAGAAATTCAATTTCAAAAAAAATGCTAAATTTGCTCATATATGATACATGGACTAGGTATTGTTCGTGCAAAAATTACGTCGTGTATCATATGTGACACAATGGTCAGGAAACCTAGTATGTGATACATTATTGACATGCTCAGGAATAAAATATTGCTCCTGTTAGCAGAGTTTTAGACATTCTAGACATTTGCTTTAAAAAAAACGATATTAACAAGGACGTAACATTGAACAAGGTAGGCAAGTAAATGAAGCACTGAAAATTTTTGACAAGGTAGAAAGTTATCGAAGTAATCACTTTGTATCGCAAGACGTACAAGTGAGACACGAGAAGTATATGCAAATAACACAAAAGGTTATAGTTAATTTTTAATAAACATTTAGTTTTGCTCCTAGCAACATGGTGGCATGGAAGGTGAGTACGATCCCAAGAACATTATATTCAAATTCACCATTCGGTATCGTGTGACCGAAACCCAGGTAAAATAAATGAAAAAAAAAATCGAAATAAAGATAACAAACACTGGAGAGCACTTATAAGCAATGTCATACAAGTTATGAAACTTATTTTTAGTTTTTAAAGAACAGAAAAATGATGATCATCGTTCGGTATTTGTAGGATCCAAGGGGAAATAGATACAAATTTATCATGGTACATCAAAATTGAAATTGGTTCGACTCAGGTAGACAATACAAAACTTATTTCCATGCGATCGCTAACTAGAGCAGTATCTGATTTAATAAGAGACAGACCATTTATTGAAAACTAGTCCAATATGACAATAGTCACTCCCCTAAATTGAAAATACTTCAAGTTTATTCTTGAATTTAAAACATTTTATTGTTCAAAATGAATGTGTTTATGAAACAAACTTCATCAACAAAAACCTTGAGTTGTATGTGTAATTAATGCATATGAAACAATCAAATAGAGCAAAATTACGCAATGTACTGTTTATGGAAATCAAATTTTAAGTTGAAGTATGTACTATGCAAATTTTGTGTGTTAAAATTAGTTTGAAATAAAGCATACTTAACTCTATTTAAGTGCTAACTAGGAATCTTAAAACTCAAGAGTTTAATTTTTGCCTTTCGATATCGTCAACATGAAAGATCTAAAATTAAAGTTTTGATTGAATAGATTTGACAATATGGTACACTGTAGGAGCCTTCGACGACTGATAAATTTTTTTAGAATATTTTGTTTCATACAAATGCGACGCAAACACCACAAAACAATCAAACTCAAAACAAATGCTTGCATGAATCTTAGAATTAATGTTTAAAAAAATATATAACAAAATTCCATGCATTTAAACAAACAACCTACCATCATCGGCAATATCCAACGTATTAAAAATTTCAATATATCCTTAAAAGCATTTTTCAAATTACTCCAAAACAACTGAAATTCCACACACATATTACACATCGCCCAAACGTGTTAAACTTCGGGAAATTTGCAACATTCAACTCACACCAAACCACCAGCACACGTTGAAGGTGAAAATTTTTGCAATGCCGTGTCTATTTCGTCACAACGCATTTAGCACATAACGTCTACACGCATTTTTCACATACTTAACATTAACAATTTCCCTCTGCGGTACAAGACGCTATAAAAAAACATTTGAAAACGACATCACCCTCATTACCCACATTAACCACTGGTCGACAATAGTAAAATAAAAAACAAGCTAAAACAATAGTTACATTAAAAACATTTTTTTTCTGCGTTTCCTTTTAAATAAAAAACAAAAGGAAAAAAAAACAACAAACACACGAAACCGATTTCAATAGTTCACGACGTCTTATCTTGAGCACAACTAACAGCAGTCAATTGTAAATAATCATCATCATCTACAACAATACGCGTAACAACTTTTTGTTTAAAGGAGTCATGAAAAACTTTTCGGAAAACTATTTTTTAAGTGAGCAACAACCATGCTTCATTTTATTTTGCATTATAGTGCAGGCGAGCGGTAGCCAACTGTATGGAAGTATTTTAATTAAATTTTCATTGAGCCCATTTTATAATTCCACATAGTCTAATTTATTTACATAGAGTTGCGTTTGAAACAAATACACAAGTACTTTGCTTTGGTTGAATATTTTTCTTCCTCAGCTTCTTGCTTCTCTTTGTCGTCTCACCACCACACGGTGCGCATTAACGCGCATCTTCCACCAATTCCATGCATTTTATTCACACATGTATAAAAGTATCTGCAAGTATGTTAGCGGTATTGCACAAAGTAGGTTTCAATTTTAATTAGACAGTTACCGAACGTAAATTTTCTTCGCGTTTTCTATATGGTTAAACGTAAAATAAATAACAATTCTCTTCTCGCTCGAATTTTCTACTAACGGTAGAAGTATTTAGAGTGCTTGGCAAGACGTTTCAACATGTGTTAACTTTTTAAAAGAAAAATTTTTTTTCAACATCTACTGAGAGTATCTTCTGCACACTAATGAATATTGAACGGATAACGTTCGTTCTCAATCATTATAACGATAAATAATTGGTTCCGAAAATATGACTAACAACACGTTCGATATCTAAATTCGGACTGTTGAAAGTGTGAATGTGGAAAGAAGTGCAGAAGTGAAATAATTCGTGAAACGTTCCGTCCGTTTCAATCGATAAAATAGAATAAATATAAATATTTTCTTTTTTTTTCTTCTTCTCCCAACCCAATATACTTCCGCTTAGTGGCGGCTGTGACGGCATGTGGGGTAATATGCGCTGAAAGACAGGGTGCGGCGTTCAAGAAAAAGAAATGGTGAGATTTTGTTTATATTAGAGTGGAGGAATTGTAAGTGGAAAGAAAATTTCAAGCGTGTTGTTACATCGACTCGTCCGAGTGGAAACAGATTACAACAACCTTATTTAAATCGATCAGCTGGCTTAAAATTTCAGGAAGTCAATTGTCTTTATTATTTTCCAGTGAAAACGATTGGGAAATTTATATAAAACAGCAGTCCAACTGTTAAGGTACACTAATACGGTGGATGAAACGCACAATGGCTACGGATTGAAATTCTAGAGGAATCATCTAAGACATCTAAGACTAACTTCCGAAAATTCTATTCAGACTCATCATATTTCGACACTGGTTCCCCTCCACCTCCAACCTTAGGCAATGAAAAGGATATCAATTGCTTCTACCTCAAATAGAAGCAGGGAAACGTCTCGTTGAGAATAGATTTACAATGTTTCTACTATCCTACCACAAATTGAGGGTGTAATACTCGCTGAAACTTCGTAGCTGTTATTTTAAAGGCCGAAAAGAAGTATCCAAAGAGCTACTATTAAGCTTGGACTCCTCTCATACACCGTTAGGTGTCAGAGTATTTGGTGGTTGTTGGCGGGACACTACCTTGCATCCTGATATTTCACGTTGAAATCGCTGATTTTATCAAGTATTTTATATATTTATTACCTGAATAAAAAAGGTTTCAAAGGATTTTCAAGATATGGCGTCACTGAAATTAAATCGGATCGGGCAATATTGCAACCAACTTCATTCTGAAGCCTCATCATTAGGCTTTCTTTTTCAGTATATGTCATTTCCCTGAAATGTGAACAACATAGTTTTTCTGTGCTCCGAATATGTCGAATTTTGTGCCGAAAAGAAGAAATCTGCAGCAGAAAGTCGTCGTATGCTGCAAGAAGCCTAAGAAGATCATGCTCCACCGAACTCTACCTGTGAGTACTGGTGTCGACGTTTTCGAAGTGGTTCTTTTTATACCGATGACAAAGAGCGCGACGGACGACCAGAAAAGTTTGAGGATACCGAATTGGAGGCTCTATTCGATGTGAATTCTCAATTTTTTCACTTGTGAACAGCTGCTCCAACGGCAAAAAAGAAAGGGATTTTTACATCGTATTGTACGACAACCTCAAGCGCAAAAAATCATACGGGCCGCCCGGCAATACGACAAAATCGATGCCAAAGTCAAATATACACGGTGGCAAGGTAATGCTCTTATTTGGTGAGGCCAATTGGGCGTGGTGTGCCATGAGCTGTTAAAACCAGTTGAAATCATCACAGGACAAATTTACTAACTACAATTGATGCATTTGAGCCGAGCGTTGCAACAAAAACGACCGCAATACGACCAAATACACGATCAAGTTATTCTTCAGCATGACCATCCTCGCCCACATGTTGCATTGCCAGTCAAAACCTACCTTGAAATGCTTAAATGGGTAGTCCTACTCCAGCCGCCGTATAGCCTGGAAATTGCTCCTTCTGACTGCTATTTGTTTTCGTCGATGGCGCATGGCCTTGAGCAACAGCACTTCCGCCTTTTTGAAGAACTCAAAAATTGGATCGATTCAGGGATAGCCTCAAAAGACGGGTCGTTCTTGCGACGAAGAATCCGTACGTTACCAGGAAGATGGGAAAAATAGTGGCTAGCGATGTAACAATACTTTAAAAATTGGATTTTTAACAACTTTTAAAACAATCAAGTGTTAAACTTGAAAAAAAAAATCCTTTAAAACTTTTTTGAATAGGCAAAATTTTCGAAAAGAATTTCATTGGAATCAACGCAACTGTGAGATTTATTGTCTTATGCCACTTTTGAGCTTGAAATTATGATTTTAACCCGGTAACAATTAATAGCATGATTCTCTTTTCATCGTAAAATTAAAAAGGATTTTACGATCTTTTCACTAGGATATGGAATTTTCAAAAAATTGTGACACAAAACAGCTAAAACAGATGCGATGGAAAACAGAATGATCAAGTCTCAAAAAAATTGTAATGTCAACGAAATAGGAATAGAAGGACATTTTGAACAATGGAGTCCAAAACGACTAGCAGAGAGCACATAGATCCACTGAAATTAATTTGCTGATTTCAAATTACTTGAAATTGAAATTATTATTTTTTATAATTATATGCATATAAAAGTCGTTATTTCAAATTAAGAAACAGATTCCTGATCATGAAATAAAACCATTCCAGCTACCAGCCATTGATTAGCGTCCAAATTTAGTTATCTTCCGCTTTTATTTAACTGAGGATGAATTCTTCATCTAAATTTAATTAGTTTATAAATCCTCTTTTTCAAATCGAATTCTATTTGAATTGAATTTTATTAAATCTATTTGATTTTGAACGTACATTTTTCGTTTCAGTTCAAATTACAACAATTAAGAAGTGAAAAAAATTAGGTGTGTGAATTTTGCAATGTTGCAATACACTCTGCAATTTTTATACTTCATTATTGTATTTCTGATAATTTTCCTTAAAATTTTGGCAAATTTTACTCGCATCTTCATATTTTTCGCACGAAACTAGGTTTGCGTTTCAGTTTAATTATCTACTAAATAAAATAGGGAAAAATTGACAGCTTTGTGTTTGCAAGGATAGAAACCTCAGTCACCTTAAAGCTAGGTGCTCCGAGCGTCTTCTCTATATCTTAGACAGAACATATCAATCAAATAGAAAGTTCTACTAGACATCCTCCATTTCTCCTGGTTGACAATGTGTTTGCAAAAAGTTACTTGTTGCGATTTCAAATCTGAGGATCAGCGCGGTATCAAAACGATGATTAGTGTCGATTCTTGCCTGTAGCTAAGCTTTGACGTATATCACCAATAGCAAGCCATACTTGCGTTTACAACAATCTTTTTCATATTTTCCGGTACGTAACTTTGGCAAGAGGAGGGCACCATTTTAAAGTTCTGTACAGAAGAGTGTGTTTGACAACAGCCTTATAACACAATTGACAGATCTCAGCCTCTTCAGTCCAGCAAACATGCCAAGATTTTGCTTGCAGGAATGACAAGGTATCCTTGGATTTTTAGATCTTTCCAGGGCGATGCCTACAGACTTTGCATGGCTGGTTAATGTAAGCTTCTCATCTTCATCTTCCCCATGTAGTTCAAAGGTCGATGCTTAAGGTTTCCTTTTAAGCACGACCAACATAGTTCTTTTTAGATTTAAACTCCAAGCCTAAAGCCAAATTTATTTGAATTTTGAAAGGCGTTGCTTGTCTTTCCTTCCTGAAACCCAGTTATTTAACAAACATAAATTCTTTACTATGATTTCATGTTTCCTGATAATTGCTGACGCAAAATATTATTCGGCAACTCAGTCCGACATACTTAATTCTAGAATATATTCCGAATTTTCGGCAGATCGTAAAGTTCCAATAAAAAAAATAAAGAAAAATAAAACATGAATTGAATAATAAATTATCTATACACACGTTGCTTACAGTTTGCGTACAGGTCAGTATGTGAGGTTTCAAAGAGAAAAAAATATCGTGAAAGATGTGGAGGCATTAAAAATTTTAAGTAAAGGAATATTTATTCGTTTATAAATAAAATATTTCTGTTTGTTAGAAAATAAATTTTATATTTTCAGAGTAAAACAGTCTACCCCAGTTTGTTTTTGTTTATTATTACTATGAATTCTATATTTAAATTTTATTTCAAATTATTTTTGAGTCCAGTCGTAGTCTTTGATTTTTTTTTGTTTTTTGTGACATATTTTCTTTTTTTTTTTTTTTCAAAATTATCACTTCTGGTTAAAAAAAAATTGCTAGATTTGCGCTTGGATGTTTTCAATAAAGGCGACATTGCACTGCAGCATGCAACATCAATTTTGAAATTTTACTAGCGCATTGAGTGATGTAGGACTGTAATTCTCATTGAATATATTAATGACTACATGGAAACTTTATTCTTATATTTTATTATCATATTATGTGTCAATGGTAAGACTGAATTGAAAGAGTTCTGAAAGGGAAAAGTTTAAAAACTTGCAATTTAGAAAAAGTCAGTTCAATTATCTAAAAACAGAGAAAAATTCAAAAGCGTTCTGTTTGCAACAATAGAACCTTCAAATACCTGAAGAAAACATGGTTTCACTCCAGTCAAGCAGGTCCAAAGTTTAAGTTATTAGTTTTTTTTTATTAATATTGCCAATATGTTTGGCATGGGAAATATATCAATTAGACTGACGATCAGCTTTCCGCATTTCACGGGAAATTCAATGGATATATTTGCAAAATCCCGTGAAGCAAAAAAAAATTTTGATCCTTTCGATTTTTTTCTGTCCTTATCAATTTTTTTTTTGTGACGTTGAACTTTTCGGTGAAAAAGGCTTGGATCCTTTGATTATTCGACTCATCGTTATATCACACCTTCGACAAAAACAATTCAAATCGAAATTTAACATATTATAATTTATTTACTCAAATAACTACAACTAAAAAAATCTAGAACAAAAGCGACTTAAGAATGATTTCAATAATCAAAAATTTGGATCAGAAACATCTACAAACTTTACTAGGAAAACAAGTGAAATAGACATTTTTGCATATTTTTATGATCTTATAGCCCAAGACGAACTGAGGACGCAATAAGCATTTCAAACTTACACAAGAACGATTTGAAATGGATTGAAAAACCAGAAATAATTCATACTGTTAATGAAAAAATTGTGATATCGGAAAAACTCACTAAGTAATGTATCGCAGTTTTCATCAGTAATGAATTTTTGCTCTTCAATGCTCAAATATATGAAACAAACGTGCCAAAGATGTCGAGATATTGAAACTCACGTACGTAAAAGACTTTGGAGTTTGAACGACTCCTTAAGCCACTTCAAACATAAACTGGGAAAGCCAACCACATGGGATGAAACAATTGATGTGACAATAGATTTCTCAAAGTCCTGGCATACAAAAAACGCGAAAGGAATACGGTTTGACAGTATTTGGCACGTAATAAGCTAGAAATTCTGTAATTTTCGAAAAGCAACAAGTTTCAGAAGTTTAATGTATCTGAAGGTTGCACCGTTTAAAATGGATCGGCGTCCGAATTTTATTTTTTGAATGTGTTTTGGTTTGTGGATGGTAGGAAAAATTTTTGCAAATATTCATCGCAATTATGAATATTTGATTAGAATATTAGGTTAATTTTGAATATTAGGTCTATAAGGTTTTCAGTTCAGTCGCATCATCGGCAACAATCAAATCGATATTTTGAATTTAGTTTTTGTACATTTTTATCACAATTTTGAATTTTGGCAATCTACCAGTTTTTCAACTGAATCCAACAAACGAATACAGCAATAAAAAGGATAGATGGCAATAGAAAGGATGAAATCAATCGTTTTAACACATCCACAAAATGGCATACATACTTCATATTGGTTATGTTTTAATGACATAACTATCTGAATTAGAAACTGATAACCGTCGCGGCTATTTTTTGGGTATTAGACCGCGGGATTGCATTCCACAATCTTCCAGAATTGGGGCCCCAAAATTAAAAAAATTCATGGCAGATAACACCGAAAGCAACGCGTAACTGTATTGAAACTTTATGCATCACAATAACTTACGAATTAGATAAAAAAAAAATCAAATTCAATTGAGGTTTCTTCTTGGTTTTTTTATTGGATTTTCCATTTTTTTGATGTTTCGTTGTCAAGTAAACATAGGACCTGAAGGTGTCTGAAGTTGGCATCGTTGCAAATGCAACCCAATAATTTTTTTGCATTATGTGTTCTTTAAAATGATTGAACTGAAAAAAATAACTTGTAGAATGAAAAAATGCCAACAATGCCGACAAAATTTATCAAAAATATGTCATTTTATAAAAAAAAAAAACATTGAAAAAGTGACGATATTGGAGTTCCATTTGCATCGTTTCAAACTTCAGACAACTGGAAATAAACGATGTTTGACTTTATCCCATCTGCGAGAGCAGTGTGTGTTGAGAAATGATTACGAGGATGCTTTAATTTGAGCTTTTTGGTTTCCTTTTCGAAAATAGCATTGTCTTCTTTAGGAATATATCAATTTTTCCCATTTAAAACGTTGTAACATCTGTATATGTTGCCAGTTTTTTGCCTACCGAGATGTCAATTTTTTGCGATACCGCCTACCGAGATGTTTTTGAATGAGTATTCTATGAATATTAGAAATACCCAAAATTCTTTTCATCGACATCACTTCGAAGTCTAAATATGAAGTTTTTGGTGAAATGTGTTTAAAGCTACCGGAAATTATGGTTTAAAATTTTGTTTTCTGAAGAAATACGTGTTAAAAGTGTTAAAATTAGATTTGCAGAAGAAATAAAAGTATTAGAATCTCGAAAGAGATGGAAAATTTAATTAATTTTTATTTGGAACCCTAGAAATTGTTTAAATATGTTCAAAGACGATATCATCACAAATGACTGAGGGTTTATGTAAAAAGCGTGATGCACAACGGACGCCGAGTGCAGACTTTCGCTACTACCAACTAAATTTTTTTTGTATTCAAATAATTTTTTATATGACTTCTGTCACATATATCTTTAATGAGTCAAAACTCAATTTTCGGTTTTGTCTAATTTTTGTCGATAATCAGGCCGTAATAAAATACTATTAGAGTACCGAAAAATCGAAAATGGGAAGAAACTTGAGCAAAATTTCAGAATAATCATGCACCAAAAAAATTGAAAACATTTGAAATTGAACGCAAACTTGAAAACAAGGCATGGTTTACAAAAAAAGAGAAAAACTTCAAACACTTTACATTATTTGGGTACAACTAATGTGCTATCTGATGATTTCAATGTTATACTCATGTCACCGATTCGCGTTTTTATCCTTTTTTTTTCAAATTTTTGAAAAACTTTCTTTGCAATTCTTTGACACAGAGATTTTTTTAATTCAGTCCCGAGTAAGACATGCATTTGCCGATTCTGCGACAAAAATGAAAAATTAAAGAAGTTCTAGAAAGCTGGTATTGCAACGATCAAAGTTTTAGACAAGTTAGGTGAAGATTATATCACTATATCTGTAAAATGGCGTGCATAAAAGCCTCGGAAGCCCCGACGAAGAGGTCGGAATGGATAAGTTATTAAATTTTTCTGAGAAACAAGAGAGCGAAACGTTTGTTTTTGAATTTGAAATTGCTGCCGAGCTTCACAATGTAAGCAATGTATAAATTGTCCATGAAAACGATCTAAAATTGATCAGGAATATTCCGTAAATGAATATTGATAAATTCCTGAACCTTATCAGAATGGAAGTCGCCGATAACAAAAGGGCAGGGCCCTTAATTTAGAAAAACCATAAGTATCCGAAGAAATGTGTAAATCATTGTTTACAATCAGAACAAGTCGCAAATATAGTCGGTGACCTCTTCTGGTTGATCCATCCAAACTGAAAACAAATCTTTCTGAACTCTACTATCTACTGATAAGATAAGCGCAATAAAAATCGGTTATTTTTAAATCATTTTTCATTGCGAGTAGAATATTCACAGAAAATTATTGAGTAAATAACACAATCAAGTAGTTGAGTATTACGAATTTCCGTCGAGAAAAATAGCAGAATTATATTATTTACAATACAGTGAATCATGGGGAAAAATTAGATCACAAACCCAATAAAATTAACCATTAGAATCACAACAAACCATAAATATTAAATTTCAAGTGAGCGCGAAGGTGATTGAGTACACGAAAGGAGCCACACAGATCTTATTAAGAGCTACAAGTAATACAATACGTCGTTGAACTGCACTCAAGACACAGTTCAAAGTCATAAATTTAACATACTGAATTTCCTTCAACTTCTTATTGTTGTTATTCACATACAATCACACTGAAAAGCACAACAATTGGCTTGATTTATTGAATTAGAACATTATGTCTGCAGTGCCATCGTACAAACTTCATAGAGCATAATAACTTTTGTTAGCAACAAATAGATAAAAATGAACGTTACCATGCAATGATTAACAGATCCCGTCGCCAAATAATCCAAAATGTAATCTCAAAGTGTTGATTTCCAGCAGCAACAATTGTCATATACAGAATTTTACATATATATTAATATATTCTGTTATCCAATCCACCGTGTGAAAATTCTCAATGGACGTATTCGCGCTCGCCAAATTTCTTTCACGAACTCTTTGCGCGGATTTTGAATACACCATCCAAGTGCACTTCGCATCAACTTTTCACTATGAAACACAAACGAAACGACCATTGAACTGCGATAGCAATTAATCATTCTCTCAATTATTCATGTTCAAATGCGGGCGAAGTACTTTCCATGGTCGTGTCACCGTCTTATCCACCAATTAGCCGTATCAGACATTTTTTAATCGCTTTCTACATATGCCGGGCGCTATAAGGAAGTGAGAAGCAGACAAACGCGCGTCAATCACCCACGATCCAACTACGCAAATTATACCAACAAAAACACCAACTTTTTGAAATTTATCTTTCGCGAGTAGCTTACGGGAACCGCGGCATCACTTTAATCAAGCCGCGATTTGAGCAGCATCCACCAAAACCCGAAAGCTAAGGAAAAATCTGCAAACTGTGCATCGTCGGGGACATAAAAGACTACAAGCGTGGAATCGCAACCAGTAAATCTATCGCCAAGATCAATTTTTCGCGCTTTCGAGTGTGCGAAAGATGCGAACGAGTATCTGCTTCTTGGTCGACAATTTCAAGCACTAAATCTTAAATTATACAACACATAAAACCAGAAACGACTTAAAAGCTGAGGCGTGTGATACGAGAGAAACTTTTTTTTTATTTTTCGCTCAATACTGTATGAAATTTTGAGAAAACCAAAAAAACTCCACACTTTAGCGAAACAATCTTGTTCTTCACTCCAGACGACGTCACGACACAAAAAATCGGTTTTTGGCGCAGTCGAGTTTGAATTTCTTTCAGAAATCGAAAAGACGATCCCGTCTACCTTGTTCGGCAACGTCTGTTTTGGCCGCCGCGCGAAAGCTTCAAGACAAATCCAAGATTGACACCGATACCGCCGTCTCCTCTGAAGAAACTAAACAAGTTTGTTTGTTCGTAAGACGCGAAACCCGAACTTGTTCTCACTTCTTAGCTGCTTAGCACACTCAACACAAAAGTGAAATAGCTTAGGCAGCAGCAGCTACAGCCACGGCCGGCCCAGCTACATGAGGCCAAAGTCGTCTTATTTACGGATATGAATAGAACGATTACAGCAACGATAGATACTACGAACAATGAATTCAGCGACATTCGATCGCGTGCTGCATGCCTGACTCATATGTTGCCGAAGAGAAGTCATGATACTGCCCCCAATAATAAATCGCTGAAAGCAACTGTTGCCCGGCGTTCAAGCCCAAGAGATTCACCGCCACTAGCTCGCGTTGCTGCTGGTCTGCGGGAGTCAGCCCGCGATTCGCTATATGCACATTTGAAACTCCCGCCACGACCTTCCATCCAACTATAATTACTAATAGACAGTGTTGCCGACTGGCTAAACGCGAAAAGATACTGAAGAAGTTTTCACGGAAAAACGCGGTTGCTCATCGAAAATCCCAATATCCTTCCTGATAAAAATTGCTGAAAACGTTTCCAAATCCAGAATTCATAAATTGTAGTTCTATGTAACGCCCATATCTGCGTTAATTTGAAGGAACGCCTTGATCACCTGTGGAGCTTCACATATTTAGCCAGCAGTCAAGGTTTCGAAAATAGATCAACGTGAAGATTTCAAGAGCCATTCAACGTCTTGAAATGTGTCTTAAGTAGCAAATCATGAATGAAAAGTGGCAGCTTGACGTGATAGATAATGGGCAGGGGAGTAACATCCAACAAAGTGTTAAGTGGGAAACAAGGTCCTCGAAAGAGTGTTGCTCTAGAAACCAAGGCTGAATCGGTTGAAGAGCAGTAACTTCTAGGAAGTTAACATGTGACTGCTAGGTGCTAGGAGCGTGAGGAAAAGGGCGTGACTGGCGCCGTTTAGGTTTGGATTCGAAAGCTGGAGACAACGCCAACGTGCTATGTTGACTTACATTGTATTCAAGAAAACTACCAAAAAAGGTTAAGATTTAAGATTTCGCATGAATTGAGAAAGTACGGTCAGTGCGGTTTTTCCATTGTGAAATTGATTAATCTTCGGTTGATCCGAATATGCGTCAGTCAAACCTGCGTATAAACCTAATTCTCTTCTTACACGAAAGATACATTTCCAAAAAAAAAAAAACAAAAACTTGTCAAAAAGGAATTAAATGCAAACAATATTTCAAAAAATCGTCAGGATCATGTTGTGCAGAACTATAACCTAATTTCTAAGAGGAGACTAAGAGGAGATATACGACTAAACCCCGGATAAAAAGGCCATTTTTGTCAATGTTTACAAGAAAAACTATTAGAATGTGATTGGGAGCTTAACAACCTTAAAGAGTATAAATTTGAAAAAATGTTTAGTTATTTTTTTATTTAAAACAAATACCAAAATCATGCCAGGATATTGTCTCCACCGCAAAAAAGTCCTTGTAAACGGTAACCAGTGCCGTTCTTTCAAAAATAAGTTCAAAGATAAAAAAACAGAAATTAACAAATAAGATAGTTTTATCTAGAAGATTTGGTAGCCGATTTTGGAAATAACCGTTAATGACAAATTGGAACATACAGAGTGATTTTTAAGACAAAAGTTAGTTATTTGGCCTGTAAAGCATAAACCAATCAACGAAAAAAGAAAATCCTATAATATATCTTGAATTGTATTGAATAACTACAAAAAATTTCAAGGCAATAGATTCATTTGTTTTCGATAAATATCGGTTTTCGATTTTGAAAAAATGGTTTTGAGAAAAACGTCTTTCAAAATTTTGGAATGAAATAGTCATTAAACTTGCCGAATATCATGGAATCATCGATATCAGGCCCATAGTGTAGGTCTTTTACGGTAAACGGATCATTGATAGCACTTGACAGCAATTTTGACAGGAAACATTTTGCTATCCGTGCCGAATTCGATCTTCTTTCGCAGCATACAAGTGCAATCCCGATCCAACCGATAAGCCCAAGATGTTTATAACTTGCAATGATGGGTTAACACCTTTGCTGAACATGCATGTTGAAAAAAATAAAGCAATGTTAACGATTTAGGCCCCGATTTTTTGAAGAGACCACTATAAATGTACATCATAAATGCCTTAACCCACACTAGCAAGGTGTCTCAACTTGACATCGTTGCAAACGCAACGGCCCCGTTTTCCCACATTTTGAATTTTTCCGAATAATTTGAATATTTTTATAATTTCTTCTTGTAATCTAGATTCACTGGCACTGCACTAGTAAAAGTAGTAGTACTAATTTTCAATTGACTCAAATTGTCGGCAAATATACAAACAAGTGAGGAAATTTCTTACCGTTGAGTTTACAACGATCCAAACTTCAGACACTTGACTAGAAATGAGATTTCCTAATTTGATGAACTTCAGGACAATAAAAATCTTCCTGCCCACGTCGCCATTCTACTTCAATAGACAAACGCTAACGAAGATATCTGATCGATTTCGGAATAGTTGTCTGCTTATTTCTTTTAAATTTTCGGCGATAACGAGCTCATTTATCAAAATATTCACTGAGTTTTCGCGAATATTTCGAGTTTTTCAAAATATTTTCTGAGTTTTCGTTTTCTGAAATCTCAAACTTCAAGAAAATGCAATTCGACCACTCTAGTATATCTCTCCTTAATTAGAGTTTCAAATGGGAGCATCATCTTCGTCATAATCGCAATGTTCCCTTTCATGATGAATATCAACGGTGAGGTCTAGAATTTCATTTTCTTCTATCTTTCTCCTCTGTCTCTTCTTCTTCTCCTCGATCTTCGCAAAGGATAAATCGTGGAATCCATCTCCCACCAACTTGATGTTCTAACGATGTAAGGTCAGTAAGAGCAGCGTTATTATGGGTGACAGAATCAGGATCTTGGCTTTATTTCTTTGCTTTGCTGGCCCATTCTGACTAAATATTTAGCTGTCATGAGTTCAAATTTTTCCGCACATCAATGAATGTTAAAGCCTCAAGCCTGAAGTATGTATTGGAATGAACGCTTTCGGTAATACGTTTTAAACGTGCCAGTGATCCTGTGTTGTAGTGGCTGTATTAAGGATATAATGGCATGCGAGAGAAAGAAAAATTGCGAATTAGGGAGCTCCAAGACCCGATAGCCAAGTGCATTCACTAGAATTAGAAGAACTTTAAGTTCCAGTCATTTTGCATTCTTGTCGCGTCAAACTTCTGGGATGAAGTATTACTGAAACCAATATGCAAACATTTCACGGGTCATCTAGGCTTTATTATTATCTGTCCAGGGAATTTTCAATGTATTGGAATCCACACCTTTCTTCAAGTACGATCTCGAAGCATGATATACAAGAAGTTGTTATAACCTAGGATCTATTGAAGAATTTGAACAAAACGAAAATATTACACGATCCTTAGACGTCGTAGGGATCGTGTTTTTCCTGGTAGGAACCACTGGGGATTTTCTGGGATTTAGCCGCATAAGTTCCGCTTAGCATTTTTTCAAAAAAGATTACATTCTTCAACATGCCAAACTTGATTTGAGGTGTATCGTCCGTCCTTTTTACGAAATTCCATGGTCGCTAATTCATCGGCAGATGTAGTTTTTCTTTTGATTTCTAAATTATCGAGGGCATATTGTTTACGAAAAGCTGTCGTTTAACCTTTACTTGCAGCAAATTCAAGTAGTGTTGACTGAGAAGAAGTGCCTGACCGCACTTCCTAAATATTGGGGGTGTGAAAAGAAGTTCCTTTTTGTGGTCCATATGAATGTTCGTTGAATAGTAAATCATAAATCATTGCCCGCATTTCGGCAACAGGAAGCATTCTGGGAATCTCATTATCATGACTGTAAAAAGTGTTTATGATTGCATTTCCATCTTAGGCTTCAATAAAAGTGACAAGATAAACATGGAAGCTATTAGGGAGCATATAAGGCATTGATTACTTTACGAATTCGATCATAGATAACGCGCAACGGAGACTCATCGGAATATGAGAAGAACTTATGGTCAGTAAATACAGTGCTAATAGAATGAGCATGTTAACAGTGGTTTCATCGCTTTTGTCATGCAAACGATACTTTGAAGATCAGTCACGATCAGAACGGCCCATGGAGATGAAAGATGGTGACTTCCCATGACCAAAAGAAAAGATGACCATCCCAGAATTATTGGAGAGGTTCCAAGTTTGCAGAACCACTATTCAGTGTAGAATCCATGGGCTAGGACATATAGTGAAGTTGTTTGGGTAGCTCACTTACTTTCGCAAAGACACAAGGAAAACAGAATGGTCATCAGTGTTTCCCATCTGGCTCGTCAAAATAATGCAGGAATCTTCGACATATGGTTATAGTAGATACAAAACGATTCGTGTACAATAACGAGAAATGGCGCCGGACAGTTTGCAAAAGAGGTTAATGACCAGTATCCACTTGAAAACAAGGGTTCAATCCACCTAAGGGCTTATTGTCGGTTTGGTATGATTCTCGAGGAGTCATTTATTAAGAGCTTTTGGAATGAAATCAAACGTTTAATATGGACTTGTACTATCAGCCGTTGGAGTAGCTTCAACGACAACGCTTGATAAGCTTCCTCTGTTAGCCAATCATCGAGGAGTTGTCTTTTACCTTGGCAATACGAGAACGCATATAGCTGCAGTTACCAAGTGCAAATTACGAAGATTGGCTGGAAACGTGTGTGCCAACCACCATATTCTCACGATCTTGGTCCAACGGATTATCGTTTTTTTCGGTCCCTGGACAACATTCTGCATGACAGAGAATACAACACTAAAGAGAATTTTCGTACAAGACTAGTAAACTTTTACGAGGGTAACGGAGAAGATTTCTACGTCAGACAAGTCAGAGATAATAATGGTGATGATATATTGGATTAAGTTTCAATATATTAGTGATTATAAGAAAAATCATTTAATTCTAAACCGAAAAAACAACATGTGCACACACCCAATAGATTATAAATCTATTAGTATAGATTCTGAATACAGTACGCTTGCTAGCAATTTCATCTACTAATTTTCTTTTTCTTGTGATGTATCTTTCATCCACGTTACCAAAACTTATTCCATCTTCTATTTGACAAAATCTCTTTTGTATGCTGATGATTTAGTACTTATTTTTGTTCCATTATGTAACGACTTTCCGATCGCAGTTTCCTTATGGTAGTTCTTTGGATACTAAAATGCTTACCTACAACCGTGTCCTGTGGCAAGTTGATCTAAAACTTTAATTTTGGTATCTAAACTGATTTCATTACGGGTGAATTATATGACATTGTGTTAAGACTATCAATGTATCCATTTTAATAATGCATAGATTTGAAAACTATTTAAATTGAGATTCCGAGTGATTTTGACTTTTGATGATGATAGTCCGCTCATTTGAGAGAGGCTTTTCTCAAATTTGCATTTTAATCCATTATTAAACTTAAAACGGATATTCACGGAAGACGTTGACGTACGAAATTTTCGTACGTAAAGTGATGTAAAGTGATATTACACAACTGATCTTATATATATTTAATATAGGAACTCAGGTGCCAAAACCATTTATACAGCTATTTGGAAATACCAGAATTAATGCATAAATCAGAATAAAATCAGCAACGACATTCAGAGCTACACCCGAGGACCATGATTTCAATCAACTCGAGGTGAAATATGGATGAAGACTTATTTATGGTCTGGGGATGTACGAGCTTAAAGGTAGTAGAAAATCGTTCAGGGGACATAGATATTTTGAAGAGGGTTTGCGTGATAGGGTTGAAAAAATGGGCTGACCTTTTATTCCAGCAAGATAAGAACTCCAAGCAAATTTAAAAAATATCCGCCTCTGGGTACAACACTCCAAAACCTGAATTGCATTTCTTATCCATAACAGAAATAATGGTAATATCCAAAATTGATAATTGGAAAGCCACATTTCCAATAACACAGAGGGAGGAAAAACGCACTAGTACTGTGCTAAACTCACCAAATCGATGTCGAATTGCATTAAAGCTGTCGTAACCGCAAAAGGCAACTCCACGACGAAAAACATGAATCGTACAAATACTTTTCACGCGTGTGGGAATTATTTTTTAATATTTGTTTCTATATTTCTAATTTTTTAACTTCATCAGATAGCAAGTGGCTTTCTCTTGATAAATCCCGATAAGAATCCATCGCTGCCAGAAAATTGCAAGTATATAAACACATACCTGGTACTAAAATGTAAGTACAAAACATTTCTGAAATTCTAGATTACGCATCATAAGAAAAGAACATTTTGAATCAATTCTCAAAATTTCCAGTTCGACAGAGAGCCTGCGATAACATCTTGGATAATTTTAGCTCATAAATATTCCTCCACCTCCATCATTTTTTTATCCTTTTTCTGTGCTACCTCAAACATGTTGATGACTAGTTCATAAAACGAACTCGATCCCTTTGCTAATTAAGACGAAAACACTATACAAATGACTCATCCTTGCAACTGGTATCACTGTTATGCCTCTTCGTCTTAAGCCCATCAACTATGAGCAGTGATTCAAAGGGATATTTTTGCTTTTCGGATAATCAGCAAAACTCATTAACGCAAGCCATGTAATTAACAATTGAAATCAGAGACAAATGACTCATAAGTTTAAATGGAAAACAGGAAAAACATAATAAATATTAAAATTTATAACCATTATACTTACTTTCATTTGAAATTTAAAAACCTTTCAATTCGGACTTGGAACTTACCTGTAACGAATAAAAAAGTGTTATTTAGCTTTGGGAACAACTCATGGAATAAATTTCTGTCTTAGTTTAACATTAATCAACGCCTAGCTAAATCGAGGTGAAGCCTGTTAAAGGTATACATTCTATGTCAAATATCTTTGGAAATATTTACTGTATGCTACGTATTGAGTAACAGGTTCACTTTCCAACATATTATTTGGAATTGCACGATATATATTTCACGTATGCATAACGCAAACGTGAATTCTGGCATTGTTGCTAGATGTTACATCAAGCAAATCAATTAGGGTAACCACCTCATTTTTGAAAAAAAAAAGTGCGTTATGATTAAAATTTAGTGGGCAAGATTTCCATGATTGGACTAAAGACCAATAAACAATTACAGTGGGTTGGATTTTATAGCCGAAAAAATGACATTTTTATGTAAGTTGTTTGAACTGTTTGAGGAAAACTGACTAGATAAAATATCAGCAGAGCATTTTTTAAGTGTTTATTTTCATGTTCTGTTTCCGCACTATAAGTTAAACTGCATATTGTCAATGTCCCTGGCTACCCAGGGACCTGACATGAACTAAAATTTTTAAATTTTTACAACATCATTATAATATTAAATTTGAATCAAATGATATGGATGATAATAAGCAACTGTAGCTTAAGCGGGGAGTATGGTAGTCTTATTTCATTTTTAAAATTTTTTTATTTATTTGATAGTGGAACTCTTCAAGAGTGTTCAATTAAATGTTCAATTTCAGGGCGACTGGAGCAACACTGATGAAGCTACAGGATTTCAAAACTCTGTTCTTTGACGCATTCTAAAATCGGCTGTTCCTGATCCTTGAGTAGTGTAATCGGGAAACAGCTGGAGATAATTTAAAGAAGGTAATAACAACAGGATACTTTGGATATTTTGGGCAGCACGTCTTCGCTTTACGGACCCAGGTATAATAGGGGAAAATCGATGTTTTTTTAAATGTGTTTTTCCAACACATAACTTTTTCAAAGCCGGTGAACACTCTTACTCAAAATCTATTCATGCAATCCTTGGCAAATTATGCACACTTACTCTGTACATAAATCACGAGGTAACTTCTTCGAGATATTTTATTCTAAATGATTATAAATTTGTTTTATAATCGGATATTTTTTTAGAGTTTTTAATAAAAAAAAATTTTAAAACTATTTTTCTTTACTCAGAAGGAGTACTAACAATTGAAAAATCGTTTGAAAAAATATATCTCGACGTGGTTACTCCGGGAAGCTTATAAGCCGACAAAGCCTTTTTGTTTTCTTGTCATTTGATAATCGAGTGATGGGTTATGCTGTGCACCGCAAAACCCCTGATGTTGAGGTATCTACGAAAATTGGCTCACAGTGGCTCAATAATCAATATTTTTGTACAAAAATTTTTCCCTTTAATCACCTCACAATACGCCACAATGGAAGCATAGCGAATATTTGTTGTTGATTTAAATTAAACAATTCAAGCAAGATGAACTCAAAGAATAATGAAATGCGGTGCGAGAAAATATTTTTGCGGATTCATTGTCCTCACTGCTTTAGTCATGTAAACCCTTGTAAATCTGTAGAGGTATCTGCATTGTTAAAAAAACATATTTGAATAGTACACAACTTTAACAAGCATCTTATTTTACGTTACGGAAAGCCAGTACAACGTAACAAGTACTATTTTACCAGCAAATTTTATTCGAAAGATTGACCCTGTTCTACGTGTGTTTCATATGTAATTTTCTAAACATTCGAAATAACTAACGTTACATAACAATAGAACTACCTTAAAAATGCCTATCTTCAGATTAACCTCGCACTTCTTTGAAGATTGTAAACCAATACAGCAACTCAAGGCACTCTGTCAAGTGGTTGTTTGAAACAACAGTCCTTAAGTCAGCCTGGACAGAGAAGATCCACTCCATTTAAATTCCCAGCATATTACCCTAACTATAATTAAATCGGAAATCTCATGAAAACATAGAAAAGTCCGAGAGTACACTATTCAATTAACGTCGTCCGTATAGTTTCTGTCATGAGTAGCATGAAAACTAGAATATGAAAAGAAAAGTCAAAAGGCATGTTCCCTCCGGATCTCCAAAACCTTCAGCATTTAACAGAAATTTGCAGTGAAAACCCCTTAATCAATTCCTTTTCTTCAAAACCCACTTGAACTGCATCTTGTACATTTACTTCATACTATTAAGCAACGAAGGCCAATTGTCATCATCGCCAAACCTCCTCAGCATCTTGGGAATTTACCCGTTGCTTTTCAAGTATGTGTGTTCTTATTGTGCAGCCAACAAGCGGAAAATCTACCATGACTTTTATGTTCATACCATACACCGGCCGCTTCAGTTCCCAATGCCAATCTGGCCAACGAGTTAACATCATTCGTACAATGAATGCATTTTACTTCTTCGTATCTAAACTTCTTATCGATTTCTTATTCTTGTTATTCCAACACATACTTCTCTACCACTTCTTATTCTCGGTCTTCTCCACCATCAACCACAAATACGTCATGAGTAGCGTTATTTTCAACTTCAAACTGTTGGCGTTTAACCAATATTCATACGAGCATGCAAGAAGGAAATCCAGCATTATACAATACGCTTAAATGTTGATGAAATAGCTTTGAAAGAAATTCAGTGGACAATTTCTTCAGCGTTTTTGTTTGTTTGTTTGAATGGTAAGGGAATAGTTTTTCATTCTTTATGCAGAAATAACGGAAGGCAGAATGTGAATAATATTTATTTATGTGGCAAAGAGAACGACAAAAGAAAAGTGACGTAATTGGATGAATATAACTTTTTTCTCGCATTTCTTCTGGGATCTAAAACAACGATTTTCAACATTTACGCAGCAATGAACCATCGAATCGAAATGTTTCATTGTTGGGATTAGTACTTGAAAAAATGCATGCCATATGAACTCATATTGCAAACTGTCGAGCGAAGAGAATCAGGTTCTTACCGGAAATCCTTAAATCCTTAAAAACAAAAGAAGTTCATTATGTATACTGTTTTAAGCAATCTTCAAAGCAATATGAGTGTTGTGGTCCAGTGGAAAGATTAAGACAAATCTAAACCATTTACTAGGAACGATTCTGGGCAATCGAAGAATATATTTAGAAATTTGTGTTAATTTTAATTTAGTCAATTGTTTTAGTTTTTGTAAACATTGTGAGATAGTTCTATTATTTGATCAGTAGCATACTGATTTAAATTCGTGTACAGGAAAATAGTTTTTCCTCTTTATCATACTTGAAATTATAAAAATTTTAACCGATCAAATATTATTACGCGATTTCTACACAGTCCAACCAGAAAATCTAAGGAACTCGGAATAATAACAAGCCAAGAAAATAACAAAATAAAATATGAAGTAAACTAAAGGGAAAATATTGACAATTTGGGCCCAATAACAATCTGCAACGTAATGTTGAGGAGAAAATCTTCCCCCATCTTTAAGTCATAATTCAAAAGGTTTTATTTTTTATATCTAAAATTAACTTTAATCAAGGAAGTATGTAGTATTTTGTTCACTTACTTTCCACCATTTTTCGAGCGAAACCATAATGCAATCGTTTTAGAACTATCAAATTTTTTCGCGATGAAACGAAGCAAGTGATTCTAGGACTATTTCTATCTAACTTGCAATCATTAAATGATTTCTGGAAGGACGGAAACAAATCACAGCGGGAAGGCGTCAACATCCCTGGCCAAGTCTGCCTCTTTTTGGTCACTAAAGTTGTGTCAGGTATGGCAGAGTCATGGTAGAATACGTTTCATTTGTTTATCAATTCTGACTCCCTATTTAAAGTTATTCTTTCCCTCTTTAAATTAATCTTTTTGCCTTTTCCAGAGTACAAAAGATTAGAATTGATAGTATTGTTTGTCGGATGATTTTTTGCTATGGAATGTAATTAATTATAAAATAAAACATTAATTTCACCTGTGTCCATAGAGTATTTTATTTTTTCCAAATACGTATTTCGAACCCTATTGTGGGTTCTTCTTCAGTGGTTACTACAAACATTTTTTCTACAACACCTTATATATTACTACTGTTAACAGTTGTCAGAAGATTCATTCATAAAATTGCCACGAATTAGATGTCTACCAAAAATACACAAACCCGGAGATCAGATGAGAGAAATAATTGCAGCGATGAACTCACCCACTCACAAAATATCCCAATGGTTATTACATCGATTTAATACTATCTTAGACAACAACTTCTGTGTAAATACCGTCAAAAACAACCAGGAAGTGGTGACTAGACTTCAAAACTGTGGCCAAATACTGGATAAAGAACTCTTAGTCTCCTTCGACGTCAAGGCCCTTTTCCCAAGTATCCCGGTAAGAGAATCATTGGTTCTACTGGAACAGTACCTTTTGGCAGCGAAACAAAATCCAAATGACCGAGAGTGGAGAAATGAGGTGCGTTATCTGATGAAGCTTACACATCTATGTATGAATGAGAACTACTTCACCTTCAGAGGACGGTATTTCAAAGGTACAAGTGGGGTAGCTATGGGAAACCCGCTATCTCCGCTCATCAGCGACATCTTCATGAAAAACATCGAGACAACCCTGGAAGCACTAGGTCTGTTACCTAGATTCTGGATCCGGTATGTCGACGATGTGCTGGCTATAATGGACAAGGACAAACTGGAGAAAACACTAACTGACATAAACTCTATCCACAAGAATATACAGTTCAGCATGGAACTCGAAAGCGAAAACACTCTAGCGTTCTTGGATATAAAAATCACCAGAAATAATGGGGAATTCCAATTTGGCATACATAGAAAAACAACGATGGCTCAAAGGACCATTCCTGCAACTTCGTCACATTCATTTGCCCAAAAGATGGCACCATACCACAGCATGATATATCGGATGCTGACCATCCCATTATCGAACGAGGAAAGACGCAGAGAAGAAAACTACATAATGACGACAGCAAAAATCAACGGATATAGCAATGATGTCATCCAAAACATAATAACCAAAAAAGAAAGGCAAATCACACACGACGGACTAACAACCCTCTTTTCGCAAACCAAACGGTTAGAGGCCACCAGAAGAGTAGCTGTTAGACATACAAACATCACAACAAAAATAAAAAAAATACTCAAATCGGTGAAACTAGATGTCATACCAACCTGCAAAAAATTTAAATTAGAAAGCCGATTCACTTCCGTAAAAGACCCACCTAAACTTGAAGAGCGGAATGGAATTTATAGCATTACTTGTCCTGAATGCAACAAGTGCTATATTGGACAAACAAGGCGCTCAGTTATGGTTCGCTGTAAGGAACACTTGAGCGAAGCTGACAACGCAACCAAAAAGCAAAAGAAAACTACCGACATTAAATCATCCGTAGCCAAACACATAGTGGAGACAGGACATACGATCACGATCGAGGACCTCAAGGTGATTCGCCAGGTACGCCGGATACAACAACTAGACACTGTAGAGAGTCTGGAAATCCACAAAACCGAAAAAGACTTAACCACTGAAGAAGAACCCACAATAGGGTTCGAAATACGTATTTGGAAAAAATAAAATACTCTATGGACACAGGTAAAATTAATGTTTTATTTTATAATTAATTAGAATTGATGTTTTGCTCAGGCGCCAAGAGTTTACAACACAAAATTCGTGTGTAGTTCCAACAACACACAGCATCAATCTCCTTGCCGTTGATCCTGGCTTTGCAACCGTTTGAGAAGATTTTCCTCACTTACACCGTGAAGTCTTTCACACACTTTTATCGGACAATATCCACTTTCATTTGCTTTACTTATTGTACGGCTCGGTTTCGTTACGTTTATGCTATATATCCTTGATGGAAAATTTGTCTAAAAGTTATAATTTAGAAAACCAAAAAGTTGAGCTTGTTTTTCTCCCAACTATAAGTTGAGTTTGTTTCCGAGTTCTACATTAGGTAAATAGGCTGTTTTGAGATCAACGTTCACTACTGCAGCGAATACACGAATACTAATATGCCAACCTTTCACAAAGCTTGTTTTAAATACATTGAGTTTTTTACGATCAATAAGCGAACAGGGCAAGGTGCATCTTTGACAACAAAATTTCCGAACCAACAGCGAGCGAACCAACCACAGGCTGTTCTTTCTGACAGATTCCGAATAAGTTCCAGGCGACGTGTTTTTCCCTTTCTCTTGAAATATATTTCGAAAATGCATTTAATTTCTGATTTATAAGGATTCTTGGTTGCAATTTGAGTAAAACATCATATTTTCTTCGAAAACGTAAGTCGCAAATATCAGCTGTCAGATCATATCCAAGCTACTCGAAAACGATTGACATCACCAGAAATAGGCTACCTTGAAGCCATCTATAAGGGAGAATCGGCACAATCTTCTCCAATGCCATTTTCAATTGAATCCGTTAAAAATAAGAAAATAAATAAATAAAAAATTTAAAAAAAAATAAATTTTGTTTGTAGTTTGAAAAAAATATTAATGTTTTTTAAAACGTTTTTGAGTTTGTTGTTTTTTTCTTTAAAATTTTTATAGTTTTTTTTTGAAAATTTTATCGAATAAAAATATAATTTTCAAAACAGTGCTACGATTTTGTAAATAAATTATAAAAAACTTCAAGAATACTTTTTAATAATTACAAACTACAAAGAAAATTGGCTACCAAATTTTTTTTCTGAATACTTCACTTTTCTTGTATATTTGTATATCTTGTAAAAAAAAATTGTTTTCCCTCATTTTTGGGGCTTAATTACAAAGCAATCCAACACATTTTTCTAGGTTTAATAATATGGTTCATAAAATGGAGTGGAAATGTTAAACAAAAAATGTCTATAAAGATTTTATATTTACAATATTTATTTTTGTTTAAAATATTTTGATTTTGTTCTCCGAATGAAGTGCCGTCCATTATCATTCGTTCTGAAAACGAAATCACACATCGAGGATAGTACATCGCCAAAACGCATGTGTGCACGATTGTACGATACAAGGGAAAAGACGGGGAAATCCGTCCAGAATACAAAAAAAAAAACTAAATCATCCTTCCCTATCAGACAAAAAACGGAATATAGCGAAAAAATATGCAATCCAAACGTAATTTCATATTATGTTGTATTCCAACACATTCTCTAATTCCACGAGTGAATTCGTTATATCCATTTTTATCCTCTTTTAAAACACGGGAGACCAATTTACGCGTCTTCCGTGTTTTAGCGAAGGGATGTTCCGCGAAGGAATGGTGCACGAAAAACTTATAAGGAAGGCGTCTAAACGGGTGGCAAATCCCACGTAATTTATTGTCAGTCGAACCTGAAAAGTTTAATTTTTGCTCGAAATTGTCAAAAAAATTTTGTCAGGCGTCTTAAAAGTTTTGAGAAATGTCAACCCGATTTAAAATCAATTCAAAGATGCCAAAAAACACTATAGGAGTGCTAGAGAGCATTTTGAATAGAAAAGATAAATCAAGGCTTAAAATGAGCTGCGTGAAACGGTTATAAAAACGCGTTTTAAAAGGTGAGTATGTAGCTCATCGATCCGGATCAGTAAAAATGATTTGATCGAATCAGACTTTGATCTGTATGTTTAAAAGCGGACAAAAGGTCGCAAAAATGGTTGCGTTCTTGAAATTCAAACCTTACACAAAAAACCAACCAGTAGAACCTTGGGCAGCGAGTAACAAGCATCGATGCAGCAAACACGTAAGAGAGACAATCATATTTTATTTATAAAGTCCACAGATGAGAGCACGTTAGCCGCTTGCCTCAAAAAACTCCAACTGTAGCTCTAAAAACTTGAATCACTACAAATATAGAACGAGCGATGAAAATAAGCGAAATTCAGATGCAATTCGGAGCGAAAATGCAGGTGAATATATGTTGGTCTTGACGGCTGTAGTTTTAATCCATTAATTCTTTCACTCTGCAGTAAGGACCTTGCATTTACTGTAGAATTCAATATGATAGAGAAGTCGATAAGTTTACCTCTCACCAAGAGATCAAAGAGAGAAGTTTACAAATATCGATTACCCAGAAAAGGACATATCAAATTTCATGAATATACAAACAGACATAAATCAGCTAGATAGTCCTGAACGGTGAATTCAATAGCTTTATACGTTCGGGCATCTTCTCGAAAGAATTTTAAATCATAGTTAGATTAAAAATTGTGCAGTGCGATTCAACCTGAGCCTCTAACATGTCCTGGAAAGTCCTGAACCGATCGAGAGAATCCAAATCTTTGAGGTCGGGTAAAAAACGAAGCACTGATTTTTGGCTTTTTGTTGTTGCTTTTATCAAATTGTTAAACGTGAATTGCTGCAAGCTACGGATCACAAACGTCATTTGGTATTCGGAAAAGACATCTGAGAACTTCCGTACAAGTGCTCGATGATATCTACCTTGGTGTTAACTAAAGTAATCAAAATTGCTACTATGTCCAGGCGAATCCCTTACAGATTTTAGAAAAGCTCCATCTTTTATTGTGTGTAATAATTTGGTGGGTAGTTGGTGAGTAGAGCAATATTTGACTCTCATTCTTTAAAAGCACGGTGAATGCTACGTTTTTTAATACCAGATTTTATCACAGACACCGACGTGATTTGTGTTGCGACTTGAGTTGCATGAGTTCTAAGCAAATCCTTCGAAGTTACATTCATTGATATCATTTTCATGCTTTTATAGCAAGGGAACTCTGGTTTCAGTATCATGACTATCTAATGAAATTGTTGTTTGCGTCAGGGCGGAATTGGAAAACTTTATTACATTTTTTTTAAGATGAAGCAGAGCATCCTAAAATTTTAATTTTCCATTTTTTTCCAAATTTCAGATCAACTGTCAAATATAACTATCAAAAATATACATAAGCCATAAGGGAAAAGGGAATATATAATATAATGGTTATCAAACTTTGGTCAATCTGAGGAAATAGTGTAGTAGGTTTACCTCATTCTGTAATCAAAAATAGTTGGATAGGGGATTTGTGGAGATGCACATTTAACTTTAATTTTTATTTCGAAGTGATCGAAGCTAGGTGCAAGAGTAGCGTCACATACAAAAATCGTAAGCCACCGCTACCTACGTCAGTTTAAGTCAGAATATGCACACTGAGGGAAAGCACATTATCCGGAAAATTAGATGTGCTCTTCCATAAAATAGTTCATCATAACAAAAGTAGCAACAAAGTTGGCGTATACTTTTTACATGGGTCTTTCGCATAATCGAACCAATGATAGAATCCCTCATATTATTTTTCATTCTTAAGTATTTTTGCTTTACCCTCATATTCTCAAGATAAAATATATTTTACCTGCACAAGCACTTACTGAGGCTTTTAAATAATTCTTACTTTACCAAACTAGAACATTTCGATCATAAAATTCGGTCACACATACTAAAGACGCATATATACATATATATATATATATATATATATATATATATTTCCTACTTTACGGCGATTACCACCCATATGACCCTCAATTGCCTCAAATAATCAGTTACATTTCCATATGTGAATTTTTCTCAGTATTTGCTTCAAAGAAACGCAACGTCTTCGTCTTCAATATATAATTCTTCCGCCGTTCACTCCACTTGCATACTAAACAGTACAGATATGCGTTTCTTCGCCATTTATGTATGATACATACGGACTCATATGAACGTATGGAAATGCCTACTTCCTGACCTAGCCAAGCGTTCGTTTTGAATAATTTCATGTAATCACACTGGATCGAATGGTTATACTGGTTGCTGGTTGGTTGGTTACTTACTCGCTTGTCTACCACTTCTGTTGCTGTTTTGCCAGCAATGCAGCTCTTGCAATGTGGCTATATCTGACGAGCTAACTTTAACGTTCAGCACCACTACCACTTGGTATATACTCTAATTAAAGACTACTTCCTGAAAGTGAACGCATGTGGAGTGCAGGTATGCCAAAACGAAAAGTCTAATCGATGAAACAACGAAAAAATTGTGCAGACATGTTAAATTTTGAAGACTTTTTTTGCTGGGATTCTCCAAAATGGGAAACTTTTGCAACTGCTTAGTGAAAATAAGACAAGAAATACAGTGCTTCGAGTTAGCGCACCTATTGCATGGGTACCGGGAAACCACAAAGAATCAACAACTTAACTATAATGTGTCTACTGAAATCGAGTTCCATCATACATTTGAGTCGTTTCAAATCCTTACCCAATGGGAAAAAAATCAATCACTTGGCATATTAGCAAGGTTTCATCCTTGAATGCCAATCAAAATTTCTTCAAAGCTAATCGAAACATGGACCTTAAATCCACATTGGCTTTATTGTAGATGTGTTCACCCTCGCTGCACTCTATCAAGTACCAGCTTACCAGGTTGGCCTTCTCCTCCACATCACCTGACAGGAATCGAAAAGAACCGTCAACTGCCACATTGGTGTTACGCTTTAGTGCTTATGGTAACAGTACCGGATCCGCACGAGCCTCAATGCCTTCATGTTTTCCTACTATAACTATCATCAGGCTCAGTCAGTCATCACGCAGATCTACCTACTTCAACCATACCGCGCCACTCAACTTTAGAGTTTTTGGTCTTTCGTGCTTCCAGCTCGTTCGTTAGTTGCTTTGTCCCAATGTAAAATGAATTTAGTAATGGCGAATTGTGAATATTATTCACCTGGCACGTAAGAGCTTACTATCTATCAGTCTAGTTAAATGGTGATAGGTGTGGAGAAGTGTTACCGCTGGGAATCGCATTGTGATGGAATAAAGGACGAAAAACAATGAAAATTGTTGTGAGGCTCCTAATGATTCATAAGGGCATAAAATCTGTTGGGAGAAACGATGTAGGTTAAAGATTATTGATCCCGTAAATTTACAGGAAGATCAAGTTTTAAGTCTGCATTGAAAGGATGAGTATCCTTCTCATGAATCAACATCTAACTTACGAAAAATTGGCTTAGAAGTTGAGTATATCGCTCTCACGAAAACAAGAAAATTTTGAGAAATCTGGTCCAATGCAAAAAGAGACTCAAAGTCCTAGACAAAGTTAACAGAAAAGTCGGAAACACCTCGATGAAAATAGACGCCGAACAAAGTTGAAAATTGAGTTAGTTATAAGTACCAAGTAGTGTTATTACGGAAAAAAGTCAAGAAATAGACGAAAGAAGTCAAAATCATAATTCAATAAAAAAAGTGAACAAGGACTCCAGCAGAAGATGGCACAAGTAGAGACAAATAGGGAAACTCTCTGTTACTGCGCACATTGTTTGACCGCTGGGCCGTAAATACATTATTTGTAGTAGACATGACAACAGCATTTATTTTAATTTTTTACATTCATTCTCAATGCTGAATACCATTGGTCATGAATTATAACAGTTGAGACAATCTGTTCCATAAATATTGTCTGTAATTTTGACGTAAATATTGTCTGTAACTTTGACGTAAATCACACTAACTAGACCATTTTTGATATTTGACAACAACAAAATATAGCATGATCTGAAGTGTAGAGAATAGAAGAGAAGAGGTTAAAAATGAGACTAATTTAGATGTGATGTCTGTCATGCAGAGGATCACTTTTCCCTCCTTAAGCGTTTTTTATATTTGAAAATAAAATAGTGAAGTCTGAAGATAAGAAGGCAGCAATAAGACCAATTTAGTTTTGACGGCTGTCATCCTAAGGAACACTTTTTCCTCCGTCAACTAGGTGAATATTTCATTAATTGAACACTGAAATGATTCACTAATTCACTCAGGATAAAACTGTCTCACAATGGACATTCGGATTCTCATAAAGTCGCTGAAGATAATTTTACAGGTATCTCCTAAACAAAACAACAGTGATCATAACTTTTGCCGCCCTTCTTGACGTCTATACTTTACCTTTACTTTTACAGGCAATTAAGGGCCATATCAGGACATATCCCGGTCACTGATGATAAAAAATATTATTATCAAATTAAGCAAATTTGATAACCAAAATATATGTCCCTTTTGTTTTCTTCATGAATGAAACTGAAGAAGGGAAGGTTTCACCCCTCTAACGTTGTGGTTTTTATTGGGCGTTCGCAATATTACGAAATAAATTTTCGGCCATGAAGGTTCGATCAAACCTAGGCATGAAAGAGAGCAACCCATGGAGAATACATTGAAGGATGTGGTTGATAAAATAATAGATTATTAATAACATATTGATAAAATTTTAATTTTGTTTTCATTTCCAACAGAAATCCTTTGTGAAAACGGAAGTGATGCCCCTATTTTGAAAATTCTACGAGTAATCTTTATCTGCCTTTTCTATAAAAACAAAAAAACAACAAACAAGTGATCTCCAATACATCAAATGAGATTTTGAGTAAATACAACAGATTACCTAGATTAGAACAGATTAGATTGGCGAAAACTATTTACGCGTTGATTGTGAGACCTTCTTTGTCAACCTGAAATCCTTAAACTGAAACTGTTTGACACATTACTGCGGGCGAGGGATCCTATGCCTACAGGCGCTTTCAAACTACAAGTATCCTGTTTCTAGCGAGGCGGAAGGGTGGGTAAGTTGTCTCATAAGTGATAAGTAAGGTGCCTTAAATACTCTATGTTAAAATTATTTAAATCTGGTCCAGACAAATAACAAGTTCATAAATGTCCAATCTAACCGAAAAAGTCGTTGCAGAAAGCAAAGGAAATTGTTATATCTCCCAGCTTGACTATTGCACCATCAACTATTTGATACTTTTAGTGTGACACATGCAAAGAAAAGAGGTTTTCTTTGCATTCTTGCCAGCGTAACGGTCACCAATTTTTGAATGTTTTTTCTATTAGGTTTTCATTTCAATCTAACCACCTACTAAAAATAGTGAAAAAAATTGACAACCAACTTCAGGCACCTAGAAAATACGAATAGACTGCTTCAGACGAGGTAACGTTGAATAACATCTGGAAAAAAAATTTCAGACAGATTGGGTTTTGGCCTTTGATTTAGAGATTATCACCGAGTCTTAAAAAAAGATCTTAATGCTTCCAGGACTCTAAAATAATTTTTAACATTTTTTACGGATTTGGGAAATTTTACGGATTTTTTGACTTTTTTGCTTTCTGTAGATTGATTTCAGTGTTTTGCTACCGCGAGCCTCTCATTTTATCCCACAGCAACTTCAATATGACAAAATAATCTTCGTATCCTTTGAAACTAATCGAAACGATCCCCGACCATTGTTGTGTTCGGTAGAATTTGTAAATTATTGATTTTTTTTTTTGTTTTGAGTTTATGAAAGCTATATCAGTCTTAGCAGTATAATTGGAAGTAACTAAGCAAGCAGTTCCAGAACGCCAGAAAGACGTGGGAATGAAACAAAAGCAAGGATGTTGCATCGACATTTGTTTGCTTGTAAAAGCTACGCGAAAGGTAAAACCAGAAGAGATTTCTGCAAAGTATTGTGACTGAGCACGAAAAATGGGATCGTTATGATAACCCCAACTGCGGAATATCATGGGGATTACCCGATCATGCTTCTACGTCCACGCCTAGACTGAATATTCAAGGCTTCAAGGTTATGCTCCGTTTTTGGTTGGATCAGCCTGGCGTAGCGTATTTTAAAATGCCGAAACTGTCTGCAATAATTGATCCGTCTGAGCCAATCGTTGAAAGACAAACGTCCACAATACATTGAGAGATACACTTAAATGATTAATCACGTCGCAAAATTGGTCCATATGTACCTTGAATCAATAAAATGGAAAATTCTACCTTCCTGATGTAGCTCCCTGCGACTACCTACCAGGACAGGTCGACCCGAACTTTTACTCATACGAAGAAGTGAAAATCTGAATGAATTGGCTGATTTCATCAGAAGACGAGGAATTTTTCGCATGGTTTTCATATGCTACCCAAAAGATGGAAAAAAAGTTGTAGCCACCGATGGGCAATATTTTGGAAAATAAATATCTAACTATTAAGCAAGGCTGCAAGAGGAAGGTTCTACATCTTATAACACAGAAATACCTCCAGATGGTGTAAGTTCGCCCTCTCCCAGCAAGTTTCAGGTTCAAGTTCCACTGATGTCATCACAACTTAAATTTAGGATTCAGACTAGCTGTAGAAGTAGTTATGATAAGTAATTACCTTGGGGACCTGGGAGATCTTGGTGATCGCAAGGACATGACATAGACACTTTAAGGCCTAACTCCTAAGCAGGCCGTTGCGTTATTGAATTTAATTTTTATGGGTATGGCGACTGTCTTCCGAAAAATAATATTTAAAATTATATTATGATTTCACAGATTTGTTAGATTACCAACTTCTATCTTTTATAGAATTCATCGTAGAGGATATTGCGACCAAAAAAATGGGTGTATTGGGCCTCCACATAATCAAGGAACATTGCTCTTGCTATCCCAGCAGCCGACTACGATCCACAGCATTTGTAGATATTGTGAGAAAGACAATCGGTTTACCTATTTCCTGATCCCTTTTTTTGCAGATGGAGAACGTGGGAATTGTGGATGTAATAGTATAAGCACTCGATTTTATGCCTACTCATTTTGTGACAAAACAAACACATCAGATGAAGCGTTTACTTATCATGAACAGAAAAATTAGCTACCATCTATGCTACCAATTAACTATGTTAATTGTGGTAAGGCAGATATTAATCGCTTCTTCAGACCCTAATCACTATGATATACAAATAGATTGAAATGCCAAACATGTCCACCTCATTCAATCCAATCATGGGTAATTATTAAATTGATGTAGCAATCGACCGCCTTTGCAAGTATATTTCATATGGAGAAGTTGACATGAAACGTGTTGCAAGGATATTACCGTTGATGCGATCTACAACATATGTAACTATTTTCATAATTTCTGCAAGGTTTCCAAACAGACAGGCGCGCTCACACACTACGCGTTCGACTTAGATCGTCCATTTACCGCCATACAATCAACATTCATTTGCAAAAACGAGCGACCCACTCACGGGTCTAACTAGAATCTCGACCCCTTGGGCGACATCATAAATTAAGCATCGGCTTTAGATTATTGAGAAATTGCCACAAGATCTGTTTTTGCAATATTCCTTCTGCCCTATCTTCAGTTACCTACGCGTTTTCTTCTGTGAAGAACCACCAAACGTACTACGCATGGATTGCACTTCTCCTGGTAGGCACAGGCGTCTTGAGCTGATCTACGAGTTTCTTAGTCATATGGTTGGGATGGTTCAGGCTTCACCTCATGTTACCCTAAGTAGGTGTCAATACCTTTTACTTTGCATCCCATCTGGCTGCGGTGTTCAATTTCTTTAAGCTGAGGTTTAGTCAAGGGGAGACTGGGAACGAACAAAATATGAAAGAATTAACGAACAAAGCAAATCATATCGTTGGAATCAGAACCATCCTTGCTCAAATATTAGGTATTCTTCATCACGAGCCTGCTTGAACATGGCCCTAGAATAAACAAAGGCTATAAACAACAACTTTGTTGTACCACAATGCAAACGGAAAAGCAGCTTGGACGGCAGAGCTGAATTATATAGTGCAGCATCTGTTTGGATTCGCTGGCGTTTTGTCAGTGTCTTTTCCCTATAATTGGGTTACACACGTTAACATCTGGTAATTTATGAGGATTCAGTTGGCGAGTTCGACTGAAATGAGATTTTGCAGTTTATGTAGTTTCCATTGAGGGCTATCAATTGGAACCAACAAGTAAATTCGATAATGGATACTAGTTTTTAGCATATTTTCGAACGAAATTTCCAAGAGAGATTTTTTTTCCAATCACTAGCAGGTTCGATGACAATATCGTTGGTAGGAACTCAAGGAAAACCTCCTGCTAGAGGAGGAAGACCGATTCAAGCCCATTGACAAACTATGCTTTAACCTATCGAAAACAAACCATCCTAGTTGCTAATTTACTGCAGCAGCTCCCATCCATTCCTGAATATGAATAAGAACCAGCTGAATTGGAATAGCTGTTAGAGCCTCCATCAGCATGAAGGTTAAAAAATGGCATACAAAAAAGTTGCACAGTCTTGAGTGTCTTCTTCGTCCTCTTGGTCGCGTCGTGCAACGTCTTAGCTTCATTACTTCTAGTAGAATTTCATTTAAGTCATTGAACTGTTTGCGTTTGAGATATTTGTTTGCAACGAAATTTTTTTAACGCTCTGTTTGGCTCTATGAGCAATCTGGCATTTTATTTGATTTTCCATTTGCTGTGATCATTTTCTTTGAATCTTTCGAATTTTTATTTTTTACCCAACGTACTTTTTTATTTCATTTCTTTACTTGGTCTTTGGCCATGGCCTGAGTTTATCTAATTTGTTTACGAAATTGATTCGATCAATTTCCTCCCATGATTTCGGTTGAAAATGAGAGGGCATATGTGTGGGATATTTGCGCGTGACTAGAAGATTAGTTGGATTAGTTAATTTATAGATTGTATTCAAATTGGATTTTAGACAAAGCCCATTGGAGAAAATTGTGTAGGAATTAGTGGTAATTTGGAGAGTCCCACATAGGAACTCATTTATTAGAAGTGGTTGCAGCGAAATGCATCGAGTATTAATGGATTTGAAATGGGTGATACTACAGGATCGCAACAAACAAAAATGAATATGGAAATATGGATGTAACAATTCATTAAACAACGATTTCACTTGTATATCGTTCTTTGCAACACACAAAAACTTTCTCCAATTGTTACAATAAATTGGCAGCAATGAAGTTCAATTAGCTTTTAAATTTTCTAGCCTTTTCTTTCTGTCAATAATAATGAGTTGACTTAAGGAGACATTTGCTTTCTGACTAAAAAATACTGTACAGCACTGCTATGAAATCAAGAAAAAAGTTGTTACATTTATTGCTTAATCCTCTTTTGAACGTTATAACACGAATATTAACATATTAAACACGGCAATGAGGGACGAAAAATTAGCCAACAATGCATACACTTCCAAAACTTTGGTTCATGTATCGAAACATCATTTTATTGAAATCTGTAGGAAGACGAGGATTCTGATGAGAGTGCTCGTGTTAATTACTGGACTGAATACTGAAAAGAACGAGTGGTTCTTCACCACATTCAGATTTTCTAAAGCCAAAAAGAACAAAAAAGCAACCTAATACATCTACCGCATCCTCCAAATCGAAAAACGTTGAAAGACCTTCAACCTAGTGAAAAACGTATTTCCGATTATCGACTGCTAAACGATAAAAGTTCGGGTAACGATGAAAGTGTGGATCACGATAATTTACCGCTGTCATTGGAATGAATGAAATTACATTTCCCAATGTAGATACCCAAAAATTGAAGTATTACCGTCAAATTCAGGAATCAAAAAGAGGCATTTGACATGTTTCAAAAAATCAAATCTTGACTTTTCTGAAACTTGTGGATCATAATATTTTTCAGGTAATCGTGGATGAAACGAATCGATACGCCAAACAAAAATGAATACTGTCAATGTCGGCCCGAAAGGAAGAATCCACAACACAAATATTGAAGATATAAAGTTGTTTTTGGCATTTATCATATGCGTCTAATTCGGTTACCGAAATCATGGTGATATTCGTCAAAAAATTCATTGTAAGGAAACCGTATGAAGGAATTTGTGCAGAAAAACGTTTCCAGCTATTACTCAGCGCCTTACTTTCTCAGCGCGATGAGGTTTGACAGGTCCAACTTCATAGATTAAACTCAACACACTTAATTAGAAACATCCGAGCTGCGTCCGACCTTTTGCAGCTTGTCGGCATTAAAAATCATGAGAACGTTTTGGACACTACTACAGCAAAACATTCAACAAATAGGACCGATCTTTCACGAAAACACTTTGAAGTCAATGAGCACCCTGAGCTCAATCCAAGATTCTTGTGGTTTTCGCTGGCGAAAAAAAATGTTTGAAAACGTTCTGTTCCTACTGTAGTTTCCTTTGTTATAGAAATGAAAGTTCCAGCCATTATAATGGTTTTAAACTATATTAGCTAATATAATGGCTTTGAGAAACTCTCAGGTGTCAATTTAAGTTTGCATCGTTGCAAACGCAACAGCCCCCTTTTCCCACATTTTCTATTTTCCCGGATAATTTGAATGATATTTTTTGTAATTTCTTCTTGTAATGTGGATTCACTGACACTGTGCTGGTTTTTCACTTGACTAAAATTTTCGGCTAATATAAAAAAGTGAGGAAATTTTAGACCGTGTGGTTTGCAACGATTCTAATTGGTAGGCCTGAAACTTGCATCCTGGTTAAGAAGAAAATGAACCTTTTCTTGTTGTCTAATCTTAGCTTTCTAGATTCAACAATGATTTAACTGACAACAATATTTCTGTGTTCAATAAAGGCAAGAGTCGATCCGTCATTTCTCCGAGTTCGAACAACTCTAGAGCGTGAAAGGAGAGTTGCCAAATACTGCACTCATCACACAAACTTTTTGTCTTATCTACGTCTAGAGTTTTCAGGCTTCGAAGTTTTCTGGAAATTGGTAAATTAAATTGGGTACTGCTCAATCTTAATTTGCAGAATCTACTAAGAAACTATTCTAGACTGCAGAAGAAATCTATCCGATAAGCCAATAGGATAGCTTAAATATGCTTTAATGGATTACTGCAAATTTATGTACAGGCTCAAGGATTCAACTAGATTGAGCAACATTTTGTCCAAGGTACAATACAACTCTTTTCTTTTGTTGTCAAAAGGGTCGGATGGGACTTGGTTAAAATTCCAAGATAAATGCATAGAAATGTGCACAAATACTGATTTGCCTATACTCAATTAATTGAATGATTGTCGCGCCATGGATAACCCTCTAAGGGATGTAGAGGATATTTCCACGGGTGTCATCGAGCAAATCGTTATGGTTGTCTGCCGTTCAAAATTCCTCTCTGATACGGAATAGTACCAGCCAGAAGCTGAATCATCTGATTTTGAAAATTTTATAGTGTCTGAAATTTGCATCGTTGCAATTGCAAAGGTCTCGATTTTTTCTCTTTGTAATATTTACCGAATATTTGACTCAAGATAAAAACTAATACAGTGCCAGAAGAGTCAAAATTATGATAAGAAATTGCAAAAATTTCATTGAAATTATCCAAGAAAGTCAAGGTGCAAAGGTCAAAATTCTGGTGGTTCAAGGTGCAAAGGTCAGAATTTTCAATTCGACAGTCTCACTTCCTTCACCCTCATAATGATTGAATGCGTTTTGGACACATATCCGAGAAAGGTTCTTGAAAAGATACCGTTATGTTATTCTGTATAAGGCAAGGTTTGGTATTCTGCTCATCAAGGGAAGCTGCATGAGGTGCCTGATTAGCTGGTTGGCATCAATGTTTGCTGACGAGCTCACTCGTTCAGATTTAACAGACATCCACATAACGATATCTGGGTATCGATATCGATGAGAGGGAGACGTTAGGGCGGTGTAATATCTTACCTACATTGAATACTTGCGATAAAGAATCGATTGGTATCGGAATGAAGCAAGGGAATAAAGATGGTAGTATATATTGACCTGACATTTTTTCTGTCAAGGATAATCGAGAAAATCACAAAATAAGATCTGAAGACCTTGTAGCCTCAGCAAAAAAAAAAAGCAGAGAAAGTGAAAATTATGCTAGTCACCAGTTTGAGTTACGACGCTTCATTGCTTTCAAAGCAAATTATCTTCCAGCATTCAACGTTTGGCAACTAATGAAGATCTGAATATCAACTGTATGTTAGGCATCGTGTTAAGAAGACATGTATTACCTTTTGCGCGTACAGCAAAACGTTGGTCAGGAAGTGTAAATTTTTAAGCTTTAGATTGTAGGCGATCGAGATGCATGCAGAAAAAGTACGTCAGGTCTTCGTTAGATTGGTCGCCGGCAAAAACTACACAGCAAAAAAGTTCACAAAAGTGCATTGTGCTGCAGATTTAGGTGTTACGGGTACTTTGTACCTACCGATATTCAAAATATTCTTCTGGAATTTCTTCCCATTTTTTACCAAATTTCATTCAGACAGTTACAATCAGGAAGCAGCCTAGTCAAGCCGTACGCAAATACGGGCGCAAATCTGAGGGCAAATACGTACGGGCAAGAACAGACTGGAAAAGAACAGGAGAAAATTTTGAGTGGGAGTCTGGATGAGAATTAGCTAAGCCATATGACCATGATCACACAGAACAACTGCTGAGCTCGGACTGGAGATATTGCAAAGTGTTGAAGAGCAACGGCTTACAATTTTTTCCAATGTCTTACAAATGTCATGTGGTGTTGTGGCGGGAGTCCTTTAAGAGACGTTTAACTTTACAAAGTCTTTCGCCTACTTAACTACACGAGGGGATTACAAGACCACATAATAGCTATTCGAGACGCTGACGGTATATTGAACAGCCTATTTTTTGCTTAAAGGAAGGGCTTTGCTATTTGCTTGTATAACTAGCCAAATTTTAATTTAGGATCTAAGCTAGAATATCATATATTCTGAAATTGATAGGCATTGTCGAAGGATCTAGGCATCTGTGTGTGATTGATTTGTAGATTTCTTGAGCGTTCTCTGAGTTTCAAAGTATAAAGAGGAAGCAAGAGGCTGGCAAGACAGACTACAGTTCTGTCCTGCAGAAGGGGATAATGTACCGTTAGTGATTCATGGAAGCAGTAACTTTTTTACTACGTGTCCAAAGAAAACAATCGATGTAGTAACCTTACCAGTTGCACTACATCAAGAAATATATGGCCAACCTATTGATAACCAAAGAAAGGCGAGCTCAGGACTGTTAGTATAGACTATATTCCGATTTGAACCCATTTATCTTATGGGAGGCGAACGATGGAGAAAAATTTGTTGACTTCCTATGTAATTGATCGACACCAGCCAGAGCCAGGTGCCGACAAGTAGGACTTCCCTTCTTTCTAAATACGGAGGGCATCTACATTAAGAATATTGAAGGGGTATTCGTCTTTCTGAACGCATCGGGTTGAATTTGAATTTCCAATTTCTCCAGCAATTACTACAAGATTAATCGAGATGTGGTCAAAAACTGGATTCATTGCTGGTTGATTCTTAATGGCGGACGTATACTCTATAACATATTGAATATTAGGTTATACTCCTGAGTAAGGATATTTACTCAATTTTGAAAAAAAAAAAAATTTAATATTGTCCCTGCATAGGTGTAAATTTGTTTCATTTTAAGTTCTATAGCTAACCAGGCTTCCACAAACCCGAATTTAGTGTTTAATAATGAAAAACGATAGAAGAAAAAAAAATCTCTACCACAAACGATTTAACCATTCACTAATGACCATCAAATCCAAATCCACTTTCCATAGTTCAATGCAAACTTTCAGCAAGATACAGTCAGCATCCACCCATCATCATCTGGCGTCAACATCCATTTCCATTTTCGGCATATCCGAATTTCAGTTTCAGTTTGTTGGATTCAGATTGAAATAATTATGCCGGCTTTGTTTAACTTTGAAATTCGCTCAGACTTATCTTTCTGCTGATCTCTATTTGTTTTCACTTTTCATATTTACTTTCTATAGCCGTCGTGGCTGACTAAAATGGATCTGTGTATTTCGCCGCCACCATTCTTTTCACTTCAGACGATGACAAACTCACTTGCGCGGTTTAATTGCGAAAAAAAAATTATTTTTTCGCATCACCATGCAAATGTCTTAAGCAAATTGGACCTACTGGTACCCACCTCGTAAAAATTGTCAGAACCCAAAAAATCTATAACCAAGCATGACATGGCAAATAAATTGAATTCGTACCACATGTAATTTTTAATTTTTGCCATTATTGCATATATTGCATCCTCCAATGCTTCCAGTATGATGTGCTGTCGATATTTTCTTTAAATAATTTTTTTACTTACAGTATAAATTTTGTTTTTCTTTTCCATTCCTCCTAAGACGTTTAATTTTTAATTTTTCTTGTAACTTTTCTATCTTTTGTTAAATATTTATTTCACCTTGTTGTTGGCCGATTGCAACACCAAGCAAGAGCTTGGATTGGATTGAGAGTGAGGTCGTTGTAGGTTACGCTTAGTCAGTAAAGTTGAGATATGGACTTCGATGCGATAGCAGATTTTTCATTAGTATGCAATTGTTGAGTTTTTTTGGTCTTCTTTGGGGCGGTATTTTGGGTCTGTTCTTAATTGATACCTAATGAGGCACATTTTTCTATATTAAATGTTAAGACGAAAGATACGGCAACATACCCATCATTTTGTTTTTCTGATGAGAGATGTTGAAACCATTTGGGTTTGATAGAATATGGAGGTAAATCGTGTGAAGGTTGACCCATTTCTACCGGTCGTGCTTTTTGGAAAGGACCCCAAGAAGTTTCCATGAAAAATTTAAAGGGATAGTTTTGATTAGCATTTAAGATTTGTCATTAGTATACTTTCTTCGAACTTTTTTTCACCTCAATTTATTTCAATAATTTGTTCTTAGTTGTTTACTCATCAGACAAATTCCCATCGTTTCATGTCTCTTTTTTCTTTTATCCTCAATCCTCAACACCCGCGTTCCGACAGTGTGCCATCTTCGGTCTTTTTTTTTTTTTTTGATTTGTTGGAAAAATTCTTCCACCAAACAACAAACTCGAGTGTTTATAATTTAATAACAAAATGTGTCTTCTTTGTGTTGGGGTGAATTTATTTAAATAAACCTTACAAGAAGACTTTGGGAATGATGGACGATCAGCGGAATTCTTCTTGCAGAGTTAGCCATAAAAGCAAACCCATTTATATCCAACGTCCTTTCTACAAACTGCGTCCCGCTCCTCAGAGAACCAGAAAAATTGACGCAGCTTCAAACATGCTCTTCAAAAAGACATTGAATTTCAGCCAGTTGAATGGGTATAACCTGGACGTCCAAATTTTATGTAAATAAAAAATCCTAGAAAATTAACGTGTCTATAAGCAGAAGTTACATACAAGTATCAAACAAGTTTCCTATCAATATGGGGAGAGAAATCTGAATTTAATTATTCGTTTTTTACGGACTTTGAATCGATAAAATCAAGGAAGATTGGGAAATCAAAGAATTCCACCCGATCGTGGTATTCTACCTGTAATGGCAGCAGGATCCTCGAATTTCTTGAGCGGGATCTCACGCTCAAGGTTTATGTTATGTGGTACAATATCAATTGGTTGGGTCACTACCAGGGTTATGGCTAAGCCTCGACTCGAAGCTGAATTGTGACATTTCAAAAATGTAAAGGAAAAAAAAACAATTTTATAATCAACAGAACGAAGCCAAGGTTTATAAAGATTGTATCGTTTATACGCAACAGTTTCAAGTTCTCCAGATTTTTGACGTGGAAAATGAGTGGAGTGAAATTTTTTTTTTGTTGATATTTTTCATCCTTTTTTTTTTGTTGCATTCTACTGATTTTTCATTTCAGTTCAATCATGAAAAATAAACCATGAAAACGATAAAACCAGACGAAGAAACGAGTCGGTCGCAACCATGCAAACTTCAGCTACCTCCAAAGCCAACAGTTGCCCACATTAGCAACACACACAAATCTCCAGGCGCACACATGCACCAAACACTCTTACACTCCACAAAAGGAAAAATTTTTTATCAACGTCCTATTACCGGTACAATTTTTGATGCTGTGACAAAATGGAAAAATGATACAAAATACGTTTGTTGCGCACCTGGAAATCAAATTTCCGTATTTATGAGAAAAGCGAAATCGTTCCAGCACAGGAATGATGAAAGTAGTCAATTATTTTTTTTTTCGCTGTGAGGCAACTCAAAGTGCAATCCAGAACTTGGGCTGTACATAGGCTCATTTCAGGAGGAGTCGGCCTCATTTCAAGAACATATACTAGCAAGTTATCTGTACAGAATCATACATGGCCTCGATAATTTCCACGAAGACACCAACCTATGAAGCTGATACTCTGGCATCAGAAATGAAAATTCAAATACCGCTCTCGGCAGAAGGATTCGAAATTGACATTTGTTGCAGACAAGGAGAATACTCTTACTATACCATCCGTAGTTTTTGTCAATCATCATGTTTCAGTTAATTGGTGTGTGTTCGTTTTGTGGAGGAATGAACTTCTGTGGACCGCGGCTTAGTTCTTATTCTCTCTCTCTCTCTCTATATATATATAATACTTAAATTCGCTTGCAACAATCTCAGAAGCTTTCGTGCTATATTGTAAGAATTCTCTTCATCCCTTTGTCATTTTTATACATTTGCTATCCAGACAATTGCTTATTTTTGATCCGCATATAAATGGCAAAAATATAACGTGTCTAAAGTTTGCATCGTTGCAAAGATAATACTGTCAAATTTTTTGCTAATTGATTATCTGAAGAATCAAGGATGCCAGTAGTGACCTATGCCAAAAATTTCCGAAAAAAAAACAATGTCAACAATGACGCTCATTCCATCTCTGATGAAGCAACAGCAACAAACGTATCAACCGCGTAATCAAAAACGGCCTGAAGCTAAGCGCTTTTCAACGGCATACTGGACATTGTTTGGTGACAGCTTTGCGCTAGATTAAAGCGACGAGAGCGAAAAAATTGTGGCAACAGCATGCACAGGACATTTATCAGCAAATCCTTTTTACGAATGAAGAAAAATATCGCCTTAGCTGAAAAATTCAAACATCCAACAAACGCTCTGCGCTCAGCTCTCGAAATGTTCCTTAGGTTGATAGAGGCTATGGCACGGCGGCGTTGTTGGTAAGGTGAGGCAAGTCGTGCGTCGATGCCACCTTGCCCCTTTATTTTTCACAAGGATTTTGGAGAAAAACTGCAAGGAATTCCATTTTCTAACCGAAGTGCTAAGTAACAACCAAAGCGCTATGCATTTACTACAATTTCATATCCCAACCTAAACTTTTCGTTCCAACCGAAATTCTATGCCCAAAATTAAATTCCATTTCACAACCTTAATGTGATTTCCCACACTAAATGTTATGTCCAAGCTAACTAAATGTTGTGTCCCGAGGTAAATTATGTCCCATTTCTAAATTTCATGTCTCAATTAAAATGTTCATGGTCCCAACTTAAATGTCGTAACCCAACCTAAATTTTGTGCCTCAAACTCAATTTTATGCGCCAATTTTGAGGATGTCCCGAAATTAACGCAAGTAATTTTGATATAAACTTCAATTTTCTATAATATTTTTAATTTTTTTTTCATTTTTATGATTATTGTTTTAATTAATATTTTAATATTTTTCAAATATTTTTGTTTAATATTTTACATATTGTTATCTAAAGTAGATGCTTTTGGGTGATTTATGAAATAAAATATCAAGTAAATGTTAGAGATCATTGCAGGTTTGAACCTGCAGCATTTGCAGGTTCATATTCACTTTTGCGAGGCTGAAATTCACAAGTACAGCGCTCAATCTCCTGTTTCAGGACCTCGGTAGTCGTAACCCATTTTTTCGTTAACGTTCAATAAGAAAACCCTTTTTTTTTCTTTTTTTTTTTTAATAGAAAGTGTCCTGGACAGTCATCCCAAACAAAATATTATGTCTCAATCTTAAATTTAATAAACAACCACAAAATCTCGCGACAGATGCATGTAACATCTTCTATGTCCCAACTTAAATTTTACCTTGCAAGCTAAATTTTATATTCCAGCCTTAATTTGTGCAGCCCAATCAAGGTTTTATCTACCAATTTAAATTTCAAAAGCCCAGACGAAACTCTATATCCCAACATAAACATCATATTCCACCTTTAATTCTGAATTTTTTGGACGAAACAGTTTACTCAGAACTTTTTCCGTGGGACAGGTTAGAAGCCTTGTTATTCGACCCTTGTAATTTCCCCAAAGATATCAATCACAGCTACGTGATCCGTCGACCTAAGAAACACACGCTCAAAGATTACACCATCCGAAGAACGCCTTTAATTTTGCACCAAACTAAATTTCAATTCATGAACATAATTTTATTTTTCCCGCTTGACTTTATGTCCTGATCATCGTTTTACAGCTAAATCTAAATGACCTGATCAACGTTCTAAGGCCGAACCTAAATATTATGTCCAAAGCTATGTTTAATGTCCCAAACTATACCGCGTGTCCCAAAATCTAATTCATAACATATCTGAAGGTTGCATCGATGCAGTCGCAATTGTCTCCCATTTTTTTTATCATTTCTTGATTATTAGACTCAAACGATAAACTAATCGAGTGCAAATAATTCAAAACATTGTTGAAAAAAAAAAATTCAAATAATTTAGTTCACCTATGCCTAAAAAACGCGCGACCGGCGCATTAGGAACACTGCAAACTTCAGACACCAAATTTATTTTGGTGTCAGAATTCAGGCGAAATTAAAAAACTCGAAATGTGAGTGAAGGATAACGACTACAAGCCAATGACGGCAATCCGGAATCGATGCAATTAGAAAATAAAATTGAATCTGCAGATTCTGATGAAACGACGTTGAAACGATAACGTGTATTTCCTGAGTGAATAAGTCGTCCGAAAACAAGTAACAAGTAAAATAGACGTCAACACTATATGTGTCTGAAGTTTGGATCGTTGAAAGCGCAACGCTGTCAAATTTTTTGATTATCTGTTTTTAGTAGATGATTGAACTGAAATAAAAACCTAGTAGAGTGCAAAAACATTAAAAAATGCGAAAAAAATTACTAATATTTTAAGTTAAAGGACATTCCAAAAGCGAAAACATTTACGACAGTTGCATTTGCAACGACGTTTGCATCTTTAAAAACGAAACGGTCTCGGTTTTTTCTACGTTTTGAAATTTTGGGACAATTTGAATAAAATGTTACTTTTGAATTGAAATGTTAAATGTGACTCTGCTAACACTCTACTAGTTTTTCCCTTGAGTCAAATCGTCGGCATAAATGCAAAATTTCGAGTTCGTTGCGATTGCAAACGATGTAAACACCTAAACTCAATATTTTCGCAGGTCTGCTGTCTCCATGTTTTGGGAAAGGGAACCAATGCAAAAACAAACGCAAAACGAGATATCTGATGTTTGCATTTCAATACGCAACGATCTTGCATTTTTTTAGGTTTTTAATATTATGGTTGATTGGAACGAAATAATTTTATTTATCAAAATTTATTATTTTTTTGTCATTGTGATTTTTTCGCGCTTTATTTAGTCTTCATTTCAGTCCAATTATCGACACAACTCGAAAAAGAAAACAAGTCGACATATTTGCTTTTGGTAAGATGCAGGTCAGCTACCTAGAGAATTATTGTTGAAGTGATGAGGGTGAAGGAATTGTCTGTGCAATGGGGATGTTGTGGAGGGAGAGCATGAAGAGATACGGCCCGAGAATGGACTGTTGTGGAACTTCGGAGTGCACGCTGATGTTGTAAGTTTTAGGGAAAGGAAGTGCAAAAGGGAGGAGGAAAAGATACAGACCAAGGGATTGGGTTACTCATTTTCTAAAAGTTTGTATATTAGTTATAGGTGAATTTTCATGGATAAATTTATTAGAACTTTCTTGAATTGCATGTCAAAGACACAAACGTTCATAAATTCCGTCCATACGCTCATGCACTAGTTTCAACATGATCAAATTCATATCGACATTATCAGCTTGAAAGTCACCCCGGTAAAATCAAGTTCAGATTCAAGCATTGATAGTTCATGGTTTCTGCCAACCCCCAAGTCCTCACAGGCGACAATGAATCCAATTCACAGCAAACAAAATCTCATAATTACGAAAACGTGGCAAGACTGCATTGCAATCGTTTGCGTATGTCGAATGTTTACGCCATTCATACGACGTTGGTTGCCTGACGCATGGATTTGGAACATTCAATTGTTGGCCACATCCATCAAACATGATTGGAACTGCCGAGAAACTTTCGATAACCTTCCCGGGCAATGAGAACCAGTGATGCGGCGCACGATAAGGCTCAGCGAGCACTCGCAGCGACGGTGCATTCTGGTCGCTGCAGAGAGGTGTTTCGGGCTGTAATGACGCGTCAAGACCGACCAAGTCTGCTCCTGCACCTGCCTTGCAAAGGTGAAAGATATTCGCCAGTTACAACCACCAGTCTCACGCATGGACTCTATTCGCGTCTAGAAGTCCTAGAAGCGAGGTCAACGTTTCGGCCTGAGCCAAAAGTCAACCGCGAGAGAATAACAAAGCAGAACACCGATAATGGCTACGGGCAAGTGTTTGATGTGCTCGTCTCGTGCGAGGGGCACTCAAGGGCCGAAAGTCAGCGGCTTTAAAACAGAGATAGCCATCAAGGCGGCATGCGAGTTAGAACATTTCACAGTGTGGACGCGCTTGCCAAACTGTGCAAACTTGATTTAGCTCCGCGCTAGCGACCACACCGGGCATATTTGCGGGCAGCTTGACTGGCTGGGAGCTGCACTTCAACCATCGCCGGAACGAGGTGAATAAACCCGCCAAGCGTGGTTCTACGAAATGGTCGTGCTCCAGCAAACGGATGGTGGCCCGCCGCGAAGTCTTTGCACAATTGTCGACGAAGCACATCGTGAAAATCAAGTGATGAATTAAACGCACAACGCCGAGACACGTTTGGAGCTGATGGCTGGCGGAGAAACTAAAGCCCAATCAACAGCAGTCGCACCTTAAGACATCGTCCTTCGCGTTCATCCATCGGACGCTTTGTCTGGAGTGAAGAATGGTGTGAGATCACACCTGCAGCTCCTTTGGTTGCACAACAGCGAAGCCAAACCCCGAAACAAGCTTTGCCCGCACAGTTTGCAAGTCCTCCGCGGAGGGAACTCTTGCTCCTTCCACCAGTTAATTTTCCAAAACACCTCTTAATTTTCCGAAGTGCATTTCCTTCGGGCGCTTCCCTCAACGACTTGAAGAGACTGCGGACGATTTTCGCACACTTACCGCATTATTGCTGCTGTAAAAAAGTGGCAACGATGTGCAGTGTCTTGTTTTTGTGACTTTGTCCTTGCTGTCGATGACGTTGCTGCTACCGCCACTGCTTCCCTCCACCGCCGTTGTTACGTTCGCAAGAGCAGACGTGGTGGCGGAGCCCGAGCTACTGCAGCTGCTGTTGCTATTGCTGTTGACGACATTGAAGGTCGCGGCAGACGATGGGCACGATGCTTGCACGGTCACCGATTTAGGACTCGGGATCTTCGGTGGGCCACTACCAGCTTTTTCCTTCGCGCTGGCTACAGCGACGGGGTTACTTTTCTTTTTGTTACTGTTGGCGCGGGGCGAGGGAACGGGCGCACGGTCCGTCATTTTTTAACAATTCGCTAGACAGTGACTCCGGCAAGCTTTCACGCATCATTCGACAATGACTCGGACAATACGCTTCGTCGTATCGACACGTTTGCCGACCAAATGCATCAGTCGACGACCGAACTCGACGCCAAATTTTATTCACTCCAGCACACACTCGAGGGAGACACCAACAAATACGACTTTTTCTTCACTCTTTCACGCGAATCAATTATTTATTCACTTAGCACTGCACGCGTTCACTCGGGAAACAATAAAGTTTTATGGATCGCGACAGACAGACACTGTGAAATGTTCGTTCTGCAAATTTACGAAACGAGCGTCAAGTCCCAGCAGTAGATACGACCGTTTTGTCAACGTCTACATCCTTTGAGGTTTGACAACATCCGAACCTAGGAGACTGTGGCCACCGGCAGCGAGGACTCCGAGTCGCACAAGTGGTGAGGGAGGAGTAAACTCGTTGGCTCGAATTTGTCAAATATGTTTTTGACCATTCTACCAATCAAATGATTATTAATTGCCTATTGCGATAATTCAAGCACGCACTCACGAGCGACGGAAATCACTACAAGGACCAAACGAAACAAAACGGACGGACGTGATGGCAAACAAATGTTGGGTAGAAAACTCCGTTTTGATATAACGAAAAGTGTCCCTAGACGTTAATGTTTGACAGCTGGCGTGGCGAGAAGTTGGTGCCTGTTATCGGCTATGCAGTGCGGAAAATTGTGCTATAATGGTAAATGCATTGATCTGCATTGCTCACAAGGACCGACTGAATGATGCCTTGCCACATGGGAACTTAATTCAAACCGAATTAAATTACCTTTAACGAAATAGGAAGACAAATTAGGATATCATTGGAATAATGAACACTGCGGGAGTTTATACTGGAAGGAAACTAGGATAGTAAATAGAAATAAGGTAATCGATCCAATTGGTATTCACCTTCTGACGCATTCTATAAGAATTTTCTAATGAAGAATAGAATACTACTCTGCAGGACTATTGCCATCAATGGTTTATCATATTTTATCAATTAGATTCAATATATTTAATATTAGTCACCGATTAGACTGAATTTTCAAGTACGGCCACTGCCTTTAGCATTGATAGACAGATTTATAAATTGAGACTTTTATACGTACATGGTTTTCATAATCACAGATTGCTAAATATCGTTTTGATCATTTTTGAAGAAATTAGGTGTCATTAATTAAAATAAGAGTTTCGCACAAAAATGTAAAATTAGACACATTTATTAAGGCCTTATACAAACATGACACTGTTAATGACAATGACTTATGGTCTAACATATGTCAGCGAGGTATATTCAACAAACTTCATTTGACAAAAGTGGTCGTAACGGATACTTCAGTTTGAACTAGCATTTTCGGTTTTATTTGAATCGATTGCGTGATATTATAAAAATAATTCTCAAATGATGTCATGTCGGATGGATTCTCATTTGTTTATTATTATTGTACTGGGGTCCCCTTGTTGGAATTTTGCATAGGCCAGAACTCGACCTTTAGCTCCCCATGTGTAGTACTATTGTTTACAGATGGTCCATCCTGTCGTCCTGCAGAAGCCAAGGAGTTCTCCCAGCTCTGTGGTCGCCAAGTGTTCCAATTCTGTTGCGTCAGTACATCTCAGCCAAGTAAGGCGTTTGTTGGCCAGACTCGGGCAATCTAGGAGGAAGTGTTCTGTACTTTCTTCCTCCTCGCCGCAAGTACAGAACATTTCTCATTTGTTTAACATTAGATTGATGTTGGTTGGTGAAGGGTAGATTTCCGGGAAGGCTAAGGGTAGTACAAAGGGCGGGAACTTTTAACGTTAATTGGGGACTAAGAGTAGTTAAAATGACACCAAAATACGTTGGCCGGCTACTGTTTGCAGCGTAGGTGACCCATTTGAGGACTAAGTAATTATCCATGATTGCCTTCTCGTCTTGAACGTAGATGTGTTGTGTATGTAAAGATAATGTACCCGAAGATGATATTATAATCATGCCAGAGCATAAAATCTTGATAGGGGCTTTGAACAAGGAGTTCTTGAGCATAGTACCATAGCGTAATAACAAGCAGTGCTAACATTCCGAACAAACTCCCGATCTAACTTGATGCGACTAAAATTATTGGTAAATGTTTTCTCATTCGATTCTCATAATTTCATTAAACAAGTGCAGCGCTCTCAGAACTCTTGAGTAAAAACTCAATTCAACTATAAGTCTGGTGTTGTTTGCTCCTATCTTCCTCTGACAGAAGCCGCTCGAGAGTTTTCACGCTGTTTTGTGTTTAGACTATGGCAATGCCATCATATGAAAGAAATTTTTATTTGTATTACAAAATATTTTTTTTTTATTATTACATTCCCTTTAAGGCCTGAATCAAGATTTGTTAATTACCGTCTTCCATTATACCTTAGTAAGGCACGGCTTTGCATTAAGGATTTCGACTTCAGCTCTTGTGAATACAATACCCAACTATTCCCAACGCTCCAATGGACAACACCTCTCAAATGCACCACCAGCCACTACGATCATCCCCGAGGGCCGTAATCAGAAAGTCCAAATGGGGATTGCTAGCTACACATAATACCTAAATATTGTATTGGGTTGAGATTTTTTGAAAGAGTTTCAAGGATCTAGTATACGTTTGGCTGCTATGCTATGAACTGGGATCCTGGTTTTATGGTTTTACGCAGAGTGTAGGAATAGCAGAAGTGCTAAGTTCCATCGTAAAATTGAAATCCGAATGGTGTAATCGATTAAAAAATCAGCAATTTATAAATCCTTAAATGTTTAGTACTTGTTTCAATCTCATAAGTAAGTACTGGTTGAAACGTATTTCGCCGAAGAGAAAGCTGTTTCGGAAGTGCTTAATGTTAGACTTTCTGCATTTGCAAAAGTATTTCTGAAGATCTTTCTCTTTAAAACTCGGAGCTCATTCGTGTCATAGAGAAAGTGAGAGAAATATGGTTGAACAAACTAAGACGCAAATCATATAGTAGCTGATCAAAAAGATAGACGTTCAGTCTTCTTCAGCCACGGTGTTCAGCGACGCAGATTACGATCGAAAATCAATTTCGTATATAATAAAATAAAAGAATCACAAAATTAAAAGGAAGCATTTTATTCAGCATTTTGTGAATTATAAACTATTACAAATATTGATATAGCAGGCCATATGATATATTACGCCTGTATATATATGATTTAGATAGTATTAAGTTAGTACTGATGCTGACAGATTTACTAGAGAGAAGCAATGAAACTTCTGAACCTTTAGTTGCTTTTGCATTGACCAAAATAATGTAACGATTGAATTGGAAGCTGTGCTAGGAAATCATGACCAGAATATTCAGTCTGTTCTTCAGAGGCGCAAGGCTTCTGTAAACAAGTAGAGTACTTCATAATTTCCAACGGAACTAAGCGGTGGCCAAGTCCAAAATCATATTCCATTTATGGAATTTATTCCGAAAATCAATAAATTCACATTTCTTCAGGTTCAGGAACGGTTTTCATCATTGAGGAATTATCAACATGATTTCATGGGGCTCAGGACTGTTAGAGGAGAGAGGTCTAGATAATTGTGGAAGAAAGTTTGTAGGGGATAGGATAGGAGTGAGATGCAGTGTGGACTTTGTGGCAAACCCATGATAATGTCTTAGACGAAAAAAGTAAAGGGATTAGGCCTGATAGAATCTCCATGAAAAACTCAAGACTTAACAATGATGGTGTAAGCGGGATTTTAAGCTAATTGCACTAAGGAGCACGTTTGGTTTTGGAAATTAACTAAGCACCAAACAAACGGAATGGCGAATTCTTTGGTTAAAAATTTCTAAATTAACTCAATACGTTCCACTAAATCGATTGCCTTTTTAAAAAAATCAATGGAGCACGCCATGATCACTTTTGATGCAATCTAATTTTGAAAGAATCAGTTGAACTGTAGAACCATCTGGTTTGTTGAAAATTTTCTTTTTCAGCGCAAATTTATAAGTTTTACGAGAGCTGCACATTTTTCTCTAATGTCACCGCTTGGTTTTTTGATTAATGATACCAAATCACTGTTTCAAACCCCCAAGGAAACATCGCCAATCCTTTTTTTCAATAGAAGTGAAGAAGGTCTACAAATGGCGGAGGAACATTGCCCTAGTACGTCTTCCCGAATTTCATCAAACTCAGTAGAATTTTAATTGCCTAGTGAGTAGTTTAACCCAGGCGTTATGAATAAATTTTTCAACTTACCACTTTTAAGAGAAGGAGCGCCGTTGACCGGTGAGAATCAGTGAAGAAAATCGGTGACATTGTCTCTGGCGTTCCTTCGGAGCTTCTTCCAAATTATTCCAAAATTGACGATACGATTGGAATTACGAAGTGTGCTACTTCCATGTTGATTACAATTTTTTCTCTTTTATTGATGTTGAGTATATTTCCTCCAGATACTTCGATGCCTGTATTTACTGTCGTTCTGATCTTATAAAGACGCTTCTCCGCCTGATACGAGAGAAGCGTATTCTTTAGTTTTAGGTTTTATTTTTAGTGCGCTTTTCCTAGATAACGGGAGAGAAACGAGTTTTGTTTGTTTTTCGATTCTCTTTGATCCAGATAATGCAAGGTATTGATTAATTGATCTTTCGAATCTATCGCATTGGATAGAATTAAAATATTATAAAATTTCGTGGTTCTGAGTCTTTAAGTGAAGTATTCAATTTCTCGTTATTCTCGTTAAACTGGTTTTGCGTTCATCAGCGTTAACTTGCAGTCTTTATTTTGCTTTCCCTGGTACGGTACGCATTAACGAGAAGTTGAGAAAAACGAAGTATTTCCACGTCTTCTCGTCAGATTTCGTATGTAATTTTTTGTATCGAATTCATCAACGTCTACTTTTAGTCTTTAACTTGCATTGATTTTTTTCAAATTTAAAATTTTATGCAAGATTTTTATGACTGATACCAAGAGTCAAAGGCAAGGACATTTGCTTCATTCAGATTTAGCTACCTGTGGAAGTTATTGAAGTAGTTCTGCCGTTGTGACAGTTTCCAAATGAAAACAATAAAATAAATACATTTTTCACCAAATATTCTCTAAACTAAAAACAGTTTCTGTTCAGTGGCAAAGTATGCAACAATGGTAGGTGATCTTGAATCATTATTCCAATGTAAATTATGGGTTATATTATAGCCCTCTGTATTACAGTATTATGTGTCTGTTGCTTTCAAGGTTTTCTTTGTAAAATATGAGAAATTCCTCAATGTTTAATTTAAATTTGAAACTACTTCTTTTAAATTTAAAACTACCTCTTTACCGGTCTGTCTACAACTGCGGTAAATTTACCCTTCTTGTACTTATTTTGATGTGGATGATGATGAATAGTAAGCACAAAACTGACAAAAATATTTTATTTGGAAAAGATTCTGCATTCCGCGATGCTAATGTGCTTGCTCTTACAAATAGGAACAGAAGAGAGAAATCAAGTTGAAATTTTGCGTTTGCATCGAAAATATTCGGGCAGAAATGTTTTCCACGAAACTGTACTGACCATAGAAATTAATGCGAAATTAGATTTGGCGGTTGGCCCGGTCACTTGTCAAAAGCCAATTTTCATGAACATTCCTACCGATCTAACCTCAAATTCCGAACACGGCTGTTGGCTGCGTTCATTATTCCTTGCCAAGTTTTCACCATTGGCACAAAGCGTGTCAAATTCAGTGCTCATTTCGGACATTGTTCGACGAAGCGGTGCTCCAATCAGTTTTCTGTTTCGTGGAATATCCATCTAAATTAATAACTTAAATTATCGTCGCAGCAAGAAGTCGTTTGGATCGCTGTAAAATTTGACATTTTCTCGCATTTGACCGGTTATAAGTTTTTCATAGTCGCTGCGTCTCGCTTGCACGCGCCAGCCGTCGCGTTCACTCATTTAATATTTCATCGTGTGGCCGAGTCGACGGAACCTGACGGACGGAGCAAAACGAAAAAAATCATCGAATTTTCGCCCGCCATCTTGCTTTCCGTTCGCCCAATCAAAGATCCTCGTCTGTGCTCTGTGGCTCGTCACACTGCGAAAAAATTTTTTCGTTTCTCGTCCGCGCTTTTTCCGAGGGAAAACTCGTCGTCGTCTGTCCATTTTCTTTCCTCTAAAACGGGAAAATTGTGGTCAGAACTGAACAACTCATTCATCGTAAAACGCGTTTTATTTTAATTCATCATACATCAGCAGAAAATCCGTAACAAACAATGGCGTTAAAAAGAATTAATAAGGTAAAAATGAGTGCTCGAAGTCGGGCTGATTGGAATGGAAATAGCGTGCGGTGGCAAGGCAGGCAGAACGTGAGAAAATGTGGAAATCGTGGGAAATGTGTGCCGCGAACGGGGTTGTCGAATTGGAAAAGTCCCGAGGCCGGGGCCGCGGCTGTCGTGGACAGGAAAATCGGAGTGCTGTGCGAAATCGACGATGACTGGGAAAATGTGTGGCCGTGCGGTAATCGATTGGAATTCGAGTGGCGGCGGTTAAGGAGCCGTGATCCTGGCGAGCGTGTCGCGATAATTGCCAGAAAACAGGAAACCGTTGCATGGTTGTCGCACGACGCCCGGGAGGTGGCTCGGTCGCTGCCATGACCCGGGGAAAGTAAAGTTCATTTGCCCGTTGTCGAATCGAAAAAGTCTCGTTCGCGGGGCTCCAGCTGGTCGGTCGGGGCGCAACATGCACTACCCGTTGCCGAACCGTGGGCCAGTCCGCTCGTTTCCCATGGGAAATGGCTATTTACCGGAATCGCCGGGCCCCATCGACCATTTGTCGATAAGAAAATGTCATTGGTGTGGAATCCGAAGGCTTCTGGATGGTTCGCGAGTGACTTAAAGTTTTTGCGTAGTGTTTCGCCTTCCGGGGAGGAACAGGTCGGAGAGCAATTATTAAGAAATGATGAAACGTTATTTCTGCGGCAGAATGTTGTTGCGCCCCAGTTCGCCGTAGTCTGGGATGCGTCATCGTCGGACGGACAAGGCGAGACTCAAGGACTGGATTTTGTTGTTGAGACGGCTCAATTAGCTGGAGACAATGGGGCGAAAGCATTTAGTGGCCGTAATTAGGCTGACTAAATTTTAGTGCCTTCGATTTTGGGAATGAGCAGGCGGCGAGCGAAGCGATCCCAACGGTAGAATCGCATTTCGTACGTGTCGGTCATCGGCCGCCCTTCTCTCGTCCGCCTTGTGAGGCGGCGAACCAATGGCCGGAATTTCTCTAAAAAACTCACGAAGAAATGGGGCCAAGCACGTATCGCATTCTTCCGCTGTTTCCGATTCCATCCCAATGCGAATCTCCGCTCGAAACGAGGACGATCCGCCAGAAACTCCTATTTGGAATTCTGTATTTTTCCTCCCGAAGACAGCCACAACGTTTGGGCTACGTTGTTTCCTAACCTTTTCTCTAAAGTCGTCGTCGTCATTGTCGCGTTTTCTTCGTCTTTACTCATCGTTGGCCTGTTTTGGCGTTTGTGTCTGCGATGACTCAAAGCAACAACTTGAAAGAAAAATTTTCTCGCAACCGTAACATGATTGACTGCCGTCATTAACTCAGGCGAGAGTGATGGGGCCGGGGATTGCGACAGTCTTGGGAACGTTGCAATTTCCACATTGTCGTCACCGCGATTTTATTATCGTCCAGAAACTATGACATCAACGACACATGAACAGGCGATCGGGTCGTCATGGGTAGGCCGTGTCGATTCGAAAACGACTCCTAATTCAATTAGTTACCGTGACTGCATTGTGTTTTGTTTTGTCCGTACGTTCCGTGAACGTAGAAGCCGCGTTGAATGGGAGTAGTATCGATTGGGTTGCAGTGCGTGCGGAAATTGATTAAGGGTGATTCGCGTTAGGACGGGACCTATAATCCGTTCAGTGTCCAGACCCACCCTGCGGTCTCCTTGGGCATTGTAGGGTAGTCGCTGATCGACCGTTTGCTATGCCCGCGCGTGCACACTTTCTCATATTTCCCACGTCCACGAACCTGCTTGTCATTGACCTGGATTCCCGATTAGAATTAATAATGAGCGAATGGTTGTGTTTGCTTTGGTTTTGGTTGGTTTATGACCGTTCTAATGTTTGTGTTTGTTTTGTTTCGCAGGAACTTCAGGACTTGGGTAGAGACCCGCCAGCACAGTGCTCAGCAGGACCCGTCGGGGATGACTGTAAGTATTGCAGAATTTTTCTCCTTGAATTCGATTCGTATAAATTAAGCGTTGAATACCCCAAGAAAGTACTCTCTGCCGATTAATATTTTATGTTCCACTCATCTTTATTGGGTATCCGGTATCCCTAAAGGCAAGCAGTCAGTCGTCATATTCCACACGAGCTGGGAGTTGACGCATTCCTTTTCCTTTGGCGGTCGTTGATTGTATGCGACGTTTCTTCCTCTATGTCCCTTTGTCAGCCTGTTTTGTCCTTCCTACGCCAGTCAGTAATTTCAATTCTTTTTGATTCTTTGCTTGGCTGCACAGACGACAAAATGGTTGTGCGCCTGCTCTGAAAGGTTCGGGGGAAGGGACGTGTCACATTACTATTGAGTTTCGACGTTTGTAAAGGTGCTTATTATATTTATTTATGGTTATTTTTCACGTTTGGTATTTGATTGTTTTGATTTCTATAAATTCCTTTAGTCTTCCAAATGTCTAGGCAAGCTGTTCTGATCACTGTTTACACGTCGTGAACTATAAGAAATTGATTCAATGCAACAATCTGTCCGTGAACAATTTTTCTAAATTTTGCTGTTGCATATTTAAATATATCCATAATGCTTTGAAGAATGATAGTAATTGGTCGTTAGACAGCAGTATTATGTGGACATAAGACCGATGATTGCGAAACAGATGACGGTCAAAGGATATCAATAATGGGGTGGAGATTGGGCAACGTAATATGACTTGGAGGCCTCTAAAATTTCATACTGGAAAATCTTCATACTACTACTAAACTACGAGTTTGCAAGTCTTTGGGAAAAAAACGTTCAACGTATTGTTGAGTAAGACAATCTGAAATTATTTCAGACCTAATAATTTCAGAATTTAAGGAATGCCGAAACACATTCTCAATCTCTACGCCCACAAGTCCAGTCAGAATTTATATTGAAAACTTGTTAGACATATTGTGAGTGTTCTCCATGCGAAGGAATTCGCTATTGAAGGAGGTGTTCTGGAAAAGAGGAATCGGATTTTGCTAGTATAATATTTTTGAAACACTGCAGTAATTTTAATCGATCGGAATTGTGGGAGGGGATAACGCTGTGAATAATGATTTGAACGAATGTGGAAACACTTGAAAATAGTAAAATATAAAGGATTTTCTCAGCTATAAAGAAGGAACTAAACGATTTAAATCCTTTAAGCGAAAATTCAAGTTTTCGAGTTTCGAGCATAGTTAACGTTTTAATCATAAAATAAGATTTTTTCCATAAAATGTCTTTCCAAAATATTTTTCCAAATAAAATGTCATAATTGTGGCATCTCCGTAAGTATTGTCATAGTGTAATATTTTTGGTCTTCTTTCTGGTAAAGCATCGATGCCTCGCTGGAAGGATTCATCGATATTAGATTCTACCAATGAATCCCTCCAATCCTAGGTGCTTTTGCAGTAGTGGACGTGATTCTCTGACAATCCATGTGCCATGTACTAGTTGATAGCAGAGGGAAGAGCCATCCTTCTTTTTCGTTCCATTCACCAGTGGGGTAAGGACTTGGCATTTCAACTTTTCTGCATAAGTTTTTGAGACTCGCAACATTTAATATTGTTTAATTTTATTATTGCTCTTATTTGGGCGGTAGTAACGTTTTTTAACAAAATAAATAAGTAATTACAAGTTACATATTCCTTGCCGTAATCATTCATGGGTTCTGAGAACTCCATATGCTTTGGAATGTTTTTGTTATGCACATGGATTACGAAAGTTGAAAAATAACCTGTTTGCCTTGTCAACAAAGGCCTGAGATCAATCAACGTCAATAATTTCACCATTTCTTCCTGTGAGCGATTGCCATGGCAATCGAATAAAAGATAAAACTACATTTTCTCCTTCCATTTGCACGTCGATATTCTATCGGAAGTCATTTAATAAATATTGCATTGTTTCAATGCTTCATTGCATTTTGTTTTATATAATTTCATGAAGAATTTATTGTATTCCATTCCGAAAGGAAAGTATATGATATAAAACAATTATTGAAATAACGACGATTACATCAATTTTCGTCTTTCACTGAACTTGATTGATCGCATAAACTAAATATATCAGTGAATTTTCAAAACTGGGAACAAAATTTTCAAAGTTTATTTGGTGTTGATTGGGAAGAAGAGCGTTACCATTGAGGAATAGATAACATAGTTGTCAACTGGTTTTGTCAACTAGCAATTTTCAGTTTAATGTGGTGTCCAGAGAACCATTCCTTGCAAAGAAAAAAACCTTAGACGAATATTACCTTCGGAGTTGCATTTATCTCCAATAAGTCGCTCCAATGGTTTATGATTTATCCCTAGCACATCCTCGTTATCGTGATTAAATTCCTCGATGACGTTTTCTCTGTCAAATGCAGGATAATGTGGTTCAAATTCAACGAGGTATCATTATCCATTATCTTTCATATCAAGTCCTAATTGTAAACATGATTTGTTTTCCGAGAAATTGGAATTTCAAAATTAAATATAAAATATATTTGAAATGAATATGAATATACTAGTAAACCCAATTTTTGGTGAAACATTACAGTATAAACATCAAATACGGTTCAATAAATGTTTTACTGTATGTGCATCATAGCGTAACCACTAACAAGCGCTTACAGCACTATACACAAACTCCCCATCTAACGGTATTCGACATCCAATTTTTCAGATGCATTGCAAGCAAGCCTTGTTTGAGAAAGGAAATAAAGAGGAAGGGGCGAAGAGATGCATGTTAACATTCTCTTAAGTTTTGTATTCGTACACAATGACTGACAGATACTATTACACTGGAAAACTTATGCTTATTTATATATATATATATATATTGGCTCAGAAAGGTAGCCAAAATAGCCAGGTAGTCTCTTCACTCATATCGTTTAATTAACAAGCTCTTTATCTTGGAAAGCTCGCTTCAGAGTTAGAACAGCGGTTTTCTTGCCTCTCCGAATGAAGAAGTCTCGTGATGGTTCGCCCTCCCTATACAATGTGACTGATCTCCTGTACTGGGTGGAGTGTGACATGTTAAAAAAACATACGATGTCAGCAAACTAGTAAATGTTTACTATTTTTAGTTCCTTAATTATTCATTTTTTTTGTTATTTTATAATTAATCAGTTTAAGTAAAACTTTTGTTATGATATGTAACATATTAAAAGCTTTTCAATAAAAAAGGTTTGTCTCCGATTTTTCTCAGCTGGTGTGTGCCACACCTCACTTGTCATGCGAAGAATAAAGCCTTTTTGGAGCACTTTCTAATGAATTATGCACGGTTGAATTATCATCTTATCTTGAATATTCTACTGAGGCGATAATGTTGCATGACCCGACAAACGTCAAGATTTCAACCGTGTGGAATTGTCGTATCACGCCTGTTTCTCATCGCCAATGGCAATCTTTCCCTTCCAAGAGTCGTTTCGTTGAATGACGGGGACATTTGGGGCACTGTTCTTCGCGGGGAACTATAAAAAAAAACAGATCCTGTGTTGTTAAGGTTGCTGCAGTCATGTTAAAAAAACTGCAATCATTACTTTTTCTGGACGATGTCCAATTCGATGCTAATTTTCACGATGTACTTTTGTGTGTTGAGTGAGAGTCGGTCTAATGTACTCACAAGTTACATACTACATATACATTCATACTTTAGGAGGTACAAAATCAATCAAGAGCTAAACTGGTGACTTCCGCTTGCGGTAGGACACTTACGCTTTAACGTTTAGTTTCATTTCACTTTATTATTATTGTTTAATACTCGAAGTGTTTCTCTTATAATAGTTTCAAAAGTACCAACTAAGTTGCACTAAGATTTATAATATTAATTCGACCGTATAACAGTCCAATTGTCCCATTGATCAATGTTGGTTCGAATTTTATATTATATTTCTGAAATGAAGGCTATTTACGCCCGGATTTTTAACTCCAAATGACACACAGCATCAGGACTATCGTGTTAACACTCCCCCTATCACACTCAGAATCAAGCCTGGATCTTGTTCGCCATATTATTACGAACTTGGCCTCTTGCCTACCGTCTCCTTTATGTTAGAGAGATCCCACTTTCGCCAGCGATGGACAGAATGACTAGGTCCTTAGAAAGTAATGCCCATTCTTTTGGGTCGATACTTGATGGAAGATGTCCTTCTTTGTATTGTAGTACGCCCGAAAGTAGTGGAACATTTCCACCAAGATTTGTGGAGAAAATTTGCCTATTTTCTCCCCGTAAACAGTTGTAAACACTGTCTCTACATCTCGCATGTAAAAAAGGTGTGCCAAGCAATAGTATTATCCACAGTAACATTATAAGATCCATTAATGATAATCGATGGTGTGACTGCTTACATTGGCTTAACTCGCAATGGGAACTAAAAAGCTGTGGGATCCAGCTATTTAATTAATACAGGGTGATCCGAAAACTTCTTGATTATCTTTTTCAAACCAGTTAAAAGTAGTTAATATTAATTTGATTTTCATATATTTCTAATAGCAACGACAAACCTATTACGCATTTACTGTTCACCTGACTTCTAGATGAAATAACTTGTCCAACTCCTTTCTTGAGGCAAGAAAGTGATCATCTATTAGGAAGCGCCCAAAGCTGCTAGCACCTGGGTATTGTCTAAAAGTCACACACCCTAAGGCCGTTGTAGCTCCCAGAATTTTTTTACAAAAATTGAGGAAATAATTTTTAAAGGCTTTTCCAACTTTTTCTTAAGAAATCGCACGGTCTCCAAATGGTCTCCAAATTCGCATTTTCCACCAAAGATAAATTGTTTTCATTTGACAAAAATAATTTTGCGAAGAGAATTGATGACAATATACTGAACAGTTAAAACACTGGATCATAAGTTGCTTCATTGCAAGACTAACAACATATGATTTGTTATTGGTGTTTTGGCTTTTTCGTGAATTGGCTTCTGGTTTATTTTTGTGCAATAACATAATGATTTTGGCTGCATTTACGAAATCCGATAGACTGGTATGCTACTCTGTAATGTCTTTACAAACGTAATTGAAACAGAACTTGTTCCATTTTACTGGGTGCTTCGTTTCTTGACTGGACATCTTCAGAAAAGTTGCTTTTTGCCACAAATGAGACATTTCATCTCCCCTGTGCTCTCTGTGATTATTGTTACCTCAGCATGTCTTCAATTGATTCCATCACTGCAAGTTTTCGTTCTCAAAGCTTCTAAGAATTCGAACCTACTTTCGAGAAACTCCAGAAATTCTGTCACATCTGGCAGCTCCTTAGGTTTCTTCAGTGAATGTTTATAATATGTGTGTGTCGTTCTGTCCAGCAGTTTTTTTTAAACTAACATGTGCAACAACAATGAGTCCTACAAGCCTTGCATTCGTTTTCCAACATTTTCTATCATCAGTATGCACTCTCTTGTTGTATCAAACATTCTTTCCACTGAGCTGGCTGAATCTGTTAATACATTTGCTTTATCCAACAGCTTATTATGAATTGATCCAACAGCCTTTGATTATTGTATCGATCATTTAATATCTGCCATTCGATCTTGTAGCTTTGTGTCGATACCTTCAGATGTCTTATAAACGTCTCTGCTTCTCCGGTTAGATTGGTCTTCAAATAACACAATTTTTTACAATATTCTCCAGGGGTTGTTTGTTTATCATTTGCAAGAACAGATCATGGAATTGTGGCCACTTTAGATAATCACCATCAAATTGCGGGAATGTGGTATTTGGTTGTTTTACAGAAACATACAGAAACTCGTTTGTGAAAAATGATTAAAATTTCCCTTTAACTTGATCACTGTGCTCTCTACCTTGTCATCCAGCTCATATAGCTCTCGGTTATTATATTCATATTCAATTTCCTTGTCAGTTAAATTGTATATTCCCGAGTTCTACTGTTAAATGCCCGCTTAATCTTCTTTGAGCCTTTCGATTTTAATCTCATAGTAATCACTTGATTGATTTTCGAACTAAATCCGTACGATAGCTGCTTGTAGTGGCGCTTGCTTCTTGAGACTCATGCGAAAATCTTTACGAATTTCTCTGTCGTCGCTGCCCTTAGCTTGAATTGTAGTATTGTATCCTTGTGACGATTCTCTCAACTCGAAGACTGTCTGCTGTATAATTTGTTTGAATCATTTGTAACTCTTCCATGCTGGGCTATGTAAGTCTTGAATAAAATATAGGTATTCCATTCTGTCTGGATTCTCCTTCCGTGTTTGATCGTCGATCGTATTGAACTGGTTCCAAAGTTCCTCTTAATTGTTCAACTTCTCCTGCACGAGCTTAAGACTCGTATCCTAGTTTAAGCGTCTTTAGCTGTTTTTATCAAAAACTGACTGGCTCTTTGCTAGTTAAGCAAGATGCATGTGGACTTTTATGGATCACGTCGGGGTCACCAAAATTTGAGTTCATACATTGGAGATCGCAACATTTCTGGCATAAACATACGAGCACATTCGCTTTCCGTCCATCGTGTACTGCGATAAAGACGTTGTGGAAGTGCGCCAGTAAGCTTGTTATGATTAGATTCAAGGGTAATAACGATAGTTTGACATGGTTCGAAAAAGGTCACTGCTGGTCCCGCTATGAGATGGTTCCATTACGCGATAAGGCTCCGATCTTAACCTTCTGCATACAACGTAGAAAATCTCGCCCATTCAACGTGTGGTTACATTTACCCCATAGATTATTGTTTCTGTTCTCTGCATGCATTCCATTCAATACAGTTTTAAGTAAACCTCCTATCGTTAAATTTTACGCTTTTTAAAAGCCTTGGGGTTAAAATAAAACCACCTCGTAAGCCGAAGGATAAGTGCTCTGTTGTTATGCCAATTATCGCCATGGAGCATTATGGTTGAAAAAGGGACAATAGGCTTAAAAAAAAACAAAACTTTATTTTGTTCTTTCTTTCAACAGCTATTATCATAGAATCATCATTAAATTTCTGACGTCCTTTTGGAGCAGTTCCAGTGTTGCTCTTGTATAGATTTAGTTTTGGGACCGAAATTCGTCATAGTATTAAAAAGATCGAGCACTACTTGGTCATTTTTGTCAAAATTTGAAATTTTCATACATCTATCCAAAACATAAATTTTAACTTATCAAAAATTTGCCGTTAAAGTGCCCAATATAGATAAATCCTTATCACAGAGAAATACAGCTGAAGTTGAATCGTATTTTTCAAGATATGACTTTTCACAAACTTAAGTGTGTTGACATGTTCTGTCCGTGTGAGGAAATTCAAAAAACTAAATGTTAGTGCGGCCGGACTGCTCATATCAATGATGTATGTTCATCAATTGTAAATCTGAAGAAGCGTTTGAAATCGTGCAATCTTTGGCTCTTATAAGCAGTGACAAATGACAATAAATCTTTCTACGAAAGGGCTCCCTACCTTGGTGAAACGAGTTTCCTTCACTTTATTTACATTGTGAAGTCATCACTTGGTAGTTTCTTGTGGATGCTATACCTATTCGATTGATTTTACTTACTTTGTGGGTAAAACCATTGTCGCAAGCAAAATTAAAATGTCATATTCATTCTCATGAATCACATGTGTTTGCTACATGTGTCTACATATATTAAAATGTCACGCTACCAGCTTACCGAATGCTAGGTCACAAGGCCTTACAATTTGTATTACGATCTAAAGCATAAAGACGATAGCTGCCGTATGTGTATGTGAACTTGGAGTATGGTTGATAAATGCTTATTTTTCCTTTAGCCGCAAAGTGATTGCATATTGCAATTATATTGCGATTCCATTTTCCCTATTGCTTCATATCCTTGGGTATGCAAAGAACGGTTCTACATGAAGGTTCTGCAATGAACTGTTGCAAGGAAAGGGTTACAACGAGTCGGCAGTAAATCCAAGAGGTGGCGAAGCCAAGTTAGATGTATGCAATAATATTCAGTTATGTTTATACGACCTTATGTAATCAGGGCGTATTAGTAATTCAAATCTATGCAAGGATATTCTTGGCTTTTGGACTATGTTTGATGTTAACTTGGAGGCAAGAGCGACTTAAATTAATCCTACAAGGGTATTGGTTGATGCAATCGCTGGCTCCTTGTTGCGTTTCACCCCGGGTGGGTATTATTTGTATGGCACGGGAGATTTCTTAGCCAGTAATCCTGTATGCTAACTTGTCAGTCGCGAATTTTTTTTTTTTTTTTTAGATATTTCAGCGTCACTGTCGTCAATGCGACAAATTGGATTACGCTTTATCACTGGAAATTTTAAAAGCTTTGATTCAAACTTTAATAGATGTATAGTAGATTTGGCAGGTATTAATTATAAAGGCTTCTAGTTGCTGCTCGGTTAGCAAAGATTACTTTTTTTCGAATTTATAATCGATCAAAAAATTTACATGGCTTATCGAAAAAAGATTAGCAGAATTGAGCTGCTTTCATACGATTATTTGTTTTTTTTTTTAATATCGTAAAATCCATGAAATTTATCAAACGTTATTCAATGTCAATGATCTCAAAATGTGTCACATTTGCTTAAGTATAGTCATTTCCGTAAAACGATTTTAGTCTGTCTATCCGACAGATACATTCTAAATTTACATGCTATCTCTTCAGCAATATGCAAGCATTCTATTCCCGGTTTTATACCTGGATCATAGATACCCACACAACTTTGTCTCCATCACAGCGTTTCTCGCTGCACAGTTTGCTTGCTTGTCCCTTGGAGAAGGTATCAAATATTGTCGAGTATCTTTAGAAAAGATATTTTCAGCCTTGTAGATCTTCACACTACAAAACTTCATCAATTGGTCGCCAAATTTGATCTGCTCCGGGAAAGCCTGCGATGCAATGCATCTTTATTTGGTATTAGAGATGTATTTTCGTGGAACATGTAAATAGAGTTGGTTTTTCTCGAGATAGGTTGTGTTATAGTGGTGGCTCCATGGAAATTGTCTAATCAAGAGTGGGTTTGCTAAAGAAGCATCAACAAAAAAAAATGCTAGAAGCTGTTGCAGGAACAAAAATTGGCGACGTACTTTGAATATAGTCACGGCCATGTGCTTGGCTGCGACTGCTTGAAATGAGAGGAGAAAGCCGGCTAAAATTATGCTGGCAATTTTTTTTTCTAAACCAAAAATAGATCAGACAGAAAGAAAATGTAGTCGAAGTAGTTTTGCACGCTAGTGGGATTAAATTTACTATTTGAATGGATTTTTACATGTGTACGTCGTATACACGCAGCTAACAGCGAAGTAAACTTTAATTTATCATTTTCAAATTGAGGAAAATAAATTGTTAAGTGAACATTAGACTTAAGAGAGCGTAAACATCTTTATGTAATAGTAAACGATAGTGAACGATTTTATCATGGAGGGCTTTTAGGCATCTCTCCAAAAGACTGAAATCATCGACAATAACGATTTTCGTTTGAAATTGGATGCGTTATCCTAATCGATTTTACATTGATGTGTTGTGCAAAATGAACAACAGCTGGAATGCTGAAAATAGAAATGATTAAATACAAATGGAAAAAGATGCAACTTGGATAAGAAATTAAAAATCAAATAGACCACACGAGCATGTAGTCTTAATTACAGACCTTAATTCAGAAGCTTCAAAATCAATATTTATCAATAGCTTGCAAACAAAACATGTTCATTTTGCCTTAATTCTAAGGTAGCCAGTCTTTCGGCTATTTTTTGTAGGCTTTCTCTGCGGATGCGTTGTTTCGTTCAGCGAAAAAAAACCGCAGAACATATGATACCGTCAAAATGCATCTGTTCACGAAAATATCACGAGGGGAAGCGATGGAAAATTGTTCAAAAAACACTATCGAAAGAAAACCTTTAATTTTCACGAGATGAATTATGTATGCTTCGAATTGTTTCGAGTACTGTTTTGTTTTGTGTCCAAAAAATTTGATGTTCCTTCCTCGCAGAATGAAGGGACATTATTCGCTCTGTTAATTGCAGAATCTTTTTCTCTGTGATTCAGTTTGAAAAAACAAGATGAAAATCTATATTGAGCATATAAAAATCCAAACATATTCGATTTTCAATATAAGATTTTTTATACCCAAACGCTATAATGTCAATATTACACTTGTATGATTACTATTGTCAGTTTATTTCAGAATCAGATAAGTCCCTACCAAAAACGCACAAAAAATCGTATTGAAAAAGTACAAACTATAACTTTAAAAATGAAAAAAAAATCATTCAATAAAATCGAGGAAGTATTCTCACATTCAGCAATATCCAGCAAGATGAAAAACAAAAACAAACTATTTGGCTGAAGAATTTTGAGAAAATATTTATTCAATAAAAACTATTTAATTTTATAACCTAATATAAATTGTTCTGTCGAAATCAATGATTAGACCACCGAAAGTTCTTACCTACAACGAATGCTCATGGCTTCAGTATTCGGCAGTGATGGTATCCGGTGGTAGCGATTACAAAAAGAAAACTAATTTAGAATTTTGTTTCAATACGATTCATTTAAACTTTTCCCAAAATTCTCAAAGCTTCTCTCGTCGGGCTTAATCATTTAAGACTAATCTTTCAGGGTCCAATCTCTATATTTAAGAGACCACTTCAAGCAAATTTGCTAATAGTCCTGCGAGAACCTGATGTTCTTCTTTGTGTTGCATCCTGCAGATCAGCTTTAAAAAATCTGCCTTCCGTGCACGCAGTAACTTACTTTACTGCTGGCTTTAAAAAAATTGGGATGAGGTCTGAAGTTGCTTTTTCTACTTGGAGAGAATGTCTTAGCAGGCGTTCCGCCATTAAGTGAGTCATCTTGAATCTCGGATCATGTTCCCAAGGGTACGCCCAATTTATCCTCACATTCTGTAGTGTTCGTGTTGTTCTGTTTTTCACCTTTTCTTGGCCTTTGCTTATTGATTTGTTCGTCCTGTAAAAATCCTTTATCCTTTTGTAATCCAGTGTACTTTTGCTCCAGCAAAATAAAAAAAATATGTACGGATTGAAAGCTGGAGATTCGTAGTGCGATAGCGATGGAAAAGATTTAGAAGGCATGTACATAGCTACCACATGAGTTGTCCTTCCTTTGGACATTGTCGACAAGGAAGAGACAATCATCCGTACAAAACAATGTGTTTTTTTTTCGTTCGGGATGAAATGGGTTTTTTTTGAAAATCCCAAGCGACAAAACGTAGTGAAAAATCCACATCGATGCCAAAAGTTACTTTGGCAGATGGACGGCGCTCTTTCGTGGGATCAAGAGGGTGTAGTCTTTTATGCCCTGGGCAAACGAAGCTAAACTTGGGCGACCTATACTAAACGTTTCCAACAATTGATCGATTTAAACCAGTTAATGCTTGAAATTGTCAAAATACCAGAAGATGCACCTCAAAAGTCATGTTTCCTTCGGCACAGTGTACCATTACAAATTGAGCAACCTGCTCCCGAGACGTTGATAGAAGTTCTAACACAACATCAGACTCGTATCAATTCGGTTACATGTCTGTATCGATGGATCACGCATGTTCTGAACAGAGCCGTGGTTCCCATAAAGTTCTAAAAAAAAGGCTTGATCAAAAATTTGCAGCAAAAAACAAGGATTTTTCCTGGCGCAGTTTTCACAAAATTCCCGGAAGAAAAGGGGGGGGGGGGTATAATAATATTATGTAAATATATTGTATGAAAATTCGAATTTAGCCTTAATTTTAAAGGAAAAAAATGCTTACTCTTCAGTGCTCAAACTTTTTTTGAAAGAATTAGTCAATAAATTAAGAAGAATTAGTTTTGGACCTACTGAAAATTTTTGGTTTTATGAGTCTCAACGTCCATTTTCTCATGGGCAATTTGGACAGATTTTTTCGAAAATCTTGGCCTTCCATCGCAAGCAACAATTAGAGCAGTGACTTCATCTGTATTTAAAAGTCACTGAAGAAAGGGATGACTAACTTAGATGACGGATTACTGCTGGAGATTATGGTGTATCACCAGAGAATGTCTTAAGAAATCTTATCGAATGAAGTCCAGAAAAGTCAAAGAGACAATGTTGATAGAACTATAGAATAAAAGAACACGTTAATCAAAGCGGAACGAAAACCATTGCAGAGCTGGGTAATGCATCGCGAAACGTCTCTAACAATCGTCGTGGAAGTATCCCGGATAGCTCACCAGACTGGAGTCAATCCGCTTACCACCTGTGTTTTTCGATGGATTTTGGTCATGCCGAGTAAAGTTTTGGTTCATACGGTGATGTGAAAATACCTCGAGGAAAAGTTTGCATTAAAAAAGGAAAAGTTATCATGGACAAATTAGAATGGCAGTAACACCATGCCTGAACAATGATCAGGAAATGTTTACAATGGGAACAAGCATAGTTTAAACGTAACTTTTTTTTTAAACTTGGATGTAATATAGGCATCAAGGGCTATTACCTTCATGATCGTTTGGACAGATTTCGCCAAAATTTTGATTACAGAGAAAATCTGAAGAACAAAGAGGGCAACTCTTTCTGGAATCTTTCCAGGCATGAAAGAAAGGTACAAAATTTGATGGGTTGAACATAGATGGCGGATTACTGCTGGAGTACCACGTGAGAGTGCCCCAAGGACTCATATAGAAAGCCTAGAAAGAGAAGCACTATTTGTCAGAAAGAAAAGTTAATAAAGTTGGCATTGTTTCGGTTTATGCTATATCACAATTATGACGTTGATATAACTAACGAAGAAAAAAAGGCACTAATCATTGCGGCACCAAAACCATTGCAGAGCTTGGTAATCCATCTCGCAAACATGAAACTGCATGCAGACCATCCGATTAAATTTTACAAACAAATAAACATTTTACTCAAACCCAAACATCTATCGCTTCACATATGAGAATTTAATCTATTCGTTTTGATGCAATTTCATCTCATATGTATCATCCATCGTGGTTGGTGTTTGCTTTTGCTGACGTTATACACACTCTCGGTTATCATATGAATTGCCTTATTTCGACACATTTCTCATGCAAATATATATTTCGTGCTGTAGACATCACCAAAAGATACAGATAGACATGGATGGAGCATGAGCATTTGCGATAATACCATTTTTAGGATCTTTGATGATTGCGCAAAAAATTTAAAGAGAGAGAGAAAGAGCTGCCACTGCTACTGCATCCATTTTTAGTTAAGTTAAAAAATATTTTAATTTTTTTCGCTCCTCATTCTGTCCGTTTCGTGTCTTTTATGTTGAACCAGCTCCGAACCGGCTTTTCTTTTTCTCACTTGATTATGTAATTAAATTCATGTGGGCAAAAAATAAACGTAAAATTTCACAGATAAGACGACAAATAATGACAATTTGGTCGCGAAGAAGGACGGAAATCTTGCTGTGTTCTTTATCGCGGATACATTGTGTTTAGATTTTTTTCTGGTGACGATTTTTTTTATTTATTTTTAGGTCAACCGCAAAATGTAAAAAGAAATACGTTACAATTTACGAAATCCATGATTTTCAATATTCATGTTTCACTCATTCCGCTTGTTTATATGATGGTGGAAAATTATTAAATGAATTTTCATAAATCGGTACGTTCCTCCTAAGCGTTTCTTTCATGCTTGAAATGACGTGGAGAAAATGATGCAGGCCGAAGATTTTTCGGAAAGAATTGTTTCGCGGAAAAACATGCTAAGCTAGAGCTAATGCTGTACAAATTTAGCGATGAGTAGATAATTTGGAACGAGAGAAAAATGGAAATGAAAATTCGAAACAATGTTATGAATGAAATCGATGCTGCAGAACTTGTTGTTTACGTGGTCTTCTGATTTTCGTTGTTGGTATTGTTATGGTGCCGGTTATTGTAGTTCAATGATCTGTTTTCAGATTCGAGCTTAGCTCGAAGTGGGCAAATGAGGCAATCAACTGAAAATATTCAGTGCTAATCGTTTCCGCTGTAGGTGGAAATGTATTAATTAGAGCTTTTCCTTGGAATTTTGGGGATTCTTGCAGAGTTTCCTAATAGAAAGACCTTCTTTGTTGGTTTGATCGGAACTAAGATATTCTGTTGCACTGGACTAAAGATTCCTGCGCAGATAATATCAGAATTCAGCTTGAAAGTACCTTCAAGTGATTTGCATCCTTGTTTAAAATGCAAACGTGTCATTGCCAATTCATGCAATTGAATGCTAGTTTGTATAATTCAAGCTTTACTTGGTCACTGGGTCACGGGTTTTATTGATTTTCTTACAGGCTTGTAATTTTCTTACCAGTATGAAGCAAAAAAGCTTCATTGTTAAACGCCAGGACAAAAGAGTGGTGTTTTATTTGATTAAGCTTTTCATTGCGCAATGATTATAATATCATGATTTCTTTAACCACTCCTCGACCTATAAAATGGATTCTTAATATTTGATAATGCATGATATTCTTTTGCAATATCTGGTTTACAAGAATAGTTATCGTCTCAATTTGATTGCTTGAAGTGCAAAGTGCCAAGCGTTGTTAAAGCACTTTGCAATTAAATAACCAAAATCACCTCAATTTATTACCATCCGCACACAGTGAACTCCATATTTCGCATTCTAAATATAACATTCATGCCGATTTGTGGTACAAAAGTAATTTCAAACCCTTAAACAAAGATATCTGATGCTTGCATCGTTGCAATCGCAACGGTCTATAAAAAGTTCACGTTTTTGCTATATTTGCCGACGATTCGTTCAAGTGAAGAGTTAGGACACTACCAGTAGAGTCCAAATACGAAAAGGCGTTACGCGAAAATTCATTCAAATATGACAATCAAAAAGTGGAAAAAAACGAGATCTTTGCATTTGCAAGGATCCAAATTTTAGACAATTTTAGTAAATCTTTTTAATAATAAATCAAAGAAAATGACTCGTGTAAACTAAAGACACACTTAAAAACAAGACTTAGCTTTAGTCTGTTAACTTTACGTTTCGAAAGGGCAGCGACCGACGTTTCGGATGCAAATTACTCCCTTCGTCAGTGCAACTGTTACAAAAAACAAAATATTGGTTTTAATTTATTATAGATAAAATATTAATAGTTTTCTGTGAACCATATCGGAGAACCATGCACATAGGTAGGTAGGAACATACGTAAGGACCATGTATCCATGTTCCTTTCATGAATCACATTTTCCTCGGCACATCGCCATATAATTCATTTTTAACCGCAGAATCATAGACGCGCCTAGGTGATGAATTATCAACATTTTGTTTGTTTACTTTAAGTGATGCTGATTTGCGGTCAGCACTGCGCGATATGGTCGTTATCAGATTAACTAAACGAAATCTCACGAAAAAAGTCAAAAAAGTAAGAATCGCAGCTGTAAAAGTTTGAGATAACCAAATTGATGTGTCGTTCCTTTATACCATTCCGCCATTGACAATCTAAATAAATTAATTAATTGAATTAATTTAGAAAAATAAGGAGACAATTAATGGAGAACAGCAAATTGCAGTGTGTCGTGATTTCCTCGAATGAAGTGATTTCCCAGAATGAACTAATTTGAACAGGCGATAAACTCAAATTTACCGATCAGAGGATATACTCTGTGTGAAAAAGCTAAGCAGTTGCTACTATAAAGTAAGGAGCATTAAATGAGGACATTCGGAGTAGCCATGTCTGGTATGATCACTTCAAAAGACATCACGATGCAATTTTTCGTAAACTTGGGGGAGAAATTTCAAGTGTTTCAACTGTAGTTCACTTTACACTTCTATTTCTTTGCCTATAGTCGAAGGTTATTTAGGATAATATTTTGCTACAATTGAATATTTTGTGGAGTATTGACCGTCATTGGGCGTTTTTAACGAGGGTCATCTACCGTCATCGAACTTGGATCATTTTTCATTGTTGCGAATCGAGCGGTCAATATTTCATTTGTTTGTGTTGGCGTGCGACCTTCTTTAGATAAAAACTTAATTAATGCGCGAAGGCCAATTTACGTCAATTCAGAAATCGTTCGACTGTACATTGCTGACAATACTCGCGCAAAAAAAAAACTACTGATGAACTGAAATTTCAACATTGATCATACCGAAGTTGCAACCTAGACAATCTTAAGTTGTAACAAAGACTACTCGATACATTCTTGATGAAGAATGAAATTATCGGCCTCATACCGAAGCTTAAAACTTTAAAATTTCTAAGAGAGACACGACGAAAATAGTAAAAAATATTAACGAAAATGGATGTCCTGGAAACAAGTCATACCGGGAAAATCCACAACAACTATTCGCCAGACAGAATAATTTAATTCTCGCAGAAGCCCATAAGAATCTCTTCACTTCGGCAAAAATAGTAAAGAATTTGAAGAAAGAAAAGAAACAGTCCAAACAACTTAATATTAGTAAAGAATTGTTAAAGAAGAAAGAAACTCTTGCAGAAGGCCAGAGGAATCCCTTCATATCGGCAAAATTATTCAAGAATTGTTTGATTTACCAATTACGTTACCGAAATGATGCAGGACAATATGAAGTCAAACGCAATGGTCGTGAAGGCAGAAATAGATTTCCTATTGCAGAGATGCTTGACAAAATCGTTTTAAGGTTGCTCAAGATTGCACCAAAAAAATCCAAAAACATTTTGGAGTGAGGAAACTAAATTCAATAAATATCTCCAAACAGAAGGAGAAAGAAAGTACGTATGGCAAAATGAATCAGGCTTTTCAAATGAGACGAATTAAGCCGAAATTAAACAAAGGTGGTTGAATTCAGGGTTTTTTTTTGTATGTTTTGCATTTTTTTGCAAATTTGAATGGATCGAATGATGCATATATGTTAGGTGAAAATTGATTTAACTCTCCGTGTAAACTGGGATCGCATGATTACTTTTATACTATGCATGGCAATGATCCCAATCATACTTCCCGTAAGGCTGTGAATTTCCTGGCAAAAAATGATATTTTTACGCTGCCATGGGCACGATTTTAACCAGGTACAGCTTGTTTGGGATCTTATCGATCGACTGATTTGAGAAATACTCTATGATCATGTACATGTTCAACAACAAGGACCGGGCACAAAAAGAACTCCGCGTTATTCAAACACCTTTTGAAAAACATGTTAGAACAATTGTAAGAAGAGGTGTCTGTAGTTCACAGCGTTACATACGCGACGCTCTGGAATTTTTAACGCGCACGTTATCCAAGAATATGTGTATGGTTTTTCAACGAGAGGGTTTAACTCACTCCTACTTACTATATGTACTATACGTACCTACTTACTGTATATATATGGTAGAGAAGATGACGATATCGTTAGTCCCTTCCAATTGAAAGCTGCACATTTCATGTCAGGTATTTAATTTAACTAACATTTATGTACCCATACAAACGACTTAATCTTTCACGTGTGTCCTTAAACATTTATAAAGATAATCAGTCGACAGCCACACTACAAACGCAAAGGTAACCCCAAATTTCCTAGGCTGCCAGATATATCCAGTGTTTTGCATTACTTTGTCCGAACCCATCGAGGTGCATCTGAATAAAATAATCTAGATGAAATGAAATGAAATCTAGATGAAGGACAATCTAGATGAAAATACTGAGCTTTCATCCTGTTCTCCGGTAGCTTGGCAGGGATCGGTTACATGCCTATATTTTTGATCGTCCGTGACCTTTAACAATGCCATGATAGTTCATAAACCATTCCTATTTTTCAAAAATTATTCTACTTCAGTTGTTTCTCGTGCTCGTTTCTCTTGATTTCTGTGTTTCCCGGCACAGACAGTATAGTGTAATTCCACTGTATGCAAAGTACTTCTTGGGTGCGTTGCGAAAATTTAAGAGAATTTTAGATTTAGAACACAAAAAAATTTCAAAATTTAGAACGATCCTTGCGCGCTTTTAAGGCTGCTCGGCGATCAGGTAATATAGCTTTAATTTCGTTTTTATGTGCCATCTATGTGCTAGGATGAGAGTGCAAAGCGATGTTAGATTGCTGAGACATAAAGATTCTTGTTATACTTTACATCGACTGAGAGTATTTGGTGGTCTACCGGTCCAAACGTCCCCATATTTCGCCTCGAATATTTTGACAGTTATACAGAATTCTTCCTTTTCAGTTTTTGAATAAAAGGATAAAGGACCACAGGGTTTGCCTGCGATCCTTTGCACATTACCAAGCTTACTCTTACAATCGCTGCATTGATGGGCCCGTTCCATGGTGCCAGCGGTACATAAGTATTCCGAGATAAAGTCCTCATTGACTCATCTTCATCCATATATGGTGTGGATTCGATGCACAATTCGGGTTTTTTTTTTTGCATGGCACCATTCTGGTTTGAACCTTAAACCCATTTCCTCGCAACAGTTCTTCACAATTCAAAGTGCCTCTGCATTATTTTAAACATATTCCTTTCATATTTTGCCTGCTTAAAATGCCTAAATCAGATACGCGAGGTATAACCACAGCTGTCGATAATCTTAAACTTCATGTGCTTGCATAGAACACGATATTAGAAATGAAAGAAACGCTCCTTGAAGTCATCCATGACTCATACGCAAGTTGGTAGTGCTTTGTCCCAATCTACATACCACGGTTCAAATCTACATACCACGGTAATCAAAAAATTCGGATTGGATCCTCTGCCATTGCGTCGCAGCAAGTATTGTCCAACACCACTCCGTGCTGCTATACTCTTGACATTGATTTTCAAGATAAAAATATGATTTCGAAAATTTACATAAATTATATCTAATTGTGCCATTTCTTTTCCTTTTCAGTATTTCACTGGCAAGCAACAATAATGGGACCGGTAAGGATCAATTTTATTCATTTTTAATAATACATTTGAAATGATGGTAAAAGTATTTTCATGTATCGAACATTTAACAGACTATAATTTATTAAATTGTTTTGAAATTGTTCGTTTGGATCCAAGGATAGAAAACTGATCAATTAGCTTGAAAATTTTAACGATTGCTGAATATTTTGTAACAGTCTACTGCTGTCCTATACTACACGAAGAGCAAAGATAAAATATGTAGTCTCTAATTTTATGAAACAAGCTGAAGAATGTACGCGAAGATGATTGAAGATCCTTGTTAAGAAGGAATTGAATTAGGGTTTTCTAGAAAAAGGACTTGGAATATTCGTTTAAGGAAATTCAACCCGGAGAGGCATAACATGGCGTGTATGACATATACTTGCCTCTAACGTCCACGCTTATTGCTCCTGATTTGGTCATTTTGATTTGGATAACCGATAGTGGAGCATTTCACTTCTATAGCTAGGTCCTTTAGATCTGTTAGAGTTTGATTGTTACACCGATTATACTTGAGGCAGCTAGGTATTCTGGTAGTTTGGCATTTGAATTGTAAATCCCGAAAGCGGGAGTGTATGATGAGCGTGTACTCTAGTCATGAGTTGCTGAAGACTTAACACTTTTAATTATCAACTTGTGCGTTCTGTGTTTTGTGGTTAACACATTCAACTCAAAAGAGTGGGAATTCAAAAAACAACAGTTCGGCGATGTTGGAAGAAAAATCCAAGAAAAGTGCGGAGTGATTCTCTTTGATATAAATTTAAAATTTACAATAACTTAAAAAATATCTAATAAAGTTCAGGTACGTAAAAAAGAGAAAATAAAAATGTACATAAAAAAACTAGACAAGGGGATCTGTTCAACTGCAAGTTTTAAACTATTGCATATTGAGATCCAATTTAATCAGTATATTAATGCATCGTCAATGAAATCGCGATGCTTTATAAACGAGTGCTCGATATTAAATTTACATCTTTAAAATTTCAATCTTCTTTCCGCATCTGAATAATTATATTTGGTTGTGTAGGAATTCTTCTTTAAGTAAATTACATAAGAATTCAATTTCTATTGCATCATCACATTAGACTCGGAATGAAAAGAGCAATTTTTTCAGAATCTATTAAAATTCCATGATTTTTATAAATACGATACAATTTAATCTAAATAATTAGCTACGGTAAGTCGCGTTTATCAACATGTCAACACGTTGCTTGTCTAAAGTCTAGAAATGTACAACCAACAATTTTGTGCATCCAATCAAAATTTCCTTTTTAATGTCACGGTACTCAGATTGACCTGAAGAAAATGGCCATTAAATTACGATAACTATATTCCTTCGATTGCAATGAAATTGTCTTCTAAGATTTAGTATAGACCTGAGGAAATAAACACAGGTATAAGCACCTAAAAAACCATTAACTAAAATTTGAATCTAACTTTCCCCATATAAAAAGATTGAATATACTAATTTGTAATAAATCAGGTATATATTCAGCGAACAATAAATTAACGCAATCACAATCTTATGATAAAACTTAACGCGTTTGTTTTAAGTTGTACCATTACAACATTGGTAGCACCTTTTCAACATAAATTGGACGCATTGTTGTGCAAGTTACTATGCCTTCAGTTTTATGTTAAGATTTCTTCAGAGAAACTTCATGTGATGCGTAATAAAGTTTTCAGCACTTTGAAAATCTGGAACGCATTGGTTCTTCGTAAATTTTAGTGTTGATTATAGCATATTGCATAATTTAAGACTCACACCATGTGAATGGGTTGGTCAGTATTAATAGAATATCCAGTTTCATTATCTAACTAACGCATGTTAAAATCGTGCGTTAATGTTCTCTGAAGGTTTATTAATCAAAGTTTTAAAGTTTGAACATTTTTCAAATCGTTTCTACTATGATGTGCATATACTTTACAAACTAATACGTCCCAACGTGCTAAGACAATTGAAAAATTTTGAAAATTCATTAAGAATTTGCGCTATCTCCTAGTCGAATATTATATTATTCGCTGCTGTCTTTTTTGCTATTTTGGTGTTATCACTTAAATATTGACGTAAGCTATCAGATATTTTACCTAGCACACATGAAACAATTGCATTGCTGCTTAACCACTCTTTAAAAACAAGCAAACAATTTAATATGTGAATGTTTTTTTCTTTTCACAGGCAAACTTCAGTTTGTAAGTTATTTTCAAGCTGCGCGATAAAGCTTAAATATTTAGCACATTTTTGTAAAGAGAATTTAGATAGTGCATAGCTTGCATTTTATGTTATACGTATTTTCGTGCAACAAACTCATGATTGCGCCTGATTATTTTGCGTTTTTTTTTAGGATTGTTGTAAAACATTCTGACTTAAATGAATACAAAACCAAAAATGTAACTCAAAGGGTAATCACGAAGCTAAATGAGGAAAGCATAAATACAAAAACTGATTATGGAATATTAAGTGACCTTTCACTCTATACACAAATTCGAAATGCTACACATTCTTCAGAACCAATTCATATGAATTTCAGACAGAATAGAGGTGTGTAAGGAAAGTTTCCGACCTAATTTTTCTTTTCAAAAGTCCGATGGATTCGAGCCAACTTTGAACTTTTGTTACAATGAGAATTTTTTCCGCCTGTTAAAAGCGTCTGGAAAGCAGCATTGAAATTTTTAAAAATATTTTTTATTTGATTTCTCATTGCTACTTAATTGACGAATCGCCTGAATTGTATTAAATTTTGTAAAAAAATAGGTGTCAGTTAAATGGCAACTATCAGCAGGTTTTAGACGTCTTTGGGTCACTTTTAGAAGTCTTTGGGTCACGTTACCATTCCACGAATTCCACTTTCCCAAGCCCAATGAGAATCCATCCAGTATCAGAGGGGTGCTGACTGCTATCTTTAACTCGTAGCGCGATAAAATATGCGTATGTACCACAGGATCAAGTTTCCACCAAAGAGTCCACCATGAATGCCCTTTGTCGCCTACCATAGGGTCAAACAGTCACCAAAAGAGGCCTACATAAATGTCCTTCGTCGCCATCGTGATAAAGTAACAAAAATCTTGTTGCAAAAGTCTTGCATTCTCAAAAATGAGAATAGCCCAGCACAATCTTGGATTCAGACTTTTTGTTGTACCAAAGACCCAGAGTCCTTTGGTAGAACAAACTGCTAACGCTCATTATATGTGCCCTACTAACTTCTGGCCTCCTACCAAAAGTCAAGAGTCGATTGATTGAAAATTTATTCCGAAAAGGAGAGAGAGAGGATAACATAGCTGCAGCGGTAGTAGATCTTAACTCTTAAACTCCGAGGCTTTCTCTGGCTTTTTATAACAGTGGTGACACAGCTGGTACCAGTGGGAATTCAAAGGAGGCCACGTTCCAATTTTTCTATTTTCTTTCCCATTTCCTTTATTTTCTTTAATTTTGTGTTTCTTTTCTCTCCTTTTTTAATTTCTTGCTTTTCCTATTTGTATTTCCTATCCCTCTTTTTCTTATTTTCCCTTTCCATTTTCTATTTTCTTTTTCTTATTCCCTTTCCATTTTCTATTTTCTTTTTCTTTCCTTTCTTTCTCGTCCCATTTTTCTTACCTCTTTTCAAATTTTTTCTTTTCGCCTTTCTTTGCTGATTTTGACGTTTTTCTTTAACTAAGTTCACTTTGCTTATTTAATTTTTCTGAATTTTTTTTTCCTTTTTTCCAGTTTATTTTTTTTAATCTTGCTTTATTATTTTTTTCTTTTACTTATTTTGCCTTTTTCGTAGCGTTAAAACTTTTTCGTCTTCCTTTTCTTTGTTTATTGTCTTTCAGTTTCCTGTTTCTCTTTATCGTCTTTTTTTTCATTTATTTTATTTTCTTATTTTATTTACTTTCCCTTATTGTCGTTCTTTTGCTCAGTTTCGAATGCTTTCTCTTTCTTAAGTCTCTTACCTTTGTTTTCTTTCAATTGTTTTCGTTTTTCCATTTTCTTTCCTTTGCTTTCTTTTTCGCGTTTTCTTTCAATTGATTTCATTTGCTTTTTGTCTTTTGCTTTCGTTAATTTTATTAGTTTCTTTCCATTTCATTAACTTACTTATTTTCTCTCCCTCGTTCGCGTTCCTTATTTCCCTTCTCTTCGTCCCGTTTCTGTTTCTTTATTTTCTCTTTCTATTTTCCTTTTCCTTTTTTTTTTAAATTATTTTACTTTTCCTTATTTCATTATTTTCCTATTTTTTTTTTTTATTATTTTTCTTTTTGATCTATTTAAGCTTTCCTTCTTTTCCTATTTTATTTTTCCGTTTTTCCTTGATCCCTTTTTTCATTCTTTCTATTTTCCTCTTTTCTATTTGCCTTTTTCCTATGTGCCTCTTCATATTTTTCTTTTTCTTTCTTTTAAAGATTTTTCCAAACTTTTTTGTTTTTCGTTTTTCGATTCTCTTTTATCCTATTTTTCGTTCCCTTTTTCCTTTATTTTTGTTGTGTTTTTTCTATTGAGATTCCTCTTTTACGTCTTCCTATTTACTCCATCATATTTTACTTTCTTGTTGTTTTACGTTTCATTGTTTCAAGCTATGTTGATTAAACTCTCGTCCTTTGTTTTCGCCCGTTTTTGCGTCTCCCCTTTGGAGTTATCCTTTTTAGTATTTTCTGCTCCTCATGCTCTTTTCTTTCTTAAAGTCGAAAATCTAATTTTGTGAAACATCATCAAATAGGAAATAGACACATTGTGATCTGCATCTAGAAGGTATGTAAGATCACTAATGGATCTGCTGTTGATGTTATTATCCTACCTAAAAAGACATCGTGTTTAAGTCATCATCATCAAGGATCATAAAACAACTGCAGATGATGTTGTTTTAGCTGTTATGTTGGAAATGCTACAGTAGTTTCTATAACCTAACTAACTTTAAATTAATCATTTCAATAGAGCTAGGGAATAAATAAATTATCTTATCAAAATTATCTTTCTTGTAGTTTTGCTGATTAGTTCTGAGTCTAGCTTGAAGGCGAAAATCTTTTTTGATGTTACTTCACTTTCCACTATCTATATTTATTGTGTCGTTACGTTTAGCTTCGGTCAATTCATTTATGTTATCTTTTAATATTATAGATGTTTTCTACAATATGTAGGTTGTGTTTTTATATGAACATGAACCAAATCGCTTGGCTACCATTAAAAGGTTTCTTCTGAAATCGAAATATAAAGGAAAACTGACGGAAGTGAGGAATATTAATGGGATAAAAATAGGAAAAATGATGGGAGGAATGCTGCGAGTGATGTCATCAGTGCTTTCAATAGAATACACATAAGGCTTTGATTCCATCGAGGAATTTAAAGACGATGTGTTCAGAGTTCTGAAAACAGAAAACCGCCGTGACGTTTCATGAATGTCAAAAAGGACAAACGACAGGCTTAGATTCGAAATGCATGTGATAACAAAGTAGTCTTTTCGTTCAGTCCATCTCTATATTGAACGGTTCACATTATTTTAAGCAATTTGTTAAGGGCTCAAAGCAAGATTGAAATTTTATCAGAAATTTTATAAATAAAATATATAAATTCTAATTAAACTAGAATAGTTTAATTATATTGAACTATTTTAATTTAATAGTTTATTAAATAATAACAATATTTAATCAAATGATCCTTCGTTTTGATTCAGAAATGCATTTAGATAAGACCCTCTTGGGTAGATTAGAGGTTTCCTGGGTCATATGGATGAAAATATGAAAAAAAAGCGGATGGAGTCTGACAATAAAATTTTATGCTCATTAGTATATTTCGGATATGTTGATTAGTATATTTTGAAGTAAATTTGAATGATTTAAACTTCTCAGAAGAGCAAAAATTGTTTCCGCACTACATCCTTGCATAAATTCTTAATAAAAATAAATTTCATAAGATTCGTCGGTTTAATTTACCTTAATCCAAAAATTTGATGTTCTGGGAACAATTTCTATGAACATATTACAAGAAAATACTTATACCATGCTTTTTAAAACTAAATATCCTAAATTAACTATATTTATTCAAAAACTTATTATTGTATTATTGCTAAAGTTACGATCAAACCAAAATTAATTTTAGCCTGACAGTCCGTACCAGGGTGGCGTTTTTTTCCTCACAATTCATTTTCCAACAGATTATCCATTCAAACCACCAAAAGTGGCTTTTACAACACGTATATACCATCCAAATATAAACAGTAATGGATCGATTTGTCTCGATATATTAAGATCTCAGTGGTCGCCAGCATTAACAATTTCAAAAGGTAATTATAAAGTTGTACTTTATTTAAATCCTATTGTAAGTTGTGTTAAAAGCAATTTCCATTCTTAGTAAGGTATGATGTATTCTTATCCTTATTAATAGAACCATTTATTATATTAACCATTTTCCGTCGCCCATAGTGGAAGTTATTTAATCAAAATATTTGCGAAAATATTTTTCCTTTTCTCCCTTATGTCGCCATTCGTGAATTTACTATCGCGTACTTGAGCAATCACATTTTGTGCTTGGTGGCAATAAAAAAATAAGATAATTTGCTTTTTATCTCTAGAGAAATAATATTTATCTTGCAATAGCCGTTTGACCTTACTTGTAGCGAATGTACTATCAAAAACAAAACAAAAGAAAAGGAGGACACAGAATCAACTCTGAGCAGATACAAATTACGCGACTGTAGATTTATTTAATTGTTCCTAGTAATGAAAAAACTATTTATCTTAGCCGCTCCCTTGACAGAGCAACACGTCATCATTTTATGTGTGTATGTACTCGAATGAGAATAACTAGGAAAGTAATGAAATTGGAGAAATGTTGGAAAGTACTGCGTAAATATTTTCATAGGATGTGATTAAGTTAGTGTGCCAGATATTATTTTATTACTCGGTATTGTTTTTAATTAGCTGTTATATAAGACGAGTTCAAGATATGTGAGTTGATACCATGGCATATCTTTTTGAGTAAAAATGTCTTAAAGCTTTTATTGTTATGGATATTTGTTAATTTATTTTGATCAAGATCCAATAAATTTAGTAAACCTCAAATGATTTCAGTATACAACATCATTTATGTTAATAGCGTAATTTCGAAAATGCCCGTTTTAAAGTTCATTACTATCGAGAGAGGAAAAATGATCTGATTGTGAAGTTTGCATATTCTTAACAGGTATTTGAACCATAAAAACTACTAAGCGCAGAACAAAATTGGCGCAAAAATCGTCAGATGCGTTTTTAGGAAAAAATAAAATTGTAAAGGAAACTTCGACGGCGTTGCCTTGTTGCAATAAGAAAAGATACCGTCTAAAGAATTTCAAAAGGATGGCTGGACTTGTTTGAGTCAAGTTTCTCAAATTTTATTTATTTTAATGGCAAATAAATGTGTGTAAGTTCTTTCTCTTACGAAATCATCAAACCTGAGCATTCGTCCCCCATGAACCCAAAAGTATTTAACAAACATGTCTAGGGTCTTGTGTCACTCCTTTCGACGAGGCACTCGGTCTCCTGGGTCCTCATATGCTGTTTTTTGATCTACTCTCCTGACGCGAAGGTTGTCCTTTTTTATATTCATGAGAGCTCGTCCGTTAACTTGCTTCTGTACCTTGCATGCAGGTCAATAGAGCGAGAATTGTTTTAATTAAAAAATAATGTTGCCACATTTAATGCCATATCCAATTTCAACAATGTTTGAGGTACCAGTTAGGATTTTTGAAGTTATATTGTAAGTCGATTTTAAATTTAATTGTTCATTGACTTGTTGTTCTGAGTGAAACCTGCAACAAATCTTTCGAGGAGTGCATGCTTACCCAGGGTTTGATTTAAATAAATTTTAAGGCATCTCAAACATCACTTGGAAGTATATTATCACTTTATAACTTTTCTCCCTGCCACTTGCACGCGAGTCCTAGCCACTACGCCAGTTTTGCCTTGTGAATTCTTGTCAGTGGAATGGCATTGGTAGTAAGTCATTGTAACTATAATCTTGATTTTCTCCACGGAGTTATGGTTAAGTCTAATAGCTAAACCGCTAATCAACAATTATTTCGTCTGGTATTTCCTTTGTGTCCCAGTAAGCTTGCCGCGGTTATCACATCAATCCTTTTTTTATTTCGCCAGCTCTCGCACGTGATAACTCGTCAATTTGATCTATCTCTACCAATTCTTTTTTGTTTATTGAAAATTTCCACCATAGGGCATAGAATCGGATCCCTCAGTTTTTCTCTTTAAGTCACCGCCTGCAATATGATTGCCGTAGTTTCCCAGATTTTTAATTAACCACTGAAATATCTCTTTGATTGCATCGACTTCCATGTTTTCAGATGGCTCAACATGATTAACATGGTCATTGTAGGTAATCAGTGATCTTGTCCTTTTTCGAATTCAGCAGTATCTTATTGACATTCCCAACATTTGCAGTATATCTGTTTGTCTATTTGACAATTGACATTTTTCACGCAAAAAAAATCTAAGATTTCTGTAGAATGTCTAATAAAGGAAGCTTCGAAGAAAGGAGCGTGTTCGGCAAGAAAATCGCCGTTTTTTCCGGAGTTGTTTTTTCAAAATATTATTCTTGTTGATAAAAAGTTAGTGTAAGAAAATGGTGAGCGAAAATCATCGTGGTTGAAAATTGATTTTATCATACAGTTGATCTCATACATGCAAAACCCGATGTGTCCACTGACGACAAGGATAGTGATTATGTTTAAATGGAGTTTTTGCCTGAAGATCGCTTATGTGGAATAGAAACTAGCAGTGCTTCAATACAATCAAATTTACGAAAACAAATTTACCAGCCAACAATCTACCTACCAACCCAGTCCAATTATTCACAGATCGTTGAACGTTGCTTTTGCAACAATGAAAATTTCACCAACCTGCATTTGGTGGGATTACAAGAGAATCGTTGACATTGGTCAACGCATGGTCAAACCATGTATTATTATAAGTTGTACTATGACCAGTTAGTTGGACTGTTGCAGATAATAAATAAAATACAGCTAGGACGACCACCTACATCTTTGATCGATCGGCAGAAATTGAAAATCATCGGCTGAGAAGTTCTCATGCATCTATCTCACTCACACCAGGACGCATTACACGTAATTTGTTTCGGTAGTTGCCCAACTTTCTTAATAGTTTCGATGTAGCTTCAAAATTGCCAGGAGATCACTTCCCTCAGTTATTTGTTCAAAAAAATCTCAGCAAGGCTTCAGCGACGGCTTTATGATTTATCCCGAAAAATACGGAAAAGTCAATTAAAATATTTCACGTATTTACTTCCAAAAACTTTCTTGACAACATACATTTTTTTGTATTTTTGAAATTAGGTAAAATCAAAACTTGCTCAAATTTTTGATGTTTTCTTCCACCCACGCGATTTATGGTATGATTTTCACCTAACTAGGCTTATGCCTTGGACAAAGGAAATCATTCTTGACATCAAAATGACGCGAACGCTAGAAGAACTTATTCTAATTTCTCAATCAACCGGTGTTGTGTGCCCCATTCATTATAACTAGTTCAACTGGCGTCGTCTGTGACAGGCATTATTACTACTTCAACCGGCAACTTCTGCCTCAGGCATGACGTACGATAAAAAGATATTTCATGCTGTTACCCTCCTTATAAACCGTGATATCGCATTTAATAGCATGGGATATTTTCATACTTTTTTGTCTCAGGCTTTCGACTTTTTCACGGAATCCTTCTGCACTAAACTCTATTTCCGCAACTTTCCCAGTGATTTTGCATCCTGAATCACATTCGGACCGGTCAACATTTTTTTTACGTGCAAAGACCACCTGATCCACCACTATGTCACGAATGTCTGACTTGCTGATATATTTTCGGTGGGTTTGCTTAACATATTTTCGACGCTTTGGTATGCAGTCATAAAAGGACTGGTTTGAATTGATACGCGTACGTTGAACTTCAATCTTTTGGTTCCATCGTTTCACTTTGACGAGTGACTGAAAACAGGCGATTTTTTTTTTGGGGCAATTAACACAGGAAGAATGGTCGGTTTCTTCGACAGTCGACATAGTTTAACGCATGAAATTTGGGAATAAATTTTTTAATTCTTATATATTATTGCAGACAGTTTCTTATTTAAGGCACAAAGGCAAAATTTGTAGTTTTCAAAGTCTAATTTTTCATAAAATCTAAATGAGTCTAACATATAGACCATACTCGCTGGGTATCTGCCGCTGAATTCATTTGACAAACTAAAATTTTTTTTACTAACTACAGATTGCAGATTTTTGTTTGTGGATATTTATTATTGCAAACAGAATCTTCGAAGCGTATACTCTTAGCTGACCCAACGCGCCACAGAAACCAGTACAGTTTCCACAGTGTTTCGGAAAGCCAAATTATGCTGCCCATCGGGCATTTTCCTGAAGAAGCACGGACCGAAATTTGCCATTTGAAATAAAAAACGTCCGAAAATGATTTAAGTGATTAGTTATACCTTCCGATAATAATTTTCTCCAACGATTTCACATATTACTCCTACAGAATAAGGATAAATAAGACAACACAGATATGAATGAAAAGTAATATATTTTAATATTTTTTCAGTGTATTCTCAATCTCGAAACATGTGACCTTATGCAAGAGCACATTACAGTATTCGCAAACATAATCTGATTTTACAGAGCATACTCTGCGTTTCGAAGGAATATTTCTACATTCGATTTATGACACCAGGCTCTATTTTGCGTGTTTTAAACTCTTGTAATAAACATACTGGTGGGTCATGTTTCGGTGCTTTTCGTGTTAGTTATATAACATTTCATGGCCCTGCTTGTCTTGGGTCAATATTTTAAATTTCCTGCTTCTCGGAGTGAATCAATCGCGTTGACACTTGAGCTACAATTTTATATATGCTGCTCTGTTCTTTCCTTTTTTTCTGTACAAGAAATGAATTAAAAAGAAGAGCGTGAAAAAATGAAGCATTGCTTTTTTCTGTTTGGTCTTTTTCTGAGATTATTATAGTATGTTTTGTACTGATCCGCACGATTAACTGCTTTTCATACCTTTTATACTCTACAAAAAATTCTGGTTCTTCCACTCATCAGTTTAATTCTTCCCCAGGCATATGCGAAACGTTTAAAGTTTCTACTGAATGAATTGTTAAAATTATTCAGCCGATACGGTTCTTGAATATACCAGGTATGCGCCTATGAAACCGGTAATTATTTTTTAAAAAAACACGTTTATTGTGAGGAAATGATTACAATTTTATTCTTCAAAGTAATGGCCATCGCTAACTACACATTTTTCCCATCTCTCAGGCAATTTATGGATGCCTCGCTAAAAAAATGTTTCGTCTTTTGCCTGAAACCAATCATCGATCCATTTTTTGGCTTCTGCGTGAGAATTGAAGCGCCCGTCCGTTAATGCGTGGCCCATCGATGCGAACATGTGATAATCCGAAGGCGCCAAGTCTGGTGAGTAAGCCGCATGAGCAAGAGCTTCCCAGTTGTACGATGCAACCAATTCTTTGGTGGCTCTAGTGCGGTGTGGTGGTGCGTTGTCATCGAGGAAAATCACTTTGTGTTGCCTGGCTTCATATTCTGGGCGTTTTTGGCGTATAGCACGGTTCAAATCGGCCAACTGTTGTTGGTAACGTTCACCGTTAACCGTTCCACCAGGTTTTAGAAGGTCATACCATATAACACCACGCTGGTCCCAGAAAACACATAGCATGGCCTTCTTTCCGAAGCGATCTGGCCTTGCGGTCGATTGCGCACTTTCGCCGCGGTTAACATACGATCTTTTTCATTTGGGATTCTTGAAATAGACCCACTTTTCATCACCAGTTACGATTCTATGCAAAAACTTTTTTTTGTACCGGGCGAGCAGCATTTCACAAGTGCTTTTCGATTTTCTTGCTGCCTTTCAGTCAGTTCATGTGGCACCCATCTACCGACCTTTAAAAATTTTCCCATTGCTTTTAAACGTTTTCCGACGGTCCGACGGTCAACACCCAATTGTTCTGCGAGCTGTTCTTGCGTTTGGCCATCATCTTCATCGAGCAATGCTTGCAATTCGGCGTCTTCAAACTTTTTTGGTGGCCGGCCACGCTCCTTATTTCTCACATCAAAATCACCACTTTTAAATTTATTGAACCACTCGTTACACTGTGTAAGACCAAGAGCATGCTCGCCGTAAGCTTCCACAAGCATTCGATGCGATTCAGAAGCGTTTTTCTTCAAATGGTAACACAAAATTAACTGTGTCCGCAAATCGTAATTTGTAGGCACGTAATCCGACATTTTCCGGAGCGTCAAACAATGCGTTGTTGGATGAAACTTGACAAATTGTGAACTGAATATTGTTGACATATGACAGAAGAAGTAAACATGACATTTGGTACGGTTCCGAAGTTTATTCGGAATATTCGGCTATTTACCGCTAGATGTCGTTACCGGTTTCATAGGCGCATACCTGGTACATTGAGATTACAAACATATCCAGATGACGCTTCGCAGAGCGTCCGTCCCAGAAACCCCAGTTTTCAACGGGGTAATCATATTCCGATTCGAAAAGGATTCGTCGACTTTTCTTTTATATGGGACTGTTTGTGCAATCATTGTCGTCTCTATCACAGAAGGTCAAGGTCTTCACAACCGCCAGACAGTGTCTATAAACAACTTGTCATTCGAATTATCACGCCTGTTTCTCGCCATTTTGTCATCGTGTTAAAATAATGAGTAAAACAATGTTATGGCTGGTTGAGGCACCTTGGGAAATCCCGAACATGAAGAGTGTTATAATTGACAATAAAATACTTCAAAACTTGATGCATTTTATTATATGTTGTGCTCTATAGAAATTAGGAATACTGAAAGGAAGAAAGGAGGGTTCCTCAGGTCAAAGAAGGGGATCTACTCGATCGGTCGGCAACGGACTGGCGTCGCAGTAGGTAGAAAGACCCGAACGGTCGGCTAAGTTTCAAAATTTTTTCATATGCATTTTTTGATTGTTGTAAAAGTGAGGTCAAGTATAACCAAAAAGAGTGTATTTAGCATGAAAACCAAATTTTCCTTTTTTACCATTGGTTTAAATTCTTGTGAGAGTTGATAAAATGGAAAAAATTGGTAATATCCCAGAAAAGAATACATCATACCACGCAATAAATTTATTTATTTTTAATGTAACTTTGGAAATAGGTAAAAATATATGTAACTAATTGAATTTCTTATAAATTCTCATTTTAGTTTTATTATCAATTTGCTCTCTGCTCTGTGATCCAAATCCAGATGATCCCCTCGTACCAGAAATTGCAAGAATATATAAAACCGATCGGGAAAAATATAATGAATTGGCACGAGAATGGACAAGGAAGTATGCTATGTGATGCGTTCCAGTTGTACAATCGATCCGTCATGATGTAATAAACGCTATTACACATTATACTTATTATTCTTACTACAACTATTATTCAAAAACAACATCAACAACAAAAACAACATCAAAACAAATTGCAACAACATCAGCAATGCAAAACAGCAACAAAAACATCTTTTCGAGATTGGGATAAATGGAAAATGATCTATGCGAAAATATAGCTAGAAAGCAAACATCAAACAACAGAACAGTTTCAGAGAAAAGCAGAATAGAATGGGGAGAAAATATTGAAATAAAAATAAAAACACACGATTGAGAGGAAAATGTGAGAGAAAGAAGAAAAAAATAAAAATTTAAAAAAAAAATTAAAGATAATTTAAAATGCTATTAATTAACATACATGAAACATAATACAGAATATAAATTGAATAGAATAGACTCAAACTTGGCGGGCAATGGAAAAAAGGAATGTATTAAAATCCGTTTCTACTTGATTATACAACTATCCACAAACCAATAGTCATTTCCATTAAAATTCTCTCAGTTGAAAAATTCAAAACCTAAAAAAAGAAAATTTTCCTCACAGCTCATCGTATATATCCTATACATACAAATCGTACATTTACACTCATAGAATTATTAGCAACAAATCTTATCAGTGAGAGATTCTTCTTTAAGGGCATGATGATGATGATGATGAAGATGATTCGTTTCGATTTAGAATCGTTGTAGAACAATTTTTCTTTTGCTATTGTAAGTGATAAAATCTCATAACGAAAAATCGATTACAACAAAAAAAAAACCCTACGAGTGTGCATTTGATGTCCTTTTTCTTGTGCAAAGACACATGAAATCTTAACAATTTAGTTAATCCGTAATTAGAGAAACGACGAATATAAAACTAGTGAAACAGTCGCGTGGAAGCTCTATCCAAAAATAATGAAGAAACAAAAGAAATAAATCTTTAAGCAGTAACGAAATAATAGGAAACAAATATCGTAAAATGAATGCGAGGAATGCGTAGCACGAGAACGTGTTTTTTTTTCATATAGATTGTAAATGAAATATACAGCCAATTTAAGTTATTTCAGAATGTCCTTTTTATTAGTTTTTTTTTATTCAGAACTATTATTATTAAATAATTATTTGCTTTAATTTTTTGAAAGAAATTATAAAGTGAAAATATGAAACTCTTTTCTCTATAGTGAAGTAGAGGTATGTGCTTTTTAATTTGAGCAGTGCTAGTAAGGTGCGAAATTAGAGAGCGGGGCTGATAGTGTACATAATATGCATGGCTATGCGTAGTGTGGAAAAGTTTTATTTCTTGCGTTTCTTGTTCGCTGTCTAGCGAAGCAGCTTAATGCTTTCAAGTTCGTACAAATCACTCGTGGAAATGCAGTTTGATTTCTCTGGTATGTGCTCAGCAAATTTTTCGCTAAGTTTAATAGAAACAATCTGCATTCACCTTGGCATAACGTCTTACAGTCTATCGGCTTCATTTGTTATCCATAAAGTTGCCCATAATCGCTCTCGAATGTTTAAATAAATAGTTCAGAAGCACGTACAACTTCAACACCGCCAATGTTTCAGAAACTTGCAGGAGCAGCTATTAAAAAAAATGTTCATCTCTCCGACTCTTAATCGGTTCAGTCTCCCATAAGTTGAATGTTGTACCTATTCACTATTGTTTTTCTTTTTTGTTTTGATTAAGAATAAATGTGATCCTCCACATAAAAATGGATTCTAGAAACAAGGGATGTCACGATTTTATTACTACAACTATTTTTTTTTCTATGTATGTATAGAAATTTACACAACAAATCGAGAAAATGATCCTGGTACATTGATTGCATTCTCTCTTTTCTAAGCAAAGTAAATAAAACAAAATTTATGACATAAGAAAAACTAATTGAATTTAATTAAACGTAAAGAAGAAGAAGAAATTCCTGAGATAATGGAAATTATTTAAATATTAATAATAAAAGTATCATTTAAGTAAAATTATTCTCTATAAAAGCAAACGAGTAATATTGAATCGACAATTAATTCTGTTAAGGTTCATGCAACTACGTATGGTTTGGTGTATTTTGTTCGTGTGTTGAGGCAATACGAGTTGGTTAGGTTGAATTTGAAAAATGATTGTTTTCAGATCTCGAAGTTTTAATGGTTTTCTTTTCAAAAATTTGAAGTTTTGGTATAGAGTTTCATGGTAAGTATGAAGTGAATTATAATTTGTGGAACGGAATCAAATGCAGAATCTGTTCATAATTTTGCATTCAGAAGGTTTGTTTTTCTTTCATGTAAGACGTGGTTTATTTTCATTTATTCGTCCAAGATGGAAATCTAAATATCTACAATAGTCTATGCAAAATCCTTCACTTTTTCTTCCTATTTGTGGAGGTTAAACTTGGATTTGCGTTCCTGGTGCCAATTGGACTGCTAGCACACTTAACACGTACAATACTTCCCTGCGACCTATTAACGATTACCCAGTTTCCTTTATCTTTATTTCGACCATCGGTCTCAATATAAGATTGGCTTAACACATTTTAGGGTTCAGGACAATTGCGCTATTCTGTTTTGTATGGTGGTGTAAACGCACAGAACATTCAAACACATTTTGGATGTTCATCAAAATTGGTGTTGCATTTCAGTCCAATCAGTCAGTGAATTCTTTTTGACATGTGCTACAATTCCTCACACATTCGCGGGCAATTAATTGTGCGATTAGTTAGAGACCATTTTCCCTGTGTTGGAAAATGACATACTAAAATAATCAGAATCATCTCTATAACATTTTTCACAGTTGACAAGAAGTAAGATCAAACTGGTGTTTCAGACATAAAACAAATTGGTTATAGACATAGACAATATAGATGGAATGTTTTAGTTAATTTCCGCAGACGATGAGAACAGATGTGGGACGTGCAATCCTATGAATAATGAATCTGAAGGCTTGCATTCTAGGAAATTGCTTAAATGTTTTGAAGTTGTTCGGGACATCCCCTTCGAAATCAGTAGTGAAGAAAAAAGAGTAAACGCCTATACCATGCAATATACGAAGCAACCGCCTTTTACATATGAAGGATTAAAGTTACCGTCGAAATATCCTCCTCCGTTGACACCGTTCTGGACCCAATCAAATATTGTGCATAATTGCACGAAAACGCTAATATCAAGTCCCTTCTCTACAAAAAAGACAAACATCAAGTTCCTTCACTGCGATAACTGAGGAAGGCCTAGACATTTTGTTATTATCAATAAAAATTTAGAAGAACCTGCTTAAAATGTAACATAATAATTTGGTAAGGAAAATGCAGCTACACTGTTGCGACTTCGAGGAATTTGAGTTGGTTTGTTACAGATGGTTACAGTCCTGGGCTAGTGGACTGTAATCTTAATTAGTTAAATGTAAGAATAAATAAATCCATTGGTTCAAGCAAAAGAAAGAATGTTGCAAACTGATCGAGTTTCTGTTAGTGTTTAATTTCAACAATTTTATTTTAAACATTTAATAGTAAAATGTACACTGTGAAACTTATAAATAATAAGAGTAGTTAAACAAGATAGTTTTTACACAAATTTAATGAACTGTCTGTAACAGTTGTTAATAAGTACTTGAAATACAAAAGATGGCGTACCCCGCGACGAAAATTGCGTGCTTTGAGCCAACTATTGATTTTTACTAGTCAAAACTGGTTTACGGTTGTCGTGAAGCCTTACCAAAAACTATTTAGACTGTTTTTTTTAGAAATTTTCTTTGAATTGACTATAATTTCACCCGATTTGAATGTACAATTAACACAGATTTGACTGCACGAATTGTCCTGCAACGATAACGCAACGTGCTTGCTGGTGTCGTCAGGGCTGTTAAGTGGTCTGCTAGGCCAAGAGAGAAAATACTTTCTCCAATTAGTCCAAAGAGATGTCTAAAGCGCCGATAGAATAGTTCGGCATTACCAAATTTGAAAAAAATCACAATACCTGACTTGAGCCTTCCAAGTCAGAACATGCACCAAATCTGTAACAACGAAGATCATACCGCCACTAACGAAAAAAAATGCCCGAACTGGATGAAGTACAAACAAGAAGTTTAGCTCAGTTCGATATGTCGTCCCTTATAGGGAAGCGGGACAAATACTCAGGTAGAATAGATAAGTAAGATACATACAAAATTGAGCCAAATTAAACTTTCCTAGTCTAAACGGTATGCATAACTTAAATTTGAGATCCCATGATGGATGTCTGGAAGACTGTCCCGAAGCATTCGTACGTGTAACTAGTTTCCAAACAAACCGCGGATAAGGACCAAAATTACCCAAAACCTACAGTCAGAAATGCTTTACAGTTCGCGTCTTTTTACCAACATCCAAGCTCCAGAAAGTCTGCAAATCAGTCTGTTGAAAATTTTTTTTCGTCCTTGTACTGTCTAGTGGGTTATATTCGGTATAGTGCTATGCACATTGGCCAGCGTTTTTCAGTCTTATTGCTCTAAGACTGGTCGTTGTTCATGCCCCTGTAGTAACAAATGGAGCAATGTAATATATATTTTTTTTAAACAAAATATCTCGGTATTCCTATTTCGAGAAATCGGCGGCAATTATAATATTAATACAAAATAAAAAATCTGAAGACTCTTTTCTTTCATGGAACCAGGTTTTAAATTGTCTTTTGCAACATAAGGGTACAATTGACAGCAGTACAGAGCCTATCTAGATTTAGTGAAAGTCAGGACTTTTGGGCCCATAAATCAGGTTAGGTCTCGTTTAGGTACAAGAAAAGTTAATATAGAGAAGCATATTCTGTGTTTGTGGCCGTCCGGAACGTGACAAAGGTTTAACTCAGTAATATTTATCACTTATCAGCAGTAAATTACACACATGTTCGGGTCTCTTAGTGACTATACTCATTCAAAATAGAATGTGTTATCACATTTTCGATGATTTTGAAATTACAGGAGGGAATTTTACTTACCAAGTAAATTGAATTCATAATTTAAGGTTCAAACATAATTTCAATTGACACAAGTGTAAAAAACCATTCATAAATCGGGGTAAAGATCAGTAAATGCGTTGTTTTCAATCATATGCTATTACGTATGCTTTGCGATGAGAAAGAATTGTCAAAAAGCAGTTCCAGTGACTTTCTTACTTTTGATTTCCCAAAAGTAAAATTATACAAAACCCTCATTTTCGTCGGTGTTTGTTTTTAAACTGTCAAGAAGTTTCAACTACCGTCAGAAGACATATTCAACATCAGATTAGGTTCACACCTTGACTCAAGGTAATGTTATTAATTAAATTATGAAAAAAAACAAAATTCCAGATAAAATGGTAATTGATTATTTTAGTTTATTTTAGAATGCCATTAAATAACGCAAGCTGACTTCAATCGCTTAGTACTTATTCGGCTCCATGAAGACGATTTAAATTTCTGAATGGCAATTATTGTTTCAGTCTATTCTGAAAGTACTGACATTGATTGATTTTAAATTGAAACCCTGTCGATGTTTATATGTTTTGTGTGCCATTCTTCGGGCAGTGCAAATTGTGATGTGTTAATATATCAAAGTAACCACTATTTCTATTAGTTATTTTTGTCATTTAAATAAAGAAAAAATGAAGAATTAATATTCCAGAAGGTTGATTTTCTATTTTTCAATCTTCTGCAACCCACAGAGCAAATGAACAAGTGATATGAACTGTAGATGAATTTGTTATTATTGTACTAGTTATGCAGTTTCAGTTACTGAATTTACTTTTTTTTTTGCATTTATTATCAGTGGTGGTCAATTTATGAAAGTATTACTGTATGTAGGAAAAATACGGACACTAAAGTTTTATTTTGTCGTCCTTCGTCTTATACCTGTCGGAGATACAATTGCTTGTTGTTAATATATAGCTGACGCCATGAAAGCTAAGAAGTAAAGTGCAATAAATTAAAGCCTGTCGAACACACTGTATTTGTGGTGAGTAAAGACGATTCCAACTATTTTGTGACTAGGGTGTTTCACATACTGTATCACAGAGTTCTTACATCAGAAAACATATTTCCCCAATCGTTGAGTCAAAGAATATCTTAGCCTATTGTACAGCTTTCTTCACGTCCTTGACTTCTCAAGGCTGAGTTTATATGAAACAAAGGTCTATTGGAGTCCGTAGAATGGCAGTTTGCACTTATGGTAGTGATTACGGTTGCGAAACCAATCAGTCAGATTCTTTGTTTTTGCTGGGTTTCTATCTGTTTCTTTGTTTTAAGTCCTTCAGGAGCTTTGGGGACCTTCCTCTTTTACTTCTTCTAAGTTAGTTTGCTCATATCGCTTACAGCACTATAGACTGCAGATATAAGGAAATAAAATAAAAAAGATTGTTACTTGTAAATTCTGTTTTCCTAAAAATAGGGCAAAAAGGATATTAGGATGCCAACAGTGTCAACAGATTTTTTAAAACCAATATTAACTGGAATCGGTATAAGATGTTTTTAGGCTTAAGTCATTGTTTCATAAATAATAGCATACACATTGACTTTTCCATCATGTTTTATTCCTATCATCAGATTCAAAATAATATAACAATAATTAACAGGATTACCGTTCAAATTGACTGTAGACAAAAAATTTTATAAATATTTAATTAATATGTTGTTTGTGAAGTGAAATACTCAAATGCATTCCATAAAGCCAGTGAATTTTTCATAACGAAATTGACCATCTATAGCATATGCATGAGCCAAGCTCTAAACTTGAGAAAAGGATACGATTTTTTATTAGAAAAATTAACTTTAATTAACTTTGTCCGCAGAATACGGAGGTAAGTTCTTATTGCAAACTAAATGGGAAGCAATAATGTGATCTTTGAAATTATTGCAGAGACGATGGCTCTACCGGATGAATTCCTGAAATATGAAGTCAAACAAATTGTATCCTTGCAGAATAAGTGAGAATGGAAAAAAATTGACTCTAGCCAGCCTCGTTTCGTTTGTTGTTTTGCATTAATTTGCTCATTTTCAGATTCAAGGGGTGGGAGGGGATATTTAAATTTGCAAGTTTAAGCTCTAGTCCAACAACTTCTCAATTCATTACTGCTCCTTTAGTGACTGCACTCCTTGGTGAATCTATGGCTGACACGATGATTACCCTAGCAGCGGTTGACTATGCGTCAATAACATTGAAATGGTAAAATGCGATTGTTGATAATCAAAGATTTGTTATATTTTTGCCTATTACCGTTGAGTTAGGCTTCTGCACGAGCATCGGCCATTTTGGTATGTTTATGATCCTGTCTACTTGCCAGGAACTCGTCCAAAGTTAAAACAATTTGATATCACTTGCGAGTCAACGTCTGGAGGTCCGTCGGGTCATTCTGCCGTAGCAACTGCCATGTTGCATTTGTTCCGACGATGGTTGATTGAATATTTGGAAGACCACTATGAAGGATATCGGTGTTGTTTCAACATTGCCATATCGAGCGGCATGGTGGCCTTAATAATTTTGTGCTGGGCATCACGTATGTACTTCGCGTCGCATTTTTTGCATCAGTGTGTGTCGGGAACAGGTCTAGCACTATCTGTTCTGTTATGTATTGAACAGGATTATATTCGACGAAAGCTGTTGTCAACGAAAAAGAATAAGGCAATTGGATTTTTTCTTGGTATAATTGTAGTCACTGGGGCTTTGTACTACGGCATGGTTCGTTTCGGGATGGACCCAATGTGGTCAGTCGATAAAGTTAGTTGATATTAGCATATTGATTTAGCACTGCAAATAGTAGCTCAATTATTCTCTCTCAGGCTTTAAAATCTTGCGACGTAAGCACAAATGTTACATGGAAAACCACACCCTTATATAGCATATCGAGAAACTTAGGATGCACAGCTGGGATCGCAATGTGCGCTCCATTGCGTAAACAGTAAGTAAAATAGTTTTCGATGTTCTTTTATTTAGTTTTTGAATGTTTTCAATTTATTTTATGGACTAAGATATCACGCAGAATTTCTAGGAATTCTTATGGGACCTTAAAGTAGGGTTTAAGATGAGTCAAAAAACAATAGCAGAACGTTTGGGCCAAAATCTACATGAGGTCCTGAACACAGTGGAAGGCAGCTTAAGTGTCTCCGGTGAATGAGAATCAGTATGACGTTGTCTAGTGATTTTTGCCTTTTTAACCTCTCTACAAGAATCAATCGTTCATTTGTTCATTCAAGTGTCCTTGCCTCCAGTTTGTTACACCTTCTGAAGTCCAATAAGTAGTGCATTGTAACCAAAATATATCAGGTGTTTGCATAGTTCGTAAAAAATACGTATTTTTTTCTAAGGAATCATTGTTTTTTCATTCAATATACTGGCCACCGGCTTCTAAATATTTTGCCGATCTGTCAGAAAATTTATGAAAAGCATGCCAGTAAAACTTCTTGTCTTTTGGGGCAATTCATTCGCTGAGCCACTTTCCAACCTCTTCGAAATCGCTGAATTGCGAGCTCCATTGGTGTGAAGAGGTGAAAGTCAGATGGCGCAAAGTCTGAAGAATGCAGAATGATGTCGCATCCAAGTTCCCATTTCACTGTAACTTTCACTGGTTTTGCTGTGTGCGACGGCGCGTTGTCGTGTAACAAAATCAATCCGCCATGTCTTCTAGCCCATTCCGGTCATTTTTCGATCAACGCACGGTTTAAATTTATCATTTTCTGACGATAGCGTTGTGTATTAACGGTTTCGCCAGGCTTCAAAAGTTCCTAATACGCAATACCACTCTGGTTTCGCCAGACACGGAGCATGCTCTCCTTACCGAAGCGTTTTGGCCTTAGTGCTGAAAAACTGGCTTCGCCAGGTGAAAGCCACGATTTTTCCACTTCGGGTTTTCAAAATAAATCCGTTTTTCATCACCCTTCACGTTTCGAGGCAAACATGATTTCTGTTCGTGGCACTGAAGCAGCATTTCACAAGTGACTGCGGTTCTCCATTTGACGTTCATTAAAACCGTGTGGGCCTCCACTTACCGAGTTTAATGATCATACCCATTGCTTGTAAACGTCTGCTGGTGGTTTCTTGGGACTCATTTAAGTTTCTGCTAATTGCCATTGAGTTTGAGTTCGGTCACCATCCAATAACACCCGCATTTTTTGTCTACCAGAGCACTTATTGTCTTTCACATTGAAATGACACCTTTTGAAGTGGTGAAACTATGTCTCCCATGTCCCAATTGATGGAGCGTGTCCATCATATGTTTTAACTAGCAAACGATGACTTTCAGCAGCCTTTTTTTACTTAAGCAAGAAAAGCAATGTGTCGCAAAAGGTTTTTTTTGGGCACAAAATTCGACTTGATTGATCAACACGATAAAACAAAGACGCTAGTTTTGCCGGACTCAACTTATGTGTGTTTGTAGCTAAATATCAGACGATCGAAATGGCGTTTGTGTCAACTTATTACAATGCGTACTTTTCGCCGGCGCCATCTAGTAGGATGACCGGAAAACCTTATGCATACACCAGGTATAGCTGAAACAATTTATCAAAAATTGTTTGTTCACTGCTCTCTGTCAATTTTTTGATCAATCTTGAAGCATTCAATTTCAGGACTAGTTGCGATATTTAACAAAACATGAATCGAAAATCACCTCGTTTTTTGTTTACCTCAGTACTTCTCTTTGAAATCAACTAATATTTATGACTGTGATGAAATTTTCCAATGATAATTTTTTTTAAATAGACGATGCCATTTGAACTAGTTCTTGACGTCATCACGATGTCAGCGCTCAGTAAAACTAAGAAATACTTCTGATGTTGGCTTTATTATGACGCAACAAACAAGTTCAAATAACGTCGTCTTTCCTAGGTATTATAATTAAACAAAGGTTGGAAGAATCAGGTTGTTTCCATTTATGCAACATCTATGCAACAGGAATCACTTATTTGGTGTACATAATAAACCATATACTAAGTTCAGTGAACTAATACAATGAGAAAATCTAAATTTTTTTCAAAAATTGTTACTTTGATTGGGGAAAAAAATTAAATTTAATTGAGATTTAACAAAACATTTGACAGCAATTCAATTCCAAAGTATTTTGCTAGTCTAAATCCAATCAAGGTCTGAACTTATTTTTTTATTAATATAACTATTGCCGTGTTCACATGTATTTTGTCCTCGATCCTTATATTGAAGGATATTGTTTTAGCTTAATTTAGAAGTATAAAACAAATCTACATAAAATTCAAAATATTTGGTGTGAGGGCAGGAGGCGTGTAGATGGGCATCATTTATCTATACGAAATTATTGAGGCGCCCTGATCAGAACTAACCTAAGAAATAGATTCATATTCTGTCACGAAGGGCGTTTAGGGAGCTTCGACTTCGATCCAACTGCGACTGAATCAGTATTATGAGCTGATTGAAGGCGTTGACTCCGATTACGAATTACCTTTGCGGCTAAATTGGTGGAGTTCCTTGTCTTAGAATCACGATAATCCAACAGAGATTTGGTTTATCCATGGGATTAGGGAAGTTCATGACAGTATACTTCTATTCCCTACAGGATGAGAAGTGAAGAAGAAGTATTGAGTAAAAAGCGATGGCGATGGATTCCGAGGCTAAAGAAATGAGCATAATTCAGCTGTGTACGGGGTTTCTCTGCTGCATTTCTTCTTCAGCTTGTCCCTGTTTACTTTTGCATTGCCCAAGTGAGAAGGTTCACCAGTAGACGCAGAATAGTTATTCCGTGGGGTTAAGTATGTAATCTCGGGTCTCTATTTTATTTGTCACTCTTCTGTCTGTGTTTTCATTTCCCTTTTTTGGGGTCTGCATTCATCTTTCGTTGTCCGTTGTCATTTTCATCGTAACTTTTTAATCCTTACGTTGCCCGTTCGATCATGTTTCGCATATCGAGACTGATCTCAGATCCTCTATAAAGGAGGCAGCTCCTTTGATATTTTTCTGACTCATATCGGTTTGTCGATAGTTTAAAAAACACTTTTGAAGAATTTATTCTTTCGAAAATTTGCGTTTCTTTGGTAGTAGAGAGGTTAGACTGTTCTACTCTGGGTCCCTCTAGCCTGTAATGTTAGATAGTTAAAGTAAAGTCTTATACATAGAACTCACAAAATAGGTCATTGGCATTAGGCCATGAAGGAGGCCATTCATCTAAGTCCTTTTGACTAGTCCGAATAGACACAGTTTATAAGTCAACTGAACCTGGTAAGGTAGCAGTAAGCTCTCCCGGTGGAGATGGTAAGAAGGCAGCAATGACTTTAGCACAGACTTGAATCTAAATTGTTCATAGGATCTTTGCACACATCCTGAAGGGCTGAATTATTGTCATTTCGGATACCGGGAGCACAGTTCAAAAGAACAGGTATCTGTCTACATTTGTTATATTCTACTTCCTTGGAGATTGTGAGACGAGCATTGGTTTTTCATCCGAAAAGATGGTACCGGATGCTTAAAAGGTGAATAATTATCATGATGAGTGGCTTTCCGATGGCTTCACTAGTTCTTGAGCAAGAATTTGAATTGTCAGCTAGACCGGTTAGTTTTTTCCTATGGAGAGACTGAAAAATTAAAAACCTCTTCTAGTTCTGCGAAATTCATTGGATTCGTAGCAGTTAGCGCAGGAACCGCTGTAATTAGTAGAAAAGTAGTCGAAAGAGAACCATTGCTTTTCATTAAGGAAGGAACCCATTTTTTTCAGAAGCAATTGTCATTTCTTCATCATGCGGCGTCTTATTGTAGTAAGGCAGACTACTAAAGGATGTTATTACGTTTTTCATTTTCTTGGTGATATTGTGAGTCCGAGCGTTGAATTTTATGAGGTCCTTGTTTATATCAAACTTGACTGGAAGATCTTATTGGGGCTGAGTGATCTATATATGGTGCGTTTTTCTTCTTGGCAATTATACACGATTCGCAATTATTTTAGCTACTACTTTAGCGACAGTAGTTCAAACTGTCCCAATCCAGGCTAGAGGATGATTGGGAGAGTGTTGCAAAGTAGTTATAAAAGCGGTTTTTCAGGTTCAGGATCCTGGCAGTTTTATGCAATTCATATTTCTAGCGATTAGACTAATAAGTGCTGATACCACTAAGGAATTATCAAAGAAGGATCTTTCTCTAGAAAACGTAGGCATCTCAGGTATGCTTGTCTGCGAAGATATCGAAATAGAAATAGGGAGATATTCAGCCGAAATCACTATTATAGCCGCTTCTTCTATAGAATATTATAAAGATCATGTTCGGTTATGTTATCGACCCCACAGGCTATGCAGAGGAATCCGAACAGTATTTTGTTGGATGCTACGACTGGGCTCCACTTGTGGAGAAAGGTTATTGTAAGAAATCGATTAAGGATCTAAAATTAAGTCAGATAAATAGTTTTCTTTAAACATTTAATGCAACCATTTCGTTAAAAAGTAGAACGGGCGCGTTGTCTTGCAGAAAAAGCACTCCGCGCGTCAGTTTCCCACTTTGATTCTGTACAATAGCCTTGCGAACCTGAGTTAATAAATTCATGCAATATTGGCCATTCATCGTATTTCCCCTGAGTAGTTAGTTAGTTATTTGATAAGCGAAATTCCCTCGCTATCCCAGAAAATAGTCGCCATTAGCTTGGACGCCAACCCTTCACATCGAACTTCTTCGGTGGCCTTTCTCCTGTTTTTATCCATTCCATGGACTCTTTTTCGGATTCCGGATCATATTAGCGAATCCATGTTTCATCTACGCTGACTATGCGTTGCCAAATGTCGACGTTGCTTGTGGAGCGGTGTGAGAATTCTCGGTACCCAGCGCGGGCTAATTTTTCTCATATTCATATGTTCATGTAAAATTTCTCCAACTCGTTCTTTGCTAATCTGCAGTTCTTCAGCAATCTGCCACAATTTTATTCTTCGGTTGGCCAGAACGATTTTTTGACTTTTCGGACGTTTTCTTCGGTCAGTGCCGTAACAGGGTGGCCCAAACTGGCGTAGTCTTCACATTTCTCTCGCCCTTGATGAAATAAGCGGGCCCATTTTTTCACCGTCGTATATGAAGGCGCAGAATCCTGAAGAACCGATGACATCTCTTCAAAAATGTCTTTCGGTGTATTTCCCTTCTTTACCAGGAATTTTATCACGGTGTGGTGTTAAAAATTTCGAGAATTTCCAGATTCGGCTGACATCGTGATGCTTGTTAATAAATAAAATAACTATTGATAAATGCCTGAACTGTGAGTGAAAACTTTATTAGTGATAGCTTTTATAATACTACTGAGTGTCGCAACCAGTGGTATGAGTTAGAAGCTAATTACTCATCGTTTAGAACTCTAGCCGCCGAACTTTTCAGCCGCCCCTCGTATGTTACTACATGAGTATGTTTCGCAACAATCCGGTTATCAAGTTTGCCTCTAGAATGCAAAGAACCTGGAGGGAAGAAAGAGAGCCGTTGAGAGACTCTTCTCTAGCATTGATAAGCCTTTTGCTCCAATTTGCTCCCTGATGTTATTGCTCGCATACCTTACATCAACGAAAGTATCTAAGATTCGTGATGCTTTTTTCAAAGTGTTGGCATCTAGGACTCAAACAGGTTTTACCCCTGCTTGATGAGCTTAATCTGCTTTAGTCCTGGTTTCATCTGTGCTGCCGAAAATTAAGCAGATTAAACGAGAGATATTAATCTGAGAAGAGTTCCGTCCTGAAGAGGTTAAGCGTGATGATATTCAGTCAGGATCAGACAGTTGACTTGTGGATAGTGCCGAATAGTCACGAAAAAGTTTTTTAATTAAGTTACTTCAATTTAAAAGTGAAAAAGGTGCTTAAATTTGAAACGGCTCCCGGTTTTCTGAGGTTGGCTGGATTAAGTGACATGAAATCTTGTGGATTAACGTGGACACCTGCCTTGACGAGTTAATCCCATGGTCTCCATAGACGGGGTTGAAACAATATGTCAACCACCATCTCTAGAATCTGACACAAGAGTCAGTCCTAGGTCCCAATTTATTTAACCTACCTGCATTTCCGAACACAACAACGGAATAATAGACATGCCAGCTTGGCTTTTCCTTCATATGCCTTTCATTATGCTATCGTAAGCACTCATTCATTGATTTATGGTTTCAAATAAGTATCCGCTAAAGATTTGGTGCTTTATTTAACTCCTGAGAAGCTACGCAATATTGATTTTATTGGTGGAAGATAAAATATTGATAATTATGGAGGTAGCTGGTTTCGTATATGAGTTTCGTTGGGATTGGCAGACACTTGCTGCAACGTCCTTGGGGAAATTTACGGAGATCGTATTTGAAAATACTTGGATCCCTAAATGTTGGCATTAAAAAGCGCTGAGGTGGAGAAATAATTATCCTCCATTGCACAGCCCACAATGGGAACACTCAAGAAGGCTGTTTGATATCACCTTTCACCTCTGGTTCAGCTGTTGCATTTTGGGCTTTGTTCTAATTTCCTTTCACCATAACCAACCATACCTCATTAGTATGAATATGAATAGGATCTAATTTCTTGACTGTTTGCAATTTATGAAAATTCATTTATGGCAAGTGTTTTTCATGAACTTTTTCTTACAAAATTCATTGTTGTGTCTCTGTTTGGAATTTTGCCAAGTTGATCCTTGCGTGAGACAGTTCTCACGTGACTGCATATTTTCAATGTTAGGTTGGTTGTGAATGGTTTTATTGTATATTTTGTTTTTGTTCTTATACAAATTATTTATTCAACTAATATACATATTCCGTATTTCAGATTGAATACTGTTGATAATTGGCAAATGAATTTGAAATCTACTCTTGGCTTAACATTAGTCAATGCTGTTGTTCTTGCTAAAGCATCTCAAAATCTTGGTGGCTGTACGTTGGTTGCTTATATTTTTGGCGCTTCAGCTTTCCAAGCCTATACAATGATCAAAGTAGTTCCGTGGCTGGCAAAAAAACTTGAAGAAAGCGGAGAGACCTATCAATCAAAGGACCAAAAGGAGCGTTTAGTTATGGGCGATGGAGAAGTGAAAGAAGTGCCACAGAATTTGATGGATGGAACAGAAACTGGCTGGAAGGATGAATCAAGCTATGATCTGAATGATGAACAAGGTATAAAGGAGGAAAAGGATGACACATTCGATGCATCAACTGATGAGGAAGAAGTTAAAGAGGAGCCTCAAGGAGAACCTGACAAAGAAGCTTTGGAAGAATAACAAAACAAAAAGGGAGGGTGAAGAGAAGTTTTAAAAATTAATATGGCTTAATAGAGAAACAGAAAGAAGAAATAGTATTGAAGTTGAATGGATGCATCAATTCAAAAAGACTCTATCGAAAAAGATGGTTTGATATTTGCGATTATTTTTATTAAGACGAATCTAGATAATTTATAAGTTAGAATAAAATTGGACTACGTATGGACTCAGGAATTGTTCATTTATTGGTTTTGATTTGTCTATTGTTTATGGTAGCTCGTGTTCCGTTACTCTTTCTCAATATTGCAGAGTTCGTTTTTGTATTACATTTTCGATCAGCAACATTTTCTGATTAAGCTCTTGAAATTGCTATTTCTTTCGGAAAGGACAACTAATTTGTACCACTTAGTAAACTTATTTAGTGCAAAGTGAATTCAATGATTTTTAACATTCGCTTTAATTATCTAATGACGTGTTACTCCACTTAATTAAAATCAAAACTCAATAACAGGTTGAGATTATTAAAGTTACGAATAATGACGCACACTTTACGAGTTATAGTTGAATTGAGATGATCTGTAGACCGAATTCACTACTTATGTCTTTCATTTCACCATTTTGGAGTGAAGGGTTACACTGTTCTTCTCTAAACATCCTTTATTGTTGTTCTCGAACATCAACTTTCTCAGGTAACTATTTTTTTGTGGTAGGGTGGTGAAGGCTGCTTACGCACTGAGTGTGGGACTCCCAGACGCTCAATGCTTCAGGCAACTATTAGGCCCTGAAAATGTGACATAGGGCCAAAATTTTGACGTTTTAAAACGTCAAGAGCTATAGTCTGGCTTGCAAATATTGAACGTTTCCGCCAATTCAACGATCACCTAGTTGATTTCGATCGTTTTATTTTTTTTTATGTAGTACCTAATCAAATGAGAATACATTCGCCTTTTCATACACACCTCCTTTACAATGTCCAACCGTGAAATCGTAGGTTAGAAATCTTTTCTATACATCGAGTTCTTAAATCGAAACAGAGAACATTTTGCCTCATGGTTCTTGTGGAAAAAAAATCATTTAGCCATAAATATCCTTATATGTTCCAACTTGTCGTTGATTGCGGATAATTGTGGAGACTGCATGCAATCTTTCGAAAATCGTGAACAAATCATGTCTTCAATTCGGAGAAACTACGTAGCTCTTGGAAATATTTTGGAACTTTCAGTAGTTTAGGATTAATCCTATATCTTTGTAAGAAAATATATCCAGGGTCCTTTATTTCTGTTTGTGTTAACAGGTGACTCGTGGTGGGCACTTAGTCAGCTCTATTTATTTCGTTCACGGCTGTTTTAACTTCTGATTATTTTGCTGCTTACCTCTCTTGTGTTTCGCTGAAATGTTGTCCTTCGCCTGGTATAGAAATATTTATTTGCCTTCGGAACATTCCATCATTCCCCGTCACTTTCATTGTTTCATCCATCTTCGCGCCATCTTCGCCGTAGTGCTGTGTGTTCTGTTCGGAATGGAACAAAGAAAGAAACGGGGAACCACGGAATGTTCCGAGGACAATAAATAAGTTGTTCATGTTTGTGTTTCCTGGAGGCCCGGAACATTTTCACCTCATCCGTTAATAGGTTTGGTTAATTGACACTTACATCACAAAAACATTCAACGGAATTCCTTAAAATAATTTTATTATTGAAATATATTCACAGTATATTTTGTCTCCTGTTTTTTTATGGCGCCCCTTGAATAATTACATATAAGGTGTTCGTTGTAGATATTGTACCTGTCTTGTATGCATGCATGAATGATTATGAAATAGCAAAAAAGTATGAGAAACCTATGACCATATTGTTGTAATATGACGCTAGAACTTCTTTTGCAAGAATGATTTACTTAAAAAAATTGTTTCCGCCCGGGATCGAACCGGGGACCTTCCGCGTGTTAGGCGGATGTGATAACCACTACACCACGGAAACTACATACTTCAATTGGAATTATTATAATCTGGACATCAACCATTTGGTCTAACGAGAGCAGCTTATGTTATCAACAATTTGTATCCGTAGATTTGTAGGTTTGATAAGACCAACCAGCACTTTTCTCATGTTGCAGTTATCTAAATCTAAACTATTTCTATCAATGAATATTCGCGCATGCTAATGTATGTTAATATGCCTGCACCACATGCCATAGCGTGATGAACTACAGGTTTGAGTCTTGAATAGAACGTGGTTTGGCAGGAGGATTTGCATAGGATGTCAAAAAGATGATTGTGAATGCAAAATATTGTCAGGGGTCTTTCATGTTTCATATATCCAGTTAGAATTTACCATAATCATTTCTAAGCCATGTCAGCAGTTGGCAACCACTTTTATGCATTTTTATATAGACCATGTAACAGACTAGTCGGCATTGAAAACCTTAGAAGTTTAACATATGAATGGCTGTTAGACTAAGTTTCTACAATAGCATAAGTTAAATATATTGTGAAATTCGAAAGTCTCAATAAAGTACTACAACTACAACAACAACTACTACTTTTACTTTCATATATTCATTTGGACGTTTTTTTATGTGAAAAAGACTTTAACGATGCACTCGCAACCACGGCAGTATCTCCTGGAAATAAATTTAATTTGATGATGTGTGGTATAAAAGTCGTCGCATATAGCTGTGTCAACATTTTTGTAACGACATATCATCTGATTCCGGCTATTGGACGGCTAGACTAATTGTACTAGACCAGGCTAGACATGCCTGTGTTCCGTGCCTTCGAACAAATTATCAAGGTCTGTTGTGATTTTGCCCAAATGACTTTCAGGTATATCCTGGGTCTTTGAATAGGCCGACCCAAACCCGCCGCAACGACCTAATTCCTTAGTGATCTATTAAGCCACAACAAACGAATTGCTTGAGCGATGCATCACGAATGATGGCTAATCCTCAGGAAATTTGTAAAATCGAATTTCCAAGTTTTGTCGATTTTCAATTTTGTCGAATCAACAGAATTCGAAAAATTTAAACTCAAAAATTCGATCGTTTTACCATGTCGATATATCTGAGGCAACATACACGTATTTGTCTTGTAAGCAGCTCTAGCAAATGCGAAGTTATTTTGTTTCATGGTAGTTCAGGCTAATCCTGATTCAATGGATGAAGAAAACCCTATACCCTATACGAAATAGGAGGTTTACTATAATAGATATACAACTAATTGTGGTTGTCGATGTAGATGTGGATGTATTTATAATTACTACTTTGTAGTTACAGGAGTAGAGGTAGTTCCTCTACTACTAACAAGTAAATTGTGAAACAAGTAGAATTTGTCGTAGAAGTAGACATATTTGTGACCCGATATAATGGAAACTTGTCTTTCTATAATTTTTGAACTGCATAGCTTTCGTTAATAGATTTAGTCTTCCCATGATTTATTGAAGTCCTTAAGTTAGTTCCGAGACACTTCCTCGGAACGTTGATACAGCAATAATTTCACTCTCTACTCAATGAAATATAAACGCGATCCACACGTGGGCCAAAAAGTAGCGTATTTCTGAGACTTTCCAATCCTGTTCGTCAATTTAGCACTTTTATTGCAATACGAGTAACATAAATAATTTTTTTTTTGGCTCAACTTGGCACTTCTTTTTTCTAGCGTTCGAATCCTTACCAATCTTATAAAAGTTGAAGCTGTCTCCTGTGAATATTCCTCGTGGAAGTTGGTAGTCCCTTAGAGTCATGTCGTATACCAGCCCTTGAGATGATTTTAAATCTATCTTCTCTTCATGTATTGATAGGAACATTAGCGACACCTACAGTGTGAAAAATCTTCTTTGAGGGAAGAAAAAATTTCTCCTGAAATGTGCAGAAAGACTGAATAAAAAAATTTCATAGTATATCTGATAGCTAAGGCTTTAAAGGCTGCAAAGGAAGTCCATTTCCTTTGCACAAAAAAAATGAAGATAAAAATTTTAATAGGTCCTAGACTAGACTTTCAGCGCCTTGAACATCGAAGCCCTTCCTTCATGACGATACCGAGAAGTTACTAGAGTTCATAGAAATGGAAAGAAGATAGCTGAAGGTCCTTCCTTACTAGGATCTTCACGGTGCATTACACGCTCCAAAATAATTTTTAGAAAATAGACTTGGAAGCTAAAATTGAGTACAGATACAGTAATTTTGCAGAACAGACGTCAGTACACATACTAGCACACGTCTCCAGCAGGAAAAGACACAAACTAGGAAATAACTTCCACGAAGAAGTTTTGCGGTACTCCAATTATTATGTCTCAAAATTGTTTTTGCTTCGTCTTGATGGACTAGATAGAAAATAAAAATATAGCATATTTGCTGTTTTTCCTTCTATATAACTATATTGCAACGATTTTGAATTCAATGTACTGGTTGAGTTGGTTGGCTCCGAGTTTTATAACCTTGCTACTGAATTGCTTGGGTGTCCATCGTCTGTGCCATATTGGTACCAGCCAATTTTGCAAAATTGCTTATGTGACTCTGCTTAATGCATGAGTATTTTGATCATCCTTATCTCTCCATTTTATTGACAAAGACCACCAGTACGACTAAACCGTGCTGGTCGTATTTATCATGACAGTCGCCAGAGTGGCGTGTTAACAAAGACATCCGGTCAGTTTATTTAAACATTTTCATGTCTTTCGTCCGTACTAGCAGGACGAATGTCGATTTCAGCATGGTGCGAACTCTTTGTGTAAAGTGAGCATACACTGGTGAGAGTTACTGTTAACATAATTGAAAAAAGAACCAGAACGAAACCAAACACCGAGTATGATACATCGTCGTAATGCGTATGTAATCGTTACAAGGAAACAAACGGAGACCCACGGAATTTCGGTCAGAGAGTAAACAAACGATACTTTGTTTGATTGTTTGCTGCTACGTATGTGGATTTTCTCGGACCATGACGGTTTTGGGCGCAGTCAATATCGCATGTATGTTCGACGCTGCTTCTTGGTATGACCAATAGCCAGTTTTTCGGGTCCATAACTATCCATCTCTTTTCACATTGCCATATTCTCTGAAGTCAGGTTCGGTACATTTTTCCTGGGGCTTATCCTGGACTTTAACGGTTGGTCGAGCAGATCGTTTTCCGTTCTGTTTGTTTTCTGGCTGTAGTCACGCACTGAATGCATAAACTACTCCCCTGTCAACACCTTCAGATAAAGTAAAGGCCTACAACAGTTCACGGTCAATTTCCATAGATCATGTGCGTTTTTGATACACATTTTGATACAAAATTCAGGTACTCTGTTAAAAGATTCAAAATTCTAAAAGATTCTGAACAGTGTCTGAGGAATCTCAGTGGCATGCATTCCTTCATTCACGATATATCGCGGATTTTCATCGAGCATAGTCTTGATAATATTCGTATCCGTCATTGCTGTTTTCATCCTTAACGATGTATACCAGGTGTATGCATAAGTTTTTTCTGGTTTTTTCGTTAAAAAATACGTGATTTTCTAGGGTTAAAATTTTTTTAATTGAAAATACTGGCCATCGGCTTCTACATATTTTGCCCACCTTTCAGGTCATTTATGAATAACATGCCAGAAAAACTGCTTGTCTTCTAAGGCAAACTATTCGTGGAGCCACTTTCCAGCTTCCGCAAATTTGATGAAGTGTTTCTCTGCGAGCGCGTGTCCTATTGATGCGAAGAGATGCTAGTCATATGGTGCTAAGTCTAGGAAGTATGGCGGGTGCAGAAAGATGTCCCATCCAAGCGATTTCATTGTGTCTTTCACTAGTTTTGCCCTGTGCGATGTCTTATGGCCCATTCTGGTAGTTTTTCGATCAATTCGCAGATTAAATTTATCAATTGTTGACGATAGCGTTGTTTATTAATGGTTTTGCTGGGCTTTAAGAGGTCATATTAACCAATTCCTTTCTGGTCCCCTCAGACACGCAGTATGCTCTTCTAACTAAAGCGATTTGCCCTTGGTGTTGAAGGACCAGCTTCGCCAGTTGAAGCCACGATTTTTTCACTTCGGGTTTTAAAAATAAATCCGTTTTTCGTCACCCTTCACAATTCAAAGCAAACATGATTTCTTTGCGGTGCGTTGAAGCAGCATTTCACAACTGACTTTGCGATTTTCTATTTGGTATTCATTCAAATGGTGTAGGCCCCACTTACTGAGTTTATTGATCTTATCCCTTGTTCGTAAACGTCTGCTGATGGTTTCCTGTGACTCATTTAAGTGTCTGCTAATTGCCGTTGAGTTTGAGTTCGACCATATCCAAAAACTCCCGCAATTGTTGTTTTTTTGCATTTTGTGGTCTACCAGAGCGCTCACTGTCTTTCACATTGAAATTACTTCTTTTGAATTGTCAAAACCATGTCTCAGATGCCCTGATTGATGGAGTGTGTCCACCATATGTTTTTACCAGCAAACGATACATTTCAACAGCTTTTTTTGTTTAAGCAAGAAAAGCTATGTGTGTCGCAAATGGTCTTTTTCAGGCACCAAATTCAACATGATTGACCAACACGATAAAACACACACGCTAGTTTATACTTATATGAGTTTGTATCTCAATGACAGACGATCAAAATGGCGTATGTGTCAAATTAATACGCTACGTACTTTTTGCTGACGTTATCTGGTATGAATAAATACCTGGTGTGAACAAAGCCTGTTAGAGTCATTCATAGCGGAAGAAATTTATAAGAATCTCCTTTTTTAGAAAAATTTAAAGATAATTGTAAATTTTGAGACCTATTTAGCATTTGTCAATGCTTTAGTACGGAACATTTTTCAAAGAAAATTAACTTAAAGGTAACAAAAGGTAAAACCGGTTAAGAAAATTTTTTTTATCTTTATTATTTTAAATTTTTTTTTCTAGGCTTATATTGTGGTCGTATATCAGAATAATACTCTCTGTCATGGAGTATTATTCTGATATAAACATGATATTCTGATATAAACATGTAACCTTCAAAATTTCATTTCAAATCAAGATCATTTCGTTTGCCCGTGGTTATAAAATCTTAGTTCCAGTTTGAGCCCTAATGGACTGGTACTCGAAAAAACATAAACCATACCTAATTACGTGTTTGCTGTTGCTCGATAAGAAATAATGCCATTTGCTCATAAATTTTTCGCTTTCGTTTCCATTATCGTCTTCACATAACTCTGTGAACTTTACCATTAAACCTTCATTAGTTAACTACATGCAGTTAATAGATTGCATTTACATTCATTTTAATATTTTAGCGACATGCGTATTCAAATATAATAGGAAACTTCAATGAATAATTTTGTATACCAAAGCGTTTGTTGTATAGAAAATTTTATCATATAATTTGCGACAGCTAAAGACTTAATTTCTAACGTATTTAAAGCTAACAAAAAAGTATTTGATTGCATTAGAAAAATTACAAAAAAAACAAAGAAATTTCTTTCTTATTCTTGCTAGAAAAAATACCTTGAGCTTCTCATTAAAAATTATGTAACTATTGCGTGTTAATTTGTTTACTTACTTATTTTATTACATGCAGTCCATTACAAAGTTGCACGCACTACAAACATCATTGGTTCCGTTTGTGATGCACTTGCCTAGTGGTGAAACTTGCGTAGTATCTGAAATTTAAATAGTTGTATCTTTTCCACTCAATTGAAAATGCTCAACAATATGAATTGTATCTAAATAATTTGCGTTAAATTTGTTGTTTATATGTTTGAGTATGAGTAGAAAATGGATATGATCGAGCCTCCGTACGTTAGCTTCTACCGAAAGCTTTCGCAATTGCTGAAGGTCTTCTAATACATTTTCTAGCTTTCCGGCTTTTCTTTAAGATTTTATTGCTAGTTAGTTTACAGTATGCAGTTCCGATTTGGTTGTTGGGTGCGATGGAACGTCTCCGGTTGTTTTGAAGATACAAATTGATTCAACAGTTGTATCTTTAGTGCAAATCGCGTATACGTTGAAGACCTTAATTGTTTGTGTAAGTGGTGGTAGAATATGCGGTGAAAAGGGAAATCAGTGAAAATAATGCGGAATTGTTGAATGTTGAAAATTTGTTTCCATTGACTGTTCAGTTAACAAATTGTTTTCTATCTGTGGCTGGTAGGTGTAAAGTTTTTGTTATCAGTATATGTGTAAAGTAATTTAATTTATTTAATTTTTAAATGATCAAAATTTGGGTAAGAATGTCCTTTTCAATACCAAAAAATGTACATGTGTACGAAGAAGAACATACGTAGAATATCCTTGATCCCTTATGCATTGGTACTGTAATTAAGTCGTCAGGAACGGTTTCCGTTTCGTTACATCAAGTCAAAGTAAACATGGACCAATGGAAATACCCTAACACGCTTGTAATAACGAAAATTGCATCGGGCTCGATGTTTAAAGGCATTAAAACGTACAACATTAAGCTTCCTTGCTCAATTTTTCGTACACGGAAGCTTTAGATACATCATTTTCCTTATGTTGTTTAATAATGGCAATGTATGCCATTCTTCACTTTCGAGGCTGCAAGTTGGAAATTACCTTGGCCTATGATAGAGTTACAATAAAAACGAATCATTCAAAGCCTTCTTATGTGGTAAATTGTAGGGTGATTGATAAAAATTAAACTGAATTTGAAATTTTGAAGGATGCATATGAAGAGATAAATAGCATTCAAAATAGGGAGCTATATTTAAGTCTGCTTTAAGACACTAGGTCGATTTTGTTTCAGGGACCATTTCAGCTGCATCATCTAGACTCTAAATGATTATTTTTAATTATTTCGAAAATACAATACTTGAAGAGATCGATATAGAATTATCCGGCGAAATGAATATATTAGGTCCACCGGAAAGATCTCTCAGATTGTGGATTCAAAGAAAATAACACAATTTACATGCATTTAATAATATTTATTGTAGAATACATTTTCATGGTTTCTCATGACTTCTTGCTAGCGTAATGGCAACTTGTGAATGCTATTTTTTTTAAATGATTTATTTTTAGAGACACCAAACTAAATTAGTGCGTGGCTAACATCGGTTTCAATTTTGAATTTTTTTCTGTAAAACGTTCTACATAGTACGAAACAAGTGATAATCTGAGGGTGCGAAGTCTGGAGAGTATGGTGGATGTAACATAATTTCCTAGTCCATCTCTGCGATTTTCTGACGAGTCACCAAAGTAGCATGTGGGCTGGCATTAACATGGTGCAAAATGACGTGCTTCTTATTCTTCTATTCTGGTTTCCCTTTTCTCTTATTGCTTTATTTAAATCACCCATTTGCTTACAGAATTATCTGTAAATTTAGCTTTTCATTAGGTGAAAAAGCTCGTAATGTATTGGTCCTTAGATGTCCCGCCAAATACACAACATTCTCTTTTCCAGCGGCTGGCTTTCCGGGCTCGCACAATGCTCTTTTCCTTACTTTGTTTTCGTGTGTAATCTATTTTTCATCGCCTGTTATCATCCGGGTTAGGAAAGGTTTGTTTCTACCGGGCAAGCAGAAATATGTATTTAACGAATCGGTCATCCACATTTTTTTTCACTTAACTGATGAGGAACTCATCTATAATATTTCTACACCAATCTTAGCTACCAAATATGGTCGGCAATGGTTTTTTGAGTTGAATTCAGCTTCTTTGCAATCTTCGATGCTGTCAAAAAGGGATCATGCTCTATCATAGTCTTACTCATGTCGTCATCGATCAAAGATGGCCGTCTTGAACGTTGCTTGTCACTTAGGTTAAAGATTAAACATTGACATCAACATCTTTTGTTTGTGAAAATAATGAAATGTGAAATACTGTGGAGCTCCACTAATGTTGTTCTTCCGCTAGAGTCGTTGATAATTTGATAAAAGCTCATTTGAAACAAAAAAAGCCAGAATATATAGGTTCAGTATATAAGAAGCCTTTCGGCATTTTATGGAATTATAATATTTGCTGATTATTAAAAAATGGCGGATGGTATTATACATAAAAATTTTAAGAAGATTAGAAATAAAACGAAGAAATGAGGAGTTTCACTGGTTTTCTGCCTGCAAAATACTAAAAACAAAATTTTGACTTAGTTAGTTAGTTAGACTAGTTAGACTTAGACAGTACTTGGTTAAAATATATTAAGACCCATTGTTTTGAGAAAAACTCGTTTGAAGTTTTTTTAAAAAAGATTCAACCAAAATCAAGATTCCAAATCTCTTGTAGCCCTTTAAAATTCAAAATTTTCATTTCCTTCAACCCAGATTTTCTTTCTTAGAGACTTCTTAGAGACTTAAAGACTACTCTCAGTAGTTTTAGAGAGTAGTAGCCTTGCAAAGAGTAATGGTTTGCTTACCACAGAAGAACCTATGTTACTAGTACCGCATACCGGCTAAGAACTACAGATGCGAAATTATTGGACGGGGATTTCGTCAAAATAATTTGCAAATTGGCCGTGTATCTTAATATTTGCTGTAGGTTTTCGCAAATAATCTTCATTGAAAAAACGGGCAGGTAAATTGCACAATAATTCAATCTTTTTCCGCTATTGAATATATTTTTTTTGAGGGAAGGGATTTAATTTTTCCTTTCGGTATTGTCTTATAAACACATATCAAATAGCTCGGGATTTATCAAATCCTAGTAGCTTCAAAACTTAGTAGTTTAAAACGCCTTCAACAACTGCGAAGATAGAAAGTTGATGCCTATATCTCCGATGAAGGTTTTGGGCCTTATCATACAGCACTTGTATCAATTCACGCAGAAGTACGTATGTTGTTAATCTGTATCAGTTGAAACATTATGCTTATATCCTGCTAACATTTCTTTTAGAATTTATCCTTTGGTTCCCTATTCGCTTCAACAGCTAAGTTATGATCTTCAGATAATCTTTTCATGTCTTTAACTCTCAACTCCATAATTTCTTTATCATTCTGTTTACGTTATTTAGAACAGGAAATAGATTTATAGCTATTTTTTGCTCTCTTCTGTTTGTCAATCATTTTCCTCTTCTAGATGAGAACTATTTTATCCTCAGGAAGCACAAAGAGGCATTCATGTGCAGAATGCGTATCAATTTCTAAACAATGAATTTTAATTAAAAAATTCTTGTTAGATTCCATTTTTAGGTTGATATTTTTATTTGCAACAGACAGCTGTTTCGAGGCCGATATGGTCCCTTCTTCAGTGTTATGTCTATTATAGATGTCTAATAGACATAACACTGAAGAAGGGACCATATCGGCCTCGAAACAGCTGTCTGTTGCAAAATAAAAATATCAACCTAAAAATGGAATCTAACAAGAATTTTTTAAATTTTTTAAAAGGTTGCAAACATCCGAACCAACAATTGAAAATGAATTCTTGATCGTAGGAAAAACCTTTGAGCAATTTTTTGAACGTTTTTCAGTCTCGGTCGTCAATATACCCCGCAGCGTAGCTACATACAGCGTTAACACTCTTGGACGATTTCTTTCAGACAGAGATACAAAAAACACAAGTTGAATTATATTTGTATTGTTATTTTAAGTTAAAACTTTGAAAAGGGCAATCTAGTTATACCTAAAAAATGACGGAAAATTCACCAATCCAAATAAAACATCACTTATTTTGCACGATTTACGATAGATTGGAAGTCTGTTCCACGTGTTTGCGCTGGATAGTGTTATTTTAAGACCAAATCGTGAATGAAATGAAAAAAAGAAAAACATAGCAATTATCGAGGCAGTTTCTCATTCTTTCTATCGTCTATCTTCCTATCTACCAGCAAACAGTAGAAAGTGACTTAAGTGACAAAATGACAAAGTGAGAGAGTCAAAAAGTGACAAAGTGACATAATGACAAAATCACAAAGTTATAAGGTTGACTTATAGGTTGTTAAAGGGACCTTATTGTTAGTGAATATTCAAATATAATTATCCGAGGCTAATTATTGGAAAACTGATACATTTTTTGAAAAATATCTACGGAAAGTTTTTCAAAGTACGAGAATGTGCTCCTGATGGGGTTCAGAGTATTAAACCCAAGCGATTTACTGTAATATTAAGATGTGAATTTTGAATTTTTTCAAAGAAAATGGGAAAGTTATTTTTATGATGGAGGTTTAAAGAATTGGGAAGTTATACCCTATTTTTATGTTGATTGACTAGACGAGTGTCCTGTGAATATAAGAAACGTTCCACTATGTCTTTCCCAGCGAAGTCTCCGCTATCGGACAGATTTAGTTTTTATGCCGGTCTTATGAGACTTTCCTTCTTCGAAAATCTTGGGGAGCTGTTGGAGTCTAATTGCCTTGAACCTTTCGTTAACAATTTCAGAGAGCTCCGGGGGGCCGCTTTGATTTCTTGTGGGTGACGATACAAGCCGAGGGTCTTATCTAATATGTTTGTGTTACTTTAATTCAGTGTTTAGTAGCTAATGTTGAATCTACTTCAAAGCTGACCATTAAAGGCAATGGCTTATTTTTGCCCTTTATTCACCAAAGGCAATTCTACTTTAGGGAAAAACGTTGATCCACCTGGAAAGCAATTACCACATACAATAAGCCAGTGTGTGTTTAACACTCTGTCAAGGAGAGGATTGTCCATGTGATACATCTTAAAAAATTAAACACACCTTAGTATGTAGATGTCTATCAGCAGGTGGCTGAGAAAGAACAATCTTCGTAGGCAAAGTTGTCTCTTCTTTTATAAATCATTAATCGAAATAGACAAAAAACTAAAGTTTGCTTGACTAATAAAATTTAAATTTTCTATGCCTTATATAAATCATATAGAGTCTTCATTTTCAAGTTGGTTGTGGTTGTTCAAGGTTATGAACAAACCCGGGAGGGCTGGTAGGTATCAATAGTAAGGTTAACAATACATAACTGAGCTCACACTCAAACTACACTGAAATACACTGTGCCGTGTCAGTAATTTTTTTGAGCCCCCAGTTGTTTAGTATAAACGGGCTCTCCATTGGAGTATATGGTTTCTAAAATGTGGAGTCTATTGTTTTTTGAAATGAACTGAAACCTTCTGTTAGCTTTATAATCGGCACTTGATTTTCAGACTCAACTGAGTTTGACAAATCATTTTGTTCAATGACTTGCTCATATTCACGCAGTTCTATAATATCTTCCATTGTGAGTTCTTGATTCTGTAAATCCAACAATTCTTGAACGTTGTTGCCATCCACCTCCATATGTATTTGTTTGGCAATATCGAAAATTATGCTTTCGTTTGATTCAGGATCCGAGGCTGATTCTCCTTGGGGCTTAGTTTCAAAAAATTGGGCACAGTTTTCTCCGGACGTCATTCAATGATTTTTTTTATTCAAATCTCATTCTAAGATTGTCTAATAATTCTTACCGTGTCTAAAATATCGAATTGAATCCAAAAGTCTTTGCCAGTAAGCTCGCTTTATTGTCTCGTTTATGTCTTCTTTAGTAAGCTTTGAATGCTTTAAACACTTCGTGGCAAAAATACGAATTCCACTTATGGATCAAAATTCATTAGCGTTGTAAAAGGATGACCTGGTGCATTGTCAATCTATAGAGCCACGTTTTTCTTTTAATTGGCAATAAAGTTCGCGTTCAGGAATAAAATGATGACCAAACCGATTTACAAAAAGGTAAGCTGTCACCCTAGATTTTGCAGTAGACTCTCCAATGATAGGCAAACCAGCTTTAGATTTTTTTTTAGCCATCACTGGCAATCGATCCTCGATCAGAATTAAAACCTGATAAAGTTTTCTTTCCAAGCGCAATAAATGTTTTTTATGATTTTTTGTCGACCGATTTTTTCTACATTGTACATAAATTCCCTAGTGAAGCAGCCATCTTCTTTTTTGCTAAGTTGCGTTAGAGACGCACCTTCTCTATCAGCGCTTGCTCCTGTTTCACTTTTTCTGATACTATGCCAACTATAACGGCTCGTAAATCGTAAATCAGTTGTTACTAGCTTTCAACACTTCATGTTTTGGCCGCTTCTGCAATTTCTTCTTTAAGTCTCTCAAAAATTTGCTTAGCTTGAAACCACACCGTGCTTTTATCAACATGACAAGTTTTAACTCTTACTTGATTTTTACAGCATGATAGAAACAATTTTTCAACATGAGCGATAATACCCTCACTTTTACGGATGATCCTTGAATTCAAAGATTGTATCTTTGACAGCTGTCACTTGACTGTTGATTCCGGTAGACAAAATATCTTTGCCAATTGACAAATTTTTATTTTTTCTTCAAGGTCTCTGATAATATTCAGTTTACGGTCCAAAGACTGTGTTTTTATTTTGTAGTTAGGTTCAAATGACTCATTTTTTGTTCTTTTTGACGTCATTGATAAAGATTTACCATACAACGCACTTTGTATGCGAAAAAATTCCACGCAAAGCACGTTTGAACCTGTGGTTAAACAGAAGACTAACAGGGCAAATTGGGAGAGCTGCTGCGCACGACCATTTCAGAAAATGAGGCATGTCACCGAATTCGAAAACTCTAGTTCTGATAAGAGATTTTAAGATCTGAGCTGAGATAAAATGCTGAAATATATAAGACAATCACTAGAAAATTTTGATATGATAATCTGCGGCGAGATTGTATGGAATAATTAAATCTAATTGATATATTTTATATGTTTTAAACACATAGGCTCATCGAAAGTTTCTAATAAGAGTCAGTATAGAGATTCCGAAAAAAATCATTCAAGGGTGAATATTCGTAAATAAGGTTCCCCTTCCAACAAAATTGATTGTCTCGATCTGTTGTTCGGTCACGCGACTCTCTTATTCCGTGACCCATTTGACCACTGAATACTATTGTAAGTGGACAGAAACGTTAAAGTAGTATGAAATAAATTATATGAAGTGTTCATCCAACTTGTTTAGCTCATACCTCAGCTTGAAGGAGCACTCAAATTTTTTTTATGGAAGTGCGTTATTCCTTCCCTCAAATTGACCACAATATTGTCAAGTGATACGCCCAAATAATACAGAAAATATTGAATTTCCGCTGTTTAATGTCTATTTTAATATATAATAAGCAGCACAAGCGACAGAAAAAAGGAGGGTTATCACGCTTAACAACATTTCAATGGTCTTGTTGGCTCGACAGACTTTTAGATATATACTTGTCTGCCACGTTGTCTTCTCACACTGCAAGCACAATATGAGATTATGATCCTTTGGGTCACACGATATATGACTGTCGTGCAGTGGATAAAATTGTGATTGTGTAAATTCTATTAAACGATACCTTTGTCCGGCATTTCGTCCCGGAGAGCGGTGAAAGCTTCTATACAACTGCCCACGTTTTATGTGACGAATGCTATAGCACCCCATTATGAGTTCCATATTCGACGATCCATACCGCGCTGGTAGCGATGTCGGCTTCATTCCATAAATTTATTTTATTAATTTAAATTAAGAGAAGTCAATTGTGTTAATTTTATTGTGCAGGCTTTCACTGTAGTTTGATGGCATCTGGATATTTCGTTACTTTGAACCATGCGGCAGTTGTTGCCAATGCATCGTTCGGGACACATTAAATCGGTTCAAATCTCGGATTTTACTGACCGATCGAGATAAAAGATACATTTTAGTTTCGTGGCATGTGATTGTGGTAAAAAGTTCTAACTGGCAAACATTGCTAGCGTTCTCAGGTATCACAATTGAATTATTATAGTGGTGCATGTCAATAAATTGTTTAATGGTCTCAATTTTTTCGTAAATTGTTTATATGATCAATGAGTAAGGAATATGCATGCATAAGTTGTTCAAATTAATTGTTCAGCGCCGTACACTATCAAAAGTTGAAACAATTATTGATTATACATAAAAATTAGCTGGCTCCAATTCTCATAATAAACAACAACAAACACAAACAAATTACCATGTATCTGTTAATGAGAAAGAAATAAATCATTTGAAAACAAGACGATAAGTTTTGCAAGTAGTATTTGCGTTGTTTATTTTGAAATCAATTTATCAAAGCAACAATTTCAGCTCTCGTGCTGCTGATTTAAATTTAACAATTTATTGCAGTGCGTGATTAGATAATCAGATTAGTAGTCAGTGGGTAGAATTATTGCAATTTTTTACGCGAGCCAACAATAAATAAATTTACCTTTTGTTTTAAATTGAGTTTAATAGTTTTTATCATTATAGAGTTCAACCGATTTTGTAACCGGATTAGTGATGTTCGAGCGAAAATTGATGCAATTGGCGAACTAGTCGACGATTAGTTATGCGAAATATATAGAATCCTTTCTTCAAAGCGTGTAAGTTCGACTTTGGTCTGAAATACACGCGAGACTTTGTTTATTGCTGAATATTCGTAAAATCATAAAATCTTGTTCGCAAGCTGATCAAAATGGATAATTTCGAAATAATGAAATCGGAGCTGTTGGCCGAGCTAAGTAATCCCGATGGAAATCTCAGTTGCTGCTTTCAACGAAAACGATCGATCACAGTAAGTAGGAGACACGTTAATTTGGAATTATGTTTTTTTTCTTCCTTCTTCTGAATTTCAAATATCGTAGTTGATTAATAATTTAAATATAATTGCCAAAAAAGGACGATAGTTTATTTGTTGCAAGAGTTAAAATGATATCAACTATACAATTTCTGTCTTAGAAACCTCCATTTTCAATTTTGTAACGTAGAACAATTAAAAATTTGAGTGAGCTTTAAATTTAAACATTAATAGCTACTTAACCTTTGGATGTGAACGTTTGAGTTAATGTTTTCAGTCAGTTAAAGGGGAAATGAATAACCATGAATTAATCAAATCTTCTGAAAAACTACTGGCATTAAAAATACCTTTATTGATCTTGCTTGAGTAAAAACTAAATAGCACTGATGTGTATTACAATAAAAGCTGAACGTAAAGAAGAATACTGAAATTTTGAAAATTAAATTACTTTAATAGGTTTTCATTTAAATTTAATGTAAAATATAATGTGCTTTGCTGGTTACATTAATATGTCAGCATTCATACACCGATATTTTCATTTATTCTGCCTTTCGAAACTGCTTCCTATCTTTTTCCCGCCTAAAATATCTTTCAACGCTCAATTTCTCCTTCAGAAGATTGTAACTGCAACTAAACTCCAAACAATTCCATAATGATAACGATTCCCACCCTAATAATAAAAAAAGCCACTATTGCTTTTTCAAAACAGGAGTTCTTCGAGACCCTGACTTCAAAAAAACAATCAACAATGCAAGCAACGCATTCAGAGCTCTTTTCCCGTTTATGCTTCGAAGTGCATCCCTCGTCTCCAAGATCAAAATCGTGTACTACTTTACCCCATTTCTTTTTGAGAATGAGTGTAATCCGTCGTGTGTGGGTTAAATGTTTGCTCTTTAGATGCTTCTTTATAAGCGGCCCCTTGTTTTCTATCTGCATCACGTCTGGATTCCTGATCGCCACTCCAAAGTTTTGAAAGGACAGTTTCATAACTTTGCAAGCAGCAAGGACACTTTGCAGCAAGGACAGTCCAAAGTTTGGACAGTACAGTCCAAAATTTAGAAAGGACTTTGTTGTTTTCTTGTAAAATCTAAGTGCAAGTGTGGGTTTCATACAAATCCTCCCAAAAATTAAACAACAAAATTTAATAGAACTTAATATTTATTTCGCTATTCAGTCTAAAGGCGTCTAAAATCCTGTTTTCATTCGTAAACATGCTCCTTCACCGGGAATGTAACTGGACGGTGTAAAATTTTCGGCCATTTTTCCTTCCTAATGTAAATAAATTTTTTATCATGAATTGTAAATGACGGTCTAATTCCACCTTATCCTTACACTTTACGACGGAGAATGAACTTCAATTGGCACCAGGTTCTTGCAACCTCTTCTTCAGTGTACTTGTTGATATAATGACTCCTTCCCTCAGCTAGTTTCTTTCTCTTATTCCGTATGCAATTTTTGATATACTAATTCCTTCCCTCAGCTTGTTACTTTCTCCTATTCCGTAGACTCAGCGTCAGGTTCTTCAAAAGTAAGCTATGTCCTTATCTTGCCTTTTTGAGGTGGCTCTCCTAACGACCTATTCCAAACTCATTGTCAACGTAAGGAGATCCTGTAAAAATCTTAACCTTCTACTTTATCTTTGAAAAAACGCAATTGCAGAAAATGAATAAGTCAATGCAGCTCTGTTTTTGTTTTAATGTATTAAGCTTAATTTATTTATGTTCCTACAATTCGGTATATTTCGGTTACTACTTGCAGCCTCCTTCAGTGCGTGCATAGCCAAACTAAATTTTTTTCAATTTTTTCACACTTGCCCATATGAAATTAACTTAACTTTTACTAAATGATATTTTACTCCTTATAAATATTTGGATAGCCAGGTATATCCGCTTCCTTGGTTCACGTTGAGCAGATCCTCCCTTCTGTTTTTGTGGATCTCGATACTCTCTTCTATATCTGGGTTCCTCGAATCCCTTGCGCTGCGTATGATTTTCGTGTCTTCTATGCCAATCCTTAGGTTATGTGCTTTTTTTGATTTGTGTTTTCCATTTAATTTATGTTGTCCGTTTGTTCTTCAATTGTATGTTTAGGCTACTAAGGACAAGTTCAGCCATTTTATTATAATTCTCCCAGTAAGTTATTTTTCGAGATTTCATTGTATCCCATTGATATCCTGCTTCTCTTTTCATTTTCTTTTATTAGACTGATATTTTTTCGTTTTCCTTCCACTGATCTCGTGATATTTACCATTGCGCTCTTTTTCAAGCCTTCTTTGCTGAGTGGCAGCGTAAACATCCAGTTAACATCCTGTGATTAGATGTCTTGCCTGTGATGCACATAGTTTCCGCCATTTTCTGCAAGATTTCTACCTAACTGATGTCTTTTCTTCTGACTAATATGTCCTGAATGGTAATTTCTCGTCGGTTTTGAATTGTCTCTTCTTGTGGGCTTGCAGTGTTGAGTATTTTCGTCCTTTTTGATATGCGCATGACAATGTGGATTGTCCTTCCGCTTGTTGCGATGGTGTTCTTTGAAAGGTTGACAATGAATTAATGTAGTTCAATTACAAGTATGGACGTAAGTGTTTGATTTTTGGACTGTTAAATTGGAAAAAAGAAAGATAAGTTTTTATTTTTAGAAAGTTTCTATTTCATCCTTCGAAGTTGAATACTTACTGACTAGTTACGAAAACACTTACATTTTTTTAACGAAAACAACATTTTTCGTATTGGCGTTATTACATACATTCTAACAAGAATATTTCATAAAATTACTTAACTCTAACAGTCTTTACTTATTCTAGAGTTTTATTTGTTGCTTATATTGCTGATATTAAAATTTGCTGATTATAATTATTATATGAAATTGGAAGGAAAGCCAAACAAAATATCCCCAAATTGGTTTCTGTGATGAAGAAATAAATAAATAAATTCTATTTACAAAACAATTTTCCTTCAATGAGGACTTAGTGGCTGGGTGTTTGCGGTGTACCAGGATATTCGTTTCGCTTGATCAAAGATTCTTCCTTGATCAGCGAGTAGGCGAAACAATTGAGGTATTTGGTGGCGATCGTTCAATTGGAGTGTGAGGTCAGTGTCTGTGTTCATGATTTGTGTGATGAGAGGGTTTGGATGATAGGTGGCTTTTTCAAGGAACCTTAGGAGTTGGTCCATGAGGATTGCGTCTATTCTTCGAATTAGCTCGGTGCCATAAAGGATTTGGTTGGATATGTGCTGCTGGGGGGTTTCTTCCTGTTTGAAGATTCCGCAGCAGTGGCGGAGAATTTGTCTCTCTTTGCGGCGAATCTTCTCCATCTGATGATGGGGGTAGATCACACCATAAGGCGAAACCAAATGTAATTAGCGGTTGGATGAGGGATTTATAGCATAGGAGCTTCGCCCTTTTGGGGAGCGCGGTGCGTACACGCATAAGAGTGGACAGGGCTTTAAATGCGTACGTGACTTTTCGTAGGACCGTTGTAATGTGGGGGTTTGGGGGAGAGTTTTTGATTGATAAGGATGCCGAGGAAGTTACTTGTGGTTTGTTGGGACTTTTCTCTTCTTTCAGGAGTAGTTGGACTTTGGTTGAGTCCGATCGGGCTTTCTTGGTTAGGCGAGTTTTGCCATATATGACTATAGCCACGCACTTGGAGGGGTTAGGGATCAGCTTCCATTTAATGAAGTACTTATAGAGTGTGTTGAGGTAGTGATTGAAGCGTTCCTGGCATTGAAGAATACTCAATGCTGAGTGATATATGATTATTTCTTCGGCATATTGCAGAATGTGGATAGGTGAGAGCGGATGTGGAGGAGGTGGAATATCGGCAGTATAAATGGAAAAGAGGGTGGCTGAGTTGACTGAACCTTGTGGGATGCCTGCTGGCATTGATTTCCAGGGGGAGCGAGCGTTCGGGAGTTTTACTTGGAATTTCCTGTTAGTGAAGAAGTACGAAATGAGCTTGCTGAGGTTGCGGGTGGAAGTTGAAGTTGCTGACAAGTTTGGTAACGAGACCGTTTTGCCAGACGGAATCGAAGGCTTTCTGGATGGCAATGAGACAGACAACTGTAGTTACTGACTAGTTACGAATGTCTATTTAATATGTATACTTAATCGATTTCTTATATCTTATTTACAAATATTACCAGGTAATAAATGTTGGAAAAATATCAACAATCATTATAAAATCCTTAAAATACATGTGGCATATAAACAACCAACACACATTTCGTTTCCGTTTTTTGAAATCCTTTGGGTGTCCGATAAAATAATAAAACAAAAAGTAATAAAGAAATTTCTGGATATTGTAGGGATACCATCATATTTACAAATATGATGTAACTAGGGAATATCCTTTGGTGCACCTCCTGTTTGTTTATAATACTCTCTTCTAAAGACAAAGTAGTTCTCCGTCATGCATAATCATGCAAGTTGCTTGTGCTCTCGCACAATTTCTTTTTGGTCCATCATTGCCTTATTAAGACAACCAATCCTCAGGGCGTTTAATGCTTCTTGAATTGAAATGTTGGAATATAGTGCTATTACGTCGAAAGATGTTAGTACCTCTTCTTCCTTTAGCTATGTTACTTCTCTCAATTTTGAAGGAGAATCCTTGTTTTTGTATGTCACTTCTCTCAATTTCTTGTTGTTTTTGACTGTATAAACTGCTGGTTTCTACATGCCCCCTGAAATCCCTCACGGGATGTTTTGCTATTTTAATCGTAGGTGATTTATCTGCCGCGATGATTTCACTTATTTTGTTTCCCTGTTTCAGGGTTTTTCCGGATTCCCATCCGTCCCCGGGAGCGAAGAATTGGACACCTACAGCTTTCTAATGTCGTCACCTGGCACATGTTTACATCCTCTGATTGTTGTTTTGCCATTTTTCAAAAGATCTGGAAGTGGCTCGTGTCTAAGTTTCTTTTGTGGACTGATATGGAATCTTCTTTTGTATCCGTTGTTTGTGTACTTCTCGATCTCATATTACCACTTTGTTTCCTTTATTTGCATGTAGATAATAAACGGACTTTTCTTGGAAGTTCTTTGACCATTGTTCTTACCTATTGGCGTTTTCTCTTTTCCGGGTTTTCCAGAATTTTTCCCTTTTCATACCGTATTTCTTCTATCGCTGCTCTGATAAGTTCCATTCTTTTGACTCCTGCCACGATGTCCACAATTATTTCCCTTTTGTCGATTGGTTCATGGGTTGCATATATTTTAATCTATTCCTTAGTAATAAGGGGTTTTCTTACAATATTGCGTATCCACAAACTCGGAGCATGCTTTGTCACATTTTATTCGTCCTTTTGCTATTTTATTCTAGTTTTTAAATAAATTTTTCCTATGAAATTTGTAGTAAATTGCTGCAGTGGCATTAAAATGCTTCAAATTGGATGTAAAACCCAGTTGAGTGACATTTTTCTATAATTTCAATTACACTTGTTCAGCAAGCGTTGAACAAAGTGCTTAATTTTCATCATTTTCACCTTGGATAAACGGTCATCAAGGTGAGGAAAACCATGCAAACTTATTGTACAAGAATTTAATGCTCTGCTTAAGGCTCTTAAAAGTTTCATCAACTTGCACTTGATTTAGTGTTCATCTATTTAGTAAGCAACAAGCATATTTGCTACATTGACTGGCTTTCATTAACTTCTGCAACTTGTTGAATTAATACATACGAGCAAACGTGGAGCCGATCCATCGATGACCTCAAATTCCACTTTACGTTTTGTACACATGAGTTAAGAAATTCGCTTTCTTTCAATAGCAGCAGCAGCACCACCTAAAGCGCTAGCCGTCTCAGACGCATCTTTGCTCCATGCTAAATCGTTACATAATAAATGGATAATTTTTTTTTGAACATCTTCACTGCGTACTGGATTTATTTCTTCGACATCTTAGTGGTTTTTGTTGTAAAATCAATGGAAGAAAATATGTTGTCAAATAGTTATGCAACCTGGAAACGTTTTCGAGGTATGCGAGCATGGCGTGATATGTTATGGCACAAGCAATTTGAAATAATTACTCAACTTGGTGGAAAAGAAAAATGCTATCTAATCATGAAAACCGAACCTGAAGATTTTACCATTGTATTTGTAAATTTTTCCGGATTTATTTACATTTCAATGTTATTTTCAATTGAAAACTAAAGTTTGATTATTTTGGATGAGAGTTAGCAGTGTAAAACGTATAACCAATGGGGCAGAAGGTTCAAAAGAACTGTTGGAAGTAAGGAGAATCTAGCTAGGATTTAGCATTAAATGGATACTACTCTATTATTCTATTCTATTATGAGAAAGTAGCGAATAGTCCAAATTAATTTAACAACATTGTTTAGCTTTCCCTGTATCAAATCCTTAGATTCATTCCACTCGTACCGAGTTTTCCTCAAAATATTGGTATAAAGTACTCGGTATTGATCAGCGGTTCGAAAGTTCATCTTATCACTTGACAGAAATGAAGCTATGTTGCTTGTTTTGAATGGAATCAGTCTAAGTATTCTACCAACAAGCATACAACAGTCGCGAACAAGTTGTTTCCATGATTTCTTTGCTGAACAGTCAGGACCCTTAGTTTACGCCACAAACATAAATTTTGTGCTAAACACGTGAGTATCTTGCTAACAATAGGACAGCTTACTCCTAGCAGAACAGCTTGGTTGCCAAAATAACCGACATTTTATGTGCGAAATAGGGGAAAAATTATTTCGTTCGTAATTTCTTGATGTATTATTCTGATTGTTCATATGTTTCCTCTGCCTTAAAAAAATTTTTAATCTGTCTTAGCTCATCCATGGTCCAACAGTTCAGAAGATGAAGATGATGCATTCATACTTTCCCTGTGTCTCAAGAACCAGTAAGTCTAGTCTTCAAAATTTTTCAACGTCTTTCGCGGAATGGGTGACAAATTGTAGCGCCCATCTAGTCGTTATCGCGAAAATATCGTTACTGAAAACTTTCATTATCTGCAGTGTTTGGTAATGCCAAGAATAAAAGAGAACTTACCACTGGTTCTCGTCTTTCCTTCTTCCTTTTCATCAGCCCCACGTATTTCATTGCTTTTTTTTAACTCAGGAGGACGAGGGGAAGGTAAACAAAAGACAAATTTCACTTCAACCAATTGCTTTGCACTGAAAATATTATCTTCTCTTCCTTTGCTCTTCTTATCCTCCTACTCTTAGGGCGATTGGCTCAAAAAAATTGCGATCACCTGACGGTATGATGAATTTACTTCGGATATTATCTGCCCACATGCACAGGTATTATGTATATAGTTCAGATACCTGAATATCATGCAATTTTGTCGACGAGTCAGACTTCGGACAGTCATGTGTTACTTGTCACCAGCTAAGCTGTACCTAAAAATAGACCTGGAAGTCTCCATATTTCTAACTCCTTAACATATTTAGGTTTACGATTAAGTAGTGTTTTATTTTGAACCGAAACCAGAAGATCTCCGATTTCTGTCTAGAGGAGAGATCTTTGAGCACATAAGTTTACATAAATCTCGTAAGGATAGTCGAATTGCGATTTGAGTGGTCATTCTGCTGACGTGACCAAAACTTTTCTCGTATTTTTACCTTTTAAACTTCGGCATTAGGGAGTTGGTCCCATGGTTCTACCATATACCGTAGTATTTTTGAATTTCCGAAGCCGTTTAACAGATAATGTTAGAGCATGATTAAGATTAAGGCACAGGCCTATTTCTGCCCTGAAGAATTCAGCGGGATGATCATTTTTGACGCTTTGTCTTGCATTAAATATCAGCAAGTAGTTACCTTCCAATAAAGTCACAATCATCACTTTGCTTGCATCGTATGCTTTGCGCATTTTGAAATCTCTAATGTAGTAGGCGTATTCTTGTGAAATCAGGCCGAACGAGAAGGTAAACAAAGTGGAAAAATTCGCGATTGGTCAATTTCTCTATTCGACGTCTTGCTTTGATAGCTTTGTTTGTCAAAACGAACGTTAAATTAACTTTATATTGGAAATATACTGGCATTTTATTTTGTTTTCTTGTAGATAAACTTGAATGGATCATAAACTAACATTTTGATCAATAGTTTCATCAAGCTTTGCTGCATTCAATAGACCCACCGTGTGTACACTAAATTTTCGAGTGTACAGTGTTTACACTGGGTGGTTGGAGAAACAAAATATTTGAAAAAATTCCGTGTTATCTTTTGAAGTGCCTACTTCACGGTCAAGCAGTTGTCAAAGTCAACAATTTAACACCATTGTTACGAAAAATTGAACAATAGTCCACAAAGCGGCAAAAGCAAAATTTTGTGAAGAAATGCTAACCCTACAATGAACGAATACTTTAAAAACGGGCTTAGGCTTTTGTAGGTTATACGCTGACTTTTTATAAGAATGTAGTATTTTTAGGATTGAGCCCAAAATGACGAATTATTCAAAGTCCTAAAGCTTGGATTTGATTCCTGATAGGATAGTGTTATCGTCATGCACATGTACATGACGATAACACTATCCAGCATTATTTAAAAATTGAAATAGCTAGTTATCACATATCAGAGCGTAAGCTGCACAGCTGACATATATCAAACCGCTACTATAGAGCTTACAGAGTGTTTTGACATGTTTTACGTGCTTCGTTTGCTCTGAAGTTTTGGGAAAAGTAAACTAAGCGAAGCAAGATAGCAGTCACGAAGTCCTAACCTTAAAGGTAAAGCTTCAAAGCTTGCCTTGCTTGTTGAGTGTGAACACCCAATGCATGCTTAAATGTAGAGGCCGAAAGCCTGCATTGCTTGCAGAAAGGGAACGCCCAATGCACGCTTTGCTTGCTTCGCTCGTTTTGACAGCTCGAATAAATTCCATAGGAATTTATTTAGAGTATTTCGTTTGTGCTGTGAATGCAAACAAAGCACGCATTGTGCTTACATATTTAAATGTATATGTCGATTTGAGTAGTGTGACCCTTTGATTTTTTTAGCTTTTAAAGCTTGATGCAGTGGATCTTTCGCTAAACGATTGCCAGATAGCCTCTCTTTCTGGTTTGATTCAGCAGTAGACTTTCTTCAGCATTCCAATTTTTGGTTTGGTTTCCCTAAACAATCTTCACCTTGTTCCTGGTATTGACAAATAAGGTTTGCACATGTAAGCCCCCAGATGTCGTAGTTGTTCCCAGTGAGCGATTCAAGGCGTTGTATATATTATATTTAATTATATATTATATAATAATTATTCAATTCCTGACACCTGTGTCTTTTTGGTTATTCGACGACAGTTTAGTGCTTAGCTTTTGACGTGAATCCCTGAACAAAAACAGAAGAGTAATCTTGTTTGTTTGGGTTAATAAATTATTGGATAAGACGCACGAATTGCCACCATAAACAGTGCAATTATCAGAGCGCATGGAACGCATTTATCTCTTTTATTATATAGAATTCTACAATGTACCTGATTTCTATTGATATTTCCTCATTTTTCAACAAAAACAACTCTAACTTGCAACTGGAATCAGTTATCAAAACATTTTCTTCGAAAAAGTATACGTATATGTTAGCTGTCAAATTTTATTGGTAGCTGTCATTGCAAGACATTGTTTTTATATATCAATGCGAATGGTGTTACCAGAGGCTTGGACCATTAAACCTACAGGTAGCGAAAGTCGGAAGAAATATATCTGCTTCTTAATATGTATTACAGAAATACCCTGGTCTTATCAGAAGAGATGGTAAGATCAGAATTCCGTCTAAAAAGATACAATTTTATTCTTGAAGAAGAGAAGCTTCAATGGAATGATCAACTAAAGTTGATGCATTGTACTGAGAAATTTCGGTGGCTCACCTACAAAAATGATGTCTTCAGAAGCTTGATTAAACCTTTTGGTAATTAAGCGGTTTTTTTTGGGTAAAAAGCAATAAATCTTCTTTTATTTCATTCGAAAATTTTGCAATTGATACACGGAATTATCAAGCTTGCTTCAGGAACAAGAAAATAGCTTGCAAACAGAAATGACAAGGTATAGTTGATAACAACCAATGTTTTGACGAGATTAGCATTTGCAACCATTCCACAGCGTTGTATCTATGTCAAAATGTTCGCTTGAGACAATGGTTTCCGCATTTGCGAATCTACATAACTTTCCTTTAATGCTAGATAGGCCAAAAATTCAAACATCCTCACATGGCGTTGAACTGATCAAAGTGTTTGAAACAATCAAAGTGATCAAGAGATCAAAGTGTTTGAAACCTAGCAAAGTCAGTAGTCAAAAACAGCAAAAAAAAATGAAGTTTTCAATCTTTTGCTTATTAGCGAGATGGAAATAATGAGAAGGCATGAATACATAAAAATGGTTCTTAAAGTTATTAAAAAATATTAACCCCAGGGTTGAAGAAAATCCAAAGCTTTAAGCTCAGTTTAATAATCTTAATGGTTCGAATTACGGAATACGGAAGTCTCGTCTTAGCAAAGAAAATCTGAATAAAATATTTCGAAGATATATCTTATAAAAACATATCACGTGCAAAGACGGTGACTTCCGTAACTCCTAATTGGTGTTGTGATGGGATATTTTCAACGTATGAACAGTGAAAAATTTAATTTATTACTAGCACTAATATATGCTAGTAGAAAATATTATAAATTCAGTTTAAAATTAATAATGCTCAATTATTGTAGCATCAATTTTTTTCTAATTTGCATACAAAACCCTTCCTGGCACAGGGAAGTAAAGCAATTTGACTTAGAGTTTCATAACATGCAAATCAATCTTCAATTTAATCATAAATATTAAAAAAAATAGAGTAATTTGCTTGTGGCTACTGTTAAGAGTTGAACTTTTCGTTATTATAAACATCCTAGTAAGCGATTGCGATGCAGCTATAAATATTTAAGGATTCACTTTATTGATTGGAAGTTGGCATCATAGAATGGCATTGTATTATCATTAGATGTGTATGCATATCCTGTTAATGCTAGTAATCCTTTAATATTGATTTTTTCACGTTACGTTGAGAAATGTAAGGTATAACATTTTCATTTAACTATAAATTATTCATACTGATTGGACGAGTATAAACCATTAATTATTTGAATCATATATTCCGTGCGTGTAAATTTCGTTTCATATATCAGTGATGGATAATATTTCAAACATCAATGTTGCTCATAGGCGTTCAAGCTCGTTATTATTCTAGTAAAAACAACATTTGTTGTTAAAAACGCGTTGTTAACATAATAAGATTATACCGGAGGATAGATAGTATTAACTTTCCATTCAGAATGTGTCTTCTAGAGAATGCGAGTTGTAATCATTGTATATGCAGGTGGCAAATTGTAGAGAATTTGAAATGTACTATGTCCAAGATCTTCAAAAGAACCTTCCATATAAGACGTGTAGACATCTGACTACGCAGAAAACCTGAAGTTATAAAAGAAAGTTCAAAATGGAACCATTACGCGAATCACTCAAGGTCGCACAATAGGAAACCATACCACAGTTTTCGAGTCATGTAATTAAAGTTGTCACAGTTGGCATCAGCAATCAAATACCTGTTTTTAAGAATGGTATTTTCGGGCAGGATAATAAGGCGCAACCGCAGAAGTTTACTACTCCCACACTTTCACAATTGGTGTAGCAGGGAGGCATTAAACCCAAGCAAATATCCAGCTAAACCGAATTCCTGGATGCAAAGCAATAAAGATATAAGGATATGAGCCAGCAAGACAACAAACATTTAGAACATACACAATGACAGTCCTACTGGGAACCTTTAAAAAGGCAACTAGTTTTATTCCTGCTAAAGAAATTTGTCGTGATTGATCAATTAACATTTACATGGAAATATAGTAAATGTTATTTTTGTTTAGACTCTGTTTGTCTAGCGGGTTCTCTTCCTTATTCTTTGTGTGTAATATTCGTTCTAAACTGCTACTTGTATCCTAGGCCACGATGAAGTTGTTTTTTCTGAACATTTTCGCTAATTTGATTCCCTAGTGTATGTCAATGTGGGCCATGCTTCTATGTCGCTTTCTTCTTCTTTCTGTGCTTTTTGAGTGTTTTAAAGTTCCTACTTATTTTGTCTACCAGGTCTTTTTGGTATCCATTGGCCTGCTATTGTGTATATTGTATTTAAGTCCTTGTTGTAGGCTTCATCTGTTAGATGTGCCCTCATCAATTTTGTTATGTTGTTCTTGAATTTTTATGCAGTTGGCGGTGTTTCGACGGGTTGTGTTTTATCCTGGATGTGGTTGTGGGTTTCCTATATGTCTCATACTTTTTGAATTTGTTTGACGTTTTGTTGTTCTTTATTGTTATGTCAAGATAATTTGTACTTCTTTCTTTTTCTGTCCCCATTGTGAATTTCAGATTATTGTGTTGTTTGTTGAGGCATTCCAGAATTTTTTCTTCGGTTTTTTGTCGTTTTCATATAATGTCATCCATATGTCTTGCATAAAATATGACAAGCAAGTTAGATGTTGCATGTCAAAGGCGTACTCGGTGTGCTTCACGGTGTGTCTCGACGACCAGCTAGCTCCCATTCCATTAGATATCTTTCTGAAAACAAGGAACGTGATATGGGTGGAAAGGAAAGCAGCTATTGAGATCGTGGCCGAACAGGTGATCGAAGATCAAGCCCAGCGCTAACGAAATTATTGATACGATGGCAAATGCCAGGATGCGTTAGATAAAAATAATCAGGCGTGCAAAAAATATTTTGATAGGAAAGCCAGGACGAGGGGGGGGGGGGAGGGGAGGACGAAGAGAGGTGAGTATGAAAATCTCAGAAGAGTAGCGAATAAGTCACAACATCATCGCTGATGAAAACTGGATAAAGTAAAGATGAGCTTCAAATTTCAAGAAACTTCATAATTCTTCGCACATCTCCAGAGCATTGGGGCCTTCAGATTTCAATAATTCTGGAGAGCTTCTAGTGTCCTCACCAACTCTGGACGAAGTCTGTTCCACCATCAAAGCTCAAAAGAATAATAAAGTGCCAGGCATCGATGAGATTCCAGTCAAGCTAATTAAATATGGTGGTAGGAGTGTGCAGAAAGCCATCCAAAAATACATTAAGTAAATATGAGAACAAGAACATAATGCCGAAAGAGTCGAACTAATCAATTATATTTTCTAACTACAAAAAAGTTAACAAGCTATAGTGCGAAGACTATAGAGGCATATCGCTTTTTTAAGGCGTACAAAATATTTTCAAAGATCTTAGAATATAAAATCAGATAATACGCTAACACTATTATTGGGAAGCGTTAAGGTGGCTTTAGAGCTGGTAGAAATTATAGACCAATTGTTTACTGTCAACCAGGTACTTGAGAAATGCTGGGAGTCTCAAGATAGACGATTGCAAGATTTTCGTTGGCTTTAAGCAGGAATACGACATAATTGATCGTTACTTCGCTTAAGTATCCCAGCCAAACTAGTTCGTGTTTCCAAAGTGATAATGAACTTGACAACCTGCCAGTCTGTATCAATAATCAACTCACCAACACTTTTGACACAAATACAGGATAAAAGCAGAGAGATGCGCTGGCCCCTGATCTGGCTCTGGAATATGTTATAAGAAAAGTGCCTGCCACTACAAAGGGCACAATGTTTTACAAATCAAGCGGTAGCCTATGCGGTTGACATTTATATTCTGTCACAGCCGCTAATAACCGCCAAAGATCTCTTAATGAAACTCGACCACGAAGCAATGCTATTAGGGCTAAAAATCAATACGACGAAAGAGACGAAATACGTCGAAGAGTAAAGCTCGACAATGAAACCTTTTAGTCAGTTCTGATGATTATCAAGACCATTATTTGGAAAACAAAGCTCCAAGGGTTGGGTCTTGAAGTAGATAAAACTAGACAGGAGCTAATGGTGAACTCAATATAACCATGAGCTGCATGAAATTTTCGACGATTGTAAGCTGAAGCTGCAATACGCTGGCCATATGAATCGCATGGACGAACAACGGATACCCAAAAAGGTAATCGTTCGGATAACCGAAGGGCGGACACCATTGGGGAAACGGAGGAAACGCTGGTCTGAATATGTTAACGAAGACAGTTCATCGCTGCTCAGATTTCAAAATTGGATGACGCTACAGTTGCAGGAGCGCGCTTTTTGCAGGAAACAAAGGCGCGAGTATTTCTAAAAAGAAGGAGAAATAAGAAGTTAGTATGTTGTTTTATAAGCCCAAAAAAGCTTGAAAGATCTTCCGTCATATAGGGTGACTAACTCCATCAATACTAATAAAAACTAGCAGAATTCGATATGATAACGAAACATTTTGGATTATTTCTGAAAATCAAACAAAAGTAGAAGTTTTTTTCAAATTAGCAAAAGTTTTTCGAGTTTCGGGTTGAATACGATAAATTTCACTTAATAAATTAAGATTCATGTTGAAATTTTTATGTTTGAAACGATTGGAATTTCTCATTGACAATGTGGAATTTTATCGTTTTTAATATCCGTTTATGGACGGTAATGTAATTTTTATATTCCGTGGCCATTTCAAAGATTCGATTTTATTGAAGTAGTTCTCAAAGATGTCTTGCTATGTCCGAAATAAGAAACGAAGACACTAGCCAAAGACACACAAATATTCATATTCAGTTATTCGAAATTTAAAAACATTTTTTTGGGTTTTTTTACCATATTCTATTACACTTATTTTGTTTTATATAAAACTTTCCTTAATTTTTGATTTTCCATTTCAAAATGTCTGGTTTTTGTTTTAATTTTGACAGATACGCTGACATTCAGTGTCAATTATTTTCTGGTATTACAAGGCCTTTTGAGGGATATTTATACTAAGCTAACACAAAGTTCTAATTCTAAGTTCACAAATTTCTAAGGTCTAATTACTATTGCATTTTATTGTCTGCGTTCCTACATTTCTTTAAAGCACCTATTCTTACTTAAGGTCTAATCATTTTATTACCTGTGTACATATCTAAATATTACTGCTTATTTATTTATTTTGAAAAAAAAGAGAACAAATTTAGCGCCATTTCACTTTATCCAGGAGGCCAGAGTATCCACTTCCCAGGCCATCAATTCATACCTGTCCACATACCTGTTCGTCAGAATCCCTTTGTGTTCGAATCCTTGCAGCAGCCGTGTTGTTAATTTAAATATTGGAGCCTTTGTTGTTGTTATAATTTATAAGTTGGCATTTTATCATTGGAAGCACGGGGTTGGCAATTGGTAAGCTCGTCTTTTCACAAAATAAGTCCTTGCATTCCTTTGGAGCTCGTTTAACACGTCCAGGTAGTGGATCATTCCTTAGTACAGTCGCCGTTATTGAGGTTGTCACATTTTCCTTTTCCATTATAATCACTTTATTTCCTTTGTCAGCTTTACAAATTTAAGGTTGGTACGCAGACTATAAAATTCAATAGTAATTAGACCTTAGATAATTAGTATAAATATCCCTAAAATGGCTTTGTAATACCAGAAAATATTTGACACTGGAGAAGGGAGCAAATTACTTCCGAAATATATACCTGTCAAAATTAAAACAAAAATATAGCATTTTGGAATGGAAAATCAAAAAATAAAGTTAAGTTTGGAAGTGCTAAAAAGGGGAAAATACACTCAGCATATGATACATGTTTGCTTTAAACATAACTTTTGGATAATATTCTGAGTCGCATTGAATTCGCTTAGAGCGTTTTTGGGGTTGCAGAGGATTCATCAGGGATACTCATTCTGTTTTATGAACTGGATTGCGTCAGTGCTGCAAGAAGAGGTCAAGTCTGTTGAATATGTTTGTAAACGCTAATTTTACATATTGCGCGAAGCAACTTGTTCTTAAATCTCCAGGATCAGAGAATCTGTTCTTATCAATCTAATTTTCATGCAATCAATACTGTTTTCATTTTGCGATAGATCACGAAGTTTAAACCGAAATTGAAATTGTTTTTCAAGGATGCGTTCGCTGTTACTTAGTATACCTTGCGCAAATGATATCACCTAAGTTAAATATTTGAAGGTACCAGTCAAAGGTATTTCTTTTAATTTTTGTATAATTAATGTTATTAATTCTATGCCGATAATTATTTCAACACTTCAACATTGCAATCTTAACTTGGTCATAGTTTCACCCTTGCAAACAAAACTATGTAAGTAACTTGGGCCCATTTCGTGTTGACCTTAAATTGCATGCCAAAACGTTTTCTGCACCCCAATACCATTCGGTTACGTTCATTCAAGGTGATCCCAACCATTTGTCCCTCTGTGTCAATGGTCATGTATGCAACATCTCAACAATGTTGATGTTAATATCTTTTTTGCCGATGGCACGAAAATGTGTGGAAGACTTGATAAAATACCTCAGTTTAAGCGTTGATCGCCACCCGTTAAGTTGATCCATTTTCTTGTACGTCTTGGGTCCGGGCGCCAATCAAAGTCGGATAGGTGCAATAAACATTTCCATGAATTAATTGCTTAAGACGAGAGTCGGTGCTTGTACCAATCGGTTATGCAATTGCACAGGTACGAATAGTAACAATGCTCTAATTGTGATTTGTGTGCTTCTTGGTTTTTGTTAATTTTACACCATATTTACTGTGATTTACTGAGATCAAGTTGCAAAATGTAGAGAGAAATTTTTTATATTTTCAATGGAAACAAAATATTTTCATTCCGGAAAAGTTCATGTGTGGTGTGCAGTTGTCGTAAAACCTTGCAGCAAAACGACGACAGAAAGTCGCATTGAGTCAAGGGAAATCCCTGGAGGAAATTCAAGTCTCTAGATATTGATCTAAAATAGCTGTTACGATCGTTACTGACTACTTGTTTGTATCTTTCATCGTGCACAAGATTATGTTGTAAAGATTTACACATGTTATATGTTATATAAGAACAACTTAAACTTGTGTTGAACTCGCCTGGCTGTGGTGTGTGACAATGAATTTCGTGTTTTTATAAATATTTTCGGTTGTATTGAGTTCATTGCTACACAACTTACAGTTTTGTTGATTGTGCATAAAATGTTATGCGGAAATATTTTATTATTTTGGAATATACTTAATTTAGTTTAAAAATTTGTGAACTCGGTGAGTATTTTGCTTAAATTTGGTTAAATGATAAATGCGTTCGTTGATATTTAACACTGTTTGTTTGAGTGTTAATGGAAGTGTGGAGGTGAGATTTTATGGTTCATTGGACTTATGTTGTTTTCAAGACTTTTGTAACATTGGGACTGACGTACTTTACTCATGAAATAGTCAGTACCAAATTTTCCAATGATCTCAAACATCACAAGCAATGAGCTGACTAGAAAATAAATTCAAAGGAGTGTCCATAGTCGGTCGTAAGGTGAAGAGCCTTCAATGTCAATAAGAATTTATTAAAATCAACATTTAAAATTGATACATTGTGTGTTCCATTAGTTGTGCTGAAACATTTGGTTTCCTATAATGTGATCAACTGAAATTTGTACTCTCAATATATGCCATGAATTCGACCATCTGAGTTGAGCCCTTGTAGACAAAATCAAACAAAAATAATTATAAAAATTTTAATTATAATTACGAGAAAAAACCGAAATTCGATTTTTTAAATTTTCCCGCATTGCCACTTGATGATATTCCTGGTTCCTTTTTGTGATTGTGAAAAATTTGATTGAGAAAAAATAAGGCTAAGCTTACCAAACAGCCAAATTCATTATTAGTTTCCAAATTCTTACCGAATTCCTTTTTAATTATCAACTAAGCAAAAGTGGAAAAACAAAAATTATTATCCGAAACAAATGTTCCATTTGGACTCTGCAGGAATTCGAATCTATACTATGAATATGTAAATTAAAAAAAATAATGGTGATTATGTGAATAGTGTGATTTTTAACGATTTGTTATTGTCCAATGCCATTTTCTTCCACCAGCACGATGCACACAGAAAGGAAATTCCAAGAACTTAGAGAATGCGTAGTAGTTGTCCTAAATTATTCGCTAGTCTTGCGTTGATTCGATGTTTGTCAAGGATTGCCGTTCTCGTCCTGGTTTGGTTCTGAGCTGATATGCTAAACTTTTCATTACTTTATAAACTCGTCTTTTCATATGGTCCTCGGTATATTTTCATGATTTTTGTTAGCTAAACCTGGACGATCAAGCAAGAAGTGTTTTGTACTTTTCTTTTCCTTGCCAGGAGCAGGTAAGGGATCTCCCTTTGTTTGGCTTGTGGATCTGGACTTTAAAAGACTGTAGTATGTTAGTATTGTTGTCAGCATTACCATTTCTAATTTTCATTTTGAGTTGTTTTCCTTTAGTTGGTTAAGGTGCCGCCAAAAGTTTAGCTTATCCTTCAGTTATTCCTGTTATTTCAACCTTTTTTTATTGTTGCTCATAGCACATTGCTCCTTATTGCATTTTGGTCTGGTAGCCCAGCTCTTACTTTATCAGTTCCTCCTACATTTGATTATTCAATGCTGTGTCTAGGGACCTGTGTTAGTCTTACATTTACTTGGGTTGGGTGGCTTTCAGAGTTTGCCTACCATTAGCAGCATTAGTTATGAAATTAAAAGAGTGATACCAAGTGCCTACAGTGAAGACTTGGTGTCAGAAAGTTGGTGCCGCTTCTGTGGACACTTTTAATTTGAATTCTCTCGACTAAAAAACTCTAGTATGGCTCTCAAGTTTGTAACTTTGGTTATTGGTTGATGATTTTGCGAGAAGATTAAAGTGTCAGTTCCCTCATCCATTTAAGAGCCGCTCATGTATACTACGATGTATTCAGATGTTAAATCCTTCACAGTTTTCCACTCTTTCTATCTAGGTCTCTGTTACTTGACAGGACTTTTTCTCAACTCAAGTAGTTTCAAACTGTAGTGGGGTTCTGTTTGGGGAGAAGTTAGATTATATATTTGTGTCTTGGAATCTAATGCTTGTGATGTTTCCTGGAAATGAATTTGTCGATTGGCATGAAATTGGTCATCTCATCTCCATTACAGCAGTAAGTGAGTCCTAATGGCTCCTATTATGCCAAGCTAGACTATTTGCTGGATATTTTCTAGTACTTTTGCAGTGGCGTTCTTTTGTAGTGATGACCACTATAGCATTGCTCTGTGATTTTGGTCTTACTACCGTTTTCTATATTCGGTGGAAGGTTTGAGTTTTAAGCCCCAATTTCTCCCCTCTCAGTTTTTCTATTTTGAAAAGTGCCGATGTAGTTATTGCTTGACTTATCTTATGTGCGCAGTTCAAGTTAGCTTACTATCCAAAGTCGTTCCTATGTGTTTCACCTGGTTTGTCAAGCTTATATGCTTTTGCTGGAAAATAGTTTGGGGTGAAAAAGTTTGAAGACTCCCTAGATATCCATGGAGGCCGACGAAATTTTGATAACAAAGGATGGCTGTCACTTGATTAACGATTAATTAATCCATTACGCCACTTGACTAACTTGACGTGTGTGAGTTGCGATAAAGTCCCGTTATCTTATAAAAAAGATGTTAGGCTACTACGTCGGCAATCTGTTGCTTTGTAGTGGTTGGCTTTTGTTGACATTAGGATAAAACCTATTTTAGCGTCTCTTAAGTCTAAAGGGATACATATTATTGATTGAGTGTGTATATATATATTTTCACCAAGATCCGTATTATTGTTTTATCTGGTTATATCATTTTCGAAACTGAAAACATCAAAGTTCGGACACACTTTGATGCAATTTGCATTGTTCATATGTGTCAATGTTTAACACGATGAGTAGTTGATAACTGATTCCACTTGTCATTCGTAAAGCTAGGAAAACTTGATTTAATAAGATGTGGAGACGTTCTACTCTGTTTGATGTTTATTATCCGTCGCCTGTTTGAAGCATCGCATCTATATGAGGATCTCCTTTTAGGCCCCGGTTTAGCTAAGACGTCTCGATCTTTCTCTCTCAATGATGCTTCCGAAGAAATTTTAAGAGTTTCCAAGATTTCAAAACTTTTTCTTTTTACTGACAGCTGGTTGAAGGATTCTCAGATTTCGCTAGCCCTCTCGTTTCGTGTCTCCGCTTGTGTTATTTTGAAACCCCATTGAGTATTTTCCCTTATCTCTACCAGGGCTCTGTGTTACCAGCTAACCTCCTTTTGTTTATCGTAATGGTTGAATAAATTTTTCTGAAACTTTTGGTTACTATACTTGTGATATGTGTCACTTCTTTTTCTCTATTTTCTTTTCGGATTTGTAATTTCTCACATGATGATAACATTTGCATGATGTATCGTTTCTTAGTGTTGGTATAACTGTTCCAATACGCTTTTTTGAGGTTGCTGAAGACGGGACGACGGGACGACGGGTAGGATAACTGCTCCCAAAATTGATGAGATTCCTTCTAAGTGAAAGAAAAATTTGGCTAGTTCAACAAGTGCACCATTGCGGGCAAATCAGGCGGCGAACAGAGGGTGAAGTGATCATCCTGTCCCCCCCTTAGCTTCAACTATTGATGATGTTAATAGTAGTGTTAGTGATGGGGTAATAATCGAAATCTTAGATTATTTACCCGCGGAATGCCATATCGGAAGGTACTCCGAGATGTTTGTTCATTGTCCTTTCAAATGAAGTTAAATCAAAAGTGCAAATATGCGGCAGAAAAAACTTACTTATCTTTCTTTCGACATATGATTTAACTAAACTTATAAGTTACTTATTACGCTTTCCTGCTAGATGTTGAAGCAAGTTGTCTGTTGAGACGCTCCAGTGATGCAGACTTGATTGAATGACCTGATGTATATGAAGCCAAAGCTGAATGGTCCATTTGTACCCCTTAGCATTTGGACATCTTCCTATCTCATGCTTAGCATTATGACCATGCCTTTGCTGGTGACTCCTTTCCTGGGAACAATATGCCACCTTTTTGTTTCGTATCTCGAATTTTCAGGCTTTAACGTGTCGAAGACTTCCTGTGATTTTCGCTTCATATCAGGCATGAATACATTGATGCTGCAAAGTGCTGGTACCTTCTTTAAGGTGACGTTGCTGATCTCCTCGTTCAGGATGGTATGTCCCTTCTCGATTACAGTCACTATCCCCGTTAAAAGTGACTTTAACTGTTCGACCGTTTTGTTGCCATTTATTTTATTTATATATTTCTTTATTTATTTTTATCAGGCGCTCACTTCTCGATATGTTGTTCCAAATATTGTTCTGAATCCCGGTAATTTTTTATTTAGGTTCCTGCATTACTAGCCGATTTGGTATGCATCGGCTGGCCATTTTTTATAATGATTTATCAACACAGGTTTTGTTGAGTGTCAGATGAAAAAAGTTTGCGTGATCCAAAAAAAAATATAAAACGCTTCCATTGATCCATTCATATTCGAAGCACCATCGTGGGAACACATTCATGCCATTTTTAAAATTTTAAATTAGCCTTTTATTCAATTTGAAGTTTGAGAGGTAGTTAAATGGAGGAGTACATCTGCTGACACGGCATTACTCTGTCTGGAGTAGCTAAAGTTATCCTTTGCTTTATCGAGCGTTACTTAGTCTCCTATATCCAACGATTTTCTTTGAGATCTGATTTTGCTGGCGAATTATTAACAAATATATACAGTGATGTTTCGATCAAAATTTTTTCTGATATTTTGCCTTTATTTCGCAAAACCAAGGCTTTCCGTTAAATACAATTTTATTCATATGACCGCCAAGGCTAGGGTGATAGGAGCCCATCTTCTGAGCCCGGTTTTCAAAGACATTATTGAAGGTTTCGGGCCGTTTCGGTATCTGAGCAAAGGTTTGTTAAATATCTAATTTTAGTGCTTGAATCGTTTGTGGATTTTCCGCATAACATCGATTTTCTACAGCGCCCCATAAAAAGTGTTCAATAGTGTCAAATCGCAGCTTCAAAACGGCCAATTGACATCACCAAGGTGGCTGATTACACGATTTCCAAATTTCGTGCGCAAAAGATCGATTGTTTGATGAGCTGTGTGGCATGGCTCGTCATTCTGTTGAACCTAAAGGTCGGTCAAGTCCAAATCCTCAATCTCCGGCGACAAAAAGTAGGTTATCATGCCTCCGTACCCATTCCTGTTGACCGAAACAGCATACACAGCCTTATTTTCGAAGAAAAACGGTCCAATGCCGCCACCACTCCAGAATTCACTCAAACTGTCATTCGTCAGTATGTCATTCGAGGATGCATTGATTTCTCGACAATCACGTGTGTGTTTTCCGAGTCCAAGCTGTGGTAATTTTGTTTGTTCATATAGCCGCCGAGATTAAACTGTGCCTCATCAGAAAAGATGATTGTGAATGACCAGAATGAGAAACTAATGACCAGACTGAGAAACGATATCGGAGCGAATGGTCATTCGGCCTTCATTCTTGAGTCATTTGAATCTTGTAAGCAACTAATCCACGGTCTTTGTGCAAAATTGTTCGCAAGCTCATGCGACTAATGTTGAGTTGCTGCGATCGATGGTGAGTTGATGTTCTCGGATTGAGTCACACACTTTCGGCTACAGCAGCCACATTTTCTGGGGTGCGTACCGTACGAGTTCAGAACTTTCTTCAGAAAGTGTACAGTAGGTGAAGTGGATGCCTCATTTCGGCCAAAACTTCTTTTCAAAAAACGCACTGTTTGAGCAACACAGCACTCACTTTGGAAATAAGATTTCATTATTTTCCCAAAAAGCTAAAAAAATCTTTATAAAATTTAATCCTACCAATTAAGAAGTCTTTTCTCGTAGGATAATTATCTCCAGTTTTTCTAAATATTCTAAATATTCTCTTGGCACTATTGCGTAGTTTGCACCATATAACTTGTTGTACATGCAAATAATGTACGTTATTCATAAAGAGGAAAATATAGTTTTAATAATTTAAAGTTCGTTTATACTCATACAACTTTTGGAAGTAAATCAAAACAATGATAATTACTAGTGGACGTATAGACATGTGATAGTGATGCCATTGAACTTTACAGAAACTTTTTATTCAACTCCACTAGTCTTTTAATGTTATATTTGTTGGTCAATGTAATGTTAATGACCTCAAGTTGTGAAAACCCATTCTTGCATTCAAACTTTTATAAACACTTCAAGTGCGGGTATAACATACCTGCATGCAGCGTTTGCAGAAAAACGGTCAGATTATATTTCAAGTACCTTCCAACATGGATTTTGTCCTACTTTCATTCAATCAAGGTCATCGCAATTAAAAACAAATGAATTTGCAAAAAGCTCGAAAAAGCTCATCTTAAAAATAAATCGAAAACAAAAATAAGTACTATTCCTTAGGAACCATATGTCGATGGTCAGTTTTATTGAACGTACAGTTTGATGAATGTCAATGTTGTTATGATCTGGCCTTCTAGTAATAATATCGCCTAAGATCGTGATATTTCACTTGCAAGATGCATAGTATAACTGATTATTTATTTCCATATGAATATCACCTTTGATGAGAATTTAACAATTTTTTTGAACACATGGCCAGGCCTCCGGACGTCAATTGCTACATTGTTAACAATAAATGTCTTTTGTGACTTTTAATAAATTAATCTTAGCAGCGGAAATAACGTTTGATTTATCTTGAATGTTAGAAAATATTGTTTTGCTAAATTAATCAGTTAAAAATTAAGGAACTAAATCAGTATTGCATAATTCGAAAAATTCAATGTTAAGTGTTTTGTTTTGGTTTATTTAATCTGAATGTACATAAAACTTGATAAGGACATTTATCGTATGGCCCTCAAATAAAATGCTCAATGCAAGCAGGATTGTTGAGAGAAATTTGTTCCAGCTCTGCGCAATCATTTCTCTTACCGCCATAAATCAAACATATCCTGGAAGAGCCAGATGAATATCAACAGTGGCACTTCTGCCAATGAAAGGACTGATGATGAAAACATTGGACTTAAATTAAAGGTATAGAACATTCAAGGTAATATTAATCATGAAAGCGTTGGTATGATAGCCAGCGATTGACAAGAAAACCACTATGAAGTAACTGGAATATAACTTCGACTCTAGTCCACTAGGAATTAACTCTCTACTGCACTGGATACCTTATATAATTCGATTCAACCTTATATCATTCGATACATATGTTTTCAAAAGAGCATCATCCGCCAGTAGCAGATCAAAGCCCACAAGGACAATATCCGATCTACCGATAGCGCGATACCTCAGCAAAGTGAAAAAAAAAGGAGAGAATGCCCCGTGATGCAAACGGGAGCTGAGTAGAATCAAGCAAGTAATGTCATACAGTGATCCCTTATAAAACGAAGATACCAAGTGAAGAAGAGAGTAAATAAACGAAAAGACAGTAAAAAACAACAAGTCGGTATTGAAAGCGCCTGCGTCTAGCTGCGTAGCTTGACAACTAGCTCAAGATTGTAGTCGTAGGCAGACCCAGAGAGCCGTAACAATCCGAACCAATACTAAATTAACATTTATCATTGAATATAAAAGTTTAGGGAGAAGTGAAAAAGTGGATGAGCTAGCAAGAGGATGGATCAGCAAACAAAAATGTAGCCAGAGTCCTTGGCATAACAAAAAAGAAAATAAATGAACTCTCCGGTACAATTATCTGGCAAGATGGAATGACCTAATCGATTGGAAGAGAAGACGAACTTTTTTATTTGACTTCAGTAAAATGAAAAGGAAAAATCATCCTGAACAGTAGATATTGTCTGATCCATTGCGGGCATTATTAACGAGCTAGAATCTCCGTGGTTAACGTAATGAGAGACGTCTTGATATATGAACGGATCATACTTGCCGAGTTAGTGGTGATAATGACAATACTATAGAACACTATAGCTTTTGTCAAGTTAGTTTGAGCCAGACTAATACATAGCTCAGGTGAGGCGATGTAACGTAATAAAACTTGAATACTAAGCGACAACAGAGATGGGGACATTCTTTGCTTCTGTAGAGCGACAAGACGCACCATCCAAAACAATAATATCATACGCTTGGAGATAAGGATCAACGCTGGCCTTTGCTCCGTGGAGCAGTGAACTCAGAAGTAACATACTAAGTCCGGATGGAAGTGGTCCCCAATGTGACAATGTGACATATGGTCCCCAATGTGACATATGAAAATGTTCTACACGCTGATAACTATATATCTTGATTTTCTTGTGAAGAACCACCCTAGACTTTGCTGCCTTTGTGTGCTTTGACAGCTGGAATGTCATGGATTCTTATGTTATTGTCCCTAATGAGGAAGTATGCTTAGTCGGGAGAGGCAAAATGTGGGGTTTGCACAATTTTTTCGGTATGTTCCAGCAAGCGAAGGTTCTAAGACGTATTAGCGAAAATTAATAAATATTTAAATAAACAAAAATACAACTTTTAATTACAAGTTAACCATAAAGTCTTCAAAGCTGTATGACCCATCACGTTATTTATTTTTCATGAACTCGTGCCTCTAGTTTTCCAGATATTTTGACAAAGTTTGCTAATTTAGCAATCCAAATCCCCCTTGCGATTTTGTCGTTTGGCTACTGGCTACTTCCTAGCCATCGTCCTTAGTTAGAGAGTTCCATCAGAAATAGCTCATCGAAGTTTCTCTACTTTTATTACTTTAAAGACTTTTTGTCCTTTGAATATTTTGTATAACACAAATTTGTGTCCAACTCACTGAAGTTTCTGCGGTATTACATGATGAACTTCGTTGATTTCGTACAACTCATTTTGTGTTTTGCAGGCCATACTGCTGTAGATGTTCTTAATACTGACTAGATGGGACTGTTTTATCCGTGCCAACTATTTTGTTTAAGGATATATGTATGTTTAAGAATCAGAAGTGCCAAGATGTGAAATATGGGATAGTGAAAATGGGAAAACGAACACTTTGCACGAAAAAGAATGCTTCACTCGAATGGAGGCATATTTTGGTGGAGAAATCTGCAAAACAAAGTTGCTTCAAGAATACTTATGCACTCCGTAAAAAGGGTCGTTTCATTGGCAAAATATAGAAACACTTCAAGTCTCTTCAAAGAATATCCAGCAATATTATTCTCGCTTCAGTCTGTTAAAGAGAAGTTTAAAGTTCAGTCCGTCGACTAGGGCGTTACCAAAAACTTCAAAGTGCCATACCATTCAGAAGCATCAATTTTAGTAGCATGAATGGTGTCTAAAAAACACAAAACTGTGTTCTAGACACCATTGATGCTGCAAAGGAAGAAAATTGCATGAAAATAGTTTTTTGCAAAAGAATAAAGGGATATCGCAAAAACATGCACAAAAGCATGCCATCAAAACCGTAAAGAGATAGTACAACCCTTTATTGCTTCACAACGTGAAGGTTTCCCAAGGAATTAAGATGACTCGACTGATTTCAACGCTCATACCGGGATGAGGAAGTATTGTGCTGCCTTCTGAAAAATCTTATCCTCAGAGGAGCGAAAGCCCACATTGCAGGATCACGTTCTTTTTTTGACAAGGGCGGAAACAATCGAAAAGGTTTTCTCCTTTTTCTAAAAGATAATGCAATCTGGTTTGCCGTACTAGGTTGTTCGCTATATCAATGCCATAACATACCCAAAAATCTCATAGTGCAAACTACAATCAAATATTTTTGAGCTTGTTAGAGCATATGCAGAACTGGTACTGGAGAAGCCATTATTCAATAAACTGTCACGCTTCATAGTTCATGTTTTTTTTACTTTTGATGACTGTTACTATCCCATTAATTCCTGAAAACTGCTTGTCAATTTATGAACTATATTTGACAGGATTAATAGGTCAATGATTTCTGAACTTCTCTGGGAGCTTCCTGATTAAGTACTCTAGTAACAAATAAAACAGACGGGAAGCCCACCCTTTGTCGTTGTACAGTCCGACGTTTGTTTCTAATCTTCTGAAAGCTTGTTGATTATGATTTGCACGCTGATGAGTTCCTATTGAGCCAGGTTATACGGAAACCTTGTAGTTAAGCCCAGTTTCGATTCCTTTCGGTTTTTCGTGACGTATGCTTGCTAAAAGTCAACGTAAATTTTATGAAAGTCTTTTATGAAATTTGTTTTCATTATAACACCTGCTTTCCCATAAATAATCGACCAATTCTTTAATTGGACAATTGAAAAAACCATAAAATCTCTTTGGTATCCATTACGCACTTGAACCTTGCTTTCTGATATTTTTAACAAGATTTCGTAATATGTGCTATGCGGGATACTCCGCTGTACTCACATTGGAATATGTCTCTTCATGTAGTCAATAATGTTGCCTTCGTTATTTTACCAATCCTGGCCCTATTCCTGTACTCACATACAACCAAGGAGTATATCAGATGTGGGGTTGTTGCTGAAGCCGTATCTGTCATTGATTACCAATTCAATATCTTACAGCGTTGGTGGTGTATATACAGCACTGATACTCTCTGGTGACTTTCCCTCTGACAGAGAAAGAAAACCCAAGCAGATTTATATTTGTATTTCGCTTTCATGCAAAAGCTTTGAGAGGAGTATCGTTGTTTGATGCAATAATGAGAGGACATTTACCAATCATTTATTTTGATTTGAATTGACTTAATTTTTTTGAAAATCGTTAGATTGGAAGATTGTTCGGAGTATTAGCGCTGTGTGCACTTATGTATACTATAGGTCGGGATATCGATCGTATCAGTTGATCTTGTTGTGTCAGGAAACTGAGTTTCATATGAGATTAGAAATCCTGTCAAATAAGATATCGACCGCTCTACTGGTGTTATTCTCCAATCGGTGCTTTTTTTTGTTTTTAACTACTGCTATACCTTGTCTAGGAATTCCACTTTTGTATTGTGCTCAATTTCCCAGAATTTAGCCAAATAATATTTTTTCCGTCCATCCAACAATTCTATCGGCTCCTCCTCAAAAGTTGTCAAATTACTTTGTCTTCATCCTTGTATATGGTGTGCGCAAAAGTGGTGATCTCTTGGAAACCATACTAAAGTGACTGGAAGTCATACAAGAAGGTGGCAAGATGACCATCACAGAATCAACGCAGAGGCTCCAGTTCCACAGAACGTTTCTAGATGGAAAGAGATCATCCTGGATATGTGGTAAGGATGGATGCTTTGGTACCCTACGAGCTTTCGCAAAGAAACAAGGAAGACAGAATGGCATGCTTTGTTTCTCAAATTGCTCGTGTAATTAATTGAGGAATTCTCCGGAGAATTGTTATTGTGAAAATGAAAAGTGGGTCCTGTAAAATAACATGAAACGACAGTTCGATTAGTTCACAAAAGTGGTGAATCGCCAGCACCAGCAACCAAGCTTGTATCCACGGAGGGTCTCAGGGTCTCTTTAGAGGCATTCTTGAGCAGTCATTTATTGGGAGCTTCTGGAACGAAATTAAAATGTTATATGCTGAATTTATTCTGTCAGTAATTGAAGCAGCTTGAGCAAGCAATGCGTGTTACGCGTCCTTCTTCAGTCAATCATTGCGAAGTCATCTTTCACTACGACAATGCGAGACACAGCTGCAATTAACCTACGTAAATTAATGGGGATCGAATGGGAAAATTTACCCGTCAACTTATTGTTCCTTGTCCCATATTATCCCATCCACTATATTGTCCTTTGTCCCAATCTTGTTCCAACGGATTATCATTCTTTGCCGTCCCTTATTGCAGGCAAGATAATACAAAACTGAAGAGCGTCTTCATACAGAGGTAGCAAAATTTTACTAGGGTAAGGGGGAAGATTTCTATAGAAGAGGGATAGAGGAACTTTCAGAACGTTAGAGATAAGCAAAAGAGAATATGAGTGATTGTGTATTAGATTAAATTTAAATAAAGTATTTAATAAAAATAAATAAATTATACAATTGGAAACCGAAAGATTCAGCTTACACCCAATATTTTGTTCTGTATATTGCCGGTATACCTCCTTTTTTCGTTTTTGAGCACTCTTCAGCATCCACCTTGTTCCAGTTCTTTCTTTTACGGTCGGTCATACATTCAAGACTTCTTAAGCTGCTAGCTCGATTTTGTTCCTTTAATATTTTGCATATCTAAATTCGGGATATTCTGCAGTCATGCTTCTAGCATGGCTCTGTATATACTGAATGACTACTCACTTTAAAATCTTTTATCTTCCGAGGCCTATTACTAAGTCCTTGATATTTTACATCGATATGAGGACTCAATTAGGATATGATCGGAAGCTTTTTGTAGTCCTAACTATTTGCTACATCTATAGAGTCCTTTTGAATTTTCATATGCAATCAAAGAGCATTAAGAGAATTCAGTTCGTAGATTAGGAAAACTGTAGCAATGTTCATGTAAGTCGAATTTGAGGTGCAACTGAAATAAATTCAGATTTTTGGTTGCTCCCACAAACGGAATACAAGACTTCAATACAATCCTTTCAAACTATCTAATTCCGGTGACCTTTTCATAATTTGAACATAAGGTCATAAAAATAGTTGAAACAGATGTCCTATTACTCTTGACTCAATGAAATTCTGCAGTTGCCAAAAGACATGAAGACTTTATCCAAATCTTGCAAATCCTGTTAAATATCCATTTTTTTTTCAGTTCGACACCTTAGACTCAAACCACAATCGGATTCAAGATCGTAGCTCGGATTACTTAACAAAAACAATGCCAAATTGCTTCAAAAATTCAACTAGTCACAATTTTATAATACCAAATGATGTTGTGCAAAAGGACGATTGCTGCAAGGAAAAGTTAATACTTAATTACGAGGATGTAAGTAATGAGAGCGTTGAAATTCTGGGTCACACTTAAAACATTTCCGAGATGCACTTGTCTTATATTGCAGGCACCGAAACATTTGCAATTCAACCCTTACATTAGAAAAGGATATAGAACATTTTTGTCGACAAAATTATGTTTTCACAGTTTATTTTGGTGGACGAACGAGACTGTAAGTAGTGAGGAGTTGATCGATGTTTTGTGAAACGAATTTTGTTCTGTTCAATTGCAGATAAATATATGGAGTCATCTTGTGGGCTGGTTATTATTTCTAGGATTAACATTCAATGATATCTCATTTATTATTGCTCAACCATCAATTACGGATAAGGCTATAGTTTTATTATTGCTTGTTTGTTTTCAAGTGAGTATTTTGTCAGAACATACAATATTAAATTAATTTTTAAGCTGTTTTAATTCAGCATTTATTTGTCTTCTAATTCGATGAACTTTAAATTTTAATGCAATTCCTTTTAGTTGTGTATGTTCTTCTCGTTTGTTTATCACACGTTTTCCTGTCGATCGGAAAAGGATTTTGATTGCTTCCTAACATATGATCTACTAGGGATAGCACTATCATTGGTCGCTATCTACATGAGTGGTATCTACTATGCATTTTGGTGTCATCCGCAATTGCGCTACTTCTACTCGATAAGTGTCGCGGTCATATTTGTAATTGCGATAGTACTACAGGTGCCAAGGTTAAATGTTCCGCCGCATATCAAAATGATTGTTTTTGTTTCATGGGCGGCATATGGAATCGTGCCAACCACACATTGGACCATACTTATGGGTGGATTTCATAATCCTATTGTTACGGTAAGTTTGTCTACATTAGTATGACCAGTAGGCATACAGGAATTTTAAATTAGAATATAACGCTACATGCATACATATGAGCGAGGACGTATGTGTGATGTTAAATTATTTACTTGTTTTTCCACATTCAATCTTGCTGTCTACTATGAATAATGAGTTTCCCTATAAAGTCGGAACTTATGGATCGAGGTCTTAACAAGAAATAATTGTAGACAATTGAATTTCTTGGCATATGCAAAACAACAAAATAAAATCCATACTTTTTGTAAAGTCAAATTTAAAAAAAGGATGTGAGGTTAGAAGTAGAAGAAAATAAGAGGAATGGAATCATAGTCAGTTTGAGTTTCTCGGCAAAATATCGATTCAAGCCAAATTTTATGAAATATCAGGACGAGCCGTGTGTTGGTTGTACCATTAAACCAGTAGCCTAGTACATTGTAGGCAGTACCCTAGTCTAACATAAAATACCTTATATCTAAGCGCAGAAGCTTAAGTAACGCTTAAAGATTAAGACAACATGATCGCTATAATAGATTAATTTCACAAGTGCCGAAATTAAAGGGTTGTAGGAGCAGGTACCCCTGGTCAACATTATATGTCCTTTGAACGCAATATGTTCAATGCTTTACCTCCCTATAAGCTGATGTAGCCTTTCAGTTGAGGAAAAAAGGTTTGAAATAAGCCGTTTTTAGGCATCGACTTTGTGTTATTTGAAGTTGCGCCTTAGGTATTTCGCATATGAGCTCCAGGCAGGGGTTCCATACAGTATTATAGGCATAGCTACCATTTTGACAATGAGGATATGTTTCTTGGATATGGCAGCGATTTAGTTTATTAAAGGGTATAGTGCCAATATTGTCTTGGATACTTTAATCAATTTTGCTTCTAAATAGTTTTAGAATGTTAGCGTTTTTCCCAAGAGTGAGCCCAAACTTGAAACTTTCACTTGATCATAGAATTTCCTGACCTAACAAATCTATGTTCCGGTTAGGTAGAAATTTTGGTTTCCTTTTCTTCGTAAAAAACATTTTTACGGTTTTAGAAATGTTGATTTCAATTTACCATGCGTGGTAATACCTCAAGCAATGTTTTTAAGTTTTTTATTATTTCACTGGGGGTATGGGAGCCGTGTTGAAGGACGTGCCAGCGGCCAAAGTAGCTACTTTGCATGTCTCTAGTACAGGCATATCTGAGATAAATATGTTGAACAGTAACGGCCTCCAGCATGAGCCTTGGGGAACTCCTGCAGATATACTGCGAGATTGTGATAGGGCTAGTATTTCCGGTCTTTTAAGAAGGAACTAATTATACTTCTGAGGTAAGGAGGGAATTTACATTGAACCAATTTAAAAACGAGGCTGTCATGCTACACAGTGTCAAATGCCTTTTCGATATCAAGGGATTTCACTCCAACAGACAATTTTTCTTTCATAAAAAAATTTAAATTCTTTAGTGATGCGGTATAATTATTGCTCCATTGAGTGCCCGTGTCTGAAACCAAACTGGAAATTAAGGAGGAAATTAGGAAATGCATTTAAATTAGGGTATGACAGGGTATAGCGTGAGTGCCATTCAAATGTGAACGAGGCTTTTTCTTCTGAGGACTTAAACTACGTTGAAGCGTAGTGTAGATAAATAGAGTGTCGGGAAGATTTGAAGATGGCCCACTCTTGATGACGTGAAGCAAGTGAAGTCAATCCACTGACAATCCATGACTGGGTGGTTTAGTTGACTCAAAAATAGCGCAAGACAAATTGTTCCATCAGTTGCGTAGTGTACCATAATAATTTTTTTAGAAGACAGGATCAAAAACCAAAACAAGGTCACTGGTAGGGAGGTTACTTCAACGGTTTTTGAATTTCAATAGAGGTTTTACTCCAAGATTTTCTTCACGATTCTTGTCCAATAATTGTTGTCCACTGTTGTGGCTTTCCCGACTAGGTTGAAGTCATATATTCGTCAAAAAATAGCTATCAGTCAATCCAAGACATTCTATTTCTTTGTGACAACGCCAGCATGCGCACTGCAGCCCTAAACAGCGAAAAATTGAATAAAATTTGAGTATCATCCCTTAAGCCACGACCTTTCACCTTGTCATTTTCATATGTTGGAGCCTCTCAAGGGGTTCCTAGGAGGAGGGCATTTGTCATTCTTCTTGTCAAGTCATTTTTCGAAAAAGAAACAATGTATTGAAAATAAAAAAAAAAAACTTGTTCGATTGAAAAAATCGAAGAAAAAAAAATTGAAAAATCCTTGTTTGAAACAGCCAACAAACTTAACAGCGAAATACAACACTTTTCGTAGAGCAAGTTGACACTGCAGGCGCTAGCTCCTAACCATGTAGTTCCACGATTAGTCCTTAAAAGTTACGATACTCCAAGTAAACGTAAGCCTGACACGGATCGCTGAACGTGGCATTCTAGAGAAAATTAAAGAGGGGGTGATTTAGTAGGAGCATAATCAGCGGACCGAAATACAGCAAAAAGAAGCCTCTCAAAAGAGATAAAAACGCCTTGGAATGACAGAAAGACTGCAGGATAACCCAAAATCTTTGACCGTACTCTAACAAAATGACCAGGAAAACAGAAATGGCACTAGAACACTAGTGGTAATGCAAACAAGCCACAGTCTTATGTGTGAACATATTAAAAGAAGGGAATCCAAACTGAAGACATCTTCCAAGCTTGCGGCAAGTACGAAGAAAATACAGAATAATTTTCGAGAATGTCCACAAACACATCACTTGGCTTAGGGGTTCTGAAAGAGGGAAAACGAGGACATAGTATTTGGTCACACCGGTTCCGATTATCGCTGATGTCTCGCAGTTGATCCAGATTATGTTTAAAATGTTTTAAAAGTAAAATGTCTATCTGGAGTTGGCTGCATAAGTAGGCTTTGGGTATGGATAACTAATGAAGAGGACCTGAACCAATCAAATATTTGTGGCCAGAGTAGGAGTTATACACATAAGTGATATTCCCAGCAGGAGGACTGGAAATTAAGCTTATTCGTTATGTCAATGCGTTTAAGGGTAATACCAAAGCATGTTCTTGAATATTCTTGAATATATCTCGGAAGCAGGAGTATATTTCGGCGATGTGAGTGAAGGAAGATGAAGTTTCTTGCGGATATTTCACTGCTTTAATTAAGTAATAGATATGGCTAATCTTTTTTTCAAAATAAAGGACTTTCCAGGTTTGAGAGCCGCACTCTGTTCCCCATTGATGTTTCTCATAGCCAATTCAAGCTGACTATAGTTCTCCATAATGCTTTCGACTATGCTAACTAGCTCTGTTAAGGCAGCTTTTGGACGATTTTTCCAGAATAGTGTTAACATTTCCATTCAGTGATAACAAACACAATGTGAACAGAATCATACAATTTTGTGTAGTTGCTCCAGCTCTGGCATAAGTTGTAGGTCTTGCGATGAACTTTTGTTGTGAATCTCAATTTAAAACAGAAGTTTCTGTTATATTATGTTCATTTTATGAACTTCATCGTTGTGATTTAAATATTATCTCCATAGGGTGACAACATCGTTACAGCCGAGCCTTCGGCAAACGTGAATTTGTCGAGATCTTCAATAAAAGCTTCTTATTTTGCTGGATCTCTTGCGAAACATAGATTGTCCTTGGTAAAAGTGGAAATTAGAAAGTTTGACGGTTGATGAAATTTTTGAATTTGGAAACTTTTGCCACTTGGTTGGAGTGTTCACAACTGCTTTAATCAGAAGGTTAACCCCCAACTGCTGTAAGGAGGTAACTTACTAATGCGGTTGTCCTGAACTCTGTGTGAGGATTTGTTGATCGAAAAAATTCTCGGCTGTTGCAGTTACTGGTGAAGGTTTTCTGGACATTATTTTGCTTATTTGAAGTTTTCTTCAGAAGTTTCAGTTCTTAAGGAAGCCACCCAACCAAAATTTTCCATGTCTTACAAATAGCGCAACCTTATATTTGTTTTTTATGGGAACCATTCTGTACTTTGTGGCTAATTTTTTGATATTTTGGTAGCAAAAGTTATGGCATTGTCGCATGTGGGGTAATAATATGCAACAAATTTTATCTTGCTTAAGTATTTAATTCCTATAAAACTATAATAAAATCCCATTAAATCGTTTCAGTTTCTTGTCGGTCGCATTGTTGTAATGTACACGCTCAGTGCAATTGCCTTCCTCTTCTACATCACGAAAATTCCAGAGAGATGGTTCACGGGAAAATTGGATTTTGTTGGTCATTCACACAATTGGTGGCATCTATTCATATTATGTGCTCTATACTATTGGTACAACACAGGTAAGTGAAATAGAAAATGCATTTTCCATAAATGCGGCACATCATTGATATTTGTGCATTTTATTTCAGGCATTATGTACTTGGACTATCGGGCTAAACATGGTTGCTCTCTTAGCTAATCTTTTAGATATTTACTAGTATAAATATGTTTATGGTCCATGGTTAAGTATTTTAATGTTGTATATATTTAATATTATTGTTGATGCTCTTATATTTAAGAGTATTTTACTACAATAGATTATTTTTTCAACTGATATAATTGGTTTTGTTTGGATAACGTGATGAAATATTATTGTTAGAGATTGGGTAATGCTGTTGGTGGTTTTTGTATTGACTTGGTTGAAATCATTGATCATATGAAAATTTTCTAGCAGTTTATGATACAACCTGGAATGAAACGCTGTGCAACGACGGAATGGTAAGGAAAGTTTCGGTTGGTGAGAAATTTTTGTTGATAAAATTATTGTCTGTTGTTGTTTCTCTGAAGTTATTTGAAGATTCAAATTCAGGCACCTAGGATTTCCAGAACCGTTTGATGTGTGGACGCTTCGATGTATTAATCCCGACTTAGACCTAGATCAGAGAATTAAGGAGAAAGTAGAAGTTGGTTTAGGAAACATTTAAATAAGTGAAAGTAATCTAGGCTTAGTGATCAGGGGGTTTGATGTTGTCGGGAAAATCCATAAATAAATCATTGTATGTTGGTGAAATGGAGAAATTGAAACTAAGCTAATTTTTTCACAATAATTTGGAAGTTAACTCTCTGATTTATATCAATATTTAGCCACTATTACAACTTTAAAATTTTTAAAAATTAAAAGCCGTTTTTTGGACAACAAAACATTCATTTTGAATACAAAATTTGTTATTAATATGTAACAGCATCACATAAGCTCAGATTAAATAATGAATAAGTTCCGGAGATTTTTTGTCAAGGCGTTGGTGTGTCCACAATACCTTGCCATGAGTCCTTCAAGTCCTCCATGGTAATTAACTGGAACCTTTTAGGCATGAATTTTGTTATCTGTTTCCGCGCCTTGATTAGATTCTCAAGTGTACGAATATCTGTATTCTGAATTTTTTTGGGCAGTAGAGCCATCCCTGTTCGTAGTCCTAAGAGGGAAAACCACATTGGAAGGCTCATGCTCACGGTTTTAAAATTGTTTGATCCAAAAATAACAAGGACACGCGTTATTGCTCGTTGAAGATCATAATTTTGGTTTCTGCGGTTCGTTTTCAAATGTAGCAGGGCAACCATTCCAGCTTTCATCTTAAATAAAAACAATAAAAAAAAACCAAATTTTATGTTGCATTTTATGTTGTTAATAACTTATTTCCTGAGAATCAGAACCTCAATGATGGTGAAAATTATAAAAGTTAAAAATTTTGCAGGGGTTGGAAGTATTTTTTTCAGCTGTTACCATTTTTTCACTCATAATATAAAAAATCCCCATTCGAATCACGATATCATCTCAAATATTGCTCCATATATTCTGTATTCATGTATAGCACCAATATTTCAATTTCTAATCAAATCGGGTCCTTAAGTTTTGAGATAGACTACTCGAAAATTTTGAGAAAAAAGGCATTGGAAATCTAAATAGATTAGCAGTAGTTTAAAGTGCTTGTCGATTGATCAGTAATTTCAGCACTACATACTAGTCCTTCTTCTCCTTCATTGGCATTCTTCAGGGCATGGAACAGTATTATACGAGCTTTCTGACCTTCCTCCGACTCAAACCAATTCGGACAATTCTATCGGCTGCTAAATACATGGTCAGTCTCAAAAGTTCCCGGACTGGTCAAAAATAAAGAAGACTGGTGACGGCATCTTTTAGATCTTTTCGGCATTTCATTTAACATCCATCATAGATCAATAGGGATCAAGTTATTGCGCTTCAAGTGACAGTATTTTAGTTTCATCGGTCGAAAAATTAATTTTGAGCAAAGAGCGAATATTAAATTCTGTTTTAAACTTGGTAAAACCACGGACAAGACTTATCAAATGATGCAAAATGCTTATAGAAGTGAGTGTTTATCCCATACATATATTTTCGAGTGGTTTAAACGTTTTAAAGAAGGCCGAGATGGACTGGATTAAGACGAACGTTCTGGCCGTCCAAGATCAGTTGTGAATGAAATGCTCCCTAAATTTGTGCGTGAATTTATTAAAAATGAGCCAAAGTTTTCATTGCATTACATGGAAATGGAGCTTAATATGGTTCTTAAGTCGATTAATCGTATTTTGACGGATCACTTGAGCCTCAGAAAGATTTTTGCACGATTCGTTCCTCACAAGCTGACCAATGACCATAAATTGCCACGCATTCCACATTGCAAAGACTTGATTAAGGAAGACAAATAGGACTCAAACTACCGAAAATCCATTTTTACGGGTGACAAGACGTGGTGTTAGCAACATAATCCCGAACCCAAGCGAAAAAGATCCGAATGGTAGCATCCAGATGACCCTAAACCCAAAATATCGCGTTTGGAGATGTAAAAACTTAAATCAATATTTAATTTGTTTTTACGATTGTGCACAAAGAGTTAATTCTACAAAGCAAAACGGTTAATTGTTCGGCCAGAATATCCTGAATGTGGAAGTCATCGTTCAACGCTTGTGACCGATTTTTTGATAAGATATGGCATTCTTTGCATCAAATAATTGCTGTATTCGCCTGATTTAGCATCATGTGACTTTTTCGGTCCGGAAAATTACATTTGGTTATGAAAGGAAAGCGAACATTGAAGAGATCCAAAAGTCAACGACCGCCATTCTAAACATGATATCAAAGAATGACACGAATATTGACACGCTTATAGACCGTGCAAAGTGGTGTAGAAAGGCCGAAGGGAACTACTTTGAAAAATATAAATCCGTTTTGCCGAAATCATTTGTAGTTTTCTTTATTTTTGGGCAGTCCGGGAACTTTTGAGACCCACCTTGTACAATGCCACTTCAATATCCTTTAGTTTGGAATGCAAAGGTTTTTGAGCAAGTCTAAAATTACAAGCACACAGTGTATTTGAGAGATTCCTTGGCATTTATTTCCTATTACCACTTGGCACTCCTATTACCACTAGCTTTTATCACTTTCAAATTGATCTCCGAAGCTTGTAATGTTGGTATTCTTCAGGGGCCTCTCCTTTAGGCTGCCTTGTGAAGCAATACATCAACAACTCAAATGTATATAAATCGTTAGCTTGAAAGATACGTCGATAATCTTTATTTGCTGTAAAGCCCTATTAGTAAATCCAATATGCCAGTGCCCAGTTTTTTTGAAAACTCTGCTGCCTAGGAGCCTTGGCACGACTCTAGCTGTCGATTTGGTCCAACTTAATCTTTTCCAACCTTTTTGAATTATCCAACTACTAGATCATGGATGGAGTACCGACTCTGATTTGTTTTTGACCAACCTGCTTGTCAAAGAAAAGTTAGTCAAAATGTGGCTGTTGGTGTAAACAAGACTGAGTGCATAGACCTCATTGTGCCCAAACGTCAAATTGAATCACACATTTTTCACTAGTTAAAACACTGGATATTAGTGTTTTTCAATCTCTAATAAAAAGAAATACATATTATCGAAAATTGAGTCTATTTTCCATCAGTACATTGTCATCTCAAAACTAATTGAGGCACTGACATGGAAAAAGTTGACTGACAATAAAAAAAATTGATTTTGAAATTTCCATAGGTAAAAGTAGTAAGGAGTCATGTCCATGGCACAGGAATAGTAGCGAGACAGTGTTGAAAGTGGTTTAGTTGCTATGAACACCGGAAGATGCCGCTGGTAGGAAGTCTGATTGAGTTGGCATGGAGAAGGCCAACATCAGAGCTCTCATAACCCCCCAAGATACATTGTTAGATAATTAACATTAGATAATTAACAACTGTCTTAGATCTAGTTGAAATGTTATGGCATCTGTTTATGTGTCAATGCCAATTCGCCTCCGAAATCTGTGCCTTTGTTTACTTTCTCTAGGCTACGTGCAAATGCAAATGCAGCTCCCAAGACTAAGATGAAGTAGGTAAGTCAGATTTTTAGAAAAAGAATGAAGACGGCCAACGTAATTTCCCCTTTGGCCTAGTGCGCATAAATTAACGAAGGCAACGCAAAACCGACGACCCTACTTTAAGTAGGCGACAAATTTCTGTCACCCACTGCTTATCATCTACCAATAGGCACATTCACGTGTGAACAAACCCTTTCAGAGATCCCTTGGGCTTATCTCAATGAAAGAAATGAGAGTTTTTACTCTGATTGGGAAGTAGTAGAAGGTAGAGGTTTGTTTTTCAAATCATAGGGATAAAAATCCGCGATCCCATTCCCATAAAACAAAATATACTTAAGAAGACGTACAACTCATAAAGGCACATATTTTATCATTTCCTTCTGAAGAAAGCAACTTTTTCTGGGACATTTCTTTGAAGTGAGGCCAGTTGAGTCCAGATCTCAGTATTCACAGGATGAATCGACGGTTGTTCATCGTTTTATTATACAAAATAAACATTGCAGTGGGACCGGTAAAATAGAAATTGACAGACAAGAAAAAGCTACATCTCAGAAACGTTGAGCAAGCTGTCAAAGTTTTGAATTAAGACAACGCTTCTCCATTCATGCCTTCAAGTGGTATGGGCACTATCAAGTTGGACTTGCAGTAGCTGGTTTTTCCATTCACTCTCACACTCTCCACAATTTTTACAGCCGTCAGCTGTCAAACTTTGACATTTGCATTCATGTTGGTATCAGCATCAGCTTCCTTTGTTTGGCATAGTTCTTCGGCATGGCTGGCCGCGGAAGGCATGATGTTGCTTCCTGTTGCCTCATTTTTCATGCCATAATCCTTCTTGGCTCGTTTTGCGAATTCTTTCCAGTAATTTCCTGTTTCGATTGACTGCGTTTCCTGTTTGATCCATCCTCCAATGGATTCCCCAGCTCAGTTGGTAAGTTTATTTTTAATTGTTCTAGGTTTCTTTCTTTCGTATTAACTTTTGCGGAAAAATATAGAGCGAATTGCTCTTTTTTACGCAAAAACGGCAGAATATTTACCAATTCAATCAAATTACGTTTATTTGGTCGTTGACATTTATTTGGTTTATATGGTCGACTATCAAAATATTGAAACATTTCGGTTGTTATTTCGAAGTGTAAGCATTGTCTAGGAAAAACGCTGGGTTTTGTGTGCATTTTAGCGCAACTGAGTACATTGATTTCGATTATCCCTGAGTTCTTTCCTTTTCACCAATACGCACATGTTCTTCTTCATCTTTAAACAATTGCTTATACACACAATGACTTATGTTTAATTTTTTCTTGAAAATTCACTTTGAAATTTTACTTGTTCCTTTTTTTCATGCTGAATTTCCTACTATTTACTTTATTCAAGTTTAGCAGGCTATTTAAATTTAACAAGAATGGACGTTGTTTGCATTCCACAAATGTTTAATTAGCGTGTAATCGAAGTCATTCTCTTCTGTCGACTGTCCACCGATTGTATTTGACAGTAACTGCTGCTGATCCTTGCCTTCTTTTTTTCAAATCAAAACTATTTTCAAAAGAAACTCAACTAACCATTGCAATCTATCTTCTATGACTCCTGACAAGATTCAGCGGGGTCTGGTTCGTATTGACATCAATCCGCTCAATCTTGCTATAGGTTATAGTTCAATGAGGTAAGAAAGTACCGTTCGATATTTGCCTTTGTAAAAACACATGGTTGGTTGCTTGCCGACTTCAGTGGCTTGCAACATTTTTTGGGACACGTGCATGAATATTGCTGCAAATGCATTGTATTACTTTTTCTTTTTTTTTTGAGGATTTCTTACATAAGTATAAAAATAAAAACCAGCGGTTTGAGCACTCACCTTCCACGCATCAGGTTCCAAACTCAAAATCAAAAATTAAATTTTTGGTGGAACGTATTTCAATACAAAAATATTAAAAAAATTGAATATGCTACAAAGATTCAGCACCTGTTTCTAACTTTAAGGTTACGTGAGGTAAATTTATACCATCACTAAATAAATATTGATGATTCATTGGTAAAACATCGCTAGGGGAACCAGTGTCCTGCCACCCACCTTGGCTTCCCAGGCGATTTGCATTCTTTCCATTCTCCTGTGGCCGTTTCAATAAACTGATTTGTACGGTCATATTTTTCCATTTAATTCGATGTAAATATAAAATTTGATTTTTAAGGACTGAATAAATGTCCAATCGATTATTTAGAATAAATAATTAAGGGAACAATCGTTATATGTCAAGTACTTCAGAGTAACAAAACACATAGATCATACTCAATTTAGTTAAAATATCAGGAAGTATTACGCTGCAGTTGCCTGTAATTTTATCCTGATTGTATACTTTCTGACCGAAGATAATCATAGTTTAACTGTTAAACTGTATAATTTTTCAAGGCAATTATAAATAATCATTTTTTAATGTCCTGGTCAGCGAAACGAGCAAAGAATAAATCACTTGAGTTAAATAATCACATCAGAACAGTTGGAAAATAACTTTGTGACATTATGAGATTTGACTTTGCATTAAACACTTACACATTGACGTGTCCTTTACCGCTGATAGAACTACTTCAATCTGCATCGACTGTTGTAATTTTCTCCAATAACTCTTTTGTTTCCGAGTTTGCTTTTATATGTATTGCAAATTTGGCTTTCATTCCCGTCGTAACAATTGCAGATAAAACAATAGAACTAGTGAAGTATGTTCATAAGGACTTTGTGGCTTTGCTACTGCTATCCGAGTTTATCGTTGAGGTCATACACGCAACGACGTTGTCAATGGGTCGATCGGAAAATTCTTGATTGGTGTTAATGTTTCCACCGGATATGGAAATGGAAAACGGCAAATTGACTTCAGTTTTCGAAGAGTGTTTTAAATATGGTTTGCTTAACGCAGTGGTTTTTGCTTTCGACTCAACGACAGCGGAATACAGGATATATGGGTATCATCCGTTCCCTGAAATTCAAATAATTAATTTTACAAGTGTTATTCAAGGAACTGATCTGTTTTGTGATAAAGTGAAGGATGTGCATGGGTTTCCAGTCCGAACCATTCTTAAATATGACTATCCGAGAACATTCTACGAATTGACCCCGGATGGAAAAGTTATAATCAAAGGATACTTAGCAAACACTTTGTTGAAGTTTATTAAAAAATATAATGCCAGTTTGCAGTTGGTGTCGCCATTAGCTGATTTCGACAAAGCAGAATTTATAGCCTTACAAAAGGCTGGAAAAATTGATGTCGCTCCGCACTATATAGGTGGGCCCACAGGAAGCTCTATCGGTTCATATTCTATGGGTAAAATGAGCGTGAAAGTTGTTGCGCCACAATTGAGGAAAGTTCCACAGTTTATGTACTTGCTTAAACCTTTCGAGTTCAAGGTTTGGATGATGTTGGTGGTTCTTATTGTAGATACAATCGTTGTCGAGTATTTAGCTGGTGGACTAGCGTCGAAAGGGATGAGTTTAGCCCAAGCGTTTACAAACGTCGTATCTGGAACTTTGTATCAGGGAGTCAACCGTCATCTATTCAATCGTTGGAGATTTTCAATAATTCATGGACAAATGTTAGCAATCGGCTTCATCGTGGTTAATCTCTATCTAGCTCATTTATCCAGTTATTTAACAGCAGTCCTTTATGAGGCTCCTTTAAGGGACTTCAGTCAGATGCGTCAAGCTGGAATAAGGATCATGGTTGAGAATGTGAGCTTCTACTATTATGCCAAGTTCGGTTTGATTCCTAAAGAGCAACAGAATCTGTTCTTGGAAACTGACGCGAGGACATTGCTATTTCATCTAAACAAACTCAACACATCTTATGCATACTCCTTGCCGCAAGATCACATCGAACTGTTGATGAGTCGTCAAAAAAATTTTCGAAGACCCTTACTTCATACAACTGATATAGTAATAACCGAGTTACAAGGACTTTGTGCAGTTCACAAGAATTGGATCCTCATGGAGAAATTCAACGATTTTATACAAAAAGTTCGAGAACATGGATTTATAACGAAATGGATTGATGATATCGCAACTGATATGATTTTTCTCGAGTTACGAGCGGGTGGAACTAACTATCAGATTTTGGACAAGGAAGGAACTGTTTTGAGTTTAGAACATTTGAGTTTTTCTTGGTATTGTTTGTTAGGAGGTTTTACATTTTCTGGTGTAAGCTTTTTATTGGAAAAATGCATTTTTTATTTTAGAAAAATGACATAAACTATAAGCGAAAATGGGATTCGATGATTTATATTTTTCATTAATCGTATTAAATATTTTTGAGAAAATTATACATATTTTTTGAATTTATTAAAATAATCGATTAGTAATGTCTTTAAGGAATAAGTAGTAACATTCATTGTTATTCTTCTTCTCGTTCTTAGCACTACAGACCCTCACGGGCATTCACTTCTTGTGATGCTCTTCAGACCGTTGAAATTATAAATAATTCTACATTGTTGAATGCAATCATTGGTTGGTCACAATTTCAGCTTTTACCAGAAGATTTAGCCAGCTTGGTGTGTGTTTACATTTCTATATTTCAGTAAAAACTAAAAAAACAATATTCTATTGCTTACTGTCGTAGAAAGTACCCGCGAAGAGGGGGATCAGGTAGAAAGAACCCTTCTCCCTATTGCTGAATTAGAGATTCGATTCCAGTGAACCCGACCGAACATGACAATCCCGCGTCCCTGAGCTTAATAAAAACACTAGAATTATGTTCTTAGTTCAAAGCATAGCGGACAAGTTCACTAGGATACTATCGCACGGGCAATCACTGTAACTCTGTTGCGAACCACATCACTTGAGGTATATTCAGATACGATGGAAAGCTGATAAACCCCCATATTGCTAAGGGTGGCTTTGGCCCATGTCAATACCCGTATGAACAATTCGTGAACCCTAATTCTAATTGGTACTCTGTGATCCCCGCAATAACTAGAAAAGGCTGATAAATAAATATGTTACTATATCCTACCCCATAGCCTACAAAAATGCAACAATTCATCGGCGCCTTCATTATAAATAAAATGGAGTTTCGGATCGGTCGGATCCGTGCAGCTACAGATGTGGACTCATGGAAGTACATCGCTTTCAATATATGAAAAGTCCATGGATCCGTCAAGCTCCTGAACAATCAGCTTCCAATATTTTGCAGATGCGATTTTAAATAATCAAATATTAAATCTTGAGGCGTAATTCAATTTGCGGTGTCATTGTCCAGTATTATCTGCGTATCTACTCAAAATAATTGCTCAAAAGTTTTCAAATGCATCTGCAACAAGGATTAAATTGGACAAGGACTAAATTAAATAAACAAGGACCAAGGACAAGGACTAAATTAAATTAATTTTGTTTCCTGTACAGGTTTTTTCTTTCTGATCGAGAAAAACGGCTTTAGGTTAATAATCAACTCGGACTATAAAGACATGAATGATTTCTTCATATAACTTTGTCTTCTCTTGTTGCTGGTAAGTCAGAAGGAAGCCATGTTCGTAATTTGAACCAAAATGCCTGCAAACTCCTATAATAATCATAAAAGGTCTTCCATAAGTCACGCAACATTTGAATCGACCGCCATGAACGCGGTAAAATGTTGCCAGAAAACAATATAGTCAACTGGAAAGCTGACAGTTTAGAATTTGTAAAAATGTACCGCTACTCGAAATAACAATGTGTTTTTCTTGGTGTTTTGCAATGTCTTAAAAAGAATGGAAGTTTAGCAGCTACCGTTCGTAATTTTAGTAGTATGTAATTTTAATATTGAAACAGTATCGTAATAGTGGTTTAAATATGTTGACGGGAAAAGAATAATTCGAAAATTTCGGATGAGTGGATCAATTGGTGATCTTCGACGCTCTAGTGGTCCTCAACAAGTTATTCGAGATAAAATATGGAAGCGGCTCGTAAAAGTTCGACGCAGTCGATAATTGGATATTTTGAGAATCTCTATTCAGCGTTTATTGACGAAAGATCTGCATTTTCTCTCATACAAAGTTCATTCAACTCAACAACTGAAACCTATTGACCACGCAAGGCGAAGAGAATTCGTTCAATAGACGATCGAGCAATAACAAGTGGATGCTGATTTTTCAAGCAAAATTATCTGCAGCGATCACGCATAGTTTCGGCAAAGTTCTCGAACGTCGAGTTTAAATTTAGAATTAACGAATTTAGAATTAAAGAATTTAAAAACAAGTGATTGGCAACAAAACTATGCATCGAAAACGTTCACTGTTTGATGCGATGGACATCAAGGACTTAAGGATAACGTTTGATACCATACAGGAAGAGAACTATGTATCAATCATTACCTGGTGATGTAATTTCCTGCTTTGGCCATATGAGTTCGCTGGTCAGGTTATGCGATTTTTAGCTGTTTCTTGAAATCTAAGGTTTACGTCAACAAGCCAATGAACACCCAGGCTTTGAAGGAAGGGATTTGGCACTGTGTCAATCAAATTAAGTCACACCAATCCAGAATTGCTATGGAAAATATCAATAAAAGAGTGCGTATGTGCGGTGGGGGCCATTTAAGTGATATTATATTTCACAAATAACCCTAAAGTATCTACTTTATATATTTTCCTAAAAAATATTATCAAAAAAATATGTTTAATATTCAAATTACTTGTGTCAATTTTTGGAAACATTTCACAAATGAGAATACTAAGCAGTTTCGGTGTTGGTATATTAATAGTCAAGAAGAGACGTTCTGCGGTTTTAAAATGGTTGAAATATGCATTATATTTTGGGGCTCATTTATTATAGATCCTTCTTTCTACAGCAGGCATTCTGGTTTACACCTCCTTAACAGGGATATTATCATTAATAAACAGGGATGTTATCATGCATCAGGAGCATCGTTTCCATCAATTTCCTTTACCATTTATTCATCATTTCATGTCGCAGAAGAGCTTGTTTTAAAACGTAGAATTTTCAATTATACTGAAACGTTTTCATAGTTTTCTAGTATGATCCCAGTAGCTAGAAATTCGCTATCTGGTGGAAGAGACTTTGGAATTGTTGTTGGTGGTGAAACCCTTTCGTACAACTGTTCAAAAGTCAGGATAATAATTATCAACCACTATGCATAATCTTTAGTTAAAGTCCGATATGGAACTTTGTCCTTGTTTTCATCACAGAGAGCCACAACTCGCGAAGAACTCCTTTTGCAGATGTATCTGTTATGCTGAGAAATTTCTCGGCATTCAATATTTGCAAACTCTGAACATGCTATCATCGAGCAGTCTTACCTTCCACATTCCGCAAAGACTTCAGTTGCTATGATCGTGCATGATATAGGTCAAAATGGTAGACCGAAAGTAGTCGTGATAGGAAGGTAATCGTGTAGGTCCGAATCGGTTGGAATTGACACTGTAATTATTGCTGCGAGCTACTCTCTATTTATATGAGTATACCTTTGAACGATTTGTTTCAAGTTTTCAAGGAAAAGATCTTCGGAACTCTTCAGGCAGGGCAATGATCTGAACATCCGAGCCCTTCAATCTGATCCCCGCCTTGGTTGAACAGATTTTGATATTCTTAAACGATCTTTTTACCAGTACAATTGTCTCCATAAAACAATGATATTTCTTTTAATTTGAGGAGATTTTTCTAATATTTCATTAAGGATGACTGCACGTGGCTCAATATCCTTCATGTTGAAAATTTCCATCCAGGATGACTTTTCTAATAAATTATAGCTTGATTCATCTTGATCTTGTTTTTATAAGGCTTTGTATTTTTATCCGTAATGGATGTCACAGCGTTTGTAGCAAAACTCGTGAAAGAGTTAATCGGGTATTTGATGAGGATTTCTACGTTTATTGCAATGTTCTAGCCTATTTTTGGAGATCGGATTGCTGTGCGTTGCAAAGCGACAACTTCGCGTGTAACGTTCTTGTGATCTTTGCTGTTTTTCAGTGTCTTGTATTTTTTTTTGTTTTCAAGAGTCACGGAATCATGTATTTTTGGAATCATTTTTCAGTTCTGAATACAAAACAAGCAACTAAAAAATGAACGTTGCATCCGCGATGGTTTCCTGGTAATCACTCCAGCAAAACCTGAATGTATTGCCAGGATCTGTGATGAGAAATTGCGTGCTAGCCGCTAAGAGTTCTAAAGCGTAGATAAATTATGATTCCTCCAGCCTTAAGCATTTCTGAATCATAGGCAAAAAAGGACTCCGAAATGTACGTTACATCCGCAACAGCTCCCTGGTAACTACTCAAGCGAAACGTTGATATAATCAGGGTTTATGATGGCTGTTCGGGTGTTTTCTAGGATTTCTAGGATTCAAGTTAAATTTTTATTCCTCCGGTCTCCAATATTTTTGAATCATTGTCAAAAATGACTCCGAAATGAACATAAAACCTGCTATAATTCTCTGGCGACTACGACAAACCGGGTGTTAGCCAATTCAATGACTCCAAGGATTCTACCTAAATTATCATTCCTTCAACAAACAAAAATTTAAATTCATAGGTACAAAGCACTTCGAACCGAACAAGAACGAATGTTACCACTCCAGCGAAACGAAGATGTGTTACAAGCCAAAATTTCTAGGTCTCTTGTTGAATTTCCATACAGCTTCCTTGACATTATGAGTATTCACTCACAAAAAAGATGCATTTTTCGGTGTTACAGACAGTTTCTGATAGTTTTTTATACCTTCTGTGGAAAGGTGACATTGAGAAGCTCGGGGTGAGATATATGATGGCGAATCTTATGTCTAAATAAATGATCCACACCAAACACTCTGTCCTTGATATGCCTTTGAACTCGCATCATAATACTATATCGAATCCAAATGATGGCGGTTTCAGTTTGGTTTATAGAATCTTTCTGTCTCCCCCTGTTGATATTCAGATATCATTAGCAGGACAGTCTTTTCTCCTTCACAACCTGGTTTAGCAGATCTTGCTCGACTGTACTGCATCAAGGACTGGTCTGTGGAACTCGGTCACAGCTTGCTTTTCACCATACACAGTTCCTTCCGGTACACAAGACATTTTCCGCTTCCCAGAACATGTGCCAAATTTTAAGACTGGGGATTCTTGGGTCCGCAAAAATTACATGCATTTATGCATTGTAGCACCTTGTCTTCAGGCTGTGCCCTAAACCTAGGCATATATAACACAAAGCAAGGACGGCTTGTATCACTAATGAGCGAAGATATTTCAATCCTTGAGTAAAGTTGCGAAATCACTGTTTACTGACTAGTTTTTTCAGCCAGGAGTCGGGATGGTGTTTTGCTCCACTTGTGAAGCGTGGCAGCGTGGTGTCGGTTACGTATTTATGAGTATATAGTTTAATTTTCTCCAGATAGTAAGATGAATAAAATGTTAGCATTGATAGAAAAATGAAAAAAATAATTTGCACTGTGTTCGGAGGATTCTCGTCATAAAGCATTTACGATCGATGGAACATGGAAGAGATCGGAAAAGGGAAGAGATCAGAACAGGAAAGAGACCTCAATTTCAAGGCGTTAACGTAACTTGAAAGGGGAATTAGGCGAAAAAAAAGCACACGATGTAAAAATGCAACAACTAGTTCATGGCGAGATAGTCTAGCATTCGAAGAATTAAGTGAATTCTTCGGAGGCCTTGTGGCCCTGGAGTTCAAACTTGCATCTAAAAGGCGAGGGTTTTTCTATCCATAAAATATTTGAATATTATAAAATCATGGTTCAGAGCCAATGAAAAACCTTGAGAGTCAACACTAAAATATCTATGGACCGATTCGATAAGGTTATATATTTGGTACAGGACCATTTTGCAGTACTTGTGAAATAGCAATCGTAATAGTGCACAATAGTGTTCGATCTTCTCCAGTTCATTTCTAGTTTTTATGGCTTATGTTTTCTGATCATATAAGCTACGATTTGCCATTATACTTGCATGTGGGTTGGTTCATCGAATTCGATATGATTCTAACAATCAATTAAAACAAATTTTATTTGTATACCTCGCCCTGCAATTTAAAAATTTACCCAGTGTGCATGCATTAAGATTTGGAGACATTCCCTGATAAATAAAATCTCAATACGCCTTCACAATGTTCCTTATTGAAATAAGCAACATGAACGCATCAAAATACCTCCATTTCTTCCATTCTATCTTTTATATCTGCCATTTTTCTGAGGATTTCAAAGTAGTTGCACAAGGGGTGGTAAATAGATTCGGTTCTACTAAGTAGTCACAAACCGAAGAAAATCAACCATACACATTCTAATTCGTGTTTCGCTGGTGCGCAAAGGGGAAAGCGAGAAAAACCAGCAGAGAAGAGAGGAAAACAAAAGAAAAATTCCAACCTCGACCCCAACGACAGGCAAAAAAGAATTGCTGTTCCTGCTTCCTAAGCTCTGGCAGCCATAGATGGTTGCTCTGAGACACGAGGGTAATATGTCTTCGTTTACTCGTGGTTCACATCCCCATTCACATCTCTCAGTCTTTGTCTGTTCCTTTAAAGATGTAATAATTTTTCCCCGAGTCAGTGTTTCGCCTCCATTTAAAAATAGAAAACTCCAAAATGCTTTCATCTTCTTGATGGAAAAGGAACGGGCGAGAGGTTGTGATAAGAGAGTGGATTTCGGTGTGTTATCTCGTTTGGGTGGATTGCACTAACTGGTATTAGTGTTGCAAATTTATTTTAACAGTGGATTTGAAAGTGGTTTTTCAGTCATTTTTATTTGGAAATTGGAATTAACTTCGTAGTTAGAGATTCATGAATTCAGTCAAATTATGATTTTCTCGAGTATTTTCTGAGCCGCGAGCATTAGCACCAGCTAGCTACATAATACTTCAAAACATCAAAGTGTTATCAAAAATATAAATCAAGCAAACGTTGATTTCCATTTAACTGCTAATATCGTTATTACTATTCAAAAAAATTCAATGAGTAGAGCTCCGAGCTTCGCCTATTATTGGAAACTGACATTAAACTTAAATCCAGCCGTGGAGCAGGGTGTTTAATTTACAACGAAATACGGAGGACACAATAAGATATAAGCTGTCTTCGATAGCGCTTATCCATATCTCAATTTCGCTAGACAAGTCTGAGTTTTCTATTATTGTCTTGCTGAGCATTCAGCGTGGTATTCTAGGCATAATATGTCCATTCGTCCGCTCAACTGTTATCCTTTCGCTTTGTCTAAAGAGCATCACTTATTGTGCAATAAATCTTGTTTCCTTTCTGGAATCTTTGTCTTCGTCTCTGCTGTTATATTCAGCGAAGCCACCGGCACGATATATTGTTCTATATATTTCACTATCTGCTATGACTGGAAGAGGTTGACAGAGGAGCATTGCTGCCGAAGGAATTTCCATTGGTTTCAAAACCTTTACCCGCTTAGAGCCGGCATCGTACTGTCTAAACGTGCCACGACAAAGGCAAATGACATTAATGGCATAATCATTTAGATTTGAGAAATGGAAAGGGATGATTACGAAATGGAGCGGGAAAGAACTAGAAAGGATTCCAGTGAACCATAATCAGAATGAAGCAAATTATAATGCAGTTGGGTTGGTGACATGTAGATTTTTCGAGGAGATTTCGTACTTAATTTTCCATTTCAATGCTATTAGAAACCGCGGGGCATGATATACATTGTCAAATATAGAGAATCATATCCTTCAACGAATATGTTTGGAAACATCAATATCACAATATTGCAGCTACAACAATATTCCGTGTTAGATGAGGAGGATCATTGAAAAAACCAACGATTTAAGAAGTTTCATTCTTATTTTAACAGATAAGCAATCGAACTGATGCCTACACTTACGGATTTAAGGGGATATGGCTGCAACTGTAGATACATCGTAGCTAGTTTCGTCCTGACATGTTATACAGCACTTACGCTATTGACACAGCACAGGTTCAGAACTTGCTTTGCCTCTTCTAAAGCATGTCAAAATAACGATCTTTACACATGAAAAAAAAAATTAGTTTCAAAGTTAGAAAATTTTTCGAAAATTCCGACAGGAAAGGGCTCACATACGGGAGGAAAATAAAGTGAATATGAAAACAGATTTCAAAACATAATAAGATATTATATTGAAAATTTGTTTTTAATTTGATATTTAATAAATGTTAAAAATTTGATGTTAATGAGTTGATCTCTCAGTTGAAATCCTCGTTTTTATTCTATTTCACAGCCCTTTTCGTTTCACTCTTCAGCGGTTGGATGGATAGATATTACAGATATTGTGTGAATATTTCAATTATTCCTCTCATATATTTCTCGCACTCCTTGTCTTTTTCGTCTCAATTACTTTTTCCATGTACATTGATATGATTTTCAGATTTTCAAAAACAGATTCTCCCCAGCATATCTCCAGCCATTTGTTTACTAATTTTTATGAAAATATCTCACTAAAGGATATCATATTTATTTTTCATTGATACTTGAGTTTTTCCATTCTAAAACTTTCAGAATACATTTTTCTGGGATTATGTTTTGAAATTACTGCATTTCCCAGCTAGCTTCCAATAGAACCTTCCTTCATCAAAATTAGATCACGGTTCAACAGCAAGTTGGAAAATGTACCCGAGGTTCAATGACTGGATCCCGGAAACATATAAAATTTGAAGAGAAAAAAATACTGCATGATAAAAAGCTTCAAAAACAGGATCAACTACATCAAAGCCGGCAAGACTCCTTTCCAACACATTCATACGTGACCACAAATATTTTATGAAATTCGTATAGTGCGCATTTTATGCTTTTACGTGTTGACTTTATTTTTAAAAAATTTCAAAATAGTCTGGGTATAACTTTTAAATTAATTATTTAATATGCTGAAATAACTTTTTAAATAATACCATAGAAAAAGGATACAATAAGAAAAAATTCAATGATAAATGATGTTTTAAATTAATTTCACTCATATTTGTGAAGGAAACACCAAAGTGGCGGAAAACTAGTCCTTCAAATGGCGGCGAGAACAGCGTTTGTCACTTAACACAGTTGCCATTGGGGGAATCAGTCCTTTCATTGAAAACAAGGAAGGCGTCAGGACCAGATGATATTCCAGCTGAGGTATTGCAGCTCGTCGGCTACCAATGGGAAGGCGTTTCGCTTGCCTGCGGATAGTTCTTTTGATGATCTTCTGCTCTAGAAATGCCTTCAACTCCGGTAGATAGGTGGACATTCTAGATACGTTGAAAACACTTTTTATAGTTCTGGAATATCTTTTGTGACTTTTGAGATATCAAAGTTTGCTTTATGACTCGACACAGATGCAAGGAAGCCTGGAGGTTACATCGGATGTTGCCTTGGGATCTATGCTTAGACCAGACCTGTACTGAGATTGTGTATACCAACGGGTCACGCTTGATCGGTTCTGTGGCTCAAGATACTGACTAGCAATACGTCGAGTGAGGGAATGGAGAACTACTCGCGGATTCACCTTAGGGCTGGAGAAAGCTCAAGTGGTCATCTTGACAGAAAAACGAATCTCTAGAGCAAGTGATCAGTGTCAGGTGATCAGGATGATCATTATTGGCGAGACATTGCTCGAATCAAGGCCAGCGGCAAAGTAGCTCAGGCTATTGATAGACTCGAAGATGAGTTTCTCATAGCAAATCAGGATAAGAAGGCTGCTTCAGTTATATTGGCTCTGAGTTGGCTTATGGTAAATGGAAGGAGACCCAGCTCATCAAGGAGACGCCTCCTGATAAGCGGAAATATGGAGCATGGCTCTCCGTAAGGAAGTGTACCCTTACCTCCTGACACAGGTACGTAAAAGAGGAGTACTGAGGGTTTCATCATCATATGCGACTGTCTCTGATTTGGCAGAGAGGCGTGATAACTATCACCTTCTTATCTGGGAATTCCACGCCATTAACCTGCGTCAACACGAGGATTCGAGGGAGACAATTACCCACGAGGAGAGACATCGCTCACTGATCAGGCAGCAGCTTTGGGTGAAAAGTTCGAAGGAAGCTTGGACTCCACGGCTCATTCCGGAACTGTGAATCTGACCAAATCGAGGGCATGGTGAGATTGACTTCTACTTAACTCTGCTTTCGAGTGGTTACGAGTATTTTCAGTTTAACCTGCATAAAATTTTTTATTTACCAGTCCCGGATTGTAGATTTTGCCCAGAAAATGAATGCGATGCTTGCCGCATTTTTTTGCACGCGAAAGACTTGCAGGCTGCGACAGGATCTGTACAAGGAAACCGAAAACGCATCCCGGATAATCTAATACTTGGATCGGATGACAGATGGAACCAGGTGGCACATAATTTTCGGGCGGTTATGAAAGATAAAATGTATTCACAGCAGTTGAGGGCAACAGGTTAGGGAATCAGTTTTCTAGCAATCTGCCTTCCTCCTTCCCCCTCCTGTTAGAGGCGGGGGCTCCGGTGATCAGTGTCTGACAGTATGGCAAAATGATACCTGACCCGTAGAAATGTGTGAAACAGTTCCATGCTAGGTTCTGAGGTTGAAAGATGACGTGTTTAGTAGGTAATCTTGTCATTCTCAAGCATGCGAGCGCCAACTTCGTGGGTAAATGCATTCACCTTCAAATCACAAAAAAAGGGGCTATGAAATGCATACACTTCCTACCAGTAAATACCTAGGTTGTTCTTAAGGGTGATTCATGAGTTAGATACCATTTTATGTTGCTGCTATTATCACCATTTTGACGAAACTAAGAGATGCACCTTCACGTCGATTGAAAATTAAATGTACCTGGTCGAATCTCATTGCATTCTCCTCCCTCTGCGCTTTGTTTCTCAATATAGATTAGACGGCCATATAAAAAAGTGTCCCTAACCGCCGCTACCATCAGGTGCGACAACCACGCAATGTTATGTTTTTTTTTGAACGCAGAAGCGGTTTTACCACCTCCGTGGTTACCAAAGTTTATTGAGAATATTGCAAAACTGTTGAACATGTCCGCAAAATTATTGAGAGAATTTAGTGAAGATGGCTCGGAGGTTTATTACAAAGAACGAAGTGGGAGGCTGTAGGTTTCATTCAGGATTGGTTAGAAAGTCGAGATCATATTCCTTACAAAAATTTGCAGGAACCAAGGACGAACTGTTCAGCTCCAGCATTGCACCTGACAAAAACTTAGGATAGTTTAACTTTAGAAACCAATTTTGCCGAGGCCGAAAATAGAGTTCGAAAGCTGAATCTACTAGAAAAGACATGACTACCGTACTTTGGGATTTGAATGGGTTGTAGTTGCTTTATTAGAAGAAAACAAAGATGCACGACTCAAATTCATGTTAGGGGGAGGGTTGATTGTTTAGGTAACGAGCACATAATTTTAGCCTCCGGTTATCCCCTTTTGACAATCTGGTAACGATATCCTAGTTTGTGGAGCGCTAAACAACTCTACCTTTACGCAAGCACCAAATGTAACATAAGAGGTGAGTAACTAATGAAATATTTATAAATTCTAAACATAATTTTGCAAATAAAGTTTATACATCGACTTTTATTGATTCGAATCGAGTGGCAGCGATTGAAGTCACGCCTATTTAGAACAAAGGACTAAGATGGATGTAGAGTATCTGAATGATCTTTTTTGACGCGGAAAGAATTGACTCATCAGACACCCAAGATGAACAGATCCATTTAGTCCACCGCAGTACGAAAAGTGGCAGCCAAAGGGCCACAAAAATGCTACCAAATGATATGTACACTGTGACAAAAAAGTATCCGGAAATTCTCATTTAAATTGCTCGCGTTGAGTATTTTTAAGTATTTGAAGTTTCTGTATGTTGGTAGGACTGTCCGTAATTACTATGCCAAACATGACCGCGGTCTGTCAACTAGTTTGTTCACGACAGCTGTTGAAACCAGTCGACCTCAGTGGTAGTCTGCGAATTTTACAATGGAAAAAAATATTGAACAAAGAGTTTGTCTCCGATTTTGTGTTTTGAACGAAATTTCGTGTGCTGCCTCGTTGCGAATGCTGGAAAAGGCTTATGGAGACTCTGTTTTATCGAAAACCTAAGTGTACAAATGGTACAAAGCCTTTAAAAACGGTCGGGAGATCGTCGAAGATTTGCCTCGTTCAGGACGACCGTCGACCTCTTCAACCAACGATAACGTCGAAAAAATCAAGGAAATTGTGCTCGAAAATCGTCATGCCAGTGTTAGAGAGATAGTTCGTGGTCTCAATATCTCTCGTGAAACCGCTCGTTTGATTTTGGTGAACCAATTGGGCATGCAGCGCGTCGCCGCTCGGTTTGTTCCGTTAGAGCTGAATTTTCTTCAGAAACAGTGCCGGATGTAGGTAGCTGCAGACATGCTAGATCGTGCGAATTCTGATCCCACGTTGATGGGACGGATCAAAACTGGTGATGAGACATGGGTCTATGAATACGACACACAAACGAGTTATGTATGCGTCAGCATACAACACTGATACAAGAAGTTCATACGCGCATGCATCAAATCCGTTAAGTGCAGTAATATTAGAATACAAGAAAAATGAAACCATGTGGAATGATTTTGCCGCGTTTCTCAAAACATACGAGAATACAGTAAGATTAGAAGACAAGAAAAATGAAACCGTCTGAAATGAGTTTGCCGCAGTTCTCAAAACATACGACGCTTAATCGGCAGTTTTAGATAGTATAAAATCCGTTAAATTAGAACTTCTCCCTCAGTTGACGCGAATACTGTAGAGATAATAGACGAAGTCGATGCGAAAATCTCACTTGGAAAATTATAATAAAGAAGTTGTACAATAAAATAAAACTCGTTTTTTCTTACATGGTCATTGGTTGTGACATACATTATTTTTTCGCTCCTCAACAACGGAACCACGTAATTAACGAGCCAACAATCATCTGAATGGGTGGGAAAAATTGAGCCGAAACCGAGAAAACCTCGCAAAAGTCGTTCGAAAATCAAGACGATGCTTATTGTTTTCTTCAATATTCGTGGTGTGGTTCATCATAAATTCGTTCCGCAAGGTCAATAAGGACTTCTATTTAACTGTTTTGAGACGTTTGCGTGAAAATATTCGCCGTAAACGGCCGGATTTGTGACAAAACAATTCGTGGATTTTGCATGACGATAACGCACCATCACATCGAGCCACGATTATTAACGATTTTAAGACCAAACACTCGATAAATACCATCGACCGGCCACCTTATCCGTCTGATCTAGCTCCGTGTGATTTTTTTCTTTTTTCCAGACTGAAATTACCGCTCCGGGGAACCAGATTTGACTCCATAGACGCCATTAAAGAAAATTCGCGGACGGAGCTGAAGGCCATTCCTGAAAGCGCCTATAAAAAATGTTTCCATGATTGGAAAAAACGTTGGCACATGTGTATCGCTTCAAATGGAGCATATGTTGAAGGAGATTCAATAAATATTGAAGAAGTTTAATATTTTTGCGTTTTATTTCAAATTTCCGGATACTTTTTTTTGTCAGAGTGTAGGTTCACACGATGGGAATCCATTATAAAGTCGAAAAGGCATCATGGACGAAAACGTGAAGTAAGCCAAAAATATAGATATACAAGCAAACTATTAGAAAAAAACTAGAAAATAATTGACTCTGAAGAAGGGAGCAACTTACTCCCGAAATATATATTTGTCGCAATTAAAAAAAAAAACAAAGCATTTTAAATGGAAAAGCAAAAAACAAAATCTAAACTATTGATACTCTCAGTGAAATCTATCCAACTACAACCATAAAAACAAAGCACAGTACTGGAAGAGATCGGAATAAGGTTATTTAGGATCGCCCACCTAACAACCCTAGACACTATCAGGGAGGACCGCATTCGAAAATCTACAAAACGGCTGTGAGGAAAATTATCTTTAAATCATTTCGCCGGCAAGGTTCAGGTAGCGAGCTAGAAATCTTAGGGGTAGTAGGGCTCTGAGAAGAAAAACACTGATGGAATCGATAGTTCAGAGGGATGGTGGAACAAACAACAAAGAACGTAGTGAAATTCATCCATTCCAAAGGATGAAATGATCCAATGTGGTTAATCAACACGATATCAGAAAACAAGTATCATTACGAAGCCAAAAAACAATGTAATCTTGAAGAAATGGGTAAACAGGGGAAAGCTACAGGGAAATGAGCTGGGTTATTCAAAGTTAACAACATATGTGACTCATAACCAGCGTATAAAATGGATCAGAACCAGAGTATACGCTGAAGAGGTTATTATATTGCTCAGGAATAGGTTCCCGCAAACTTTATTGGGTCTGATGCAGATCACACTCACATTTCTTTTCAGGAGGGTTGGTGTTAATTTAAATTAAATGTATGTCAATGCTCTCAAAACAGGGTTTTGGCATGACACAAAGTGGCTGAGTTTTCATCCCAACTACTGATGGAAAACGTATAAGCTTGGTGAACAAGTTCAAATACTTAGGAGTCACCTTGGATCGTAAGCTAACTTAGTCTCTACTTATAGAGAAGTCAGGCGGAGAGCAACAACAAAGGTGAAAATACTGGGGTGGAGGGAAGAATTGTAGCTCAACAATGCCTATTGGAAACACCCAACAGTAGTCAGACCACTTACACGTACAGACCACGTCAGAGCACTTTTTAAATATTTTACCAGTGGGTTGAATCTAGATTATAGAAAAATTGCCGTAAACCAACTGATACTGGCAAAATTTTGTTAAAAATGGCCGATTTTAATCTTAATTTTAAATCAACTTAAATCAATTTTAACCTCAAAACAATTTACAATGTATTTTTCATACTTAAATATGTAAGTAATTTTTTTCCTTTCTGCAGTTGATTTTTCCGGATAATTTGTATTAGCAAATTCTCTTTTCAGAATTTATAATTATATATAATTAGTTATATAACATAAATATAATTACTTTCAACACTCTTTTGAAGAAATTTATATTAGAGACTTCTCCCACATACGGGAAAATAACTTTACTGAGTTTCATTTTCGCTTTCTACTTTCCATTCACAAATCGAGTTTTCTTAAAAAGTAAACAAAATCCTTTGTTTAGAAAAACTTGATTATATTTTCAAGGATCGCAGAACAAAGTGAATGAATAAGTGAAATATATTGGTCTATCGAAAAAACCGACCTTTATAATATCTTTTTAGGATCGCCATTGAGTATTCCAAAAGAAAACAAATAGTAGAAGATAAAAACCCGCAAGCCAGACAAAACCAGGACGACGCAATATGGTTTACGGTCAATGGTGTAAAATTTTCAAGATCGGTATACTCTCCGAACCGTTCATGTCCGATGGTATATCGATCGTTTTCAAATAAAGTATCGCGTTTCCATTTGCCAAGGAGTCCGTAGTCCAGTAACTTCAGAACGAATTCATTGAACTTCTCCAGCAAAATAAACTCCTGCCACATAGAAAAGTCCATATACGTGCTGCCAACTTTCTGTTTGGAGACATGAAACAAAGGATATTTGAAGTAACTTTGACGAGCCTTAACAATTTCAACACGATCATTACTCATAGCGTACGCAAATGAATTATTCAATCGAAGAAAGTCCTGGATAAATACACTTGTATTGACCGTCACAAACAGTTTTGTGTAGCGCATGGGAACGGCCTTAGCGTGAAGGTATCGCGAGTAACTATAGGCTTCAGCGATTATTTTAATTCCTGCCTGATTCATTTCCTCAAAGGAGTCCGCTTGGCTGTCGAATACTTTTGTTGTTAGGTAGCTTGAAAGTTTCGCTTGATAGATATTCGACACGATAAATCCAAAGAAAACAATTTGTCCGTGAATTAGCGTAAAACGCCACTTTCCCAATAATTTACTCGAGATTCCTTGATACAACAAGGCTAGGACAACGTGTATAAATGCTTGACCGCCATTCGCTTGTTTCTCGATCATAATCCAGTAAAAGGACTCAATCGTACATGCATATAATAGCATTAGCACTACACACAACCACACTTCAACCGTGAAGGGTATAAGCAGGTATAAAAACGGTGGTATTTCCTTTCTGTAGGGAATGATTATTCGTCCTGTGATCATAGCAATTGAAAAGCTATGAGTAACATTTTCGACTGTGCCTTTTAACATATGCGGCACAACATCGTACTCTCCGGAGTCAACGGAACTTAGAAGTCTTCCTTTGCTGAGCTCTCGTGACGTGACATGCAAGCTACCGTTGAATTTCTTCGCAAATTCAACCACCGATTTGGCCATGTATCCGCCAATCTGACTTTCACCATGCAAGTTTTTGTAGATGTACGCTCGCGGGTAATCGTAGTCCACTACAGTACGCACTGGGTATCCGTGGACATTAGTTAGCTTTTCCGGAAATAATTGGTCAGGATGCGTGGCGTTCGATAAATTGATTATTCTAAATTCAGGAAACGGTTCAAAGGTATAGATTGAATTATTATTATTCAATACAACTATTGCGTTGACCATTTTATTATTCCAACACCAGTTGAATACTTTCACAATATCCATTTCAACACGATGTGCAGTGGTCAGCAGAATGAATACAATTGGCACTGTGTTGAAGAATTTCAGTGTTTTCTTTACAAATTCTAAATGTCTATCGGTGTAATCCATGGGGGAAACTATAGAAATACATTGTTTTCCAACATCCTTGATTCTGAATCCATATGCTGTTACTGAGATAGTTGGTTTGAAATACAACTGCAGGGACCTAAATAAATCGTCAAATTCACTGGAATTTCTGCTGCCAAACACGATCAAATTAGGAGAACTTTCAAAGAGCCTTTCCACTGTCGATGGAAAAATATAGTCTGTCGCCAGGACGTAAGGAGTAAAAAGAATCAAAAGTGTTACAATCCTCATGACTGATGGTTGAATGTGCAACACTTGTATGATTGACACTACCAACGGTCGTCAGATTTCCAACGTAGTTTTACAAATTATGGAATTTTCGTTATCGCGGTGGAATATAGAATTGAATATTTATGTTTGAACAGTTTTTATATCCAAGGGAAATTTCGGTAATTATTTAATAACAAGATCTTATCGGAGTGTCAGAGTCATTTTACGAAGATTAAGTTTTCAATTTCTAGACAACTTCCTTGCATGTGAGCAGTAATTGTAGTTAATAATAAAATTATGTTCTTATTTGTATTTCAAGTTAACTAGAGCAGCCACTATCTCTGTGTCTATTAAGGATAATTTGGATCATAATTAAATAATTACGATAACCATAAAATTAGACACTGAATAAGTCAGACTATACGATACATAATTAATTTGGTATTTAAATACAAATGTGATACCAAACGTAGAAGTCGGGCAACGTTTGATGTTCGTAACGAAGTGGAAGTAATTTCAGATTATCCCATATTGGACTGGACTGGACAAGAACGGTTGCAAATATATCGGAATTGCGCCTGAAGATTACATGGATATTATTTATAAGATATTTTTCATCAAAACCAGTGCAACTCGACTGAAGAAGTGAGGCTGGTAAGGTAAATTTTGATGAATGTCCTTCATTCCTTGAGAATTTCGTTTAGTGCACTCTTCGCATACGTTTGAATTATCGTGAGTGGAATTGTCAATCCCGTGATTTGCTGAAAAGTCATAGAGGACTTTGCTAAGACGGTGCGTTGCCTGCAATGTTTTCAGGAACTTTTCTTGTCTCATCTTTCTGTCATTTCTGTATTAGAGTAACCCGTCCAGCGTAAAATAGATATTGTAAAGGAAAACATATTGTATGCTTACGAACTGGTCGTCTTGATTGGGGGAATCATAGCACGGCTTAGTTTAATTCAGTGCTATCTTCCACTAATAAAGCTTTTTGCTGAATGTAGGTTTTGTAATCATAGCCTCTGTAGTTCGGCTTTTAGCTTATTAAGTACCACTCTCACTCTTTTGCATGTAAATGTGTAATTTCGTAGGAATATCTCTAAAATGCAAAAGGCACAACTGTTAATTCTAAGGCCCTTTCTGCCAACGCAGAAATGCTTTGTTCGATTCCTCCATTTATTCACCCTATTTTGTAAAAATTGTCAACAATATACATGTCTTTCGAGAATTTTCTGAATTTTTTCAAATTTTCAACAATTTCAAAAGTTTTCAACAGTCTCCGTGAAAGTCCAACGTTTTTTTAATCAATTCAAAAAAAAAAAAATTTAACTGATTTTAACTGAATGCCAAAAATATTGTTCAATCGCGTTTTCAACCGACTTTCTCCTGATAAGGATTTTTAAAATTCGAGAGCGGAAAAAGTTGCTGCAATTGAGTAGAGTCTGTCTTTATAATATTTCTGTCAGTCTGTCTGTTTGTCTGTCTGAATAGAGTCTATCTTTATACCAAAAAAGGGCATATGAACATCAGCCGGGGCCTAAAGTTCGAGATTTAAATACTCCAAAACTCAATGTTCCAAAACCACTGAGATAGCTGAATAGCCTGACTTACGTTATCAACAAAAACTGACAAGCTGGAAAATCAAAGCCATAGAAATATCATCAAGAATTCTTAGCAAAAACATGTCGATTGTATTTTGATATGACGATAAGTGGATATCAAACGGTTCAAGAGTTAAAGGATCAACGAACACCTCACTTTTTATGTTCGATCAGGCACTGAATATAAGTTGTGAGTTAAGTATGGAAGTTTTCAAATATTTATTGGCTTCAACAATGCATAAAGGGTCCAACTAAAATTTAGTGTCAAAATTCCACTTGACTTTACAATAACAGAAAAACTATCCGACTTACCCGAGAAACTTTGTTGAACTCAATGAGAATAAGTCAGAATTACCACAAAATAAAAATTGAACTGAAGTTTGGTGACAACCAAGGCCATAGCAGCAGCACTAACAAGCGATAACACTTTAAACAACTCTATTTAACGCTATTCGACTCAAAGTTGTTTGTGAGTGAAACGTAGTGTAACGAATTTCAGAAGAAGGTGTTTTCCACAACTATGTTCATTATTGTCTTGAATTTTGAATCCATATACACCAGGAAAATTGTTTTTAAGTAAATTGAAACCCAAATAGCTGGCCATAGCAATTCCTCCACTAACCTACATCGTTTGACTTATAAGCTCTCTATCTTCCAAAGCTCGTTTCATTTACTGCCTGGGGTATGCATATGGCTTTATTTGTAACACTCCTATAAACTGTCAGCGCTTTATAGTGGCTATGTAATGAGTAGGCCTATCTAGGCCTAGGAAAATATCATTGATTGACACAAAAGGCACGCTGCTTTTCAGTCAAACAGCGGTCTATGTCGATGAGGTGAACAAAATGTCGCCTTTGATTTCATTAGCATAGGAATTTTTTCGGAAATGAAAACCAGCATAAAACTTGTACTTTGAACTTTCACTTTGAACTTAGGACTTGGAAGGAAAATTATGATGCAAACAAGAAAATTGACGCCCACGAGAGAAATTAGAAGAAAATTAGAAAATGCAGGCTTTTTTGTGAGAACATAAAATAATTCAAGGAAATTAAATCTATTTTAAACTTTTCTTGACAGCAGGTTATGATCCATTGTGTTGCTATCTTCTTTTTTTATTCTTAATAAAAACTAAGGAATAAAATATTTGTGTGAAGGACATCAATATGAATAAACAGCGCAACAAATCTTATTCTGTGAGGTTGTACGTGTTAAGTTTGCAGCAGAACTGTGTTATCCTTCTTGGTGTTATTTTGCAGGCGGCTCTGTTACATGCTCACTATTACATGCCCATTGAAAATGCATCTGTGAAAGTAAAAATTTAATTATCTTCCATGTAACCAGTTAATAAACAACACATTAATTAGCGTATACAATGTATTAACTAAATGACCGAGGTTCTAGTCTTCTAATCTAGTTTTAGGTACTGATTCATCACACTGATATCTACCTTCCATTTTCCTCTCTAACATAATTCATTTATAACCTTCGCTATGACTTGCTAACATTTAGACATTGTACGCAAAAGAAAAAAAAAAATATTGCCTATACTACAGAAAAGCATGCAGGTATGTTACTATTTCCTACCCCAAGCATGAGGATTCTTTTTATATATTTTCAGGCTTACCTTAAGGCACCTTTACGATTCCGAAAAGAGCTTCTGAATACTCTCTACGCAATAGTACTTGGGAGAAAAAGTAGTCGGGAAAATTTATTACACCACTGCTAGTGCGAAGAAAATGTGTGTTTGCTTGGGCATAAGGAAGTCAGAGCTCGTTTGCCAGGATGTACTATATACAATGTTTAGTAAAATTCCGAGTTTTTAGTTTGATTTGTATGGTATTTTATGAAATCTTTAATGGATGGAATGTCAGTTGATGAAGATTGAATTGTATGTACTAGTACAAGGATGCATGCGTTTGTGAGGACATGTTATGTTGTGTTCAATGTTAGGACTTTTCAGAAGTTGATGATTCATTATACACAAAAAGTCGAGATAACTTGTTAGATACAGAACCATCCTTGAGCAAACACCATTGAAATTTAAGAAGACGGGCGAGTAATAGAAACAGAAGCATAACATGAATGATCTTTTGGAGATAAAATATACTACACAAATCAAGAAATTTCATAATAATCATTTTTTAAAGCTAAAGGATTCAAACTAAGTTAGGAAAAATGTTTTTCGGTTGAGTCAATTTTTACTACAAGCAATTTCTGTTTAAAAAGTCTTTTTTATTTGAATTGAAGCAAAAATATGGGCACACAGATAAAATAAGGGTTATTATTGACATCATCTGTTGTAAAACATCAAAATCCTTTCCGAAGTTATTCCTGAAAATTAAAGTGATTCGGCAATATATAGTAAGTCTTTCAAATTAAGGATCACAGCAAACTAACTTTTAACAAAAAAAAATTTGAGCTTTCTCCTTTACTAGTCCTTTTTTCAGAGTAACATTCATTGCAAATAAATGTGGTATGATCTTTACAAATATTTCTAAGACAAGATATGTATTGTTTTTTTTAGATCGTCTAGTTTAAAGCTGGACATGTTGTACAACTTCCTCTGCCAGCAGTGAAAATCGTACTTGCATTGTCTCTATTTTCTGAACAAATGTGGAAGTGCTCTCTTATATTTGTTTACTTTTCTCGAAAATTTCCCCACTGCAGCCATGTATTCCGTTTCTTCTCAAGATTAACATGGAATATATTTCAACTTGCTCTAATAGACCGAATAAGAATTCAATGTTCATCTGTTGTTTTTTTTTCTTAGAATTTGAATTTGGGAGCTGAATACTTATCCACTGTTTACTACATGTTAAACTCCACATTGTGTACGACATACTAAATGTTATTTACAACATATCTATATGAATTTCGAACATATTCGCTGTTCAGTTCGAGAGCCTTTTTCCAACGCTGTACCCATGTCCTTAAATGGTCTCCATAGAATTTGGCCGCCTGGAAATTAGTCTAGTTGATGCAAAGTGTTGAGATTCTTGAAATTTTTAGATCCTTATCTATGAAGGCCGTATCTCAAGTAAAAGGAGGAGATATCCTGACGGAGCGGACGGCTGAATGGAGGATAATTTTCAAATCCCAAATGGAAATCTACTATTGTTGGAAGGGGATAGCGATGTAAGTCTTTCACACAATTTGCAATAATCAAGCTCTTTTGGGACACGTCTGTCGATAGAAGTTTAAGAAATATGAGGAAATGCGTCAACAAGACGATTTATCGTCAATTTATGAGTGCATGGCTTTTAATGTTCACTTGATGGACGATGTTATCGGTCTAACTACTAGATCTGTCACTCCATCCTTCATTTTATTTTTAAGACCATTCTTACCATCGCGGCAGTATTTTTTACCAACTTTTTACGACCTTTCCTTTACTCATTATTTCAGGTATATATACGAGTACTAAACACAACACCCGATGGATTTTAAACGCTGAAGATCTCTTCTATAGCAAAACTCTGCTATCACTACGAGCCTAAAATGTGCAGGCTGCAGGACAAACATTTCCGTTGGGGTATACATTCAATGGTTGCAAAACGGAAACATTAAGAAAAAACTAAAAAGTTAAAAGGACTTTTTTGTGGTAGGGAGGTGAAGGCTGGGCGTTGGTTTTCCAGTGAGAGAAGACGATTGCTCTACCAACTACAAAATCTCTGCTGTCACACCAAGAGCCTAAACTGGAGCTGTTTGAAGCATTACTTCAGCACTAAAATTACTTCTATGGCACTAAATATTCGCTTTCACCTTCGGGCAAGGGAGATCTTATTTTCAAGTCAATGGTTATAGAAGTGAGTATATGATGGGTAAAGGAGTAATCCGAGTGGATACCTCCTCGCTATATCACTCCAATGATAACTAGATCATCATTTGCAATTCAATGAGAATCAAGTATGGAAGTACTCTGCAGATGACGGGCAATACTGGTTCAGAGATTTTCTCGAGGCTCCTTGCTCTGAACAATAGCCCATTCATTGATGCCGCACAAAAATACTGATTAAACTGACTCATGTGTAGCCCGATTTTACTTGACATTGGTCTTCAAGTGTTGGCCCTGATGTTGAAGCCTTGCTATGGAGTCTCGGCCGTCGTCTCTTTAAGATAGTTCATCAGCTCTTTAAGAAGAACTTCATATTCAAATTAACATTACTCTAAGCTATTCACTAAACGTGAAACGAAAATTCACGGCCCCAGGATTGGACAAAATCAACAATGATTTAGTTAGAGCACTTTTTACCCTACATCCAAACAGATTACTCCAAGAAATCAATGACGCCGTTAATAATTGCTCAATACCGGAATCTAGTAGGCACATAAGGGTAGTCCCCATCCCAAAACCAAATAGAAATTTGGATGACTTAAACAACTACAGACCTATCTCATTAATCAGTGTACCCGTCAAAATAATTAACAAACTAATTAAAAATAGAATAGAAACACATCTACAGAACACAAACCCACTCCCAACTTTAACGTTCGCCTACACTAAAAACAAGTCGTCTACATCATGTTTCAACACCCTCTTACAGAAACTAGAGAATAAAGTCACCTATCCCGCCAAAACAGCATGCGTCATAGACTTCTCAAACGCCTATGAGAAAGTTGACCTCCAAATTCTAAGTCAAATACTATCAGATCTCAATATTTCAAAAACCTACATCCAGTGGGTTATAAATCTTTACAGGAAGAGAATACTCCACATTAATCAATCCTACACGACAATCACCAACGGACTACCGCAAGGTGACGTTCTTAGTCCACTCTTGTTCAACATCTATACTGCTAAACTTCACACCATCTCGGATTCCAATACAACTTTACTGCAATACGCGGATGACTTTTTGATTCTGGTCGAGGGCAAAAATATCAGTCATACCACTTACCTACTGCAAGATAAACTCAACCTTTTCTCCACTATTAGCGATAACTTGAAATTACCTTTTAACCCGGATAAAATCCAAGCGATAAACTTTCATTGCAATAAAAATCCAGTTGTCAATCTAATACATAGTCACATTGATATCAAATGGAGCAATAGTATCAAATACCTGGGTATAAACTTGACCAAAAACCTAAGCTTCAAGAGACATGATGAACACATACACACCCTATATAACACTGGCAACATCATTAGATACCTAAATAAACCCACAAATCCTTTCAGCCCTGCCTTGGCTTGGAACCTTTACAAATCTCTGGTTAGACCCAAAATAGAGTATGGAATAACCACCCTTGCACATGCACCTACATATCTCTTCAACAGCATGGACAAACTCAATGCCAAGATCCTTAAACACTGTCTAGGACTGCCACCCAGTACTCCCAACCTTTATGCATTCCATATAGCTACAGAACTCCAGTCAAAGGATAGAGCTGAACTACTTACAGCTAAAGAAGTAGGGAAGCAAATCCTCAATCAAAATCTTAAACCCAATTGGACAGAGCAGGATGTGAACTTTAAAAGCAGCTACAACCATGTCCTTAACAAATACTTTGACCACTTCAGGAAACTAAACCCCACACACCGCACCAATAAACCAAGGAACTTAATCAACACACCCTTTGCGGAAAACTCTCCCTATCTCCAAACCTGTAACCGACAAGAGCTCAACAACATTTTCAAAACACATACCGATAAACTCTTGCAACAAAAAGCCTTGGTACTGGTGACTGATGCAGCCAAAAATCTCTTTGGCACTGGTATAGGGTTCATCAACCTTAATAGTAAGTTCACCTACAATTCGAGTCTTCGTAAAAGTACAACAACAACAGAAGCTGAACTAAACGCAATACTAATAGCATTAAGGAATAGCAATTTTCAGGACCATAAAAAATAATAGTTTTCACCGATTCCAATAATGCAATTAAAAGCCTCGAACACAATCAAGAAGAAAGAAAAGTAACGTACGAAATATGGAGTATCATCAACCAAAACCCGGAGAGAATGTTTACTTTTATATGGACCCCAGGACACGTGGGCATCGAACCTCTAGAAATAGCAGATCGCCAAGCAAAAGAAGGTCTAATGAGCCACAGATACACGGAAGTCCAATACGAACTCGATGAAATAGTGGCCCTAATTAGGGAAGAAATTGAAGAACAATGGAGAGTCAGAATGAGAGAGAAAAGTTCAAGTTTTGCCCCATGCATCTGGAAAGATGCACACCATCTTAATAGCGGTGGAAAACCTTGGTTCCACAACAGTGACATAGTGACCGCCAGATGGTCCAACAGTGACTGCCAGATGGTCGGATATTCTTGGCACATTGGAAAATTTTTTCCGATTGCCAGGGTATCTGATGCGGATTTTGAGCGATTATTTAAAGGACCGCAAACTGCTCTATGACACACAAGATGGGCGACGCAGTATGGAGATAACGTCTGGTGTAGCGCAAGGCTCCATACTGGGACCAGACTTGTGGAACGCCACATATGACGGACTACTGAGGCTTGAGCTGCCAGATGAGTCGCGCTTAGTCGGCTATGCAGATGATATAGCAGCACTGGTCGCCGGACGTACAGTCGAACATGCGCAGCGCAGACTGGGAGTGCTTATGCGTCAAGTGAGGGAATGGATGACCACCCGTGGGTTCAGTTTGGCACTAGAGAAAACCGAGGTGGTCATTCTCACGAAGAAAAGAATTCCCACTGTAATTCCTTTGCAGATCGGAGATGCGACTGTTGAGTCTAAAGTCGCAATAAAATATTTGGGACTATTGATCGATTCCAAAATGAGCTTTTCGGAACAGATCAGGGCAACGGCGAAAAAGGCCGCGATGGGCGTCTCAGCTTTGAGTCGACTAATGTGCAACATCGGTGGGCCCACACCGAGCAAACGCCGACTTCTCATGAGTGCTGTACAGTCAGTGCTACTGTACGGCTCTGAGGTTTGGGCCGGAGCTCTCAGTAAGGAGCTGTACCGAAAGCGCTTGGCCCAGGTACAGAGACGAGGAGCTTTGCGGGTTGCGTCTGCATACCGCACTGTCTCTGAGTCGGCGGTGTTGGTGATCGCAGGAGTGATACCCATCGCCCTCCTTGCTAGAGAACGACGGAGAATTTATGACCGTAAAGTGGAGGGCTCAAGATATGCTGTCAACCGAGAAGAGAGGCAGCGCACAATACTCGAGTGGCAACAGTCATGGGGAGGCGACTCCAAAGGCCGCTGGACTGCCCGCCTTATAGGGGACGTGGGATCGTGGCTAAATCGAAGGCACGGTGAGACTGATTATTACCTTACCCAGCTTCTTAGCGGGCATGGGTATTTTCAGTCTTACTTGCACAAGATTGGTAAATCACGGTCCCCAGACTGCATTTTCTGCCCAGGGGAAAGGGATGACGCATGTCACACCTTCTTCAACTGTAGAAGGTGGAACAGGATGCGGTAGGAGTTGTGGGAGGTGATGGGAGAGCTTTCTCCAGACAATCTGGTCGGAGAAATGCTGAAAAGTTTTGACAAATGGACCTGCGTGGCACATTACTCTCGGGCAATACTTATTGCCAAAAAATATACAAAAATATATACAAAAAATATAAAATATAGTCCTCCTCCAGCCTGCCCCCTCCCGCTGGAGGGAGATTTCTGTAGACTGACGGCGCCCTAGCGCGAAGTAAAAAAGAGGCCTAGCCCGAAGTAATGTGTCAAACGGTTCCAGGCTAGGATCTCTTGACAGGGGGGGTGTTTAGTGGGTAGTCTGGTAGCATGCGCTGCTAGGAGTCCCACACTCCGGGCGTAAATTACTTTCACCCCCCAACCCAAAAAAAAAAAAAAAAAACAACAGTGACATATCCCCTAAACACATAAAAACCATTAACAGAATCCTAACGAATAGAGCATACAATAAACTCCGCCTCTACCAAATCAAAAAAAGCACAACAGACTTGTGCACACTATGTAGCACAACGGACACAATAGATCACCAACTGTTTCATTGCACTAAGTTTGAAGGGATAAGGGTGAATTACAATTTCTTTCAATACCACAATAATATTAAGAGCTTAATCCTCAAAAATGATCGCAACTTACTTACCAACTTCGGCGGCTTCCTAGCGGAAGCAAATCTTAAACTATAACACTCCCTATACTTACACATAAACCCAAACTAAACAAAACTGAAGTTAATACACAAACTGAAATGTAACAAGAACTAGAGTCTACAAACACAAGATCGAAAACGCTGGCCGGTGCCATAGTTGCCAGGGCCAATCACACACTGGTATAAGACCAGTACGAACCTAAAAAAAAAGCTATTCAATGACTCAAAAATCACTTCGTCCACCTCTACAAAATACCCCTGGGGATATGTTTTATTTGTAAAAATGGCGTCCTCATTTTTCTCCGGCACTAATCAGACGGTTCGAGGTTTTTATGGCGCATTTAATGTAATCTGTAATCCTGCATGCAATCTGATGTCACTTACCATTTTCCCCGATTTCCTATTGGGCGGTAGACAAGTTTCTGGTATCTGAGGTTGTTCCCTGATATCCATATTAGATTTGTAAGCACCTTGAAAGTTTCTAAAGCGCCCAGAATGCTTAGAGGTTATATGTTCAATTTGTCCAAACAAACACGACTCCAAACTTATTTACATTTTCAACACAACACAACATAAAGTACGATTTAAAAACAAAAACAAAGTTATAACAAAAATCGAAAGACAAGTAATAGCATTGTTGGGATTTTTCGGGGGAGGGATTAATGCTTTTTTTGTTCTGAGTTTCGGACATTCATGGGTAACTAGACAGCTCCCTTGTGAAACCGAGTACCTAGCTTAGAACTTTTTCTTGCACTATAACGCCTTCAGGTTAGAAAAATCACTCTTTTAGCAGGCATGAATGGAAACGAGAAAGATTACTGCCAGATAGATTCTCCTACGCTCGGCGCCACCATGCGATCTATGATGCCTTTCCTTATCAGAAGAACCGTTTGCTAGGGTCCTTATTATTTCCTGTCAGCAAACAGTTTCTCATTCTAGTTCCTTCAACGTAAGAAGAATTACTATCGCCCGACACCAAGTACGACTATGTGGACCATTCTCGCAATAATCAGCACCGCTGGATCAGAGCCAGGACGATGAGACGAAAGATGAGAACGAAAGATGAGACACGTTTCAATGGCCTTTACATGTGAACAACTTTCGAGTTTTACTTTCTGGAGAGGCCACGCCAATTTTCTCGGAGAGATTAAACGAAGCCTGGTCCATCTGCGGAAAATTGATGTTGAAGATGACTGATGAACCTGTCATCCCCGGATAGAACAAACAAACAGGAGACAGTCAACTTCCGCATCTTATACAGGTAAGACTGGAATATCCGTGCCACCCGAGTATTTGCGTCAGGTAATAACCAGCCTCACCATGCTATTTGCAGAACAACAGCCCAGGTCACTGATGGGTTGTGCAGTCAACCTGTCTCGCACTTTAGTTACCCATATTTATTGCCACAACTCTAGGGTATTTCTTCTTTCCTTCCTTTCGTCCTTCTGCTAAGAATTTCTCTATCTGACTCTCCACTACGTAAGTAGACTCGCCTTGCACTATAGGGATCACCATCGCGATAACCGGCGTTGTTGGTTCAGGTAAGTCTAGTTTGCAGCTGCTATTTGGACAGCTGCCAGCTGTACACTTTACTTAGTGCGTTGCCCTCATGAGTAGACGTTGGTCCTCCAATGTTGGCCATAAGCCGACTGAGAGCGAACATTCCCGCAGTAGCTTTATCCGATGGCGCTCAAACTTGAACAAATCAGCTAATGTTCGGGTTAATAATCAAGCCAAGATTTTTATTTATTCCTTCGACTTGATGATCCTTTCTCCAACCAAAACAGGAATAACGCGAGGGATCCGCTCCTTGGTTAGTAATAATAAGAATATAGACTGGGCAGTAAAATATGTTGGTAAAAATATGAGAGTTTTCGGTTTGTTTGTATTTGATTTGAAAAACATGTGCAATAATATAAGGAACTGCTACCGTTCATTGTTTTCATTCCGTTTTAAATTACACTCAATTATCTCCCGCGGAAAACGATTCTGCACTTTAAAAATCAAAAAAAAATTGTCCGATTCCACTCATCTCATGTTGGTTAAACTGAAACTTGACGTTTGCTTTGGTCCTTGCTAAGATCCTTAAGTAGATTGCTAAGATCTTCAAGTACTGTTTCCCTAGATCTGATCCATAAATCTTGGACGGACTTCGATTCACGAAGATACTAGTGTAATGAGTCGGAACACATGTTCTCCTTTGGCTAGTTTCCGACCTTCTTATTGCATAAATTAGAAGACATCCCTTCCCGAAAACGCTGTAGGACTTTGGTGCTCTTTCCGTGAATTAACAGAATTTCGATTTGATGATATTTGATTATTCGAATATAATTTTCAAGAATGAACATTTGATTCGTTTTCCCGTATAAGCTGAAGATTCTGGTCACTATGAATTTAAGCTCTTGCTTACGAAATTGCAATCACTTTATTGACTTCAGATCTAATATCCTTACTCGCATATTCTGCTGATTTTGTTTTATGTGCTGTTTGATCGAAGACTCAACGGTGAAAAGGGTTTGTGTTGATTGTTGTTTGTTCTAGTGGCCTCCAGGGTACATTCTTAATCCACGCTCACTTGCAGAAACCTTTTGAACTTTTATTTTTTCGTTAATTAAAGAGTATGCAATGGCCGTATGTATGCGTTCTTTCTGCAATGGAGAACTTTTGAAGTACACCTTGCTAGAATTTCGGTTCAGAACTGTCTTTCATACGTTTAACTATATACTATATAACTAACTATATACTTGAAAGACGATTTGGTTGTTCTCTTTTCCATCGGTGAAAGTAATGACGATGTTCAAATTCTGTAAAAACCCTTGAGTTGTCCTGCCTGTCAAGTGGTCCAGAACTTAACGTTTTAACTTATGAAATCTCGATATTGCGGCCGATTGATGCGATACTGTGTCCTGACTTCATGCATAAATTGTTTTCAGATAAAAGTCGTATTTGCATTTGTAACAGACATTCTTCGTTTGTTTCGTGTATCAGAAATATGTACTGTCAAATTTGACAAAACTAAAACCTTGCTTTAATCATTTATATCTTTATCATTTATATCTTAATCTTTAATCATTTATAGAAGGACTTTCAAGGATCTTACTAGATAAGCACTGTTAATATAACATGTCATACATAAGAGGCGCACAAGATGAAGACGATTTCAATTTTATAGATGATAACGTGAAGACAACATGACTCTACATAATTTGCCTTAATGAAGTAACATGAATATGAACTAAGATAAGAAATTAGAAAGTATTGATATTAAGAGAAGATATTTTAGAATTTACTTTTTTGAATAAAGTAGATACAATCAGTTTATATGTTGAGTATTTTATTCGTTATTTTTGATTTTGAATTCAAGACTGCAATATGGATAAAAAAAAAATAAAGCTCGTTCTGAGACTTCAGTCTTCTAATGGTCTCCTCCTTTTCTTCTGTAGTTAGTACCACAATAGCATACAATAGGCATGTGGTTGAATTTCAGTCTAGAAAGTGTAAATGGTGAACTGAAATTGCTACTGACCAAACAAAATCATCATCAATGGCGTGATAGATCAACTTGGGTCTTGGCCACCAAGAATTCGCCTTAGGTGGTCCAGATGTAGCGACATTGTTCACCTGTTGCTGATGCATAGGAGGGATCTTCTGTATGGAGGGGGTCTGAGTGGAGTGGAGGGATCCTCTGTCAGTTTTTATCGTTTAAAGTTGTAATCAAAAATACAGTTACAGGATGTTGATATAATATATACACATTATAATGTCTCTAGATGATTCTGCTGCTCTTAATTACAAAAAGCTATCGCACATGTTACAAGCAGACACAACACTCAAAGAACGACTTAATTCGAACGTCGATTCAAGGATTTACCAGACAAAATTTAATTCCAAATCAAAGTAAACATTTTTTTCATTTTTCTTAAGCCGTTACTAAATCGATTTCCCATAAAGCTTGCTGTAATTAGATTTTCCCGGAATAAAGCGAATTTTTCGGAATCATTTTTCCCGTGATTGCACTAAAAAACTGCTGCGTAGGCATTAAATATTATTCGTACTGATTACTCTTCACCCACTCATGAATTAACAATATAACGTGGAGGTTATTTACGTGAAGACAAAAAAAAAAACGTTTTCAAAGCTCAATTATGACGTCCGTTCAGCGTAGAATCAAATAAATTAAAATAATTAAAATTTATTCACTCCATTAATTAGCAGTATTCCACATTGCATACTGAATTCAAACTCTTAACTCTTTCAACCAACCCAGCTTGCGAATGAAACACATCCCTTATTTCTTTTGAGAGCTTCCATAATTATACAACATTTTTCCTTTCACATCCGCTCCGTCGCGCATCGCATCCCAAGGAATCTTTAGATTCATTTTGATTTCAGTTGCAAGACGCCGAAGAGAAAGATGTTTTGTTTAACAGCCAACTTTGAGAAGAAAATTTAAATCAAAATATGTATTTGTATGTTAAACAAAAAGGAGTAGCTGTGCATGTATATGTGTATGTCACCAGATTGTAAGGAAGGTAGGAAAAGAGGATTGCGCCAGGAGCAGGAGCAGCAGCAGCAGGACCAGCAGCATGAAAGTTTCATTATAAATTGTGAGAATTGTAGCCATTGTTCCTATTGTAGCATCAAGCTATTCATCGCTGATGCCGTTTCTCAAATGAAATTCAGAAACCGAAATGGCCCATTTCGTGAGCACCTCACACCCTCACGTTACACAGCATATCCCACTTGAACTACAGAATATTTCATCAGTTAGAAACTTCGACCCTTGCTTGCTTGCTTCCCGAAAACTTTATGTAGCTAAGAGTGAGATGTAAGGATTGGGGAGTGTTCAACACATAAAGTATTCAGTGCGAGTAACATCATCCTGTATAATTGTACGCTACAGCTACTCATTCCCCGAATCCTTCAATTTACTCCCCTTGCAAACAACTTTGTTAGTCCGATTGTCGTCTTCGCTTGCCACCACTACCGCCACTATGCCGTATTGTTGCGATGATGCCCGCCATCGCTACTTGGGGGTATGGATGCTGATGCTGATGCCGCTCTTGTATATTCAGAATTCATAATTGGCTTTCGGGAAAGTTTTTTGATTTGAATATTTATGACTTAACCGATTCACTAATTAAGGATTTAGTGTAGAAATTGTCTTGAAGCGAAGGCGTATGCTAGTAGTGGTCGTCGTCGTCGTTGTCCTCCCGTTTACGAAACGTACAAACACTTTAATTTAAATTTATTCTAGGCACATATTTTTCGCTCCTACCATCGATGACGGAAGTGTCTAGGATACAAAATTTGCCGGGCTGATTGTTGGCTTTGGCGTTTCTTTTTGAGGCGCTTTAAAGTCCTTTTGATTTTCTAATAACTGGATTGGTAAAATGTTGGTTGCTTTATGCAATGTGAATCGACGAATCGGTTAGAATCATTTTTTTCGGGCAGGGTCCATTATTTTTAATTTTTTTCCTATTATTATTTGCGTATAATTTTTAATTTTCTAAATATCTTCCACCGGTTCAAAGTTACATGAAGGAGATTAGAGCTGTATATATAATCAGCATATGTGAAATAATACCGCGTCATTTGTATAATGGGCTTGCTTGACCTGAATATCTAGTTAGGAACTTGTGTGAAACTGTAGCAGGCAGCAGGTCCTTGTGGACTGCAAACGAAAAAGGGGCAACCGGAGTACACCATTCGGTCACCAAAATACTAGTAGTACGAGAAGTCGTACTATTAGTATTTTGCAGCAGGAGCTGCAGTTGCAATAGTCGCCGCCGTAGTAACAGTAGTAGAAGCGATAATGGCGTTAGAAGGACGAAGTATTTCGAATTTTTTTCCTGTGCAGTACGCTTGCAATGGGCTAAAGATCAGTTGATTGCGCTACTCTACGCTACGCGGAGGTAGAAAGAAGCAGTGCAGACAATATAAAAGCCAACTGGAATGGCTAGTATCCTAGCAGAAGTGCTTGAATAGTTCATCAGCTAGACACATATAAACTTTTCACCATATTCAGCACCTGCCAGCAGTGCGATGCATTCGAAGATGCTGTAAAAACATAAGGCATGTATTCATTAGAAAAGAAAAGAGAAGTCGTAGCTGCTCTCTGGATATCACTGAGGAGTGCTGGGATAGTTCATCTGAGAATCATGACAGGGCCATTCCATAAGGTTGCAATATACAGTGCTAACACTCTTAAGCGTTTTTCCTTAGGCAGAGATAGAAAGGCACAACGTGGTTTATATTTGTGTTGCGATTTCACACAAAAGCCGTGAGAGGGCTTCTCTTTTTTGCCAAAATAAGATGAAATTTACCGACACAAATAGAATTCTACTTATTTTGGTCAAACACTGTTATTCAAGAATTTGTTCGAAGTGTTAGCGCTTTGTGTACTTACGCTAGGACCATTCTATCTTTTCTTTTTCATCTTCCCAGTTTCTTATCTTAAATAACAGAGAGCTAGTGGCGAACATGAGCAATATGGTGAGGGAGCCTGAACGCGTAAGTCACTAAACTTCAACTAAAAGTAAAAGTTTATCCGGACAGGGGGCATCGCAATGGAAAGATAAACAAGTAGCCGATACAGCAAATAGTGAGAACTTATGGACAACAGAGAGCATGAAGATTAGAAAAGAGAACACAAAGGTTGTATTTATGAATTATAATATTTTGCAAGCGATCCTAAGTTGATAGTTGTATATGTAAGATATTGTGTTTCTACTCATGCGTTTTGGGAGCCGGTTGTTCTTTTTAAAATGAAATTATGAAAACGGGATATAACTATATTTACTACTACAAATAAAATTCTAGTGATGACAGTTGGATACCTTCAGATTCGAAGTTTGTTTGAAGTGTTATTGCTGTATTATTATTTAGTTATGCTGATAAAGTTAAATGCAGAGAACGTGTAAGTTTTGCAATTGTTATGGTTTGGTGCGTGCTGGAAAGGTACAAGTTCGAGGGCGGAATAACCGGTAAAGAAAACTCAAGTCACGAAACAGTGAAATTTTCAGAACCTTAATCCTGAAGAGGTATCAGCAGGACCAGAATAATACCAGTACTATATTAGTGCTGGTCCAATTACGAAGGTTTGTAGAAGATCTGGTGGAACTTGTTCGAGCAAATTTTCATTGTGCAATGCCAACGAATAAAAAGTCAAGAAAATTCCAATTTTTCATGATTTTCGTCGAAGTAACTATTGACTGATGTCATTGCCTCAAAGAGATGTATTCTGTTCAACTTTGCATGTTTTGTAGAGAAACAGAAATCGCTACAGAAAGACCGAAAGATTATGGTTGATCAACATCGAATTGAAAGAAAAAAACCCATAATTAAACGGAAAATGTTTCATTTTTCTGGGCTTAATCAATTTTTCGGACATGAAGGCAATCACCAACATTGACTCATGTTTTTTAGGGTCAACACTTATTTGAACTGGTTTATCCTACTGTTACTGGGCAAAGCGTAGCCATGTCATTCCGAAGGAAACCACAGTTTACTAGGTATGATGTGCAGCGCAATTGGAAGAATTTCACATTCTGATTGTTGAAGGTAGTTCGGTACGGTTTCCTTACATATTCTTAATCAAATTGTCAGTATCAATGTCAAAAAATTTTTGACTAAAATGTCAAATCTGTCAGTTAACAGACATTAGTTCGAACAATATTGTCTTATAGATGCCTGATCTAGTTTAATCAAAGCGCCAAAGTATTTTTCGTTTTTCCATTGTTTTCGTGCATGAGAGTACGGGCGAAGTTCAGAAATTCATTTAATTTTAAAATACATTGCGTAAATCGATAAATTATGATGAAAAACAGCGAGTTGAAGTAAAAAACTTTTAGTAGGATGGAGACAAAATCAGCACTCTCCTCTTGTCACTATAATCTGCTGGGCATTGGCGTGAGGTGAGACATCCTCTCCTTCAGAGGAATAAGTAAGGTAAACCAAAAGGATGATGGTCTACAGTGCATCTGTGGCCAGTTTGTTTATCTATGCTCATCTTTTCGTAGCATACCAACAGAAGGACCATACAGAAAATATGCAATATGGTGCTTTCATTATATATCTGTTTGCAATGCCATCCATCCAATGCCAACTTGATAAAAATGGATAAAGATGCAAGGGGGCTGAACAACGACTATTTCATTTTGAGACTTCGTCGAAATCATATTGGGAAGTTTGTACCAGTAATAGAAATGACATTAACATCTCACATCTGGCAATTTTTTGCCACTTTTATTTTACTATGATTTTGAGCAGGTGAGTGCCACGACTGGCCCGGAGCAAGCGCAAATGTGAAGTCTATTTTCTACTCTAACCAATAATTGGGACCTTTTCTCGCAGACAACATGGCAAAAGTTGCCCTAAAAATGATCAAATGACTCTGGCTTGCCAGGGTGACGTTTGTCCGCAGTAAATGGTCTAGCAATTTTAAATCACAAGATCTCTTAGGCCAGTTTACAGCTTCAAAAATCTGAACTCGTGCGCTCATCAAATGCTTGAGTGAGTCAACTCCGGAGCGACAAAATCAGTGATTATGGCTTCATGACGTTCTCCATTGACTGTAATGTTATTCCCAACAACATTTTCGAAGACATATGGACCAATTACTACTGTCCAATAAAGCACACCAAACTGTGATTTTCTCCAAATGCGGCAGTTTTGTTTGTAGACGTAGAAAAGTTATCTTATGAAATTGGGGATATGCAATTGGCAAATAAAATTATCTATGAAACGCATGACAGCTGTCACATGATACGTAGCATTAGAAAGTGTTGCCAACTTAAAGTTCTATACATCTAAAAAACACTGATTATTTCAAGTGAATGCGTAGTTTTCAGCTAGAGTAGACACAAATATGATGAGGACATGCCGACGTTTAACCCTAGTAGCGCAAAAGATTAGAAATCGTAGATTTAAGTCAAGCATAATTGTTTGTCCTTTCCTTCAATCCAAACACGAAATTGAGTAAATATGTTGTGAGAAACATGTAAAGGAATTTAAATAGATCTTTTCCTTTATTCATAATTATGACTATGTTCTGGTATAAGTTTACGAGGTGAGTGAGAAAAGTAACGAGACTAGCAACAATGTGGGCGATTTGGCAATCGTTGTGCATCTTTTCCATTTTCTCAGTCCAAGTTTCAACTCAGGGCAGCTAACGCATTCTTATCTTCTTGACATGATTGGCAATGAAGAAGCATTATTCAATTGTGTGATGACTGATGAGGAACTCTGAATATTTGAGTTTGATCCTGAAACAAAGTGGTGATTCATCTCCTCGACAGAAATCTGTTGAATGAGCAAATAAAAGCGAGAGGTCATGCTGATAAATTTTAAAACAATAAGTCGATCGTGCACACACGATTTGTTCCGCCAGGCCAAATCCTATTTTACTAAAGTGTCCTTAAAAGGCTTATCAAAGGATGCTCCAATATAACAACGCTCCCTGTTGCACACCCATTACATCAGTGAATTTTTGACCACAAAACGCATTTCTGTTATCATTGAGCCCCAATGTGCACAACATTTGAGTCCCTGTAACTTATTTCTCTTCCTGAAATTGAAACAGATCCTCAAAGAACGTCATTTTGAAAGCCTGGAAATAAGTGACAGACTGACAGACAGTAAAAACCCATACCAGTTGAAGACCATCCGAAAAAGGGAGCAATGACTTCGTCGGTTTGTAGTTGTTCAAAGGATGCGTTGTAGTTACTATGAAGAGGGTAATATTGTTGTTTAGGTAAAAATAAAAACTGTGGTAAATGAAAAATCAGTTTCATTGCTTTTCTCATATAAGTCGTGGAGTGTTATCATCATTATGATTTTTTGCAAGTGATATATTATCTTTATATATTGAAAAGTCTTGGGAGAGCATCTGAATCCATTTAAGGCAGTCCTGGGGATAATGCGATTTCAAAATGTGGTTAATAGACGGCGGGAAGATTGCAAAATTCAGTTTACAAATGAAAACCACTTGAGTCGCAATATGTGTGCAACAATTGATGAGGAATTCGACTTTGCCATTTAATTTTTGTAGATGTGGTGTTTCGCATTATACGTTTTCAAAACGTTTCCCATTTTTCCTAGCAAATGTTGATATCACGTGTGTATCGAACATCTGGATTCGCAAGGAGGTTGAGGCACATGAAAGTCTTTCTTAGTAAATAATATGTGCAGACATCCCAATAGCACGCGCTGATTTCTTGTGATTTATTGACCAAACGACAAATTGACTAATAATTGAATTAATAAATATCAAAATAGTGCCACGCAATTCTTATGAAGTGAAAATGTTTAATAGTTAGTATTTAAATAACTACTCTGAGATATTAATTTCATTAGAGAATAGTTTGAAATAGATGGTTAGTATTTGTTTTCAGATTCACTCTCTCAGTACCTTTGTTCTATAGAGATCGCAAGGATAATTGAGAGTGAATTTTCAAATGAATAAAGCTATTAAGGCAACGATTAAAGAAAATTTTTCCGTTCTCATTATTGTTTCTTGGCGGATTTTATCTATTCTATTGTAATTAAAGCAGTACTTAGGTACTTGATAACATTGGAAAATAAAAACGAAATTCATTGCCTGTACATGTGTAGGACATGTAGGTTTTATCCGAAATTGCTGGCGTATCCAAAATTTACTCAAAATTTCGATTCACGGCACAAATAAGTTAGTATATATTACATTGCCTTTAAGTCACTTACAATCGGAAATTAATGTTTCTTTAATTATAATTTGAGCCTAGACGGTCAATGGATTGGTTGCTTCCTAGTGCACCTGCATAATGTCCACATACTCGTCCATATACCATCTGTCGTATCCCATCAAAGACAATCGGACTAATCAGGTGCATATTACACAGCATTAAATAGGACAAAATTAATTAACCAGATAAGCTTCGATAAACGAGAATGGAAACTAATAAAACTAAGAACTTATGCACAATCTTAAGCTAGCTGGATGAAACCAGGATTATATCTAAATATTGATTTGTGAAGGAGGAATTAAGTGGTGGTGTGACAATAGAGAGTATCGATAAGGTACACATGGCGTCAATTATCCGAGCCGGCTTGATTGGTTTTATCAAATAATGCCAACAATGACACATGAAATAGCAATTATGCTTTAAAGTTAAGTATGTGAGAATTGTATTTATACAAACAAACATATTTTTCGCACCTTGAATACTATGTGGATGTCAAGATGTTTCGAAGTTCTCTATGCTACTCAGGAATAATTTGCATATCTTCAATTTCCCCCGTAAAACTTTCCAACCAATGTTTGTCACTATTATTTGGGTATTTCGATAAGGACGACACATCACGAAATCGTTACTATACAATTTATCAGGAACGAACAGTGCGAGAAAAGATAGCACTCAAAGAGCGGTGCGGTATATAAACAGGAATATACGCGAACAGGAGAACATACAGCAGCCAAGTCCTCTATGGGATAAAAAGATTTGGGATAATCTAGAATACATTAGCGGTAGCTTTCTGTGGATTCCTATTCAATTCTTCAGGTATCCAACAGAATCCATGTAAATTACGACTTGCTCAAACGGATGTCGATAGAGTGTGAGGAAAAGTGGCAAAGCAGGAAGGACATCATCACAACGAACCGATCTATCGGTTGAGTAAAGGTAAAAACGTCTTTTGGTGGTGTTACTCGCGTTTGGCACGCAGATTCGTTTAGGTGTATGTTGAAAATGTTTATTTTTATTTGCAGGTGATGGTTTTCTTTGGTTATTTGGTGTGTGTGTGTTTTTTTTTATTTGGGGTCGCAGTTTTTTGGGTTTGAACATATATTCGGATATTGGATATAGTTTTGCCAACAGTCCTGAGCAAATGGTACAGAACGTTTGCTATTTTTTTATGAAAAACTTGTTCCAGTTCAAGGCCTGCTCGGGAGTTAATATTGAAATGACTGCCTATTAACACTAAATTTATGATTGACAAAGGAAATTAACACATTGGGAACACATGCAGAACACATGCTACATCTTGTTCTGGATCATTAAGCGTAGTAGTAGTAGCAGTAGTAGTAGTAGTAGTAGTAGTAGTAGTAGAAGTGGGAATAATAGTAGTAGTAGAAGTCGTAGCATAAGATGTAGCAGTAGTAGTAGAAGTAGGAATAGTAGTAGAAGAAGTAGGAGCAAAAGATGTAGCAGTAGTAGTAGAAGTAGGATTAGTAATAGTAGTAGTAGTAGTACTAGCTGTTGCTCTTGTGGTTGCAGATAGTAAAATACGCTCTGAATGTGGTACTCCTAATGGCACACAGAAATTGGACTGCTAAGTATACACCTCCGCTGTCACACAGAGAACCTTGCCTCGAATTGTGTGCCTAGTTCCGACTATGCCTGTTAAGTCTCGCCTCGTGACGAATTCGATCTGAAGCGATCTTTCAGCAGAAATGGTTGGAACTGAGAAAGTAAACCCCCTTTCCCTCTGTGCTGGCAAGCGATTTAAATGTAGTAGCAGTATTAGTCGTAGCAGTGTTATTACTAGTAGGAGACGTAGTTGTAGTAGTCACAGCAGTAGTAGGCGTAGTGGTAATAGATGAAGTAATGATGATAATAATTATTCTTAGTACTAGAATCTGTAATTACTATTACAGTACTAATATTAATATAGTTAACACTCGTGGCGCACGTGCAAAGATTCCAATGCAAAGATCCTCGGTCCGCTTTAGCCTTCTGAAGGGGGAAGCACAATCTCTTCAAATCTTTGAGTTTATAAAATGTTTTCTCTTGGAAATGTTGATAAAGCTGCATGACGCATTACGTGCGAACGATTCCTCCCATAAAAAGGACATATTGGATCGCTAATCAGCGCAGACAGGTGGGGATCACATCTCGAGCAATCTCTTTACTTTCTTTACTATCCTGCCCACCTGAAATAGGGGTCCCCTTATACCAGAGGCGTTCGGGAGACTTGAAGACGAAATCATGTGAAATAACCAGACACGCTCAATTGTAAGTGTGAGAAATTTGGTTTTTAAGTCGGCATCGCCTTGAGGCAATGCACTTTCCAGGCAATGAGAGTTTCATTTGAGACATTTTAATTTTAGCAGTTTATTTTGCGGCTGGGACATGATGTACCCCCACTTCGAACTATTTGAATCGAATGAACGTTTGCTCTGCTAATAAAAGCTGGGACTTAATCTACACATTATTTTCGAAATCACAGAGATTGACTCGCCTTCTAAAAGATCTGAAGTAAATAACTTAATTTTTGAATAATGTACTTTCAAAATATTCATTCAGTAATGTACATTCAGGCTTTGGAAGTGGATCTAGACTCCGCAACAAAACATCTAGGATTAATTGATTTTATTGTGTCAAAATAACTTGGGCAACAAATTTTGAATGGGATGATGGGATGGATTTGTAGATTGTTTGTCAAAGGAATGGCAATACATTATAGCATAATTCACACTGGTTGATATGCTTATTTATAAATCGAACCATTATAGGAAACATTGATTAATAAGTACAAGACTAACATAATATGATTAACTTTATGAAAAGTTGAACGGAAAAATACTCAGAATTGTGAAAAAAAGTTGGAGGTATCTGTGAGTTCTCGAATGGTTAAAAAGTCGCAGGACATTTTAGAGGCTTACCATCAGTATTGGCAAATTTTTTTCTTTTGTCGAAGGAGGGAAAAGCATCTTTGTGTGCCAAAAGCATTCTTTTTCCTTCCTTTTGCCTTAAATTTATAATTTGCAGGAGTTCAACCATCTTCCCTAGATCCTATCTAGAGGTTACTGCTTCCTGGCCATCTGTTCCTAGTTTTGAATAGCTGAAAGCAATCGAAAAGTCCTAGCGCCCAAGAATAAGATAGTTCAGTGAGGCCAGAAAAATACACGCGTAACACGTAAGGCCTTTCTAATTTTTGAAAATGATTTTGTATTCGACGGGCGTTGCTGCGTTCGAGGAGGATGCATTGTGAGGACGCGTTGTGGCCTACACACACGGAAAGCCAAGTACTGAATCTTCTACACAGTCGATGATTTCTAATTTGGGAATCCCTTAGATGTCAACACTTTTTGCTAGAGATTATTATAAATATCCTTCGACAAATCAGTCAATAAGTTTTTGAGTCAGGTCATCAGTACATCTTGACTAAATAACGACGCTGAGAGAATACTTATTCAATAAAAAGAAAAAAGAAAACTGCCCGATGACTGCCGGAGGATGTGTGTCGTACGTTAAAAATAATTTTTTAATCCTTATATTGAGCAATCCTTGCATTAAGCCAATGTATTGCGTCGTAGAAAATGCATTCACGGGCATTCGATACATTTTTGGACAAAATTTGTGTTTGTTAAAAACCAGTTTTTATCAATTTCTTTTTCATTTCTATTAATAATAATTTTCACATAATAATTAAATAATTATAATAATAATTAAATTATTATAATTATTAATTAATTTATTTTTTTTAATTAGCATTTGCCATTTTCTTTTTGCTTCACAGGCCAATCGGTGTAGAATTTCATCAGTTTATTGGCGAAAACTTCGGTCCAGTGATTTTGAACGGAGTAGACGCTAACCATGTAACTTTTCACCATTGAAGAAACGTTTTGAGAAAGAGACCCAATGACAGTCAGATGTTGAAAAGTAAAAGGTTGATGTTTAAAATTTATTCATCGATTTCCGCCGATTTGTTGTTCTGTGGTCCGGCACTGTCATAATGAAACACAACTCTTTTACTCTTGGACTATTGTGGATCTTGTGACTATAAGTGGTAAATTTCAAATTATTAGAAAAGTAGAAATGAGACTTCCTTTTCAATCCGTCAAGCCACTTAACGAAACCTTGTTAGCAGACAGCCTGGCGTTTGGGGTCATTTATGCAAAACTACTATGACAATCTTCGTGTACGTTGGGTATTCTTGTCTGATTCCTTTCTTGTTCGCTTGTCTTTTGTCCTTAATAATTGTCGTTTCTACCCACATCTATTTGCATAGAATGATTTAACTTTTGTTTCCGCATTTCATCAAATGTCGTGATTAAGCCGTTGAGTAATTGAATAAATTATTCTTTTGACTTCACAGTCACTACTGACTGTGATTAAGCGTATCCTATCCAAATGATCGTCTAATATTATGAATGATCGGCTATGTTTCGACGGCCAGAAGTTTGGGGCATAACAGTCTTCCCGAAATCTGTCAGTAGTTCCAACGTTTAAGCAAAGATTTGGGATCAAGCATGGCCTTGGCTTATGTGTAAGAGATTTCTGCTGTTCCAGGAAACAAAAGATGAGCCGTCAACAGCCTTCTGTGCTGAAAGACTGAGAATTTGGGTGCTAAGTATACCAAGAAAACGACAGACCTAATGGTAAACCTCCATTACCATTAGGTATGTTCTGTAACTTTTAGAGAATTCCTTCTGAAAAATGCGAACTTCCACTCTCCTCTTTATAATCCTCATAAAACTCAGTGAACTCTTAATTGAATTTAGCATTCTGTTTTCTCCATAAACGCTGGTTAACTACGTATGAATGTCTATTGGTGGAACTGCTAACACGTTCAAAAAAAGGATGACATAGTGCATTTTGCACATGGCCATTCTCGCAATGAGGAATTAAATTTTGTATGGCTACTAGTTTGACACTGAATAATGAAGCGAGACGTGAATCGTAACATATTTTATGAACGATTCTCGTAACTCGGTTGACCAAATTTATTTGCGTTAATTCATGAGGTATCCAAACATCGAATGGCTTTGAAGAGCCTGTTCTCTTTGAGTGATACCAAGCTGTAATTTCGTTGATGGAGTTTCCCTCTACTATCATCCGACAGCTTCCCTGTCGAGTTTCATACTTTTATCGAATCGGAAAATTTTATCGGAAATTTTTTTTATGATCAATATCACAAAGCAAATACAAACTAGATCTTTATCATACTAAAATAACAATTCAGCTTACAATTGAATTGAAAGGACTCTACGGGGAGTAAATTGTATGGAAAAAGTCTAGTGCAAAATTATCTTAGACGTACACACAATTTTTGCAGAATTAGTTTTTCAAATGTCCTCCGCGGTATCCTTCACTACCAAAATGAATGAAGCAAATCTCTTTCTTTCCAACCGACTGGTTTTCAGTTTTGCAGAGTGTACAAACATCACGAAAATAAAATTTTACTTCATGTATCCTCAAAACAAATCTCAATGTGATTTTCCATTTTCTTACTCATATGATGCGAAACATATAGTAAACCTCTAGAGGAAGACAAAGAAAACAGGAATGGTAAAAAATAACACAGCCAACATTGAGGAACGAGGCAGAAAAATAAAGGACCCACAAGGTGCGATGGTGGTGTTTTCCGGATAGATGTACCTGGGTGAAAGGTATAAAACCAGATTTAGGCTACTTATGTGATTTGAAGAGCACGCGCGAATATTAGAGTGATAATTCTTTAAAATTGCAAATTGTTTTTCAATCGATTTCCTTTTCAACTTGACGCTCGACAGAATCACCAGCGGCAAAAAGCATGAGCAGCAGCCGCGGCATCGAAACAGGAGCATCGTGGATAATGTTGGATTTGATTAAGTGAACGACATCAAAAGCGTAAGCCTACTCTTCTTGTGGCGCTTGGGGGATTGGCCCAGCCTGTCCCGGCTTCGCGTAGTCTTCACGGAAATTAATGGGAAGCTTTATTAGAATTGACTCGGCAACGTGAAAGTGACTACGACATCATTTATAAAATAAATTTATTTTGTAGTGATTACTTGTTACTCATAAAACAACATGGATGGCTTGAGAGTGGAAATAAAAAAATAAAAAATTTAGCTCTAGCGACACAGCACTCCGAAGAAGAAAGAAAATTATCATTTCCGAGGAAGGGGGTGGAGTGGGGGTGTATTACTTTTAGGGGTGAAGTAAAAAAAAACATCCAAAATAAATATTCACCCTTGAAGCGGAATAGAAAAAATACCAATCGTGCACCCACATCAACATTTCACCAAATAAATTGTTTCGCTAAACAAAACAAACAATAAAATTGAAACAATGCACAATCTCGGGAAAAAATGTAAAATACAACAGAATCAATTTCAGCCATTTCCTCCTCCAATAACGATTATTGGAATGGAATGAATGAATCTTTCAATTTTTTCTTTCCTTTTTATTTTTGCGGGGGGTGTCCTTGGTATTTTCTTTTTATTTTTCTGGTATACCAAATAAAATTTGCATTTTAAGTTGAAATGCGAGCTGGCGTGGAGTAATTCAGCAATTCAATTACATTAAAGTGATAATAAAGAAGAGAAAACAAAGAGCACTGGGGGACAAAATAAATGTTCAGCGCTTTTTCAAAGTTGGACGGCTATTGCCAAAGGACGTTCGCTGTATGAACTCTTTTGAAAGTAAATTTCCAGCCATATAACGCAAATTAATGTGGGGTTCAGCTTGTGAAATTGCTTCGAGCAGATTCACATTGACATGTAATCAGACGTTTTCTCTTTAAATAATTGATTTATCCCAACCCGCCAGTAGCTAAATGTATTCAAACCAATTTCAGAATTTGACAATCCTTTTTTTACTTAAAAACCTTCACACTATCGACAAAAATTGTAATTCTCACATTTTGCTAACAAAATTTTGAACATTGTACACTTGCCATGTTTTTTTTGTCGGTGATCTGAGATAGTTTCAGTGATGCATATTTCCGAACACACGTTGTTATCCTGTGTAGATTTTAACAGGAGTCACGTATCATCGCTTGTAATAGACTGTTTTTCAAACATCTTCATATTTCTGCGATTGATTTTCTTTGCAGTCAGGCGTGCATTCCCATCCTGAGCGCAATACACAGAAAAAAATTCTCAACAAATTATGTGAGATCCTTTTCTCGTGAAATTAATTCTTAGACACAGTAATGGTAAATAGTGAAAATTATTTGTGGAAATTATATTCGCTGAAAAGAATTATTAAAGCGTACCACTGTTTCTGGTCCCAGGTTGAAACTATTCCAGGCAGTATTCCAGGTCCATCCCACGTTGAAGACGCATTATAAAATGTTAAGTTGAAAGGCGAACGTTAGCAAAATGTACGTTTATGAAGTCCTGTGAGCGAAATTCTTATGCTATTTGCTATTTGTCGATCGTTTTTTTTTCTATGTTAAGCAAATAACAAAATTTTACCATATAATCCAGAATCCAGTTTTTAACATTAGGTATTTCGTTTGTTTATACAAAATACAGATATGTTCACAAATAACAAACATTCAAAACGAGTGGCCTTAACATTTGTTACAAATTCCGGGAAGAACAAACTACAGAAAAAACAGCAATTATTTGAAAAATTCATTCTTACAAGAGATCCTGAAAAATGTCACCCATAAGATTCAGTTTCCATGGATGCCAACGTGTTCCGTAATAGCGTAATATTTTATATTGATATAAGAGAATAATTCCTTGCACCGAATTCATTCAATTCGCTTTGACCGTCTATTAGAGCCTTTCCACTCTACCTCTGTTTCCTCATCTAGTTCTGATGAGATTTGCTTCGAAATGGATTTCAAATACACTGAAACGATCTGCAAAAAATACAAGAACTACATTTTCAAGACTACTCGTCCTTGTCTGTCTTTTGATCAAAGTTTGTGTGTTCTCTTTGTAAATGATTCGTTCATTGAGTTCCGTTGTATTAAATAGTAATAAATTTCATAAACATAAATCGAAATACATAATTTAAATCGAAAGTAGGTAAAATGAATCCGCCATGACACGTTGGTCACTACGCATGACTCTAGAGACGTATAAGTCCTTTTCCGTTTGATCTAAAATATCAACTACACCATTCGATAGAAATTCTAGTTTGGCGTTCTTTGATCTTTTTTCGTCATTATGAAGAGGGGATAACACGAAAGAAATCACCTCCGTATCCTTTTTTGCAACATAAGATATGAGGATACGGTTTTCACGAAAAACTGAAGGTGGAACTCGGTGATGATCTATTCTTGCTTGGCAAAATATTATTGAGAACAGTATTTTAATTTGTTTTTCAGTTTTCTAACTGCCGATGTACCTATATTGTTTTCTAATTCCAGGAGGATTGGTGTAGATCTGAATTTAGTGACGATTGGCAAGTGTCATCCTCTCTTAATGTAGAGGCTGCATTTAGTTCGACGACATCAGTAGTCCCGTTGCTTACATTGTGTGATCCTACTGCTTGTTTTCCTGCAAATCCCTCCTTATTGCTAATGTGAGACATTTTGGAATCTACTAGAGGTATTGACTTTTATTTACCCTATTCAGTGAGTTTGCTTAAGATATGAACCCATAATTTCAAGCTCTTTGGGATGATTCTCGTTTTTCATCCATTGTACAACATATTCCTTGCGTGCAACTTTCAATACAATCCTTGATAGTAGCGTTGGGTTATCATTTGACTGAAATATTTTCCGGGTGTTTTTACCGTCAAAATATTGAGTCTGTGAACGGAATAAGTATCACATTATGGACATATTTGCCCTAAAGATACCACGTCTCATTCAATCATCAAGCAAAATTTTCAAGAAACTCAGATGGGGAGCACTGTAGATCATTTGAACTTTTGGCCTTAATTTCATATCCAGAGAGACCATAATTTTGTGTTGGGATGGTAGACTAAACGTTGGTAGCTTTTCTGAAAATTCCTTGCCTTTTTTCGACAGAATTGTTTTTCATTGGTTTCACTCCCTTAAACTCGTTTACAATCCACTTTGCATAGTTTTTGGGTGGCTGAATTCATGGCCAATATAATTTCAACCATTTCGCTTCCCTTAATATGTATTTTTGATAGACATTTTATCTTTGGCAGTTCAGTCAACATGTCGTTTCTACGATTAAGTCTTCTATAAGGATTTCATAAGAATTTATGATGCCTTTTAAACCCTTGTTGAGTAACCGCATCTCGGTTTCATTGACTCGACTGGATTTGTTGGAACATAGTTCCGGAATCTCCTGTACTTCTATCACTTCGTTGATTGGTTCGGTTGCGTCCTCCACTTTTGCCGATTTCTCCAGTGTGTTGCCCTTTTCTTTTCTGTTTCACATTGGTATGCCCGATTTGTCTTTTGCAATTGATCTGACATATATGCTTCTAAGAAGACCGAACGATGACGGTCGAATATCGGTTTCAAGTAGAATAAAAGAATCACAGAATTGAGGGCAAGTTTGTAAATTCTATGTTTAAGCAAAACTTGTAAGAAGGACATTAATATTCTTTTAAAATTTGTTTCCATACACAATTACTCATATATACTATTACACTGAAAAAAAATTCTGTCTTATACATATATCCATTTACCTACGTTGCTCAGTTTCTAAGCTCTCTTTCTTCTAAAGCTCGCCTTATTGGCTGCAAGAGGTACTCATATCTCTTTCTTTTTTATGCCCTTACGGACTGTTTAAACTTCTTGGTTGTAACTCTATAGCAGTGGTAAGGCTATAGTAAGCTTAAATTTTAAAAACACCCCAGAAAAATTGTAGTTCTACTTGATTGAAGAAGCTGCAGTAGATTTGTATTTGTATTGTACAACCCCTGTAGGATGATTATATAAGCGATAGATTAGAGATAAGAAAAGATAAGAAACGTAATAATTTAAAATGAAATCATAGAAAACTTTGGAGTGTAAGCGGTTATTAGAGAGAACGCTTCCTAGATGTATTTTGGCGTGCAAAAAGAGATCGACTTTCTATTGAGATACGAGGTTTTTTTCAAAAGTATGGAGCCTACCCTACCCTTTTATATCAATTTTTTTCAATTCTTCATCACACATTGAGTGACATCTTTCCAGGTAGTCCTCATTTGATGGATGATGGAAACATCACCGGTGTTTTCGAAAGTACCTTCAGTGCATTCGTAGCATGAGTTTCAACCGTCTCTTTGTCATCAAAGAGACGGATGAAACTCATGAAACGGATGAAGAGGATGTACCATCATCCTCTGATTGGTATAGTTAATGTAGAAATAGATCAAAAGCTGCAAAAGAAGTGTGTCGAGTCATACGATGGGGGAGCAACATACACGATTTAATGCTCTGTAAAATTTTGCGTTGGAATCATTTTAGATGATTGCGCTTGCTTATTGTCGTGGTGAAGCCTCCAATCGCTGTTTGCCCAAAAATGTATTCGTTTTCTTCGCACTGCATCACGCAATGTTTTTAATACTTGATAGAACAGTATTGAAGTTTTAAGTAACTTTTAACCTCGCGGATTTCTTCTCCTGCAGAATTATAGAAGCAATCCACATTGTCTTAACTTTGGCCCGACTTAGTTGTTTTTTTAGCTTTGACGATTCAGAATGCTTCCATCGTGAAGACAATCGCTTTTTTCTGGAGCATACCCGTAAAATTACCACATCACCACATTTTCTTATTTATCACCATATTCGTTGGGCATAAGATACCATTTCCAATATGTCTTGGGCAAATTTAAAGTGAACATTTGTCTGTTCTGCCAATTGTGGGATGAATTTGGCCTAAAAGTGAGTCATTCACAAGCTATCGGTTGAAATGCTCCAAACAGTCGTTTTTGATGCTTTAAGATTTCTTTCTATAGTCATGCAAATTGTTAGTAAATTATTAATTATCTTCTTCAGTCGCTAGTTTCACACGATCGGCGTTTTCTGTTGTTATTTCGGTTTAAAGGTTGGCAAGAGCGCGAATCACTGCTAACTGAGGGGCGGCCATCTTTAAATCGCTTGTGATACTCTTTTATTCTTGATTTGCTTTTGACAAACTCTCCAAATGTCAATTCATCACATCGAGTGCACATTGATTGCAAGTTAGTCTCACCTAGATAGAAATAAAACTTGGCCTAATTTTTCTAACATTTTAAGCAATAAAAAAACTCCGACAAACACGAAAAAATCTATGTAAATCACACTGGGTGCAAGCAAACATGACATTGAGGCATTGAGAGAGTTCCTGAAAAATTGTATTTTATAGTGATACCGCGTTCGGAGTACAAGCTTTGTGGTGGGGAGATATAAAAAAAGGACCCGTTACCTTTACGGCAAACCTCTAGAAAATTGTAGTGGTGGAAATTTAATTGCAAGAAGATTTTGAATCAGGTTCGAACTAATTTTTGTAACGAAAAAAAATTTATTATGCGTGAATCAAACTATTTTGATCATATGAATACGTCATTAAAATCAATCATATGCGAAAAACAGTTTTTTTATAACAATATAAATAATAAAAATTTATTATTTAGTACGCAGTTAATATAATTAACAACGTCATAGTTAATATTTCAAATCGGCGAGTCGAGTCGTAAACTTCCTAGTACATTATTTTCCTCCCAAATTTTATTTTTATGTTCACGATAATTTAAACTTTTATTGTAATTTCCATACAATGTGAGCGCGTGAAAAAAGGTATCACCAATGAATACTTTCATCGACTACATGAAATGGAAAATCCACATATCTAGCAGAAAATTTATGGTATTTGTAACATTATCAAAATACAAAATTGTAAGCAGATAATACTTGTGGAATTGCTGTTTTATGCGTGCACCTTGAACAGCATTCGCTTTCAATATACACAATGTTCGCGTGCGAGCCGGAAGGCATAAAGAGAAAGAGATTTCCCACCCGGTGGTGGTTATGTTATTACGGTAGGTAAAAAATGGGCTCTGGAACAACACCAATAACGTCAAAAGTGCTTCAACAACTTCTCTCTCGTATAATAATGTAACTAGCAGCAACATCGGCGCGAGTAAGATGAGTGGCTATAACAAAAATGGATGCTGTAGCTACTACGGCAATAACAACAAAAGCAGCGGCAACGGTAGCAGAACACGAACATCGCCACGTAGAATAATATAGCAGCGAAAGTAGTATGGCAGAACACCAACAATATCCTGCCGTTGACAATCCTGGGGCTCAAACTCCAGAGGTCGTTGCCGGGGATTTTCTCAGATTTTCTTAGATTCAAACGAATTAGTCCCGTGGGCGATTGATTTTTTGACCTTTTTACAACTATCTTCTGGTTGGCTTGGTGGTATGTTCGTACTACATCGTATACACAGTTTTGTCGTTTGTCCTTTTTGTCTGGTCGCCATACACTAACGCTTAGAAGGAAGTGGTCATGGAATCGGGACCGAGATACAACGACTATGTGCTTCCATTGGTTTCGTTGGCTTGACACGCGTGCGAATGATTCATCACAGGACAATTATTAGACTGATCTATACTTTAGTATAACCGAAGGATCAAAATATATTTGTCAGCAGGAAATAACACAACTAGACGATTTTTAACTATTGAATCATTTCATACTAAATAATAAGTGGGCAACAATTTTTTCTTAGACCCATTGTTACTACTCCGCCAATACGCTTGAAATGTCCCGGGCCCAAATGCGTTTGTCCTAGTTTGGAACGCTGTTTTGGCTGTCCGCCCGTATGACATACACACATGCTCCACATACGGACAAATGTATACAAACAAATTCGTTTCATGCCCATATATTGGTATTTGGCGTATCTAGCTTGGGAGTAGATTTGTGTAATAGCCTTGTTTTATTGGGCCAAAAAGGATGTGAAAGGATTTGTAGTTAGCAAACCTCTAAGAACTTGTGTCAACCTTCTCGCCAAGGGGTGAACTGCAAAGTACCCGGCAACCTAACATTGTTTGGATGACTTGAACTCAAATATTCTCTCTGTATAGTACATTATGAATTTGGTTGATTTCGAATCGTATTACCATTTAATATGGTTGAACGGAGAAGGAATCAACTTATTGGATGTATCTCGATTAAATTCGTAATATCAATGCCTGAATTTAAACACTATTCGTGATAATGAAATTCACTGAGCCAAACTGAGCGCAGATTTCTTAGAAGTCGAAAAATAAGTTTTTCTACGGATATTAAGTTTTTAAACTTTAATCCTAATAGTGTGACAATTTAAGGATAAGTGTAAACAGTTAAGTGGAATTTTTAAATGCTTTTGCTAATGCTACGGTTTCAATTATCTTTGCACCCTCTATTTATCTATCTGTCTATCTATCTATCTATCTATCTTATCTTCGCACACCTGATACGGTTCAGTGGCGATGAATTCCGATTGTATTATTTTTTTGACATTCACAGCCATCTAAATTATTTATTCTTTACATATCAGATAATTTTAAGGGTGGTACAATCATCTCTGTCTTAAATATAAACTCGATTCCAATGAAATTCTTGAAGATGGAAAGCGATCTTTATAAACCTTGAGACCGTCTTGGATGATTTTCAAACCATTCTGAATTCCTGTACAGAGACTAAGTGGAAATTCTGATGACGATCCCACAATAAGGACTTTTGTTTTAGGCCTAGTAAGTTAGTGTCTAACAACGTCTTTTCCCTCTTTAGTCTCCCCACTTTATTTAAGCTATTTTTAATTAATATTAAATTAATTAGTAAAAATTAATTAGAAATGAATTAAATTAATAGCTTCATCTTTATGTGCATATAAACCATGTTTGAAAATTTGAATATATCTATCGTTATTTTATAAGTTGAAGCGAAAGCACCGACTCCACTTGTGGACCTTGATTTTTAGGGGAGAACCTAGATGAATATCGATTGTTTCATTGATTATTTTAAATGAATTTAAGCCCATTTTTAGATCATTTTCTGTATATCACAAAGGGATACAAAACCTGAAAATAGTGCGAATTATTTACATGTTTTTCTTCGGTGCAAACCAGCTTTTGATCGAAATTTTCAAGAATTAATGATGTTTTTGTTTGTTCTAGTGGAAAAAGACACATTTTCCATCGTCATATTTTTTTAAACCTACCGCGCTACCGATTAAACATCTCCCTTTCAACCAGTGTAGCTTATGTGGAACCGTTTGACACATACCTCGAGCTAGGCCACTTTTTTCTATCACGAATGTCGCCTTGGAGTTACAGGATTTCCTTCTCTAGCTAGAGGGAAAGAAGAGAGATTGCTAGAGAAGGGCTCGCACCATCATCGGCGCCTCTGGCCAAATGAGTATGCCTTTTCAGTTGTCAGGATTGCCCGAGGGTAATGCACCATCTAACTCTATTTGTCAGCTGATTTCGGTATCGCTTCGATTAGGCTACCCGAACGGAGCTGTCCCATTTTTTCACAGATAACAGCGCAGTTTTTCCTATCTTTGCATGAAAAGAACCATGCAGGATGTATAATCCGGAGTGCATGACTTATTTGTCTTATGTATGTAAGCCTCAAAACAAACAGTGCTGCAGTTATCCTGACCCCAATAACTCAACTTATTCGAGTAATTTTATCGGCGACAGTGATCGTTCTTACTCAAGTTGTCCTCTACTTTGTCAGGATGAGCACTTCAATTTTCTCTAGCGCTAGATTTAAGCTAAGATTGATCATCCAGCGACCTACCCGTTGTGGTAGCACATTAATTACTAGTTGATCGACTGTGCGGCCAGTGACAAGCGACCACAGACCACAGACCACAGACCATGTGTGACTAGCATCCCCCGTTGACCGTTTGTCGTGTCGTAAATTAGACTCGAAATTATTACGAAATGTCCGCAAGATATATTCCGGTACTTCAAATATGCTTTCCAGGGTATTCAGAATATTCGTCCATTTGATGGCGTTCAAGGCATTCCTGATGACTGGTGGCGCTTGCAGACTACCCCCAACATGGACCAACTGCGATCCTTCCTCTGCTAAACCGTAGTCACCAACTCTGCAACTGCATCTATAGTGGAGCGTCCTGCTCTCAAAATGTACTATCGTGGAAACGGTGTGGATAACGTCACCAGCGGTAAAGATAAAGTCGGTGAATCTTCCCTTCATAAGTTTATTGAGCATTTTCCCGGTCCTATATAGCATGCGGATTGGGTGGGATATTGACGGCAACTCTGAATGTCCTTTCCCCTCACTCAGGGAAAATTGCTTCCCGCAAGCAGGCATTAAAGGTCCTGAACATTAATGAAGAAACATTCCTGATTATTCCTCGTGAAGAGTGGATAGTATACTGGTCTGTCCCTTAATTATTAGTTGATCGACTGTGCAGTTTCAATACAGGTGGGATTTATGGGGAAGAGTCCGTACCGTGTTGTCTGTTTCGTGGATGTAGGGACACTGTCGGGCACAGAACATATTCCTATCTAGCTTATATTCCAGGCCGCAGAATATACGTCTCTGAGAAGGTTCTGCCAACAGCGGGCATTATTTCTGTTGATCAAACTGCGTCAACATTTCCTACCTGATCAATAAACTGCCACTTTTTGTTTGTCACACTTCTCTCGTTGTTCGAAAATTTCTTTGGACACCATTACAACGGGGGGGCTTTTCATGTCTGGGTTTACGGTGGGGCATAGATAACTCGTAAGGTTTGATGGTGCTCATTGTAGAGTTCATCATGTTTCCAGCAGCCAGTCCTCTGGTTCGGTTCGTCGGCTCATGACAAAGAGCAAATTTTGCTGTGTGTTTCATTAGCGTGCTTACGAACTTCTCGATGTCTATCTTCCTAGTACTCCACATGAATACGGAGGGCATTGTAGCAGAGCACGAATGCTATGAACTGATGGTTACTGACCAAATAGTCCTCTTGAACTCTTCAATTGGATGGCTTTGAGAAGAGGGACTCATAGGCGAGTGTCACGTCGGAGATGCTACCTACGCAACCCAATTGTTGGAAAGTTCGAGAGTAACAGTGTTGATGGAGATGGAATGAATGAAAATGAATGAATGAAGAATGAATCCTCGCCAATGGCGAGGATTCATTTTCTTTTCGGATCAGGCCGAGGCATGCCCAAGTAAATTCATGGCATGCCCAACTTTGAACTCTCAAACGTGTACTGCTTCAAATCTGGATGGCTCAAGTACCCGTTTCATCAGCTTACCATTCTGATGAATTTTGAGCTAGATTCTGCTCCATATCCAGCATTAGACTGGCTTTCGTTCCCTCACGAAGTACTGGACCCAATTTAGAGTGGTTGAGTTCCGATGTAAGTTTATCTGCAGGATAAACATCACTGCAGTTCTATTTTGGCTTGAGTTTGGGCTTCTTTGAAGACTTGACAAGTCAACGCTCTTAGAATGTGTTATAGGCCATCTAGTCTGGGGTTAGCGTTTCCGCAGAGAATTCAATGTTCTTTTCTCGTGCATTCTATTGGAGCCCCTATCAGTCCTTATGTTATAAGTACATAAGCATTCGAAACAGCTAAGTGGAACTGCTTTGCACCGTTTCCTCCAAGCGTTTTACCCATGCTCAGAATCTCTTTTCGGCTTGTTTCTAAGTCAAATTCACTATGGCCATGTTGATTTCAGATAATTCAGGACAAGTAGGAGTGTATAATATTAAGAATTGATAATGCAAAACATAAACTTATGTATGCAGACTAGCGACACATGACTTTACTGAGCTTTTCCTAAAAAATGAAGCATCGTTGAAAAGAAAGCAATGAGAAATTGAAATAACGTTTGATATAAAATAATATCTTTGCTATTGTTTTCTGCAAAAGGCTTAAAAGGTATGTTACCTGTGCCCTCATTCGTTTCGAATGATTGCTACATGTGCAGAGATTAAGCTTCAGGCAATCACACAGGAGGAATATTTTTATTATATTCAAAGGAAGTCTTAAATAACTATCTCCAGTTAGAATTTGCTTCTATAAGTCTGGAATTAATTCATGAAAGGTACCTTTGGTCGCTTTTTTGGGTATTTAATTTTAAAAAATATCAATTTGTTGGAGCTTTGCACCAGCCTAACTCCGTAAGGAGCCGAATAAAAAAGTGCGATAAAGGCACCCATAAGTAAAGGATCAAAGCAAACTAGACGATTCTTGGTAGTTTTTTTTATAAGGAATTGATATTAAACGCCCTTCTAGGCATTGTGTGGCGGTTGGCGACGCAATCCACAAATGTGACCCTATTCATCAGCTTCAGATTATACTCTAAAATATACTTTGTTCTTAACCAGATCTGTCCAAAACAAGCTCTTAAAATTGAATTTATGTATAGATGGATTTATTGCCATGTTTTTCTTCTTATAACTATCGCTTGGACGTTGTGCATTGAATTCCTGTCCCGAATCAATCAATCAATTCAAAAATCATAATTAACGTTTTTCTACAATTCATGTATGATATAACTTGCTTACAAAGCTATGTTGATTTCATTTAACCCGAAATTTAGAATAGCATTTTGAATGGCACCCATAGTTTTCATTATTTTAAGCAGTGGATTTCACTCCAATTTCCCATGGAAAGTATAATTACAATTAATTCTACTTCGAAGACAATTTCCTATCAAATTTCCAAAACCATTACGTTAAAACTAAAGCCCATGACTGGCGTGGAACAGGCCCTTATGAGAGGACAACGCTAAAAAAATAATTGGGACCGTATCTCGCAAATAAAACGCTTAACTCCAAACGATCAAGCATCTCAAGCTTTTCATCTAATATACATAAGTGAATTGACATATCTCCACAAGAAAGTCATCACTCCAACTGCGACAGTATTGTTTATAATCGTAGCCATTCAAACAGAAATGTGGCACATCGTTAAACATTTGTTCTTCGGCCCATACACCGAATGTGCACAATATCCAATAGTCTCCCGGCTCCCATTCCTCCACGAGTTGGATTTTCTAATTCCGCAAACCAAGATCTTCCCATAAAGTCCTCTATAATTTGGAATTACACAGAGCATGATGTGGAATAGACTCACTTGGGTTGACAATACGTTTTACAACTGTTGTAGTTTCTTCATTACGCACAATACGACGCATGGATGGAAGCGTATTATGCGTGAAAGTAAACGCTGCTAAATCGAATTCAAGCCATAGTTAATTGAATTAATTGTTCTGATGGACCATTATATCGGCCACAAAAGTAACGGAGGGCGCAATGATTTTCTTCAACATAACCGTTTTTACGCAGTAGATCTGCACAATTTGCTAACGTTGCTCAGGCGACGACGTATTGATAATAAAATGACAAACCAAACTAACCATAAAACGCATGACAGCTGTCACACCATACGTAAATTTTAAGAGTGTTGCCAGCTTAAAGTTCAATATCTCTAAAAAAAAACACACTTTGTTTAATGAATTTCAATGAAATGAAGATTTACTGAGCAGTGCAATAGATTATGTAGTTATTCTCGTTTCGCATATATTATATCATATTTTAGTGAAAGTGCATCACACTTTTCTCTCTGTGTAGTGGCACTTATATAGATTAATAACAAGGTCTGTCTCAAAAGCACCCGGACTGGTCAAAATAAAGAAAACTGATGGTGGCAACTTTTAAATCTTCCATCTTCAGATCTTTTTGGCGTTTTATCTAACATCCATCATTGACGTTGTGTCAAAATTTCATGACATTTGAATTAATAGAACCCAAGTCATTGCGCTCTAAGTGCTAGTACTTTTTTACCATCGGTTGAAAAATGAATTTTGAACAAAGAGGAAATATTAAATTCGGTTTTAAACTAACGGGTGACGAGACGTGGTTTTACCAATATTATCCCGAAACCAAGCGAAAGTACCGAATGGCACCATCCGGATGAACCCAAACCCGAAAAATAGCATTTGGAAACGTCAAAAGTCAAATCAATGTTCATTTCTTTTTACGATTCAAAGGGGATTGTCCACAAACTGTTCATTCTACAAGGCCAAACGGTTAATGTTGTGTTTTATCTTGGTGTCAAAGCGTTTGCTTTCGCGAATACGTCGTGTTCGGCCAGAATATCGTGAATGTGATATCGGCGTTTGTTACATGGTAATGTGCCGGCTCATCGTTCAACGCTTGTGACCGATTTTTGGATAAAAAAATGGCATTCTTTGCATCAACTAATAGCCGTATTCGCTTAATTTGGCACCATGTGACTTTTTTCTGTTCGGACAATTACATTTGGCCATTAAAAGAAAGCGTTTTGCGAACATTGAAGAGATCCAAAAGTCGAGGACCGTAATTCTAAACATGATATCAAAGAATGATAAATCTTTTGACACGCTTATAGATCGTACAAAGCGGTGTAGAGGCCAAAGGGAACTACTTTGCTTAAAAGAACTTCGTTTTGCCAAAATCATTCGTAGTTTTCTTTATTCTTGACCAGTCCGGAAACTTTTTAGACACACCTTGTGTATTTCGTACTATTGTCCACTTTTTTGAGAGTCTCATCTTTGGCAACATTTGAGTGGCTTTTGAAATTGCGTAGAAATTTTTGAAATGACGATGATTATTTATTTCATTCATTTCTGTTTCAAAAAATTCTGAAAAGATCTAAAACTTACTCGCGTTAGATCACCATTAAGGAAACATGAAGGAAACTTCTCCGAGACGTTGATCCATCAATTTTGACTACAGCCTTCTTCAGTTAAGAACCCTCTAATAAAGTAAAGGATGACTCCGGCGGATAAGAAGGAGTGATGGAGGACTTGCTAAAAGAGTATTTTAAAGTTGAAAAGCAGTAGTCCTGGCATGAAATGCCGATCACAAAGCATGAATAATATACTTAAACTCGCAATCAGCTTAGGGATTTATACATTTACCATATCAAATTCAAATCCTTCACCAAAAGGAATCTAATCAGTGCATATACCTGTCCAAATAAAAGTATTTTAATGCAATCGACTACTAGCAATTTGGTATAAGTAATTTATAAACTTCAGCATAAAATGCAATTGCTAATACCAGAACAAATTCAATCTGAGAATTTCGTATTTAATCAGCCAAAGCCGAAACATAACCTGAAAATTCTTTTAATTAGAAAGCAAACCTTGCCTAAACTTCTAACTTTTCTCCATAAAATCGGATTGAGCGCCATGCCAACATTAACGAATAATTTCAGCGAAAAACGGCAAAGTCCCTCTAAGAACTCGCCGTGATCGAACTCTTTGAAGTTCTTATCCAGATAATTCCCGATTTTGTTGGTAAGTGGAAACTTGCACAAACGACTTAAAGGCAAAGCTATTTGGTGTAATCCACGATTATCACATAAGCTATTAGATACCGCTGACATTTACACCTCCTTGCTCTTGAATAATTTTATTTTGAACATGTTCAGCTCATGAGAGCAAATAAATCCGCAGAAAGTGTTGCGTTAGTCTGTAAGCAGGGCTTAGCGCTGAAAATGATTTACAATTTTTATGACTGTTTGAAAATCAATATGTACATTCGAAATTAGAGTTTTCCCCTTTTGGTTTTTGGCATTTCCACCTGAATTGGAGCGTTTATGATCGATGAATTACGGCAATATCACATGATTGCATACGTATGTACGTTAGGATTGAAGTTACGATCCTTTGCGGCCTTGGTTCGTGCGTTTGACCAAGTTGTGATTGACATATCTGCTCGACCGATATTGGAAATTCGCCTCAACTTTGGTACTTTTTTCGATTTCCATTTTTTCTTTAAAGCAAACACAAGAAACGCAACGCAACGTCCGCTTTGATGTCGCAGTCGAAAGGGTTGACAAGTGCCCAAAAGTGCTCTTTGCTCCACATATGTCGCATAAAAATAGTGTTATGCAAACACACAGGTGAGGCTGAAGCGAATGTTTAGCCAGAAAATATTTGCCTATAGCTTTTAAATCGTGTCACTGGTGGTTTTTCTCCATGGTTTTCTCAAGTCTCATTCGCGCTAATCTCCTTATCAATATTTTTCGGCTTTAACCTAATCGTCTTTTAGTGAAGCTAAATCCATAGGTAAATTTCTTTGAATATGGAATAAAGACAACCACACCCGCGCAGACATGTCGTGGCCATATTTCTTGGCGCAATTTATTTAATATTTTCTATTTTTACAAGTTTAATTATTGGAACGTGCGTTAATCTAAAGCTTATTGATAGTCGATGGTCCTTCTAAGCGACTTGTAAACAGGAAAAGCACACTCTTGCGATTGGTTCTGTGCAAACACCATGATAAAACTTATGTTTGAGTGCGTACGTGCCAAAATTTAATACATTTACGACTTATTGAGAAACATTTAAGGCAAATAGTTAGTTTTTTTTTGCAGGCAGACTTGTTGGACCTGTTTGGATAGCAGACAGGATGACAAGCATATTTGACTGTCAAGTGATTTATGCTTTTATCTACGTAAAAAGATTCCGAGCTAAAATTTTATCTCTTGTAGCCAAATTGTTTGATTAATTCAATTGTCAATAAGGATTTTTGTGAAAATACCACCTTAAAATATATCCTTCCCTCATTCATCCAATCCGATGAGAATCGCATTCATCTACTCAGAATACTACATCACTGCTTCATCTTTTATTTATATCCTTTTGTTATTTAAAACGCCGAATGTTTTTTAAGGAGTAAATTTCAGATGACTGTCTCCTGAAATGGTAATAAGCTAGTTTTTACAACGGCGTGTGCACGGCTGCGGGCATCGACTTTCAAATGTTTTCTTAAGGGAATCGTTCAACGATGTCCTTTTCAGCTACATTTATGTTTGGATATATGTCCGTTGCTTTAGTTAGTTAGACGTTTCCTTTTCTGATTTTCAGGCCTTGAACTTTTCAGAGCGTACTTTTATAACGTGAGAAATGTTAAATTTAATGTGTCACCAAATATTTCTTCACTGGTCATCGGTGAAATATTTCTAATATTGTTTGCCACGGAATCAGGATAGCTTGTTGGAAAAAAATACTGAGTTTGACTTAACCGTCCGGGGAACAAACTAATGACCCAGAGGCGTTAGGAATCTGCGTTGCTAAGCGGAAAGGGTTCTGCACTTTCTTAGGAACCTTTCACGCAATGCCCTGTGGAAAAGTCCTGAAAGAACTTTTTTACACGCATAGAAGATTTTTCTTGTGTGTTTTAACTTGAATTTGAATAATTGCGTAATTTTTTCCTAATATTTTAAATATTAGAGAACGAAAACAAGACTAACTGAATTATCGTATTTAACCTACTGACCAAAATAAAAGAACTCTGGTCTATACCGGTATCAATTGAAAGGGAAGTCTACTCGCATTCTTCATTTACTTTGGATTCAACTAGAATCCAAGCTCTACATTTGCAGAAAATTGGAAAACAAAACTCCAAAATCACTAACGTTTTAATTTACTTAATTCTACAAAAGGACTATGTAAAGTTTTTTTGTTGAATGTTTCTTTTTTGCCTTATTTTAGAACAATTTCGTAATAATTCAAGGTAATCAAAATCAGATTACACAATAATGACAATATTGATATAAACAATATCCTAATACCATAATTTGTATCAACGAATCATATCCTTATTTACAAATACGTAAAGGTTACTTCAACGTAATAAGCATATAAGTGTATAAAGTGATATACAATACAGACGAGACCGGCTCAAATATAACCCGGAATTTTTGAATAGACTTGCGAAAAATTGGGTGTCGAAACATTGGCTGCACTGAGAATAAGCCTGGTCTGTGATGAAACGTGCGGTACAGCTGGAACCGCATAACCTTACATTTTAGTGTAGCTGTAGCCATGAGCGAAAAGACTGTACCAAAGGTTGTTGCGCAACGCATTATTATTCGTTTTTTGGTAAAAGATAATCTAAAATCAGCGGAAATATTTCGAAAATTACTCGAGCAGTTCGGAGCTGGGCACCTCTTTAAGACCATAGTTTACAAATGGTGTTTCGGTTTCCGAATAGGCTGAGAAGTGGTGGGTAACTTGCCATATGCGCACCGGCATAGGGCCAGTGTCACCGATGAAAACGCAAGCGCTGTTGAAAAATTCATTTTGGATGACCGACGCAGTAATGTTTGCGATATGGCTTAGAAATTATGGCATTTCAGTAGGTATGTAGTATTGAGTCAGTAGTTCATGAACTGTTATGTTACGGCAAAATCTCAGCATTATAGGTGCTAACTTCATATTTGAGCAGAAATTCACGTGCCGTGAAGTTTGTACGCGCCTTTTGCAGCGGTTTGAAGGAAAAAGCATTTGATGTGCCGAATATTCACCACAGACGAGACATGGAAACATCACTACACGCCAGAGTGGTCATGGCGTCAGTTGGGAAGGTGATGTGTACCGTGTTTTGGGACATGAGCGGGGTATGCATGCTTGATTTTCTCACTGAACAACAAATTGTGAACGTGTAGCATTATAGTAGCCTTCTAAAATACACCTTAAAGCCCGTCTAAAATCGAAACGACGCCATATTCCAATCCGTAGTGTGCAAGATGACGTTGCAAGATGACGTCCGAGCGCAAACAGCTCGCCTTTAATTAAAACATTGAACGGATTGGGATGGGAAACACCCTCCATATAGTCCAGGCTTGGCAGCCTGTGATTATCATTTATTTGGTCCATTGATACAGATATTCGGCAGACAACGTTTCGAAATGATGAGGTGGAATCATGAAATCAATTCAATTCAATTGAAATCAATCATGGAATCAATTTTTACGAAAAAAGCATACGAAAGACATGCATAAAGTGCATACAGTGCACTGTAAGAGCGAAACGCATACAGTGTAAGGAAAACTTCCTAGGAAGACTGTTAGAAAATGTAACTTAATAAATAAAATTTTGTGTTACGAAATGCCAAGTTATATATGAACCGTCCTCGTAATTGAGAAACTTTAAAAATTTTTTTTTTTTTTTTTGGAATTAATATTACTAAAATATTCATAAAAGTTAATGTTTTCGTACGGAAAATTTCAAAAGATTTGATATGAAAAAAGCTTAAAATATTTAAAAGTATTCCCACATACTGTATTTCAAGTGGATACAATTCAAATAAAGGAACATTAAACTCATTTTGAATTAGTTCGTTGTCTAAGAAATAAGAATCCTTTTAAGATCCGTCTTGGGTACTCTTCAGTCGTTTTGCTTCAAATAATTTTTTTGATGATATCGAAATAAGTTGTCTGAAGTTTGCATCCTTACAGAGGCAATGGTCTCCAATTTGTGATTTTTTGAATATTATTTGTATAGCTTAGCTTAAAATTTTGGTTAATTACACTTCCATATTTGTATATTTTGCACTCTACTAGATCTTCGTTTCAGTTCAACAAGTTTTTGAAAAGAAGTAGTAATTACTTCTTGTGATAGTAAAAAATAAGACAACGTTGCGTTTCCAACGATGCAAACTTCATACGCCTTTTAAATCATCCATTTTATCCATTATTTCTTGAATAAAAGTAAGTTTGCCAACGCCGAAAACTGCGCTAAAGCCCCTAATTATTACTCCACCGCTATCTTGCTTCACAGTAGGTATCCCATTTTTTCTATCCGTTTCCTTGTTCGCGCTTAGCCTCACTAATGTTTTTACATTGCGTCGAAAAATGTTAAATATGCACTCTTTTCATTGAACATTTTTCTTCTAAAAGTATTTGTTTATGTTCAACAAACGAGATCCTTTTCTGCTTATTAATCTTATTTCCGAGGGTTTTTTTGCTTGGCCTTGTCGCACTGTAACTACAAGTCTTATGATATTTTACCCGGTTCGAGATGTAACAATTTTGTTAAAATTAATTTGCAACTCATTTTGCTTTCTCTGATGTTATTTGTGGGTCCTTTTAAATAGTATTGGTTAGATATCCTTCCTCTTTATCAGATAGTGTCGTTCGGTCATGCTTTATTTTCAACATTTTCCTTGTATTTCCAGCGCTTCAAAACATTAGCAACAGTATATCGGTGTTAATTTAATATATGTCCAAGCTCACCCAAAGGTTTTTTTTTTGGGATATTTCATTTGACATTATTTACACTACACTATGTACACTTCAGTGCCTATGTGCAAAAAGTTTACTTCTGAGACGCTCAATCCATACAATGAATGATTTCCCGGGCATTGCCTAGCTATGTTGCTACCACCAGTAATGCGAGCAGGAGATTCCTTTCCCAATAAACATCACTGTGTGAATACTTTTTCGTAGAAAAAATGGAGATAAGATTGGTCAATTTTTTGTTAATTAAAACAATTGAAAAAGTTTTACTTTCGTTTGAAGTTTCACAAGAAAGCATTTGAATCGATATAATATTATTACACCCTTTTAATAGCAACAGTGTGAATATTTTTTCAGCCGTATATATATACATATATATATATATATATATGTTTCTGTGTGCAAAATATACCACCCTGTTGAAATTTTATGGAATAAATTCACAGAACTTTCTGTTTCCTAGTGCAAACATCGAACTCGCTTGTAATTTGTTTCTCAGATCAATGTAACGGAAGGGTAGATGCTATAAAAATTGTTCTTTGTAACGAAGAAACTTCCGTTATACTTATGGAAAATAACTTTGTGCTGTGCAGAAAAAATAGAACCGCGTCATTCTACTGACAGTTTTACTGGTGTAGTGTTGTGTTTCGAAATACTTTTCATATTTAAATCTTCGAAGGTAACAAAATAAAATATCTGAAAATGATAAGATGTCTGAAAATGTAAACCTTATCAATGCGACGTATTTATCAGCTGAAATGAGACGCGGTAGACATTGTAACAACAAAGAGCGGTTGTTTGTGAAAAAAAAAATCTTTTTCGTAAAAACAAAATATATATTGTGATTTGAAATTTAATTGAGTGTTTAAATAAAATAATGTCAAAAAGTCACTGATAAGTGTAAAAACAGGTCGAACAGCATAGTTGACTTCATGTGATGACGCTGCATAACATGGTTAGTTAAGAAAACTGCTTTATAACTACTGCCAAAATAGAGAAAGTACTCAACTTAAGCGTAGATACGTCGGCAATTTGAAAGAAGTTAATCAAGTGCCAATAACTTGCAAAAAGTCTGAGGGAAGTGCCACTGTTGACCGAGGTTGACTTGAAAAAACTTAAGATATTCGCAGAAAATCATTTGATTTGGCCCGCGTGTACATGTTATAATGTATTGCGAACAAATGGGTCAAAATTTGTTTTATTTGGTACTCCTAGCAGCTTCGGAGGCCAACGCGCAAGCAAAATCAATAATCCATGCCTAGTAAAAGGCAGGATATTTTCTATTTTCAAGTGACACAATTATGTCTTTTTTATCTCAAACACTGTAAACTACAAAGCCTATATGCTATGATATACGAAACACTATTCCAAAGTGAAGATTCTCTTAGATGTTTCTATTCGTTGCCACTGCTTCCTCCAGCTACCAAGCGAACTCTGCACAAAAGGCTTAATATAGCATCAAATTTCATATTCAAAATGGCATTTTACATGTCCGGAATAATTTATGCCGTACACTTTGCCCAATGAAAGGAACACTATGCATGAATTGTGGATACTTATAGCCTACGTAAGTCACACTAGGCAGGACGATAGGCCAACGAGCAAGGCTGATGGGTAGGCGAGGGTAGTCGGAATGGAAAATTCAGAACTGGCTTTAGATTCAAAATTCATAAATTTTGATTAAAGCTCGTATTGTTGCATATATGCACAGAACTCTCGAAATGTGCGGTGCGGTCTTGCTTCAGAGGTTACTTGGGCAAATAATATCGCATAAATGCATTTCACATTGAGAATTTGTGCCCAGAATGACATTGTACACTCATGAATGTATGCATGGTTGCATCCGCATACATATCTGCATACAGTCACATTTTATCCTTACTTCCCCGAGCATTTCATAAATTTTTAACCATGCTGTCGCTAGACCGGTAGGTTTTATCATTCGTGAACAATACGCTTTTGATTTTAATTTTATTTTTATCTCGATTTTTCTGTTGTCCTCATTCCAACACGTTTTTTTTTATTTTTTTTTTATTTTCTGTTTTTATATAATTTAAACCTTTCTATGTCATTCAGAATTAAATGTCGATTCCACCGCATTGTGTGATGTGACCACTTTTTATGACATCCAACCCAGACGATATTTTGAATAGTCCTCGACGGTCGTCATCGGACTTTTAATGTTTTGGATTACGATATTTTGGGGAAAAGTTGGGATTCAATTAATTTTTGATTTTCCATGTTGTTGGCCAGAATAAAAGTTAAGCTCTCCGTTTTTTGGTTGACGTTGTTTTAATCATTACAATTCAAGTGGGTATTGAGCGAATGGGGGTTGATGGCATTTGACTTTTAACGATTGCACTGCTGACGAAGTCAAATTGAATTTGAATTACGCAGGAGTGAAATTCGTCATAATATTCGCCGACCGAAGGCCAAGAGTGGCAACAACTCATATTTAACGATATCCTGATTACTTCAACCATCTCCGAGCCCCAGCTGTGACAGCCGTTAATAATTGCTGAAATTCATAAACGGAATAAAATATCCGATGCCCAATTAATGAGTATGTCATTCAAATAAACGTACACGCCATTGAATGGCAACATGAGAGTATATTCCGTACATTTACCAAATTACTAGTGGGTATACGGATACTTCCAAAATAGCTACATGCTCAATGAAAACACGAAAACGTTAATCCCTGATTTTCCTCCGGCAGTAGGAGTACCAGCAGCGGCAGCAGCAGCAGCAGTAGCAGTAGTAGCAGCAACAAAAACAACAACAACAAAGTATACAGTCTTCAATTTATTTATTTACAAAACATGAGATAGGCGCAGAATATGGTACAAACGTGTTGTATGCCATCACGTCGACAGGACGAAAGAAGGGCAATTGAGATTGGCGGGGAGATAGGGGTTGCTGGCTTCAAGTCAGTTTCTTACATATTTCCTCTTCAGTATCAGATCTTAAAAGTGTAGTGTGGGGCTTTTGTTGCTCTTGGTTTGCTCGTTCTATAGGAATAGTCACAACTAGACGCTCCTCCTGCCATTCTGCACACTTTCTTTGGCATGGTTGCTGTCTCTGGTAAATGTCTTCTTCCTGTGCTCGCTACGTTACATTATTATATTCAAAACATTTACCCTTGATTGGTCTTACAACTATAATCCCTGGGCTTAAGGCAACTCCCTTCTTTGTTCTGCTTCTTATACTCCACAATACAACACTTCGTTGTCCTTCACGTCGCTATATATGTTGCCTCTGGCCCGGTTCGACCTTTTTGTACAGTGCTGATATGAAATGGGACCAAGTGGTTTAGATATGTTGGTGATGTTGTAGTTGCTGTTGCTGTTATTGTTGGGGGCGGTAGGGGGACTTGGCCATCTCCATCTGTTCCTTCAGATAGTGGGAGAAATGTTGATTGTATCCTTTTTGTCTGGAGCTGCAACACATCTTCTTGAGAGTGCCTTTAGATGCTATAGCATTTGGATACATTAAGTGGTAAAATTTTTACAGCATCGAATTTTTTCTCTGCAAATATATATTTTAAAGTCGAATAATTGAGTATGAATAAATCAGCTTAATTATTCAATTCTTGATTTTCTAAACATAGTTTTAAGAATTTTTTTAAGCGTTGTGGTAAAGGTTAGTTCATTAAGTGAAAATATAAATTGAAGAAGAACATATATAGAACATTATCCAGTAATTTTGTTATTGAAAAATATTAAAAAAAGAGGCAGTGACTCTATACTCAAACTGACGTTCTAAAGCAGGAAAATTGACATGTGAAACATAACTTATAGCTGGATCATCTGAAACCAAACGAAAAACCCAAAACGATTTTATTGGTTAATGAATTCCTTGAGATAACTCTATCGAATTTCTTCATTTATTTTGTTTATTACACTTTTAGTATGATTTCGAAGCAGAAAAAAACAAGAAAAATTCATTTCGGGAAGATGGTTTTGTATCGGCAAATTCCAATTAAAACAAAATTAAAGTTCAAAAATAAAATATCTCGACAGCTCTACCTCGTAAAATTTTTTAAGAATAAGTTCTCAAAAGAAAGAATATCAGAAAGATCGGCCTACGTTTTTGGGTTACATGTCTCACAGACTTCAAAATTAAAGGTCTCCGAAAATGCGTTCCAAATTTTTTTTCGTTAAAAAAAAATTATTTTTTTCTATACTACCGCAGAACCATCAATGCTGGGTCCATAAGGTGTAAAGCTATCAGCAAGGATGTCTAGAGCATATATTTGTTGTTTTTTAGAAGGACTCAGCCCTCTTTTCACACTTTTGCAGGTTATTCATCCGCTCTGATCATACGAATGTTATTCTGTTCGCGTTCCTATTTATCAGAGCTTGTCCCTTAGCTCATGCCCGTATCTTCCATGAATATAGCCCATAACATTGTGAATTTTACTGGGATCAACATAAAATTTCTATGGGGAATTGTTGAAAGACTATGCAATATAATGAAACAGTAAAAATTGAAAATATGACCATATCCTGCCTCTTCCCATTTAAAGAAGGTACAACTGACAAATAAGGATGCATACTGTTTGGCCAAAGAACAATAAAATTATTGTCTATAATAAGCACACAAAATTTGGAACTTCGTCAAAACTTAGATAGCAGAATTTATCCAAATATGAATTGGATAAATTGCATCCAAATTGTGTGTTGTACAGGTAAGGGCGGAGGGAGGAGGAGAAATCTGGGAAATGCCAGTTTTAGCATAAAGAAAAAACTTGCTGCTGTTGAAATCATGTAAAAATCTTCTTCTAGTTACACCAATGCCTCACACTGAGTGGCGATAATTGATTTTCAAAAACATCACTACGAGAAAAACGTCGCAATTTGAAAATTTCGAATTTTTCGAAATTTATTTAATAAATTTTCGTATGGAATTGTGGAAAAATATTGCATACGTTGCAATAGGATACTGTCAGCCCCCCACACGATGAGGAGCCTATGCTTGGCTGAAACGTGGAGGTTGTATTCGGGAATCCAGGTAGCTTTGAATAAATTGGGACCTAGGACTGAAACTTGTTTCAGATCTTAGGGGTTGTGGTTGACACATTGTTTCAACCCCGTCTATGGAGACCGTGGAATGAAGCCATCACGGGATGTGTCTACGTTAAACCACGTGACTTCATACGTTGCAATGCTAAATCTAAACGATCTAAAACAAAGCCATTTCCGGTTCCTAGTAAATTTACTAATTTATACAGAAAATTTAAACGCAGGAATTAAAATTTTGAAAATTTTATTTCTTTTTGTAATAAAATTTCATTATGATTAAAGTAAAACGTACCAATTCAATTTTTTTTTCATTATTGTTATTGAATTTGCACTTATAAAAAAAGGGTATAAAAGGATCGACGAGGATGATGTAGAAATCTATCGACGTGTAGACGCACATTCCGCTGGATGCAAATATTTGTCCAAAGTTTGAGGGATTGTTTTCTCTTTTTGTCCCAAATAAATCTTCGCATAGCAACTTGCGGAACTGGGTAAGGATCGTACAACTTATGGACTTCCATTTTTTTTCAGGGCCATTTTGTATAACAATAGAGGCGATTTCGTCATGTAGAGAAAGATGCTTACAAAATTGTATTGAACTAAGCATTTTTGCTGAGAAATTTCAATTAGGTTTTCTACTGAATTTTCTTTGTACTCTAATTCTATATCTAATTTCCTGAAATCAATTTTCTTCATTTTGTGTTGAAATAAGTTCTTCCATACCAACGTTGATGATTTCCTCAAACTTATTTTCTTTTGCCGGATTAACAATTTGGGCACAAGCCCCAGATATATCACTACTGTCTGCAATATGACTTGCTTAGGAGTTTCTTTAAATATTTTCGAAGACCTTAGAAAAGAAAATCAGATCATATGCCAACATTATTATTGGGATTTATCAAGCTGGCTTTAAAGTTTGTAGATCGACGGTAGAGCAATTCCATATTGTCAAGAAGGTACTTGAAAAATGCTGGGAGTTCAACATAGATGTCCGCCAGATTTTCATTGACGTTCGTCTTAACGTGATCGTTGACTTTCTCTGACTTGACAGTAACATCCTGTATCAAATAATGCTTTGTTTGCTATCCCAACCAAATAAATCCCTCTTACCAATAGACAACCACGTCGAAGATCTCCGAGGCCCATATAAATAAGCCTTGGACACAAATACTGGGCTAAAGCAGGGAGATGGGCTGGCCCTTTTGCTATTCAATTTAGTTCTTGAATTTGTCAAGAAAAAGCAACCTCTCGCTACAAGAGGCACACTATTATACAATACAAATCAAACAAAGTGATAGCAAAGGAAAACATAGCTCCAGGTATGCATAAGACCTGTGATAAGACCTGTGCTATGATATGGGTGTGAAACAGGGACCCTAACTCAAGCATTTACAAATATTGATGTCTTAAAAAGATTGAGACTTTTTGTCATTTTTCGAGTGAATATTTCTTTAATTTGAAATGAATTTTATTTAAGTACATATTGCTCATTAAAATCGATGACCTTTTGCCATTTTTTGGGTAGAGCCATTATTCCATCTGTGTAGAACTTCTGTGGTTTATCGGCGAAAAACTTGGCCAAGTGATTTTCACAGGCCCTTTTTGAAGTGAATTTCTTTTCATTGAAGAAGCTTTGTAGAGACAAAAACAAATAGTCTGGTAGTCTGATGGTGCAAGGTCTGGACTATACGGTTGATGCATCAAAACTTTCCAGCCAAGCTATGCCCAGTTTTGCCAGCTCATCAAAGATGTGTGTGGTCTGGCATTGTCATGATGGAAGATAACACCTTTTCTATTGATCAATTCTGGCCGGTTTTTTTGCATTGCTTGTTGCAATCTGGTTAACTGCTGACGGTACAGAGCTGAACTGAATGTTCGGCCAGGTTCTAGCACCTCATGATAAACAATTCCCATCCAATCCCACCGTACACACAGCATAAGCTTATTTGTTGTCATTCCTGGCTTTGAAGTCGTTTTTGATGATTCACCTTTTTCTTGACCATGATTTTTTTCAAACGACATCCTCGTATCTTACCCATTTTTCATCGCCCGTAATGATTTTCTTCAACAATGGCTCGATTTTGTAGCGTTTCATTTGATTTTCGCAAATGGAAATTTGGTCGATCAAATTTTTTTATGTATCCAGCCTTACGCAAATGGTTCAAAACTGTTTGGTGATGGATATTCAGTTCCTTAGCAATGTCATGGCTGCTTATGTGTCGATTTTCTTCAATTTTTCGTAAGGTTTCATCGACTTTTTTAGTGATTGGTCGACCTGAGCGAGGTACATATGACATCCAAATTTCCCGAACGAAAGCGAGCAAACCATCTCTTGGCTGTGGCTTTTGATAAAGTATCTTGACCGTAGACACCACAAATTTTTTCATGAACCTGCGATGCATTCTCACCTTGATCGTATTGATATTGTAAAATATGACAAATTTTTTCAGAAATTGCACTCATTTTTAAGTGAATACAACTTTTGACACAAATGACGGAAAACAAAAGTGTACAAGTAAAAATTGTAGACTGGAATGTCACCTTTCAAATGCATATCAGTTCGACTCAATCTGATTAGTATTGCCCCATATATCGGGCAACGAACACCATCTAGTGACAAAAGAGGCTATAAGAGATAGAGGCTATAAGAGATAATTTGAGCGAATTAGACTAGGATCAAGAGTAAATTCGATGCAGCTATGCTATATAAAAGTTTTGACGAGCCGAAGGTCGCAACGATTGGAAGCTTACGGAAGCTGCAATGGGTTCACCATGTGAATCGTATGAACGAACAACGGATACCCAAAAAGATATTCCTGTGAAGAAGTGAGGGGCGGATACTTATCTGGAAACCAAGAGAACGTTAGCCTGACTCTAATGTCGAAGATAGTTCATCGCCCCTCAGATTTTGAACAGCGAATTGAGGACGCGGTCAATGGCCAGAGACAAGTGAAGGCACTTGCTGCAGGAGCGAAGACCTAAGAGGGCTTAGAAAAAGAAAAAGAAGGGTTTCTACAAGCTCATTCTGGTCATATCTTCCGCCATACAGCATTAATACAAGTGGGTGTGATTTCAATCCACCTCTAAATCACAAATATTTTTGATTGAATCCTGTACATTAAATGTTTTCCAATATTCTGGAATTTGTGGTGCATCGCTAGCGTTTAAAAGAAGTTTAAACGTTTTGCTCTGATAGTAGCTTTTGATCGTTGATATTACCCCTTGATCTAGTGGCTGGATAACTAAGTTTAATCGTGGTCTGTGGTATAAATAAAACTGATAAATTATCTGATAAATGATCAATGTAAATGGGATGGCTGGAAATAATCAAAGCCTGAAATCTACGTTTTATTTAGAGTAATGCGATCGTTTTTCATGCATAGCACATTAACAGACATAGTCTTATCACAGTGCAAACATCATCGATGCTTTCTAGTTCTAGTTGCCAATCAGTGGGCAGGCCTTATTATTTATGCCTTTCATTACTCTAGGGTTTTCTGCGTTGAAAATGCAAAACGGCTTCAATTTGAAATCTATTTCTGCCGATTCGGTTGTAGGAAGAGTGACTCCATTTTTGGGCTCCATTTCGAGGCTTGCGTCCTGAAACTAATTTTTATGTTTGGGAACTTTATGATTTACTCGACAGGTTTTAAAGTAAGTCCAGCAGTATCAGCTCTAGCTGCTTGATCTCTTCATTTTACATCATGGAGGTTTTGGTGTTCTTTAAAACTCTCAAACCAACGTTATCATTCTAAAAACTTTGATTGCGTTACATCTGCATTCTCGTCCTCCTCGTCCTCGATTGTTTTTAAAGATCTTTATGTAATTTCTTTGTTTTTTCGAGAATTACGATCAGTTAGTGGAACTTGGTCATATTCTTGGGTTTCAATCCAAGAAGAAAATATGGGTTCCTTTCTTTCTAGCAGAAAAACATTTGCACGAGTTATTTTTTTGTGTTTTCGACACAGGCACTTGCTTATGTGGAGGGGACGAGCAGACGAAAATAATACAATTCTCAAACAAACTTTCATCGCGCAGTTTGGGTTTATAAAACAAACAAATCTAATTTGGTTCTCTACAACCAGACGCTTTATTTCGTAAAGATCTGATTAACAACAGGAAGACGCGTTAACTAACCCTGGAATTGAGTCCAATAGTTTTTATAGCTTTTCGTTAGTTAGCGTCTGGGAATTAGAATTAGAATTTTTTAAGAACTTTTGTAATTCTTCCATACGATGTCAGTTTTTTGCGGATCTGCAATTTCTGCGTCTACCGTACAAGATGCATATGCGTGGGAATATTTGACACGGTTTTCCTGTGGAGAATATGCTGACACATACATAACTAGATTTTCGGATTTCTTTGATTTTACTACGGTCGCAATCACTTATTGTTTCCACAGTTGATTCGCCTAGTTCATGTGCTTGAGCTTTCTAACAGCGCATTCTCCTGTCTCCAAATGCTTCAAAATATTTAAAATCAGCGTTATTGTCCTTTTCAATTTCTCTTTTTCAACTTTACTTCTTATAATTACTATCATTTCGATAAAAAAATAAAGATTACCAATCGAAGCGTCAAACAATGGTTACATTTAAACGTACAATTTTGGTAAATAAAAAATGTGACTAATATATTTTATTTTGCAACACGCTTCTAGAAAAAACACACTTTTCGTCTCAAGAACTTTTATCAAATCGATAACAAATGTTAATTTCTTTCACAGAATCGTGAACGAAATTCAAAATAAACAGTAACTAGGATTCCCCTTACAATATCTAAATATTTTGTAATTATCCCGGGTCACCAATCCAGGAAATGTGATAAAAGGACACTTTTTGGTTATGCTTTCACAAAAAATATATTTATTTGTATCTCATTCTTACTCATAAGGGGTGAAAACCGAATTCCAAAATTTTCATATTTCGGAAATCGACCATCCCGGGCCATCGATCCGACAATTTTCACCGTTTCATGATAACTTTGGAACCATTGGACGGGAAATTCGATAGTAGACATGTTCATGAGGTGTGAACAAAAAATATGGTGAATGAATTTTCAAACCGGTAACTGCTGACGCTACATCCATATGCTGTAATTTGTCCAGTAGCGTGATCAGCTGAGACAGGCAGGGACAAGTTGTAACATGTTCGAACTTGTCAGTCAGCTGCCAGAGCCACTGGAGTGAGATTGGGTTTATTGTGTCTATCGCGCAACATGGATTTCGAACAACGCATGGAAAACCAGTGGATCTCCTCGCCAAATCGTCAGTCAAAATCCAACATCAACGTCATGCTCATTGTTTGTTTTCTTCGATATTAAGGGCATTGTGCGATCAGAGTTCGTTCTAAGGAGCACAACTGTAAACTCGAATTTTATAAGGGCGTACTGCAACATTTGTGAAGCGACATATGAAGAAAGTGGCCAGAAAAATGGACCAATCGCTTTCTTCTTCACCACGACAACCGACACCGTGTCACATCTCGCTTCTCATTCGTGAGTTTTAGGCGGAAAAAAATGTTCCTGTCTGTCCTTATCCGCCATACTCACCAGATTTATCACGATGCAACTTCTGGCTCTTCCCAAAAATTAAAATTGTGCTTAAAGGGAAACTTTTTGACACCGTTCCTGACATTGAGAGGGCCACGACCGAGCAGCTGATAGCCCTTCCGAAAGATGCCTTCCAGAAATGCTTCCAGTCATGAAGTCAACGTTGCGATAAGTGCATTGCTAGCCAAGGACAGTACTTTGAAGGAGATTAAATCAGATTTTAAAAAATATTCACCGTATTTTTTGATAACAGCTCGTATATTGCATACTGCATTCGACGACGAGTTAATATGCGTTAGGTTTACATACTGAGCAAATCATTCATTTTGATTTATTTGAAATTAATCTCATATTTTAGATTTTTTAAAGATAAGATGTGAAATGACAAAAATTTATTCGCCAATTTTTTGGCCAGTGTGAAACGTTGCAAATTCAGACTTTGCAAAGCAATGTATATGTCTACAATAAATGAATTGGTGTGCGACGAAATAAAATTAATCTTAATCTAAATAATTCTAATTGTTTCTTTTTGCTGGACTGTTTAATTTTTTGTTACAAGTGAGCTTCCATCTGGGGCAGCTATTTTCTGTTCTCTTTTATTTCGACCCCTTATCTAAAATTTCCATATTCGCAACATTTTTCTTCAATGATGACGGCTAAGAAAAATTTATTTGCGATATAGCGGTTACAAATGAACTAAAACTTCAAGTTTCCGATTGAAACTATGAGGAATAATTTAAAAAAAAAATAAGACGTCATCCCCCAAGCACAAGTAGACTATGTCCAATGATTCGTTCGCATCACTGTACCTCTATTACAACAGAGACAAACTTTAATCGGAAAGGAAAAGGTCTGAGGAAGAGTATAAAAGATAGTTTCTATGATGCGAATATAATTTAGAAATTACTGCGTGTGTGATAGGAGATTGGTGTACGAGCTGAATTACAATTACATATAGCCTTCGCAAAGGATGTGAACCCTCTCGCAGTGATGTGTAACTCGTCTATCTAACATTTGATACGATCTTAACCCGAATCCAACCTCTCTGACATCGTTTGTACGTATAGTACATATGTGGAGAATCATTTGGGGAGTCAATAGAAAGCTTGCAAAGATGTGTATTTATACGGGAGTACTTATCACTGCTTCATGTGCGAATGCGAAATGCGGATCTGAGAATTCAGGGTGAGTCGAGGCTCAGCTCGAACGTATGTAATTAGGTGCGGTCTTTTTCTAACAAGAGCCACAGTAATTTACGCTAATTCCACTCAATCAGTTCGCTCCATTTAGCGCCAGATTTTATTTAGTGGAATACTTGAGTTGACTTTGAAAATTGCCCATTTGCCATGGAATTAGGATTAAGCGCGGTTGTAGGGACGACGCCACCGTTCCGAATGTATGCCAGCATATCAGCGAATGTCCCCGCTTATATTTCTGTTTTACATCTTCGTATATAATTCCTCTTAACATTATCAGTATCGTCGTGCTATTGCGCCCTCCCATCTCTCATGCATCGAACACATCTGCCCAATATTCAAATGGGAGATTTTTCACCTTCACTTGGTTTACGAGTACGTATCTTTTTTGTTTCACGCTCCTTGACTATCTATCTGAAAAGAAAGTCGTCTGTAAGCGGCATGGAAAACTCGCCGAATGTCTATGCCAATGCAATCTAGCCAAGTCAAGAGTAGACGATGAAAATATTCAGATACTATGTGCGGATTAACTAGGATTAAGCGAAATTCTAAATTTAGTTGTGATGATGCCCGAACGCAGAAGGAAACATCAAATCTTGGCGTGCTCGGTATTTTTATTCAGCGCCGACCTTTTTTCTCGCAAGTTGTTTCGTTTTCCTTCGCCGGGACCAGTCAGACCCAATTTTCTACTTTTTGTCCGATCTGGATTTCGTCGAAGGAACAACAGCGGCAAATTAACAATGCGTTCAAATTGTGTGATGTTGTTCAGATGGAAATGAGGATTAAATCGTCAAAGATAAGATTGAGGAGAACCCTTTCGGATAGTTAGCAGGCTGTGAGCCATAAATTCTGAAAGGTTAATAATACTTGATTGGTGAAATGCATGTGGGTTGCATGTTGAACTTTCAAGTGAAGTTAGCAGCCAAGTCGAAGGCAATTGTTAAACTTGCGTGTTGGTGTACGTGATTGTAATAAATTGCCAGCGAAAGCAAGTCCATTGCATTCCTAACAGAGTCAAGCGAAGGAAGTAGAGGATTCTCCGGAAGATGATGGAAAATTATGCTGGCTTACTTAGCAAATCACAATATACCATAATCCAACAACTAGAATGGGCTCACATTAAGTATGCATTCACCCTTTGCGAAAAAATTGTTTCTTGCAAAACTATTTCCCGGGACCCAAGGGCTCGCTCTTACGGATTGTTCCGTGCTTATGGAGTTCTTATGAATATCCAAATCAAAACTATTCCAACACCATATTTCCCATCCGAAAGAACTTCAAATCTCTCTAAATTTTCCATTTGAACCCCGGCGGTAATATGTATTCAGCATTCGAGCTTAATATTACTTCAACCAACTGCTCCTTCATATGTCCGTCTACGTGTCCATCCACATATCTGCTACCAGTGGCTCTCGGTTCAGTTCTGAACGCCTGAGAAAGATGACATCGATGACGGCAAGGATATTTCAACTGGTCAATGCAAATCTTCTGGACTTCGATTTAGATGCAAATTTTCCATACACAAAACCCTAAATCGTATATTTCATTCGCCGGTCAAGTTGCCCAGGATGTCCAAGCTGTTTCGTTGTTGGTTGTTGTGGAGATTGGAGAAGCAGCTTCTAAACTGTACTGCCAACATGGCTCCTGTTGTCCTTCCTGTTAGTGGAGTCTCGATTTGGATTTATGGGATCAAATCGTATTTTGAATTTAAATCAACAAAAAAAAAAGTCTTTTACTGCTTATGATTGTCGTCGACTGAATTTTATTGCATTTAATCAAATCCGAAATGAAATGCGAACAAATAAATTTGGTTTTGAAGAAAAAGGTCTTGGGTGCAATGGAAACATGGAGATTGTAATGAAGAAATGAATGTGAAATTAGATTTTGAAGATTTCAGTGGTATTGCTATGAAGAAATGGAAGAGGATATTTTGATATTATGCATTTCCTAATGGAATTTTATTACTTTCAAGGAGAATTTCAATGATTATGACCTTCTCTGGCTTATTAATATTGGCATGCGGCATGGAGGATCATTTATAACCTGTAGTGAAAGTATTCTTGCACTCAGTTTGCGATAATTTCTTTCTGAAGATCCTGATTACTTTCTTGGCATTTCAATTTCTTGCATTTAATTTGAATTTTCAGATAAAATTATAAGCACTAACTATGCACTATTCTATGGACTATCGTATTGGAGGTAGCATTCTGCTAGAGCAGCTCTTGTTGGTTCTTCTTTTGGACCCGCCAGTACACAATCCTTTAGGACACAGATCTGAAATTCAAACTAAAATAAGGGATGGCAGCAGGCAGCATTGTGAACGGGCAGCAGTATTTGAGTTATTTGGCAACAAAAAGATTCAATCCTAAGATTCAATAAATAATCAAACTTATTGGAGGAGTTGCAGGAGTCATTTTCGGGTAATATTTATGCGTTATTTTATCAACGAATCGGTTCACATTATTTAAACGAATCTGCATTAAATATTTAAAATATTTTTCAATAAACTTTAAATCCATAACCAAATTTTAGGAACAAGAGAATTTTGAATTTTTTTGCAGAATTTTGGCGGAGCATGTAAAACGGAAACCATGTTTTGCTTGGAGGATCATCCGAAAGTCAAGATGATAATAGTTGCCAATATAGCCAGCATCATTCAACGATTGCATATTTTTTGTGCATGATCGAAAATTCATTGGATTTATTTCGTTTTCTGACAATTCTTTCTGAACCCTGATAGCAATTTAAAAGTCTAGTCATTTTTCTTTTTCATTTGTATATGGAACCTGAATGTAATAGTTTTTGGGGTGTAGGATAACTCGGTTTAAACTTACTGCAGACATATTAACAATTTCACAGTTGACTCAAAATTGGAACTCTGCATGGTGAAGTAGTTCGAGAACTCACCATCTGTCAACAGATGTTGGATTATAGTTCCACTAATGAACGTGTTTTTTGAATTATTGTCTCTGGTGTCGGAGTGATGGTGCACCTAGTCAAGTCAAGTGAGATTCTGACTAGATCACCTGTTTTTGTACCAATGATGTTGAAATAAGATGGGTCTGACTCGCGCTATGGCCCAAGCTCCGTAGTGAACTATTAGACAAAAACAACATAAGGTACTATGTCGTCTACTTGTTCCTACTTTTCCCCGAAAAATACTAACTATTTCAAAATTGTCCTAAATCATAGGGTACAATGTTACTCTGGATGGTGCTGTCCTTAGAGTTAGAATTGATTAGAGGATGAATGTTCTCTGCGCAACAGATGTCGGAGACAAGTCGCAGTGGGGACAGTTATTTTGAATTTATGTTTCTGGTATCGGATTTTAGTGCCCACTTATAGTAGCTGTCAAAGATACCTTTGTAGAAATTATCGATCAAAGTGATAATAACAAGACCACTTGCACATGTACTGCCGTACTTGAAATGAGATGACCTAAGTTAACCTCATGGCTCCGATTCTGTAGAAAACTGTCTTGCAGCAACAAGACAGTTTTCCAGGACACAAGAAGTACAGGGTACTTTACCATCCATTTTTCCTCCACCTTACGTTATTTGTTTTGTTTCCCGAAGCTAGCCTATGTTGCCCTGTTTTGTTTGCTAACAGCTCAATTCCCTTGTAGTTTTTATTCGGCTGTTGTCAAAATTTCTTATCGCTCTCGACCGATTGGGCCCAACCTTAATCCTCATATCCTTTTGAATAGCTGTCCTACTCAAAACTCCTAAGTCCTACTCAAATTGAAACTCAAAAATTTGTGATAAGTGGCAATTATAATAACTGAAAGCTAAATAAAAACAATGGTGAATGTCCTTTTCCCAAATTTGATTATTGAAACATTTATTCATGCCTTCAATTCCACCGTGAAGGTATTTCTTAAATGGATTCCTCTGAAAAATGATTTCGTACACATTTGTCTTAATTCTAACGGTACATCTCCAGGTGGGAATTTCTTCGCACGTATTTTCGTCCTTTTTTAAAAAGATTTTGCTTTTCATAGGGCACACCAGAAATCATGCCTTCTTGGGAAATTTTTATCTGATGAAAGTTCATGGAAATAACACGCCCATGTTGCTTTTCAACTCCTTCGACTATAACGGTAAAAAATGTCCATTTCTAATCGGGCATACATTTAATTATAAAATACACTACTTTATGCAAAAAAGGTTCCATCTAATGCATTAAAGTAAGTGGAATTTTTATCCAATTTTCACAGAAGAATCTTAATTATATTTTTCTCACCGCAAAGGAGAGACAGTTTCTATCAGAACCATGACAGCAATCAATCGAACCTTCATTGTATATAGTCCTAAGCAATCTGCCATAAACAACTGTCAACTAAAAGACTAGGTTATATCATTGGTTGTCATCCTGACAACGAAGAGAATCCCCAGAGTAAGGCCTATCGGTGTTATTGAAGTGCTGGTTGAATCGAAATCAGTAGTGATATTGGATAGATGTCCTGATAGGCTCGAAGATGAGTTGTTTCCATCAAATTAGGGGAACTAATGACAAGGTTGAAGTGCGTGCAATAGCACTCACTCGATTAAGGGCCAACATACGGAAGCCCACCACATCATAAAATCAACTCCTAATGGGCGCTTTGCAGTCGGTTCCACTCTATGGATTAGAAGTTTGGGGCGATGCTCTCAGTGAGGAGGTACACCGAGAGCAGATGACAAGAGTCCAGAGGAAAAGAGCGATGCGAATTGCATGCGCATATCGAAAAGTCTCCAGGATGGCAGTACTCGTAATCGCATGGGTGATATCCATCCCAATCCTTGCGAGAGAGCACAGAAATATTAACGCTCCCAAAAACGAAGACAACAGAGTAGAGATCAAACCGGACGAGAGACTACACTCTCTCAGCTACTGGCCATAGTCCTGAGAGCTAAACACAAAGCTATGGTGGACTGCACGCCATATCCCTGACCTGAAGCTGTGGTTCAATCAACTGCATGGTGAGACTGATTCCTATTTAACACAGCTCTTAAGTGGGCATGAATGTTTTCGATCTTACTTTTCGATCTCCTGACTGCGTGTTTTGAGAGGTGGATGATGGAGTAAGTAAAGTATGGAGTAAACAACGGTGTCCTCTTCAATGAAATTGGAGAGCTCTACGCAGAAACTATGGCCGGGAAAATGCTGAAAACGTTTGATAAATGGAAATTCGTGGCACAATATGCTAGTGCAGCGCACGTATTAAAAATTCCATAATGGAGCGTTAGGTGACGTATTTTCTAGCACCTCCTTTCCCTTCCTTCCTTCCATTTAAAGAGGAATTCCTGTAATCTGAAAGTGCCATTAGGAGTAAGAGTACGAGGCATAGCCCGAAGTAATGTGTCAAAAGTTTCCAGGCTAGGTTCTTAGGTTTACAGGATATGTGTTTAGTGGGTAGTCCAGAAGCCCTACGCGTCTGGAAGTCTCACACTTAGGATGTATAGAACCTTCAACTCCCTGCCACAAAACAATTATTTTTTTAACAATTATAGGAAGAGAGGTAAGTGGGGACAAATTGCAATTGAAGGATCCAAGGATCAATGCTGTCCGATGTGTCATGTCAATGTCGATGTGTGAAAGGCAACTTTGGGCACTGGAAAACAATATGATGAAAAATTTTATTTTAAATTTGCATGTTCTGAACAAAAAGAAACAAAAATGTTTCCACTCAGTTTAGCTTGTCACTAAATATAAAAAATCGCATTTAAAAAAAAATTTTTGCATGATCTGTAGAGAATGATTACTGACGTGAATAAAATAAATAGACATTCCGAGGATGATTTCAAAACTTCTTTGCAGATAGTTTCCTGTCAGATTTTTGACCATTGAACAGAACTGAATCTACTATTTTGATCCTAAGTCCAAACAAAATCCCATGTTTTCAAAGCAGGTAAACTATTTGGTCCCCAGGTAATCGAAGGTGTCCAGTTGGATGTCCTGAAGAATCCTGCAGGAGTATCCTGATGAATGGTTTCGAAAAGATAGCTCGTATTTCAGGCTTTTCTCTCTCAGACTGAGGTTAAACACGCAAAGAAGACAGGAAACTGCGAGTAGGAGTGTTGTTTCTCGAAGACAACTCACGGGCTCATAAAGCCAAGGTTGTGACCACTTCATTAGCCAGTCCTGTTCTCTGTGGCTACTATTCCTATCTCAGTTTTTGCATGAAAGCTAATACTCGAAGAAAAAATTAATCTTAGAAGTGAAATTGACTGTTTAGGTATTTTGCCAGAGTCACGACAAGATTTTCTTTATTAATAAGAATAATAAAGTATTTTAATTGAATCCCGGGTGATTTAATATCGTTAGATAATCCCTCGTTCAAAGTCCCACTAATTAGTGTGTTTTCGTCATGGCACTCGTAAAGGAAAACAAAAAAAAAGGGATTATATTGCAATGAATGATATAATAATTAAATGTAAAATATTTTGCCTCAATTAAGAAACAATAGCATTGACTTATCAGATAAGCCTAAAATTTAAATTTGAATTGTAAAAAATAACTTCGTCTTATTGCCGAAGGTCCTTATTTAAGTTTTAATTCGAATGTTTCGCTTTTCAGAATCTTTCAGTTTTAAGCCAAATTCAAGTTCAGTTTTCATACAACTAAATTTCAAATCTAACTTCAAATTTATTGTTGTGTTAACACTTAGATCCATCCGCCCAAAATGTATCTCGCGTATGAGATTCATCATCCTGATACGCTCTCACCTACCATACCTAACATTACTCTCATGCTGGTATTGGTGTGTTGGTAACATCATCTAACCACATCATTGGTCAAATTTAAATAGATGTGAACATGGAACGGGGTGAACATTCTACTGCAAGGATTACGTACAAAATAACATTCTGTACGTGCTGACATTAATCATTAAGTTAAAGTGATTGGGTCCTGCTGCAGCAGTCCATTTGATATATGGCCGTATGTAATTTAGGATGAAACATATGAGTATGCATGCTAATACATATGAGTATGTACATATCGTATAAGCCATTATGTTATATTTGTATCTTGTATCGGACAATGTAGTCAACGTTACATGCTCCCTATTAATTGCAATTTGATATATTTGATACGTTTGACGTGTTGTAAGTCTTTTGGGGTTTACATTTTAAGATATCGTCCGAAAACATAAACTTTTGCAGATGTTTGAAGGCAATATCCATCTGATATTTAACGTCAACAGTAGTCTTGCATCAATTCAGGTATGAATAAATTGAAAATTGTTTCGGAAGATTGCATAGGAACAACACAAGAAAGTTAGTGAGGTGAATTTAAATTTCAAATTATTCTGTTTTCAAATTATACAAAGTTTTTTTGAAAAAAAAACCCTGTATGGTATGTGCTTCGTTAACAAAATCAATTAATAGATCAGATTCGCCAGGACTTGAAGGCTGTTATTGAGAAAATGAGGAAAATTTTAAATTTACAACAAATATAGTATCTAATTTCGACATTCAAATAAAAGAAAAAGTCTTGTCCTTTAAGAAAAGGAGCAGAGCAGAAAAGTTAACAAGACAATAGTCAAAAATATTCTTCATATTTCCTGCAGCGGTCTTCCAAAAATATTTTAACATTCACAGAAAATTGTGTATTCAGGCGAAAATTTTAGGGTTTTGGAAATCTCTCAGACTCTGCGATATCTTCGTTAAGGACGTGTTCCGACTATCTATAGTCATAATCAGTTTGATCTAGAGTCTCTATTTTATCATGTTTTAGGTTTTGAAGTTCTTCGTAGGTTCTGAAGTCTCATTCTTCCCAGATGTCCGATTTTAATGAGAAGGGATCCAAGGATAGGTAGGAAGCCATGATGAGTCGTTACGAACGAATGGCTTTGATTAATTAGCCTTAATAGGGGAGTCATATTTGGATCTTTTTGGTCCGTGTCATTATCTGGCTCAGCACATTTTTTTTTTTGATAAGGGGTGTATCGAGCTCGGAATATATTGTTACGGAGTTGGACACAAGTTGTTTGTGAAAAGTTTTCAAGTGCGTCTTGTGTTGGTAAATTTCTAGCTTTTCAAGGCTGGGGCCTTTCTTTTGTTTCTGTCGCATCGAATTAGTCATTGTCTCGGTGTTATGGGAGTGATTCTGTAAGTTTTTTTGGATTGTTAGAGACTGTTTTGTAGTATTGGGTTGTTCGGAAAGTTATTTCGTTTTTTCCCAATAGAGGATTTAATTGTAATTTTTTGCACCCAACTTCAAAATTCAGCCGAATAATCATTATATTTTTGCGAGCTTGTGTAGCAAGGCTTGTGTGTGAAAAAGTCTAATTGATTCCACTGAGTAGTTCTTGATTGGTGCCCTTTTAAAGGGCACTTTCCTCATATTTTACTCTTTTACTATAGAAAAGGTAAAAATGCTGTTCAAGCCAGAACGAAGTTAACCGATGTGTATGAAGAAGATATGTTGACAACAAGCCAGTGCCAGAACTGGTATACAAAATTTCTATCAGGCAATTTTGATGTCGACGATGCACCACGTTCTGGAAGGCCGATTGAAGCTGATAAAGACACGATATAAGCATTAGTTGATGCAAACTGGCGACTAACAACACGTGAGATCAATGAGAGGTGAAGTTTGCCAAATTCAACTGTTTATGATCACTTGAATGGCCTGGGTGTAACCTCGAAGCTCGATGTATGGGTTCCGCATGTCCTAAATTAGAGAAATTTCTGTCGTCGCTTTGACGCGTGTGATTCATTTCTCTAACATCATGAAAACGATCCATTTTTAAAGTGCGTCATTGCTGGGGACGAAAAACTTGTTGTCTGTAACCATGTCAAACGCAAGAGATCATGGAGCATAAAAGATGAATTGGCTCAAAGCATTTCCAAAGCCGATATCCAAGGTGATGTTGTCTGTCTGATAGGATTTTAAAGAAATTATTTTTGAACTTTTACCGGACAACACAACAATTGATTCCGAAATCTACTGTCATCAGCCGGACAAACTGAATGATACACTTCAACAGAAAAGGCCTCAATTAATCAACAGAAAAGGTGTAGTGTTCCATTAAGATATTGCGAGACCTTATACAAGTTTGGTCACCCGCCAGAAGCTTTTTCAGCTTGAGTGGGATACAATGCCAAGCCCACCATGTTCTCCAAATCAGTCACCTTTGGATTATTATTTGTTCGGGGCGCTAAAAATTTTTTAAGATGGTCAAACCTTCACTTCAGAAGAGGAAGTCAAAAACCATCTCGACCACTTTGTTCCAGCAAAGACCAAAAATTTTATGAGCGTGGAATCATGCTACTACCAGCAAGATGGTAAAAGGTATTGGATCATAATGGCCACTACATAATTTAATAAAATATTTGTTCATCATACGAAAATTGTCTTTCATTTTCACAAAAAAAATATTTTTCTTTCCTGACAACCCAATATATATATGAACTCGGATATTTTTTGTATCTGGTTGTTAGTTTCCGCGTCATATTTCTTCGGTATACCATGCCGAGTCCTTGCATGTCATTTTATAAATTTTTTGTTTTATCCTCATTTGTAATTTCATATACTTTTCTTCATATGCAGGCATACGTACAAGTTATTGTTTGGTATCTAACCTTCTTGTTAGTTTTAAACCCGGTTTGTCGTTTATTGGGCAAATTCCAGCTTTTTATGTGAATATAGTCCCTTATTGCACATCCTTTACTATGTCTGGTTTTTGTTTTTTCTTCAGGTATCGTGGGATCAATTTATTGATGTCATGTTTTCAAGTACCCGGTATTGTCGGTTATCCTTTAAGTTTTGTAGGGTTCGTTGAAGTATTCCTGGAATTTCTGGGTATGGAGAGATCTTTGAGAATCAAATGTATTGTGGTGTGCATTTTGTTTTCCAAATGGATTTCTTTCCGTGCGATGGTAAGGTCCTTGTAACAAAATGTTTCAGCTGTTTCATTCATTTCATAGATGGAAAAAAGTCTGCATAAAATTGAGTTCAGTATTGATAACGAAGCAACACCTGTTTTTGCAGGTTTCATAGTTAAAATAGCTGAGGTTTTCGAGCACGGCAGATATAAAAGATACAAAGAATGGCACTGGAAGTGCAAGCGCTGACCATTTTTGTAGCTATGGAACAATAGATTAGGAAATAATGCAAGTTTGTAGTTTTCAGCCATACTCTTCACACCATCCATTCAAGGCTTACAGTACTCGTAGATTACTTAATTTATAGCCAATCAACTTTACTAAGTCCTTAGAAAGAGATTAGAGACCCAATGTATGAACATTTAACAGAGCTGGAGCAAGCTAGAGCAGCTGGATCTATAACAATACTAGCGGCGGATTTGAATTTTGATTACATCAGAGATTTTTGGGAAATTTAAAGGTTCCTGTGAGTTGATCTTTGGTTGCTGATCACTTTGTTTACTTTTGCTGATACTAGTGATCACGAAAATAGCTTTGCAAGTTTTTATGTATGGTTTTCATTTACATTCCTACTAAGTACAACAATAGTCATAAAACTAACATAAAGCTACAGTTGGCGATTCAATGTCGGAGTTTATTATCATCGGACTTCGTTTCCTTAAAAGTCAACATGACTTTCAGGACTGCTTTCTTATTCACTGAGTTGGAAGGGATTTTCCGAAATGGCCAAACTCATTCCGAAAGTTGAAAAAATGATTCGTTCTTCAATTGGGTAAGATGTAAAAAGTTAGATTATCCAGTAAGAAGGATAACAGCTCATATTGCTAATGTGTCTATGAATGGAAAAGAAAAAGTGCAATCATCACCAAAAAAAAAATACATCCGTAGGTGCAATATGTCATGGTAACATTTATTTAACATGGTAAGTTTAACTCCGTTCGACTTTCCTGAATGGGAATGTCTGATACCCTTGGACTCTGAAATACGAACACAGCAACACAAGTCAACCAAAATTTAGGGCTCGATGGTCGCCATTTGGTGTAAGTGGTTTTCAAACATTATTATTACAAGCGCTGTTTCTGAATAGAATAAACTCACTCAGTAATCGGGCTGAAATTTCTTCTTTAACTATTATGCAATCTTCTATAGGACACCATGCACCGTCTCTTTTAAAAATGGTAACGTAATACAGACCGTATAACTTTCAAAGTGGTTTAGCCATTCTCGCGCCCGTGTCTACGATTCTTCCCTTATCCTTACTTGCGAATATCTTGTCGAACCTTTACTGCCTTTTAACCGGCTCCTCGCCATCAGGCAGTTTTAGCTTCCACAACATTGTAATCCAGGAGACTTCTCCTGTGTCAAAAAGTTCATATAACTCGTACTTGTATCTGATCCGCCATTGACCTCCTTCGCGTTTTGCCTCGATGATGAGCCCCGGAACATATCCCTTGAATATGTTTATTTTATTTTTGAATGTTTGCATCAGGTCTCAAAAGCACAGAAAAATCACAACTTTGCATATTTGGGGCTTTGTTCTCAAGTATTTGCACATGGCCTTAAAAACTGGCAAAACTAATAAGAACTTCTAATGTGCGATCTGTGTTTTTCTGATTACTTGCGTTGATTAACTACCTTTCACTAATTCTTCTGTAAAAATTTAGCTATGGGATTCAAAGTGATCCGCGTTTTCGGCTTTTCATTCTTCTTAGATTTTATACTTCCTTTCTAGGTTACATAACGCACTACGCAGGAGCTCGGTAGCATGTAACCCCTTCTGTCTGTATATTTTCTTCTGCCTGTATGCATAGCAGGATATATTCAGCAGATATTAAGGGTTTTTACAGGTATCTTTTATTTGCTTTATAGATTATTCTATGGTTTAATTCTTGAACAGTGTTCCTTTAGCATAAATCCATAGCATGAAAAAACTCCTTTAGCATTAAAAAAATTTCTCGTATTAGGTATTCTAAAATAAAGTTAAACAGCAGTGGCGACAGCACACCACCTTGTTACAGCCCGGCATGTGTGTCAAAAATATCAGTTAGTTTTGTTATTTTGGACTTGTAATGATGTTAAAGTTAATACAAACTTGGCCATATAGTGTCTGGTGTAGCGTTGTCTGGAATGACAATATGAGATTGGCTTGATACAAAACTTTCCAATCAACATTGTCCCATGCTTATTCTATGTCCATGAGAATGTAGTAAACATTGCAATAAAACTTCCAGCATTTGTGCTGGAATGCTTCATCGTGAATAGTTGTTCGGTAATCGATCTTTGAGCTTTAATCTTCCTCTATGATATCTACCTAAACATCCTATCTAAACTTCCTCTATCAACCCCTTGTGAAATTTTTCAATAAACGCCTGTCGTTAGGGGTGACTTGGCGTATTAGCAGTCCAGTAAATGTCATATGATATGCCTCTAAAAAATCTATACTAGAATAATTCACCTTACAATGTTTTGTGAAGCACTGCAGCAACTATGTTATATAAATTTTCCTGGAACCTCATTATTGCCTTATGCTTTGCTATTTTTGCTGGTTTTTATGATGAAATTTACTTCTCTCAGCCTTGATGGTGCCAAAGAAAACTCATGAGTTGCGTTGGCGGTGTCAGATTGTCAATTATTTAACAAGGCTCACACACCTTTACCAAGTTTACAATGGTCAAACAATCTTTTTTGGACCCTACTGTCGTATTCTGGTGTTCATTGTCGAAATAATTCTGCAGAGCAATGCATTCTATTATTTATTTTGTCACGCATTCGGTTATTTATTCCATTTTTGTGCATGGTTCTACTCTGATATTAGCACTTCAGTTTTCGGGGACGGGAACCGCAATAGTTTTGAGGTTTTCATCAAATTCAGAATGAAATGAAGCCGTTTAGAGCCACTAAATGTTGAACTTTTGTGAAGAAGTGGTTTTAATTTAAATCCCTGTGAGGAACGATATAAAAATTTTGATTTGACAATGGTCCGAATTATGTACCGAATCTTCCTCAAAAAGTTTGAAAACTAAATAGTGACACTCGACTGCAGCCGTCTTATTTATGACTTTCCCGAAACAATCTGAATACGATCGACTTTCTCATTAAAAATTTCTACCGGGGTACCTCGCTAATTATAAGGATCTCTCATATATTTTGTGGTAACCATTTCTGAAGTAACTGCGGGCTCCTCTGCTGCGGTTATGTTTTTTGTTAGTTTTTTTAAAATATATTTAGTTGTTTCATTTCAAGGTTTTTTCATTCTTCACTTAGTTCGAGGCATTACTTAGTCCTCATAATTATTCCAGAAGTGCTGAATTTTAATGGCAGCCTTAATAGTGATCGTAAGTTATGCAGGATCGTCTTGCAAGGAACCAGCATTTTTGATAGACATTTTTGGATCGTAAGTGTTACACCAAGTCACCAGTGTAGAAATCGTAAATGAAGTATCCTCAGCCAGTGGGAATAAAAGAAATTCGAATAACACAAAAGCTCACAATTATTTTGTAACGTGTTCCTTGTCTTACTTCCTTGTAAGGATTTGGTCATGCAATGTAAATATTGTATCGAAATAGGTCATCAACTTCGTTTTAATTATAATTCGTTTTAATAATTTTTTCGTGTATTTTTTTTCTGTATTTGTAAATTTCTTATTGTTCTAATAAGTCCAGTCTTGGTCCTTTCTTTTCAAACTTTGGATAGCACAACAGTCAATATATTTTCTAAAACAAAGGTGGAAAGAGCTCAAATTGGTGTCGAATACGCGTCCCTGCCGCTTGCCATCAGGTGCGAACTTACAGGCCGTGATGCGTTGATTGGCATTATCAGCAAGGTGCATGTCGTCTGGTTATTTTTACTTGTTATGATTATTCCTCTCAGATTGAACTTATCCTATTTTCCAAATTGCCTTTGGTTAGCTTTATCAATTTCAGAAGTTTTTGGTTGATCAAAACTTCGCTGAGTTAGCTTAGCAAGCAAGCATAAATCACTTACAATTTTGTAAGTGAAAATGAAAAAACTGATCTGCCAAAACATTCTGAAATTTTGTTGTTGTCAGTTTGCCAAACTTCATTTTTGTTTTCAGGTAATCTGCTGGGTCCCTCTGGCGTTCAACTGGGATGGTATTCCATAACATCTCCTGGATCATTTCTCAACATGTTGAAATTTTCGAATAACTTTCCTAACAATTTACTTGTAGAGGGTCAATAAACTGATTTAAACCTTGTGACTATCTTCTTCAAAATTTTTAAAATAGTATTGCAAATGTCTCTCTAATTGAATGGATGAAGACGCCGTATTATCGTCTTTTAAATCTTATCTTCACAGTTGTAATTTTCCAATGCAAGTATTTTTCGTTTACTGAGTAAATTTTTTTTGTCTCAAGGACATCTTTAATGGTAGTATTGTTGATTATGCCAACAAAATTTAAAAATATAACTATTGCATGCTGAATTCTAACATTTTTAATAACTATCCCCTGTGCAGGTTCGTACAAGTTTCTCCTTTTTGATCACTTAAATCCAATAGCCAGCAATTATTCTAGTTGAAGAGATCAAAATTCAAATCAGAACACAACATTTTGGGCTCAAAACTCATGCCCAAATAAAAATGTTAAAAGGCCAGGATTTTCAGGTCTAAATTGTTGTCTTACACATGAAGCCTGCATGTAAGGTTCCTTCCTTTTTTCTGAAATGTCTCTTGAATGAAGGGTTTCAAAGTAATTATTTTCGATGACGCCTTAGTCCGTGAAAGAATTCGGTCTGCAGCCACTCTACAATAGTGCATGGCAGAATTAAAAATATTTATGGATGCATCGTCACGTTATAACACCGTTTCGGAAGCAAACTAAACATCATGAAAATGCTGAGAAAATTGAAAGTATTGTAGTGCTATTTTCCCAGGGAAAGCAGCAGCAGTAGTAGATGTAACCTGTCCGCAACACTATGAAGGAAGTAATAAACTTTGAGCATTGATTTCCTTAGCTTCAGAGCCAGCTATGTTCCTTTTTAATTCTTCACAGGACATTCCATGTGACGTTGACAAAAGGCTTTCGAATGGGTAACATCACTTGCCAGCTGGAAAGAACTTAAGTACTTTTTCAAATACTATTTTTAATCTTCTCACATAAACTTTCCTCATAACTCGGAATATATATCTTCCGAGGTTAAACTCTTTTGCATAAAATATATTCAAATCATTTATTTTCCATTTCATATTTCATCTATTTGAAAATTCACTCATGACAAGAACTTTTTTGTGTGAAAAGATAATATTCGGAAAGAAAACCAAGGCAAAAAAAACGAACAGCAGAAACTTATGAAAGTATCTTAACTTCCCATTTCGTCTCCCATTTTACAAGTTCACATACAAACACACACGTACGTGTACGAGGATATAAAAATACATGAAATCCCATTTTTCGTCATCATTTCTCACCAGCAGCGTACGAGTCTCCTGAGCCAAGGGAAACAATAGGCATTGGAGGTTGGGAGGTTTGAAAGGATTCCACGAACGCAAAAGTGGATCAACTTTGTTTGATGTATTGCTGTAGTTTTGTTTTATATGTACGTTATTTCTACATTTCTGACTTTCTGCGAACACTACAAGGATATCCTTATTCATCGGGCCAAGAAGTCTTTTATGCAAGTCGTAAAAACTATATTGTTTGCTATTTGTTCAAAACATTTACTAGTTCGTGTTGTTCCTTTCGTGTTTGTTGCTGTCCTCGTCGTCGTATGATGAATTACAATCTCGTTTCAAAATGGATAGTTTTATTTGAAAATATCTAGATAAGTTTTATTTTTCATGAGATTATGTAAATTGGCGACATGTGAAAAGTTGAATGCAATTTGACTTCGCTGGTTATTGTACATGAAACAAAATGGATTTTATTCGAGTATTATGTGTAAAGTTTGAAACAAGGGAATCGTTTCGAATGACTGTACATGCTTGGCATAATTTCTTCATCGTGTTGCATTTAATTTTGACACACTGCATCAAAAATATTGGAAAGGATACATCTTTGCTCTTGCAAAATGTAAATTGTGTCGTTAACGACCGAATTACGCAACAATTGATTTGAAAATTTTGACAAACGTAAGAGGATACTTCTGTGTTGTTAATGTTATGTTACACTTTTCCTTCAATTCTATCTGTAAGTGCGTCCTATGTTCATCTCGTAGACGATGAAAAGCATTTATTTATTGTCGAGCATCTAGCAAACTGCATTCAAATAAACAATTTCAAGCCCTTTTCAACATGTTTCCGACCAATTCCACAGTACTGTCGCCAAAATTGTCGGTAGAATCGAACACTTTTAGTGATCTGTCGCGTCTGTACTACCGCGATCTTTAATACCGAATAAAGCGGATTCGTCTTATAGATCTACACTGAGATGTTAAGAGTATTTTATTGTTAGTCTCTACTATCCTCCAGCTGTACTGTTCCAAGTTGCCGCTTCGTAAGACGAGTTATTATAAGAAAATTAGACATTTCTTGTGAACATGAAAACTTTATGAGATTGAAGATCATTTTGGGCCTTTCTATTTCCTCATGGTAAAAGGATTCAAAGATTTTTAAAAAAAACTTCTAAAAAGATGTGTATGACATATTACCACATAACTAGGGGTAGTTTTATTAGATAACTGGGGATTCTATCGCTTGAATCTGCATTCATTATCTTGAGAACAGTCAAATTTACAACATGAGCACAGAAAATAAAAATCTTTGAGTCCTGGTAAAAAGAACCTCTGCCAGAAGAAAGGTTTACAACCAACGTTCACACCAACTACGTTGAACTCCTGGGGCATGGAGTCCTCTTATTATTGCCTATTAAGGCCCGTGTGATAGCTCGTATTTTTCGCTTTTTTCGGATTTTGTTTTTGATGAAAAGTGACAAAATTTCAGTGTTAAAGTCTTAACATATATTTACTGATATTTCAGCTATAATTAAAAAAAAATTCGCACTAAAATGTTCATCGTGATATGAGTTATAGGAGTAGACCGATGAAAAATCACCCATGTCCATAAAAAGCTTGAAAACGGTCCCCACGGTTCCAGCAGATTGGCTTAAAGTGGTGGAAATTGAATGAATTAGAATCATTTGAAAATCTTGAAAACTGAATGATTGGCACGCTTTTGAATACAAATACTCAAGAGTCATAATTTTCTTTCTTTGGTTATGGGCTTAAAAAAAATCCACTGGAAATTTTTGTCTGATTCTAGTTTAATCGATGGCGTGATAAGAACTTATTTCACCAATGAAATTTCAAAGCTATCAGTCGAAGCGTTTTTAATATACTGTGGAGACCAGTTACAGAAACATCGTTTTAATTTTAACGCATTCAAAATTTCGTTAAGATCGTTTAAAATATGAAGAATTTACTCAACATTCTCAACATTCATTCAACAACATTTACTCGCATTTTCAACAAGCGTTTGGAAGTCACTTCATACCAAAAAAAAACGATTATCTCAACATAGCACACGGTGTGACCGCCTCAAATCGGGCAAAACATCTTCAAAAGACAGCCATCATGCAATATCTGCCAACCATAGTTGGAAAACTGAAAATATCGAAATATTTGCTCGGAAAAAGATCGTTAGAAATTCGGTACATATCACATTAACCTTATATAAGATCATTCAAAGGATCCTGAACAACGAATAGCATACGAATAAGCTGTATATGCGTTGAGAACCCAGAATGTTAACCGCCAAACATGAGAACAAATGAGTCAATACTTCATGAAATCCTGCACACTTTCAGGCCAATTTTACAGATTAGTCAGACAATTTATAGCCAAAAAAGATACTTCAACTTATTCAACATATAAATAACAGTCTATAATCGAGGGAAAAACCTTTTTTAACGACTCCGAAGAAATTTAAAGAAAAGCTCAAAAATACCTGTCGTCAACTTTTCGAGGGAAGGAGCGAATTGTATTGGTGGATTAAATAGAAAAAGAAGCCACTTTTGGAGTCGAAAGAAAGGTAAGATAACCAGAACATTTGAAGAGAAGATGGCGAGGTAATCTTCAAGTTGAAATACTGTTTCGAAACATTGTTAATGTCGCGATATCTGCTTGTCGCAATAATTGCTTGAATATTCATCGTATTTTACAGACCTGGTCCGAAACAACGTCCATATCCTTCGTCTGCTTAAAAAATTTGAAGACATTATTGTGATTATGGCCGTTATAAAGCACTAACCAAATACGACATCAGAGCATTCAACAGCTGCAAACACTGATCAAATAGTCAAACTTATACTATGACCACTGGGCTCAATGCTGTTTGTCAAATGATTACCAAAACGTTGATAGTTCATCATGTCAAAGTGGTTCAAAAAAGTTCGTATTTTTCTAGAACAAGAAACATGTTTTTAGTTTGAAATTTCCTGGAGGAGTTTTTTTCGAAAAATTGTAACGTTAACGGATTGTGAAGATCGTGCCATCGTGCTTGGACTTTTTCATTTAGGGGCTTTTGAAATCATTCGTTTTCGAGAGTAAGCTAAGATTCGCGATCTTAGATGAATATCGTACAATGGCGCGATTTCACAAAAGACATGAAGTCGAAATGTTTTACGTGAACACCTGCCATGTGGGCTTAATTCCACGGTTTCCATAGATGGGGTTGAAATAATGCGTCAACCAACGCCCCCCATCAAGATGGGGTACTCGTTCCTACCTAAATACAGGATACCCGATACGCAATTCTACTCTTTAGCCACATTAAACCACATACCACCACTTTTCAGTCAGGATAGGCTCCTCACCGTGTAGGGGGCTGACAGTAACCTGTCATGGGCGTCCCCCTATCTCGTGGTTCAGATCAAACCTCTGATCGGGTTTCGCAACCCTCTAGTTTGAGGACTGCTACCATTTCGGACTCTGCGTCCACAAAGGACAATTGAAATTTGACCACTGGATATGCAGCCTTGGTCAAAAGTATAAAAGCAACCCTATTTTTCAACTACGTATTAAGAAATCTTGGTGAATACCTTCGCGAAACACCACTGTATAAAATCTGGTTACGTCAACGTAATCATTGACTAAGTGGTGAATTAGTGTGTAAATTGTCTCTCCATGCCGATAAAGCTCGAGGTTTTGATCGAATTCCCAACAAAGTGTTAAAAAAATTTGCCAATGAAAGAATTAGTACATAAAAATCATTTATTCAATGCTTGCTTCAATCTGTATTATTTTTCGGTAGAATGGAAGCATCCTGTAGAAAAACCTCTTTGCAAGTCAGGCAGCGACCCTTACTTGTGTACCAATTAAAAGCCTATGAGCTTGTTACCAGCACTGGGAAAAATTTCCAAAAAGCTGATCCTGAAACGATTAGCGGACTTTGTATAAATTCACAATATCTTCCCAAATTCGCAATTCAGCTTTCTAAACAACTTTTCATCAGACCTTCAGCTTTAACGTGTATTGGGCGCAATAAAATCAGCTCTCTCTGTTGGTATCGTTATGTAAGATATTGAAAAAGTCTTCGATACTGTTTGGCGCCGAAGTCTTTAATTTAAACTTATTACTATTGAGTTTCTGTTCGAATCCTTTCGTAACGACAGAACATTCCACGTAAACAAACGAATTTAGTCGTCCAAATACAGTCATTTCATGGTACCAGTTGTAGTTCCTCAAGGTTCGTGTTTCAGAACCACATTATTCAACATTTTCACAGCAGACTTGCAAGTAATAACCAACAGATCTAACAATAGCCAATTTTGCTGATGATACCAGGTGAGATCACTGGAATTCTTGAAATAATACTCAAGAAAGTCTGTAAATATTTCCAATCGATGCAGAATCTAAATAAATATTGATAAAACCAAAGCGTATTCACTTTTAAAAACAAAAGAATTAAATCAGGAAAATTGTGTCCGAATGGCTGAATGGCCCGAATGGCCCGAAATGCTGAATGACGTGGATGTTCTCATGAGCAGGTTCGATTTCCTATTCTATTCGATTTAAGCGATCTCGTTCACATATGCATTGTCAAGGACTGAGCGAAAGAAGTAATAGGTGTATACATATGAAATACGGATTTTTTCTCCTTGAAATATGCATTTATTTGAATAACAGAACCAAAGAAGTCAATAATCAAAGTATTGGCCATCGTTAGCTACCACTTTTTCCCATCTTTCTGTCAATTGATGGATTCCGACCCAGTACTACTTCTCATTTTTTTAGGCTAATCATCATTGGCTCATCAACCCAATTTTTAACTTCTTCGTAAGAGTGGAAGTGCTGTTCCGAAAGTCCGTGTTGCATCGATCGAAACAAGTAGAATAGTCAGAAGGAGCCAAGTCTGGTGGATACATTGGGTGAGACAGAACTTCCCAATTAATGTTTCCCAAGTAGTTCTGGACAGGTATTGCAACATGCGGCCGAGCATTGTCATGTTGAAAAATGACTTTATCATGTCTTTGGTGAAATTCTGGTCGTTTTTCCTGAAGTGCGCGGTTCAATTTGATCAGTTGTTTTCTGTAACGTTCACCAAGAATAGTCTCACCAGGTTACAGCAGTTTGTAACACAAAGATCCCTTACTATCCCACCAAATAAACAGCAAAGTCTTCTTTCCATGAATATTTCGGACTGGTTGTGATGTTGATGGCTGACTTGGGTCTACTCATGATTTTTTCCACTTGGGATTGTCGAAATAAATCCACTTTTCATCGCCAGTAACAATCCGATGCAAAAAAAACCTTTTCTGTCTGGCAAGCAAAATTTCACAAATGATTTTTCGCCTTTCGATGTCTCTTTCTTTCAATTGATACGGCACCCATTTTCCAGCTTTTTGGATCTTTCACATGGCTTTTAAACATTGTGAAATGGCTGTTTGAGTAACTTCCTACGCTTCTGCCAACTGTTTTTCAGTTTATGTGTGTGATCTTCATCCAATATTGCTTGCACATCTGTATCTTCGAATTTTTTGGTGGTTTTCCACGGTCTTTGTTGCCGATATCGAAATCGCCACTTCACACGTGTCTTGGCTTGGGGCATGTTTACCATACGCTTCCACTACCAATCGATGAGTTTCTGCTGCCGTTTTCTTCAAATGAAAGAAGGTCCCCGCATAATCTCTTTTTCTGGCACGTAATTCGACATTTTTGAAGCGAATAAAGACTATGTTGTTTGTACAATCAAAACCTATGACATACTGGAATTTATTGACAGATGTTTACTCTCCAAAATGCCATGTTAGTTATCCCCGACACAAACCATATGTAATGGTTATGCCATCTGTTAGTAAAATCCGTATTTCATATTTATAATGCCCAATATACCCAATAACAACCGTACAACAGGACAGTTTAATTGAACGTGCTTCATTGAAGGAACTGAAAAAAATCCGACACTGTAGAAAAAAATATGCCATAGAAAAAACATCTGCTAAGCTATCAAAAGAGTTTAGGAAGAAATTGTCCTCGAGAACTGTAAGGAAACGCCTATGCATCAAAAACTGTAGAGGCTATAAGGCGGAAAGTAAGCCTTGGTTTTCCGACATGCAAGAAAGTTCGACTGGAATGGGCTCAGAGGCACATTCGTTTCACCGAAGATGTTTGGTCCAATATTGTTTTCGCAGACGGATCTTATTTTGAAGTAAGTTTTAGAAATGTGACGTTTTAATATCTGAAAGCACTTTTCGTTCCAGAGATGGATGCACCATATGTAATGCACTATTTTCGAAAAAACTTTTTATTTCACTATTTTCGGATTTTTGGAACATCGAGTGTGACCTTTCTGTGGCGCAGAATTAGCGAAACATACCTGCCACATTGCGTGGTTCAAACCGCCAATTTGGCATAGATGATTTAGAGTTACATGACTTCGAACGAAGTAGAATATTCACATGTGTGTGAGGGTCGGATGGAGTCTACGAAATATATTTCAGTACTTGAAAACGGGGTCTTCGATTGGGGAGTCAATATTTTTGGTGAAACCTACTTTCGTCATTTACGATTCCAGCTAAACTTCGTGGAAGTGTGGAAAGCAATAATTTCAGAAGAATGTTAAAATTTTAGCTCCACTATGCTAAGAAGAATTCCTCCGATTGGTAAAGCAAAAAGAGATTCCATCAATATTGACTTCTTTTAGTGAAAATACATGATAAATACGGTGCCATGAAGAATGGTAGAAATGTCGACATATTCTGAAAAGCTTCACAATGCCAAATATTCGTGTTACATCCGTGACTGGGATCCAAAGAGATTCACGAATATTATAGCTACCAAACCGTACGATGACTTTGTTATTCAAAAGCTCGAGTGTGTTTTTCATGTAGGAAAAGGAAGGTTTCACCACCTCAAAGATGTTGGAAAGACTCTAACCCAAGTACGAAAACTAAAAAACGCCTAAGAAAAGAAACCTTCATCAAACTACGGATTTAACAGGAAAAGTAATGAAAGAAACCATCATTCTTTGTTCATTATTCCTTGGCTATTTAGCATTATCCAGACTCTTTAGAAAATATGAAAAAGAAGAAATAGGACAGTTTTTATCATAAAATCCTTACCGATGCGCGGCCACAACATAAAAAGGCAAAAGCTGATAACGCTCTGTTCACACATAAACCAACAAAAGTGCAGAAGTTCAGGAGCTCGTCAAACCAGTATTTCAAAAATTAACAAACTATAAGTTATTTTTCACGTTCCTTTTTTTACTTTCACGTTACTTTTTTTACTTTCACGTTCACGCAATATTTTAACAAATATTATAACAAAATTCTCTGGACAGTTGTCCCAAAACATATGTGTGAAAAAGAAGTAGTCGAAATGGATGTCCCAATAGCGTTGTAAATTTTCAATAAAGGTTGTATGACACTCTTCCAAATCATGAAACTGCTGGGTTGCACCTTTGGAAACTGCTCTGACGATTGCGTATTTAGAAAAGACGAAGAAAGAAATTCCCTGGCTGAAAATGCCAGCAAGACAGCTTCCAAGGAAGGGTGTTTTGATAAAAAGGCATCATATCGAGAACAGGAAGCATTTGAGGGTGAAAATTTGCTGTAGTATGGAGCGATAAAAATCGAAATCACAGTTTTCAAATGGCGAACAATTTATATCCAAATTCACTGGCTCGATTTAAATAAACCTTAAAGCGTTTTATTTGCTTAAACATTCTCTACAAAAATCAATTTGCTTAAAAAACGCAAGAACAAAAATTTTTTAGCATCAAAAACTATCAAAAAAAGATTTTTGAATTTTTTTTGAGCGTTCACCTATTGTTCTGATTTGAATTTTTCAAATTTTTTGCCCGGTCCTTGTACAAAAAGGCTTTCTTTTAAAAACGCATCTTGATTATTTGATTCCAGATTCACTGTTCCAGAGAAAACTGTCCACCATGGAGGTCTGTGTTTTTTTGAGGAGTCGGGTTTGGCGCCCTCTATAAGGTGCGCGTGGTTTGGAAAATAAAAATAAAATTATTGTTCTTGCAAGAGTTGTTTAACACTAAGGAAAGTGATTGTTACGTTATATGATAAATATTGAAAATGTGTTTTTCTTTTGAGCTCCTGGTAGGTAATAGTACCGTAATATAACATTGATTTACATAAAAATAATACGATTTGAAATCTAAAAACATTCATTTGTTTATAAATGAATGTTATATGAATATTTTTTCCCAGACTAGTAAGCCAGAACTAAGCCAGGTGGAAAATTCCAGAAGGATTTTATACTCAGAACTATCATTCAAGCCTGCTCATGTTCCCCAGAATGCACAATTTGCTGTAGCTTCTCCTCCAGAGCTTAAGGAGTTTACTTACTTTGAACGCTAAGGAACAAAAACTTATCTTTGTGATTCTTTCCTTAGGAAATTAATAAATACATCGATACAAATTTTTGCCAAGCTTAATAAAAACACTCTTGATCTTCTCAAAAAATGGATACTCTTGCGCTGTTCGTGAAATTTTCGAGATGACTGATTTGAAAAGAAAGAATCAAAAAGTTTAAGATTTAGTATCATAATGGCTATGGCACATACTAATATTTTGACCGAAAATCCAAAGTTACAAATTAGCAACAGGTTTTCAAAAGTGATTCTAAAAAACCACTTTTTCACATTTTTTTCTTTAAAAAATGTTTTAAATCAAATTATTGGCAAGGTTCTAGTATGCGCGAGAGCTATACATGTTATACAACAACAACTTAAATTTTTATATGAATAAGTTCAACACTTTGGTAGTATCTAACAACAAGAGATTGATAATAATCGTTGTTTTGAGAGAAATATGTTCGAAAATCACGATTCGATAAAAAAAAAAATTTTTGACACGCAAAAATATCGAACTTTGAACTTTTTTGAACATCAACCTTTCTTTTGAATTTTCTAAGCATTTTTTTTCTTTTACGATTTTCCATGAAAAGGTGTGAAAGAAAATTTAGTACACCTGAAGTCTGGCTTTAAAGTCCATGGTAGAAAATGAAAACATTTTTGTAAATGAAAACAAACAACAAAAAATGAAAACCAACAACAAAAAATTAAAACAAGCAACAAATTTGCTGCTTCGAAAATTAAAATAGAACTGCCAATGAAAACTACTAGCCGTCTTTTTGCGGTCGTATGTAGATATACAGGTTAGGAGCAATCCTGTGCGCTTGAGTGATATACCTTCCGACCAAAAAAGATCGGGATTCAAAAAAAACCCGAAAATTGCAATTTTTAATAAATTTCTTTACTATTCCCTAGAAAATACTCTCCTTCTACGGCATTTCATGTATGTCAACGTTTGATCCAATTTTCCATTCATCCTTAATAGGCCGCAAAAAGTATGGCCTTCAGCTCACGCAGCGAATTCTCTTTTATGGCCTCCATGTTCTCAAAACGCGTTCCCCATAATAGCAATCTGAGTTTGGGAAATAGAAAAAAGTCACAAGGGCACAGCCAAGCACCTTACCATGTCTGCACTGTAAGGTGCTTGGCTGATGACATTGGTTGAATTTTCGGCGAAAATTCCGAAATAATCAGGGTCGTATGAGATGGCGCATTATCGTGGTGTAAAATCCATGAATTGTTATTCTACAAATTGAGACTTTTTTGCGAATGGTTTCATGCAAACGAAAATAAATAGTGTAGTGTTCTTTATTGTCCGTTTGGCTCTCTAGAAGGAATTCGTAGTGCACCACACCATGAATATCGATGTAAACGGTCAGGACTTTGGCGACTTTGGCGACTTTGGCGCTCTCTCTTGGAATTTGGCCCATTTTTTAAGCACCGTTTGGGCGATTGTTGTTCGGTGGACATAATAAATTCACAAGCTATTGTAGATATTATGTCACCAGTAATAATGCGTTCGATGATTTTTGGGAAGCTGTTTGCGTTGGAAATCATTTTCAAGTATGTGAATACAACGCTGTTTTTGAATGAAATTCAGCTTTTTGACAACAGCCGAGGCGACGCGTTTCATTGCCGAAATTTATAATAAAATGCGTTCAACTGATCCATATGAGATCGTCAACAACACAGCAATCTCTCTAATTGATACACAATGATTTTTCAATACGATTTGCTTCACCGATTCGATTTTTTCTTCGGTATCAGACGTTGATGGCCGCCCATCGTGCTCTAGGCTCTTTCGGCGATCTTCGAACCTTTCATACCATTCGTATGCTTGTGTTTTCGACATGTACGCGTAACCATACGCCTTTTGTAACACTTTCGACGAATTGGCACATGAAATTTAATTTTTCATTCATTAGAAAAATCACCACACCACAATTTGTAGACGCTAATTAAATATTAATCGTATGATATGCATCAAAATTTGACAGAACCCCAATTAAAGTATTGCCAACGTTGCGAAAATAAAAAATTACCGATTGGATAAGCGTGGCAATTCAAAATTCCCGTTCTTTTTCTATTATAAGGTATACTAAACCCACTGTCAACATAAGCAGCGACTTCGTAATGGAATCAACGTCAGTGGACCCACATCTCATTAATTCAATTTATCGCCAATTTCACAACTTAGCGAGTGATGTAAACTTGCCTAAAATGAAAGCAGAAATATTAGCTTCGTTGCTTAAAGATGAGAATTCACTAATGTACGATGTTAAAATATGTGATTAAAAAAAGCGTCATGAAAAGGTTTCCGTTTTTTAAACTTAGAAAGACGGATGAAACGCTTGTTTCACGCAAATCGAATCCTTTCTTTTGAATGGCGTTTTTCATTGACTGTTCTGCAAAACCATAAGAACTTCTTCACAAAAGAAATAAATTTTCTTCGATTCCGCTGGTTTATTCTGTAATGCTGAAAGAAAATCAAGAAAAGCGTGGAAATGTTGCTTCATACCATTAAATGTGAATGGTAGGCCCGGCCACTGATGGGAGATAACAAGGTGGCTGTTTTTCTTGTGGGAATGCCAGAAGAATGTACTGAGTACCCATGCTTCGTTTATTTATGGGACAGTAGAGCTGACGCACTTCACTACTTGCTTATGGCCTATGCGGACTGAGTTTCTGTCTTTCCAGATCAGGAAAAGATGATTAGTGTAGATGCAGAAGATGTACATAAAAAGAAAAGAAAAGGGTCGTGGAACCCAAGCTAATTTTCATCAATTCTTTATATATTAGGTGCGCAACTAAGTTCTCGCTGGTTTTTTATGAAATTGTCACTTTTTGTCAAAGATTGGTTAAAAATGAATCATTCAAAATATTGCACATCGCTAGCGACAACTTTTCCCCATCTTTCTGGCAGAGCTCGAATACCGTCACGGTAGAAGTGTTCGCCGAATTAAGCTTTCCACGAATCAAGCCATTTAGAGATGCCTTCATATGAGTAGAACTGCTGATTAGCCAGAATGTGTGCCATCGAACGGAATAAGTGATAATCGGATGGCGCAATATCTGGGGAATATGGAGGGTGGGGAAGGACTTCCCATTTGAGCGTTTTCTCTAGGTTTTAACGGGTTTGGCAACATGAGGCCGAGCGTTGTCATGCTGTAAAATGACTTTTTTGTACCTCTGCTCATATTGTGGCCGCTTTTCGTGCAGTGCTCGGCTCAATCGCATCAATTGAGTTCGATGTCGTTGCCCAAGGATGGTTTTTTTCGGTTTCAATAACTTATAATAAATAACACCGCCCTGGTCCCACCAAATACACACCGCCGTCGACGTAGAAGCATGACCGGGCAATCCCCATGATTTTCTTCTTTTTGGTTTGCTATAGTAAACCCATTTTTCATCACCCATAACGATGCGGTGAAGAAAATCCTTCCTTTTTTGCCGCTGGAGCAGTTGTTCACAGGCAAAAAAACGACGTTCAACGTCTCTTGGCTTAAATTCATCAGGAACCCAAGTCTCTTGTTTCTAAATCATTCCCAACGTATGCAAGCGCTTTGAAATTGCTTGGCGGGTAACACCTAATACTGAAGCAAGCTTCTGTTGCGTTTGGCATGGATCTTCATCGAGCAATGCCTCCAATTCAGCGTCTTCGAGGGTTTTTGGTCTTCTTTCACGCGAACGGTCTTCAACACCAATCACGGCACGTTGCCTCACTGACAGCAGTATCTCCATAAACATTTTGCAGCTCTCGATGAGCTTCAGCCGGAGTTTTCTTCGAATGAAAGAAAAAAAGCATCACTTCCCGCAAATGATGATTATTTGGCACAAAATTCGACATTTTTACACAACAAAAAGTTTATGACACAAAATAAAATCACTTATGTGTCGAAGTGGTTTGTTTACCATATGTCTGAGCTTGGTCCATGACGATTTGGTTATGTCACAATCGACCAGCACTTACTACTGAAGCCATCTCTTGAAAAACAGTGGGAAGTTAGTTGCGCACCTAATAAAATTAGATCTAATAAAGTAATTTGTCAAGACTCTACATCGGAATTCTGAAGATTTTGAATATTCGAACACTTTTTCCCCAAATTATTAGACATGACAGATTGTATTATTGTCGGTCTACAAAATAAAAAAATTAAGGGCATATGAAGAATTCCCACAGTTACTGAAAACATATGAAAAACGCGCGGGGCATGGTCTTAAGTAAGTCATACATGGCTCCCATGGTAATAAAAGGGCTGAAAAATAAATAGAGATTATTTCTATGGTTGAAAACTTCAAATTCATATATGGCAGAATGTCTTTAAGATTTAATCTGTAACATTCTCACTTAGATCAATTTAAAGACAAGTTGAGAGCATTTTTAAGGAAGCAAGAGCAGCGCTTTCACCAAGGTTAGATAGATTTCGAGCAATCCAAGCACCCATTAAAGCAAATAGAATGAAAATATATTTGCAAAAAATACATTGCAGAAATTTTATTATAGAATTATTATAGAAACTAATATTGCAAAAAAGAACATCCCGAAAATACCCATTGTCTAAACTTAATTATCATATTTTTTTTTTGTATTCATAGATTTGATTTTATTATCCTCGGTAAATATAAATGACGTAAATTAACAAATTAATGATTGATTTCTCTTTATTTATAACTCATACTCAACGAATGATGCGATTTTCATTAAAATTCATAATTTCGATCTAATAGTTACAACAGCAAATTTTAGGAGATAATATCCGGGTATCTTATGGACTTGTGTTATCAATAAAAAACAATAACTATCTTTAAATAAACGTTAAACGTGATATTTTAGGTGTATTTTAAATGATTGTTGAAAGGAAAGTGCCAGATTATGAAATATTCACCGAATTCACTAGTAAACTAATTATCCTTCCTCATGTTATCGCACACTTCCGCACCCCACTTGCATTTTAATCAGTCATTGTGGTTACTTGGTCCTTTTCTATATTAAAAATTCAATGCAGTTGCAATATCGATGTAGCTCCGATTTGATTAAAACGATTTCCACCCAACGTCCATAGAAAGTATTATTTTGGTACATGACCCATCATCTGCAAACCTTTTATATCACCACCGTTAAACTCTAATTAAGTTGCTTTTCAATTACACCAGCCAATATAAATGTTAAATTGACGTTGGTCTGTCAACGAAATGCGGCTTCCCACAATGCGTTTATAATAAATGTGTCTTTAATATAAATTACCCCCACTTGGCAGCAGCAGCGAAAGTCGACGCAAAAACGCAGCATCCCTGCAAGCATCCCCGGACGGACGAGTAATGTGGGAGTGAAATCAAATGCACAATCCATCAATTTATTCATTACAAGAATAATGATATGGAATTTATGCACCCTCGGCCACCACTCGGAGGGTGGGCGTTAGTATGAAATGGGTAACAAAACGATATACAATGTTTTAGGGTGGTACAATTTGATTCAGATGCGCCATAAAGCCAGAAAGGAGCGACAAGGTGTCGTTGGAAAGCAATAAAACGAAAACGAATGGTGGTCAATCATTGGAGGTGAATACGTTGCCTTTGGGGTATCGTTTATGAGGGATTTCAGACGGGGCGAGTGGCTTTTAAATAAATCCGGTATTCGTCCTGATTGTTGGCTTGCTTGTTCCAAGTGATCATTCAATCCCCTTGAAAATTACCGTTACACTGACCTATCGCAAACCAATTTCGCTGTTGCTAATTTCTTGAGATTTGCGAAGTTCCAGCGAAAGGGATTTGCTGGCGGGAATATGATGCTATTTCTAAACTATTTTCAAACATGTCCATCCCACTGGCCAGGATCATAAAAAAACTCACTTTCAGAATAATGTGCCCCTTTCCCGGCGCTTACCAATCCGAATGTCACAATACGTCTTACGAATATTTCGACTGGTGATAATTTAAGCTACCGCCATTGGATCCGGCTCGTCCCAGCAACATTCCCATGCCTGGTCAGGATGCGTCAAATATACATAGAAACGAATTTTACTTGGCAACATCAAATTTTGTTTTATGGTAACTCGTAAAGTTCGGGGTCAATCTTCTCAATTCTGTCGTTAAATCTTCTGTTTTGTTATGGATATATGGAAAGATGGACGCCACACCGGAGAGTAGTGGATACGATTTGGTGGGAAGATTGCTAGATGTTAGATGAGGACAATATAGCGGTAAGTCATAAAACCGTCCATGTCCAAATGTTGTAAAAGAATGCGAGGAACAAAGAGACGAATGGGAATCCGAAATTGTTGTCTTTATGAAGTTTTCGTTTGTGGCTCTCGTCTCTATAAATGTCAACCTCGAAATGAAAAGTTTTTTTTTCTTTTTTGTTTTTGTGCGTGTTTTTTGTTGTTATCCTTGCGTGCCGCTCCCGGCCCCCATGCATTTCGAAATGTCTTTGCGTGTTTCTCAATTTTCTACAGGATATCTCGTTGTCAACTGTGTGTATATGTCAATGAATCTTATTAGAGGTAAAAAAAAGACGCTAGAGGGTAGTATTAAGGATGTATTGGGTTGGCCAATATGATGCCATCTTGTTTGGCAGAGTACGAAATTTACGACTGTTTTTGCTGTTTAGGCGGCTTTTTAGGTCGACACCGAAACCTAATTCAACATTTTATGACTTTGCTATTATTCCGGACTTAAATTTCGTTTTGGTTTTAATAGACACCCGAGGCTTGAGCCCAAGCTCCAGCACGAAATGTAATAATTTTACGCAATATTGTAAAATTTCTCTTTTTGTTTGTTGACAATAAAATCATTTTATTGGTTGTTTCATTTGAAATTTGATGTAGTGAAATATTATTGATATTGTTGTTGGAGGTTTAAGGGATCTCTTATTAACTCCTGTCTTTTTGTTGAAAAACTTTGCATGCAATGTCAACAAAATGAAAAATGAAAATAACTCATTTAATTTGCGAAATTGAGATTACCAAAAAGGATTTTTATGTTTGCAGTCTAAATTTTGACCTAAGGTTCGTAATCGTTTTAGCCGTCTTGCCTTCGATGATTCATTTCTTAGTCAATTTGAATTCTACAAAATACTCTCTCCGTGCTTCTGATTCTACCATTCCAGATGCATTAGGATATTTTTCCTGTGTATCACCTCCTTGGTTTGATTGCAAGCCATGCGCCACTATTCATAGCAGATGGAAACTATCAATTGCGATACAAAAAACTCACTTTGCTTTTACAAAACCCAAAGGCTACACAACAGGCGAGGATAAAAAATAATCCTGAACACGTAGTACCCGTAAAAGATTGGAAAGTTTGAGAGCGAGTTTCAATGTCAAGCTTGGATCAGTTTACCATATTACATGTCGAAATGAAGTGTGGATAGTCCAAAAGGACCCAAACTGAAGGTGGTGTTAGCAGAAACGCATTTGCTCGTGTGATTAAACTGTGTTCCGTCATATCACAAAGATATGGTTAAAGCTTTTGTTCGAGGGAAATTTTTTATATATTTTAATTCTCAATAAGAATTTAATGTTGATCGTCATGGCTCGACAGATTACCTTGGGACCTGACCTGTGATCGTTCTGATCCCTCGCTTTCGTTCGATCTTTGCTACTCAGAGCTCGGAGTATGTGCGTGTCAATTTGTGGAGACTATTTCTGCGGTGTCTTCTTATGGCTTCCTGATCTTTTCAACTGTAAGCTTCACGTATACTCCCCTATACCTTTGTGTCATTCTCTTCAATAGGTGTTTTTTATTTGTGTGCTACATAATTTACCCATTGCTGTTTGTATAGTTTTGGGTCGTCTGATTCCTCTTACAACATTATATCGTATATGAACTTCTTATAAAATAACGAAAAAAATTATGCATAATCATAATGATATGACATCAATAAGACACCAAAAAATCAATATCTGGGGTGGTGTAAATCCTGAGATCATTAGAATTTTAGTTGATGTACAGCAGTGTCTACGGTGAGGCGTTTTCCAGTTCGCGGAATGGAGGGTAAGAAGTGAAAACAGAAATACGAAAAAAGTTCAAAAGTTAAAAGCTTATATATACCCTCATAAATAACTGTTTTGTCTTTGTCCGAAAAATAAACTTGAACTGCGTCCTTCACGTCTTCATCGCTGGAAATCTTCTTCCACTGAAGTCCTTTTTTAGCTTAAGGAGCTGATAATAATCACTCGAAGAATCACATCGAAGACCACTTTTTGCAGAGCAGCAAACGCAACACGTACTTGCGAAAAGGCACGTTGTCATGTAGAATGACACCTTTGTTCAATGTTCCCCTTCTGTTTCGTTCATACATTCCTTGAACCTCTCTTTGAATGGAACGTGGTATTCTCCAATAATGGAGACGCTTTTGTTTATTTCTCTCGGCAAGACCCCATTTTAATCACAAAATACTGTTATTATTTCAACAGCCGACTGTGACACTTTTCCCTTTTCGTGGACTCTATGCAGTCCTGTTTAGACTCAAGTTCATAATGATAAACTGAAGTTTCGTCTCCAGTAACAATTCGATTCAAAATTCCATTTTTGTCATCACTACAGAGGTCCGAAAACGCGCGTGAATTGTTCTACGCAATGTTGTTTCTCAGACGGCGTGACATTATCGGCACCCATCAAGCGATAATCTTTGTTATGCCTAAATGATCCGGAAGAATTTCGAAATTCTAGTCTAGAATTCTTTAGCCTAGCATCTTCCAAAATCTATTTTTCGACCTTTTGAATCATTCCAGGAGTTGCCACTATAATCGGTTGTCCGGGCCGTGGGTCGTCTAATATTTTGTCAATTATTATGTCTGAATGTATTTGGGAAAAGTGGTCTAAATATTAAACTACTGGTTTTCTAGTGCGGAACCTTGTGGTACCCTCATTATATTCATGTCCTTCATTCAAGCTATGACATAGTGTGCTCCTGTTAAAATACTTAACTGTTATTCGTACCAAGTAGTAGGTAATGGGTAGTGTCGCTTTCAATACGGATCTACTAGGACATTCAACTCAGTAGTTGATACTACAGAGCAGTACTCACTATTATCTCTAGTCCCTGCTCTTCTATTCATTACAGTTTTGACATCATTTTTGTCAACTGCCCTGTTCGAAACACATGTTGCCAATTCAATCCAACGATTCAAAAGTTTTTCCTTCCTTTTTTTCGGTTAAACTAAACAAGTGTTTTACAATGTAGCCTTTGTAACCACTGTATGCTGCTTGTTATCAGAATGTTACATTCTGTGCCTCCTGTCGACATGTTTCGTATGGATGGTAGCAACAGCTTTTCCTTTTGTTGCTGGTCGATATATGATGTTTCTTCAGAGACGGTGCCATCAAAACAGGAAACGCGATGGATATGCGTTGTAGGTTTGAAATTTGTCGGTAGGGGGATGGCAATGTGGTTTACCATTACCAGAGAATATTATTTTCTTTGTTTTAGAAAAAGTTTGGACTGGACGTAGTCTTTCTCAGTATGGGTTTTAAATTTTTATTCTTACATGCATTTACGAACCTCCATAGCTCCTTAGTGTTGCTTGAGAGGTTTATTTCTTCATCTTCGGTTCCTGGCTCTTTTCCTTAGACTCCCTAAAATTGCATTTTTGTGTGAGTCTTAATTCTTATAGAATCGTATATAGGAACTCTAGAAAAGCTTGAGCCAGGTTTTTGCTTCGACAAAACAATTTGAGGTTTTGAGCCCACCAGTATTTTGGGGAGAAAGGTTGTCTTTGATAATCTCTTGTAACCTGCTTCATATGTCATTAAGATTGTCTGTAAAATTATTCGTTAATTTTAGTGAAGGTAGTTTTTGAGGATAGGGGTAAAGGTATCAAAATGAAACAGTGATTACTGTTACAACCTTACCTTTGGCGTAATGCAATTGTTTTGCAGGTTAAAGAGTGTTATGCTTTGGGGGGAGGGGGGGTGTTGCAATGGATTCCACTTTTGCCCAGCCTTCTATAAGGGTAGATTCCAGTACTAAGAAGATTAACATTATCACAGATTATCCAGGATTGGAGTATTCTACGCCAGAGTGTACACTTCTGACGTTTAGATCTCCTGAAACCTGCATCACTTTGCTGTAGTTGAGTACGCTTGCGAGTTTTTCCATTTCTTTCTCGAGTTTTATTGCTTTTAGATCATTTTTAAGATTTTGAGCAATTCATTTGACTACTTCGAATTTACTGTCAAACAAAATTAGTCGGTGTCTCATGCTTTTTGTCATTAGTAATCCTTATCCACCACCGATGATGTTTTTTCTAATTTTATAAACGAGGTAATATGTATTGAATTACAAGTTAGTATGGTCATTGTCAAGTTACAACGGTAGTTGAAAGAAAGAAGTAGAGAAGAAAAAGTAAAGAACATCCTCATATTTGTAAGGCTTTGACTGAAACGTTCGCAGATTTTGTAACAGGTGATACCACTAGAAAATGAACATGACTTATTTCGAGAGACTCATCGAGAGGCTCATCAAGAGGCTCATCTGTCACCAGTTCATGTATGAAGTTGTATGACATTTCGTTTATTCGTTTCCAAGCTATAGTCGTTTGAGTGACGCTACTTGCGCCTTCGTAAACAAAATGGGAAACAGGAGTATCGCGTCTTGATGCAACATTGTTTTTTGATGGGAAAGACTTTCGAACAATCATTGATTGCAGAAATGTTATCCCGCATCTGCTCTTTCGAGAACAAAAGTTTACCATTGCACTGTTGTTTACCCCTTTGAAGCACCGAAGACGCAAATGGCTCTGGACGGTCAAAAGACGCTACGAAAGCGGAAATCATAAAGTAAGTGCATCGAATCGTCTTGAATGATCGGAAAGTGAGATTGCGCAAGTTAGGTGAGGCCATGTCCATCTCAGAGAACGGGCCGAATACATTTTGCGCGATATTTTGGAGATGAAAATAATTTCGATGCGATGGGTGCCTCGTTTGCTGACCGTTGACCAAAAGCTATAGTGCGTTGTTGATTCAGCAGCCGATTTGGCGTTTTTGCAGCATAGCATAGTTTTGACGTATTTTGACGATGGATCAAGCATGGGTCCATTTCTATACACCTGAGTTCAATAGGCATTCTATAGAATGGCTAGAAAGCCACGAAAGAAGACCAAAGCATAAAAGCCATGGCTCGGCCGAGAAGGTTATGGTCTCCGTTTTTGGGTTGCCCATTGCTTTATCTTCAACGGTAACCTGTAGAAGGGAAGAACCTTTATCGGTAACCTGTAGAAGGGAAGAACAGTCACAAGAGAGTACTATGCAGCTTTATTGTCCAAATTGATAAGAAATAAAGAAAGAACCGTCCCATATGCCGAAAAAAATTTCTGCACCATCAGGATAACGCACTTTCACACAGGTCCCTGGAAGCGATGCTCAAATCGGACCAAATATGGTACAATTGGTTGCTTATAGTGAATACGCTGTACTAGTATTTGCTTCCGGCGACCATCATGAGTTCCCAAACCTCAAGCGGTGGCTCCAGGAAAGGGATTCAGATCGAATGAGGGAGTTATAGCGGAAACCGATGCGTTTGTCGAAGTCTTGGTGTTTCGTATGACAGAAAGATCATCGAAATGTTGACAAATCGCTATACCAAGTGTTGAGGTCCAAGTGTTGATTATCTTGAGGAATAAATATAACTTTGGTTAAAAAAAACCTGGTTTTCATTAAAAATCTCGGGACTCTTCACACCATGTGTTGAGTTGGATAACATTAATCATAGATAAGGAGAGGCAAAAATAACAACTGTGTTATTATTTTTTACATAATATTTCCTTAAACTGTTTGAGTACTTCCTACTTTGCATCGAACGTGAGTCCTTTATAAACTAAAGTCTGCTGAACTTAGAGGAACTTGGTCCATTTAATGAGGCTGGTAATATTAATTGTAGGAATTTCTTTATTGGTGAATAAATTAAAATTGGTGAAAGTTTTTTCTGCATGTTACAGCTCTACAGCTCTGTTAAGTTCAAAAAATGTATGCGGGCTTGATTCAATGGGTTTGGTTATACCTATGGCTTATGGTAAAGGATACATTTTTTTATTACCTTTAATTGTTATGGACGGACGGATTTCCTTTTATTGCTATAAGCACGTTAATGTTTTGGGATATTCCTGCCAATATCCCTGCTCTTATTCTAGTCAAAGGGACCCACCCTTAGACTAGAATTATTGGTGCCCTTTAGACTCGGATAATCTAAGTTCGCTATTTTATGTCACGGCATATTCCAGCATATATTTTTCATTGAAAATTTGTCACGCATACCTATTTGAGACATTCAATTCCAATTTGAATTCGAATTCCAGTTTATCCAGTAAAGGCATTTTTTGACGTTTTTTATCATTTTTACTCACTGTTGCTGAGTATGGATGTTGTGCCCCATTTTATGTAGGCAGGTAATCTGGAATTAATGTAAGAGAGCGAAATTGCTTACCGATCCTATCTTTGACTCTAACTCGAAAATTCAATAGCATCTTGTTGTAATTGTAAAAAAACGCAAAAATTGAGAGAAGAGTTGGAGCACAAATTACGGGTGATTTTCAAGATAAAATATGCGTACTTTCTAGTTACTCTCGAAACTCGGTTCAGTGAATAGGATTCAAATCACCTTGAAACTGAGAATAACAAGTTCCATTATATCTTCTGTTGTCTTTATGCTTTAAGACCAGTAATACGGTCGAAACCTCAGCTTCAAAGTCCATTTCCCTGAACGATACAAGTAGAATCTTTCTTTTCTATCCTCCCCCAAATTTGTGGTCGGCTGTACCTCCGCAATAAAAGTCAAAAATATGTAACCAAAGGATCGATAAATATTAAACTCATCCTTTGATTGTAAATATAACAGAATTATATCCGATTCCACCGTAAGTCTAAGAAATTCCCTTAGAAAATTACGACTAAACCAGTAAAATAACTAATAAGCTAAATACATTTCTGTGCTGGGTTGTCTTTTGTTCTTGGAATTCGTTTAAGGCAATTACGGCCAATTGCCTTGTTATGGCGCGGTAATAAGTTCAAGCAGCTAAAGACTGTGTCCTCTATAAACAACGAATAGCAATAGAGAAAGAACCCTTCAATGGAGAAACAGCCCTTCTAACGCGTATAAGGGAAGCTGCTACTGACGTCTAGTGCTCAGGAGCATCCATTGTCGCCCAAGCTGTTATCCTGGTTCAACAACGTTCCAAAGAGATCACTGAAGCAGTTATATATCAACAACGAATTTCTGCCGCCAAGGAAGCAGAAGCCGCCGTGGTCTTGCAAAGTGCTGCCCAAACTGCAGCTGCTAACATCCATCGTACAGGTAAGACCATACAAGTATAAATAAAAAACTTCAAAATAAATTGAAGTTTATATGTCAGAAGCCGAGGCGACTAAATTTGCAAAAATATTCATAGAAATGGAACTACTAGCATTACTTATCATGTTACTGCCAATAAGGATACACCCTTATTTAGAGGTAACAACAGTATTCCCAACATTGCCTTCTGGTGTAGCCGTACTTTGAGCAAGTACAGGACAAGCGCCAGCTGGACATATATTTATAGCATCAAAAGTTAAGCATCCTGCAGGGCATATTTTGGGTTGGCGTCAATTGACGTCATATCAGTCCGAAATAATAGAAATGCATTTCGTTAGAAACCTTCGTTATATTATTGGTATCTTCTTAAATACATTTTAGCGAAAAAATCGAGATAGTTTTTTTGGTTAATTAAAAGAATATTCCACAATCGTGTAGATATATCATAACATAGATGCCACAGAAATAGGAATGGAATGCAAGAAAGGAATGCATATTATCCACCAATTCTTCAAGAACAACCAAATCAACATTTATCATCACAATTCTTCTGATCTGAAATGAAAGGTGTTGTTTTGAAGGTATTGAAAGGAATTGAAATAAAAAGAATATAAAACATTGAAATAAAACACCAGTAAATTGGTTTTGATAGCTAAGAAAGCTTTGTTGGAAAGATAATTTTTTGAATATCTACTTGAATACTGTTTTGGGCATGTAAGGGCCACTACTAGTGTAGAGGAAATCCAAACGACAATTCTAACTATACGACTATTCTAACCAATAATTGGGAAGGTATCTCGTCAATAATGTGGTGAATGTTGTCTCCCAAATAGTCATCCGTATTGGGATCGTCGGGATAGACGGTTAATTTGACGTATTCCCACGATAAATTACGCAGCGGTGTTCAATCACAAGATCTTACTACAATTTCATAGGCCCGAAACGAGAAATTACGCGTTCATCAAATGGCTTTTTTAATAAGTCTATGGTTGCAGGAGATTTCTGGTATACTATGCCATCCTGTCGGATCCAGATGCCTCCAGGATTACGGAAAGTCGATTTCGGAACGAGAAAGTCATTGATCACGGCTCTATGGCTGTCACCATTGACTATAATGTTATTCGATGTAGCATTTTTGAAGTCATATGGACAAATGGCACTTCCGGCCCATAAAGCCACCAAATATTGACTTTCTCTGCATATAATGCTGTTTGGTCAACCGCCTGTGGGTTCAGTTATATCTATTGACGTCGCTATTCACCCAGCAATGTGCCTCGTCGCTAAACAAAATTAGGATAAGAAAATCGGGATTTGCATCAATTTGTTCTTCGGCCCATTAACCGAATCTACGCCATGACCGGTGCCCTTGTAGTTCATTCGGCTTCAATTCATGCTGAAGTTGGATTTTGTTCGCCCGCAAATCAAGGTCCTACCGTAAAATCTTCCATTATGCGGCTAGGCACAGGAATAATTGTTGAACATGACTAACTTAGGTCTTCATCGATACTACGCTCTAGAGCTGCTATGATTTCTTCATAACGCACTGCACGACGTCTGTATTGCTACGTCCTATAAGTGAGAGTAAACGTTGTGCGGAACTGATACATGGTTAATCAAATTAATTGTTCTCATGTACGATTATGACAGACATATAGTTGACTGAGTGCTCGATGAGTTTCTTGAATATAACCGTTTTTATTCTTAATAAATCTGTAGAGCTGGCAAACTTTGCTCAGGTGTATTCCTATTTATGTTGAAGTGAAGAATTCAACTAACCATAAAATGCATGACAGATGTCACACCACACGTAACATTTAAAAGTGTTGCCAACGTAGATTTCTATATCTCTAAGAGAAATACACTTTATTTCCTCCGGAATTTCGATTCGATGAATATGAATCGCGTTAAAATTGAAAATAAAAAACACTTTTACTTCTTCTGTTTTCTTTGCCTAAGAACAATCTTAGTTTCAATTGCCGTTTTGGCGATAGATTCGGTTCCGATTTTTCTATAACTGTTGTAAATCTTAAAAAAGAAAACGGCATTGACAATTTATATTTTTTTATTATTTTGGTAATTTCATTTTATTATCAGACTAGACAACTCTTTAATTTAATTACAATTAAAGTATCTCATCATTCATAGCTTTCACAATAAATGCGACTTTTAATATTTTCACGATGCAATTCAATATTTACTTTTCTTACATTCATCATTTCAATGTAAAGTTTTCATTGAAATTTTCATCATTTTCTTTACAAACTTGGCAAACTTATCCGGCTATGCATAGATTTCGTCATTTTCCATCTTAATAAATTTTTTTTTTACAATTATTGGATACTTAGAACTATGCTTAGATGCATTCTTAGTTGCATTTTCTCAATGATGGAGAGAAAGAAAAAACCATAAGGAATTAGTTAACAAAAATTTATGCTTAAAAATATTTTGGCTTTTGAAAATAAAGGACGTTGAAAGGCTGCCAAACGCTTTATTTTTCATTATTAAAACAGCTTATTTTATTTATTTGGAATAGACTTGCTCGTCAGCCGAGAGTGCTTTCTACAAAACTTAATGGTTATAACCGCGCCTCGGTTTGAAATTTGATTGAAAGTGATTCGAACTAAGATTCAACATAAATCAAAACAAATTGTTGTCGCTTTGTGAGAAAATAACATGAGCGTTGAATGTCTCAAAACAATTTCAAATTTGTTTATCTTTTACACGTACTACGTTAATACTCGCTTGCGGTTTATATTAACAAACGCTCTCTCCTCTTACATAGTATAAGCCTAATAGGAATTTCTCATGAATAGGATATTTTATTGATTGATTCATGCTAATTTACATATACAAAACAATATTAAATTACGATTTTACATCACGAATCTACTTTAAGTACACATAACTATAAGAATTTTATATTTTTTTCATGATTTCATTTATTGTTTGATTTCTTGTATGCTATTGTTGTTTTTTCAGCTTAACTCCTTAATAATGTCTATGCTAAATAGATGATTACAATTATTTTAATTTTCTTTTACCAATTTATTGTATTTTATCTTATCCATCCGTTTGCTAGACGTTTTTAATATTTATTGGAAGTCATTAGACAGTTTTTTTTTTTCTTAATTCTTTCAATTGAAAGTGTGTAAGCATTGAATTTACAATTAAATTTCATTTGTCCGAATGAAATAAGGATTCTTGTTAATTGATATTCAGTACATGAATATTATTCAGGATTTATAGTCAGCTTTAGTTATTTAGTTTTGAATTTCAGTCTAGGACTCAAACTTCCACAGACAGGGATTCAAGCAAAATTTATTTACAATCGCATTTCGTTATTAACTAATGATGTTGTGTTTTTGTTGCCAACAAAATCCTTAAATGTTTAATAGTATAATTATATTCTTGTTATTTCATTGCACAATATTGAGTTGATGTGTAGTAGGTCTTAGTATTTGTTGGCTGAAACAGGAGACTGAAAATAGTCCTCGATTGGAAAGGAATTGGCGCATTTTATTTCGCTAAAGTTCGTTAAATTGTAAATTATAATTAAAATTTGTTGATGGCGATTTGAATTAATCGATCACAAAGCAAAAATTTTTTACAAAATTTCCGATTGCATATCGTTTCCATGTAACGAGTTCTAAACTCTCCAAAAACTAACAATTCTCTCTCTTCGTGCACGGTTAAAATTTGAAATAAATACAAGTAAAGATGGTTTAAAAAAAATAACCAAATACTCGTATGTGGACTAAGACGATAGGAAAGATGATAAACTATTATGATATTTAATCAACTGCTAATCTCATCACAGTTTTGGGCGTCTTTAATTTTGATGAATATCTCTTCTTGGCGCCGTAATGAAAGTCCCAAATATTGACCTCGGCGGTTGCTTTGAAGCATCATAAAATAGACGTATGTAAATTCGTGTAACATTCTTCGTATGGGGAGAACATATCAACGTTATATGCATACTGAAGATAGTCTGCGTTACTATCAGTACATTTGGATAGTATAAACATAATTATATCATGCATAGCAGTGCACCGATTGCATGCAATGGAAATTTATCAAATACGTGAACGAAGGATTATGATGCGCCGAACGTGCGAGAAAATTTAGGCGCCTTTCCTTTGATATGTCATGCTTTTGGATAGCCTCAAAACGAGTTGAAGAGAATTTTCGGCACACACGCAACAGGGCTACAATTGTAGAGAAAATTGAAAATAAAACAGGAAAATTTGTTGGGTAATTTTGACGTAAAACATATATCGAAATGAAATATTCAGGATGTTCATAACGATTTTGTGCTTGATAAAATTTTATCGAACGTGCTCTTGAGATTGTGAGATGAGTGTTACTGACACTCAATTCAAAAATATTTTGATTATGTGAACGTTTTACTTGAATCAATTGTATTGAAATGATCGAAATTCCAGAAGGATATCCGTATCGCGTTGCGTTGTTGCTTATCGCACTGTTGATTTCAACTCATCGATAACCTTCAACGTTAACTCAAATCATTTAACACAAAATTTTGAAATATTTTGTGGAATCTCAGGTGAACTCATATGACTGGTCCTTGTGCCTCAATATTATTCACTGGGATCAAGAGTTGGAGGAAAAATATGGCAGCATTGCTTTTAGAACCCCGCGTCTGTATCTATTTGCTAAAGATGTTTCACTCTGAGACATACATAAACTCAGGAGGTCCCCAAGCTCAGTGGTTGTTAAGTGTTCCAGATCCCATGCGTTAATTATCATCAGTCAAGTGAGGTGCTTATGGTCAGGCTTGAGCAGTCTGGAAGGATGTGTTCTGTGATTTTGATTGGTCTTTACGAGTCATGTATTTCCCCCTAAGCAATCAACTAATCGAAATAAAACGCATGAAGACGATACTACCTGAAGTCAAACCTATCCTTACAAAGTCAAGACGTTCTGGTGGACATTGGAAAAAGTGTTTTGAAAATTTGAAGCATGCTGGAGCAGTCAAGCCGACCTAGTTGCAGAGTTTGTTCTTATTTTTAGGTATGCAAATTATTTCTGAATATTTCATTTGTAGATTTCATGGACCGTTTTGAACAAATTTGGGCTGTTGCGCCAATATATTATATTGGTTTGGCTGAATTTTTAAAGCGTATTGTTCAGCTTCGTTCGAATGCTCAGCACTCGAGTAGGCAAGGAACCATCAAGAAAAGTTCACGCTGTGGCATTCCTATGCTTTCATTTCATTTCTCAGTTTAATTTGCGAGTATTTACTTTGGGAGTGGATGCCGGATTATCTAAGCTGTCAGGGGCTTCAGACCAAGCAAGATTAGAAATGAAGAGTTTATGGGACACACTTTACTGGTATTTTTCCGATTAAAAACTGTAGCTATTGGGAGATTGCTTAAGGGAGATAGACTATAGTAACCTTCCCTGATTTGATTTTCTGAGACCATGCATTATAAACATTGATAATAAGCATTTACAGTACCCGTCAAAATTTTTTAGAAACTAGAAACCTCCATGCACTTTATTTTCTGCTCAAACAAATTTTTTCAGCATGGTAGCGAATTTTAATCTTAATTTTTAATTTTAAAAGTTAGTTGAATTTTAAATTTCATCGTTTTTCCAAAGGTGAATCCTTTATCGGGTTTCATAGGTTAATTCTTGATCAGGTTCCATAGGTGAATACTTCATCAAGGAGTTACATGTGTTGAAAATTTTGAAAATCGACTATTGTTTTTCATTTTGGTTGTTTCTGTTGTTCTCATAGTACATTCCCCCGAAAGTACTTTTTGCAATTTTTTATAAGTCCGAAATTTGAAGTCGATTAGAGAAAATCTTCCGAAAATAGCGCGTTTTCGCCACGTCACGTCTGCGCAGTATTTTTATATTCTAACACTTCATCTTTTACTTTTTTTCGGCTCTAACAAGAGCAGAAGGATGCTTTAGACATAGCTTAAGCACGAGAAGCGTTGCTTGATGGGCTTGGTGTAGATAATTCTATGTGATTGTCTAAGAACTCAACGAAGGATTTTGCTTAACATCCATCATAACTGCTGTTACATGGTATTATACATTGATTTTTGTGGTGAAAAGAGAACTTTTCGTACGAAACGTTGACTAAACTTCCGATATGAATGTTTCAACAAACCCTTAGAGCAGTTTCCAGCTAACTCATACACCGACAAGAAGATGAGATTTTTTTTTGGAAAAATCTAGCCCACTGTCCACTGCATTTTTGAAGGTTTTTTTAAGAAAAGGCTAAAACTGAGCAATTTTCCAAGATTTTCCTACTATTTTTTCACGTTGAGGTGCTCCTATTTTTGGATGCTTAAAGTTAAAAAAACTTTTTAAATCCGTCGTTTTTTGAATTATTTACCCTTGCAAGCACATGTGCTCTAAGGGTATTTCCTCATGTGAGGGTTGTAAGCACATGCGCTGTCCATGTAATTTTCGATTTTGTTCTTTGCTTCATATGTTCTTGACAAGGGTTGCTTAGAGAGGGTAGAAAAACAGAACGATTTTCCTAATCATTGTTATCTTTTGTTTTCATAGCTAGGAATCAAAAAAGGTTTTCATTTGTTTTTGTGGGTTTCAAATGTTCTTTGAAATTTCGCCCATATTTTCTGCTTATGTACCAACAGGTGCAAGGAATACTCAACTCCTATGGAAGTTTAAATTGTAAACTACGTTTTGTTGTATTTTGTTGATAATCCTTATGACCTGAAAGTTACTGATTAATGATGCTTGAAGGAATATCAAGTTTAAAAATCATCATCCCAACTGTGTCCCGGATACTATCTCAAAGATGGAAGAGTTCCAAATGAGTTATGCAACAGTCAGGAATGGAACTATATCGAGGTAATCTGTTCGTTGTGCCACGACAAAAAGTGAACAATTTAAGAGTTGGATAGCTTTGTGAAAAAAAAGTTACGATAATTTCGAACGGGTGGTCGAAAAAGTGTCAAAAATATATACCAAATCCACTTGACTTTGCACTGTGTATTTGGTGTATACAACAAAGAGAATTTATAGTTTTTTTTCAAATGCTTTTCAGCGTAGATTGTATCTCATTTAGTTTTATGTGCCCACTCATGGGAAAAAGCATCTATTCTGCGTGTGGTACTAACGTTTACAGATGGTTCATTCTACCAACCGATAGAAACTAGGGAAGTTCCTTAGCTCTGTGATCGTCAAGCAATAAGGAGGGCTAATAAGCCACAGTATAAGCCGTTTCTCGTGAAATCGGCAGCAATAACTTAGAAGAAATCATAGTTTACCCATAGCTTAAGTTGCCGAAGTCGAGAAATTAGCATAGACCAATCATCGTACAAACGCAGATAAATCCAGGAGACTAACTTTCGGCTGCCCTTGGTAAAAATTACATTATTTAAACTACATGAGTTCTGCCCAAAAATAATTTGTAACCAAACATTTTTCCAAAATTTCCACCTGTTGTTTATAATATTTTGCAATATGATTGGAGGACCTTTGGGCGTTTCGTTCACAACATGTGCGGAAAAACACTTTTCACGGTTATATCATCAGCTTTCTACCAAATTTTTTCACAATAGTTTTCATTAAATCAACGATTATAACACTACCATCAAATGGTGGTCGTGTATTGGTCAAATCGTAATTATTTTGTTGAATTCATCGTTTCTCCTTCATTGAAGTATAGGAATTCTATCGTTTAGTCTCAAAGTGAGCATTTCGTACTGAATAACGCAAAGCATATAATGAGGAATAACATGATCTTCTTCAATTAAAAAAATATGATTGATTGAAGGTCTTTTGAAAGGAAAATTCAGGAGAATATATTTTTTTTCATTTGTAGGTTTTAATGTTTACAACCTTCTTGGAAACTTCAAAAATTTTAAGATTTTCGTTTTCAGATTGATTTTTTCGTTTTCAATTTACAAAAATAGAAAAATAAGTCTTTTCGAGGCTGATATGGTCCCTTCTTCAGTGTCATGTCTATTAATGTCTATAACACTAAGCAAGAGACCGTATCGACCTTAAAAAAACTTTAAAACCCAACCCCAAAAATACATTAAAATCGAATCGAACTATTAAAACCTAAAACAAAAAAAAAAACCGAGATAGACTCAAACTGAGAATGCAAACTCATAAGGATTATTTAAATTTATTTGCATCCATGAGATTTCACCTTGAAATTAAGTTGAACTACAAAAAGGACTATAAAAAGGACACTCGAAAGTTCACATTTCTCGATTAATGTCTGTCAAAACACCAAAATTATTGGCAGCATATGATGTGAAAAAGTAGAGTAAAAAATTTTCTTTATCGTTTGAAAACGGACTAGCCGAAATAGGAGTAAGTAAGGATAAAGAAGAAACTGCTGCCAAACGGAATGCTATGTGAGTGCACCATAAGAGAAATATTATAGTAATATCCTCATTGAGTCTGGCAGACTTCAGCTTACATTAAAATTTCACACTAGTCCCGAGCTTACCACATATTATCCAGTTTTTGACGACTAGTTTGTTCATACTGCCTTTTTTGATATATTGTCAAATTCTTTTTTCGATTTCTATACAGATCAACCTTCCTAGGAGCAATATATAGGGACTATCTAGTTCCTTGTACCATGTACCGTTGCCCATGTCCGGGCTAATCGGAGTTTAACTAATTTTTGCAATAATTTCCACTCCACGAAATGCTCAAATTGATCAAAAATATAGAATGCTTCCTTTCAATTTTGTAAATTTTCAATTATTTAGGAAAAAAAAAATATTTTTGAATATTGTTGAAGAATCTTATACTTTGGTAATTATTTTGATAGCTTTAGGCATTACGTTGCAAAATTATGTTTTATTACATGGATTAAACCGTCATAGATTAAGTATCTTAGACCTGTTAGAACTAAATCATGAATAAATTAAGTAAAGTAATTAATAATTAATAATAATAAAAAGTAATTAATAATTTATTTATGAAGTATAAATAAATTAAGTAAAGAAAATAAATTAATTCGTTGAAGAAGTCCGAAAGATTAGGGTCAAAAATCAATTTCATAAATAAAAAATTCACAAAATTGAAAGAAAGCATTTTATCTATTTGATCAGTCATTTTTGCTGTAATGGGCCTGCATAAACATGTTTCAAAGGATCTTTGTAACGAAGCCACCATAATGTTCCAGGTGTCGCTACTCAACTATGTCTACTTTACTTTATTCCCACACCGCAAGTATCTCTTCAGAATTTTTTTATCAGTTCAGGCACAGCGTAGCTACATATAGCGCCGACACTCCCGCGTGACTTCTCGTAGAAAGAGATAGAATTGGCGATTTTACGTAAAGGCTGTGAGAGGAGTAATCTTGTCCGTCACAATTTGAGAGGAAATTTTCCAATTCAAATTTTTTTTTGGACAAAAATAGGTTACTTCGTGAGTTTGTTAGAAGTGTTTGCGTTAATTGTACTTGTGCTTTGTTTCAGGACAAACATAGTTCTGATGTATGGTTGTGTTATACGAAGCTTAGGTTTCCCATATACAACTCAGGATCGAAGTATGGGACATGTAAAGCAATGAGCCATGTTTGCTCTATGTTGATCGTGAGGTATGGCTCCTTTCAATTTTTTTACCAACAAGAACTGATATTTTTGACTCGAGAATAAACTGACAAATGACTTTTTGACACACACTAATCCTTGGGAGACATGATTTTCGTGACTTTTACCACTAGAGAGATAGTTTCAGTGCTTATTACAAAAATTATTATTAACATTATTCAAACAAATATTCTGCATATTAAGCTGCAAATATTTCTGCATGGTTATAAAATTGCTACTCATTTACAAAATTATCGCCGCTTCAAGGATATTTTAGTGAGAAGGAGTAATTGTTGGAAAAATTCGCCTTGGAATGCGGCCAAGGGATGCATATTCAAATTTCATTGAAGGATTTTTCGAAATAGTTGGAACATTTTCCATCATTTTTTGTGTTTCGACTTTCGATTTTAATTCTCAGCTTCAAAAATGAAGTATAAGGACAACGAAGGTCTCTCTCCTCGAAGGAACACGGGGTGCACTCCAGAATTCGAAACACTTGGCTACTTTTCACACTTCACTGAAAGCAGGAAATTATCCTGCCATTCGAATGTCCTGGTAACATGATATTTAATATGATGTGATTGGAGCATTTAGTCAGAAAAAGAAAATACGTAAGCAAAAAATGAGTCGGTTGGGTTATGTTGGGTTATGTAAAACATAGAGCAGACATCAAGGATAAATAATATTAAAGTTAAATGTACCACAAAACAGACAATTATATTCTCTTAATCAAAGGACTACAAACCAGACATCCATATTACTTGAATTAAGCAAATGGTCGGCTGGAAATGATGAATAGCTTTGATTTTTAACATATGAAGTTGCACTTTTAAAAAAAGATTCAATTTTCTAAAAGAAGTTCAATTTGTGAAAACAATGTGTTTGAATCAAATACATTGATTTTAAAAATCAAATAAATTGTTTTCAAAAATCATTATTTCAATCAATAATTGAAACTTTAGTTTTCTTTCGATACAAGAACATTTTTCGAATTGAAGTTGATGATTACACTTATTTTTGTACTGTTTGCATTTTCCCGTGTTGAGCACTTCCAAACCATCCTTTATTTTTTGATTTTCCATTCCAAAATGTAATTTTGTCTGTATATATCTGTGTAGATGTCTGTTTTATACTATTATTTTGAAAGAAATATAATTCGGGAGTAAGTTGCTCCCTTCTTCAGTGTCAATTATTTTAAGAAAATAAATTAAAACTGTCAAAAATCAAACAAAAATTAATAAATCTGTCAAAATTTAAAAAAAACAACATTTTGGAATGAAATTTTGGAAAAATCAAAAATTTAAAGGATATTTGATTGTGTATTTCAAGAAAGGTTATAGCTACTGATCCACATTGTATTCAACGCGTCCTGATTTCAAATATGAAGTGTCGCAAAAATTCTGCTGCTGAATAAATCTTGTACACTGAGTTGCGCAAAATTCATTTAGCTCAAGGGCGATTTAGTTCAAATCAACTTTACGATAAATTTTGATCTCTAAACGTGATATTTTCAACGTATCTCAGTGGATAGAATTCGAAAAACTGAGAATTCAAACACTAGCCTGGTACCTTATGATGAATAGAAACAATAGAAACTGGCACCGAATGGAAAATGGAGAGATTCAGAACGAGCTTAGGACTCCCATCAGCCAATTTTTCTATTCCAAGCAGGAAAAAGGAATGATTTCACCAACCCAAATTCATTGGGGTTTTCGGGTCCTGTCCTCTCGACATGTGTCAACAACAGCATAAATAACCAAAATTTAGTTTTGAATATGAAATGTAAAGCGAAGACTCCAAGGAGATTTTGCTGTTTTGTCTGGAAATTTTACGGGCGAAGATTTTGAACAATTCGAATAGACCGAAAATAATTCTAAAAATTTTCTTGCGTTCCAAACTCAAGCACTGCATAAGAATTCGACAAATAAACCTTAACTGATCAACAGATTACTAGGATGAACATTATTCCCACAATCATTGGCGCAACTGTCCAGTTATTGAGACCAAAGTCTACGTCATCTGCAGACCAAAGCGACATATGAGTGGATGTCGGTTGAAATCACATTTTACTTCGATCATTGCCTCAAACATACACATCACAATCACATATGCTGATTGCTGTGCTAATACAAACAATTATTCACTTTCCACTCACCAACACCAAGAACTTGATAAATTTGGATCTGGCTCTAACCGAAACTTATTAAATAATTTGGATTATACGAGAAATACTTTTTCGGAGGGCTTTGGAGATTTCGAATTGGGACATACCTGATCCTGGGACATGCCAATGCAAGTTTACTTACTGTGACATCTAATGTATCGAAAACTCATAGTAAACAGGTCAACTGCCATTCGATGTTGGTTTTCTTTCTTTAAATCGAATTTACTCTGATTTGAATAGTTTAATAATAACCGACGTAGAAACTGATAAAAATTGAACGAAAATTTCCACTGCCAATAAATCTTTCCTATCATTCGTCAATGTATGAATTAGGAGAGTAATTCATGTTTACATGAGAAATTCATACGATTTTTAATATTCAGTACGATTGCGATAAGATATTATGCGTGCAATTTTTTAGATAGTTACATTTCCTTTCCACTAAAACACATTCGAAAGGGACACCGTGCCACCGGCAATCCCCGACCTTAGTCCTCAGTCTCGCATTTCATCAACATCATCGGTATCTGTACTAGGACCCAATAGTGCATCATCATCGCTGCATGACGTCATTTTGACGATATTATTATTGTTATTATTATTGATATGATTGTTGTGAAGCTGGTGCTGATGGTGGCTAAGAAGTGCCCCGAGGGCGTTTTCTCAGACCGCATCCGTAACACCGGCATATTGACATGCTGACAAACCCGCGGAATTCGATCGCGAAACTGGCGATGAGGCAGAATACGGACTAGCGAAGCCGGACGTATGCTGTTTCGCTTTCAATCGGAGTGTTGCAATACTTGATGACATCGCTGTACAAGGTTCGGCGGTCGCGCGTGGATGATACATGACACTGTTGTATGTCGGGGCCGTGTAAGGACATGGCGGTGCTGAAACGCCACCACCAGTTCCACCAGTACTCAGTGTTGATCCCATGCCACCTGGTAGCATGGATCCTGAATTCATGCTCACTGCCACACTCGACGCTGAGGTGTTGAAACAATTAACCGAGTTTTGGTGGTGATTCGACGAAACAAGAGGATTCACGGGCCATGGGAATGGCTTTGTACCTAGGGGCGAAGGAACCTTTGTCCAATTATTGTACGGCGAATAGGATGTGTAGAGTGATTCGTCGGCAAACGGCTGCATGAACTGCGTGCCGAATCCTGTTTTGAAGTCGGCTGCTGCCACGGCTGCGTTCATTGCGTTGCGCTCCCGTTTGCGCCACTTTGCACGACGATTTTTGAACCATACCTGCAAGATCAACAAGAAAAAACACATTATTTATGAAACTTATCAAGCAACCAGCTATACACTAGCATTATTTCTTCCAATAAAAGTATTCAAAAACATAACATGGCTGGATTTAGATATAAAAGTCTCGTGCAGTGCCGCGGGACTTATTTCGAGGACACATCAAAGTGAATTGAATTACTCATTTCGCGCGAAGGTTAAAGAACTGTCGAATATTTAATCAAGGCAATTCATCAAAATTTGAATCCCTAGCGGCAAGTGGATCGAGGAGTGGCTAATTAAACTACTCTAGAAATAAAAATCACCAGAATGGTATTTGTCCAATGACGACCCACCAATAAAAACGCAAAGTGCTCGCATGAAGTCACAAATTCAAATATGGTAACTACGCGCTCAAACAAAGCTCAATTCCATCAATAAATTATAATTAACCGAGCACCGAACTTATCGCATTGCAACAGAGTCAATTGCAATCTAATGACAACGACAACATAAAATATGAATATTTAATAGTAAAAGTAATATGTTTTATTGCACGAGTAGACGGACGACTCAATTTACGCAAACATCCATCCACTAGGATTCGGAAGGCTGCACATTCCAGTGTTCTATTTATTTTTGGGTGTCTATAAATTGTTCATTTATTTACATTTAATCATTTATCTTGCGATGTTTGCATGAAAAAATAATATTTTTTAGGTAGAAATGTTTGTCAAGGATCCGAGTTAAGCTTTCGGCGAAATTAAAGGCTTAACTTTGTGCGCGAGAGTTTATTTCGGCTGATAATAATGGTGGCAAGTAATTATCATCATTGAATAGATAATATTGATTGGGTGATTGTGAATTGTTTTTTGTTGTTTTTGTAGTTTTTTTTTTGTTCATTTCCCGTGCGTCTATATGAATGTTATTATTTAATTGAAGGTAATCGTTTAATTGAATTCGGGCGAGAATTAATCGTTTAACGGACTTTGACTTTTTTGGGGATTATCGACAAAGAATGAAATGAATCGGGGCAGAAGAATTGGGAATATAATTAAAATTTTCATAAAGACTACATTTGGTTGATAAAAAAGTGATTTGCTAGATTTTCTTACTTTAGTTTAATTATCTTAGAAAATAACAATCTAATTGTCATCTTTTCTAAGTGTTGCTGATTACATTAATGAAATAGCAAATAATTAAACTAGTTAACGTTGTGGATTTCCAAGAAATTGATATAAAGGTCATCTTTGACAGAATGTCATTATTTCCAAGAATCACAGTAAAACAAATACTGTTCCTGCTGGAGAAATTGGTTGAGAGGAGATTGCATAGAAGAAAGAAAGAAAGAAAGTCATACAATATCAGAATTTAACCCAAACTTCCATGAACGAGATTTTCCTTACAATCATCGAGAAATGATACAAAACTACTGAAAGGGTTGCGATGGGAAACTCATTATTGCCTGCATTAAATGGAATATCCATAGTGAAATTCGAAGAACAGTGGAAGCCAGAGATATCGTACCCAGTTTAAGGTATTGCAAGATAGGTGAGGTTATTGGCATATTGAGTAGTAACAATAGTAATAATACTATAAAGTAAAATACTATGCAGTAATATCATTAAAAGCTCCATTTAATAAATAATAATATCCTGCCTAGAATAAAAGATAAAACAGCAAGAAAAACATTTAGTCGATTCTGGAATCTACAAGTGGGACAGGATTAGAGCTGAGAGTAAGGAAAAAATATCGTCATATGAAAACAGCATCACTAAGCATAATATCAGTAAAGTCAAACCTCGTGATAAATAGTTGCATTGGCATGCATAATCCATTCGTTTAGTAACATACCCCTCAAGTCCACCGCGTTATAACGAAGACTGGAGAAGGGCAACAAAAATACTAGAAAAAATGGCTAAGACATCGAAATTCTACTAAACTTACTACACAACAGCTAGCGAAATAAACACGAAATGACGAGATAACAACGTTTCACCAGCAGAAAAAATTCTAAACAATAAGCGAATCAAAACGATCATTATATCAATGCCTAGTCAAAGAAAAGCTTGGCAAAACATTGAATAATGTTAGTCGCATTCAGCAGCAATTTAAAAAAAATGAAATTTGGAACAATTTAAAGAAATCCAAACAACCCGCACATGCCAGAAGAAGAAGAAGAAACGATCGGAATACATATAATTGTCCAGAATGCAATAAAATCTATGCAGGACGAATGATCGAAAAGTCGATCTAAGAATTCGACAATCCTCACCAGAAATACTATACAACACAAAAATTTAGTTAAAGGAATCTATCACTTTGAAAAAACTCGCGTTATTAGTGAAGTGATACCGAACTGATGTTGTAGCGGGCTGCGATTTTTATCGCAGCCCGCCGAAGCGAGCCATCACTCTCGTTTCGGTAAGCCAAGCATCGTTGCTAAATACGGCTTCGTACGGTTTGTGGGACAGTGACAGTTGTTTTGTGTACACGTCGTTTTGACAACTGCCGACCTCCGTGAGTAGCGCGCGTCCGTAAACTTGTGCTTCTTGCTCAGAAAAACTAGCACAAAAACTCTTGAAATGTTAAAAATAGCCAACAAGGATGATAGGATTGGGAAAATCCAAGCGTTTGTGTGATATTCGTGTTTCAAAAAGGCTAAAATCTCAATTGTCAGCGAACCTCACTCTAGTCAGGGGTCCACGGAACAAATCGACGAATATATTGAAAAAAGTCATCATCCTTAACGATACACAGACTATTGAAATAAATTTCTGGAGCTGTCTGGAGTGACTTAGAGTTCAATCCAGCGAAATTTTAATTTAGGAAACTGCTAAACTCGCGCTTCAACTGCTAACAGCTGTGCAAAAACAAGACCACATGGCAGCATGTCTGCAGCTTCTTTCTCAGAAAAACTGTCAGAGAAACTTTCAAACTTTCAAAACTTTCTTAACTATTAAAACATTTAAAACTGCCTACAGCGATGTTACTTTTGGGAAAACTGAAGCGTTTGACGGATTTTTGCGTTCCAAAACTGGTCAAATGTCAATTGATGGCAAACCTTTTAGAAAGAAAAGTGGAAAGAACTCAAGCTGGTTTCGAACACGCGCCGCTTCTCGTCAGGTGCCAACTCACAGGCCAGGACGCATTAATTTGCACTATCAGCTAGGTGGATGTCGTCTGGTTATTTTTACTTTTTATGATTGTTGCGCTCAGCTTGAACTTGTCTTATTTTCCAAATTTACTTTGGTAAGCTTTATCAATTCTAGAAACTTCTAGAATTTGGCAAACCTTGCTCAGACAGCAGACAAGCAGACAAACCTTGCTCTGGCCGTCCAAACCAACGAAAAAGTTCAAAAAACTCTCGAAATCATTCTGGATGATCGACAGACTATTGAAGAAAGTTCTGAGCTGTCTAAAGTGACTAATAGACCAGTGCAACGAATTTGAAATGACGATTTGGGATGAAATTTGGGCGCGTTTGATTCGTGTCACAATTGCTTACAGCTGAACACAAAAAGTTGCGTACAAGCAAGCTTTGCTCAGAAAGAAGAATTTCTAAAGAATTAAAGCCTAAATAAAAACCGAAAACCCTGAAACAAAGGGCTAACGTGGAAGACTCCAAGTTAGCCCTGGAGTATCCAGAACCAATAAAAGCTTGTCCAGTGAAATCAAATATGAAAAAAATCTTGATTTGTTTTTTTCCAGCGAGAAGGGATGAATGAATAGACAATTATTCAAAGCTTCTAGCACAGGGCCAAACTAACCAGGCTTTCCACCTGGAAGTTTTAAAATGATTTTGCAACAGTCTGTGGCGAAGGAGGCCTAATTTTTGGTAGTCATCCGGCTGGTTTACCCACCGTCATAACGTCCCTGCTCACATGGCCTTGTGTGCGCAGCAATTTTTGACCAAAATTGGCACGACCCTTATGCTGCATCATCCTCGCTTTGTCGAGCTTGGGCCCAGGGACTTTTTTCATTTCCCCGATTGCAAACAGAAGTGATAGGAAAGCGTTTCTCGACATCACTGAAATGAAGAAAAACGGACGAAAGCGCTGTCGGGCATCACAGGACACGTATTTTGTAAAATTTTTTGAGCAATGGAATTAGAAAAGGATCAGTTTATTATACCGGTGGAGCGTATTTCGAAGGAGAATCGAGAGGGAGAAGGAGTTTTGAAGGTTTTTTTAAATAAAAATTAAATAAATTAAATTCAAACAAAAAAATTAAATAAGCTCGGTTTGTTAAAGGAAACCACTTCGGACATGTTTAACATTGAAAAAATTTCCCATCATTTCAGTGGCTGTTCGCAAGACAATTTCAGTGGCTTCGATCCAACTCAATTCACAAAATTCGTTGATATGCAGCTCTAGACAAGGATGTTTGAAACCACAAAGAAAGGCGTAAACAAAATTTTTTTATGAACCAGAATAATTCTCGATATTTGTCATGTTGGGATTGTTTCAATATTTTCCCCAATGGTGGTGCTGGTTCCCAATTCGAAAGTTCCCCCAATTTTCGTTTGCTTCTGCTTTCTAGAAGATTTTACTAGAACAGATTCGAGCTAATTAATTGATTAAACCATATAAAAATTTGTGATAAAAGAACCAAAGATAATCAAAGATTAATTTAGATTTGTTGGCAGCATGAAAGTTTTAAACTTAAAACGCAAAAAAAACTTAAAATTTACATGAGAGTAAGAGGAAAAAGAAGGGATTAAAATATAATAAAAATTCTCGCGTTAATGTGAATTTCATTCCTCTATCAAATGTTCCAAATGATTAACGTGGTTTCCTTCATGTTTCTCACTTGAGGCAGTATGTGGTACAAAATATTCGAAATGGGGTATACCGTTTAGATTTAAAATCTTAAGATCCTTTTCGTGAAAATGCTGATAAATGACGTTACCAGCAATCAATGGCTAATCACCAACTGAAGAATGTTATAAAATTAAAATAACATCACAACCCAATGCCCTCTCATACTTTTACTATGTATCCATTTTCACAAATGGATACCATACATCCATTTTCACATATGTATGTATAAAAACATATACGTTACAGATTATTTTAGCCTTCAAGACCAACATGGTTGAATAGCATTCACCCACGCTATACTAAAAATGTAATTAAAATTATCCAGAATCAAGTCACCTTCATCATTCATAAGATATTAAATTCAATTTCCCCTTGGACCTCTTCCTTGATCATTATCAATTTATTGGTAAAACCGTCATAAATCAAAGTAATAACTCTATATAAATTAATTTAAACTGCTGTTCGCCTCCATTACTAGACACCCTTCTTCGACGACCAAACTCACATTTTGGGTTCACTTAATTAAAAATTAATCACCGAATCCTGTGAAAATTTTCATCCGAAAATACCATATCAAACAGGTATTGTGAGTAGTATCTAATAACCATAATTTTCAATATCGGTCATTGGCTATTCCTTCTTTTTTAAGCGCATTTCCTATTTTGCAAACCACAGTTTGGCGGCTCCAATTGCTGCCTTAAGGACGAATACGCAAACTTACATCCGCATAAGGTTGAGAGAAAATGGGAAATATTCTATTTGAACATTTTCCTGATCATTTTCAGAGCTCATTTAACAATGTAATTCTTTCAACGACACGAACATAATCCGTTGTATGATTAAGGCAATAAATCTCAGCCAGGATTAAATACGGGAATATCTTTCACGTTGTTGGACAGAGAGGGTAAGTGGTAAGAAAAATGGTGGGGACGAGTTTGTGGCTGTGTGAAATGAGAAAATTAAAAAAGGATTTTTTAAATATTTGCTAGTATTTTATAAAAGTTGTTTCCCAAGTACAAGTGGAAAATTTGCGATTTGGGAATGTTTTTAATGAAATAAAACCGAAATAATCCAGAGTGCCGAACAGAAATAATTTTCACGATAAACAGTTTCAAGTGCAAATTCTTGTATCATCCTTACAGAATTCTATTTTGCAGCTAACAATTTATTCAACAATTTAACTCGCATATGCAACAACCAACACCCGAACTAGGATCATACCAAATATATGCGCGTGCAGGTAATTATGGCTGGGAAAATGGTGTAAATCGGGGATTAGATTTCGTAATCCGTGAAACATTACATGCTCGTGTCCTTAAATCAACGCATATCGAGGCAATTCGATAAAATTTACGGATACACAAGGTCCGAACGAGGCGAATGTGTAACAACACTCGAGCGCACCTAAACATGGTGTATCCTTGCGGGTTAGAGATTTACACATGAGCATGAATAAATTCGAATCCATTTCAGATTGTTGATGTTTTTGTTGGTGCATTCTGAGTTTCATTCGCATGTATCTGAACAATATCCTTAACCGGCTAACTGTCGAATTTTGGGTGTTATGCAATGAAACTAAACGATATACAGTCGGTACTTGGCGAACACACGTGTTGAATTTCGTTACGTTTGTGTTTACATTCGTTGCACATTTGAAATCGGAATTTATTGTCTAATGGATGCAACGCAAATATTGTTGCAATGGTAGTTGGCGACGCTCGTATTAATGGCAAATAAATAAAAGTGGTGTTTATGGTAGGAAAATGAATTAAAAATAATTTTATAAGCGTCTGCACATAAGGAAAAGCAAATATTGCATTCAGATCTTGCTTTTACACCTTTCAGTAAAGAAAGGATAATTTTGTTTTTCTTACGTGTTTGTTTGTGGTAAACACATTTAAAAAAACTAAGATTGGCGGTATCCAATGATGGACTCTGGAACAAGTATTCTTATATTCTGTTACAGGCAAACAAAAGCCGAGAAATTGCGATTCTGCTTTGTTCCATCACAAGAGATATTCATCTTATGGTTGAATTTTGCTGTAGATGTGATGGAAAGATTTCAGTTTTTGAAATTTTTGGTAAAAACTTCTTATTCATCTAGTTTGTGGTACTCAAAACGACCGATTTCAACCCGACATTTTAAAATATTCAAACCCGAAACTTTGCTCCAATACTCAACACCAAAACGAAATTCATCACTCCTACTAGAGTGGCTCGAAAAACTTGCAATCAATCAAGGATGCAAGACATTTTTCGTTTAATTTAATTTAATTCCGTTAAATTGTTTCTTTGTAAGTATTTCTGCAAAGATCCCCGGAACCATTATTTCATAATTTTCACCCCTGGAAATAGTATTCAGAGTTATTCTTTGCAGAAATAACTTGCCGTAGTAAAGTTCAGTCCTTAAAGCGTAATTTGCCGCCCAATTAGGAAAAGAAGCCGCTGCTTGACACACTTGATAAGTGAGGATAAATTTCGCCATAAAGAGCGGCTACGTGAGGATCTCGTAACAAGAGAATTCTTTCCAAAATTACAATCGATATTCTGCCTATTCGATATTGTTTCATAACTTTCAAGTAATTAAACGTAATATGCATCCATACTAGCTTTTGCGGTTTGATATCGAAATGAAGATAATTCCATAAACTAATGAGGATAACTCCATAAATATCCCAAATAACAACCGCCATAATTGTGCCACCTACATTGAACTACCAAGAACTTGTTCAGCCGACCAAAATGCAATTTAAATAGACACAAATCACGTGCCATTAGCCTTAATCAAAAGGAAACTAGAAGAAAAACAACCTCATAGAAGTGTATACCTCATAAATCATGTATGTATTTATCTCACACATATTCATCCGCTATCCTAATTTTTAATTCAAAAAAACTTAAATTTTCAAGTTTTCATCTGATTTTTTTATACAAATAAACTGGTAACGTCAATTCAAATTTAATCTTCAGCTGATTGTGCGATTTTCGATAACAGGAGTATGAATTCGAAACAGGTATGAATTATTTTGAGCATAAGATGGCGACTGAAAGCATTCAATTTCTGACGTGAAACTAAATTTTATGTCAGTCAAGTGAAACCAAGGCGGATAAATGATTGATATTTGAAATAACTTTATGAAAGTAGAAATATTATTCGATATTTTTGTTTTCGAAAGCGAATTTCGATGTTAATTTTGAATTTCGAAATTAATTTCAAGTAGCTTTGATACCTACACACACCTCAGAAGGCTCATACCTGAAATATTAATGCTACAAGAAAGTTTTGAGAGATTTATAAAAGATGGCATACCTAGTCTTATATGTTCTAATGTCATCAGTTCCATTGAAGTGTAAACAACACGCACTTTTTGTGCTCCTACTATGTAAACTTTTGTGCCAACGAAACAACATTTGCGGGAAGCTCTGCTATTTTTCGTTTCAACTTAAAAAATGCAGCTGAAGGACATCGACTGCTCTGTGCAGCATATGGAGAGCATACTCTCTCAATAAAACATGTGAGTTTTGGTTCCTGCGTATTATTGGTGACTTTAATATTAGCGACAAAGAGTGCAAAGAGAGGCTAGTAAAGTTTCAAGACGCTGAGTTGGAAGCATTACTGGACCAAAGTTCATGCCAAACTCAAGGGAAGCTTGCTGAAACCTTAACAGTGGCCTTATCACCGCTTAACAATTTCAGACCGTCTCAAGGCCATGGGTCTGGTGCAAAAAAAAAAAGAGTTTCGCTTCACTGTAGCCAAGAAACGTAGAACGTCGTTGTTTCACTTGAGGAAAATTGCTCCAAAGGTAAAATCGGATTTATTTTTTTTAAATAAGTTTCGTACTCGATATTTATCCGTTTTCACAAAAATACTCAAATCGGCTTACTCAAACGATTGTCAAACAATGACAACTCGCCTAAGATGGCTGAGGGTTTAGAGAGCTTCTGTCAAAAATGAGTACGTATAGTCGCTAGCTTTGATTGATTAGTGTTGCCATCTTTATCTCAACGTCAGAAACTTATTAGACCATTGAAATAAAGGTGTGACAAATTGTAAATTCCATTCAATTCAGTTCCCTATCGAATTATCAAAGACTATCAAGAGGATGTTTGTTTTATGTTTATATACAAGGCTACTGCTTCTTACGACGCGTATATCAATCAAATAAAGTTAGTTATAGTAAGATTAGATAGTAGTACTAAGATAAGTCTAATTCTACACAGGAATAAAGATGAAGATATTTTACTTTTCATGATCTTTTCAGAGGATTGAAGTCTTGCGTACAATCCAACGATTTGAAAATCTTTGGACTATACTTTTTTTGTAGTAGAAACATGAAGGCTATTTCTGTCCTGAGTGTGGTACTCACAGACGCGCAATGCTAATAGGCTCCCTTATCAAGCTAAGAACCTAGCTTGGAACCGTTCAACACATTACCTCGGGCTCACCCTCGTGTTCCTATGCCAAAGGGATCCCTTTTCGAGTGGGAAGGAAGGGAAGAGAAGGAAGTACTACAAAAGAGATCCCTCCATCCCTGACGCTTCCCAGCGCTCCAGTGTGACTTTTTTAAGTATAAGAACTACCCGAGCACATTGTGGCAGGCAACATGGATATACTTTAAAAAGTATAAAGATTTCTTGCCCCTTTTTTGCAGATACTGCAAACCAAAAGATTTAAACATGAAATTATGTTATCCTTTGAGTATATAATCTTTGTAGATAGGAATTTAAAGTTAGAATCTTTCGATTTGCAGCTGGCTTAGATCTTTTAGTATAGAATTTATGAAAATAGTTAGAAAAGCTGGGTTTAGAATTGATAGCAAGAGCCTCACGCAGACCCTCAGCCGTGGTGGCATTCACTAGTAACGCTTAAAGGAATGGGAAAGTGTAATAGAGCCAATGTATAAGAATTGTCTAAATTATGTAATAGACCCTTCGTATTTACTGCATCAGTGATTACTCGGCTAGGTTTGAAAGTCTCAGTTATTATCAGCAACTTTAAGAGACCTACTTTACTTTAAGAGACCAGAAACTTTAAGACCTCCTACAATTCCAACAGCTCATCGAAGCTTTAAAATTTGATCTCCTTTATCAATTTTGGATGAAAGTTGGCAACAATGTACGAAGTTTCCTTGAAAGAAAAGAAGAGCGTTATTTTCTTCTTTTCTTTCAAGGAAACTCCAAAAGCAAGTTTCATTCATCAACATTGTAAGGCATTTAACAACACTTTCAAAACTAAGTTCTGCAGAGATAGGATGTGAAAGTTTTTGTAATAATTAATTTTGCTTCAGCACATGTCTGTGATAAAGAAAGATATACGCAAGAAAAAAATCGGCCAGGTTAGACACAAGTTGATGCATGCTAGTCCTTCTGTAAGCAACTTTCAATCATAAAAAAAATGACATGCGAGCAAACGTTAAAGATACATGTTTCCAAAATAAATTTTTAAGATAAGCACTTGAACGCTTCTCACTAAAGTTAAACTTGAAAGCCATAAAAACGACTATAAAAAATATATTTTATTCAAACGAAATCATAAACGTGGAAAATATGATATCACTTGCAAAACAGTACAGCAATACCAAGATTAGACAAGATGATGATGATGTCGGCATTAAATCAACATTCTCGTCGAACTGCGTCTTTTTCCTCGCGATAATATTCGCGCAATGGTAAAAGAACAGTTCGTGGAAATAAATGGTATCGCGCTTCGACAGAAAATATACTCTTCACCCAAAACACGACTCCACTCCTTTTATTTTTTAATGGTTTTTCATATTGTGAAATATACACTTACAATTTCAATAAATCTTGAAAAAAACACGCATAAAGACGTGATCTATTCTACATATTACATAATAAATACGCCATTATGGCGTTCTCAGTGGAATATCCTACATCTCCTCATCCTATCCCGTGGAGTACTCCATCGACCCCGCCATTTTCTCTGAAACGCGTTCGAAATGGATACACTGACAATTCAACGAAGGATACCGAGTTGGTACCAGAACATCGTCGAGGAGGATGGAGTAGGGGTGGCGCAATAGAACCGGTACCAGCACCGAGCCGGGTCCACGTGAGAGCTATACATTATCGACGGGGTGGTATTGTGTGGATTGCGAAAATGGGAGCACATGCGTGTTGTGAAGAACTTAACGTTGACAGGAATATCCCTGTTTGCAATATAGATGATGGGAGCATATAATCCAGAGGAGCGTACGCTGAGTGTGCTTTGTGCGTACTATATTTGCTTGAACGTGGTATCCACTGAAGTGTATGTACTGGATGAAGAGGGTAAATGTAATGGAATAGGGTGCAATCAGCTAAATGCTATACAAGCATAAACCTCCTGCAACAGCGTTCTTTCACTCCGCACGTTTTCGTGTAATAGGAAGAAGAGTTTTGCTTGGGCCTGTGAGGTGAACGGCAAAGAAGGCGAATCTTGTTAGATAGTATACAATGCGCAGAAGGTAGGTCCTTCGCTCCCTTAGTATCCTAACAGTAGCTACCACCACCACCCTTAAATTCACTTGACATGTGCTTGCCGCCATGTTTCTATCTGCACAATATTCACGAACATGTATCTATGGCTAAAGATATTTCTATCTTGAATTCACCATTCCATCGTACTTTTCCCTTACAATGTAGATATCTAATGTTAGCAGCTCTTGGATATTTGAATCTGTACTAATGTATATTTGTGTTAATTAATAATAATGTCACTTGTGTAACAAAGCATATCCTTAATAGAGTAGAAACGGGCTATTGTTGTCGTCGGTGGAATAGTGAAGGCAAGATTGTGGAAGTGATAGAAACTAATACAGCCAGGTCTTATGGAGTCTCTTCAATTTTCCCAGTTGTTTATATGATCTCGTTACTGGTATTTGGAATTGTTATTTGGTGCTGTTATGGGTAAACTAACAATGTCAGCCATTTTAATTACGCAAGTTGTGTTAGCTCAGGCATTTACATTTTTAAGGGTAGTAAAGGCTTTGTGTAATTGCGATTAGAAATCGAAGATTCTAGATGGGTGGGGCTGATAGAGACAACATACAAACATGGTGTATAAATGTTTCCAGTGCGACTGGGACCTAATCGAAGAATTGCTTGGACGAGAAAATGTTTGCTTTTTAAAGTCCACTGAATCAAAGGGCTTTCAATAAGAGGCATTTGATACAATTAGTTAAATCAGTGTTAAAAACAAGATTGCCACGAACAAATCTCATCCGATTACTGAATTAAAAGGAAAATTCAAGGTTCAATAAAGTCTGAGAGTGTGGTGAATCAGATATCTAATTGAGTGCCATTTAATTTTCGAATTCTCTCAGCTGTACAGAAACGCCATCATCCTACTCAAAACAAATATTATGAAATTTTCTTGATATAATAATGCAAATCGTAGAAAAGGAAAAGAGTAATGTGAGAAATACCCTTGCTTAGACCTTTTATCAAATAGATTAAAATCAAAAAGGTATTCCTATGAACTGACTTCGTAAGCTGTCTGTCTCAGACCCAATTCCTTATTTTGGACTTTTCGGTGTTGAAGGCCGTAGTCAAAACAATCAACAATGATTTCACGATGTTCATTTGACTACGACTTCCCTGCCATCCAACTTAAATTATAATAATATATTTAAAAAAACTTTTATTGAGTCATTAATGATAAATATATGATAACTTAGTTAAAACATACTTTAATTGTATTTTTATTTAATTTTATAATATCTAATTAAAAATACATATTTTAATTTTATAATCATTACATTTGTAGAAGTTTAGGTGTTGTGCATGATAAATATATTTCCCCAGCAAACTCAGCATTTGAGAGTTAATGCATATACTTTGAAATTGAGATTATTTACCGCGTATCAAAATACCTCAAATCGATTACAAATAATGTTGTAGTTGTTAATGTTCTAGTGGCAAATTTGTTCACTTCAAATCCTTGGCTGAAAGGAGTGTTGGAGGCACCTCATAACAAGAAAATTCTACACGAGGAGGGGATCTAAACAGAATCACCTTTCACATTCTAACAAATATAAAGAGATGAATAGAATAAGTCTCTAAAAAGGCTCATGAAATCCTGAAACTTAAAAAAAAGAAGCCAAGCACTCTTCGCTGACACTGTTTAAATGAAAGTACTTTGATATTCATGGGAGCTTATTTATCTTTCGTTTTATTGATAATTGATTATAACTCTCATGGTATATTGTTTGCTGTTTTATCTACACATCAGCACCCTTTCGAAAATCAAAGACGCAAAAGGATCTGATGTCTTTATGACGGCGCAAGGTGCTATCAAATTTCTGAATATCATGAAAGATCCTGAAGTGCGAGGCAGTCTTGTGAGTTTCTGATTTCTAATATCAATGAGGCGATGAATCAAATTGGATCAAATCAAATTGGAACTGGAGTTCTGATCAGGTTCCAAGTCCTTAACCATCCACAAGTCATGTGCATAGAAATTACATAGCAAACCATATGGGATTTCTCAGAAACTAAAAATTATCAGGACAAGGAGCGCCTAGTTTGTAATTATTTGCTTATTTTATTTGAAAAAATTGCTCTGTATTTATTTAAGGATAGTAATAAAACAAAACTTAAACATACGAACATTTAAAAAGTTACACGAATTGATGTGTGGTGGGGGTCTATTAAGCCTAACTTGGCGGAGGTGTGCATATTTTCATCCAACATTTGTGAAGATTTACATCTCCCTAAAATAGTTCTATAGAAAAATTAACAAAACTTCCCTTTTAGCTTAGCGCCACTTTCTACTTATTCTCATTGCGAAAATTGCTTTGCGCTATGAGGTATAAACTAACAAAATATTGTAAAATTAAAAGGAAGATTTTTCTTTATCGCCCAAGACCTGACTTGTTTTATTTAATAGAGCGATGGTTTCGCTGGACATTTATCAGCCATTTTTGAAAAATTTCCTTGAAGTAAGTATTAAAAAATATAAATTAGGTGGTGCAAGGTATAAGCTAAGATATAAGCTATATCTTTGGTCTAGCTTATTGTGTGCACTAACATTACCTTTAGTGAAAAATTTCGTAACAATCAACCTATGAAACTCTTCCAAATGTGTTGTAGATTTGATAGGTAAGCTACGAGCTACGTTTCGAACATGGTCATTTGTTAAGATTTCAATGTGTCTTTGATCGTTCACGATAGCTCCTTGCAAACGAGAAACCCATGAAAATCCACGGTAGTTCTAGTCCTTCTTTTTCAGGTTTTATCATTTTATCATTCGACCGACGACATTATCGGGACGGCTTATTTGAGTTTATTTGTATGTTTCCGAAATGAAATTCCGTAGTACCCCTTCTGTTTTTTTGCTAGGTTCACACACTCGTTTCGGCAGTGTGAGCTCTTCGGTGTGTGGTTTCTTTTTACATTTCATTTTTCGTTTATTTGTGCCTTTTTTGCGATAAGCGAGGTAAAAAACGCCTACCACTTTGCAGACTATCGTCATATATCCGTAACTTTGAGACTCAGACGTACTTAAAAACTCCACCATGTTGGGGCTAGAATCCACACTGGTACCGCTCGCGCATTTCTTTAAAGTGGAGTCCCTAATGTACTATTAAGACAACCTCGAACTACCCGTCTATGCGTCTATGTGTCTAGATAAACAAGCCTAATCCTTATTCGTTATGAGGATGGACTGAACAAAGTGAGCTGTCGCGTTCCTCACATCTTCCGCTCGCAACATAGCTTCAACGAAGGAAGCGTTGGAAATCTGGCCAATCGTAGAGATAAGTGCACTTCAGTCATCAGGAAGCGCTTACAAGCCAAAAATGAATGTAATGCGTCGACTCTCTGGCCTGGGTGAAATAATCAAAAAGGTGTTCTAACTTTTCCCATCTTGTAAAGAAATTCACGATTATTTTCGTGTCCTATCGAAAACTACTAAAAACAGACGTTCACCTCCCCATATTTTCGGTTGATCCATGGCTCCGCCTGAAACACCGGCGGTCCAGCGTTTCTACCACTTTTCCACTGTTCTGACGTGGATTTGAACTTCAGCTTTTTTCCTGTCCTTTGCCAAACAACTTCGATATTTTCCTTTACGCTCAAGTGCTAGCAGGTCTATGGGAATAACTCCTGTGACGAGTACTCTGCGTTTTTGAAACATTGTGCTAGCTGCAGGCGATACTCAATGCAATCGTTGAAGTCTTGCTGTTTTTTCCCCATACTTTTCACTTCTTATGGTATCAAACAAGGTTTAAGCTCCAAAAAGAAGTATGGAGGTTGCTCTGGGGCTGCCAAAAGTAGTTTCCAGTCTACTCATCACTGAACTAAGTCGCTTTCTCGCCTTGCAAATTTCCTCCGAATGGGTAAGCTAGGAATAGAAACTATTGGTTTGTACTGCCCCAGGAGCTAACTATTATCGCGATATACGTTGGAATCATCCTTCTAGTCAGCATCACTCTGTTCATTTTAGACGGTCGCCATTTATAAGCCGTGCTCGCTCTTCTATGCTTCGACGTTCCTCATCACCTGGATTAGCTTCAGTTGAACCCGATCCGGTGACTTGGAAGTTATCACTGTTACCACGTCGGCAGCGTAACATATCAGTAACAAATTCGATGGCATGTCGATATGCCAAAGCCCATCGTATGCAACATTCCACAGATCTGGCCCGAGAATAGTTCCTTGCGTCACTCCGAACGTCAGAGGAATGCTTCGTACTTCATCTTCCACCTAAAACTAGAGCTTGCGGTCACTCAAGAAGCTTTGAATGATACGCAACATAATCCTATATTTAGAAATCCCGTCTGACAGCGTTCAGTATATCAGCTGGTCTTGCAAATATTACGCATTAAAAATACGCAGAAAAGGCAGTACGCATGTCAAACCATTCAAAATCCCTTGCGGCATGGCAATCTGAATCAGTTCTGGCAACAGTTTCAACAACTTCGAAGATAGCGTCGATCGTCAAATACCCTCCCTGAAATTCAATGTCTCGGACATAATTCCCTGCGGCTATCAAACAAGGCAAAATCATCGCCTCCAGGATTATCAGAGCCTATTGGAGGTACAAAGGGGAATCACACAGTTTCATCGATAGTAGGCTTACCGAGGCAAAAGGGGCCAACCGAAGCATTCACTTCTCAAGTGAAAAATATTACCTAAGCATGCCTCGCGAAATATTCTACTTTACATCACTACTGATAACACACTTTTTCGAAAAGTGTCGGTAAGAACTGATTTTTCTTTCCTGGAAGTTTTTTTTTTCCTGGACGAAAGTCTGGACGAACCAGACATTATTTTGGTCAAGATAGGGGTTTTGTGGACCCCTATCTTGACCAAAAAAAGTGTCTTCTTATTAGATTCTGAAGTTATTTTAACACGTTAACACATCTTATTTTATTGTATATCACTTCTATTGAATTCGTATCTTTCAGGCGTAGTTATTGCTGGTCCTTTCCCAAAATCTTTCTTGTTTATCTTCATTGCCTAAAACTTCAGCGTAATCAAAACTTCTTTGACTCCAAGGGATGTATACCATTCAGTATGAAAGTCTGATCTGTTTTTTCCATCGAAAAATATTGGTTGAAAAGGAGCGAGTAAAGAATAAAGTAACAATCCTACAATCGAACTGAATTGCTCCTTTGGACTCATAGAAATTAATGTGCAGACAGCTCTCCCGAATTCAGACACAATAAACCAACACACGGGATCTAATAAATCGTATTTGCAGGTTGTAAACCGTTTCCACAAGCATATCGTAAACATTTTCAACGGTTTGAAACAGCATCGAACAGCATCAATGCCGCTGCCGACTAGAATGGATAAAGTGCATTGACAATACGGAATCCAGGATATCGGATTTCCAACCTCGCTCCATTCTTTGCTATTTTGTATAGCACTCATGAGCATTCCACTCTTGTCCAGTGATCGTAAATTCCAAAAACCTCAAAATGAACGTGCCACCAAGCATATCCTTTTGTTGCATCCTGGTGGAGTGAAACTATTTTAACAGGAGTGGTAGATGCTCCAACATTGCCGCAATTCGCGGCATATTTAGTGGAGAATCGCTGGTAAAATTACGGCTAGCCAATAATTTTCCATCAACTGCAGGAATGGGAACGACCTATTGTGTTACGTTTCATTTTCACGTTGCACTCCGCTCATCTCATCGCGAAAATTTATATGAGTGCAAACAATCCCTGAAACTACAAAACTGCACTTAAACCTACCCACGTTTGGGTACCATCAGGAGCAGCGGAAGCACCAGCCGCAGCAGCATTGGTGGGAGCGACGATTGGAGTTAAATTGTTTGTGGCCCATGGCCACGTACTCAAACATTCTGAGAACATTTATAGCTGCGACTACGCGAAAGGATACGAACGTAGCGCGAGAAAGGGTTCAGGTTGTAGCCGGCCATTGCCCAGAAATGCACAAATCATTTGGTTTTGTTTTTGTTTACAATCTGCAAAATTTTCAACCGTAAATATGTCGAAATAGGATTATGTCCAGTGAAAAATAGCACGACAGTGCTCGTTATTCATTTTTGTTTGCATTCAGCAATAAAATAAAAATAAAATCAACAAATGAATTTATAGTAAAAGCTAAATCTGGTATGGATGCTGATCCGTGAAATTTATAAATGATGTTTAAACATTGAATTGTGACCGCTGTGTTATTGATGCAATAGTTGGTATATTTCAAAAGCTCAATTGATTTGGAAAGGCATCAAATTAATGACATCCTGAAAGTTACCATGCAAATTTGTGACGAAATCGTCTAAGAATGTAAAAATTTTAATAGAGGGCAGAAACCTTGATGAATAATCGATAATTGATTGAGAAAAACGCTTTGATTTTCGCTTTGCATCAACTTGTTTCCACGTTTGAATCTTTTTTCACCGTGCAATTATTCAAAATCCAGTCATGGCTCATTGCCGCCTTAAATGGTCTGACTTGGCTTTGTCGAACAACCGAGGACGATAGTGCTTTTTCCAATACTCTTTGTGGAGCGAAACAAAAATTAAATGCTGTCTTCTAGGGGAAAAAAAAATGCTCATCGCTAGCACACGTTTCTCCGTGTCCTTGTATTCGCATTCCCTTTTTTTCGCTATCAACTTCTTTTCCAGTGTTCAGTTCACATCACATTCAATTCCAATTCATCCACTTGGTCTCATCACCAGCACGGTTACATTGGAGTTTGAAACGAACTAGGAGCGAATGTCATGGCTTTCAAAGGACAATTTCCATTCGATGATTCCCGTCTGTGTTGTGGCTATCAGCACTTTTTATCACTTTGGCGACGTAATGAAACGGAAAAATGACAGGCGAAAGATCGATGACTCTTTTGTTGCGGAAAATTGGAAAAGTATTGCAATGCTCGGAGTTGGTAGATACTGAACAAGGATCAGGTGGGACGGTTGTTGAAAGCTCGGTTTTTTTTTCTTTGCTCGTGATGGAAAATTAAAGAATCCTATGTCAGGTAAGTTGATGTATCTTACACAGATATATCTTGAGGTGAAAAGGATTCTGGGACACTTTTACGTGAGGACGAAGAAGATGACAGGAGTCTCCTATATGGATTTTCGTTTTTTCTTTACGAAACGCTGCAAGAATGCGATGAGGTGAACTGATAATTTTTTCAGGTCATGTGGAAAATTGAAGAGCAATCGAATGTCGTCCGCAATCATGAAGCAAATGAGTGAGGATGAAATCCTTGTACATAATTTAATATTGAAGTTTATGAAAATGGTCTTCAGAAATGTTTACATATATGGTTCGAGTTTGATGTTACTTTTTCTGCGTGGTCTAGCACGAGAAACAAGAAAATAAATTTGAATAAATCCGGTAGCTGCAAAGGAACCTTTGAAATTATATTTTAAAAGGAAAATAGAACGCATCAAAAACTGTCTTCAGAAATGACCTTGACTTTGGAATCGAGTCATTATGGTATATCAAGGCAACGACAATTTAAAGAACCAAAGTAAAGCAATTGATGAGACTTATCTCTGCCCTAAATGAATGCAGGAAAACAACATTTGTTGTTACCTTTCCTCGTCAGATTCCAGCAATAAATTAGACAGTCCTGAATTGAGTTACAGCACACGCACAGAAATTTTCCAGAAATTTCTAGGGAGTTGTTAGGTGTTTCTTCCAATCCATGATTACAAAAACACTTTTGCTTCTATCTATGGTCTAAGAAAAACATCCATTATTTGGTCATGTCACAAAGAATTCAATTCGAAATGTCGACAAAACTATGCCAATAAGTAGAATGCAGAGCTCGCTTGTTTTTCCCCAAGTTGGTTACCCACCATCAACAAGCAGGTTACCTACCAGGGCGAAGAACCCCCGTCAGATGAGGACCAACGCTTACCGTGCCAAACAGGGACATTTAATTAACTGTCTTTTACTTTACCTATTCGTGCAAGAAAGACTGGAAATACTCACGCCAGCTATGAAGCTGCGTCAGGTAAATGTGAACCTTGTTTTGCTTTTGTTTGAGCCATGGTTGTAGGTCCTTGATTGGTGGCGCAGTGCAATTTCTTCGTGTTTTACTCACCCGCACTCCCTATCACGGTGTTTGCCTTATTTTTTAGTGAAGCAGCCTCACTTTCCTCTTCCCACTTTGCAGTTAGAACCTCAATCATTCTTCAGCGTGGAGTATGATGGGTACAGCACCCGCAACAACTACCACCGTCCGATCAGAGACAGTGGAAATGCCTTGAATTTTCTCCTGCATCATCCGCTTTCGGTGAGTGTTTCAGCACCAATCTGACAGTCATTCAGAAGCTTCAACTCTACTGTGCTTATCAGTAACTAGCGCATGATCTAGTAGGGTTCCCTAATATTTGTCCTTATATGTACAAGTGCTGATATTGTGGCCTTTTCCGCCAACGCCTTGATTTGATCCAAGCACTTTAACGTCATCTTAGACTCGACGATCATATCGAAAATAAAGATGAAAGTCTCTTGTGAGGTCACCTATTTCGGCAATATATGACATTAGATTTTAGAAGTGTACGGGTAAACCCAAAAAATGTCAGTCATTAGCTCGTTCGACGCAGAATCGAACTTAGTAGGAATCTGCTCCCGTGATAATACTTCCGGCTAATACGGCAGCTAAACCATTAAAAGTTTGACTCAACTGGTAGCTGCAGCCAATAAACCTTGTCAGTTAAGACATTCTCTGAAACGTGAGTGGAGAACTACACTACACCTGGTGCAAAGTGCGTTCTCCTGCAACTCAATGTCAGGTAGATTAACATACTTTCCTTACGGTCTTCTCTCAATGCACGCATTAGATACCGTGAACCCTAGATACCCTGAAGCATTTAAGAAAGCTGTGAATATTTTTTCATCTAAAGAAACGGTAAGGATTCTTCACAACGAGTTTTATCCACATTACAATACGCCTTGAGGGGTTGACCTGATCACATTTACCACGACTATAATTATGTGCACTGTTCAGTCCTGAAGCCATATCACTGAGGAGCTGGATCTCGCAAATAGAGCACGTATGGCATCACTGAGACCCTCTTTCTCTTTGATGAGCTTCTTCATCGCCTTTCCTGCGACATTTAGTGCCTAGTAGATAATATATAGTTGGTAAAAAGTACAGAGCCTCGCACATTTTCATTCATTTCTACAAATCGCACATGACTAGTTTATAACCCAATCCCCACAGGACCCTGTGGATGTTATCAATGAGGCTACACTTGCAGCGAGCTCTGCTTTCATCAGCTTGTGAAGAATTGATCAGCTGGTGAAGAATTTGGAGACGTTGCCAGCTATCTATAAAGAGGCACATCCAAGCCGCTTGATCTTTTGGGAATCTAGGCTTTTTTGATACTAATAATAATTTTTTTCTGGATGGGAGGTGAAACGTAATTTTGCCATGAGTTTTGGACTGCCAGTGGTCTACCGGTCTATCAACTAACAACCTCCCCTGCATTCCGAGAACTTAGCCTGGAGTTGTTTGTTACATTTCTTCGGACAAACCTAATTGGTCTCGGTTAGCGGTGCCTTCAGGTTAAGGGAAAATCCCTTTTCCAGCAGGGGTAGGTAGGGAGGAAGAGGATTGCTGTCAAAGAGACTCTCCTTCTCTCTGCGCCGCCGGGCGTCCATAATGACCTCCTTCATAAGAAGAATTGTCCGCACGTAATATGACACGCAGATGCAATTGTCTTTAGATGCCAACACCTTTTCACTTATATTTCCTCGGAGGGATGCAAACGGAGCCTGGTTTATCGTTCATTTGCTAAGGGGACGTTGCAGGTGTAATTAATCTGTTGTCTCCGATGGGAACAAGCAAACAGGGGACGTTGGCTTTTCCATCTTATACAGGCCAGATTTAAAATATCCCTACCCAATACCCACTGAGAAGTTACCTCAAGTAGTAATTAGTATCACCATGCTTTCTGTAGGACCAAAGTCTCAAGGAACTTATGAGCGGTGCGGTTCATCATATTTCTTGCCACAAAACTATGGTCCTTGTTCTTCTCTCTCGGCTAAAAACTTCATTCTCCGATTTCCCCTACGTAAATAGACTCTCCCTCGTTCTTCAACAAGGAGAATTAAGGCGACAATCCTAGCGATAACCCTATTCCCTGATAACCTTGATAACCCTAGCAATGCCTGTTCAGAGACGGTGCGGTATGAAGCTGCTATCCCCACAGCTCCTTGCCTTTGCACCTGTGTGAGGCCACCTCGGTACGACTACGTACTAAGAGCGTCAGCCCAAACTTTGAAGGCGTACAGGAGCTGACTTCTCACATCTTGCACTCTTGATAACTGATTATAATAATAAGAAAATGATAATACAAATAAATCAAATAAAACTAACCATGTGGACAAATTCTGGATTAGCAGCTAATCAGCTGATGTTCGAAGGATATGCCACAAAGGAAACACTTCGTTGGGCAGTCAAGAATAAAGCAAAAAAAAGTGATGCTGAGACCATGTTCGTACTAGAAAACTAGCGAAAAACCTCCGAAATCGAATAAATCGAGGATTTTTCCAGAGGATAATGTCTGTGTGAGATTGCTACACACTTGACGGTGATGAGCTAATTCGCTTCATTCTGTATTTAGATTCACGGTGATATCACAAACAACTGATGAAATGTATTCCTGTTCCCTGATTTATTATTAGTTTAAATGTTTAAATTCATGTAACAAAAGTTTAATAACCATCACAAACAGTTTCACTGATATTTTGCTTTCATGACTATTTACTTTATGGAGCTAAGTTGAATTCCACGATTACACTCACTAGGGATATTAATACATACATACGTTCCGTATTACTACAGTCTCAACTGTAACCCTTTCATTAACATTTATAACCTGATAATCTCTTCCCAGTGTTAGAAGTTCATTACTTAAAGAGATAAAAATTGAAAATTTCACACCAAGCATGATGTGTTCAATTGAAAACCGATCTCCTGATGACTATTTCGAGATAAGCTCTACCGAAACTATGAACATATTCAGGAGAAAAAAAACCGCCATTAAACTATTCTAAATCGATTTTCAGGATGTCCATATTACTATCGGGCTTATCATAGGTACAATTCTCCCGAAAGCTGAACGCAAGTACCACGTACGATGTTGTGAGCTTCTGACCACATCGTGGTATATCCATAGTGCGCCAGATAACTAGAATCCCTTCAGGATATCGCAAGTGTACGCAAATATACACGGTCTAACGCTGAACATCCCTACCCAATGTACATGCTAATATGTCCCTGCTATATGCTTCGGATATTAGACATCCATGGATGTCGTCCAGCGAAAAAAAAGATGAAAATTGAAAACTGTTTGACCATTTCGTGCTATGCCACCCATAATCTTATTGACATTTACATTGTTTGCACTTTTTTTCTACGGACTATGCAGTAGTTGGGACTAACGCGACGCCATACTAAATGTCTACACTCGCTTGCTGGAGTCTTCTTGCTGGTGGCTAGGACATTTCGATGGAGCAATTCTTCTGGCAATATGCGAAATGGTGTTGAGTTACGAGTGATTTATTGAAATCCTGCAGATTGAGTCGTTTTTAAAAAGACAAGGGTATGATGATGGCATCAGTGTTGTTAGTGTAAGAGGACGAGCGTTGCTGTACAGCGCCCGTAAACGTTGAAGAGGACGACCATAATTGAAAATAATGGCCAATCCTATTTGATTTTAATGAATAGACTCCGAAGTTAATCTCCGGCTTATGGAAGAAAAGATGGCTCTCGCCGTGGTATGGAGTTGCTCCATGTAACAATCGCTAATGCCAGTTTATTGTTTTTCTTCGGAGGTGTTGGTTGAGTGAATCGTTTCGGCTGACATGTCTTGGTTATGTTGCCGGGGAAATTAATTACCCATCAGTAAGGTTTATTTAACAATAACATCGAGTGTGTGTATGACAATGAAAATTTACAGAGCTTGACTGCGAATAAATGTTACCAGTACTGGATAATATGACGAATTGCGATAGAAAAAGCATTGCAGACGTCCAGGAAGAGGTTTCCTTCAAACAATGAACTAGTTTACGCAATAAATAATACTCAGTTTCAAAGGTCACGTCCGTTTGGATACTGAGTTCAATACGATCCTTTTGTCTCAGCGAAAAATCTATCGAAATCCATCCGACATGACAATAAAAGTAACCCCTCTAAATGCAAATATATAAGCGGGAATTTAACCCATAAAAAGTGAATTACATTATACGAGGGGGTGAATTTAATGACATTTCACATAAATTCTTTTGGTGTACCACCAAAATTACCGTCAGCTCGTTGCTTCCATACCCATTCATTCATTAAACGCAGTTTATTTTCAAACCCCCTCCAAGTTTCAAAGAGCTAATGTTGTAATCATTGCATCATTTGCGTTCAGGAGGAAACTTTAAGGCGATTACCTCATGTACTGCGTGCAAATGCCCTGAGTCAATCCTAGTCTCAATGTCACCCTTTGTAGCAATACACTATCCACACAGCCCTTTAGTTTGTACACAATAAATACATGCAAGGATAGCATTTTCAACCCTTAATAGAATGAAATTTGCTCATGTTATACTTTTTATTGTTTTGCATCTCCATTTGTTCAGTGAAATCCTTTGTGTGATAAAGTGTCGCCAATGACAAATAGGCAAGTGGACCATATTCTCCTTCTGTTGTCGAAGAATAATGAAGCATAGAGCAATATTTGTCATCGCGTCATTACAAAATAGTAACAGATGTTGTGGTACCGATTATAATTTATAGTGGTTTGTATTGGATGAAAAATTATTGTATAATCTGGAAGGATCGCGACTCGGAATCGCAAGAATTGTTTCACGCGGAAAAACAAAGCATGCAGTCCAGATAATCAAAACTTAATGGAAGTCCCCTTAGATTGTCCAACAAGCTTAACATAATTAACGTTTAATTGACATTTGGAGTAATTAAAAAAAACGATCAAAACTCACCCTAACACGTGCTTCCGTCAGATTTGTCCACATTGCAATCTCTTCCCGTGTCGACATATCCGGATATCGATTCCGACTAAATGTGTGCTCTAATTCCTGTAATTGTTGCGATGTAAAATGTGTCCTTTGACGTCGTTGCCGCTTCGTTTTCTTCTCATTCTTGGCGTCGTCGTTTGAAACGATTGTCTCGTCGTGGCCACCCAAACTGGACGCATTTTCTGATTTGATTGTAGTTTCATTGATTGATTGAGAACCTGCAATAGTAGAAAAGATTTTATCGGGAATAATAAAAATTCAAGTTCTAAATTAGCTTTTGCCAGATAAACTGGACCTCTCGATTTCTCGACAGATTTGAATGTGCTGGACAGCCACCACGTAATGTTCTATCAATTGTTTGAATGTATATTGAAAATAAATTCAAAAATTTACAGCCCTCACGCCATAAATCAAATTCAATTCAAAGTCAACTTTATGGGAGCGAGAGATATTTTCCAGTGATAACTATGCGGTGACCATAAGCAGGTAATTGTTATCAATAACAATTGTTCCAAGCTGTTTTAATCCGAAATCTAATCAGAGGATATTATTAAATCCTGTACACCCAAAGTATTAAGCTCGGGATTAATGAGATTTGTTGACTAAATTGACTTAGCAAATATGAGAAATTAAAGTTAAATTACTGTGATTTCGTTGTGATTGCATGTAAATGGAGTGTTACTTTTTCAATAAGAAGAGTTTTGTTGAACTAGTTTAGCCTTTTATTTTGTTTAACGCGTCCCGGTGACATGTGGACTAAAATTCATTCACTATCGGCTTGTGTAGGTGCCATTGCCATCCTAGAGGTTGCGCAGAAATCTATTGTTTACTCAGTGGCAGGCAAATAAGTGACTTAGAAGCGCGTTTTGGCATTGATAGTGTTTGATAGTCCTTATGCCGTAGTAGGATGAATAAACCAACAAAAGTTCTAATCCAGCGATTGCGACATAGTTGAACTTCCTGCTTTTGTGACCACTTGTAGGAGGGAATCTGATGAAAAAAAATCTAATGAATCTGATGCTCCATCATCGCTGATTCGTATTCCATTTCAAATGGATAAAAGTTTTACAAAACGTTATCGGGAGAATCCATGGTAATTGAGGCAATAGCACCATGTAGAAGAAATACACAGCTTAAACACCAAACAGTCCTTTCCGACTGTTTCTAGGAAGAGATCTGTTCTAGCCATCTCGTGTCAAGATGAAAGGTCATGGAATTAGTGGGTAATTCAGCAAGAACCAGCTTGACCATAATTTATAACTAGAAACCAAAAACAGCGAGAGACGCTCGTCCCTGTTCACAAAGTTAGATGGCAGAGGTATAAATTGTACTTCAGCAACGAACGCGCTGTGTAAGATAACACTCCTCAAAAACAGATTTCTGGGAATTTAAGTGGTTGAGCATCTTTACTCCAATCCTATCTGTGAGCGTTTAGTCATTACCATCGTTCGCTAGCGTTAACCATTTATTATCAACCCTTTCAATTTCAAATTTATATTAAAAGCAACTGAAAATTTGCTGTAGGGTCCAGAAGTAGAATTCCTAGGATTCCTTTCCTCGCCGGATAGTCTGGTGGATGGTATCATATTCCTAGTATTATTCCTACGAGAGGTTAGAAGGATTTATGCTGGTGGTACGAAAAGGAGCTTGAGGCTACCGAACACGACGAGAGGCGACCGACTCTTGCTATACAGCAAAATAACTCCATGAGACATGGGAAAGGTGGACGGTGCGACTTATTAGCGATATTATCAAGCCGGGCACATAAGAAAATACCAATATACTGCAAGGGTAATTTTGGATTATTTTTTCAAAACATTTTTCGCGTATGTATTTATCAACAGCGTCAATGTTCAAGTCTTTGAAAGTGTTCTCAACTCCTAGTATACGCAGCACTGTCCAATATACTTCCGATCACTTTATTCCAAAACGACTGGAGTGCTATTGGGTTCGTCTGTGTTGTCTGACAAGGAAGGAAATTAGCAACGAGTAAAGACTTTTCGAGTAAAGTACAGTCACAACATATCAGTTCTTTTAATGATCACATCCTTCTTGAATTCAAGGAGGAGACAAAGTATGAAACCGTGACGCTATTCTCTCTTGTTACTCTCTTGGTTGGGTGTTCGTAGAAGTAACCAGGAAGGTTTGTCATTCAAAATTCATTGTCTAAAATTTTTATATTGTACACTGGCCCTCCATCATTCACGACTAAAGTTTCCGCGAATTCAGTCACTTGCAGAAACATTTTTTCTAGTCAAAATACGCTTCTGGTAAACAAAGGACTCGTCTTTCTGCAAAGCCAAACGATAAAATGCGAAAAATCAATCATTTCCGAGGTCAAACTTTTGCGGAAACATTTTTCCTGATTAAAATTCGCTATCCGCCAACACAAGACAAGATCAGTCAATTCTCAAAATAAAACGATAAAAGGGGGACTCTCTTTTTCCTACCACGGTGGAGAGTCCTTATGGCTCGAAAATCACTCATATCGTTCAGTAAGTAGCTTACTCAGTCGCTTTTTTGGATTTTTCAATATGCAGATAGGTATGTGGTTTACGTCATGATACGTCGTCCATCAAAAACGGTCGAAAAAAAGTATTTTGAAAATTAAATTTAAACTTGTTTCTCGTCTTTGACACGAGGAGAGCTTGTTTGATAAAGAAATATAAGGAAACAGGATGTAGTCTTAAAGTTCAGTAAGTAAAAATAATACAATTGATGCAGGAATGTTTTTTAACGTCAGTTGAGACAGTGCAAAATGGCAGGATCCAACAATAAAAAAGGAGGAAGCGCTTGTTATGTTTTTTATATGAAACATCAATCAAAAATGCAAAAAACAAACCAAGCACAGAATTGATTCTTTTGTTATTCTGACAAGATTTGATTCTTTTGTTATTCTGACAAATTTGTTATTCTGGCAAATACTATATTTTTTTTATGACAAACTAGTTAATGAGACTCAACATCATCAACAAATAGAGACATTTTTATTGAAAAAGGGTTCGTTTCATATGTTCAGGCAACAAATACCGTCTGATCAAATTTGATCCAGACCCGTTCATTAGAACTACGCGTTTAAACCGAACCCTAACCGATTCTTGGTTGTTTCGACATTCTTTGACATTCTTGTGAAGTTTGAACTCGATACATCCTTAAGTGTGAATTTGGCAGCCATTTGTGTACGAAAAAGTTTAGAAGGGTTCTGAGTTTCACTGAAAATGGTTAGGGATAACTTACAATTGTAATTGTTGGGATACGTAATAATTGGAATTGTCAGGAAAGTTAAATAATGCTTCCCATAATATGTCAACGTATCCCCAAACAGCCACGAAAAATGGAATAAAGACACTAATGAAAATTGCATGTCGCCTTTTCATAAAGTTTTCATATAAAAAATATAACTAGACTTTTGAATTTAGCCCGAAAATTGACGGTGTCGGTCCCAGCCCGTATTTTCGCAACCGTCCGGAAGTCGCCGGAGCCAGGACCAAGATAGGACGGGTAGGCTGCCTAACCTTTGTGTAGGCATGCATGAATTTTTTCGCGGGTTTCGTTTATTAATCAGGAAGGCTGTAATAGCCAGCAGTGATAGTTATTCAACGGTCTAAAGGTGGTGTCACTGGCTCTTAAAGGTCCGAACGTGGTACTTATTGCTAATATAGCTTGAGAACTTAGTAGGATCTTTATTCAAAGTGATGAATAGGAGACGGTGGGTATTGCAGGTGAAGAGAAACCAAACACCTTCGCCATACGGGAGAACAACAAGAAACATGAGACGTAAGGTGGGCCGTCCAACTCATCAGTGGCGTGAGACAATGGCTTATTCGAGGACACGACGAAACCGATTAATGCTTGACTGAGCTGCTCACTAACATAGTTCTCACATTGGTATTTCGTGTCTTACCTTTACAATATGGGAAAAACGTGGTCTGCAGAGTGGTTGTGGTGCTCATAGACGGTGAGCGACGCCTATCATGCCCTTTTCAGGTGCCTTTTTCAGCGGTAAACTCTCCCAGGAAAGCCTAATGGATGGAATGTTATCATCGATTTGATACTAAATGATATTAAGTGGCCTATTATCCTCGATTAGTTCTTCTGACAGAGAAAGGAGTCTTGGACCTGCGATTGATACCCAAAGAAGAGGATGATTTTTACAGGAACATTTGCTTCTACGGAATGCAAAAAGGGCTCATTTAGCTTAAGGTACCAACTGGCGTAAAAAAAGAGGCCTAGCCCGATGTAATGTCACCATCAGTTCCAGGCTGGCTTCTCAGTGTAAAAATGGAATTAAGTAGCATATTATGCACCATTAGTTCCTCTGCCAGAGAAAGAAATCATAGAGCAACATTTGATGCCAGGGAAAAAGATGGATTTCACAGCAACCATTGCTCCTAACGGATGAAGAAAAGGCTCTTTTAGCCGGAGGCAACAACTAGCGTGGAAAATTAGGCGTAGCCCGATGCAATATGTTCATTAGTTCCAGGCTGGGTTGTCAGTGTGACAATGGAAGTATTTAGTGGGTAGTTCAGTCGCCTTCTGCTGATTGGAGCCTCTGAGTCATAGTGCAAACTGCCTTTGTCACGCAGCCAAAAAAATACGGGTATCCGAGATTCCCTCTGGATTTAATTCCTCTACCTAACAAGATGGTTTGTATCTCTATGTGTGTTCATAGGATCGGGACTTTTTCACCACCGTTGGGACCACATTGTCCTTTTCGATCTGCTTAGTTCCACTTTGCAACTCTTAACCTATTTAAATTACATTGTTGCACATATGAGATGTACGGCTTTACAGAATCCGGTTCAATTTTTATATAATTTACTATGCAACTTCAAATGCTTATCGATTACTTCTGTTTTTTATTTGTAGAAGTTCTTAGCATATTATTCTCTCTCCCTTTTTCATCTCGAGGAAATGCCCCGCCTTTTAGTTCAAAGGTAGTTGGTCAAGTAGTTAAGTAGTTTAGTTCAAAGGTAGTTGGATAAATTGACAAATTTATATCCAGACTATAACGATTTCCCAAAACGTAGCACATTTGCTCGTTAGGGATGTGAATGTTTGGCGGTTTATCTCTGAAGAACCTCTTTTTGTGACCTTGCTTGATTGGTTCTCATAGTTGGCGATCGATAGGTGTAGGCTCAAATCAACTGTGTGTTGCGAATCAACATATAGTTTTAAAAAAAAAATAAAGTTGTGATAAATACTGAGATATTTAAATAAAATTTGAAAATGCATAGATTGTAGCTTCTAAAGCCTGACTAAACCTCTGCAATGAGGATAGAAACTTTAATTGATATGTTGTGTGAACACATCTTTCGCAAAACGTAATGTCTGTATTCGGTAGCTCCACAAGCGGTGTACAAGGAGAGAAAAAGAAGAGAAGATAACATAGGATTCGTTTCGTCCAAGTTTAGCGAGCGAGTTTATTTTAGCAGGTCCACATTCTACAGGAAGAAGTTGGGGACAGACTAGTGGGAACACTGAAAATAATTTTGGCGCCCGACAGTTTGGTTGCCAGAGCTTCCACATTTCCAATGTTGGGGTTTAAGTGCAATGATGTGTCACATTTCTTCTCACAAGAATGCATCCTCATTCTCCTTCCTCCTTATTTTGTCATCTACTGAGGAAGGAAGGGAGATTCGAATGAAGAAAGCGCTTTTTGGGATTTTTGGGCGCTGATGTATTACTTGTGATCTTTAATGACACAGGTAGATCAAATCCATGGACGACTGAAATAGGAGATGAATATTCCATTGAAGGAGAGAGATGTGATGGTGATCTTCCGTTTGAGAATTCAAGGTGCGGGCTTAATTTTATGCAAAAGGATCAATCCTTGAATGATCGCAAGCATGCCATGTATCTCATATTCCATAAATTTCCCACAATTGTTTGAAGATGTCCCGGAATGCTTGCAAAAAATTGATTCGTATTGTAAGGACTTAAATTATCAGAAACTTTCCCGGGAGTCAAAGTGGTTGTTTTTGTTGCAGTTTTCCATGTTTGTTAAGATTTAATCTTTATGGTTCATTTCAGGGCAAGGTAGAGTAGGTAGAGTTCTTCAAGTTCTTTAGTTATTTCCTTGTGGCATCCAAACCCCAATTTTTCTGGGTTCTTCGATTGTTGTTCGAGCGAATTCCAAAGTGTTCAGTACATAACGACTTCAGTTCTCAGACTGTGTTCCATCTTCCTTTTATTTCATGCAGACTGAAAAAACGTGGAGATTGAGAAAACATGTATTGAGCTCATACATCATAATTTTCTGGGGAGTTTTTCCACAACTTGCAAGCGTTGCCCATTGCAGACATTGTTTCATATTTGGAAGGACTTTTATAATTACACCTTTGGACTTCTTATCAACCAAATCACTACGTAATTTCCTGATAAATAGAAACATTCGCTTTAGAACTTGATGGGAATGGTTGCATTCCCCATGGGTCCTTCCTTTTCTGAGAATTTAATCTAATTCTTATTTTTTAATAATTTCTAACTTATTAAACTCCTTCAGAAATGATTCCTTCAGAAGGTAATTTAAAAAATTTTCGCTGATTCTTTACTCTTTTTGCATCAGAGCCGTAATCCAACGCTGTCTATTATCCTTTTGAGTTGATAAAAAAACTTCTAACAAACGCATCATCCGCTACAGACATCACATTAGATAGCAATCACTTTTATCCCAACCGCACGAGAGTAACAATTGTTTCTTATCAAAATCTTCATTCAAATTCATCATGGATGACATTCTCTTATCCTTGGTGATTATAACTAAATCCACTGCGCGCATTATTTGTCTACAATCGACGCGACTCTATTATCAATTTGTATTTGATGTGTGCATATCCAAAGTTTGGCCACATCATCCATACGATACTCGTATTATCTACATATTTCTGATTTTTACCTAAAATCTTTCGCATATAATAATTGATTTCAAATGACGAACAAATAGTGCAGATCTAAAGGATTTACCGCCTATTCTTCTTGATTTCGATGCCATCGTGCAAGGAGCTTATGAATGGTTGTTTTTTTTATTTGTGCTTGTTAAAAGTTTGCCTGAATTGAATTAAATAAACAAACAAAAATCATCAGAAATTATGATCGATTGGACAAACTGTCTCGTACTTTATCCTGATTAATCGATTCAGTAGCCTTTGAAATACTCCGACGCCCCATTCCAGTATGATACTATCGCAATTGTTTACAGTTTTTTGTCTTCTTGTTGCAAAACGCGTATCTGGGTTTGCTTTTTAGGGTCCTCATATGTTATAGGGTAGTATATTCTGTCTAATTTTGGATGGGAAGCATATTACAAATACATACACAGCTAGCAAATTGCACTTAGATTGTTCAGTGGAGCATAACACAAATAAACAATTGGAGTAGTCACAAAAATAATAAAAATTAATAGAAAATAACGTTGTAGCTTATCGCTTATCATTGATGTATTGTAGTAAGTGTGAGCTAGGGGCGGTTTTTTTTCTTTTGTCAACTATCGTCGAAAGTTGATCCATAAACAAAAGATAGTAGCAATTTAGTTGATAGATTTATGTCATTCAATTGTACGGCGCGGCGATATCATTTAACAATGTCTTTTGGTCGATGTGATTGGCACATGAAAAAGTTCTACCAAATTAGATACAAAGATACTGATAGTGTCATTGGTCTTGCAAATGGCGAAAGAGTGGTGAAAATTTATGGCTGCTGAAAATTTTGCATACTTTACTAGATGGATAAGTCTTAAAACATTCTTTTTGATATTTTAGAATCAAATCATCAGAAATTATTGCTGGCAGTTTTTTTAGTCAATATCGTCACTACAAATACAAAAGCAGCGTAATATTTGTCAATTTCTAGCATAGAATTAAATTGATTTTGTTCATCGTGAATCTTGAACAAATCAACATTTTCAATTTATAAATATAGATAAGATATATTTTAAGACACATTTTAAGCTTTAAAATTTAAGTTCAAGTCTCCAAGTAATAAATTGTAAAAAATTAATTGCCTGTAATCACTTAATTTGAAACAAAATGAGAATAATTGATGTATTTTGGGCAACTTTCGCTTAGATTTTTTGTTGGCATCAATGCCTCCCTAAATTATCGTCCTTTTTATCGTCCTTTTTTATCGTCCATTTCAATTGTCCTGACTTTTGCAAAGGCTAGCTTACTCTAGCACTAGACTACAATACTTAGCTTTAATTTTTCTTGCGGCGAAAGCCGAGCAAGAAATAATTCAATAACAATAAATAACAATGTTATTATGATATTATTTTAATAAACTCACAATATTGAATACTGTAATAACTATGAAAATGTTTAGTGATATTATTGTTAATATCAAATGAATTTTTTTGTGGGTGGCATGCAATAGAATGGAACCAAAGAACCTTTTAGCTGCACACCTTTCATCTTTCCTGTCACCTGCCATCGCTTCAAGCTAGTGCTGTTGATGGCGGAGAGTGATTGGAGATGATAAGTGTTACTAAAGTAGAGAAGCCTCTTCCCTCGCTCATTAGAACTAGTCCTCCAAACGGCACTTTCGAGCAAAGACATTAGTAGGAGACATTAGTCACAAGAAAAGTAGTCTCTTTTCTTTTTTCACTAATAAGTGGTTCAAACCGCCTTTCTTTACAATAAATGTATGGCATACTATCTTGATCAAAAAGTTCCCGGAATCACAATCGTGTGGCGGTCTCAGCCATCTGATTTGAGTTCTCTTTTCCTTAGGTTGCCACATCTGTCATTCACATTCTATAAAATTGCAGGTTGATAGCTTGACATTTGTAAAAGAGACGCCGTATTGAGTACATCTGCGATTGTGCGTTTTTCGATTTTGTAGAATTTTAATAATGGAATGAATTTGTATTGAATTTTGCGTTGACAACGATTTCAATGGTGCGAAGACAACTATTTCAATGGTAATTGCAAATATTAGAAAAGGGTTTCGGCAACGATACTCTGAAGAAAACAGTCGTGTTTTAGGGGATCGAACGTTTCAGAAGGAGCCGTGAGTCCGTGTAGATGATGAATGCAGTGGCAGGTCAGCGACATCGAATACCGGCGAAAACATCAACAAAATTAAAGAATGGATGACTGTAAACCGCAAATAGACCATTAGAGAGATGGCACTAGAGTTTTACATTGCTTTTGGATCTCTTCAAGACATTTTGGTTAATGATTTGGACCTCAGACGTGTTTTTTGGGAGGTGTTGGTACTATATGTACTCACTCAATTCATAGGATTAAATTGAGTCAACCATTCGTTCATTAAAAAAATGTTTGCACTAACGTTCGACATTGGGGATAGTCATCAGCCGAGCTATAGGATTTCAGCTTTTTATATATTTACAGTCGATTTCGAATGCTTCAATCGAAGCGAAAAACAATAAAACCATGCATTTTAATGTGATCCAAAGCGGTAGTGCAACATAGTTACATACAGCGTTAACACTCTTAGTTGGCTTCACTTAGAAAGGGATAGATAGAGATTGATAAGTCTCTCAAAAGCTCTAACAGGGCGATTCTTGTTTAACTTATATATGAGATTTTAATTTACCACTCCAAATAAATTTTGATTTATTTCGGTTGAATGTGGTTGGATCGGAAGTTTGTACGTAGTGCTGGTGCAAGTTAGTAGATGCGCTTTGTTGTGTAATCTCAGAGATAGTAAAGCCTAAAGGATGTATGATCTAATGGATGTAATGTGTAATCTGGCCTCTATTTTCTAATTCTCTAGCTATTATCTACATCAGCCCGAGGTGAGAACCGCCCAATGCAATAATAATACTTTGCCCATCTATAGAAAGTCATAAAATAAAAAAATAAAAAAATAATAAAAAAATTCTCCGGCCTTTACCATTTCTCCTTTGAGGTCGCTTTCATTTAATTGATAAAAACACAACTTTAAGGCACTTATTAATTTTAATGTTTTATTGGACTTTTCGGAATATGACTTGGGCTCGGACTTGGAATGTTTTAACTGATTTCTAAGACTAAATGGTTTTATTGGTAATCTGGATACAAATTAGTAACGATGTACATACATTTTAGTTACTATGAAAACTTCAGTTTTTCCAGCGCTGGAATGAGAACATGGTTGTTAATGCATTTGCTCATTCGACGCAGTACTATGCCTAGATTGCTTTTTGTTTACTGGGCGAGGTACCCAGTGATTAAAGCCAATGGGTCATCGGGATACCCGGTTCAATGTAAGTTATCCTGCAGCTTAATCTTGAAAAGCAAAATCATATGAGGTATGCAAGAGGTCTGCGCGAAAAATTTAATGTTGCTGAACGTCTTATACATGGTATATGAGACATAGTCAACTATTTCTCTGATCTTTCATCAGTCTATTGGTTTTGTGTCAATCCAACGAAACACGCGTTAAATACGACGGTCATTCAAATTTAAACTAGCGTTCTGCTTTCCAGGACTTTAAAGTAAGTTGTAGGCAGAGAATTGTGAGGGTTTTGGTGCAGAGAGCCCTTTCGGGTGATTCGAGGTCGAACAGGCGACCTAAGAGATATCTTTGAAGTTCACACAATAAGTGAACAAAAAGTTTATCTTTCAATTGTATAATGAATCATTATAAAGCTTTTCACCGAAGATGGCACTAAGTCAGCTCAGTTTGAAATATATTCTGGGCACATATTTCGCAGTATTCATTTTATTGGCTGCAATTGAAATCTTGGTGAGCCAAGTTTAAAGTACGGCGAAATTTAGCTAGATATCTCACTCGCTGAAGATGCGCCAGCTACAGCATTATGCCTGCTAATGTTGCAGCTGTTCGTAAATTTATTGAAAGAATTTGTCATGTAAAAATAAAGGAGAAATTGATTTAGAAACAGAAATCGGTAATGTTAACATGCATATGTTTCGAATTCAAAATAGTCAATTTCGGAGAGTCCCGGAAAAGCTGGGCTCGACTTCTACTTTCGCAAGAGCACAAAAATGCGACAGCTGAAGTTTATCAGAGACTTTTGGCTCGTTTTCAAGATTAGCACAAACTTTCGATTCGAAAAAAGAGTGAAAAAAAAGAGTGAATTATGGAGTGAAGAAGGAAGCATAAGCTGTGACCAACTCAAGCCAAAACACGTGTGTCAGACACTAAGGTTATGCCACGGTTTTTATGAATTCTAAGGGGGCTTTACTTTGTGATTTTCTTAACAAATTTTGCCTAATAAACCCACCCTGCTGTGATTTTCTTGATAATATTCGAGTCGAACACTGATGGATAAATTTTTAATTAGCCAATATAAGATGTCCGGTATATGCATGGCAACGCAAGGCGCCACAATGCAACCCTTAAAACGTTAATAACTGGAATGAATTGAATTGCGCTTGACCAGAGTATCTATCATCCTTGGATTTCCATATACTCAGGACTTCATATCGACTTTCATCCCGTGATTTCCATATACTCAGGATTCCATATCGACTTTCATCCTATGAGTTCGATATATTCAGGAGTTTCAAGAAGGAACTTAGATGAGAGCCTTTTGCACACAATCAACAAGTTGAACAGTTTGTATGAAATCAGTTGATTACACACCTGAAGTTATTCTTCGGAAACGGCACGAAAAAATTAGTTGGCCGATGTAAAAATTCATTACTGAGCTGAAAAACTGCGGGGAAATTCATTATTAGGGTATGAAGGGTATTAGGGTATGAATGTAAACAATTGTAACAATACATTTCATCGTTATCTCTGTGTTTTTATATAAGGCTTTGCAACATGGTTTTATTGATTTCATTATTACTCCATTGACCTCGTTGAAATGCAATTTCTTATTATTCAAATTGAATGGGAGGACTGTTCAAAATGAAGTTTGATAATTCTTCAGATGGTTGATAGTGTTGAATTCTCTTTTTGGCAAAAAAAATACCATTTTAATAAGAAAGCTTGATCAACAGTTAAATCGTATGAGAAGGCTCAACACAAAGTTTTAAATTCAGACAGAAGCCCTGACTCACTTAAAAGTAATTTCCGTTTCAGGATATTACATTGGATGCGGGAACAATGTTGAAAAGAGTTCGCCATCATGGCCCTCAAAGTTGGAAACTTACTTTCTTGGAAGTGCGTGAAACCATCTGCGCGAATTATTAGGGAAATAAGTTGAACAATTACTAGTAAAACCACGCAGGATTACGGAGACTTTGAAGTTTACAGATGATATCGTAGAAAATATGTCACAGGATAATTCTCGATTGATGTGTCCACTTATTCGTTACATTGCACAGGTAAGGTTAAATGCTGAAATAATCCTTGATGGGAAATTTTATTTATGCCAACGCACAGAGGAATTGGAATTTAAGTTAGATATAGGAACTGATATAGGATATAAGATATAGATAGATATAGGATATAAGAAGTAAGGAGATTAGTAGTATCTAAGGCGTGTTTGCTAACAAACAAAATTAACGTGTACTACGTCGATTTCCTCGATATTATAATTTTACGAAGTTCGTATCGCAATGTTTTAAAAGGGACAAAGCAAGACTCAAGAAGTGAAAAAACTATTGAAATTAGATAAAACTGCAAAAAACCTATTGCGTAAAATCTCAACATGACTGAGGCAGCCAGGAGCTTTATTTTTTGTTTCCGTTGCGATTCCTATGAAAAAAATTTCAACATATTAAAAACTTTAACGTAAAATTGAAAGGTACTCGCCTGAAAAAATACCAAGATATCGGATTTCATGCTTGTTTAATTGAAATCTACTTCTGAAAATATCTCCGAAAAATTTCCAGATCGGCAAGTGAACAAAATACGTTCATGGACTATAATCTTACGAGTTACTCATCTTTCAATTAATTTTTTTTGTTGGAACAAATGTTTTTATTAATGATTTTATTTTAATGTCGGAATGATTAGAAGACAAAATCTAGTTTAAATCAAATTGCCCATCATAAATTGATTTTATCGTTAAAATTCAATCTGTTAAGATAACCAGCAATCTTTTAATTAAGGCTACCTAACATACTGCTTGTTTCCATTTGATGTTGTCGAAAAATGGTTGGGAATACCCAACCCATAATAAACCCGCAGCCGCTATTCAGCTTTTTCGTTAAATACGCGCAATAGTTTTCGATAAAAATATTGAAGTTTTAAGTTTTATTCAAACGATAATAGCGTTTCATTAAATTAGCAATAACTATTCATTGCATAATCGAACTGCTTTGAGATAAATTGTTTAAATACGTTGTCTCCAAAAAAATAAGCTCTAAACTCATGTCAAAGTCATACTACCGAAGCAGATTGACCGATTGCTACCCAAACTACCATAATCGATTAATATCTAACATGTTTTATCTTTCAATTTTTTTTTCTCCATCGAATGTAGAAGAGTGTACACCAGTAGCCGATAAACTTAAATAAACATTGATTATCTGATTCGGTAGCGGTCTACGGTTTTCATTACTAATTGAAAATCAAACGCATCCCCATGAAATGAACGTTGAACGTGTGTGTCCATATCGATATGTGTGGAAAATTGAGTAGACTATAGGCAGATGTAATCTTTAAAGGTGCCGAAAATTATGACATCATTGACGCTAATCCCTAAATCATTCAATTTCTCAAGATCCTGATAATAATGACGTGTTGGATGTTTCGTTGATGGTGATTGCTTATTTGAGTTTGTTTCTAGATTGATTCGAATTGATATTAAGAAGAAAAATTAGTGGCAAAAATCGCGTGCGAGTAACATGGCTATAATAGGTTTATGTTAATGGAAGTTGGGAATATGAGCGTATCACTGGATATGTCTTTAGTGTTTCAATAGACGCAGTTGGTGATAGGAAACCATGTTTAGGATACCCTAATAAAGATCAAATAGAACTGAATTCGAAATCGTGTTTGAAGTGTTGGCAATGGTGTTGACGACTAAACATACTTGTCCTAGAGGCTCCATTATTGTTCGAGACAATCTAAGGATGTCATATCCTGTCCAAAATCGAGTTGGGCGAGCAGCCTGAATGCTTTGACGGCTACGTCGCAACAGTTCGTTCCAGAAGGGGAGGAACCACAGGACTCTTTTCTTTCGCTACAAGAGTTTTGGTCCTGTTTGAAAAACTTGTTGAAGCACTATCGTGATGGAGTATTATCGCACAGCATCCCTTAGGTGACAAAAGACATTCCTATGTACTCTTTGGTGATTTTGTCACCTTATTGTGCTTTTGGTCGTATTGTGGCCAACCATACCGCGGAAGTTAAAGCAAATCGTTAGCGCCACTACATCATTGCCAAACACTTTATGGACCTTCTATGGTCTTGGTGGCTAATCTGTCATTCGCCCACAGTATCTCTACCAAAAGATTCCTAAATCTTGTAGTCCACCTGAATGTATCCCCATTTTTGCAAAATTTGTTGATACGATGGCCTTACTTCAGTCATTTTGTCGTTTTGATTGCGATGAATAACCGGCGTTTATCAACAAATGTAGTTAAACAAGACCGAAAGGATAGTTATGGGCATTTCACCGAACTAAATATATTAAGAAATAACTCGATTCCGGCTCAAATACCGGAAATATCAACAGATCTTGTCTAAAATTTCGTGAAAGTCCTTAAATGTCGAAGCTTATCAACTTCGTTTTACAGGTAAACTTGTTCCGATATTGAAATATAGGATATAATTTAAATAATAAATGAAGGCGGAAGAGCAAGGTCTGCAAAGCTTTTATGAGTTCCTTTGTCAATGTTTACTGCGTCTAGAGTCTTTTATGGGCCCTGTTAACACATAATATTTCTTAATTTCAACTGAAACTAAACGTTTATACACATTTTTCTAAGTTCGATTGAAATAACCCCAGACCACTGAACCTTTATAAAAATGAATTGATTTTTAAATTCATTTTCATTTTAAAATCAGTTGATTTTATTGCTGCCCATTTTGGAGCCACATCAACAATATTTTATATTTTATATGCAACAAATGCGTGTTTTACCTTTCAAACCATTTTGAAGTTTATTTAACTCTCTCATTCTTCTGATTTGCGGCTGACATTTTTTTCAATGAGCACACTTCAGGCTTTGTTCCAACATGCCTATTTTTCAGAAAATTGTCTAAATTTCTCCTGTGTCAACCTTGCTGTTTCAGGCATGGTAGAGTCGTCTTGTTGAAAAGAGATTCCGAAGTTAAGTACCCGGGAAACAGCTGCATTGCGACACCAAAATTTCCTCATTCAACACATGACGTTTGGCATCACAGCACTGACTGTCTTTCACTATTTCTAAAAAGAACCAGACTCCAGCGTTTTGTGCTGGAATCTAGATTAGGAGTTCCCAATTCAATCGCCTGTGCATGGAAGTCATCACTAACAGTGTGAGAAAAACGCTTCTAAATGTGACACTCGCACATTTTATCAGCATAAAACCATCCCCGCTGGAGCTTCAAACTGAAGCAGAACACCGTATCACCACCACCTATATTTAACCCAGATGAGAGTGGTGCCATATCGATCACAGTACCATCCAGCCTCCTACCTGATGTGATGTAGTTCCAATATCAAGAGAAGGTTCGCTTCTCTCTCCCTCGCAACCTGGTCAAATATGTACTGTGCCGTCGCTCTACGATGCAAGTTGATCTCTAGGACTTATATCTTATTTTGGCTGTTCTCTTTTTGACTCCTAAAATTCCTGGCACCTTCCGTTCCCGGAATATGGCCCAGATGACCCTTGAATTTACGACAACCAGAGCTTGGTTTATTTGCGCATTCTTTTGCCTTGCTATATAGCCGCGAGGGCCACAAAGTACAGTGGCTTAAGTTGCTTCCATCTGGTCTCTTGCAGTTCAGACAAATGTGCCCAATGTGCCTGTACTTATAGCAACGAATAAAGACCATCCCTCCCCAAATTGCATTTCATCTGCAGATAACAGCTTTAGAGCCAACGAGGTCCTCCACCGCACTCTCGAATAAGACATTGTCTGGAATCTCCGACCCGAGTTTCACGAGGAGCCCACCTGTTTGGTTTCTCGTATTAAAGTTATGTTGGTTTTTGTTTTTCGGACTCCACTTGTAGCCTTACTTTTTCGAAGACATCGGCGTAAGTTCTGCCATTGGCTGGTTTAACTAGAAGAACATTCTTGCGCTGTTGGCGCCTCATCTTTTTAGGTATTGCATCGAGGTTTGAACATTCGTGTTTTTCGGGCGTAGAATACGTCGTTTCTTCAGTCCTCACTCATTGCACCGTCTTCGCAACCTCCTTTTTCGGTTCAGAGTGTATCAGTTGAAAGTCAGTGTCTATCTCCTGCCCTTGACTGGGCTGTGCTGTCTTGGGTCATTTAACTCTTTTCCTGCGATTCGGCATTAGTGAGCTTGATGTCAACTTTTCATTGCCCTATAATATAAATGCTGCTATTCTCTATCTAATTCCAATGACATCTAAGTCTGTTTTTGATTTTTCTTAATTTTTGTTGTTGAACTTATAATTCTAAAAATGTAAGAAATTAGGACTATGGAATAGAAGGACCGTCAGCGCCTCTTAACTGCCACAATAGTAACATTGTTCCATAAGTCATACTAAAATTTGACAGCTGTGCTCATTACTGTTTGCCAAGTGATCATGGTAAGGTTGACTCTTCTTCAACAATTCGTAGAAATAATTACACTTTATCATCAAAACGAGTGTTTAGTTCGCTGGATGTTTTGCGAATTGAGAGATATTTTAGGTGCTAAATTTAGAGAACTTATTTGAGAGAAATAAATCAGTTGCAAATGAGGCAAGCTCAACATTTTATCGCACAACTTGTTCATTGAAGAATATCGAAACTCAGCAAGTTTGTGAGAGAAAATTTGATATCTCTTATATATAGCGTTGGCTGGAACTTGGACTTTCTGAGATGGGAACGTGACTGAGTGACAGATGGGGATGAAGAAAGATCTTCGTTTGAAAGTCTGTGAAAGTCAAGAACTTAAGCTCGTTGATCATTTTTGATGCCAAACTTTGGTAATTTGACTTTTGAGCAGTTGGAGCCCGATTTAGATTACAGAAACAAATAATCATTTCCGATGAAATACATTTCTGGTTCAGTAGATTCATGAACTCAGTGAAAAGCCGCAGGATTTGGACAGAGAAAAACCTTAATCTAACCACTCATTGCTTCTCTATGCTCAGAAATCACTGAGATGTAATCTTTGGGCTCAAGGCGAATCGGACTTTAATTTTTTTAGAATCATTCCATTGTGAATGGCGAACGCTATGGCAATATCCAAGTTTGACCCGAATTCGAGAATTTTGCGGTCAGCAATGTTCATTTTCAATATGATAGTACGGCATACCACACATCTGGCGGCACAATCGACTTGTGGTCAATCAAAAATTGTCAAAACGTGAATTGGAGAACGTTTTCGAGTCAAGATGGTGTAGTTTGACTCTGTCTTAGACATGAGCATATGAAAACTATTGAAATCTTTGGACAACAAGGAAAACTCAAGAACGATTCCTGATCTTACACGAAACACCTAGTGTAAGATTGAAAGTTCATCACGCGATATGTTGGCTAAAGTAGTGGAAAAACTTGATGTCAAGGCAGTGAGAATCCAACAGGAACAAAGAGGATAAGATTTTCAGAGCATATTGTCGTTGATGACCTTTTTTTAATTCTTAGGCGCTTATTACCGAAGCCTTTATAATTTTCTAAAATTGTAGATTACCAAAGAATGAGAGAGAAAAATTTCGTAAAACTTGAAAATTAAAAATACAATTGAAAACAATTCACACTTACCATCATTTTTTCGGTCTCTACTTCGACTTCGTATCGATGACGATTGGAATCCCAATTGTGTGTGATCCAGACTATTTGCTACAGCTGTCATAGAACTATGCGTTGTATCACGAAAATCGCCAGTTTCAGCCCACACTGAAAATAGAAAACCAACACAAGAAAAAATTTAAAGGCTCCAATTTCATATAAGCGTCGAATAAATTTCAAAAAAAAAACAAACAAACATTAATTGCAATAATTTACGTGGAATACAACAAAATGGCCAAATAACTCTCTCTCTCTAATCGGAGAGATAAGGAGTTGGACCATAAAAGGATTCTGGTGTAGTAATACAAAGTTAATATGTTGTGGTTAAAAGTACTTTCTACAATAGAAAAGTTTCGAAAAAACGCTAAACGATTTTGCATAGTCCCTAGAGTGTGCAAGCTACTATTAACCCACACTCGAGACAAGAAGCAAGTTTCGCTTTTTTAGTACACTATTAAAAGGATCATAAAAGGATTTATAGCTTTGGACTAAGTTTAATATTCATTAATGGCTGAACAAAGCCGTTTCACACCGTCCAGCTAGGATACACTCAAATGGCGAATGGGTCTATTATATGTACGCTCGGCTTCATGACTATGAGCAGGAGTTTTAAAAACCACTTTGAAGGTTTATTAGGATGCATTAAGTGCTTGCCGTTTATGCCACGTATTTTGCCACTTGGAACTGCATATCCAAGCGATTTAGGCGGGAGCACTTTCTCGTTTAAAACCAAAAAAAATCTTTATAAAATTTGTACTCAAGATTTCATTTAATGACCCCTAATGTGATACAAAATCTCCAAAGGTCCCTACAGTTCCGCATAATATTCCTAATTAATTTCGAATAGTCCTCGTTGTCGCAGTCGCTTAAGAAGTGTTGGGTGTGGAGCAATAAATCTTTCAGTTAATTACCCGTGTAAGCGCACTGCTGTGATGCATCGAGAAAACCCCTAAACAAATTTGTGAGGACACGGTACGGTAGACTGGGAGTTTGCCAGCGAATTATTCATTTAATGAATAGAAAGGGAGCTGTGGGGTTGCACGAGATCTCGAACGACAAAATTTTAATTTCTCGTCGTAATTGGAAATTCTTGAATTTCTATTCAATATGTTTTCCATTCATTTGATCCGTGTTTGAAAAAAGTCGTTCTGGTAGTAAACAGTCACTCTGGTGCGTATCCCACACACCCATCACTCCTTTATTTCCCACAACACATATGAACATGTGAATTCTTTCAATACGTGCTTCAAAAGACATAAATCTTTGAAAAATTCTTGTAGGCTGACAAGTGGTAAGCGTGTGTTAAATGGGCATTAAACTGTGTTCAAACAAGACCATGAAGTCATCTGACACAGTCAGGACGATGAAGATGTTGTTGATGATGATTGGGCTGCTGACGATGATGATGATGATAATGAAAAACTTGAGGTGATGACGACGATTATGTTCTTAGATTTGTTGGCATTCGACACCGATTTGTAGACCGACAAATTTTTAAGACAGGCGAATGTGTAAAATTTGTCACTGCCATTGTACGACAGCTTGCCCAGCAATTTAACACATTCCAAATCGAAATGAATTTTCGTAAATGAAATTCAACGGCAAGAAAGCATGTTTAAAATCAAAATGAAATGAGCAAATTTATTGTTGAAATTGTTTCAAAACTTTTACGAACCTCGTTGAATCGAGGATAAATGAGTGGGAAATTTGAAGCGTGATAAATTTCAAAAATGTAACCGATAAACGCGGTGTTAAAGATGTTTTGTCAGGTGACTGTTTCATTAAATTTAGCTTGTTTCGACTGGTATTAAACTTTCAATTGGTCAGGATTCGAGTCGTTTTATGTCAATTCATAAATGGGACTTTCAACAGGACTGAGTGCAAAGTGGCGAATTCAAATTAAACAATAAATGATTCGAATATTATCTCGGGTCTTGACTGATAAAATATTTCATTTACATATGAACGCAGCATTGTTCATTCGCTACATTGTTATTATTATTCAAAACATTCGCAATTCCATGCATACATTTAATGTAATTCAACGACTTAGTGCTATTTACAATCTTAAAGCCGCAAGGATTAAGATTTATGCGAGCATTGCTACAAACAAACAGTGAATTAATTCTGCTTAGTCAACGACTTAAAAGTTCATTTAATGTATTTAGTGTGGATTATTTCTAAGCTTCAGTGGATAAATTATCCTAAGTTTTGTCACTGAATTGGCTAGTTTCGTTGAGCAAAATAAAACGAATACTAATATGAGTAGATTTTGCGTATTCATATTAGCATCGCGGAACTGCCATTAATCAAGTCACCAAATCAAAGTGTTACAGCAGGAATAGTTTTTTTTATCTCATGCATAGCATACAGATAGATTTGTACACGATTTTCATACATTTTTTCATAGAAAATTAATCATATTTGAACGATTGCACGTTTAGATGCGTTTTTCATCATTAAATGCCGAAATTACTTTTATAAAAAACAAATATCATTCTCAGCTCCACATTTTAAGCCTTTTCAGCATTTATTAATCGTTTGTTTACTTGGTGAGGACTTTCTAGGAATTTTCTATTTTTTTTTGCGTTTCATTGAATTTTTCTTTACGTTCAGGACCCCTAACAGATATTATTTCTCTACAACTAGGGATGAGCTTTATTCGTTTTAAACTTGTTTTTTTAGTTTGTTGAATGAAGACAAAACATCAAAGGTTTGAATAAATCCTTGTAGCTTTATTCACATAACGACAACTTCGGGAAAAATTAAGTCAGGCACGATTCTGACCAAAAACCATTCTTGACCATTCTGACCATTCTTTTCTCATGCAGGTTATCTTGAAATGAAGTGACTTTCACACTATTCACATCGCAAGCATTGTAGTGAACAGATAGAACTTCTGTTGTGAAGTACTGAAGTGTAGCAGTTGCGCCTAGTTCAGAATTTTTCACTTAACTTTTTGATTGCCTGTTGAAAATCTCTCAGGAACTTATGTCCAAAAGTCGGTGCATATACCAGGTGTATGCTTAAGTTTTTTGTTTCGGTTTTATTAAGAGATGGCGCTCGCAAAATGTACGTAGCGTATTAATTTGACACATACGACGATACGCCATTTAAATCGTCTGATATTTCGCTAAAACACACGCAAGTTGAGTCTGCCATAACTAGCGTAATTCGTTTATCGTTTGATCAATCATGTCGAAGTTTTGTGTCTGAAAAAGAGCACTTGTGGCGTGCATTACTTTTGTTGTTTAACCAGAAGAAAAAGCCTGTTGAAAGTCATCATTTGCTGGTAAAAACTTATGTTGGACACGTTCTATCAATTGTGAACATGTGAGGCATGGTTCTGACAATTCAAAAGTGGTAACTTCAATGTGACAGACAGTGAGCGCTTAGGCAGACTACCAAAATGCGAAAATGTGGAATAGCAGGAATGATTGGGCGATGATGCAACTCGAACTCAACGGCGGTTGGCACTAAATGTATCACAGGAAATGATTAGCAGACGTTTACGAGCAATAGGAAAGATCAATAAACTCGTTGAATGGGTCCTACGCGCTTTGAATGAACGTCACATGAAAACTCGCAATTGTGTAATGCTGCTTCGGCGCCTCGAAAAAAACGTTTTTTCATCGAATTGATGGATTGATTTTCAAAATCCGGAGCAGAAACAATCGTTGTTTACACCTGGCGAAGCCGGTCCTTCAACACCAATGCCAAATCGCTCTGGCAAAAAGACGATGCTCTATGTCTGGTGGGACCAGAGTGGTATTGTGAATTATGACCTGTTGAAACCAGGCGAAACCCTTAAAACACAACACTTTCGTCAAAAAATAATAATTTTGAACCAGGCATCAATCTAGAAAGGACTGGAATGGGCGAGAAGACTTTTTTGACTTATTTATTTGACTGTAAGACTTATTTGTTTGAATTTTTAAATACTGCCTACAATGGAACTTCACAAAATAGTTAAGTAGTCATAAAACGGTTTTGATAGGCAGTATCTGGTGAAAAAATGGTTCGAACTGACAGTAGGAGTATCCTCTAGGAGAATCTACCCTACTATCCAGTAGAAGGTTCTTTGAAACGAATTTGGACAATTTTCGAATGGAATTGTTCCATCAAAAATGTGTAAGACCTATGAAAACTCGAGCCAAGCGCCAAAGAGTTGTATTGTTTTTAGTTTAATGTCAATCACAAAGCGCAACACACAGCTTTTTACAAAGGAAGTTTAAGAGGAATGGGAAGTATGATCCTGTACAGAGCCAAATATGTGTTCAATGAGGCTGACGGCTGGAATCACTCATACAAAAAAACCTATGATAAAAATTCTCATGGCGATGATAAGTTGGTGACGAAACTTATTTGTCTTCTTCTCTCAGGCAAAGGAATGCTGAGAAAAAAGTTGAAAAAGCCAAAGAAGGAAAACAGGTTTAAAAAAGGTTTAAAAATTCTTGGGAAGCTCATAAACCAAGAATCACTGTTGTAACTGAAAAACTATTGAAAATTTTTCTATATACTACGGATAAGCTGCCCAAAATAATCCAGGCTCAATGTGTCACATGAGAGCAGCTTTTCAGAACATTTGTTTTTATGCTATTGATAATTTTAAGTAGTTGCATGTATTTATTTTAAGCCTTTATTTTTATGGCGACTTTTTTGCTATGTAAAATAATGACCTAGGACTCAGGGTCTTGGGAAACCTTGCAAGGGAAACTCGATTTATTAAGACGCCCAAAATATGACTTAATTGGTCGTACCAAGTATTCCTTTTTCGTGCCAAACTTTTGCAGACGGGGTTGACATTATAATGTATTGGTTTCCATTATTGCAATTGTCTAAGTATCATGGCTGAATATAATGCGAAATGATTCCAGTTGTACTTATGCATTTCCTTCAAACAAAAGCAAAACTTCCAGTACGAGTTTGAACGGGTGTAGAAAAACTAATGAAAATTAACTTCTAATCATATCCGAAGAAATAACATTTAAAAAAGAAAAGAAGAAAAACACACTGACACCCTCCAAACTATAAATTCTAAAAGACAAATAAGAGATATTAAAAAAATTGTGGCAAACGTGCCGTACATCGTTTCGGAGTCATTTTTTAATGGCAGACAGATGATGGGATTAGCCAGGACTGTGTGTCATTCAAGATTTATGATTTTGCCTCACTATTTTCGTACAATGGTATCTATCGATGTAAAACCACCACGAAAACGATGCTTTCCAATATGAAAAAGACGACACGCGTTCCAAATTTTCTCATCATCTTGATGAAATTTACCACTACATATCATTAGCAACGTGCTTTATTAGCATTTTCCCTCGAAACACGCTTCTAAATGGTGGAAATTTTAAATAGATTATTGGCTTTTCATTATGGTTCTTTTCATGTGGATAGTTGTTTGAGTTCTTTGAGTTTTCCAAAAGAAAATTTGATGCTCCTCAAGAACTCATTATAGTTTATGATACGGAAACTCAGACAGAGACAGCCAGGATGCTCTGTGTGAGTAAGCTTGGCATTTGTTTAGGAATGCTTTTCGAGGACTTTATTACAAATCATCAAATTCTTTTATTGTATGCTTGTATTTGTTCTATTTTGCTACACGCTAGGAGCTGATTTATGATTAGTGGTAGCAAGTGGTCATCTTGTTTGTGATCTTTTAGGAGCGTCATAATATTTTCGAAAACTGAAAGGCACGACTAAGACCGGTGATTATGAAAGTTTGAAAAGAGGATTACCAAGTGGTCTCCTACATATCAGGCCTAGTATCTAGAAATTTATCAATGATTTTTGTAGAAAATATGCAAAGTATCACGGAATTTTCAGGGAATTTTCATTTAAGAATAATAAACAAACACTTTCTAAGAACATTTAAGGCGCAATTATTAACTGGAAATGGTTACCACATATGTGAATCATTTCTATGTAAGCCCGCGCACTAAGATGGCTCTTAAGACTATATACACAGAAAAAACAAGTTATAGTAATTGCATTATAACAACGTCGCAGGCATTCATCATCGCCGTGAAAATATGTTGACATCAGCGAATTATTTAGTGCTAATTAGCAAGAATTTTAGCTTATTAACTCATTTTACCCACTACTGATTAGAATTTCACATCAGCCTTATAATACACTTTTTTATTTGTTCAAGTTCCTTCGGTTTGATAAACAAACGAAAAAGCAAACGCTACTCAAACCCTCGGAGACACTGTAAACGTTAATAACTCATCGCAATTTCAGCAAAGAAAAAAGATAACCATTATAGTCCTATTACTACTTGCAAGGCAACAAAACATCATTCATTTACCCATCCATTCATTGATTCATTCGTTTTGTTGAATGTGTCCTTGCGACAGATACCCATCCATCCATATATACACATTCCCATTGTCTTTTATTCGCAGCAACTCAAAAACTCGGGGACGAAACCCAAGCATCATAAATCATTACATTGCAATTTTGACTTTTCGGTTACAAAAGAAAGCCTGACAAAACATACACAAGACAAAAAAATATTCCACACAATCATCAGGATGAGAGGGCAATTTTTTTTCATTGTGATCCTGAAACGTCAAACGCCACCAGACAGAAGGACATTCTCGCACGACCGAAGGATGATGCATTTTAAGTAAACAAACAAAACGCCCGGCAGATGTCCGAATTGCCAATTTGCCAATAAAATCTTATGTCCCTGGCAATTTCGGTCGTTATTTTTAGATAACCTGAGGTCTAGTTCAGATATGCAGTTAAAGGATATGCGAAAGGGTTAGAGATGAACCAGATTTCCGTCAATAAAGTGGTAAACCAATAATTTCACACCTCGTTTCATACAGAATAAATATACTTTGAATTAAGAATGTTCATTTCGTTATGTCCTCTTGCTATTTTGTTCGATGCTCCTTTAGAGTGTGTAAAGTGGGTGTTTGAGTTTAGTTTTTTATGGACTCACTGAGAAGGACGTAGACTAGACTTATTATTTGGCAACATACGGTGCTAATAGCAAACAGAAGCTCATAACGACTCCTGTTTGAGTTATTAAATGACTCTCGGTTCATTGAAAAATTATTTTAATTAGCGTTGTCGAGTCCCCCAAGGAATTTTTGAATATCAGGGGGGAAAATAGATCATAATTCACAAGGAGTTGTGGGTACGTTTATAAATATTATGAATTGCATACCAAAGCCAGTCCGAGTAGAGTTCTAGAAAAGGGATCTAGAAAATTTACGACAGTTTGGCTGCAATATCTTTTGAGTATGCCACTGGAAAGAGTTAAAAAGGTGTTTTGTGAAAGTAAAGTAGAAAAGTAAAGGATTTAGCTGAGTAGCCGAACTAATAGCTATTGATGAAAATGATTCATATATGTGTAAACTTAATACAGTAATATATATTCAATTGTTTAATGTTTCCCAACTCTCTTTTTCGTGTTTCAAACTTTAGTTTGTTTTTGTAAGGTCAAGGAAAAAACTCTATTATTGGATAATTTTATGGACTGTGCTTTGACTAATGTGTTTTTTATCTAAAAAAAGAAAAGAATGAAGTAACCGGTCTAAAACATCTTAATTTAATTCAAAATATAATGTCTTTCGTTATTTACAATTGTCTGTACAGCGTTATGGCAGCTATCCAATCTGCCTGCGAAGAAGATACACGTTTTTTTTAAGCAAATTAATCTCAATTGCCCTTTGGATATATGGATATTTGGATTGAACCGAACGGTTCAATCCAAATAAAGTCAGATAGATAGAAAGATAGTGATTAATTGCTTAAAAACAAATGGTTAAAGAAAATCTACGTATTTAGATATGTTTCTTTTCATGTAATACTCATTTTTCTTTGTTTTGGCTCTCTTTGGATCTTCTTTTTATCGTATTTTATATTCGTTTTTACAACAATCAATAGAATGTCTATTAATTAATGCATCAAAATTATAGGATTATAGGAAATTTAATTTCAAATTTAAATTGCAAGGAGGAGAGCAAGTAATTTCAATTCTTTGATCATCATCTTATTTGTGGCCGCTTTTCTTCGTTATCTTGGTTGATGAGATATCTTCTCGAATTGGTTTTGAATGTTGATAAGCTTGTTATCGATGTGATGTCCCTTGGAATTTCATTCTACGTATCAGCACTTACCAAGGCAATTAAATTTCTAAGTTAGACAGTGTTCCACCTCGGTACTTGGAAACTTTTCTCTTGTTCTCTAGTTGATTTACCTGAGTCTTATGCTTGTGTGAACATGCTATAAATGTAACTTGGTTGTTCTGTGTTGATGGCAGTGTTTGTCATTGACATTGCAAATAATAATCTCCTGTTTTTATTGAAAGCCACCGCATGTGTCTATCTCATCTGTAATACTAGAGATACTCGGTAATCCAAGTACGCATCTGACACATCTATTGCACATCCTTTGGAGTTTAATGTCAAGTTCTTTGGACATTCCCAGTATTGTTACCAAACAATAATCTACATATGTGTGACAGTACAAGGCTTCCCACCAGCTTCTTTCTGACATATTCATCTGTGCAGCTTCGAACATTATACAATTGATAGAACAGGCTGTTTACCTTGGCAGAAATTGCTTTACGTGGGCTTTGAACGGCATGTGTACATCGAAAACTACCCCCAAGTTTTGTGTCGATTTCACGAGTGGAATATTGACCTTGCCGTCATTGAGAGCTAGCAGATTTTTATCGTTCAGGAAGTTCAAGATCCTGGGGTGCCCAATTATCATGGCCTTAGTTTTTGCTTAGAATCAGCGATTTTCCTTCAGGAAATATTTTCAGTCTCGCTATTTCCTGGTTCAAGGTTCGTATGCAGTTTGCGACGTCCTCTTTTTAACAGTGCATATAGGCCTGTAGATAATTGACAAAGACTAATCTGGCGCAGGTTCTTATGCTTGAGCCCAGATGTAAGATATGAAGTGGGAAAAAAAGGGCCCCAGTATGCTCCCTTGAGGGAGGCCTAAATTTATTTTTTGCCAATTCCACAGATTCGCATCATCAGATTTCACAACTTGTTCGCGACCCGCAAGAAACGAACCATTTAAGAAACGAACCATTTAAGCGCATTTTTCTGAAATCCTGGCTGGGATATCTTCCTCAGTAGGTTTGCGTGTTGTATCTGTCAGTTATAGGAGCACTGTAAGCATTTTTTATCCATAGCTGATTTCACGTATTGCGTTAGTTTTACTAGAGTGGTTTGTGTGCTATGATTGTCACGATATGCGGATTGAAGAGGATCTCTGTAGTTCAGTTGATCCAAGTACTCGCTGATTTGTGGTGCTATGAATTTCTCGAAAGCTGTGCCCATCACGCAAGAAATTGAGATGGGTCTGTAATCACACGCCATTTGTGGACTTTCAGTTTTTTTTTATTGGCACGATTATGGATCTTTTCCACATGTCAGGAAATTTTCTTTCTGCTAGAGACCTGCTGAAAATCTCCCATTAAAAGTGAACTACCAGGGGTGTTAGTTGAAATTTGCCGGTCTTACTCATAGATGTAGCTAGAGATATGTGTACATTTCTATGATTTGGCACCTATGTCATATTTTTCTATTGTTATTAACCCTTTAAAAATACACAAGCTACAATCTGCCAAAATAATAGCGTCCTAGTTGTTTACCTTAGTGAATATATCGAGTTTCGTTCCAAGTAAATCGCATTTGCGGCATTCGTTCCCTTTTTATTTTATCAATAGAAAAAAGCAGTTGAAGCTCATCGGTTGCTGGCTGGAACTTATGGTGAACATGCTCCAATGATTAGAACATGTGAGACATGGTTTAGTCAATTTAAAAGTGGAAATTTCGAATTAACAGACAATGTACATCCTAGTGCAGCGAAAAAGTTCGAAGACGAGGAATTGCAGGCGTCAATTTCAAGTCAAATTTGAGGTACTTATTGTATGATTTCTCCGGATCAGTTTGCATTCAATGATATGAGCCTTCCGGATCATTGAATTACATTGATTGATCATTCTTGATATCACTTTCGGAAATACTGTTGAGGTTGGCTTAATGCCAATGAATCACCAGTGATATTTGTGATAATGCCGAAATGGCTTACAACACCTGAAATGAGTTAGGTTTTAGTGGAAGATAGCAACGGCAGGAGGCATCGTAATCTTTTAGTTTAATTTATCCACTGAAACTGAAAGCTTAGATTTAGATGTCCCTTAGATGTCTTCCGTATAAAAAACACTTCATAAAGTGGACCTTCACAGACAACAGTGATAATTGTACCATAGAAGGTCTGTGCTTAATTATTTACCTACAATTTAGACGAGTGATATTAATATACTGATCTCTCTTTGCCTGGAGCCTCGTTCATTTCCTGAAGTACAGAAGTTATTTGGCCTTCATTGTACTGTATCCTTAATTTCTGTTTTAAGCTTGATACAATGATCTAAATAACAAGAATGGAATGGAATGGCAAGAACTATAACAAATGAAGAATCGCAGGTTAGAGCGGAAATATTTTCGATTCTCTGCGAATGTTTTTCTTTTTCACTATAATTATTCACTATTCGATTTTGACTAGTTAGCTCTCCATAATTAGGAAATCTATAGCATGCCATGCAGCATCGCCGAATCTTCTATATGCCGTTTCATTTGTATCCTTTATTAGATCTTAATTTTATCGAGATGTTTTACATTTACTTTTGATGTGGTCTGCTCTGTAGGACTTCCTCTTTTTAATGGATTTTTATTTTAAAAAAAATATATGACTCCCCGCATGATGATGAAACAATTTTACAAAAAAAAATGTAGTTTAATCTGCATATAAGTAGTTCGTCTGCATTTTCAAGAGTAAACACGTCGTTTTAAACTTAATTTCAGTGTATTCTCTGCAGACTATACGTTTTCTTACTATGACCACATGAGCAGCATAATGGTTGGTTTTGAACAAGTTTTGGGTTCAGTACTCCTTTCATCGTCTTTTAAACCGATCACCGATTATTCTTACTGTCTTTCAAACTGAAGTCAAGCTCTTGAATACTAAAATCTCAAAAACTACACTAATTTTTCTCGGAGTATTTTTTTTTTTTGAGCAAGACAGAATTTATTTTCATACATTGTAAAACGAATAAATTTTGCTGCCAACTTAACAAAATCCCTCATGCACTGGAATTATTCATTCACAACGCCTGTTCCTATTTCAAGGCAAATACTTGGCTTGGGTTGTGGTGAAATTGATGATTATGTTGATGATAAAAAGTTTCTTTATTCATCATTCTCAGTCTGATTTAATTTTACTATTTTTTATACATAGTAATTTAATAAATTATCTCCCTCGTTTGCAAATAATCGTCAGTAAAGTATACCGAAGTAGCAGTTCCTAATGAAATCCTGTTTCATCGGCTCTCTCCTAATGCTCCTCAAATCCCAATGTTCACGCCGTGCTACAATGTCTACTCCTTGAAATGTTCTTAAAAATTGAATTCAGGTTCATTGCTTAACATATGAATTCTCATTTATCACTGTATTGATTTCCCACTGCTTTTGGTAGGAATTGTAAGGATACATCATATGGTATTCCAGCCTGTTTAACTTATTGTGTTTCAATGACCGTAGTATGAGATGATAATACCTTAGAAACGTACCTGGGCCTACCTTAGATCTTATGGTAGGCTAATTTGCTATTATTGTTCATTATTTGCCTTAACAGTAAGATCAACAGAAGCAATACTCTGGGCAAAGGACGATTAGAATCATCGATCGTTCGTTAGCGTAGAAGGATAGGTTGTCACTCCCCCTGTAACTTTTCTTTGTTGTATTCGTCCCTGCTCAAAAATTGGATATAATAGGTGACACTCATTGGAAGTACTACGTTCAGAATAAATAAATCTCCTCAGGTGGACTAGGACAAAGAGTTCCAGGACAAGCTCTCTGCGTGACAGGGATAAGTGTATAAAGTAACAATTAAAACCACAAGGACCTAGGTCATTCAATTGGTGTCGGTATTCAGCGGGAATGCGTTCTCCGTTCTCTAATAATATAAAAACAAAGCCAAGTAGACTCAAGTAACCAAAAGTAAGGGCTGGCCTGCTGCAAGGAACAAACAAAGTTTTAAACAAAATGTAACGCAAAGTTCCGTGTTTGCTGAATTTTGCATACTCCATACAATTCGACATATTAAGAGATATATGTGAATATCCGTTACAAAAACTATCTCACACAATTTAAAATACAATATCTAACTCATTATACTTTGTTAACGTAAACGTGAAATACTTTGTTAACGTGTTAACGTTCTGCCATGGAAAAAATCGGTAGTTAGTCTCGAAATAACGAAAGGATATTCTCTGCAACGAATACATTGTTTCAATTATTTGACCAACTATTATTTTTATTTTTTAGAATATATAACAATAGAATATTTACTTTTTGGCGTGCCCTAATTTGTAATTCTTTAACTCCGTATTTCACTGATGTACCTAACTACAATTGGCACGTTGAGGGGACTAACGTATATCCATAAATTTTTAACTATCAACTCCTTATGATTTTCAACGCATTTTTTCAACGCTTGTGATTTTCAAAAATGAGCCTCTGGTAAGCAATAGAATCCTGGTGGCAAATTGACTCTTATGTCATTGATTTCCATTAAAGTTCAACCATTACACGCGATGTTTGTTCTAATAAGCAAAAATTTGCCACCCTTAGCATTGCATTTTATTTGCTTTCGTGTATGACATACAAGAAAAGAAAATATTCGATCCTGATTTATCACAATTTCGACAAATACCTGTTCGAGTCCATAATAACTAACCAACAAACATATTACCTTTAAATTGAGTGACCCACAGGCAACATTTACGAACCAACCGAAACAAAAAGAACATCAAAAAATCACAACAACGCATCAACCTATATCGGCTATTCTATTTCGTTTCATAGAAAATTCGCAATGATGACACTAAATCGGCCTAACCTCAGATCGTCCCCCAAAATAAACTTCCTTCAATGTCTACACACATTACCCTCAACCCAGCAGCATTGTCCTCACTACAGAACGTCTTGTTTCATTCCATTTAGGCAGAAAATTGGTCCCATATGGATGGAATTTTTCTCCCATCTCATATCCATATAATATACGTTAGAAAACATACGTCCAACCCATCGTCATCATATCCTGAAATCTAAAGGACATCACCTCCATCCAACTGTGCGATTCGCCCCACGCTTTCATTTCATTGTCGTTACATGTATGAATGCGTAAACAGAACGATAAGGATAGACAATATAGCAGTGACCCTTACATTTAGATTATTTTTGGGTGAGACGATGATATAACCAAGTCCGTGATTGTTATTATATGCCACCCAGTTTATTTGTCTTCGTATTAGTGTTATTATGTCGCTGAATATGCTTGGTGGCGCAAGGATGTCTTCCCTTTTAGGTTGTTCTGGGTTGTTTTTTTGTTTCTATTCTTTGCTTCCTGGCTCGTGTTTTATTTTAGGGGCTGGGGTTAGTTCTGTGTAAGACACTCATGTCGCCCTGAACAGTGTACGGTAAAGGATCAAGTTTGTCGTAAACTCTCATTGGGGTAAGTCCGAATAGGGTTGGAGTAACAGCAAAGCTGATGAGATATAGTGACCAGCCGAATAGTCTGGCAAGACCTTTTCTCGTATCAAATATAAAACGCATCGTCGTAAAATCATTCTATGGGCAGGAAAACAAATTAATGAATAACTTAATTTGATTCTTATTTTTCCGCAAAAATGGATTAATGTTGGAATTGGGAGTGAAGGGAAAGATTTCCGCACTCAGGAGTATCTAGAAATAGAAATCTCCGCAGGAACGATTAGTTTTTGGGTCAACTGAAGTTCTGATTGTTATCATATTCATCATATTTAGATAAAAGGGAATCTGTTTTAGTTGGACAGGAGTTTCACTTGAAAACAAGCCATTTGTTGCTGAATTAGAAGGTTGAGATTTATTTATATTGCTGTGAACCCAAATAGTGGCAAAGAAAATTAGTCTGATTTATAGCGTTTAGTTTTTTGAAGGCACAAAATTCAAATACAAATCTTATGTATTACATTTCGTATTTAAAAATGAAAAACTGAAAAGGCGTTTAAAGGATACTCCTACCGTATCGCATTTAATACTCAACATTTCTAATTCTCTGTTTATCAAAGACACCCAAAGTCATTATTTAACGACCAAACCCTCGTAGAAATCAGACCCTATTCGATCACTGCTTCCATGAAAATTAACCCAAAATAACCTGAAAACAATTAATTATCTCAATCGTTCAAATATCCTTAGAGCAAAGCGAACAGCTGGACACTATTTTATTGCTGGTCATCATAAACCAAAATCATTCATTCATAGACCATCCATAACATTTGCTGCACTTATGCCGATGACAAAACGATGAACAAGAGAAAAATGGTCACAAGACTATAGTCCGCATTTGCATTGACAGAATCCGGTTAATGCTGAAGCCTCCATCCCGAATTTGAACCGTGGCCAGTAGCAAACACATAAATTATGTCGAAACATTCACAGGAGACATAACGACATCCCAACGGGGTGTGTGATCACGTTTCAATAAAACTAACCGCATACAACGATAATTTGTGTTCAATAGCAAAAACGTTGACATCAGGAGCATTTTCAATTTAAACTTTTCCCTATTTCCCAGCAAAGTGAGAGTTTTTACAAATTTTAGTATGGGTTTAGGTTAATTTATTGCTTGCAATCTTAGAAATTCTGAAGAAAAATTAAAGTGAGTTGAACAATCCTGTGTAGTAAAGAAAGGAACAGCTGAAGCCTTGTGAAACAATGAAGTTTGATGAAGTCAAGTTTAGTAAATAAAATTAAAGTCACTTAAAACTTCCCATTGTGAGTGCTTTAATAACAAACAAACAAAAAACCTTGCAATATTGAATCCTTACACTCTCTTTTCGCAACTAGTATCTTTCTTTACAACTTTTTCCCATTGTGAGTGTCCTTCGTTATTTTTATTTTTACATTATCCAATCGCAAGGACAGAATAATATTGAAACGTGCTCTCAGTTCTATATTGAGAATTCTCTAAAAGTCAGGTGCAACTTGTTTTTGTGTTTCGATTTCAACCCTTTATTGAACGAAACTGCCACCATCTCAAATAGATAGGGGATTAAGAGGATCAATATGTTACCTCAGGACATACAAGAGTAGATACTATCAATTTTTTGCTTCTGTTCTTTGTAAACTGCTCGAGGAGTTTGAAAGAATGTTTTAAATTTGTTGTTCTTTTCGTTTCAGTATTGGAAAATGATACTCTTCTTGCTTATGTAGTTTAGAGTTGGTGGAAAAACTTTCCAGCAAAGGAAATGAGAAAATCGTGCATCGGTTATAATGCTTGTAATATATTTTTCCGGCTATAAGCTTCGATGGTTTTTTTTGTTTTTTTAAATTAAATTACATCATGAAAACTTTTTTGATGGGTCAGACTAAGTGAAATATTAATTATTTTGATAAAAAATCAATAAGGCTACTGTGCGTATTGAGAAAAAGGGGCGAAAATCGGAGTTGGATTTTTGGGCTTTACAATGTTTGCACATAACTTAATTGATATCTAGTCAATTAAGGTAGAACCTTGCAAACGCTGTTTCACTTTCGATCAGATAGTTCAAAGCGAGATTCTTTCATTGATGCTCGGAAAAATGGGCAACTTTTGAATCAGTTGCAGTTTGAGTCCTTATGATGCGTACGTATCAAACTGTTTTGCTCGGGAATCTTATTCCCTGTTAAACCAAACTGGGTTTAGCAACAAGTAAGACTCTCAGTCAAAAACAGTTTCATACGTAGGCATCCCAAGGATTCAAAGTGGAACAAGGCTTAAAAGCTAAAATACGCAGAAGTCAATCCCTGTTAGAAACAAAATCTTCATTTATCCTTTTCAACTTGCTGAAAGGCATTTTTGACAGTGAAGTCAATAAAATAGTGGATAGATAAAAACAGAATAGTACAAAAATTGGATATCCAACTTTTGGGGTTGAATTCAGCATTACAATTTTTAGAGAAAACTGAGAAGATTTTCGGCAATTTTCACAAAAAGGTGAATGATGCTAAAAAAGGAGTTTTTCAGTGAGTTGCGGCATCTTTCTTGGAATATATGATTCGGAGAGTTGGTCACTCATGTCATTCTTAAGTGTGTGCGTTAAAGGATCTTGATTGTTGTAAACTCTCATTTGGTCAGTTGGTAGAAATAACTTCCTGTACTTCAGTCCCATTGGAAGTATTGTGAGTATACTACTATGGACAAAAAATCGTAAGACTTTTGAAGTACGAAAAGTGTGTTCGGCGATTCTAACAATGAGTGAAATTATTCAACAAAGAAGTACCATTAAATTTTGGGTGCGGAATCATATTTCTGGTACCGAAGCATTCAGAATGTTGTAAAAGGCTTTCGGTGATAATTGTATGTCGCGGGAAGTGTTTTTGATTGGTAAAAATTGTTCAAAGAGGGTCGAGAACGCGTTGACGACGAACTACGTCCAGGATGGCCATCAACATCAACTTATGATCAACACGCAGTAAAATCAAGAGATTGGTGCTGGAGAATCGAAGATTGAAAGTCAGAAACCTTTTCGCAAAGTTGGAATATCAGAAGGATCAGTGAAAACCATTTTAAAAGATCATAAGGGCCTAAGAAAAGGGAAAGCACGATTGGTTCCAAAATCACTTGATTTTCTTGACAAACAGCGTTGCATTGACGTCTGTGAAATAATGCTCTCCGACTACTAGGATGTCAAGAAACGTATTACAACTAGTGATGAGTGTTGGATCTATGCTAAAAACCCGGAAACAGACAATCAATGGGCCGAATATCGTGCCAATTGTGTGTTGAAGCCGGAAAAACCACGTCACAGCAAAGTCAAAAATCAAGGTCTTGTACACAGTTTTCTTTAATTATCGAGGTGTTGTGCACTCCGAATTCCTTCTGACCAGCCAAACTGTCAACAAGGAACACTATTGGAGTGATATGCGTCGTTTGCGCGAAGCAATTCGTGAAAAAGACCGAAATTATGGGCCGAAAATTCTTGGCTTACCACGATAATGCACAGTCACATATTGCATTGATTCTTCGTGAGTTTTTCGCCAAAAAATCAATCAATATCGTTACACAACCACCATATTCACCTGATTTAGCCCTGTGACTCCGTGACTTTGACTTTTGGCTGTTCAACAAACTCAAACAACCACTCCGGTGAAACCGTGTTGAGTCAATTGAAGACATTAAACGTGAATCGCTGAGCGCATTGAAGGCTATTCCGAAAATTGACTTTAACAGCTATTTCGAGAATTTGGAAAAATGTTGGTACAAGTGTATTTGGGCCAAGAGGGATAACTTTGAGGAGGGTGAAATAGATTTGGAAGAATAAATAAAGAAATTTAAAATTATGAATAAAGTCTTACTATTTTTTGCCCATAGTAGTATATCACCAGCATTTTTAATAAATTTACTTAAAAAATGTTGCAGCTCTCTTTAGATCATCAAATATTTCGCCACATTCACCAAGTCTTTTCTGGAAACCTAGGGATAAGAAAGGTGTACCTCGCCTATCATATACCCCTGCTAGTGCAGTTCTGAAACGCAAAGCACCACTACGCTCTCGAATAGGAAAAGGCTAGTATGAAGAGAAGGAGAAAGAGGAAGCCAGTTCAATCAAAGACCACAACATGGTTCTAATCTTGAAACGTTTTGTCAACCATTCTGGGACTCTGAAAGTATTTTATTGGTTGGTTTTTCAGAACTTCAGAATCTAAATCTTCTGCATATGTCGCTGCACATGTACCCCTATTGGTTCATGCGTTGCATTGCAATACATTTTGTATTCGCTTTAATTTAATTACATCTGTTATCGTTCCAAAATAAATCCGATTCAATTTGTTGAAGATTTATCAAGCTTCTACGCTGCAAAAGTTCAGTTTTTGACTTTTTCAGTTTCAATCCAGTTTTGAATGCAAGCATCCAAAACTGAATTAATAAAGATATATTTTTAAATGTTTGTTGATGAAATTTTTATACAAATACCCAAAGAATTAAGGATCTGTACATTTCACTTGAGTTAACGTTTACCTACGAATCCTCACCCGATTTTCGTTCCTGCTTTTACTGACGGTCAAATAAAAATCATTATTTTTGCCGAATCTTTTGAATTTCTTTGTTTGATCCTAATGAAAATCAACGAGAACTATGTAGCTATGAGTAAACTTAAAGTGGGATTGAATTTTTTCGTAGCTGGTTTTTTGACAATAAATTTATTCTGGTTGATTTTTTATGTCGAAGGTTAGCAAATTTTGATCCCACAGTGAAGCTCACATGCAAGCGAGCTCTAAAAACAAACTTACAGATGTGCACAAAGCGAATCCTGGTAAATAAAAGCCTAAAACTACTCGAATTCATTTATAAAATCAATCTGTGCTATAAAGATCCTCTCAAAACTTTCGTCAGGCATCCTCATCTATGGATCTGTCTAAGTTTCTAAATTAGGTTATATTTAATTTCGCTTCCTGCCGTTTGGAATTTTTTCCGTTTCAGCTGAACAGAATAAGTCGGACGGAGCGTAACCTATTGAACATTTTCAATAGGTTTCACAGTATTTCAATTGTAAATATTATTTCCTTCAAAACCTCAGAAGCTTCGAAATCAAAATTTAAACATCAACTAGAAGATAAACACAAGAAGTTGTACCCAAATTCTCATGCAAGCATGGACTCTTGCTTGCATGAATTGCTTATTGTCCAAATATTTGGCGAATTTGAGACCTGTTTTCAGTGGTAAACGTGTGATGGATGTGATCTTAGACGGCATGTTTTCAAAAATGTCAAAAGTTTCTCGCTGTCCGGCTGAAAATTTGTCCTTTATATTGTGTTTGCAGACTGGACCAGTATTTGATTTGAATGCTTTTACTGTAAGTTTTCCCATTGCAGAGGTATTGATGCCTATTGGCTTATAATTTGATACAACTTCCCTGACAAACGTTGCCTTCGTCAAAAATCAATTGCATCGCGAATTCGCCCTCTCATCGCCAACTTCAACTCTCTTTGCTGCACGCTTTTTTGGGTAGTTATTTTCTAATAAAATTACAAAAGATATCAAGACTGACAAATTCGATTTTATTGCATGCTATATGTGCTGAATAATTTTGAAAATTCGTTCTATTTAAATTTTTATTTTCTATTTCAACATGATTTTCTGTGAACTTTCATGATTCCATTCCATAACTCCAAGAATTTTCCCAACTTTTTAAGGTTGGGTTCAAAAATTGTTAAGATTTGTTAAGCCCAAAAAATAAGATCCTGAAGCTTTGCATAGCTGGTACCTATTCGGGGGTGACAATCTTCAATGAGTACAGAAATAGGCAAGAAATCAACCTGTTCGAAACCGTGAAAATCTAATATTAATAAAGAAGACTTGCATTTGTATTGTCCCGGTCTTCATTTCTAAAAGAAAATGCTACATGCCATCCAGGTACGAGATGGTACGAGGTAAGAGGTGAAATTGGTTGGTGATGGGCCAAAAGATTTCCTCAACGCAAACAGGGAAAGAAAGAGAAGACAAGTTAAAAACATCCTTTGTGCTGCACCTTCCGTGCAGTATATTTAATAAGCCTCCGCAATGCATCAAGATGCAACCGTATAACAGTTTTTGTAGATGATTATATCAATGGTTCCATCCTTTTGCTGAACATTCGTATCGTGGCAAATACGCCGTTCTCTTAAAATAAGGACATGTCTCCGTTTAACCGTCTGTTTGTTATAAATTTTCTCCTAGATTTTCCTTGCAACTTAGTGGGAATGATCACGATAGGGTGCACTACCCGATCACCGATTTGAGTGCTGCTCATATTATAATAATCACCAATATTGACCACCATAATCCACAATTAGTCAATAGATTAATAAATATCGTTTTCATAATTCAATAGCAATAAATTTGTTATAAGCTACAATGCAAGTTGCTCTGTTACTATAATAAAATTCGGGAAGCAAAAGTACTAAATTTAATTTTTTCTAGGATAAACTTTTTATACAAATTAAAGGTGTAAGCTCATTTGGCTTTCGTATGATAATAAATCCATCAAGTAAGGTAAGATTATCAGATACTCAGACATTCAATATGCAACAGGTAACATAATTGTTGAATTGGAATTTCAATTCACCTTCTAATTGAAAGCCACTATTAGCGAGTTTTGCTTATTTTTGCAAAAAATATTTAACTATAGGAAACGTCAATTAACAACCATATTCAATTTGATTGAGGCGATAACTAATCCATAAGAGTTGTAAGGAACAAGATTGGTATAGCTGATTACACTGTCGTCGCCATAAATCTGGAATCAAATATCAATAGAGGAAAAAGTTTAAAAGATTTATCAACCAACCTACAATGCGTGACTGACAATTTTTGAACCCTGGAACCTAATTTATGACTAGCGAGCGGCGTATCTAAACCTTCTAAGGCCCCTGGCGAATTCTTTGGATTGGGCTCTTCCAGTAAAAGCGACACGTTTTAATTTAATGTTAGTAACGACTTGAGCAGATATCCGGGACTATCGATTAAGTAGAACATTGATGACTTCTCTATTTTATGGAAATTCGTTATTAAATTTAATATGAAAAAATAACCCAAATTTGCCTGTGTTTTATTTTTAATCCGCTCGAGTATGTTTTGAAGTTTAATTGTAAAAATAAGACAAAATTTGGTTCTTTTTTTTCTACTAAATTTTATGTTCAAGAGCCTAATTTTCATGTTGACAATGAATTAAAAATTTGATCTTAATAAGATATTCTCTTATACGTTCTAATTCATCCCTGAAAGTGGACCAAAAACAGAGAATTTTCCTGACAAATGATTCAAATATGTCTTTTTTTATTTACATCGGCAAATTCTTCAGCTTGTTTTGATATATTAATTATTAAGCGTCGAAAAGTGTTGAAACAGAGAAATTAGAAACAATTTTTTCCAGTGGAAGAAAGGCCATATCAGTTAAATATTAATGATGTCCAATACTCGATAAAACATCAAACCCCTTGTTTAACTGACTTTTCCCTGACCCTGTTTTTGAGTGGGCATTGTTTTTAGTCTTTTCTGCACAAGAATTGTAAATCACGAATCCCTGATTGCAGGTTTTAACGCTTGCTACAGACTTTTTGCACGTAAAATACAAAACCGGCTGCGCCAGGACCTCTACATGGAAACAGTAGAGCTGACTTTTGATAGTCTAATTGTGGTGATTCCTGGATCGATTGATCTGATTGATCCATGTTGCACGTTATGTTCGCACACAGCCAAAGCACAGAGTGCTTTAGAGTTGACGAATCGCTAACTTACCAATCCCTTTTCCTAAATCCCTTCCGATGGAGGAGGGTCTCCCAGCTTGAAGGAACGCAGAATGCGGTCTGGTTCGAATTAACGTGTCAATCGGTTCCATGCTAGATTCGCAGGTTCACAGGTGAGGTTTTTAGTGGGTAGTCCAGTCACTTGCGAACATAGGAGCCTCAAACTACATGTGTTAATGCATTCACCTCCCGATCACAGAAATAAATTGCGGATGAAATATGTTTACTTTGAAGAAACATTTGCGGATCTTGCAGGCGCTCATCTTCTTATAGTTCGTCCTAATTGCATTCAACTTTTAACGTTAACTTTTAACTTTAACTAAGAACTTTTAACTGGTTGTAGAAAATAGAGAATTGGTGGAACATTCATGTCGTTTTAAACGTTTTTTTTTTTTTGCATTTGCAAGATTAGTGCCTTTAGACGAAAGATGTTAAGAAGCGGCTTCGTCGACAGTTTGCAGAACTTTGCAATGGAAAACCACTAAAATAAAAAGAGGGTTTTACTTCCCAATCTTATTGGAAAAACTGCTGATTAGCAAATTTACATTATGCTTTGCACTAACACTTTTTCGACTTCAAGAAACTGAACTTTCGAAGCAAAAATATCATCATAATGTCCTGCCCATAAGGGTAAGTAAGATTCAATGTTTTTCATAGTGTTTTAAATTTTTATTTAACTTTAATTTTATTTTATTGCTTAATTTTTCGTTCTTCAGACGAAGTTCTACCATTGCCCATCTGTTCTCTTGTATCCACTCACTGAAGATGGTACTCGGCCGAAATGCGTATGTGAACAATACAAGGAAACAGACGGAGAACACGAGCCCAAATTTTCCATCCCTCTTAGACAAGAATATTCTTCAATATTGTTGGAGTGTAGCGAAACACTTCCTGTCTTTTATAACATATATTTTTTTGATAAAATGCCCAAAAATTATAAATTTTTTGAACTGTTTCAAAAATGAACTTTAGCAAAGTAAGAATGGCATCTGTTAACAATAGATCTTATTAAGAATAATAAAATGATAATAATTATTTTTGTATGGTTGGGAGGTGAAGGCTATTTACGCTCTGAGTTTCGGACTCCCTGTCGAAACCAAACTATCGACGAAACACTACAAAGTTACGGTCCTTCTCATTCTATCGGCTGACGGCTTCTCTCCCCGACTCCCCCATATGTAAGAATATACGTTTCCGTTCTTCTGCAAGAAACATAATAGGGATCACGCTTGAGGTAACAAACAGCCCAGATTGAAAGACAGTGTGATAGTGTGATAGTGTCTGCATCTATCCGCAGAGCTCCCTGCCTCTTCACCTGTGCCAGATCACATCGGTGCGACTATAACACCAGATATGCCCATCTTTGACAGGATTGATTGGTTTATTGTCAGGGATGGGTTACAGGTTTATTGTGCCCCCGCTTCCGGTTCGCCTAGAGAGCCTCAAGCAAATCGATCTTTCCGAGAGCCAATGATCTGCTTCAGCATCAGGAATCCCAATTTCTCCTCGACAAAGAAGCAGCTTCCTAAACTGTCTCATCTCCTGCGGGACAGTGCGTGTCAGTGTGCCAGAAAATGCACAGGTATCTCTTCGACAAGATTGCAAAATCTGCACTCATCATGCGCTATCAAGCCCATCCTTTTGAGACGCCCTCCGAGTTTGCAGTGCCCTGTGAAGATCCCAGTCAGGACCCTTAGATTTATTTTATTCAGTTCGATGCACTTTCGATATTTCTTTTCGTCACAAACGTCGAGGAAAAGCTTCAACATCCGAAGCCCTGGAATTCCACTCCAGAGTCTGTCTATGCTGAGTTGTGTGCTTACAGCGATTTCTTAGCCAGAAAGATACTAAGCGTACTTCCCATCGGTCGGTAGTATTTGGTCCCAGGTCCAAATACTCCAATTCCTCTTCCCTCAGATGTCTTGGAATCATCCGTATACCACCTGATTGCATTCTGTCTTATTAGGTGCATATTGGATTCAACACTCAATTCTTTCTTGCCACTCAGCACTACACATGGACATGACACAGAGTGACACACCTTCGTGGTCAGGATGACGCCTTGGTATTTTCAGGGCTAGGTTAAATCCACTGCCAACTCACTTACTTGGCGTAGTACCGCACATATTTTGACTTGCTCCTGTTCAAAACTACGTCTGGTACGTACAGTAGTACTGATACAATAGGGTTAAATTTAACACATTTACAGAATCTTGAAATATGTTAAATTGTATCGAATATGATAGTGTTGAATAGTGCGACATTTAATGAATTTATGAGTGCATTTTGTATTTTCAGTACCAGAGCTGAAATCAGCTCATTTTGTGTTTTTGGACCTCAGGAGTCCTTTAACTTTACTTGACTTTAATAAGTTTCTGAATTTGCTTTTTGGTTCATTTGAAAAATTTGTTAAAATTGGATCTTTTTTCCTATTATCTCAATTGTACTAAAAAAGTTTTCTCTGGAGCTTGGATCATTGGTATCATTGGTATTCTCTGTGGTCATGAATGGCTTGATTATACGTTGGTGGTTTCTGGGTAATATTAAAGGGTCTAGAGAATCTTGATTCTTTCTTGATTCTAGATTCCTCATCTAAGATTTCGTCTTCAACTAGGACTGCATGTAACCGCCATTGTGATATGTAAAGGCAGAATCCAAGTAACTTGTTGATGTCTCATGTCTTTCTATGGGATCTAAAATATGTTGCAAGTTGCCATAGCCTTTGATCTAAACATATTGTAAGAATAACCAACATGGTTCATAATATACCTTCTGAGTATTAACGAACAGGATAGCCATGTACGTTGAAATTCCACAAAGGACTAAGGAACGGAGGAAAGATTAAGCAACAATTGGTAATGTTCGCAATTGAAGATGGTAATGTTTATCTAGGAAAAATCTATTGTCACCCTTAGGTTGGAGTTGCCCTAGGGGCCATTTTGTTTTAAGAAATGGATCTAACGCCCAAAATAGGTCCGTTTTTGATCGCGAACCGTTTCACTGGATCAGCTAGTTCCTTAAATTTACCACTCTCAGTATGGTGATACGCAATATGAACGTATGGTGAACGTATGATGAACGTATGGTGATGATGCAATAATGCTCGCATAAAAATGTAATTCACTTTCATTTTTGCTAGTTTCTTCTTGTGGTTGTTCATTGTCTGATATATGCATGTGGTGGGTGCTGCATCTAGTATACTTTTTCGATTATTTACTTCTAATTTTTCACTTAGGAGGGTTCACTCGCTTTCTCATCAAAAAGTTGATAAGTCTTAAAGTATTCTTATATTCAAAATATCACTATTTACTTTGAAAGTAATACTTGGCTCATTTTAGGTAGTTTTTTTTCTTCAGGCCCCTCTTTTTCTTTTGTTTTTTGCTCCAATTCTGATAACTTCGAGATCTAAACATGCTGATATGGAGCTTTCACAATTAACTTAATTTTTTTTAAATTAAAACAAATAATACGAAAAATAAATAAAAAAGGGACCGTTTACTTTAAACGGAGAATGCACATTAGAATGCACTGAAAATTTTTTTAAAAATCATTTTAATTTTCTCTTAATCGCTTTTTCTGAGCTCGCGGCTTCTTGGGCCGAGGCCCTCGCAGGTCGAAGGCCAGTGAAATTTTGCGAATGACAAATAAAATTGTATTTATTACTTATCAGAATAACTAAATATAAATTTTGAAAATCTCGTTTTTCATAAAATTTATCAATTTGTATTAGTAATGAGTTGACTTTTACAATGGATACAATAATAACATGAGGAATTACCATTGCACAATGGCAAAGATTGTAAGCACTAAATTTTGCCACCAAAAACGTCTAAATTCATTTGAATCTGCTTTCAAAAATTACAATGAATATTGAATTAAAACGTTTTGAACCTAAACTTCAATCAATCGACGATGGCTGACATAAGTGTGGTTGGAGAATAGCCGCAGACATCAATGAGCCTAGAAAACGGAATGGAATGCCAGCTTCTATCAAATATATCCAAAACTTTTCCAGGCAGTTTTAATAAAACTCTCCTCGAACAACAGTTTTAAATAATAATTTTCCAAACATGTAGCAGCTTCTAACATAAAATAATTCCCCAACATATATTTAACATTTTTGTTTCATACATAAATTACCAGCAACAACGAAAGACTGCGAGTTGAGACAACTTTAAAAAAAAAAAAGAAATCGTGTAAATGTTGCCTGCTTGCTCATACATACATCCCTTCGTTTAGTATTTATAATATCTTCCCGAACAGATAAATACATTCAGTCAGGCGGGTGCGATACCGGATCAAGTCGGGGCTCTAAGAAGTGTATGTGCCCGGGTGCACTCAGTCAGACCCCAGAAGGCTAGAACATGGTATAAAGGTCGATGTAATGTGAACAGAAGCGTCGAGGATTATCAAGATGAGTAATTGGTCTATCCTCGTCTGAAGAGGATGCTTAAAGCCAAGCGGATAGTACGGCTGCCACTGAACTACGCTGCTTCCGAAGAATGATGTCTTCGCTGGTGTCGGTGTCGAGAGAGGCTTTCTGAATTTGGAAAAAATAAAACAAAAAAAATATCTTTTTTGTTGGATTCTTTCCCTCCCAGATCTTGAAATCTCTGTTTGAATTTACTTGCAAGAGTATTACGAATGCATGACGGTGTCTATGCATGTTCACTTTAAAATATTCTTTAGTACGTGCCAACATTTCATCATCCGGATATGGAAATCTCTTAGCTCTGAGGAAATTTCTAGCATACAAATCGGAATTAAAATATCGAATTTCAGGAAGAAAGGATATAGAAACAGATGTTGCCGATGGATTTGATCAATTGAAATCGTTGAAATGTTTGATATGATTCAAGCGTTCAAGTATTCTTAAGTATTCTACAAAAATAAAACGATACTAAGCGAACTTGAAGTATTATCTATTTACTCAATTTGAATGTTCAATAGGAGGTGAATTTAATTCTGAAAAATATTACGACTAGACGTTACGAATGTGGTTCTATCTATGGTCCCATCTCGCCAGGAAACACATCCCAGAATTGCTGGATATGTAGGTTAAAATATCGGAAACAAATATTGGCCACAAGCGGAACATTAAGCGCAACACTTCTATTAATTCTTCTTATTTATTTATCTGTACTCTTCGAAGTTTTCTTTTAACTTTTTTGAATTTTTTGTTGAAAAAAACCCTCATATATTTTGATTCTACTCAATTCGTTGGTATTGAAATTGTCAATTTTAAATGTATTTAGTCGTACCGTAAAGTCGATAAAATCATGCATGGGAGAAAGTAGTTCAAAATTAAAGCCATTTGAGCTTATTGCAAGGATCCAAATGAATTTAAATAAGTAAAACTTGAATCCAAATTGAATTAAATAAAATCAACAAATAAATACAAATATTTTGTAAACAAGTCGTCGTTGAAACCTAATAATTCACAAGCTGACCTTTTTTCTAGAACCTGGTGTTAAGAGGGCAAGTTATCGAGCTATTTATCATTATATGTCCATCTAATCCAGCTTTGAGTCCTGATATGAGTTCTTGGTTGTTTATTCTCATTCATCCTCGAAAAGATCTATGATTTTTTCGGGCTTTGAATCTATATCACTAATATACTATAATCGCTTCAATCTCTTAAATATTTCAACATGTGGTTCTGATCGGCTTTCATGTTGTTTTTGATTTTTTCATTGTTTTGAAATTTTCACTGTTTTCGTATTTGGTTTTCCTCGTCGTTCGTAGTTTAAATTAAGTTAAATTCTTCTTAATTGAAGATATCATCGTGAGAAGCTTCCATGAAGGTAAGTTTTTACAAGATGACAAGTTTTCCATGGAAAATTGAAAGAACTCATCGCTAATGAGAGCTGAATCACTTCTGGAGAAGTTTCAGGAGTCATATTCCTCTATTCCTAACTCCTCGTCATAAGTTAGTTAAGGAGTCATATTCCTCTGATATTTACAATTACAGTGGGTCATCCGTTAACGAACATGCTCTGTTACAAGGCGATGTTCGCTATCCGTGTTGTTCGTTAACAAATCCATACGTACATACATTCTTACATATTAATCAGTCCTCCTTTTCAGGATTTCCCGAAAATGATCAATAACATTGTCGTTGTAAAGATCCCCAACTATACTGACATCAGCTTGGTTTGCGTACCATTCTAAGACCATTGCTTTAACAGTTTTAGTCTTACTTTTGATCCTTCTTCGGATCTTTTGACATTTCGCTGTGTTTCTTTCAGTTCATCATTCAAGATTCCTTGGAGGATATCTTCTGTCCTCAGTTTGTCTTCACGTTCCGTTCTGAGCTCTTCTATGTCATTATCGTTCATCTCCAGACTCTAGCAGTTCTTAAAACTCCATTCATAATTTCAAGGGTGTCTCCTTGATCACCTCAGATTCCTTTAACGAAGTGTGGACGCAGCTTTTGCCAAGCAAAATTCAACGGCCGCTGACTTATGACCACGCCTTTTAAATGATACGAATATTTTCCAGAATGTCCAATTTTTCAAAAATGGTCGTTTCTGAAGGGAATTGATATGCTACAAAATACCGAGACAACGCGCGAGTGTCCAATTTCTCCTGATCTTTTGTCTGCATCAGCGAATTCGTATTCAGAGGTAGAAACTGAGCTGTCAGCCAGAAAAACCCTAGCGTAGAAAGCTTACCATGTGCTCAATCTTTTTGCGTCACTTTTTTAAATAGGCACGTACCCGAGGAATGAGGAAGGGTTATCAGTCTTGTGCGCCTGTAGCAAAAACTGAGAGTTTTTTTCGGACTGTAAAGAAGCGCAACCTGATCAGAGGTTATCTGAACCAGGGGTTGGGGGGACCCCCATGGCAGGTTACTGTCAGCCCCCCACACGGTGAGGAGCCTATCCTTGTCTGAAACGTGGTGGTTGTGGTTTCGAACGCTAGAGAGTGGCGGTGAGCATTAACCAGTTGTGTTCGGGAATCCAGGTATCTTTAAATAAATTGAGACCTAGGACTGAAACTTGTTTCAGATCTTAGGGCTGGTGGTTGACACATTGCTTCAACCCCGTCTACGGAGACCGTGGAATTAAGCCAATACGGCAGGTGCCCCTGTGACTAAACCACGTGACTTCATCACTTTTTTAGAGACTCTTTTCAACTGGATTTGCGGTTATAATAGTAGAATTATGCTTTTTTTTGCTACCTAACACCTCCCCTATAAACTAAGCCTGAAAGAAAAGAATAAATGGCGGAAAGTGAGTTCACTAGTTCCCGAATGATAACACATTAGGTGCCGAGAAATACCATGAGAGCATATGAGAGCCATGTAAATTGTACGGATAAACAACGGATTCCCAAAGAGATATTCGTTTGGAAGACTGAAGGGCGGAGACCAGTGGGGAATCCGAGGAAACGCTGATCTAACTCTGTTCACCAAGACAGTTCGTCGCTGCTCGCATTTCTCGCTACAAGATCTGTAGTGCTACGAAGAAGAAGAACAAAACTGCTTAACTTTGACCTGATATGGGATCAGAGATCCTATACACTCATAATATTATTGCGAAATGTATTTTTTGTAAAAATAAAGACAGCAGAAGAGAAGCACTTTTATGGGGGTTAAATATGTATAAATGATCTCACAAAATCATCTATGTATCAAGCCTGAGTGCGAACCGAGCCATAAGCCAGAGCATAAGAATGACTTTCTTAAGAGGATCTTTCTTCTAGAGCTTTAAATTCATCTGTCCTGAGCCCTTCAGTTCAAGTGCAATGAATTGCATCCGATTGACCCAAATAAAACTTGGAAAAGAGAATGTAATAGGCTCTGGAAAAGACATCCATTGCCCAAAATATCAACCCTTTGCCTTGATGTTTACGACTAAATTAAGTTTCAGGCTTGAAATTTCTGAAGGCAGAACGGAAGTGAGAAACCAAGAGCCCTGCTTGTGATTGCAAGCTTGGAAGACATTTCATCAAAATCTACATGAAAAGTTCTGGAAAGGCAGACACCAGAATATATGCTAGCAACGTCTGGAGGACTTTCGCGATGGAGAAGGCACAATTTAGGGAACTGCTTCCTTCTTGAGGAAGAGCTGACATGCGTGAAGCCTTAGCAGATTATTGACTTCCTTGGAAGTCAATAATCTGACTGAAGAAACTGGGGCTCAATAAGTCTTTGAAGGTTGATATGTAAACTCCTGACATAAAATCAAATCAAATCAAGATTATACATTGCAAATGAGACTCATAGATACTGTGTTTAGGATCTATGAGTGCTTGAAATACAATCATAGAGTCATTGATTGAATTGTGCTTCAGTTGCTGTGTTCAGGAGCAGGAGAAGTCTTGTTACTATTTTTTTATAGGAATTATGCTTCATATTGAGCTTAAAATTTAAATTAAACACTCCGCCGAAACTACTGGAACTTGGCGTTATTTGTCACGAAAAATTTACTTCTGATAAAATAAATTAATCCAACATTTGAATTCTGTCAGATTTCCAGTTAATTTATATGATCGGATTGGTTTAGATGGCCCAAGTATTTATTAAATTATGCAGTAAAATACGAAAATCCTATTGAGGCAAAAACAAAAAAAGTCACCACTTAGCTCCTTGAGAATTTCGAAGCTGAAAACTGTTTAAGAAATTATCAATTCATTGGCGCCCTGGCAACGTTTTTAAAAAAAATCTTAATTTTAATCTAAATGAAGATCAATCTGCGCTTGTTAAAATTACTTTTATGTATATTTTAGAGTCTAAAAGAGAAAAAATATACCAATATTACTTGAATATATTGAACAACTAAATATGGAAATGAAGAAAATTGGAGATTCATAGACTTAATCACGTAAATATCTCATTTGTGTGACTTGGATCATACAAATTGTAGGTAAAGCCAATAAAAATATTCAATCAGTTAGAATAAGATCAATAAGGATTTTTGACTTTATTAAAACAGAAAATATGTTAAATTGATCTCATAGCAAAAATAAGGTCGTGGCTTTGCGTTTTGATATTCGCGCAATTTATATTGATATCAATTTCTTTACAGAAACTACGCTTTTAATAGTTGACAGCCAAACTGCGTTCATATCGGACATGGGTCTTAACTTGTTTGACCGCCACATTATTTTGAACTGACAAGTCCTTCGTCATGAATCGTAGGGTAGAAGTGTAAAAGTGTAGCGAAATAAACGTGATATTAGGTATCCGGTACCAGAAACACTACACAATGAAAATTTTTCACCGTTAGTATCAACATTTTCCCTTTCCCTTTAAGTGAAATGGTCTCCGGATTATGGAGAAAACTTATCGAATAACGATAGTAAACTGGATTAGGAGTCGAATGTGTGAGGATATATATTTATCAAACATATTAAATTAAACTTTATATTAAGCATATATGACTTTACTACTCATGCAACGAATGTACTCACGAAAAACCGGTGCTATGCATAGTTCATGAGAAAATAATGGTTCCGCGAAACTCCTCATCGTTTTTCCTCATGCGCGCAAATATGTGGAATTAATCAAATCAATGTTTTCCATACCATCGGTGAATTTCTCATCATTTTCTCTTCGAGTTCCAGCTAACCGTAATATTCGATGAGCTTAGAGTCCCGCCGAGACTTACAATTTGCTGATGAGAGTGTAATGGGAACACCATGCCACACATCAGCTATTTACATTATAGAATCCTGCTATAGTGTTTGTTTTTGTAGATCTAATTTAAATTTGTAAGTTACAGAATAAAAGAAGTTCTTCGCTCAACTACTTGCGCTCCCTATGGAACTGAGACCTTTCGATAATACAGCAGTTTTCCTGAGTCACTACCTCAAAAATATCAACAAGCGACCTGCAGGACATTATCCTAGAGTTTATGCACACATTAAACAATGGGAGATAACGGTGGGGGCATCAATGCAAAGACTCAAGTCCTAGATATGATGAAAATTGTATACAACAATTTGTTTTACATGAGCTGTTCGCCGCTTTATTTAATGGTTAAGGATTTAAGCAAATCCAATTGGGCTTTAGTGAAAAATGTAGTTTTTTTTCTGGCAAATGCTGAGAATGTCTACCGGATCATCATCCTGCAACACAACCTTAATTAAATTTATTTTTCCAGCCAAACTCTCCAACGATCTATAATCCAATTTTAATTGAAAAACTATTACTGCACCTGCTTCAGCCCAGAACTAATAATCCAGGATTATGTTAACATGATCTGTTAAAAATGAAAATCACTCAACACTCGTGGGTTGCAGCTATGTAGAATTTTTCTACGGACACACATCAAGCAAAACCCTCAATCATAGTCCAACCATGGCGGAAATTCCTTGTAACAAGTGTACTAGATCCCATATAATCACTCCCACCTACGATATTCATCTTCTACGTCGTTCCGGGAAAAAATCGTAAGTCTACACATAATTCATGTCCATGAACGTTCATAAAAGCCTTAATATGCATAGTAAAAATCCTGTAAAAATAAGAAATGCAAAAATCTATGTTTGTACAACACAAGAGGGGTCACAATACTTAAACAGTCGATTCATCGTCGTCCCTTCGCTTGCCCGTGTTCTGGGAGACGTACACATATGAAAAGAAATCGTTCCGCAGGAAAGTAATTCGATCCAGTGAATTCAAACTCACGCACTTCATTGAGAATTCAACGGATGACGACAAAAACTAAACGAATTCAACGCCGGCGACTACAGTTCCTCTCATCCGATAAATGCAGCAGGTTCTCTCCTGTCTTGAATGCTATCACTATATTTGATATCCTTTATGCAAACATGCATATAAATTTCAAATTTTCATTCCACCGCCAAGGGGAAGGTGAAATTTTCGCTTGCCTCGCACTTGGGACACTGCGGGAAAATTTCAGACTTTTCCATCGTTTGCCTAACAAATTAGCCCAGAGTGTGGAAAATAAAAGTGTCAGGAACTGAGAAGAGGGCAACAAACATATTATCCTGTGTCTGACTATGATACGGTGGCAGTTTGTTTGAGACGTGGTGCAACAACAGGACTGGAAAATGTTACGGCTAATTGAGCACCCTTATCGTTTTAGCGGAAAATGCTCTTTTCCTGTTTGAATAGAGCAACGAGCGAAGGACTTGAGTGTGCAACAGAGGAAAAAACCATCGTCGAGGTTTCAACTTGAGTTCATCGAAGGGAAAATGAGCAACACTTTGTATACAATTATGCTCTATTATGTAACTGATGAATGATATCGAATTACAAATCGACGTAATCGCATTACAATTTGATTTTTGTCGATTGAAGTTAATTGAGATGCACGTGCTGAAAGGAAATTGAGTTTCAAGGATGGGGTTGCAAGGATAAAAAAACTGGAAGGTGTATTTGTTGAATAAAAAGGTTTTGCTGGAAAAGTTGTGTTTACAATTACAAATAAGAGATTGTCATAATTATTGTATAATATCATAAAGAAGGATTACAAAAGCATGTAAAGCTTTCATACTTCCTAGTGCCTCCATAGTTTTCAACTTAATTCTTTCTGGAAGAAAACATGCAATGGATTAGTCGCTAGGTTTGAGAATGATAACAGCCTGAAGGAAAAATATTGTAGTATGATAAAGAATTCAATCAGGCGAAAATTAGGTGCCTTAAGATCAGTCACACGATAGCATAGATACACGGAAGCATTTAATAGGATGTTTGCTATAAAGTGCTCGGGAATATTCGAATAGGCTCAAAGTCAATCAAGTAATGGTGTAATTGCAGGAACCACCAGAGCTCAGGAAGCAACATGCTCCATTACTTTCACATGATCACATACTCACATGCTCTTTAGCAAAACCTTGAGACCCATCCCCGAATCTGGCTAAACGGCGTTTCTCCGGCCTTTCATTTTACATGTTCTTATCCTTAAACTATAAAGTCTGGTATATACCTTTTGCCACCCAAAAGAAACTCCCCAAAGCAATCATGGTAAAGGCCGACGAATTTAGAAGATGAAGCTAATGTAAGTGATCCAAAAACATTGCTTAGAGAGAAAAATCTGTTGCATTTACACGTTTCCACATGAATTATTTCTATATGATAAAGTTACTTTTCCGTAAAGGAAATCTCTAGAGAAAGATATCAATAATAGGAGAAAAACAATATGAAAATTAAAAGGAACCAGGAGCACGAAACTTCCTTTATTGTCTCTAAATTGTCAGGCCGTTGTACGAAATTTCGGAAAAGCAAGGTGAGAAAGTCCAAATGAATGATTGTTATATAAATAAGAAGGAATATTCAGGTCGTATTACTCCTGGAATACTTGTTAATTAAGAAAGAATCTTCTTTTGTTTGCAATTGTTTGTCTGTAAGTGCTAGCAAGAGAATTCAGATCAGTTCACTTTCCGAAAAAACTGAACATTTCTTCTTTCCGCAGGAGATGAAATTCATTAACTAAATGTAGGTTCAGTAACTCTTATGATGAGCAGTAACTCTTCCCCTTTTCAAGTTGTCCTCAAGCTATGTAGAGGAATGAAAATAAGAAGAATCAAACTGGTATCTTTCGAGTAAGTTACCTTTTAAGGTTGATTAGTCCTTGGAAATCATATTCTGACTATGAAGCCATCAGGTTATGGTTAAATCCACAGATTTTAATGTTCTACTATTATTTTTGTGACGAACAATCAAATTCACAGGTTAAAATGCGATGAATAAATTGCACCCCTACGGATATTCCCGTGAAGCAACCATTTTATAAGCGCTTACCTTTCATGTGAACCTTATCGTTGTCGTTATAAATCGTTTGTTTGTGACTTCTTTACATACATTTACATTTTTTACATTTTCACGACCTAATGCAGCACTCCCTGTGGCCTAACCTCTTAAACGACCCCATTGTTTCCTAGATAATCTAGCAAGGAAATATTTGGCAAAGCAAGGAAACATTACCTCAGGGTAGCCTTCCCCACTCAACGACTTTTAGTTACTCCGGCTCACAATTTCATTCGGCCATTCTCCACAGGGAAGGGAACAATGTAGAGGGTTACTAGTGAAAATATCCCTTAATTCTTGGCGCCTTCAGCCTTTTTCTCGTTGTAGGATCATCCAAGCGTAATTTAAAACCAGGCCCTATTTGGAAGCCGATTTATGCTTTTATGATTTATGATTTATGCTAGACAAATTAATATATAAATCTACCCGAATAAAAATCCAAATAATCAGAAAATCCAAAGCTCTGTGCTGGTTTTCAAAAAATCAAGAACCGATTTGGTATGTGCTACCTTAAAGTTGGAGGAGGGATCGATCTAGCGATACATCAACAGTCGTTTCATTTGCTCACTCTCTGCATGGAAAAGTAATAAAATAGGTTTCACAAATGTAGGAAACCGACAAATCAAGCTCCCTTTTCCATGTCTTTTTGATCAAACATCTTTGCTCTTTTGAAAAAAAAACGTACCAGATAAGAAAAATAAGTAAATGAAAAATTATCCTTTATTATATGCGGTGGCTCATATGGATCACACAAACTTAAGTCATTGTTGATCGGAAAAGCTGTTCGGCCGCTTAGTTTTGTAAACCTTAAACATCCGGTGGACTTTGTTTTCTTACCGAACGAATGGATGGAACGAAATATTTCTAAAATATCGCTTGATGGACCATTTGTTAAACGTTTGTTAAACGTAGTAGCGTAACATAGAATTTCTTTAAATTGTTTTATGTTTCAATGAGTTCACTGTTGCATCGTATCATTTCGTAGAGTAATTCACCTTCAAACGCAACGCTCTCATTGAGAAAAAGTTCTGTGCCAATACAGGAATCGAAGAACCTCGCTCTCAGTATGGGAATATATTTTTTATGCTTTTACAACAACTGTTGAAGGTGTATTCTGGCCCTGGTCCTTTGATTGTGGAGGGCCCAACTAAAGTCACGAAATTTTCTTATCGAAATCAGTTATTAAATGTATGCAGCTCTTTCGGACCAAGATAGTTCCTCGACTCTCTAATTGTTACAAAATATGGGTTCAGTTCAGCAATCATTTATTAAATCCTACCAGGAAGCACTGTTCTAAATGTTTTTGACCCAAACATCATTGGTGAAACGGGATGGATCTCAGAATAAAAGGAAAGTCCATATCATTTTATCGAGTGTGACGACGAAGTCTTGTTTCTTCGGAACTTGTCTATCAATTGCAAATGCAAGAGTCAAAGAGGCACGAAAGGTCCAAAAGACTGATTTTCAAACAAAGGTCTAATGAGGAAAAAATCAAATTAGTGGCGTTTGCTGAGGTGGGACTTTTTTCGAGTTAGATAGCAAGGAGGTTCGGGTTAGATGAGCTGCAACCAATGCACTGTTATAAGAATAATAAAAAAAGCATTTCCAAGGATTTACTGAGTGAATGAAAGCCAATGGAGAAGAAAGAAAGACAGACGAGCGATTAGATCACATGATGATGAGAATATCTTTGAAAAATCACTTCAAAACTACTAAAGAAATAGCTAGAGATCTAGCAGATGGCAACTTCACAGAAGTAAATCGAAGATTGAGAGATAAACGTTTATCGGCAAGAAAACCACCCAAAAACCCATTTCGTAACAAAAAAATGAAATGTTCTCGCCTGAGTTTAAAAAATTGCAGATCTGATGATTGGGAAAAGTTATATTTTCAGATAAGAGTAAATTCAACACCTTCATCTCTGTCGGTGCTCCATATGTAAGAAGTCGGCAGAATGAATGAAAGATATGACGAATCCTGAACTGCAAAAACAGCGTAAAATCCGGCAAGTACGATGCTCTGGGGATGTTTTTCCTACCTTGGAATTGACGAGTTGTACTTTATAGGTGGGACGGTGAACGCAGAACAAAATATAAAAGAAATTTTCGATGAGAGTTTGATTCCCTTAATGGATTCCCGTCTTGCCCACTGCGGAGAGTCCATTTTTGGAGAAAACTCTGCTCCATGCCATGATGCCAAAGCGTTAAGTTAATTATTTCTTTATTGATTTTTATCATTGTCTTAAATCATTTTATCATTGTACTAAATTTTATCATTGTCTTTTATTGCCTTAAAAACCTTTTTTATTGGAAAGCTAACGCAGTTTCTAACAGAAAACAAAATTTGCACGCATGGCCAGGCAATAGCCCTGATTCAAACCCTATGGAAACCTATGGAATTCACAGGAAACCCTATGGTGAATGGTGGATGCTGGACTGGAACTGGGGTCATGAAAAAACAAATAAATATTACAAGGCTCCACGTGACTAAATTATAAATAATTCGATTGACTCAATGCCAAACAGGATCGCATCAGTTATCAGGACTGATGGCGGTATTAACGCCGGTCAATTAATATATTTTTAATGTTTTTTTTTACAAAGTTTTCAAATAAATTCTTTTGAGTATGTAAAAAACCGTTTTTTTTCTCGCCTTAATACTTAAAAAATTTATAATTTTAGGAATATTATTTATTTTTATTTATGTTTTAAATACTTTTCATGGCTCATAAAATACTCTTTTCCTTTGCAAAAGATTTGAAATTAATTTGCAACTTAATGGAATGTTAACGAAAATTGCTTTTAACGATCGGGAAAGTTCTTTTTCGTTATTCCACAGATGTTTCCACATAAACTTTTGGAATAATATTAATGTCCTTAAAAAGTTGATAGTTCAAAGAAATAACATGGCAACTCTGTACTGTTGTATAGATTCGTCAATAATTCGGTTAATAAAACAATAATCTCTATGAACGTTTAAGCTAATTCAATTCAAATTTACTTACTTTTTAATTTTTCCAACGGCTCATGCGGTGCCACCAAACTATGATGATGGTGGTGGTGATGATGATGATTGTTTATGTCATGTGAACTATGATGCAAATGATTCAATCCACTGCCGCCTGTTACAACAGGCATGAGTCCTGTAATCGTTGGTGAAACACTAGTCGCAACCGAATCATGCAAATTGTGATGATTGTGCAAATGTTCACCACCATTGCCATTGGTTGTACCATTACCATTTCCAGCACCATTATTACCACCACCTCCGCCCCCTCCTCCTCCTCCTCCGCCACCATTAACTAAATCCTGTAAACAGAGGCCGGTGGAATCCGACATGCTCTCTAATCCACCACGTTCCATATTTAAGTATGATGGAAATATGGTTGAGAAATTTTGTTGTTTTGTTTGGAATTTTGTCGAAACGACGTCTTTGAAATGCTGCAGGAACGTCGTTTTGAGGCGGTTCTATTCAACGATTCACTGACGAGAAATAAGGATACACGGTTTTGTACCTGTTAGCGAAAGAAACAAAAGACAAATATTAAGTTCTGTTGGATTTGTATGATTCAGATCGTAACAACTGCTATTGAAAAAAATATTAATGAAAGCAAGAGTTCACTTAAATTAGAAATATCTGAAAATTTTGCAGGCTTATGTAGGCATTATACAATCCAAATATCTTTCATCCAAATCATAAATATTAAAGTAAAAAAGTAGGTTGGTTATGTAACAGCTGCATAAGTCCTTTTGTAGAATTGATTGCAATCCGTGCATTCTAAAAACCGTTTCATTCAATCATCTCAGCATCGCACACTTACGAAATCCTTTCTAACCCCCAACTAAATCTTTTCGTTAAGAACAAAACGCAACAGTTTCAACGTTTTAAGTTCACCCAAATCCATCACATTAAAAGGGTTTTAATAGTACCTTATAAAAACTATTCTTCTAAGCACCTTTTATCTCACTTAACCAACTAATGCGTGGTTCGCGTACGCGTTTAACGTCTTGCCAAGACAAAACTAACTGCAGCGTATGACCCTTCTTTCGAATCTTGGTTTTTGTCATGTTCAACTAAAAAATGGAACTAAGCCTACAAGTCATAAATTTAATACCAAGCCATACCGAGCAGTTAGATACCAAATATTCCTGTCGAAATTTCGAGGAAACATTTGAAGCACTCGTCAAACACGAAATATTGCCTTTTCGACATTCGTCCGGCGAATCTTCTTTAATTCCAAAATAAATGATCACTCGCTCAAAAAAGAACAAAAAAATAATACAAAATAAATAAATGAATAAAACTTTAAAACAAAAACAAAAAAAAACGAAGACAATGTGGCCGTACTGGCAATTGGAACTAAATTGCTTGCCTTGACTAGATAGGAGCGCACTAAACGGGGCTTAGATGCATCATTGGAACATCTGCTATTGTTTTTATTTGAGATACTTATGACTAACCGAAAATCCATGTTTAGAAACGTAGTTTGTCCAAAGCTTTGCCTCTATTTAGATAAAATATTTTCCTTCAGAAAAAATAAATATCGCCGTATATACCCAAGGCTTAATTGTTCTCTTGCCGCGATAACACCAACTGAAATCATCCAAATGTTCAGCTTCATCGACGACGTTGGTGTTGTTGCTGTTGTTCTGCTGTTGTCACATCATCTAAATTATATTGTAATTATTCTTCAACGTACGTTGCAAATCCTTTTGTTTTCCTAAACTGTTTACAAATTTACCGAGTCTTGTAAGGCATTATATTTTCTTCATTATCGTCGTAGTCACTGTGCCATCATCAACATCATCATCATCATCTTCTTCTTCTAGACCATTATCTGGTTCTGTGAGAGTATTCATCCCTGCTGAATATTCTCCTAAGCAATTCTAAATGGAGTTTCGTTTGGAACGAGAATAAGTTCTGTGCAAACAATGGAAGTTTTCAGTTTTCAAAATAACCAAAAAAAAACAAAAAACGACAAAATTAAATTGGCATTTAGATACGCGTATCCGTGAACACATTTCAATTAGATACATATCCACATAGACACATTTATGGACCGTCGAAATTTGATAGCGCCATTTTGTTGCTGGCGGAGTGCATTAAGGTCGAACTCGCACCTCAAACCATGTCGAAATTTCATCAAAATGAAAATGGAGGCGAAGGCATTCATATTCATGAGACATGAATTTCCATTTCGTTATTTCACATTTTTTCGTCTTCTTTTTATTAGACTAGATAAATTCTTCTTATTTATTTAGGATTAAATAAAATGAATACAATAAAATTAATGTACTTTGTTTTATGAATTGTTTATTGCCTGGAGTGTTTAATTAGTTCGATGGTGATGGTGCTGAAAGTAGACATTGACGCCAGCTTTTAAAAAAAAAATGACGTTTTTTGTGGGTTTTTCCTGATGGTTAAAATTCTGTTTTTTTCGAGTTCGTTCGCTCATTTTAAATCACACATGCAATTCGTACAATAAAGTTGGTAAACATACATCTAAAATGGAATCCGCTTTGCAGTTGAAATAAAAATGTTAACGCCTATTTAGATTACGAACATCGAATGAAATTTTTGTCTGTTTTTATGGGCTACTGGGTACTTGTTATTTCGATTCTTTCGCAGAAATCTCAGCAGCTCCGTAATATAGTCTTACTTTGTTGATAGAAAAGTTTTGTAAACGGAATAGTGAGTCTACCTTCAATCTCCATTATGGTCTCCTTTGAATTCCAAAGATTTTCAGCAGAATTCCCGCAACCAATTTACTCGTCTCGAGGTGTGGATTATTGGAAGGTCTTCTAAGTTTGCAATGGATAATAAATACTATCATTCCCATTTACACCCCACATACATCACACACATCTCAGGTACAGAAAAGTGTCGGATCTTCTAAGAAGCTCTAACCAAGACTAAAGCACTTCTGCAAGGATGTGCATCCTTGAAATCAACCTGAATCGAAGCATGATCGCCCAGATCTGCTCGAACAGTTTGCGAGGGACAGACAAGGTGACTTGCTGCTAATGAGCGAACAACATTACACTATAAGTTCACCCACATGGTATCCTGACGAGTCCGGTGCAGCCACCATCTGGGTTCGAAACAGAACTCCCTTCCGAGTTCAAGGATGGGGGCGAGGAGATGGTTTCGTTTGGGCTCAGTGTTCGGGAATTACACCCTTTAGTGTATACCTAACTCCAAACGAATCGCTGGCGTCCTCTAAACTGAGTTTCGATGCTTTAGAGGACGCTGTTCCCAGTACAGAGGGCCATGTGCCCGTCTGAAGTGAAGAATCGAATGGAGCATGCTTCACTCATGTGCTCGGAGCAAACGGATCCCGAACATAGCAACCAGAACTGGGTCTGTCGTATTGAACGTAGGCTACACTCCTACGTTCCATCGACGGGGTTGCGTTGGAACCGTACCAGTTGTGACAATCGCTTCGGATTCCCCAGTACAATCAGCTTAACATTGAAGACTACTAGAGAATCACTCGACCAGCGGTCAGTAGAACATAGCACTGGAGATACAGAACTTCCCGAAGACGACGCGCTCAGTCTTCTGCGCTTCGATGGAATACTGAGAAAGTGAATACTGAGAACGTTGTTGAAGTCCTTATGACACGATCACTGCTGTCGTAACCAACGCTGGGGATTGGTGCACCTACGTGAAAAGAGGTGGTGAACTCAACTGTGATAGTCATTACGTTCACCTATAGGTCTTTCATGCACCTACGAAGACCCCGGGCACGGCAAACCCCAGTTTACAGGTAGTCCCCTGAATTTGCCGAAAAACGACGGAAATTCCACAAACTACGTGGAAAAGCATAGCGAGCTCGGATCTGGGAAGAGCTATGTATCCGATCAGCAACTTATAAGTTAGCTAGAAAATATCTCCTCAGTGTGATCAATAGCAGCAAGACCAGCCGTTCGCAAAACCTGGTGGACGACGTGAACAGAGATCTATGGGGCCTGGAGGAAATCGTGTAGGCTCTTTTCCTTAGCCACCCCGCCATCGTTCAGGCCGTTCAAGATGAAATACCAATGGAAATCCCACTTTTCGCGAATATGGAATTGGAGAAAACGGTCTTGCCTATGAAGGCTGGCAATGCTCCAGGACCAGATGGAATTCCTGCTATAGTGGTACACATGGTCTTTCACTTTTGTCCTGACCTGCTCCTCAGCACGTTCAACGCAGACCTACGCCAAGGGGTGTTCCCAGAGTGCTGGAACATGGCGAGACTTGTACTGATTACTAAGAAAAAGGGAATCCCTTGCCATATCGCTCACTATGTATGCTAGACATGTATGAAAAAGTTTTCAAAAAACTTATCAGGGAAAGACTCGCTGATGGGATTCGTGCAACCGGGGATCTATCTTCACGGCAGTATGGCTTCAGAATAGGCCGCTCCACCATCGATGCAATCGCCGAATTTGTAAGCGCGCTCCAACGTGCGGTAGAACACATTTACACACGACGGGTCGTCCTGCTGGTTAGTTTGTTAGTTTAGTCCGAAATATATTTGACTGTGCTAGATGGGTGGATAATCTGGAGGCATTTAAAAAGCATTTTTGAGTACCAGTTTATTTTATGCGGGCTTCGAGAGACTATCTGAAGGACCGCAGTCTACTCTACGACTCGAAGGAACGAAGCAGAAAGACGATTCCTACTTCAGGTGTCGCTTAGGGCTCCATAGTTGGGCCGGATCTGTAGAACATCTCCTATGATAGACAGATGTGGCTTGAACTGCCGGATGAGTCAGGCTTGATTGGCTATTGTGGACGATGTCACGACACTTGTCACTGGACGCACTCAGACTAAATACGTTAATGCTACGGGGTATGGACTGGATGACCGCTCACGAGGTCAGGGTACTGGAAAAAACAGAAGCGGTCATCCTTATGCAGACACGTCATGTATTTTATCATTATTCTTATTTTGATCTTGTTTTGATATTGAAAAGTTGACTCCTTCAATTTCAGGTGAGTTTCTGGCGCAGCTGATTCCAGCAAAAGGAGTTATCTGGCACAAAAAACTGAATTGGTATAGTTTTAAATGACTTTGGCTCTGTTTCGAACAAGAATTATACAATCACATGAAAAACTAATAGAATGGGAAACCAAAAGAAACGACAAACCCTTGCAAAGATTTAACATTTTGCGATACAGTAGCGTTCTCAGATGAAAGTAAATTTAACTTGTTTGATTCCGATTGTTGGCGTTTTTTATGGAGAAAATCATTCAAAGAACTGCAAATAAAAAACTTTAGGCAGACTATTGAACATGGGGTTAGTGGTGTTTTGGTGTGGGGATGAATGAAATAATGAATGGTTAGAAACCCTCATTTCGTCGATCGCATAATGGACAAGAACCTTTACTTGAATGTCCGGAAAGATATCTTGAAAAGTTTTAGGGCATCAAGAGTTTCGTTAGGGTATGTCCGCGATGCTGTAGTTTGTGTGTTGTGTAGTGTATTTTTCTCACAAAATTAATAGTTTTATCGATAGTTTTACTAGAGTGGTTTGTTTTCAGGCACTGCGATATTTCGGGTACTGATGCCCGATCAATTCTGGTGATTTGAATGGTGTTGAATTTAGCGTGAAGAAGAAATAAAGTAAAGTGATGTTATATTTGGAAATGACGTACGGAAAATCGAGCTTAACAGTGGCTGGTTCAATAATGGTACCGGAGCGAGCAACGTCCGCAAACTTCGCCGAACTGGACTAGTCCTCCAGCATCCGCCAAGACAGTGAACTTTCGATTGCCCGACCAGTTGCCCCGAAGGATACATCGATACGTCGCCATGCTCCTAGGAATTCAATTGCTAGTGTCGGTGCGAGGCCGACACGTCACGGAGTCGATGTCGTGACAACTTAGATTTGAAATTCATTACAAGCGATCTGTAAAATTGAATAGGACAGCATACCATCAGAAGAGGACACAGCGTGAAGAAGCTTTGTACATGAATTGGGAAAAAACTTGCGCTGATAAAGCATAAAATTGCTTCATTCAATACATAATCATCAATCATGAAGCAAGGGCCACATCCCTTCGAATACTTGAATTCTTAACTATTTCCAAGTTAACTTTTCGCGAATACTTTTTTCCATTCAATTGCTAATTCGCTTTGACTTTGGAGTCACATGTTGCTTTCCGGTGTAAGAGTAAATTCAGTAAAACATATCAATCAATGTCAGCAACGCAAGGAAGAAGAAAGACATATTTTAGATTTATATCTAAACGGCATATACTTTTGTCACCACTCTACCATATATTCTAAGCTCGCGGCTATGTATATAGATGTGAATAAATATGTCAAAAAATGTTCATAATTAATTTCACTTTTGCAAAATAATTCTGGAATATAAAAAACCTCCTATTTATTTTGCGCGTTACGCTTTCATATATCCGTAATGGCAAATCGACCCTTATCGTAGCCATGCTGTCGTACTGGTTGTGGAAAACCATGCTATTAAAAGAAAAGTCTTTGTTTTATATCAGAAAAAAAAATTTATGAACTTCAATTTGTTATTATTTTTGTTATTAATATTATCTGTACAAAAAAGTTAAAGGATTTTCAAAAGATGGCGTCACTGACATCAAATCGAATTGGACAATATTGTAACCAACTTCATTTTGAACCCTCATCATTAGGCTTTCTTTTTCAGTATGTGTTATTTCTCGGGAGTGTAAACAACATTGTTTTTTCTGTGCTCCAAATATGTCAACTTTTATAGCAATCCAACAAAATTTGCGGGAAGGATTACTTCTTTGTTTTCCTTTGAAGAAATTTGCAGCTGAAAGTATTCGAGTGTTGCAGAAAGCTTATGGAGATCATGCTTCATCGAATTTTACTTGTAAGAACTGGTTCAACGTTTATGAAGTGGAATTTCAATATGGATGACAAAGAGCGCAAAGGACGACCAGAAAAGTTTGAGGATATCGAATTGGAGGCTCTTTTGGATGAAGACTCGTGCCAAAGGCAAGAACAACTCGCAGAAGCATTGCAAGTGACTCAACAAGCCTTATGAGTTCGCTTAAAAGTCATGGGAATGATCCAGAACGTAAGAATTGAAGCCGAGAGACGTCGAACGACATTTTTTACTTATGATAAGCTGCTCTAACGGCAAAAAAGAAAGGAATTCTCGGATCGTAACTTAACTGGTGATAAAAATGGGTTCATTACGTATACCCCAAGCGCAAAAAAAATCATACGGGCCACCCGGCCTTACGCCGAAATCGACGCTAAAGCCGAATATTCACGGTGGCAAGGTCACGCTCTGAATTTGGTGGGACCAATTGGGCGTATTGTACTATGAGCTGTTAAAACCAGATAAAACCATCACAGGACAACTCTACCGACTACAATTGATGCGTTTGATCCGAGCATGGAAAAGCATGGAAAGAAAAAAGTTATTTTTTAGCATGACAATGCTCGACCACATCTTACAAGGCCAGTCTAAACATATCTTGAAACGCTTAAATGGAAAGTCCTCCTCTACGCCTCATAGCCCAGACCTTGCCCCTGCTAGCTAGTATTAGTTTTTGTCGATGACGCATGCCCTTGAGCAACAGTACTTCCGCCTTTTTGAAGAACTCTAAAATTGGATCGATTCAAGCCTTAAAAAATGAGTCGTTCTTTCGCCGAGGATTCCTTAGGTTACCAGAAAGGTACTTTGTATCTTAGATACTTAGATACTTTGTATCTCTATACTAAAATACCAGAACAATACTTTCAAAAATGAATTTGTTAAAATTTTAACACAACAAAGCGTCGAACTTGACAAAAAAATACTTTAAAACCTTTTTGTACAGGCAAGAGTTATTATTTGCATTATTTACCTAAAATTTTATCCATATTACATAAGGAGGAGTTTAAATTCCATTAGATAGTTTTTTGGCATCTAAAATGCAAAGTTCTATTGGAATTTATAAAGGAAAATGGGTTCTACGCCCGGAAAACCATGGAAAACAACGATGAAAAAGTTAAATATCCTAGGTTATTGACAAACATGTTAAAATCACAAATATCAAGCAATGCTTGAACAGATGATTTAAAACCCTCAATTAGCTAAAGGACTAGAGGAAAAAGCAAGGAAACTTCAACAAACAAATCACCGTAGAAAACAATAAAGAAAATATCATTAATTAATTGAAAATGAGCCCCGATTGGTATAGATCACGGCGTCTCATCGAATGCAGTAGCTATTGCTACCCGAAAAATGGTCTGAACCTTTGGAAGAAACCCCGAAAGGGAGATGAGTAATCGGGTGTCCATCAATTTGAATGATATGGTCTTACGTGTTAGTTAATCTCACGAATTGCAATGCATTCATTAGACAAACCCTCAATCCAAATGCTCTAGGACGGGATTTTTTTCAAATTTTGCTAGGAAAAGTTTTTATGCGTTACTTAATGTCGATAAACATCCTGGTAACGCAGACTGGTTGAGGTTTTCATCATAATCATTTGTTTCGACATGATTTTTTGAACCTAAACAGGGAGCTGCTAACCAGGAGAGAGCCATTACCAGGAAGGCGATGAAATTTTATGCTGTGTGTGTTTTCCCGTGTTTAGCAGTTCTACATTAGATTTAATTTTTTGATTTTCCATTTCGAAATGTCATATTTTTAATTTTGACAAGTATAAATTTCGGGAGTAAGTTCTCCCTTCTTCAGTGTCAATTATTTTCTGATGCTAAATAGCCCTTGAAATGAAATTTAATGTCTAATGTGAATGACGATAATGATTTCCGAAATTTGACTTTTAAATTCGTTTTGTTAAGCTAAGTGTAAGGTAACTAAGTACTGAAGACGGGAGTAAGTCGCTCCCGAAATACGCGTATCTACGGAAAATAAACATCATTGTAGAAGGAGAGGCCACTTGTTTTCTTTCGTTTTGTTGTTAATGAAGTCTGAAATTATATTATTTTTTATGCTTTGCTGTTGATGAGGACGCGTTTCTGCTACTTGAAACCATTATCAGCTAGAAATCAGGACGAACTCACTATGCCTGCAAATAGCTGGAACGTATCCTCACCTCACTAACACTTCAGAGAATTAAATATTAAACTTCGACATATTTTACCATTCATGGAGTGGGCAATAAATGATAAAGCATTAAGATTTAATCCCTTTTAACTCCACTCCAAATAAATGAATAGGAAAAATTAGGATCATCGTTATCATCAATTCAAAGTTTTTGTCGATGACATCGTAAACTACTGTTCAACCCCCACATTTACCAGATAATTTTGTTTACTATGTCCGTTTTTTAGTTAACGCCAAAACAAAAGCAATACTATGAATCAATTGAATTCCACTCTAATACAAACAAATTCCTAAAATCTTAAAATTAATCCAAAAAGCATAGTTCACAAATTTCAATGGATACCCAGGAACATCCCCCATGCGACAAAACACAATAAAAATTGAATGTAAATTCATTTTGGCATTAAAAGCGTAAATCGAAAGAAATTCTAAGATTCCGTCACACGTCCCAAAGTACAGGATTATTAGAGCATCAACTTTGGATAACCAGATTTCTACGTAGTATATTCGCCATTCATTTAGTTTTCACGTTTGAAAATTCATTCGTTCCACAAATTTCAGCAAAGTATGCGTTCGAATGGAAAATGTGACTGGGACTCGGTAGCCAATTTGCCTTGGTATCATCTTGTGTAAGCCGAAGCGATTAAAATATTACATCGAAGAGATCAAATGAGGATCAACAAGGATTTGAGATGTATTTGCTGAATATATCCTGTATTCTTCACATAAGTAAGCTTCGGGCTGAGGTTCACTGAGTTAGTAGTGGCACGGGACACTTGGCTATTGGTATTGTTGTTATGGACTGCATATGTGATGCGATTGAGGGTAGTCATGGGGACGACAATCGTGCAACACTGAAGCACGTGCTTTCAAAGTGGGTGGGGAATAACTTATGACTTGCCTCAATATTTTATAGGTAGACGCCAATCAAGAAGCTTTAAGTCGAAGGATAGTAAATCAAGCGGAAACAATGACATTGTGAATTAAGATAAAAACTTACCCTGAATACCATGATGAATGGTGGTTTTAAAAGGAATAAAAGTATTTTCGATTGCCGGGTCTTGTGAAATTAATTAAATTAACAAAAACAAAAAAAAAAACAAACCTAAAACTGTTCATGCCCTGCTATGCTGAACACATTTCCTTGTGAAAATCCCCATCATATGTGCTTGGCCGTTGTTGCGCACCACATATGCTTTGCATCGAACGCGTATGGGACCAAGTGGGGACTATTATTATAATGGCTGCGACAGCAAATCAACCATTTTATGGTTAATAGCCAATCCAACCAGTCTCCCATAGCGTCTCGCCTATCTGTCCGTATCGTCTTTAGAGAATATTTACTCGAACGAATGGGAACATATCTCTCACGTTTTACACACATTCGTACTCGTATGTGCGTCCGAGTATCTGTTGCGATTATTAATGGTAATCGGTTTAGTAAAAGCTCATCTGTTGATCATTTGGGGAGATTAAATAGAAAATCTTTGAAATCCCCAATGCTAAGTCATTGGCATGCAGTTTTGATTTGTGAATGAGAATGTGAAATTTTCGGGCTCATCGTTGTGTTTGTCTAACCACAAGTGTGAAATATTATATTGGTAATGTTATGAGGTGTAGTTTAGACTGATATTTATTGAAAGCATGTGTTAAGATCTACATGAGTATAGTATAAATACCTGAGAGTTCACCGATTTAGATAATTGTTTGCTTTGAATTATAATAACAATTTTTGTCAAGAGTTTCCCATCAAATTTTAGTGATAGTTGAAATATTTCTGTACTCGAGGCAATGAAATGTTCCTTTCAACATTTTTTAAAAATATTTTTAAACTGTGTCAGACATCACATGGTGAATAGTGATAATGACCTCAAATAAAGTCAAAAATATTTAACATAATGATAATGATAAAAAACAACAAAATTGAGCCTTTCGCATTTCTGTTGAGAGCTTTCTTGAAAATTAGCATTTTCAAGCTGTGCAACTTCATAAAATGTGTAAATTTTCCACCAAATTTTTCGAAAGTTAATAGGATTATGAGAAAACCTGAATTTAGAATATCAAGTGAAGTACGCAAACAAATTCTAGTTTTAGATAATTTTAGATAGTTGATCTGTTCAACATCCATCAAAGTGAGTATATTTGCCAGAAATGAGCAAACACTGTCGAATTTGTCGTTGCAATACTCAATTTGTTGCATAGTTACATCATTGCATATCATGATATAATCCTTCGAACTCTCTTTTTCAAATTGAAAGCACATGTTGTACGCTAGGATTAATGTTAAGTGGGTCAATAGCCTATGAGGATTTCATTCCGACTTTTATTGTATAACTTGTTAACAAATAATATTGATTAGCCTTTAATTTTGATTCAGTTCGACATTAGAATTTCGTTCTATTTTGGTTTTTTGTGATCGGTTGTTCCACAAAAGGAGGAAATAATATACCCAAGCATTTCCTTCTTTATTTATAAACGCTACACGGAAAGTCTCCTGGAAACTTACAAATCATGGATAGCATGGTTGTATGGTTCTTTTTTTTTGTCGGTCTTTGTTGTTCAAGAAATTAAAAAAATAGATTACCAAACGTTTCTTCCCGTTTTTCTTAGCGTAACACAGAAAATTCTTTATGTATCGTCAAAACAAATTTTTTTTAACAAAGCTTTAGTCACTAAACAATTTATTTGTTCTTTCAAGTTATTTGTTATATCTGTTTCAAACCCACCAGATGAATCAATTATTATGACTTCCAACAAATCTTTGCCCAGGTTCCACTAACTTAATCTTGCCCTTACAGACCAACAAACGGCTGATGTTCTTCCCTAAGGACTAGTTACGTAAGAGACCAGATTACAAGGCTGCACAACTCCCTTGGTTTCTGTAGGAGGACAGTAAGGAGCATTTACAACAATAGAACTATGCACGTGGAGGTAGGCGGCGATGGTGATCCCAGTTTTTTTTCACAATAGTTGACCACAGTAAATAATATTTTTTTTTTGGTTGGTAAGTTCAGACTTGAAGGCTATAAGGCTCACATTAACATGCACGCAGCAACTGAACTACTGACTAAACGCTTCCCCCGACACACTGATAATCTAGCCTGAAACTATTTAACACATTGCTTTGAACCAGACTCCGAAATTCTCGCATTCCGCGGAACCCTCATGTTAGAGAAATGCCCTTTACAGCCGGAGTGATGGAAAGGAATTGATTGGAGAGTGATCCTTCTTCTCTCTACACTGAAGTGCGATTGAAGATGCCTTTGTTTGCTAGAAGAACCGACCAAGCATTGTGTCACGTAGAGTTTCATTTGTTCTATAGTATTAGCATATTTTGTACCTAGTTATCTGGAGAGAATTAAAGCTGTTTTTCCTCAATATGAAAACAAACCCTTGCCCATTTTTCACATATGAAGAAGCTGTGGCTAGCAGCGGTTTTCTGCAATTGCTGGACAATACAGGGAGTGAAGAGACTGGAACATTCCTATTTTTGCACGTAAGACTGAAAATGCATGTTTCCAGTCAAGACCTGAGTGAAGTAGTAATTAGTCGTTCTGTGCCTTCAATTGAACTACAGCCATCGGTCCTAGGGGCGTGATCCACCTTTTTCATGTTTTGTTCTTCTACTCTTCCTGCCACAGCGTAAGAGCCCTTCTTCTATCTTCTCGTGAAGTAGCTTCTCGACGTTCTAACCCTTTGAACGAAAATGGACATACTTCTTCGTTCAGGTATCACCCCCAGGATTAGTAATTATGTCAGCTCAGAAACAATGTGGTATGCAAAAATAATAGTTATATTGTAATATATATCAAAGTCATTATAATTACAATGAAAATACCTAATGCGAGAATTCCGGGTCGAAATTTTTGAACATCAGTGAAGTGGGCATCCATTTTTAATTGTTAAGTACAGATTGGGTCTAATGATTCGCATTTCAATGAGATAGAAATAATTTTTTTGAGCTTTACAAGAGGTTTGAGCCGAAATTTTCAAGCTTCAGCGAACTTAATATCAATTTTTAGTATTACAAGAGCACTCATTCCATGTATACGCATTTGTGTGATATATTGTGTCGAAGTCTATTTCGTGTTCTAAAAGTCTTAACTAACTAAATCTTAGATTATGCATTCGAGATTATGTGAAAACTTATTCTAATATTCATTGATTGAGTTTAAGTCATAAAGTTGAAACTCAATAATTAATGTTTTTGGTTATTTTATCGAAATTTCCTACGGATACAATTTCAATAATAATTTCTGTTAAGTATTAATCCAGCAGACTTTTCACTTCGTATGCAGAATACCATTAATTTTGAAGACTTTTACTAGAATATACTAGAGCATTTTGCAGGTTGGGAAAATCTAAACAATTTTTTATCAATAAATGTAACCGGGGAACAATTTTAGATTGTATCCCTTTTGCTTTGGTGGAATAATTTGCTGGCCGGACTACTGTTCCGACCTCCATAACTCTAACTTCACAGAAAGACGGTTGACTTCCCTGGTCAATCCAATTCGACTATTGCTTCCAGGGTTTTCCTACTGGTTTTCATCCTTTAGCCTTGCCAATGATTATTTTCCTAGGTCTCTGCGCTTCATTCATGCACAGCAAGTGATCGCCGCCATATAAAATTGAAAGACAGATTGAATTAAAAAAAAAAACGAAGAGGAAATTTTACAAATCTTTTAAATCTTTGAATTGTTTTTGTGACAATTTTTTCGACGCGGTTGCTCATTACGACAAGGCCTGGATTCCACTGCAACACTTGTAGCGAAACTAGAACAAAAAACCTTAATGGAATAGCAAAAAGGATTGAAACGGAAGAAGAAATGAAAAAGAAACTATATAGGATACTATTTTGTAAGTATCTAGTACAATATTTTAATCAAGTAAAATGATATAAACTGAATCGGGTACTCCTTTTTGTTGCTGTAATAAAAAGCACAAATCCAATGCAAAGTGCACAATTGACGGTCCTGATTTGGCTTCAGCAATAAGAATTATGCCTTATAGTGTCAATTCACCTGTACCAGTCCCATCTTTATCGTTGAATATGCGCTATACACAACCATCCGTTCCAGGCCAATTTAATGTTGATAGCAACAAATTTGAACACCAATTCTATGTCTGAAGATATTAATCATCTAGGTGACAAAAATGATGTAGTACGCGTTATGAATTCAAATAAGAAAACCAGCAGAACTGTGAGATTTCACATCCGTGCAATGGAGGACTAACCATATGCCTTTTTCGTCAATGTAATAAAGATTTCCACTCCTTTTTATTTTCTCAAGAAGGGTACACGGTGTATTTTCGTGATATAATATTTCGATTATGAAGGTTTCGGGATAGAATTCGGTCCATTTTAGAGACCGAATTCTTGTCTTCGATTTCAGTTTTGTCTTGTCTTCGAATCGAAAACGAGTTTGGGAACAGTTTTCCGTAGCAAATATATATTTTGTTCTGCTCCTGTATCCCAAGGCTATTAGTAAAGTCTGAGCTAAGTAAAACAGACGCTTATAAGACGAAAAAAGTAATAATTGAAAGAACTCGTGAAATAAATTACATAATTTTAAAATTTGTTAGAGGACTGCACTAAATTATATTTCCACTGGTGCAAGAGCAACGAAAAGAGTAGAAAATATACTACAGAACAAAGTACGCAAGGTCTGTGCCTAGTTCATTCGTAACATACTGTTTTACAGCACCAAAGTCAAAAAAATTGTTACTTAGAGAACACTTTGAATTCACTGAAATAAAGTCACTTTATTTGACTACTTTTTGACTCCTATACTTTAGTGGCATGGATAAAACAGGAAAGGCCTAAGGGTAAAAAAATGGTCAACAAAAGGTAATAATTTTTCTTCAACGTATACTTAAATTAATTGTAGGAATGTAGTGTATGCCTTAGATAAAAGGGATAAAAGGGAGAATAAAAACTTACAACTTACTTTCATCCTAGGTAGGCTTTCACCTTTGTTTGAATGTTTTATAGAACGTTTTATTTTTTATACAATCAGCGAAAATATAAATTATAAGTTTCATATATGAAACCCTGCCAATCACATAAATATTTACTTCCTATTAGGTAGCATATTTCATAATTTTCTAAATCGCTAATTACTCTTGATTTTGAAAATATCTACCAGTGCACTTCTTAGTCTTCATTCTTGGTTTCGTCATGGCTTAGAGTCATAGACATAGACATCTTTTCCCATACCATCGTCTCTGCTTGCCGATTTTTATTCTTTAATATAAAGTGCATCTAACATGCTGGTCATCTTTCACAAGTACCAAAATTGAAATTCTTCCACACGCTTAAACTTCACTTTTCAGTAGACTAAGAAGTTTAGAAGTTATCCTCAAGGGCAAACGGACTAGCTCAGCTTAGAAATACTGCAAAATGTACTCAAATGCAAGGTTATCAGCCAAGAGAAAATGGTTTTCGAGAAAAGAGCTTCACATAAGAGTGCCATCATCCTCATGTTCAAACATATTCGCACACATATATAAGAATATGTTTCCTAGACGGTATTAGCAGGACCATCCAACGCTTTCCTCCAATGCTGAGCTACGAGACAAAATGTCCGATTCGATGGTTCGCTACGTCCGGTAATGACACAACATAAATTGACTAGTGTGAGTAAGTACAGTGCTATCGGACAAAAGGATATACTTGTGTTTTTATGTAGACAAATACGGTCGGTAGAATGTGCATGTACTAACATTACGAAAAATAATAGAAAATGTTGCAAAATTCACAGCCACCTTTAGATTACATACACACATTTGTAAAGATCTGAAGAGGTTGGGAAGGTTAACCAGGATATAATATAACTAGAATCGTTCAAAGTTAAGTACATAAATCGATTGATCTGTTGCTTTTTTAGTTAGAGCCAACAATGTCGCAGTATATGGTCTGACTCGTGTGTGCAATCGATGAAAATTCGCATTACTTCGCGTTGCCTTATCTGAAAAGGAAAATGTTTCCCTGACTATTAGTAAGCGTAAGCATGAGTTCAGTAGAGAATTAGAACTTTCGAAATCATCAGTAAATTAATGACTCGAATCACACATGTCTCATACTCAATATGAGAAGGAAAAGTCACCCTAAAAAATATTTTCAACACATTCCAACAACTTAATTCAAACCATTATTTGTGGATACCATTAATTCCAGCATTCATTTGGTTATCACTTAATTACCTATCCTCCGACACACTTACCCAATAAAATATTATGAAAGAAAAATCCCAACAATTTTCACAGACTAATTCTGAATCAATTTGTCTATTCCACAGTAGACACCAAATATTTGTGTTAACATTTTCCGTCGGTATTTGAACATTTTAACACGAAATCAACGATAAAAATATTTCTAGTGTCGCCTTCACATAGCAAATGATGATCAATTAATAATTTATTTACACAATGTCTATATTAGATCATTAGACGGTTTTGTGCTTTCATTTTATAAGGAAATATCTTATATTTACCACAACGTGTCCGTTTTATCAAATTGAAAATATTATTGATGAAGTTGATTCGGCACAAGAACAGATATTTTATGATAGAAGTTAGAATGTAGGAGAGACCTGGATCAATAGTAATAACGATAAAAGTAATAGATTTTTTGACTATGTGGATTGAAAGTAAAGGATACCTAAACTTTGAGTGTAAAGCCCTCCGTAGTGCAAAGCTTATGGATTTCATACTCAAAAAATTCACGTAGAGAGTCGAGTTTGTTACATTACTTGGACCAGTCTCCAATTGCAGGAATGTTCGAAATAATAGCAACTCAAATAGCAACAAAATTAGAAATAATATCAATAATAGCGCAGATTTTTGTAAATGAGACATGCAGATTCTTTATAACCTGAGTGTCGAATTAGCAGTTGCCCAACCAGCTGAACACATCCTCTGTCACACCGAGAACTTAGCCTGGAACTGCTTGTCACATTACTTCGAATCAGGCATTTCACGCGTTCAGGCCAGGGAAATCCCTCTTGCTGCAGAGAAGGATATAATGGAGATGGGTTATTCGTATATAACAAACCGTCGTGGATGGCCTTAAAGCGTAATGCTTAGTTAATGTTCATTTAAGAACCGAGTACAATTTATTCATTCAGCTTAACATATTTTCTTCTATGCCTACAAGAAGAACTCGCCTCTTCTTCTTCAAGTTATTAAATGGTGCCTCGGCTACCTTTCAGTAGAAAGAAGCCACGGAAGGCATTTTCCATCTTATCTGGACAAAGTCTGCAGCCAGAAGAACGCGAACATGAACGTGAATTACCCGAGCGCTCCGAGGAGCTGCTGTAGGTAGTAATCAGTCTCACTTTGTTTTGAGTCAGTATATGACCCAGAAAATTGGTAATTTACGCATCCCACCTCCTCGGTGGTTTGTTCAGTCATCTTTGCCGGAGAGACTGCGGCCTTTCCCTTTCCATGAAGTAATATGAGTTCTTCCACATGCTTTCTTACCCTCCCCACCCTGACATGCAGGTGCAATTTGCTTTAATCTTCGGCATGGAAAAAGATGGACATCCTTCATATGATAGCCAGCACCACTAACCCTAACGTGCTATTTGCTGACGAAACCAGGAAAGCAACCCTCCTCTGCGTCTAAGCTACTTGCTTCCGATTTTTTCAGAGAACTGTCTCATGCTTGGAACTGATTGGCTGATGTTGCACCCCAGACGCCTTAGTGCTGATATTCCAGATGCGATCCTTTCCACAGACGCTCTGATCTAAAAAGTTCATCTTTCTGTTAGTCATCAGATCAAGGTCTTCTGTCATCTTTTTGCACTGTTTGGTGATTGGTCACATTTTTTATTTTGATTGGAGTAGCCCTTGATGCCCATTCAGCATAATCTGAGTAAAGCGTTGACTAGACGAAACAATACTTACTATTACTGCGCAGGCTATTCCCATCCTCTAAAAGCTATTCCCAACTTGGTGATGAAAAATCTGTTGCGAGTACTTTTATACATGCATTAGTTGCGTCTGATTGATAGTATTTCATCGATTTTGGACAACGGCTTTGTATGTACTCATCAACAAGCAAAAGAACAACTTTCTCCTTATTTCACAACCGGGATCAGTGCTGATCCCGGTTATGATATTCACAACAGAGTCGATCGCTTTATTTTTCAAGGCAGAAAATATTATAGAGATGTTTTTTTTTAAGATCAAGACATCTCAAGGATATATTACAGATTCACAAGTCTTGCCTCCAGAGCGTCATGATTTCCGCTAAAGTCACCAAATAACTTACGCCCATTTTTGAGCTAATTGATTCGCGACAAAGGGCACCTGAAGCACAACCAAAGGCAACCAAGCAACGAAAAATAGTTTCCTTGGGGATATTTGATCATTTCAACAAGATACTCCGGAGCACTTTAAATATTTGACCAAGCATCGATTTGGAACCGAATGGTCTTCAAATATTTTAGTCCCTTAAACAAACCAAGAAAAAAAAGCTTGTTATGAGATCACCAACTTATGACAGGGATACTGCATGGTCATATTCTCAGCCGAAACTTACAGAATATGACTCTGGATTAATGTCCACCCACTGGAATACCCGTTGGAGCGCTCGTTTTTCAAATGCTATGCCAGTAGTGAAGAGCTAGGTCTAATTTTCAATATACAGACTAGGAGAATAATATATGGATGGAACTCTTTGACGGTTGACTTCGAATTCTTGCTATCTAAATGATAATTCCGATGACAACTTGTGATAGTTGATTGGTCTTCAACAAATAAAGGGTGTTTAAATAGAGGTATAGAACTCTAAGTTGGCAACACTTATTACTGCTGTGTAAAGTGTGACAGCTGTCATGCGTTTTTTGGTTAGTTTGGTTCACCATTTCATCATAAATATTTTGACGCCTGAGTAACGTCTGATAATTCTGCGAAAAAATTGTAAACAAATCGGTTTAATTCAAGAAACTCATCGCGCAATACGCTGATTTTATGCCCGACAACCATGGCCGTGCTGTGCGTAATAAAGAAACCGTAGTAGCTGTAGAGCATAGTACCGATGAAGACCCCGAATTTCATAACAAACCAAGTTGACGTTTGAAAATTTTGCTTACCGATGAAATTCATTTCTGGTTGAATTGCTGCGTCAATAAATAAAACTACCGCATTTGGAGTGATGAGTAACCACATGCGGTTATTCATGCACCGTTACATCGGAAGTAAGTCACTGTTTGGTATATTTTATGGCGCGATGGAATGATTTGCCCAAATTTCTTCATAAATGTTGCTTGGAATAGTATTACAGTCAATGGAGATTGCTATAGACCACGATCAATGACTTTCTCGCTCCCGAAATGACTCGTCGTAATGCAGAGGACCTCTGCTTTTCACAGGATGGCGTGACTTGCCCATACGTCTCATGCAATCATGGATTTATTTAAAAAATCCTTTGATGAGCGCTGCCGTTTGTAAACAGGCCTGCAGTATCTTTTGATTTCACACCACTGAACAATTTTTTTTGTGAGGATACGTCAAATTTCTCGTCTTCAGACTGCAGACGTTTGGCCATTTGGTAGTTAACATTCACGACGTTATTGGTAAGATATCACCCCAGTTATTGGTTAGAGTAGTAGAAAATCGGACCTCTGATTCGGACTTCTGCCAAGAGTGGCACTCCCATGGCCAAATTAAAAAATAAAATGATTTATTTAAAAAAAAATTAAATAAATTTTATTGCTACCGGATGAGTTACAAGACAGTCAGAAGAACTGAATCGAGAAGAGGTTCTTAGTAAAAAGGTAATCCAAGTGGTAGTTTCCAGGCATAATAGGAAGATAACATGCTAATATATGGTCAGAAGCAAACAAAGTTTGGAAATATTATGTCCAACTCGCATTGACCGTTGTCTGGAACTTGTAAATACATTCTGACTGTGAGGCGTCTGTTTCTGCATACATTTCTCAGAAACTTTACCAGGACTTGAACTGAAGAGTTTTAGGTGTTGGGTGAGATCGTTTTACGACCAGACTGAATCAAAAATGATGGCAAAGTTTGAAAAATGCTGCATGATGCATGAATTTCGATGGATGATCAGATGTTTTGCCCACTGGGAAGTATATTCTTTCATCCAGCCTCGTCTAAAGGGCTAATAACATTGCTTTCGTGAATATCGTTTGAAAACGACTTGTGCTGATGGTCACAAGCATCCATTGTGGAATGGAGAAAGGTTACCAATACCCCAACACCAACTATTGACTCAACATGGTGCGATGTCAGCGAAACTTTTGCTAGCGCAAATCACGGAAATCTTATACAGAAACTGAAAATAGAAAAAGTGATTTCGCACTAAGCTGCCTTGAGTCAGATCTTCATAACCGGACACAAAGTGTTGTTTTAATGATTCATGTGTAAGAGATCAAAATTTGTTATTGGACAATCACAAGGTAACCATTTAAGCCCTTTGTTTTTAAGCATGACCATATCTGATCTCTCTGAAGCTTTATCAGATATCTAAAACTTTCCATGGCACTGAATCAAAACAAATATTTTTTCAAAATCAACTGTCAGAATGGTCAATCGGTCAAATACTCTGTTTTGACACACGAATAACATATTAAAAACCAAAAACTTATCCCATTGTGTAGCACAAAGATCTCGTCTTTTCTTTTGACAGTAAAATTATTAATTTGCATTATGAGAGGTTTCTTGGTAGAAATTTTGAGCTCTTTGACTTTATCAAAAACCGAACTATGGAATCCCAAAACATATGTGTCTCAACGACATTATGCCTTAGTTATATTGTAAAAATTAGTTCGTCCTTTCCTAGAATATGCCTGGCACACTCGGGAACCTGGTCAAAGTCCGTAACGATAGAATTCAGTCTGTAAAAATGCAATTTGTTGTTTTGGCTTTCAGATCATTACAAGATCCGGGGATTTTTTTTTGGATTTGCCATCGTATCAACAAGGACTTGAGACTTCATGGGCGTACAAGAACTTGAGTTCCCGGTTGTTATGTCTTTGGCGTTCTTAGAGGCATTATTAATTGACTTTTTCTAGCAGAAAGGAAAAACACTTTTTACTAGGCGTTCATATCTGTAAGTTGAAGAAAAACATAACAAAATTTCTGCCAACAATCAGCCCCCAAAGAGATGTTGTAAGACTTTCATTTCTCTACGCATGCTGTCCTCCTTAACCATTTCCAAATTTCATTGCAAAGTCCTATTCAGTGGCTCTACTACTACTATACAGAGTTCGTAGAGTTAGAGTATGGGTAAGACTCTCATCTGTTTTCTAAATGCCAGGCACATAATGCCTAAATACATGATTAGTAAGTAAATGATTATCATTGCAATTGTTTTTGCATTGTAAGTTTTTTATGCATTGAACATTTTTGTTTTTCTAAACTGACGTACACATTGAATGACAATAAGTAATTAAGTTGGAAGGATAGGCTTAAGATTTTCGAAAGCGCCAAGCACCAACGCTTTGCTTGACATTTGCTTTTCACATCCCTCGCTCCTATGAATCCCTTTATTTTAGGCAAGCGTATTCGTTTGAACACTACTTTACGAAATTATACCACACATGTATGTCGCTACTTCTAATAAGTGGAACATAATGCATCATTATAAATGGTATGCCATGTCATATAGTGTATATGATAAGACATGCAACAAAAATGCCCCTTCATTGGCATCTAAAATAGCCTCAATATTTTATCTAATCATTTCATTTGTTTAGAAGCGCATATTTACGGGCATAGCGGCAATTTAACGTATTACAGGTATGAGCAAATATGCAATTATATGTGTACACACAAACATACTTGCAGACGCAGTGTTTGTTGTGCATTTACATTGCGATATTATTGCACTTGCTGCAGTCTAGTTAGGCATGGGTCGGGTTGGTGGTTGTAAAATTTTTGCGCATTTCTGACGAGATAAGGCAAGAAGAATTTCTCCTTTTTTTCTCTTCTTTTTTTCTGAAGTTGTTTTTCTTAATGTTTTATTGGGGTACAAAAGGGGCTAAATGTTTCATGCGTGCTCTTTATTTGTGAATTTAAACTTTTCTACTTGAAACTTTAATGGGCTTGACATCAAATTATTAAATTTTATCAGCAAATCTATGAGAACTTGTGATCTTATCGCTTACTAATAAATTTTCAATTTTAAGCCCGAATTGCTGAAGCAATTACGCTTTAAATTATTCCACGGAATAAAACCTACTTGACTTATTGGACACCTTAAATAAATATTAATTTGATCACGTTTTTGTCTTACTTGCTAAGTACAGCCGAAAAGAAATACGCTCAGTCAAAAAGTGTTGATGATAAAGTCAAGTGTAAGCCACCATCCAGATTCATAATCCAATGATAAATTCATAATTTTTTCCTTACTTCCTACCACGTTTCGTAACAGCATGCTGAATTCATGACTAGAATTCGGCAGCTATAAAAGCTACTTACGATTTTTGCTTTTATTACAATATGGGATGTGTAAAACAGGATTTAAGAAAATGATTTGGCATTCGTAGAACATAAATCTTATCGATGCCAATCCATACAGGCATACTCTAAGCCCGATTTCAATTAAATCACAGGAACACTCGAAAAAAAAACCCGAAAAATTTTATTGGTTTTTGTACCTAATCATACAATGTTGATAGCCAAGACGGTCGAAAAACAATGTTTTTTGTCCAATGATAAATGATAAAATTACGGCACTTTCAAATAATTTTTTATTCTCCTAGGTATAGTATAAATTGTGATAATCAGTGGCTAAGATATAAACAGAGAAATCACAATGACAGCCATAAATTTTATAGAGGGCAAGGATTTGTTGCGTGCCGACTCCTTCCTCAGAAACACGACTTTTGGAGGTAAAAATGTAGTGTTGATAGGCACCTTTTTTATTATTTTGCTAAATTGAAGTTGCCAAGAGAGGAAGGTTGAGTAAAGTTTAACCAATCGTGACGCGAACATTCGAATGGCAAACTAATTTGTAATTTTCTTATCGAAACGGCTACATGAGTGGCGAAGAATAAATCCTCCTTCGGTATTTCAGACCTTCCTGACAAATTTATGATTTCAGCTAAATCCTTAAAACAATAGGCATGATACTGGCTCATGTATAATAAAATTTTTGCTTGAAACAATAGTTGACATTTTCCTTTTATTTCATTTGAAGGATTAGTAGCAACTAAGTTTTCAATACCATTTTCAGTCAGAAGACTACAAATAATGTACATCCAATTTTTATCTTCACCATCAATCAGTTGGAAAGACGACTTTAATTCAAATTCTCTTCCAAAATTCATACTGGAAATTTATTTCACTTTGATCAAATGATTTTCAACAAATTTCTGATTATTTTTAATGGAAAACATTATATTGTACGTTTTTCATACAAAACATACTGAGAAAATCAATCGATTATCATTATTTGAACAAAAATGATGAACGAGCAAACATTTTTAGACTGAAAAGCAAAATAAACAGATAATTTGTACTTTGTACTACCCATGAAAATCGTCGAATACCGAAAGAACATTATTCAACTTAAATATTGAATTCAGGGAGAAATTAAATCGTCATATTAACATTTTTTGAAATAAAATATCCGGGCGCAGTATTTAGGCGATGTTTTTTAGTATTTTCGAATACACATCGCAAGTAACTGCTAATGGAAGCCGACGTTTATCGCTGCTGGTTAAAAAAGATCACACTAAAAACACATAGAACTTACGGAGGAAATTCAGCAACGTACTGCATCGGACACGTTGTTGTCATAGCCTTAGCGCGAAACAGCAAGAGCACTTCGAATAATTCTTCCGTCTAAAGAGATTAAACCAAAATAAGTAGAATTTCATTTGTATTGGTAAACTATCTCTCAATTCGTCGCGCAACAAGATGAACACTCTCAAAGCCATTCAGTTAAAACGCAATACAAATACAACAAATAGCTACAAATCTACGATTGTTTTTCGTATCTCTTTCGCAGTACCATAAAGTAAGCGTCTTAACTAATTTTTGTAGGTTGATTTTTAAACGATTGTTTTTAGCTTTTGTAATTTTAAAAGACCTTATCGTTAATCAATGCCTTATAGAGAGTAGCTGAAGAAATTACAATGGGGAAGGCTATTAGCAGGTGAACAACAAAATACCACACCCTTCTGGCTAGATGCCTAAACAGTAATCGTGTCGATGGACCGATAACAGTGATGCAGAAGACCCACTCCTCAACACCACACCAAGCCTCTCAGTCACTCAATACGTTTGTTCTTCCAAACAACCTACCCGACAAACATTTAGCACCAGGCGAAAAGTTCGACATGTAGGAAAATAGGGTAGTAAATAGACTAAATCAACACTGTTGGTCATCTCCTGCACATACTTCAGGTCCAAAAAGTCGGAAAAGAGTGGAGACCGTGTCAAAGCTGCCACTGACTCAATGTCAACTCAATAACCGCTCATCACATTTTAAAGAACATCCCAGATTTCTTCCAGGAATTGGTATGTTTAAAAAGTTTTTAATGCTGCATTTTGTAAAGACCTTCCTTCAGATTACTATCTACGATGGTTCAGCTTATTCGTGCCACCATTTACAGTCTTATAAACTGCGCAATCGAGTTCCCTTAAAGTTGAATAAACATTTGAAATACTTTAAGGAAAGAGACTGTGGATTCTCGACTTTTACTACGTACAAGTTGCCAACGTATAAATTGAACCATGTTCGTAAGAACAACGTCTGCTCCCTCTGGAAACGTTACATGAGTATATGAGGAATGAATTGCCCAATTCCATTTCGATCAGAATAGTATCCCATTTCTTAAAAATCTCATCAACAGCAGTATAACTAAAAAGTTCGAAGGTTGAAGCCACCCGAGAATTCTTCCAGCCGGCGAATTTCGACAGTTTCGAGTTCGAATTTTGAAAAAATTTCGAGGTTTGACAATTTGTCGGTTCATCAGGTTGAGATTAATAGGTTAGTTTTGGGGTTCGTTTCAGAATTAGTTTTAGAGTTAGTTTCAGGGTTTCAAGGTTTCAGGGCTAGGATTAATTTCTGTAAACCATTCATACCTAGTCCTGGAACAAGTTTCATACAAATAAACAATCTTCTACATAGTAACACTAAAGAAAAAACTGTTGTAATGGTCGACGGTAGGAAATGCCAAATTTCAGGCGTTAAAATTTCATTCAAAAACAGGACTCCGTTGACTTTATTTTGTAATGCTTCGTAATTTAACAGTAGAACTCGTTCTTTCACAGTTTGTGGACGATACCTTTGCATCTTTGTCTTGAAAGTCTAGATGAGCTGAATCAAAATATCCTACGAATGTGAACTCTTCAGGATCTGTGAGGCGATTAAATACTTTCAACGAATAATCGAAGTAAAACATTTGTGAATTAAAACCAACCAAAAATCTATAAAATTTGTGTTTGATTCCATCTTCACAAAATATATTTAACCTTAAAAATGAAAACAAAATTTTCCTTTTAATTTTGTGTTTTCAGCGACTAACGCGGAAGAAGACAGAACGATTACGGTCGAAAGGTGACTTCGAAAATTAAAACAAAACGCAAGATTAAAAGAAGAATTTTATTTTTATATTTTAAGGAAAAAATCTATAACATTTGATTGCTCTCCACAACAATCCCACGATCATTATCTAAAACGCTCCAACGAGCCCTTTTTCTCTTATTGTAGAAATCGAACAAATGTTTGATAGAGAAACAGGAAAGAAGCTCAGAAAGCAGACACAGGAACCGCAGTCAGAGAAGAAAAAAGATATACATTGTCAGGATCACAGCTGATACTGATGTTAAGTTCAAAACTGAAGAGATTGGCATGTCTTTCATCTGCAATGACATGACCTTAATGGCAATCCGTTTGTACTTCTAGAATTTAACGTAACATTCTTTAGCGAGAAGCACTAAATGTTGCAGTTTAAAGTTAACGTCACGATAAAACTTTTAAGAAAGTGCTATATTTGACCGTCTTTCACAAAACTTGCAGAAATTGTTTGAAGAACTGAATTTAACGCCAGCAAGCGAAGGTTTTCACCTTGTACTATTCATCTGTGATCCATCACTACAAACCCGAAAGATTCAGACTTCCTTCAGTTCAATTTATCGATGTGCATATTGACATAGTATCTGCAACCTGAATTTATTGACATGTGTCAAACCGCTGGCCTGATACTTCAATCACCAACTGGGTTATTCAAGTCGGTATCTAATGACCGATAACGACAAATGCCTCAAGTCATATGTTGATAAAAGAGCAGAACATTCTCACGAGTCCTAATTTAAAAACTAACACAGCTGCAAAGAGGCTTGGTTATATGAATGATTTATATGGAATGGTTTTTGTTAGGTATCTCAAGCTCCTCAACAATTTTTCAAGTGTAACTGTTGAAATTAACTGTGGCTTCAGAACATTTTGGAACATTGAAACCTAACCCTTTGAATTCATGAGACCAGCTACTCCTCCCTCTTCAAAAAGTACCATCCTATATCGTTAAATTGAGATACGGCACGTTTCTATGTTTTTGCTTTTTGTGAACAATTTGAGGGTGTCTTTCAGACCAATAGTGGAAATTTTGATTTTCGGAAACCCGCTCAGGTGAAATGTGCTTCGTTGTTGCTCAAGAAAGCTGCCTTAGGTGTTGCTCAAGAACGCTGCAAGGATTTCCTCACAGAGATTTGGCGATGGGCGTGGTCTGCTGAGTTCAACCCTTGAACCCCCAGTATTTTGAAGGGATGCAATTTCAAATCTTAATGCAGAATTGTCTTCGGTTTAAAACCTCCACTGCGATCGAGCAGTGGTTCGAGTCTCTTCAAGCAGAAACCCTTGGCGCTTACTTTTCAGCTGCTCCCACTATTTTCTGATAGCCTGGCGTTTTAATGAATCTTCGTGGAGCATGTGAACCATTTTTCAGGGAGCTGTCAGTTTTGTCCAGCTGCCGGAATCCAGCACCCAATCGTGTTCGCAGTGGATGATTTAGTATCATTTTCGGACTATAAGTATAAAGCATTCATATCCATGTATAACTACATCAACCCAATCAAGGTACAAGAGCTTTGTGGCTCAATTGCATCTCTCATAATATTGATGATGTCTTTTAACAATCTCAGGTCTCAACATACCAATATCTGAGGATGTCTGATAGTTTCGTTCAGTGCAATGGAGCAATAGCTGAAAGAATATCCTTCGTGCGATAGCCCAACATAGTGGACGCTAGTTGGCAAACATTTTTGAAGAGAGTGGATACGTTTCTGATAGAATGGATAATAGAATGGATAATAGAATGGATAATAAATGGATACTACCTGATGGATATTATCATCAGGTCATAAGTGACTACCAATATTTTGTCTGCTATTTAGTTCGGTATCATTATATAGTAAAATTAAAATAATTTATTATATAGTCAGCAGTAATATCTATGAATTTCTGATAACTTCTTCGCAGTAAACCAATTCGCTTTTCCGAAAATTTTACTGTTTTGTCCTGGAAGCAGTTTCCAAGAGCTTGACCAACTTTTTCTTCTGAATTGAAGGTTTTCTCCTTCAAAAATATTTAATAAAGAAAAGAAAAGTCGGAAGTTGGTCGGAGAAATATCCGAAGAATAAAGTGGATAAAATTCAACAGACCATCAAAGCTCAAGAACTGTTTCCTGAGTCATCCTTACTGCATGTTTTCGCACTTTTTCGTGTAAAAGATTGATGCTTTCCACGATTGACAAGTGCAGGACGCTTTTCAAAGAGTTTTTCTTGTATTCTTTGTAACTGCTGAACATGTCTTTCGTTGAACGATAGTTAATCATTAAGATAATCAGTAATCATTAAAAGTGTCTCCATCATTCCGGGGTGAATAATTAAATGACGATTTCATCTTCCACATAACAAAGTCTGTTTAACATGCTTGTTTGCGTTCGGATCTTGTAGGGGTGGTTGATCCGTACCCAGCTACTCTATTTTCCAGACTATGTTATCATAGGCAACCTATTTTTTATACCCTTTTGCAATCATGTTTTAATAAGACTCAACTTTTACGCGCGATCACCGACTTGTAGCGATTACCATTCGATTTCTTTATTCCATGCACCGAGATTGTGAAGATCCGTACTACTTTCTTGTTAACTATTCTTAATTTCAACTGGTTAGTTTTCAACCTTTCTGCTATACTTTATGTTGACTAACGTGGCTTTTGCTCTAATATTGCTATCAGCAAGGTATCGTCAAAGTCCAGACTATCTTCCACCCTCAGTTCGTCTATTACGGTTGTATTCTTTGAATGGAATTTCATAAACCAACTCCTAACTGCAGGACCCGCGGTCCTTCAGCATATATACTGCAGATTTTGCAGGTGTCACCTTAGCGCTTTTGCCTTGTCCAAATTACAAAAGTATCACATTAAGAATATGCACTATTTGACTATCCAATTCTATACGTTTGAAAAACAGGTCAATGTAATGCATACGACACAAAACAGTTGCCAAAAACCAAACTGAAGCCTCACCTATGTGGTGCAAAAAATAACAATAATAATAGTTATATATTTTTTTTAAATGGTTGGGAGGTGAAAAGACTATTCACACCCTGAGTTTCGGGGACTCCCAGCCGCAACTGAATTACCGACTAAACACATTCCCTGTCACATCAAGAGCCTAGCCTGGAACTGTTTGTCACATTACTTGGAACTAGGGCTCATTAATCATCGCCTAGCGGCTTCAGGTTAAGGAAAATCCCTCTTTCTGCACGGATGGATAGGAAGGAAAACGATTGTTGTCAGAGAGATCTCCCTCCCTCTGCGTCGCCAAGCGATCTATGATGCCCTTCTCTATAAGATGAACTGTCCGTACGTAATGCAACACACAGTTCCAATTGTCTTTTGATTGCATCAATTTTCCCTTCGAACCTACTGGAGATACCCCTCCTTTTTCTCCGAAACATGCGAACAGAGTCTTGTCCATCTTGCCCACGCAAAGAACGTAAGGTAGACGTCATCTGTCATCCCCGGGCAAAACAAACAAGCTGGGGATGGTGGTGTTCCCATCTCATAGAGATGACTGAAAATACTCGTGACCACCTAGTAGTTGCGTCAGGTAATAGTCAGTGTCACCATGCATTCTGTAAAACCACGGTTTTAAGACACTGATAAACCGTGCGCGCTGCGTGCCTCGCGTTTCGCTTACCCATGATTGTTGCCACAAAATTAGGGACCTTCTCCTTTCCTATTGGCTGACGTAAGTACATACGTTTCCGTTCTTCTGCAAGAAGCATAATAGGGGCCAGCCTCGAGATAAGCAGTACCGCACGTCCTGAGACAGTGAGATATGTTGGAACTCTTTTATCTAAAGAGCTCCTTGCCTCTGCACCTGAATCAGACGTCCTCGGTGCCACTCTTTACTTAGAGCAACAAGAGCACTGATTCCATTGCGCTCATCAGTAGACGTCTTTTCTTCGAGGTCGGTCCTCACGTGTTGGCCAAAAGGCGACGGAGAGCCGAGACTCCCACAGAAGCCTTATCAGCAATCTCTCCAACCTGATCGAGGAAGTTTATTTTCGATTCAATCATCAAACTAAAGTATTTTATTAATTTCTTCGATTCGATGCTCATTTCCCTCACCCGAACGAGAATAAGACGAGGGAACCGCTTCTTGGTCAGGCTGACGATCTCGGTATTTTCCAGCGCAAGGCTGGTATTGCCGAACGGGATTGGTGAATCGGAAGACTTTGTTGATAGAATACAACACTATCGCCACAGGTGGCTACGGGCAGAGGGTGAGCTGAAAAAGCTTAACAAAGGTTTAGGAATAAAGCTCCCTTCAGCGAAAATACAACTTCTTTCGTTAAAGGCACGAGAGCGGCATATAGCCCACTGAAACCTGATCTCAGGGAAAGGGTAGAGAGGCCAACACCAGTCAAGATAAAAAACATCAATTAAAGGGTGGAGGCAGATCCTGGTTTTTATATGGTGCGCTCCAAATCACAACAGAAAGCTGCAAAGAAGCTACAGACAGCAAAGGATTCGAAATAGATACCCGGAAAGCAAGCATAATAAAAATAATAATAACAACAATAATAATAATAATTATAATTAAAATTAAAAATAATAATAATAATAATAAAAATAGCAATAATAATAGAATAATAGAAATTATAGATTGCACATAGCTGCTTCCGAAGTTACTAATGACACGACTTAATATATAGAATTAGAAATAATTAAAGAAAATGTCTTCTGAAAGGACTTATTAGGAATGGGAGGGGATTAATCCAGAAATAAAGATAAAAGCCATATATATAAATGTGAAATTCGATGGATTGCGAATTCGCAACAGATGCTAGACCTGAATAATCAAACGGCAACCAAAAGTACTAGTTGCATTTGCGTTTGACATTGAAATAAACGCAGATAATACAACTGCCTTCCATTCTAATCAACCAACTGAATACTAATAAGCCATGATAATTGCTTTTGAATAATATTCGTTGATATTTTCCACCCGTATAGTTTCAAAAAACCTAAAATTCAGCTCCAATTATCAAATCGTTGCATCATCATTTATTATCCTTTTGCATTCAACGATAATTTCTCTCTGATGCATGTATAATTTACAGACATGAAAGCTCTATAAGTACTCCTGTCATATATAATCTAGACAATCAAAACATTTTCAATCTCTATTCCACCATTTATTTGTCTAAGCAAATACAAACTTGAATTATATTCTGCACTTGACAACTAAATAATAGAATAAAATGTCGTGTTGATTGTCGCCTGCAGCCACTATAATTTACAAACTTGTATCAACAAATTATCGTGGACTGTATTTACATATGAAAACTTCCAACTCTTTCCACGGACCAGATCATGAATTTTCAAAGTTTTCTGTAGGATTTCCTCTTTTCCATCTATTTTTGTTTCTTTTTATCAAAATGTCACGTGCACAACTTAGCATAGTCTAAATATGAATGTTTGATTATATCCAGCATAAAATTAAAATGAAATTTCATTCTCAGTTCGGTATATCTTTCTATTAGATATTCTTGGCTATCCGTTTTGTTTTCCTTATTTTTTTTCCTACTTTTTGTGAAAGAAAAACATACGTTTACTGACTTCTAACCTTAGTCAAACGCATTAAGATTATCTTAGCAAGATCCGAAAATGAAATGTTATCTTACTTAAATATTTCGCTTAGTTTATTATGTCAACACAAAGAATGAAAGATGATTGTACGGGCTATGCATATTAAGAGTTCAGCGGAATGTGTGGTTTGAGATTATTCCTTACAAAATGCAAATAGACAAAATGTAAACGGAAGGATGGGTTACAAGAAAGGTAAGCGCCAATGTTTTGAGTGCATGTAATGGAGCAAGAATGTTTTTCGTTTATCATCAGACAAGAAAGAAAATTGTAACGAGTTTCCCAATGACTGAAGCTAATTGAAATTTTTATACTCTATAACAGAAAGACTCCTCAAAGGACCACTCCATTGCATTCTCTCGAATCTTCAGAAATCAATCTTTTATGTTGCATATTATTGTGGCAGAGACAGGAGTGGAAAACCTAGTTTTCATTATTTAGCCGATTTGGAGCATTGAATCTAATTGCCAAATCTCGAAACGGTGCCAATTGATTTTCGAAAATGTGTCGAAGAAAACAAACGATCAATATCCCCCCGCCAATAACAAACTGCAATAAAATGTTACACTTTTATCTGGTCCATTGTTTGCGAGTGCGCTTCCTTGCAACAAACTTCTGAAATTATCTCGTATTTACCGACAAATATTACTTCCATACACATAACTCCGACAATAAAAAATTATTAGTCAAACATAATCTTCTACTATATTTTCTTATTGTTCAAATATTCAAACAAATAATTCCGACTTTATGTTCCCTGACTAAATTGCATTCGGTAGCATTTTTACATTTCAGTCGAGATAATCCATTCTAGATAAATACTAGAAATTTCATGTATCTCAAGGCCGATACAAACAATTGATAAAGATGGAAAATTTCACGCTGATTACAATAATTAGTTTATTAATTCAATAGTAGATGCACATGGTACACTCAACAAAAACAAAAAGATAAAACAAAAGATTGGTGCATTGTTGTAGTATTGGGGAAGGAATATAATATGGAGGAATATTATAATTAACGAGAAAGGAACAAATTTTATTATTCGGATAACATTAATCTTATTTCAGAACAGTTTATAAAAGTGCAGAATTTAGAAGCTATATTCAAGTCAAGGCAATCATTTGCCGAAAACTGGATTTTTGACTTTTTATAAATGCTTAATATATTAAAAATACATTTTATATAATAACATATCTTTTCTATAACATGTTAGCAACTTTGCCAAGCACATGTGCCTCGCAACGGCGGTGATGACTATCCCAGATCAGTGTAAAGGCGGAAGGTCAAAGTCTTCGCGTTAGCAACGCTTCATATAGTATCAACTGTCAAGGAACCAGGACAACGGTGTCGGATTGAATTGAAAAAGTGGCGACGACTGGAAATCGTATCAGAAAAATGGCAAAGATTTTGTATCCGGCAAAGGTCAAAAGACAAAGATTCTTTTGAAACTTGAAACATCTTCTTGATGAAGTAAGTAAATATAAAATAAACAACCTTCGTAGCAAAACCAACCAGATAGCAAGGCACTAGTAAACTCAGAATATAAACGGACACCGTTTGCGAAAGCCGAAAACTGCATGGATGTCATGAGTTTTTACAGGCTTTCATCATGGACAACATTTTCAGTCAGCAATTTTAAGCCCGTTCAAGAAAAGGTCTGTGCAATTCCTATTAAGACAAAATCTTTTAATGCCTGGCGGGTGAACTGTCGTGCACTTATTTAAGACAAGGAGAAGACAGTCAATGACAAATTTTCAAACGTTCTGGATGTTTTGCCGTCAAACAGCAGTAAAATTGTTCTGGATGACTTCAATGCAAAAATCGCATAAGGAATAGCGCATAGAGAGACGGTTGGAGGGCACAGCCGCCATGCCAGGACGAGTAAAAATGGCCAATGACTACTAGTCCATGACAACGACAACCAGCAGCAGCATTTCGATAAGTTCAACACATTTCCCACTTCGACAAATCTACCAGCGAAAGTGAGAATTCTTGGATGATCGCATATTCAACCTAATCCACCACATTGGTACATAAAAGCGCCGCCCGCCTCGAAAATGATCATCAGCATTCTTGATTTATGTTCGTTCTGTGGCGCTATCTGCAATTTGGATCTCACCTTATTAGGTCTTATTTCCAATGCCGCATCTCCAAAAGTTGCTGACAAGAAAAAAAAGACACCCCAACTAACGACCTCAACAGACTAATGTTATGTCACTTCCTCTTATATGCTAGCGGTAGAGCACCATATCAACACACCTCTGCAACCGGCGGAAGGTGGTGATGACATCCAAACTATGTGGAGGACAATGAGCAATGCAGTAACAAAAGTGATCGAAGATTTCAGGGCACCAAGAAATGAAAATTTGGAGCGACTGGTACGGCGCGGAATGCAAAGGATCGGTGGTGAAAAGGAACCAGGCGTACAAAGAGTGCACTCAGTGACCAACATGGGCCAAAGAAGACCACTACAATAGCCTACGACGTTCAGCTAAGAAAGAATGACTAAAAACTAATTGGCTGACCATTAATGCCAAGATTTAACAGTTTTCAAAACCCCTGACGCTATATGACGCTTGCATCAAATAACCGGGAGAAGGTTTTATTCCATGAAGTAACCTTTGGAAAATCGAGCAAGGATCAACCACAAGTAACTTAGTCGTTTAGCTCAGTAAGCTTGTGTTGTGAGGACCGTCAGGCATTCACCAGCTAATACGATTTCGTCTTGCACATTTCAGCAGATGAATAGGGACCGCTGAATTCTGTCGACAAAACAATCAGCATAACTCTTCATTACTCTGAGGTCAAGAACAACATCTTAATTCCATATTTTAGGTTTCTAAGATGCATCTCCCACCATGCATAAACACACAACATTTATGCATGGTGGTGCTCCATTACGTGTGGGATATATTTGATTTGATTTCACAATTCCCCTGACCTGAACCCTGTTGAAATATATGGCACCATAGCAAATACCACATACTAGTCTGTAGGAAGAGAAAAAAAAAAGGAATATATGGAGCCTCTTTCAATATAAATTTAATAAATCATGGGTCACCAATCACAGCTTTTATCCTGCTATCATAATTTGGTTTTATTTGACATGAAATTTTATAATTGGACAGTTTTTGGCTGCTTTTCCGAAAACAAAACCATTTTTCCCCGCTGATTCTCAACACCTAAGAAATTGCATTCGAAAATTTTCAAATTTTCAAATCAACCACCCCAGTCCCATAATTTCTACTCTACCAACATAATAGACTTCAATGTTAGCTTCCGTGCGTCCATGCAACAAAATACGTAGAGACTTTGCCCTGAAATAATCCTACGTGCTCAATAAGGTCCAAAATTAGCTTTTACGTGGTATATAAATTCATCTTTTAGAAAAATAATAAGAAAACAATTGTATGTTCGCACAATTTGCCGCAGTAGTTGCTTTTGGTGTGTCAACAACATGCACAAGTAATTAATTACATTTATTTACTAAGTCCATAGACAAACATTATTCCGAAAAATATTTGAAATATATGGGAAAACAGGAAAAAAAGTCATGATTAATAAGTGCCAGGACTGTTTGCCTAGTATACTCACAAAAAGTTGTTATCAGAGGGTTATTAGGGTTATCTTACGAAATATTTACGTTTAAATACATTTTGTCAAGTCGCGACCTTTTAGATCGCGCCATTTTTCGATCGCGCCCTTTTTGAACGCGTCCTTGTTGCTTCTTGACTTGACTGAAGTCAAGTCAACTTCGGTGCCGAGTGTCTTCTTGACTGCAGAAAGGTAAGAACGTGCTTTTCGAAACAACATCATCATAATTCCACATCAATAAAAATCTTCGAAAATATGTATCATCTACGGGATTTCAATGGAAGTCTAACAAACGCATTGAGTTCGAGTCAATACTCTCATTCCCACAACCCGTGAACCTTCACCCGTCATCTGTTTCATCACATCTAAATCAACTATCTATCCACCATACAACCTTTCCCTTTCTCTGTCCTACGTCGAGCCACCCCACGTTGGACGCCACCACCACCAATCGAACAGTGGGTCCTTTCAATTAACTCATTAACTTGTCTGCGAAATTAACCCCTTTGATCTGTTCGGCTAGTTCGCGCTTTCACATTTATCACATCCTTTCACATCCAAACGATTTTCATTCAGACAAAATCTAGACCAAAAACAATGTCTAAAGCTCCAGATAAAGTTGGATATTTAGACATTTGTAGTAATGTTTCTAATCTTTTTAATCTTCTGCAATAGTTGTTTTCGCTGTGCTGATATTATGAGGGCGTTTCAATTAGTATCCGTGTTAAGATACAATTTTTTTTTTTCAAAAATTGTTTTAATTTTCAACATATTCCCCTTTTAGAAAAACATACTTCTCTCAACGTCCCTGCCATTTTTTTAACTTCCCCAAAAATAAAAATTTCCAAAATACTCCTCTGTATCGGGGGATGGCTTCCTCATTTGAGCTAAATTTGTTTCCTGGGAGCCATTTGTTCATGTTAGGGAAAAAGGAAAAGTCGCAAGGAGCCAGATCGAGTGAATACAGGACCGCACCAGCAGCAATACGTAATATTTGGTGTCAACTTCTCCGGATGAATGTATTGGTGCGTTATCATGTTGGAACAGCTCCTTCGTTTTCACCAAATGCGGTCTTTTCTCCTTCAATTTTAGTCGAAACGGTCCAATAACTCTCTGTAGCATTGTCCAGTAATCGTTGTTCTTTTTTCTAAATAATCCATAAGGATGACGCCGTTCGCATCCCAAAAAATCGTCGTCATGACCTTTTAAGCCGATGGGATCGTCTACGCCTTCTTTGGAGCACCTTCCCCGGGAGAAAAACATTGTTTTGATTGTTGCTTAGATTCTGATATGTAATGATGGATCCAGGTTTCATCAACGGTGACAATTTTACACAAAAACTCCTTCGGATCTTGCTTAAACCGCTCTAAACATTGCTTCGAAGTTAACAGCCGCATTCGCTTGCTGTCCACCGTAAGCAATCGCGGTAGTCATCGGGCCGAAATTTTTTCATCGCCAACTCAGGCGAAACATGATCAGACTCCTCAACACAAGTTCATAATAAGCCTGCATATTCTTCACATATTTACAAGAAGCTTCATCTTAAACAAAAAGGAACGGTTACACTTGCAGTGATCCTGCGTAATTCTAGCGCATAACGGACTGTAGGAAATGTAGGATTACAGTCTGCATAACGCAATTAGACCAAAAATCCGTCAGTAGCGATGACCCCCAATTTTAGCTTATTCCAATCAAATTTGAACTTTCGTCGCTGAAACGGATCCACAATAACGCAATAAAACAATTTGCAAGAACGATAAATCTACATTGATCTCAAAGTAAGCATCCTTATCAGACCACGCCCTCAGCCAGTTTTGCCGTTTTGCTTTCATCAAAGCTGTTAATTTGGGCTTCCTAACATGTCGATGATCCTTGATTCACTAGCCTTGATTCTAGTGATTCTAGCAATCTCGGAAAGGCACACATACTTATCTTGAAACTGATACTGAAACTCGTCCTGAAACTGATCAGTTTTTTCAATCAAAATTTCGGCAGACATCTTTCCATCCTTGGAGTGGGAATCGGTGTTGGATCTATAATTTTTCTTTCTTTTTCTCAACCAATCCTCCATCAGATTGCCTTTTTTAGACAATTCGCACTAACTTCAGAGGACTTCAATTTACGTTTTTTTTTCGATTTGGAAAAGGCGCTTTAGCTTCTGCTAATTTTAGAGGTAAAAGATTCCTTTTTCTCCCCAAAATATTAATATCGATAGTATTGAAATTAATTTGGTAATATTTATTAATAATGTATGATTAATCTGTATTAATGTAATTCATTTCGAGATAACCACAATAAATACAGGATTAATTTAACTAGGAATTAATTAGGAATACAGTACTAACACAAACTTAATAAAAACTAACAATTAATGACACGTTGAAAAATATTAAATTTTGAAAAAATTTCCGTGGAAGCAAATGAAACAGAAACGCGTAATTAAGTCCTTTTCGCCATAGGAAATTTGGCATTTCTGTTAGTGAAATTCGTTTGAAGATGGTTATGCATAGCCATGAAACAGTCCCACAGCCGATGCGCGTCCTTGAAAAGAAAAGGCCTGACCCGGCGGACCAAACACTAATATATAATTTGGTTGTATTTAGACGCAACAAAAAAAAACATGCGTCAAAAAGACTTTGCAATTGGTATCCTGTATAAAATCTCGAAAACCTACTGAATTTTGGTTAACATAAAGCAGGAAAAAATTTCCGCACGTTAAAAAAAGAAAGTAATTTTAAAAGCGGAACGTATGGCATCAAGTCCTGAAAGACGGAGAATAAGTTACAATCAGTAGTGTAACCTTCAAAGGAAATCTTATTTGGTTACTCGGTTGAATTTTCCCCCAACAAATTGCAAGTTGTCTGATAATGTGAGGGAAACCTTCGAAGTTAATATTGCCCGCCAAGCAATTCGCAACAGCTGAAATTCACGACGAAAAACTTAAGGACTCATAAATTCACGCGTGTTGACTACCTTGAAGTATCCTGAAGAAAAGCATTCATTTAATCCAAAATTTTATTGAATGGCGCACGTTAACGTGACGATTGCCGATAGTATTAAGGATATGCTCTTGTCACCTTTTTGCAAAATTGATCTGCAAAAGAGGACACCACATATTGGTACTTATTCAAAAAAGACTTTTTAATTATAGATCAGTATGCACATGTCTTCCCTTCATTTTGATTGCCTCCTTATGGGTTTCTCTTAATTTTGTTAACTTTAATGCCAAATAATCTCATAAACTCAAAACGTTGATTCATCCAATAGGCAGGGAGGCCCTTTCAAGCAAATTATTCATCAGCATCGACTCAATAAAGTGGTGGAAAATCCCTTACATCTCAGTTTGATGTTAGTTGGAAATAAGGACATCCCCACATGTTCTAGCAGTAGTTCATGCCTTATTTATCGATTATTATTTTTATATATTTATAACGATAAATATATGTGTTAAGAAAATAAATAAATTAATTTTTTTTATTCAATGAAATTTTATTTAAAAACGATCAAAATTTTTCACATTTTTTCAAATTTCAAAAATTAAAATTTTTTAAAAAGATTAAACTAAAACAAATTGACAAATTAAATCAAATTAAAAATGAAATTATATTATACATATTGCTACCTGCAACTCCCACCAGTTTCAAGGAGTTTAACGAACCAAGCGACTACAAATACTTACTAAAGTTTAAAAAGGCGGTTTCGTATCAACAGAATGCAAACACTATATAGGAGGAAAAGGACGGAGAGAAAGCGGGCATGTAGCAAGCGGGCATGAGAAAGCGGGCATGTAGCAAGCGACAGAGAGATTTGTGTAAAAAAAAACAAAAATTTGTAGAATTCAAGGAAAACTGCTCGTTTTCATCAAACCAATAAATGTTTTTTCACTTGAATGAAAAATAGTTCTTGTTTTGTTTAAAATGAATAAAAAAATATTAATGACTCAAAAATAAAGAAACTTTTCCTTTAAATTTTGCGAAAAAAATTCTTTTATTCCTTTACATTAAATACATTTTGCGGAGATGGAAACAAACACAAATTAATGACTCGTTTAAAAGCTGTGACAAACTTTCATCAAGTCGTCGAAAGGAATGGCACCTAGACTTTGGTTTATTTAAATTTTTCTGATCATTTTTAAGCGTAGGGACTCAAAGGTCTTGTTACGTGCTCCTTAATAGGTGAAGGTATTTCTAAAGATGAAGATTTTCGTTCACTGACTTTAGCGTCCCTTAAAATCAAAACTTCATAATCCTTCATTAGATTGAAGTCGGATTTGACTCGAGTATGTGTTACTGCCGTATCCTTGGCGCGTTTTCTGCGCAAATACGGCAAGCTCTCTGGTTGTTTTGGGAACTATTATTAATTTCAAAGAGAAGTGAAACTCCTATCTTCCAAGTAACGTTTGAGATGATTATCAATGATGAAATAATCAAGTTATCATTGTTAAAATTCATGTTCTATTTGTAAGTAATTCATGATTCATGAGTACTCAGAATGGGTGTTCCATTGAAAAGCTTCAAGGGTTTGTGTTTTTATTTTGTATAATTTGTATAAAATGGACTTGCTTTAAACCCTTAAGAAGAAATAGTCTGCCCACTGCTAGGCCATTCCGACTGTCTAACTTTTTTTCAATCAGACTATAAGTTTGGCTACTATATCAATCGGTATTGATACTATTTTCTAATCATACAACATCCATAAGGATATTATAACTTCTCAAGAATAGAAAACATATCACTCAATGTATTAAACAGAGGAGTTCCGCTCATCTACAGGAATTCATAGAGAACGTATCGAACAAAGAGGCGTAGTCTATAGCGCCGCAGATCATTTTGGGAATGTTTTTAATTTTTTTTCGCATTCTAACCATTTACTTTGGTAAATGTAGTCTCGCTAGTTGTTTTGGGGACTAACAAATGTGCCACATCTCTCTGTCGTAGCAAGTCAAATCATGACTTATTTATACTTCAGCTCCTTTCATTGCATTTGCACTGTACTAGAAATATTTCGGCTAAGCTAATATTATACTTAATTATCTTTGGATTTCTGCGGGAAAGCCGAACAGCTACAAAAAAAATCCTGGAACTACGTGGAACTTTTATGTACGTCAAAATAAGTGCAGAAAGCTGAAGGGTACTTGGATATCATAAACAAATCTAAAACTGTAAGTAGTAGAGAATTAAAAATTAGACTAGGGACCTAAAAACTCCAAACGAAAAAGGAGAACATCCATGTGAAACCGATAAATCAGTGGTAAATACCGCGAACACAGTATTAAATTCATTTGAGAAAACTTGGGACAGCTTGAACGTCCTGTAATACTGTTTTTTCCACGGATTAGAGTATATCTAACATATTTGGACCTGATGAAAAAGCTTGTGTGTTTAAACAGGCTAACACAGAACTTCAGCCGCACAATTTAGGCAGCATAGCTGAAGACAAAGGCGATCATGTGATGATTGGTATCGACATCAATTTCATTCTTTGTTATAGGACATTTGATTTTTCTCGGTGGCAAACTGAATAAACTGCAGTAAAGTTGCAGAGATCTGAAAATATTAATGACTAATCTACTACCGAGTTTTAAAAGTTCAAGTCCAAGGGACATATTACACTTTTATCAGGGGAAGGACCCGAACCACACATTTGCATCTGAACGAATTTGTTTGACAAGGAACAGCCTGCATCGAATCAAACCGTCTCCTACTCAGTCAACAGGCCTTAATTTTATTGAAGATTCGTGGTCTTTATTAGAGAACGAAAACAAGTAACATTGGATATGTTACAAGGGTGGCCTTAAATGATTAGAATGCCAGTAGTCCCGATTACATACAAAAGTTGGTAGCAGCCAATACGTATTCTCATCTTTTTAAAACAAACACGTGTAACAAAGAAGAGTTACACCTAAATCGTATAAAAATTCATTATTACTGGTTTTAAGAACTTGTTTAGGTTTAAAAAAAGAACTTTCGAAGAGAACACTATCTTGATATAGATGTTAAAGCAAAAATAAATTTACTTTTAATTACAGAAAATTAAAGAAATGGAAACAGAAGTTGTAAAAGTGCAAAAATATCAGGGGAATGAAGATTTTGATGATCGGAGTTTAATCGTTCCTCGATTTTTGATTACATATTTTTTTTCGAAGCATTTATTCTATCATTATCCATGGAATTTACTATTTTCCTTGCAAATTTCTAAAATTAATCTCGTATCTTGCTTCTACATTATTTGAGCCACAAGCTATTATATGTATTGTTATAACTTTTTTTAAGTTCTTATTTTACTATCTGCTGGTTAATTGTTAAATTAACGAGGAATCTTCAACGGTTTTTTCAATAACACCATTCGATACCACTTATTTCAATTGTTTTCTGTTGTTATTCTTCTTCAATAAATCTAGATTTCATTGTATCTCTTGTATCTAGTCAAGTCTGTCCGGAATTGACAATTGTTTTTTCTTAATGTAAAAAATTAAATCGCTACTCCTGGTAACTAATTAGAAAATTTGATTCAGAAAGGAATACAAACATTTCGATGCTTTAAGGTTAATCAATCGTATTTGATGATAGAGTTCATGGTGAACCAAGGCAAACTCATCATTAATTTATATTCTTTTTTATGTTTCATATTTTATCCATAGCGAGTTTGAATCCGAGCTATTGAATTCGAAGTTAGTGTTTCAAAATTAACGTCTCCTATGTTTTTCAACGCAAGATAAACTAACTTCTAGGTTTGTCTTCAAATCTATCTTTAACGATTATTGTTAGAAACGATTGATTATGAAACAATTGATTGATCATTCCCATTCTAATATTTCAAAGTCATATTCGATTTGACTTTACATACACTTTGTAAGTTACTTTTACCATGGTGGAATTTACCATCACGATGAAAGCCTCACGAACAAGGTTCAGGTTACAAATCCTTTGAAAGTTTATCGTCATACTGGAATGATTTGTAACATTGAGCCACGGCAAGATTTGATTTGACTGGCTATGCACGAAGTTTTCATTCTCCTGTTTATTAAAATTAACTTTCTATTCATATTTAGAAAGCTATACTGCTAAGGAAGTAGAAAACCCCAATATTTGATTTCCAAGAACTAAACTTGTCAATAACTAAACGCATCAATTCAAATGAAAATGTTAACATTTATGCAATCGCTTGGCCAATATCAACTTACAATTTACTTATTGTAAGCATACCAAATACTTATTGAAAGAAAACTAAGTTGGACAGGAAAATAATTTTGTTTCTGCTTTCTCAATCAATAATCAGGAAAAATTGTCTGAATGGGGCTCGAAGAGCTCCACATACCGCTCAAGAATAATGCATTGACAAGTACAGGAAAAAATAAGAAATTATCCCAAAAACATCAGTGAAAAGTAGTTCCCTCCCAAGAGACGATAAATATAATATTCACATCCATTCATAGAAATTATCTACCTATTCATAGGAATTAATAAAACTTTTAGTCAAAGAAGTCTAATCCTGGAATTTTGCGTTTCGCAGAGCGGAAACATCGCGTTTCACGGCGAAACTCTTAGTTTACTCTGATTACCGCGCAACCCTTAGTTTGCTCCAAATTCCACGACAAGTTGGCACTTAATAATTCGATAGTGGTTATGCTGTTTCATATGTTTGACTTTATTAATACTACGAGTAACCTGAGCAACAAGACCGACATGGATATTTCACGAGCCCGATAAAGACAGACAGTGCAACATTTCAATACATTTGAAACGATTTGAACTGTAATAATCAAGTCTATACGGTTGGAAATGAGCCTAGCAATTTTCTTTTATACAAAAACTTGAATATTAATGTCTTCAGTCTTTATGTAGATTGATTTGATTTGAAAAAATTTCTACACGTGCTTTCTTGCTCGATTTGATAACATATTTGTGATAATTTCTTGATTTCAAAGTCTTCTTAAAAAAATTAAATTGTAACATATTTTAACTACTCACCGACAAGTTCGTACAGATATTCCACCTCCACTTGAAATGGTTGCGTAAAGCCGAAATTGTTTATGCTATGCTTAGTTGCACCACGTCTTCAATTTCACTTGAGCCGATTTTTAAACTTTTATTGCACAATCAACGAAATAAATCCATCAATGATTTTTATTTCCTTTTTTTTCTCCTTTCTCTCTTCCTTCTCTATCTCGTTTTAGAGTGAATCTTTTACTCAATCAACAGTCGCAATTATTTTCACCGAAACAAAACTTTTTCAGCTGACACTGAAAAACAATCCAGACACAATTCAAAAGTCGTCATCACAAAGATCCTGGGAAATCACCGTGGGAAGTAGTTCATTCGTTCATTCATCCACCGAAGAGGCAAAAAAAAATCGTATAAATAAAAATGTGTTATGCCAACGAGCAGTAGCAGCAATAGCACAAGCAATAGTAGCGGCACCAGCAGTAGCAGCAAAAGGTATGGCCCCGGATAAATCCTGCAAATACCTTGAGCTTAAGATGTGATCCTTGTTAAGTCACTTCCGAATGTCTGCACTTGTATGGCGGATGGTGGCGAATGGCGGGCGAATAACGGTTCTACCTCTATACACCACACGCACTCAGTGGATCAGCAAAATGTTGTCCTCGACGTCGATGTCGACGTTGTTGTCGTCAGTCAAATTCAGTTAATGCCCGTCCAAGTCATTTGTTAAAGAACCAACGACTCGGGATTGCCAACCACACAGGACATACGAATCTCGACGAGCGGACACAAAACACAAGATAGAATACACAATAGGAGAGTGTTTAGGATGGACAACAATGAAACGGCCGATGCAAAAAAATTACCAACACTGAACAAGCCAGGATCACCAAAAGGACGACTTTTTCGTACCGCACATCAATTCCTTTTAAATCTCAGCCGCCCAGTAAATATATCAACGCATAGGATTCGGACGAACACTCCTATTCGGGGCGTAGGGGAGGCTCCAGGAGTTTGTAGATCGAAAAAACAGTTTGGGGTCGATTGCGAGTGCTCGTATGCAGGGGCAATGTCGAGATGTGCTCCGTGCTTCGGGGGAAAAAAGGTCTTCTTGGAGCAAATAAATACACGCACCTCAATGTAGGAATTGTCTTTTCATAGAGTCAAAATGCAAAGTCGAGCAGCAAAGCGCATGTGTTCCCTTAGGAATTTCACTGGCAGTTTCGCCACTCCACGCACACTTCACACTTGCAATGCTGATCAGGTTGCTAGGCGCGAATTTCAAATGGCTCAAAGCTTATTGTCCGGTTGTGCTTTAATCCACCAAATCAACTTCCTTTTTTTTTAAAATCAACCAACTAACCGATTACCACTGTTTTATTTTCTCAATATTTACCATTTAATCTCCGAATTAAAATAAATCCACAAAATAGTAGTCTAAGCTTCCGCGATCCGAAACTATTATCGGCAAGCAATAAATACTAAGACCTGCCGCAGAAATAACTGACGAAAGCAATCACTTGTTGTACGAATCAGACCAAGTCGCTGCAAGAACGTCAACTCACAACGCCTAGGAGTCCACTTGACGCAAAACTGTCACTCCAAACACCTACTACGAACTGTATGTGATCGCAATACAACCGCTCGCATGTGGAACGCAAAGATTTGTGATGGTCCACCCACCCACACACATGCTTACCCCCGGTCCACCCTTGGCAGGCATACCCAGCCGGAGAAAACAAAAGGCCATGGTTCACTTAACACGGCGCAGTGCCCACCGTTCAAATACCCAGAAAAGCCTCTCCCCTAATTCCCAACAGAATTCTATGTATCACCGAGGCCCAGCCCACACGCTTTCCCAGCACATCCCTCCGAAAATTTCCACGTAGCAGAGTATCCGTTCGAGAGATGGAAAATAGAATGCGGTCTCCTTGGAACGGAGCAAGCATTTTCCTACCCAGGGGTGGGCTCGTACGGGCCGTTGGTGTTGGGATGGGAGTTTCAGTCAATTTTTTTCCTATTTCCCGAATAGCTGCCCGGAAAGTGGAGGGAGTTAGTTTTCGGGAAGTTGATTCTCGTGGAGCGTGTTGGAGATCGACTCGGCATTTCGTGGATTGGGGTGCCATCGAGCTCACACAAATATTCGCGAGGAGTAATGCGTGCGAGTGCTGTGCTCTACGTTGATGACGTTCTAAGTATCTGCCAGCGCCATGGGCTGCCTCCTTATCAGTAAGTCACTGCTGATAACAATACAACTTCGGATATTGATAACACACGAACTTTTTCTGGCCCGTCGTGACTCAACTCCAGCGAACTTCATTTCGAAGAATGAGAGGCATTCCATCATGAACTGCTGGTGAGTTAAAATGACCCAAATGTATTTAGGATCATGTTAGCTGGTGTCAATTTGGAAATGCTCGGTAGGTTTTCTCAAATCATGATTTATAGTGTCCTGAAAGTGTCTTCACCAGCCGACACAGATTTTTATTTGCCGGTGAAACAATAACGAAAAATTTATTTCGCTCCATCAGCTGTTGGACAAAATCGGAAATTATGGTCAAACCTATTATCGTGAGCCTTTTTCAATATACCTACACATATAAGGATTAGTAACGTGAACCATACTAAAGCGGTTATTATTCATTGAAATTAAGCAACTCGATAAATTTTCTCAGTCTGCAATCAGTTGAAACCGTTCTATGCTGGAAATTTAAAAACTCCAAATGGTTCATTGGTAATATACAGCTTCGTCCTTGCAATATACAATCATGATGTGGAATGAAGATAGATTTTATGGAGTAGAATATCCGAGTTTCAGAATTTAACAATTGAATCTGCTCCCGTTGGTTACTTATTGCTGTATGATTTCGAATCCGCAATAATCAATCCTTCGAGGCGATACTAATGTAATAGATACTAATGTGTGTCAGATTAAAATTTAGTCCACACGAATCAAAGAGGCAAAGCGATAAGACCAGATAAGAAAAGTTACTTTGTTTTTTATTTTGTCACTGGACGCAGATTTCGAGTTGATTGAAACATGATTTGATATTCAATGGCGCTTAACTTACAATCCTTTCGTTCCAATGGTTTACATATTGTTCGATATGAAGAGATGATAAATTGGATTCTTTTTTGAATTCTTACAACCGTTCTTGTTATATTTTACATGTTTCAATTCAGCTGCAGTGTTTATGGGATTTAGGTGTTGGAACTCATCCTACTATAATTCCCAGTAGATCTCGAGCATCACACCCTTTCATCCTTTGACATTGCCTAATTACTTATATCCTCTAGTTATAAGAATCAAACTACAAAACTAACTATAAAAAACCTGATAGACTGTCAAATTTTCATGGGGAAAAATTCGAAACAGCTATTATTTCCATGAAGGGAAAAATCATACCACATTTTGACTGTATTCCTGCCGATGCATTGGAATCAACGGTTAGGCTCAGTGCCTGAAATGCCTGTCAGCGCGAGGTAGTTTTTCTTTAACGATAGGAGATGACAACAAATCAGAAGGGGAAGGAAGTCCCAGGCCGCATTCAACATATCTCTATCTATGTCTGCATTGTATATACGACCAGGAATGTGCTCGAGGAACTTATGAAACTCTGTATCAGTTGTCTTGCATGGGCACCTTGCACCTTAGAGTTCCTGTGAGGGAATGTATCCCTCACAGGAACTTTAATGTACATCCTTCATAGCAGTATGGCTTCTTCGAAGGCAATGATCACACAGGTGGTGATCACATAGTTCGGCAGCAGCCGAATAGTCAGTCCAAGGGTCTACTTACCCTCTAGATGACGTTTGACATGAGGACCGCATTGAACCTTACCGACAAGATATGCATTCTGCCAGGGCTATTAAATGTTATATTATCGGAATATTTAATGCAGGTACCTATAAATTACATGAAAAAGCTGTGACTCAGCTCTACATCCTTGGAACACTTCATCCTTGGAGCCGTGGAGTTTGTTCCGTAAGTTCTTTCATCGTTGGGCCTTCAGAATCAAAGAATTTACGCGAACTTCGAGCTGGCGGGTGAATTGATCCTGACCAATGCAGATGATGTTAAGTTAGTAGTTGATGGTTGCACAAGATGGTTGTTTAAGTGCGATCAGTGCAATATGCGCTAATGCACCAATTAAGGAGGTAGATGACCATTTACTGATTCAACATACCACTAGAGAAAATTAAGTCGTTATGCTGCGAAAGGAGAATGGAAACGTCGGTGATTAAGATACAACAAAGGTCTCGAAACTATCAGTTAACTGGCCGAGCTTGTTGATAGACTTGAAGCTAACTCTGTCAGAGTCAATCAGGATAATGCCTTAACGGCCAGTTGCCTGTTGATTGTTGAACTTCAATTTGAGATGAGTCTGATATGGTGAAAAAGTGGTCTGGAATAGCTTTAGAATTAAAGAGGTAGATTCCTGAGGCCCGGAATCCTGAAGCTCCATTTCCAATGGACGCTGCTTTCTCACATGCATCTTGTCAAGTTTCTGTTTTTATGATGATTCATCCAGACTTTGGCGTCGTTATTGAAATATGATTGAAGAAACATCGGCCCAAAGGTTGCAACGCTTGGGTAGTGTGACTTGGTAAGCAAAGTAAAATGCTGTCGTTATTTTCAGCAAATTGCAGCATCTCGAAAGAAATACTGTGAAAAGTGTGACCATCCAAAATTAAAAGTGTCTTGCCTACAGGTTTCCGTGGCGTGAAATATTCTTTTAACCATTTAAAAAAAAGTTCAGCATTGATGTTGGGTGATTTTCTTCTCATATAAACCTCAGAGCCACTTGATAACCCATCGACGAATTCTGCTTTTTTGTTTATTCTTTTCATTATCAGAACAGGTGGCAAGAAGTTACCCTCCGCGTTGCAACAAGTAACATTTTCTCCCTTCTCCTTAGCAGTAACATGGACGTTCTTAACACCTTTTTGTGTCAACACCTTTCCGGGTTTATTATTCAGTTGCGAACCACTTTCGTCCATATTACATATGTTTCGTCGTTTGTCCATTTCCAATTTCCAATTGTTTTCTCTCAAAACTTTCTGAAGTATTTCAAAAAACCCATCGGCTGCCGATCGATTCATACCTTGGGCTCGGGAAAGAGAAAGTCCTTTAGATTGTCTCAATGAAATGGCTTTATTCCTTTCCAAAAAAGAAGCTTACCATGCATAGTCTGCTTTTTTGCCTGCAATATCTCCGCCAGTTCAAACGCCAAGCTCCGAATGCCTTCTCTGTCAACGGCAAATCTGACAGACGCTAATTTTTTATGTGTGCAGCTAGCTTTCTATCATTTTCGATCCCAAAAACACCCTTTTTTTATTTGGGAGGTGAAGGCTATTTATGCCCTGTGTATCGGACTCCCCCGCTACCGGACTAGTGACTAAACACCTCTCCTGTCACACCGAGAACCTAGCCTGGAACTGTTTGTCACATTACTTCGAACTAGGCCTCATTAATCATCGCTTAGCCATGTCTTCAGGCTAAGGGAAATCTCTCTTTCTCCACGGATGGATAGAAAGGAATAGCGATTAGTAACTATAATATTGCGTTACAGAGATGTTCCCTCCCTCGCCAAGGGATCCATTATGTCCTTCTTTATAATGAGTACTGTCCGTACGTAATGCGACACACAGTTCCAATTGTCCTTTGATTTCATCATTTTTCCCGTTACATTTTCTGGGGAAATTACACCAATTTTGTCCGAGAGATGCAAACGGAGTCTTGTGAATCGATTACACGTAAAGAACGTATGACAGGCGTCATCCGTCATCCCCGGGCAGAACACGCAAGTTGGGGATGGTGTCTTTCTCATCTTATACAGGTAAGACTGAAAATACCCGTGACCACTGAGTAGTTGCGTCAGATAATAATCAGTCTCACCATGCATTCTGTAGAACCACGGCCCCAAGTCACTTATCAGCCGTGCGATCCACCTGCCTCGCGTTTCGTTTTCCCATGTTTGCTGCCATAAGATAAGGGTTCTTCTCCGTTCCTCTCGGCTGACGGTTTCTCTCGCCGACTCCCCCCTACGTGAGTATACACGTTTCCGTTCGTCTGGAAGTAACTTAATTGGAACCACCCTCGAGATTACCAGCACAGCAGGTTCAGAGACAGTGCGGTATGCAGCGGCTATCCGCAAAGCTCCTTGCCTCTGCACCTGTGCCAGACGCCTTCAGTACGTCTCTTTACTAAGAGCGTCAGCCCAAACCTTGGAGCCATACAAGAGCACTGACTCCATTGCACTCATCAGTAATCGTCGTTTGCTCGAGGTTGGCCCCTGCGTGTTGGCCATAATGCGGGTTCCAAAAACACCTTGAAGAGAATAAAAATAATAAATTATATTTTACCTTTCGTATAATTAATAAATAAGTTCAGCAATACAAAAATCATAACATAAAAAAATAATAAAGATACTTTTCACATACGACCACAAAAAATTAACTGAACAATTACTTACCCATAAAGCCAAGAGGTTTCTTTACAAAATTTCCTTCTTTTAATCGTCTCGAAAGTGTTCTGGCTGGTACGCTAAATAGTTTTTCTGCTTTTCGCAGAGACATCCCAGCGTCAATGTTTTTTCGGGCTTCTTCTAGCGCCTCCTTAGTCTAACTACCCCCTGTAGTCTTGCGGATATATTTACCGTGCATAACGATGCTTAATATTCGCTTAAAAAACACACAAATTTAACATGCGGTATCTTTAAAACTTAAGAAAAAAATGAAACAAACAGAAAATACACAGACGTATCTTATAACACTTATTTATCATATAAAATACTTATCCTTGAAAAATACACGATAACTCGTTTCCGCATTGACTTCTTGTAACAATCTGAAAAATTTCCACAGTGAGAAAGGGAGCGCAAAACAAAACAAATTTTAAAAATCCCGTTACATGTCTGCGGCAACCAATTTTTTGTCCTACGTTTTTGGTTGAATACCTAACGAAGGAAAAGCAACAAACATGTTTTTACGCGGATGACAAGATGTATGAGTTTGGTTGAATGCGGCATCTATCCCGACGCGGCATCTCTTCCGCAATTACCCTATCAATACAGACGAACAACTTTGACATACGATGACTCTTTGTGAGCTTCATAAAGTTCGCTTTAATACGGAGTAGAGATATGAAACGGAGCTCTGAACAAGAGCTTTCATCAAGAATGGATTGTAAAGGGGCAGTAACCAGGACCGCAATACATTTCCTTATTGGAAAGGTTGGGCGTCTCACAAAATCACAGGAGTAATCCCTTGCCAGAGAACGCGATAGAGGTTACTAGTAGAATCGATATATTACCATCAAAGACACAAAGGTAGTAAGGGAACTGTCGTTATAGATAAAAGAGTGTAGCAAGATCGATAATAATCAAGGCTTTGAAAAGGAAACATTCATATGTATCCAAGCGAATAATTGTCTAGGATAACGTTCATTCATGATTTGATTGTACCAACGGAATCGTCCAGTTTCATGCTTACGCCTAGTATTCCAGTTGTGTTACGTTAGTACTCCTTTGCGAAATGAGGCACTTACTGAACAGCCTTGGCGAACTTAGAAGAAAGCGTTCTCTACTTTCTTCTTCATCGGCAGATATCATATGCTTGGATTTCTATTTGTTTGAAGTGTTGACCTAAAAAAATTGGTGCCTGTTACTATTACCACCAGCGTTTTTATGCCATATACGTTTTTGTCTAGGATTTTTCCCTCATTCCAAGCTATATCTACTTCCTTCAGATAAGGGAAAAGCGACCCGAGACAACAAACGCAAGTGAAAGGGAGGTGAGAGACACGGTCTGATACGGTCCAAACAATTATCTGCGAAGAAGGTGCACCCACCGAGGCCAAAAGATACGAGAAACATAGAAACATAGATACGAGATACAGTAGTGCTATCCGAGGGTATTTGCATTCCCCCGTTAAGGTTGTTCGTTGTTGTTTGGCAAATATCTCCAACTGCAAGGCATCAGTGTGGCTCTCAAGCATCCGTTTAGTTGCAAATGATCCTAGGAGACGGTTCCGTTGTCACTTTCCTCAGCCATTTAAAGACCACCGATGGAGATCCAGTGATTTCAATTCCACTTCCAGACTTCCCTTTCAGATAAGAAACTCTACCCCGTTTCCCCACTCTTTTCTGATCGATATTTTAACCCTGTATTCGATTGCAGCCCTATATTTGTCGGTCTACGCTCCCGGTTGAATTCAATTTAGCTTTTTTTACTTGACGGGGTCATCCTCTTTATTTGTTGCAAATCCCAACGTTGTCCCGTTTGGGGGTAGTTGGATAACTTATTTTTGGACACTTTAATTTGATGCTCGCAAATGATATCTCCCTGAAAATGAGTTTATCGCGTAGCGTGAGGTTGAGCATTACTTCCATTGTTCCAGTTGTTGTAGTCCTAATGGTATCTGTGTTCTAAACCCAGACTATTTGCTGGATATTCTTTCTTTACTTTGCAGTGGATTTGTTTGTAGTAATACCCACTATAGTAGCGCTCTGTGGGTACGTGGTTATTGGTGTCACTATTTCACTATTGTAAATATCCTTGTGGATAATTTTAGGTTATACTGCCATTGTTTATATCCAGTGGCGACTTACAATTATATAATAAGCCTTATTTTCGTCTGGAACTCTTTTTATTGTGAATAGCTGCTGTTTTCCCCCGTCTGGCTTTCCTATGCGTAGAGGCCAAGTTAGTTTACTATCCAAGGGTACCAAGTATCCAAGGGAAAAGCGTCCAGAAGGTTCCTCCTTGAAAAAGTCACCAATGATAAGCTGCTTCCTGGGGACAAAGGCAAAGAAACCCTAAACAAGAAACAAGAACCACGAAGCAAGCCACGCTGCAAAACCCTAAGGCATGCACTGCTGGTCAAACCGACAGAAGGAAGAACTTACGCAGACGTTTTGCGGTAAATCAAGGGAGCTGTAAGACCCAATGACACTCAAACTGCCATCAGAACCGTCCGGCCAACCAAATCTGGTGGCCTCCTTGTAGAATTTTGACCTGAGACAACAAATAACGACTCATTCCGTCTTGGGGAATAGGCAACAGTAGCTTCACTTGAACCAATGGCCACCCTCGCAATCAGGGACATTGACAGCGTTATGGACAGGACGGAGGTGGAAGAGTGCCTCAAAAAGATTTCATCCGAATTAAATGGGCTCAAATTACGACTAACCCCTGAAAATAATAGAAGGCAGCGCATGGCCATAGTCGACTTAACTGAGAAACAAGCCGAAAAACTCCTATGTATGGGCAAAACAAAAATAGGTTGGGTGGTCTACAGTAACGGCGAAGAGCAGTTCCTCTCCGCTGTTTCAAATGCCTAAGCTACGATCATACAGCACAAGGCTACAAAGGACTGATAGGAGCTCCTTGTGCTATAAGTGTGGCAACGCAGGACATAAAAGAACAGAATGCACAGGAGAGGCGCACTGTATCCTTTTGCGAGAATGCTGATCCCAGACCTGATGACCTGAGACATATTCCAGGGACAGCGAAGTGCCGGGTATTCAATGAAGCCCTAACCAAAGCCAAAGCAGCCCTGCAAAGACCCGTGTCCTGCAGATAAACTTACATCGGAGCTCCAACGCCCAAGACCTGCTTGACCAATTCACGAGGGATATGAAAGCCGATCTATTGCTGTTTAGCGAACAACACCGAGATAAAAATTCATCAGCATGGTACCCTGATGAATCGGGTACTTGTGCCATATGGGTTCGAAACAGCACCCAACTGAGAGTTCGGGGCCATGGGCGAAAAGATTGTTTCATGTGGGTCCGTTTCCCAGGAATAACATTCTTTAGTGTGTACTTGACACCAAACGAACCAATAACATCTTTCCAGGTGAAGCTCAACTCTTTGGAGGACATTGCCTTGAGCACAGAGGGTCATGTTCTTATCGGCGGAGACTTTAACGCCAAGGCTATTGAATGAGGCATGCCTAAGTCAGATCCCAAGAGGAATCGAATCCTGGAGATGGCAGCCAGAGTAAGGCTAGCCGTGGTGAACACTGGTAACACTCCCACTTTCCGCTGCTTGGGCTGCGTGGCATACATGACATACGCCTCGGAGTCCCTCGCCTCTATGACACACAATTGTAGAGTTCTAGAGGACTATTCGGCCAGTGATCATCAGTACATAGCATTCGAGATCCGCGACAATGTTCCTAAACTCACAGACACTCAGCGCTCCACCTTCGTGTGGAATACTGAGAGGATGGACGTAGAGAAGTTTGTTGATACGCTCATGACATGCTTAGCACCGTTTGGCTCATATCCGGGGACCAGAGGACTAACTGCTGAAGACATGGTGAACTCCACAATGAGTAACATCATCTCCGCTTGTAAGTCACCTATGCCCCGCCGGAGACCTAGACACGGAAAGCCTCCAGTGTACTGGTGGTCCACTGAAATAGCTGAACAACGGAGGGAGTGTTACAAACTCCGGCGAGAAGCTCAACGAGCGCGAAGCCAGGAGGAGGCATGCACCAGAATGGCAGTATATCGGTCGGCTATAAAATGCCTTCGCGAACCGAATAACAGGAGTAAGGCCCGGCGCTGGCAGAACATCGTCGAAGACGGTAACAGGAACCCGTGGGGCTTGGGCTATAAACCAGTTATGTGGAAGCTCGGTGTTCTACGGTTCCCTGCGTACTAGAAACTTGAAACGGCCGGGAAAGTGCTCGAGAAACTGCTAAAAAGAAGACTCGCTAACTTTATCCACACCACTGCGGATCTTTCTCCAAGGCAGTATGGTTTCAGAACGGGACGTTCCACTATATATGCAGTCACGGAAGTGGTAAGTGCGGTCCAACAGGCGAAGGCACGCAGTCGATCCAACCATCGGGTAGTTCTTCTAGTGACGCTGGACATAAGGAATGCTTTCAACTCCGCTAGATGGAAGGATATTCTGGAAGCCCTGGAAAACTCTTTCCAAGTACCATAATATCTGATGTGGATAGTCTGAAATTACCTGCAGGATGGCAGCCTGATCTCCAACACGGTGCAAAATTGTCGGAGGATGCTAGTCACATCAGGTGTGGCCCAAGCCTCCATCCTCGGTCCGGGCTTGTGGAACGTCTCCTACGACTTGAAGATCAGATTGAAGCTTAGACTTGAACTGCCGGAGGAGTCGCGACTGATCGGCTATGAAGATGATGTTGCGGCATTAGTGGCTGGGCGCACGGTCGATCAAGCGCGAATAAGGCCGAATGTACTAATGTGCCGGGTGGGGAGTTGGATGACCAATCACGGACTTAACCTAGCGTTAGAGAAAACCGAAGTGGTCATCCTGACCAAGAAGAGGATCCCCAGAGTATTAATGGTCCGAGTCGGGGACACATTAGTAGAGTCGAAACTATCAGTCAAATATCTTGGTTTGCTGATAGACTCTAAATTGATTTTCTCGGATTTTCTCGGAATCAAGACAACGAAAAACAAGGCCGCAGCAGGGGTCTGGGCAATAAGTCGATTAATGGCCAATCATGGGGGACCAAGTCCAACAAAACGGCGTCTGCTTATGAGTGTAGTGCAATCTACGTTTCTTTATGGAGCAGAGATATGGAGTGAAGCTCTCAACAAGGAACTGCACCGAAAACGGCTGGCACAGGTGCAGAGACGAGGAGCACTGCGGATTGCATCAGCATACCGTCCTTGCTAGAGAGCGAAAAGAGTCTACCGCCGAAGGCACGAGGGTAATTAAGAAAAAGTTGCTCGCGATGAAAGACGATGCACTCTCGACGAATGGCAACAATCATGGGAACGTGAGCTAAAAGGAAAATGGACCACGCGGCTCATCAACGACTTGAGATCGTGGCTCAGTCGAATGCATGGTGAGACTGACTTCTACCTGACCCAGCTACTGAGGGGACACGGTTGTTTTCAGTCTTATCTGCACAAGATAGGTAAGTCACGGTCTCCAGATTGCATATTCTGCATTGGTGTGAAGGATGACGCCTGTCATACGTTCATTTCATGCAGAAGATGGAACAAACAGCGAGGTGATCTTGCCGAAAAAGTGGGAGAGCTCTATCCAGATAGCCTAATCGAAGAGATGCCGAAATCATTTGACAAATGGAATCGAGTGGCACATTACGCTCGGGCAATCCTAGTAATGAAAAAAAGCATACTATCGGCTTGAGGCGTCGAGGGTGGAGGGTTTGCTTCTCTCGCAATCCTCCTCGTCTTTCCCACCCAACTGGAGAAAAAATCCCTGTAACCCGTAGGCGCCAAAAGGTATAAATTTGGGAGGCCTAGCCCGAAGTAATGTGTCAAACGGCTCCAGGCTAGGCGCTCCAGTTGACAGGGGAAGAGTTTAGTCGGTAGTCCAGTATGACCACTGGGAGTCTGACACTTAGGGCGTAAATAGCCTTTACCTCCCTACCCAAAAAAAGGGTACTCGTAGATGTTTTAGCTTGCTTACTAAGCTTATGGATTCCCATCAACAGTCTGGGTTGAAATTTTTGTAAACACTATGTTTTTGGTATTGAAAAGAAGCCCGTTTATCATCAAAAAGTTGTTGGAGTTTGATCTGCATCAGGACTGACAATTTCCCCTGAACCTTCCACTGATCAGTACAACGATATAATCAGCTGATGCCATCGTTCGGAAATTTTTCCTGTTTAGGTCTTCAACATTTGGTTAACTGAGGATAGCCCTGACAAGTGTGATGATATTACGTCACCTTGTGGTACACCCTGCTTGTCCATTTATTCAATGATTTTTTTATACGCCGCTTTCTTCGGCTTTCATCTTGCGTTTAGTTATTGGTTTCCTCATTCCATTAATTAGATGTGATTATGTTGTCTATTTTTGAATGGCTGCTACTATGTTTAGTGTTTTTACATCATTGGAGGTTCCCTTACTTTCGAAGGCTTACTCGATATCGAGGCCGCTAATGAGTAATCTCTTATGATACATTCCTCTCCATTCTGCTTATTGCTTCATCTAGTGCCAACAAGACGTTGACGGTTTTCAAGAAAAAAGACGTTCAACTTAAAGGTCGGTCATTCGCTTTCGCTTTTGTCGGCTTCGGTTTGAAAAATATTTTCGCGTCCCTTCCGTTCCCTTCCTTCCCTTCCGTCCCTTCGAAGGGATGTATCATTTTTATAGAAGTGCTCAGCATTTTTCATTTTGATATCCGTTTTATTGTGATAATCGCTTTCATAAGGATGATCGGATACACTTTGTCTATCCTGATGATTTGATTATTTATATGGTTCGAAAATATTCATAATCTGTTTATGCGGTTGTTCTCACGAGGAAGGATACATTCGTGCATTTACAAGTGCCGAAAATTGGGATATACTTTTGTCTCATTAAATCTTCCTGATCCCCTTCCTGAAATCCTCATCTCCTTAAAACCAATGTGGAGGTCTACGCAACGAAAAACATGTAGCCTGAAGAAAAGTGATACAATTTCTAGGACTGTCAATATGGAAGGAGAGATGTTTAGTATTGCATCTTTGTGCTACTGGAAGTCGAATACTTAGAGCATTAATGGTCTTCATCTTACAAATTATTGTTACTTTTATTTCTATTATTAATATTACTCCCAAGTGTCCTTCCTTAGCGTGGTGGGGAGCTTTGCAAGCTTTGTCGTTTCAAGACGCGTGTCCGAGTTACTAAAAGTACCAATTTAAAACTCATGATGAACACAGATTCAACGAGAAAACTAGGGATGAGGATATACACCTCTATCCAGAGAAATGAAAACGGGCAAGCAAACTTCCATTGACCGCCTTGCATTCATGATAAAGGTGCAAGTCCACACCACTCCTACTGCTAAGGCTTCTCTTGCTTACGGCGATTGAGCAAGAACTACAAAAGGTGCACAGTTGGGTTTAGAGACCGGAGCCATCAACCTTAAGTGTCATTCGCAACGATCCGTGGTAGTCGTATACCGGACTTTGCGAAAAGCGAAAAGAACGATGCTCAGCAGCTACTAGACCCTCTAGCTGAAAATATACCGAAAATTTTCGAGAGAACGATTTGGCTAAAACAATACCTGTCAACCAAAGTGAAGAACAGTGGCTTACAAGAAATATAAATATGGTCTTATGGGTTGTAAGAACCGTAACCAACGTCGCAACAAATGTAAATGAGGATATTTTAAACGAGATTGACGAACTTCAGGACCTTTTTGACAGGGTTCAGCATTACTGCCGCAAGTGTCTAAAGGCTGAGAGCGAGCTGAAAGAGTTCAAGAAAATGTCGGCAAATAATAAACGCTACATCGCAAAGATTACTACCTACGTAGAGTGCAAAAGGGTGAAATGTTGCCCCCTAAAGCCGGATTCCAGTAATAAAGTATGGCGGCGGAGGCAACAGACATCAGCCAAGGGAAAGAGATCGATGCTAACTAGTTGAACTAGTACGCTCCAAAGCGCAACAAAGATGTTGCAAGGGGCGAGGGCAGAAGATATGACCAAACAGATAGCTTAACAGCGCGATACCCTAAAAAGGCCAGACATGAGTAACGTAAGGATACTCTATTAATCAAGCCTTCAGGTCCTCAAAGAGACCAGGTGAAATGTGGAACCCGAAAAAACTGGATCCTTTATAGCAATGTTGAGAGCAACCAAACCAAGCAGCCTCCTCGTACAACCCTAGATGGAGACAACTGACAAGGGCTTGTTCAAGAGCACCGTCAAGGACTCCTTGGCTCAAAAGCTGTTTTCGCAACATTACAGCCAAAAACCACCTTGGACACATAGATTGTGCTGCGGATGTCAAAGAAGTAGCAGAGAACATTCGACAAACTCTACCTATGACAGGATGTTTTAGGGCGAGGTTATCGCTTGCAATCCTAGAAGGAGACCCCAGTAGTAGAAATCCCATAGAAAGACGCAGTGCAATCCTGGTGCAGTCCTGCCCAAAAAGAAAGTCAAAATCGACGAGTTTTGTGCAGAATTCGCGGTGGAGAATCCTAAATCGAGGTTATTAGTGCCTTAGCTTCGGACACATTTTCTTGAACTGCAAGGAGCCACATCAAAGCATCTTGTGCTGCAAGTGTGGCACTCCCGGCCATATGGCAAGAGACTGTATCATCTTGTGCAAAGATCATAGATCTGGCTCATATTGCAGGAATTCGAAGACGCCAGAGAGTCGCAGCAAGAGAAAAGCGAAAACATGTTCTACGTCCTGTAGACCAACCTACCCCGTGCAACCGAACAAAACTTACTCAATCAGCAACATATCAGGGAGAAGGCTGAATGGTACTGTGACCGATCTGGCATCACTACCACCTGGGTGCGGGATAGTCTTCTGCATCCCGTTTGGACTTGCTTCATCAAGGGTGTTCAGGGATGACGTTCATAAGCGTCTATCTCGCGATGAATGAGCCAATTTCATTCTTTCAGAGCAGGTTCGTTGAACTGGAGGAATCTGTCTGTAGCACAGAGGTTCGAATCCTTGTTGGCGGTGACTTCAACTGAATGGGGAATGCCTCATCCAGATTCGAGAGGAAAACGAATCCTAGAAATAGATGTTAGGACGGAACTTATTGTCATAAATGTTAACGCAGCCTTGGGGTTAGAACCTCGGTTCTACCTCATGACGGTCCCAAGCCCGTGTAAAAGGGGAGGGAGGAAGGGAGTGGAGTTGTGTGTCTGATGAAGTTGATTGAAAGCCGAGTAGAGAAACTGAAAGGTTGACTTAGTATCGAAGAAGACGTTGTCTAGATGTGCCTTGAGAACTTGTGAAATCGCTGAAATTGGAGACTGATGGACTGTTGAACTGTTAATGTTATATACGTTTTGCTGATTTTATGAACCTGATGGAACTTAGATCGAGGGCTGCGATGTTAAGGAGGTGGATATTGGAAGGAGGAAGTGACGCAAGTATCGAAGACTTCACTGCAGGCTCTATTTCGGCTCTTGCGGCCAAAGTGAATGAGGGAAAGCTAGTGAAACCTTCTGATGCGCGGTGACTGTTGGAATGATGATTGGTGGAATGAGGTACTAGCGAATTTGCTGACTGATGACTTGGTGATCCCGGTGACTAACGTATATGCTGGAATGCTGACATGCTCCGCAGTTGGACTGTTGTACTGAAGACCGATGACTAGTTGACAAATGAAGTTATGATAGATGGAAAATGCATGACGATCGAGGTACACTTGATCGAAGTTGGGAATGCTCCACCGAAACGAGTACCTATGACGTCGCCAAGGTGGGTGTACCGAAGGAAAGAGTCTTCGGGAGCGGCACCGATGGAGAGAGATCTGCTGAGAGTACTCGATGTATTGAAACTACGATGATGAAGACTGAACCGAGAAACTGATTGACTGACTGTGTGTAAGCTGTTGTGTCATGATTTAAAAAAAAATTTGCCTGCAGCAAAAACTGAGAGTTTTTCTCGGTCTGTAGTGAAGGGAAACCTGATCAGTGGTTAGGGGGTTAGGTGGGGGGTATGACAGGATACTGTCATCCCCCTACACGTTGAGGAGCCTATTTCTTGGCTGAAACGTGGTTGTTGTGGTTTCGAAGGCTAGAGAGTGGCGGAGAGCACTCACCAGTTGTGTTCGGGAATCCAGGTAACTTCAATAAATTGGGACCTACGACTGAAACTTGTTACAGATCCTAGTTGTTGACACATTGTTTCAACCCAGTCTATGGAAACCGTGGGATTAAGCCGTCAAGGCAGGCGTCCACTTTATTCCACAAGACTTCATCATAAATGTTGGACACATACCAACCTATCGATAAAGAGGCTGCTAAGGAACCATACCGGACGTGACGTTCGCATCGGAGTCCTTAGTGCCTGGGATATGTAGATGGAGAGTACGGGAAGACTACTCGCGAAGTGATCACTAGTACATTGCACTCGAAATTGGCAACCATACTCCTTGGCACGCGAAAACCCAGCCTTCTGCCGTAGGTTGGAACATTGCTAAAATGGATGTCGACATGTTCACTGGAATGTCATCCGAGGAGCGGTGAAATCATGACGTTGACCAGTCGAGGACTAGGGGAGTCTCAGCCGAAAACGTGATTAACTCCATCATAAGTCTCATCTCGACTGCGAGCGACTACGCTATACATAAGCGATGGCCACGCCATGATAAGCCCGCTGTGTACTGGTCAAAACCGAAGAGAATTTCCCACACTTCGCAGCGACGTCCAACGTTCAAGGGATGGAGATGAACGCATTTCTTGAACGCATTTCTTGAACGTATTCCTTTAACGCTGGCACACATGTCGGTTAGGAAACTCTTCCGTAAGTTGACAAATGAAAGAAAGGCATGCTGATGGCACAATTGTTTTGAGGAAATCAACAGGGAGCCTTGGGGGCTTGGGTTATAAGCTTATAATGCGGTAGCTCAAAATTTCCTGGTGGTGCTGTGGGCTTTCAGCAGGAATATGGAAAGGGGAAAGGGAAACCCTGACACATCTGCATATCTACGCCTATGTTTGCTGAACGCCACAGAGAAACTCCTCAAGGAGAGACTCCAGGAAGACATCCGATCTGCTGGGGGTCTATCTCCTCACCAGTACAGGAGCAATGAACGTTGTCCAGGGGCGGCAGCACACAATCATCACTCGAATACCTACAATATTAAGAAGAATAAGTGAAGAATACCTACAATTTGGCTAAGTGGGTATTTGGGTAAGTATTCTCAATGCTCTGAAATATTTCAGGATACCAAAGTATCTGACGGGGATAATGCTGGAAGACAAGGGGCCGATATTGAAGGGTACTATGGCGCAATGTTCCATCTTTGGCCACCACTAAATGTCTACGGAATGTGACCACTCAACAGCGACTTCGTTCCATTATTTTGCACGAAGCATGGTGAGATGGATTGTTACCTAATGCAACTTCTCAGTTGGCAGTGCCATTTTGAGGCTTACCTGTATAAGAAAACGAAAGTCAGCCTTCCTTGTTTGTTTATTCCGGCCGGTGACGACTGATGACACGTAAAACAGTTTCTTTGCATTTCTCCGAGAAAGTAGGCATGCTCTTCCAGAAAATATTATGGGGAAGATGAAGTCACGTGGTTTAACGTGGACACCTGCCGTAATGGAAGTACAGGGAAGATGTTGACATCAAAAGACAATTGAAATTGCGTCTCACATTACGTGCGGACGGTTCTTCTTATGAAGAAGGGCTAAATTGATCGCTTCGCGGCGCTAAGGTAACAGGATATTGCTGAAATCCATTCATCCCATCTATTCCTAATGAAAGAGGGATTTGCCCCTAATCTGAAGGCTCCGTCAGGCGAGACCAATGAGGCCTAGTCTGAAGTAATGTGAAAAAAGTTAGGTGCTCGGTGTGACAGGAGTTGGCGGTGTTTAGTCCGTAGAGCGGTTGTAACTGGGAGTCCATCACTGAGTGTAAACAAATTTCATCTCTAAGCAACAATAAATAATTATTTCATATTTTAATCGTTAAATCATGGGTTCTTTCTCTCACTAACTGCTATTTAATTAAGTCCTTCTCAACAGAAAAAAGTTAACTGCAGTTTTCTGCTTGAAAATATCAGCGACAACCATTATGCCGTTGAATTTTGTGTTTCTCAAGTGGATATCATTATATGGTAAAATATTTCCTTCATTCGCGGGTTCCATCGCTTATGATAAGTTTGTCGTTCCATCGCATCTACCCAAGCAGGTATCGCTGGAACTTACCAACCAAACTTCAAAATTAATCATTTCGTTCGCCTTGCGGAGCAGCTGCAAGTAGAAATAATTAACAATATAATTTTACAACCATGCTGGCATAGCTTCCTGCGTATGATAATGTCATAAATTTATGTTTTACGACAAGTCTTGCAACATTCTACTCAATCGAGTCCAATATTTGCAAAAAGACATTGGAGAAAGCTAAGTAATTAACCAATAATGAAAGGACGAATCCTTTCACATGAAACGCGAAATTTCGATTTAACTAAACCTCATTCGACAAGACTCCTCTGTACCCTTTTCCATTTGATTGGTTAATGCTCCGTCAAAGAGACTCAATTAAATTTTTAAGTTTATTTTATGAATTTTTTTCCTTAAACATTCCTACCACCGGACAATTTCCAACTTTAATTAACAAAAATCGAAGTGAGTGGAAATGCGGTCGCAAGGAGTTCATAATAATTGCTTTCTATTCTGTCGGTGCTGCGCCAGGCATAATCGTATCAACATAAATTACATTTAAAACTGACAACTCACCAAACTTTTCCTTTCGACTCGCAACGCACGCCCCAATAAATTTATCCCTGGCATATCCTTCTTCTGTGTGTAATACTTTGGCGACGTTCGTCGTACACTTCTTGCAGAAACAATTTTTTCCATTTTTTTTTTTTTCGTTCATACTTCCCTACCATTTTTCGGTTCCTTATTCATTTGTTTGCCAAGTACACTCACCTCCACATCTTCCCTAAACACATTGTGTTATCCTTGATTCATTCTTTGGCCGCATCAATGCGAGCCGGGGAGTCCTAAATTAGCGTTTCGCTTCACCTACATGCAACCGCAACGTACGTCGCGCGCTCTACCTCCAGCTGGAAAATATCTGAAGCGGAAAATGCAAACAAACGGCAGGAGCATAAGAACTTAATAATCTGTCCATATGACACATTAATTAATAACTGCAAAAAATTGATCGATTTAAATTAATTAGAGACGAGAAATCGTAAAATCCAGGCGAGGTGGTGCGGAGTTCCTTATCGGGCTCAACTTCGACATCGGATTAGACCGGGTTGCCGGGCCGAGTTTCCATCGCAAGCCGCCGGCCGTGGGTGACTTTGCAGGAAGCACAGGCCGCGCCTCTCTGCCTAGTCAACGAGAAATGGTTGCCATTCGAGTCAACCGTGTTGGGTGTGGCTTCGCGAAGAGTCTCGGACGAGTACATAGTCGACCGGTTGCTATAGAGACTGTTGTCTGGTGGGAGTAACACGAAAATGGAGGGAGCTAAATTGGCTGTTGCACTCGGCGATGCGCGTAGTGGGGATGTGTTAGCGTAGTGGTGAGACATTGCACCGCCTGGTTTTGACCCTGCGCCGTACTGGACGTGATTTTAGAATGGAAATAAGGGAAAGCAATGTTGAAGGATTTTTTGGAATTCAGACACCCGAAAATTTCACTGGCCGCTGGAGAAAAATTGAGAGAAAGAGACGTTTCTAATTGTACACGTGACGTCATCGTTAAAGCAAAATGTATTTTGCTGCTCATTTTAGCGAGCCATGATAAAAAGATCTGGTCAACTTTTTATTGACTCAACTTGTAGCTTGTGTCGCTCTAACATTTTTGGTAAATATGTTAAATTTAGAAACAGGAAAGACGCCATTGCTATTTGTGGATGCTTTTTTGCTTTCAAAATTATAACTGATTGTGTACAATGTCCTTGTACACGTACGTGATGTGATAGAAATAACAACTGCTGAAATCTTACACAAAAGCAACCAACCACTTCGTTGTTTTTTATCTATTATTTTCATGTGGAAGCCTTTTAATGTCAAGTTAAAATTAAAGTATATGGTTCGCACTTATACTTGAAAGTTATGAAATTATGTTTAGGTGGAGTTTTCTTTAGTCCCTTTCAAAGAGATCAATAAAGTTTGTAAAAGTTGAATACACGTTCAAGTAGAAAAACATTCGTAAGCAATGAAAATTAATGTAAGTTAAATTAGTATTCAAATAATTTTCAGGATAGGGTTCCGCACTTCTGTCTGTGAGCCATATTTTTTAATATTACGGTTATGTCAATCAACTATTAATATTGAGGAAATTTTATCATCAGAAAAAGCATCATAAGTTTTCGTCCATCTTTAGAACTAATGACAATTCAATATTGGAGGAAAGTAACCAAACATGGAATAGTATCCTTAAAATAGAACACCGCCATGTCTCGGAAACGAATATTCCTAGTTGCAAAAGGCATTAACCCTTTGTCTCTTTCCATCATTGGCCTCGCGTACTGGACTTGCGTAAAGTGTTTTGTTCTGGCGCTGCAATAAAAACTTGTTAAGGCACCTTAAAAACTAAGCATTTCTCTCATAACGAAAGAATGGAATACAGATCAAATGACAAAAGCTATACAAACGGTTAGAGCGAGAAAAATGGGTTATTTTAAAGCAGCAAAACTCCTTGATGTACCAAGAACCACTTTGTTTCGATTGACTCAGAAAAGTAAGCTATCTCCAGAAGAAGATACAGCCAACAAATTAGGAAGAAAATCTCTTTTAGGTGATCAGCTCGAAAATCTACTAGTCGAATATATTTGAAAGATGCAGAGAAAGTTTCATGGTTTCATGAGGAATGATGTTCGTAGAATGGCGAATATGTTGGACAAACGCAATCATTTGGAGAATTCGTTTGACGAGTCCGGAATGGCTGGAAAAAAAGTGGCTTAAACTATTTTTAAGCGTTATAAGCAAAACATTTCTGGCTCTACCAGTGGGTCTTCTTTTGCAAGAGCTTTTGGTTTCGATAAAGAAAAAGTAGACGATTTTTTTGATCTTCTTGATGAAGTTTATACTAACGGTAACTCTACTCCGAATCGCATATATGACGTTAACGAATCCCGGCTTACAATGGCTTCCCCTTGAAACCAAGACACCCCAAGTTATCGGTCACAAAGGAAAACTGGTTTATTATAATTGGTTTAAAATAACGAAATTTTTTTAAAATTTCGTTCTCTTGCCAATTAACAAAAAATTAATGTCCTTTGAAAAAATTGAAAAATCGTAACAAAAATATATTTCGACGTGGCTACCACGGGAAATTTATTAAACGACAAAATCTTTTTGTTTTTATATCATTTGATAATGGAGTGATAAGTTATGCTGGGCAGTAGTGCAAAACTACTTTTTTTTTCTAATTGTTTACGAAAATTGGCTGCCAGTGGCTCAGTAACAAATATTTAACAATAATTATTATGTTTTTAAATTTTAGAGATTCTTGAGTAATTATATTAATATTTTCTTTGTGCAGAAATAAATTTATAGTTTTAGTAATGTCAGAAAATGCTTCAAGAATATGCTTAAAATATTGGGTAATGGAACAAGTTTCTGTCGATTTTTCAACAAAGTTTATAGTTTATTTCAACAATAAAGAATATATTCACGTCATTCACAGTTTAAAGATATGACGTTCTTGCGTCTTTCTGGTCGTAGATGGATTCCTCGGCGGAAAAATCCTCATCCGTCGATTCGATCGAGTCATCGAGCCATTTTTTGATGCCTTCATAAGAAGTAAATCGTTCTCTAGTGAGGGCTGGTTGCATGGAGTGGAACAAATACAAATCCGACAAAGCGATGTCTGAGGAATACGGTCGGTGGAGCAAGATTTCCCAATTAACACCTTCCAAATATTTTTTGAACGGTTTGACCACGTGTGGTCTTGCATTGTCATACAGCAAAATCAGCTTGTCATTCCATTCTGGCAGTTTTTCCTTCAGAGTTCGATTCAGACGGATGTGTTGAAACGATCACACATCCCCAGTGATCGTTTCAGATGGTTCCAGAAGTTCATAATATATGACACCACCGTGGTCCCATCAGATGCACAATATGACCTTGGAAGCGTGAATATTTCGTTTTGGCGTCGATGGACCTTGTTCACCTGGCATTACCCAATGTTTTAGTCGCACAATTCGATGTCACGTGTTCCCTGTCACAATTTGATGAATGAAACGCTTTCTTTTTTGTCGTTGCCGTTCGATGTCCCTCTCTCAGTTGATGCGGCACCCTAGTCCCATCTTTTTGGATCATTTCTATGGCGAGCAAGCGCTCACCAATGGTAGATAATTCAAAATTTAACTCCTATGATAATGCTTCTAGGATTCGACTTGAATCTTCATCAAACCATAGTTGTGAATTTTCAAACTTTTTCAGTGCCCCTTCACAATCTTCATCATTCACGACACAATCACCATGTTTAAAACACCGAAACCATTCTCTGCAAGTCGTCTCAGATGGAACATGATCACCGTAAACATCGAGTATTATACGATAAGTTTCCGCAGTACTTTTCTTGAGAATGAAATAATGAACTCAGACTTCCCGCAGATGCAGCTTTTTCGGTATGAAAGTTGACATTTTCAACATGAGAAAGAAACACGGTGTTCACGTATTGAAAGAATGTTGACTACTGTGTTTGTGAGCCTATGCATATTCCAGAGCCTTCCCATTCCAAGAACACTATCACAGCAGACACTTAAATAGTATCTGTAAGGACATCTGTCTTCCAACGGCGCAAACTTATTCCCATAATCAATAAATTGTCTTTAAATTTCATAGGGAGTAATACCTGTTTGTGACCGAAATATCAGTGCACGCAATGATTGCCATAACCTCAAAATGCGACAATGTATTCATTGGCTGATTAATAAGAGCGTAAGGACCTTGCATTAAAATCTAACAAGCACATGGTATACGCTAATGCATGTGTAATTATTGACTTTTAGATAGTTGGTGATTGGTACAAATCGATTTAAGCTGACCTTTAATTGAATTTTCATATTTTTGGTAAGAAAACACGTCCCACCCTTTACACAGCTGTCAAACTCACTGTGTGCGATGCAAAATGGAGCTGTTGGCATGTCAGTATACTCGGTCGTGTACTAGATGACGGCACTAGTAGTAGAAGTTTTATATTTGGACGTGACCAGCATTGGCCGATGACCGCCATTTTGCCTCAATATGAAAAGTTGCGATTACAGTATATGTTTTGAATTATTACTGTTTCTTCAGCCGTTTTTGTTTCTCCAGTTTCGAAAGCACATTAGTACAAATTGAACTTAAAACAATAAATTAACTTTAACTAATAATTTTAAGTTTATGTGATGAACGTTCTGGGCATGAATATCTCTGCATTATGGTAAAATATCTCATCATTACCATTTAAGGGCAGAGAAATAAAACTTAATACATTTGAGCGAGTCACGAAAACCACACAAGTTCACGATTTGTTTTGCTCTTACAAGGCAAAGATTTCGCTATGAGATGAAATGGCGTTAAACAAACGACAATTATCGATCTCAGTGTACAAGCTATCGTCAGCTAGTTCAGTCCTTTTGCGTCGTTTGCTAAGTTTATTAAAAAAACTAAAATTTTAGTGTCACTGGGACCCTCAAAACACGAAAGCGAAGGCCAGAGACATTCACAAGGTTCCAAATGAAACACGCAAAACTAAAGAGATTTTCGTAATTTCGTGATTAATAAGTAAACGCAGTTAGACCATATGAGCTAGAAATAGTTGGAAATGTCCTAGCCCCTACTTTTTTCCCATCAGGATGCGTAAATGCAGAAGTAAAATATATCAAATCTATTTCGCTCTTTTACATAGCAGGCTTGAAAGAAGTAAAAGTCCACCGAATATTGCAAGGTGCACGCTGAATATGATAAATGAACTTTTGCAAACCATACCCTAACTCATTTTCCCTAACATGTATTAAATTTTCGCATTGACATAATGATGGATTTGAAACCATGGGGGGTCTAACATACAAACAAAATGATGACTTGCCTACTGATTCTCTCTACTTTAGCGTTCATGCTTTAAAATTTATAATATTTCAATATTATCGCCCAGGCAACACAATGTATACATATGTATAGTATAAACAATGTTTTATTTTGCAAAACATACAACTACAAGCACAACCATTCATTTTTTATCTTTCGTCGTTTTGTAAGTTGACTGTTTTTTTTTCCTCGCCCATCATAAATCTAACGATCCACCGGGGCAATGAGTAAAAACCGATGATGAGTGACTGACTGCTGCTCCTGGCAAAGAAATAAAAAATACGCGAAATCAAGGGAGGTGAGAAATTGTTTTGCCCTTCGTGAACAACAAAAACAAGAATCCGCTGACTAAAGAAAGGACCTTCAATTCAACTTCCATTACGATTGAGATGAGTCGCAGGGAGAAATAAGGTGGTTCCGAACAATATTCAAGGGTGCCAAAAGCATTGCGTTCGTCACCAGAGGAGAGTGAGAGTGAGGTACACGTTTTTATAAATAAAAAAAAAACCTGAGACGATAAATTTCGCATGATTAATGGATATTGGGGGCTTCTGTGTTTTATATTATGTCGGGCTTTAAAATCAATAAACGCCACAGGAGCAAGAACATTAATGGGCCATATTATAGCAAAGAAAGTGGCAAAAAGGATACTACGGTGGACTATCAAAATCAACTTACGTGAAAATCTGAGAGGAAACGAATAGCGAATTTAAGGAAGTAGCGAGGTGCTTAAATGATTTATGAATAAATGTGGCAGATGGTTGAGGTGAGAGTCAGCAACATTCGCATAGTTGGAAGATATAACAAATTTTGTGCTTTGATATATTAATAAGATGGATCTGTTTGTTTTGAATGGTTCGAACGTAATTTAAGGTAGATTATTTGGAAAACAACTCCACCCGGAATAAAGCAGTGTCAAAGTGAAAACAAAGAAAATTCCTGAGTACGCCTTTCCTCTAATTTTGTCGAAAGTTCATAATTGAACTTGCCCCAGAAGGCAGTAACAAACTAAGTGAGCTTTTTCGATAAATCTTCTCATCTGTAATACTAATCCAAATATCCTGCGAGCTGTTGCACAAAGTCGGCAAATACGAAGGAGCGTTTTTAAAATTGCGAGATGCAGAAAGGTTAGGGGTTCAGTAGCTCAGTATCAATATATATATAGCAAGTCTTATCTTAATCGGGTCTGTTATCCTTGAACTATCGTCGATCAAACATTCAAATCTGGAAGTAAGTGTGAATTATGGAAAAAATCGAGTGTCGGGCCATCATTGAGTTCTTTAGAAATCAAGCAAAGTTAGTTGAAACAAGAAATGGTGATCCCTTTACGGACTCTAGTCCGAGTAAAACCATGGTTTTCAAGTGTCAGACTCTCTTTGAACAAGGTGAAATAATTGATTTTTCGAAGATACTAAACTTAAGCAAAATAGTTTGTTTCGCATGGCAAAGGTCAGTGCTAGATGGTTGCTGATGACTTCTTAGAAACACCTTGTAGAGTGTCTCCGCACGTTTTCTTCTATAGCAAAGATAAGGATGGACTAGTGAATCGAAATGTTACTGAAGACACTATTTATGTTCGTCATAATGCACCTGAATCCAAACAGGACTCTATGCTGGTGCACAAATGGGGCAAACCATCACCGGCGAAATTGAAAGTGTCCTAGGCGACTTCAGTTAACAGTCCTTCAGGCTTAGAAGGGATAATCTTAACAGAACACAAAGATAAGGGTATCTCCATAGCTGGAGGGTGTAATGAGAGAGAAAATGTATCAAAGAAGAGAAAAGGGAAACCGACAACGTGCTTGTTCACAAGCACCATGTTGCGTTTTATACTCTGCACTAGGTGGGCTTTTATATTTTGGACCTACCACTGTACAGTCCTGACCTGGCTTCCAGTGATTATCATCTGTTCCCAGTCCTTAAAAAGAGGAGACTTCCATTTGATGAAGTAAGGAAGGACGCAGTTTCAGTCGATTTTTCAGACAAGACAAAACATTAGTATGAAGGTATACATAAGCGTATTGAAAGATCTGAAAAATGTCTTAGAGTAGCAGGCGAACTAATTGCAAAAGTAAAATTAATCTGTTTTTCATTCGTACTGCTTACCTTATATATCGCGAACTTATAAACGCCGCCTGAAAATACACATTGTCATGCGGCAAAAAGAGCCAACGCAAATTTACGAGCTCTACTCACTTTCCCAGCTCGAGAAAAAAAAATAGTTTTCGAAAATTTATCAAAGCAATTCTATAAAAGACAGGATCAAGATTTTGGTTGTATTTAACAAGTTCATTGGTGATGAAAATGAACTTGAATTGAAATCAATGAAAAATCTTTTTCATTGATTTCAATTATTATTATTTTTTATTTCAAAAAAAAAAATTAGAAAATGCAAAATTATGGGATAAGTAAAAGTACTGAAAATTAGGAAAAAAAGTTGTGTTGATCCTAGAAGAAAGAAGCGTCTGAAACACAAAACCGACAAAAACTTTATGCTCATTTTGATTGTGACGATGTGAGATTTATCACAAAATTAAATAAATGCAGACAGTTTGAACAAATAATGTTAAAAATTTGATTTTTCTTTAATGATGCTTTGAAGTTGAAAAATGTGAAAAACCACAGAAGTTTTGACTTCTTCCTTCAAACAATTTTGAACATTTAGTCCCGACTGTGTATATAAATACGATTTATATTTGGTCTAAATTTCAGAGAGATTCGTAGAGCAGTTTTGCAGAAAAATTGGGATAGTGTCCAAAACAGTGATTTTGAAATAAAAAACGCATTTGAAATTTTCTTCACGGGAAAATTGTAAAAAAATATTATTTTTAATCATATTTTTCCATACAGAATATTTTAAGATTGTTCAAAAAACTTATTTTATTCCATTCTGGAGTTAGCGTTGTAAGTCACAAAAACTTGCACGATATCTCTGGAGCGTTTCGCATGTGTAAGTCTGGCCGTTGTTAAGTTGCTAATGGTCATGCTCATTTGCATATCGCACCACTGTAAGCCAAATTTTAGAGTTCGAAGCTTCCATAATTCTTAAAACTTGCAGAAATCTTCGTTAAAGATACTTTCAGCTGCTTTGGTTGCAATTATAATGATCACTCGTCCTAAAAAAAATTTTTATGGATACCACTGACCAGACCAGTTATTGAACCTCACCCTGATATGTATGTATGGCCGCCATATATGTATTTCAACACCTGTTGGGCTTCGTCGGAAAGAGGATATTGATAATTGGATCCACCAGATCCAAACCAATGATGCCGATTGCACCAGCAATAGGCACAACGAGTGATACTAATTGCAATGTTGAATGCGTCATATCCTTTTTGATATGGATTGCTTTGAATTGTAGCCTATAGTTCTACAGCAGTAAAGATAATTGACTTTACTGCTGTAAAGGTCAAAGATATTATTCAAAGGAGGTCAAAGATATTGTTCTTTCTATTGTTTAAAGAGATTTCGGTTTAACTAGGTTCAAGTCATAGAGATATATCTTTTTGGTGATGCATAATGTTAATTTTCATTTAAAGGATGGGCCATCTAACGGTTGCAATTTGAACTACTGTTTATTTAGAGAATGACAGCTTAAATGTCATTCAATTTGTATTCATAATTTAGTTAAAGGTTTGACATTTACGAAATGGGACGCTATACGCTTGAACGAAATTGGGAAATATTGAAAACTTACTTCCAAAGTGGTGAGTCTTCAGTGCAAACTGTAAGAAATTTGAAAAAAAAATTCCATAAAAATAAGTGGCCTTCAAGGCAGTTTATCGATCAATTTGTGAATCGTGTTCGAGAAACTGGATCGTTGGTGGACAAAACAACCCGTTCCTGTTCTCGTGCAGTGCGCACACCCGAAAACATTGCTGCTGTAGCCGAAAATGTCCGTGAACATCCACCAACTTCAACTCGTCCTTGTTCTCACGAATTGAACATTTCACGCACCTCCCTGAGGAGAATTTTGCATAAAGACCTCGGTATGAAGGCTTACAAAGTTCAATTAGTCCAAGAACTTAAGCATAATGACCATCCGTTGCGTTTTCGGTTCGCCCAATGGGCAGAAGATCGTTTGGCCGAAGATGAGCATTTTCACCGAAAAATCGTGTTTTCAGATGAAGCCCATTTTCACCTCGCAGGCTATGTCAATACGCAAAATTGTCGCATCTGGGGGTCGAAAAATCCACACGTCACCATTGAGAAGCCAATGCACCCACAAAGAGTTACGGTTTGGTGTGGGTTTTGGTCCGGCGGCATCATTGGGCCATTTTTCTTCGAAAATGAGCAAGGAGCCGCCGTTACGGTCAATGGCGAGCGTTACCGTGCCATGCTCAACGAATTTTTGTTTCCAAAAGTTGAAGAGTATGATATGCACGACATTTGGTTTCAACAGGATGGCGCAACATGCCACACAGCCAACATGACAGTCGAACTTTTGCGCACCGTTTTCGAAAATCGAATAATCAGCCGAAATTCTGAAGTCAATTGGCCGCCTCGGAGCTGCGATTTAACCCCGTTGGACTATTTTTTGTGGGGAGCTGTCAAGGACAAGTGTTACGCTAATCATCCAGAGACGATTGATGCCTTGAAACACGAAATCGAAGTTGCCATTAATGAAATTCGAGCCGAAACAATCGAAAAAGTGCTTGAAAATTGGGTTGACAGAATGGCGTACTGTAAAGCCAGTCGTGGCAGTCATATGAACGATATCGTTTTTCATTCATAAATAACAAAGTTCAAGCTTTCCAATAAAAAAAGAGTTTGGAAGAATAACCATTAGTCTTTTTTATAGCCGATTCAAAATGCAAACGTTATATGGCCCACCCTGTAATACGTTATGTTTATAGAATATATAGTCAGTACACCTCACTTGTTTTGGTTCCCATTTTCCTCTGACTACCGTCACATCTGTCAGATTGTTCAATGAGCTTAGCTATTCCATGTCCTTTGCAAAAGTCTGAACCGATAACCGATAACTTACCCTACTTGCAACTCTGCCCATCAAAGTTTTTTTGTATTTTATTTATCGTTGTTGTTATTGTCTTTTTTATTTTTACTGGTTTTGTATTGGTTTAGTTATCTTATTGTTTACTGGTTTTCAAAGTTTGTCCCAATTTACTCATGTTAATCATAGTATAGTGTTACGTATTCCGTTGTGTAAACGACATAACAACCAAAAAAGAGTCTCACTAAAACAAAGTGTCAGAAAAAAAAGTTTCAAAAAAAATATTCTTGGAACGGTTTTGAGAAAAATTTTCAGTCAATATGATTCACTTGTTTGTTGTGAACAGCTAGCTATAAGAAAGAGAACAATCCAGAATTGAGTAAGATAGAATAATTCAGAGTTGTGAAGTAACGATAAAGAGAGAATAATCGAGAATAATAGAGAAGTATCGATAAATATAGAATCCAGAAGTACTAAGAAGCAATGATATATAGAATCCAAAATTTCAGTGAAGTACCGAAATCAACCTGAGGTGGAGATTCGTGTTGGAGGCAGCAGAGGTGGTCAGAATCAGCGCAGCATAATTCATGCAAATTGAATATTTTATTTTTACTTGCTTTTATTTAATTACTTCTATTTATTTACTTTATTTCCATTCAAAACAATTATTTTTAAAATGAATCAATAAGAAATTCCCATGTGTGTGACGTGGAAGGATCAGGGCTTTCATAATGTCCTAAGATCCCACGCCCGCGCGGTGAGCTAGTCGCTTAAAAGTAATTTCCTTCGGCCGCCATTATACGGCCATTATACGGCTCAAGATAACCTGTCTTTTAACCTTGTTTGTGTTTTTTTTCACTGCAGGTGCGACATATCGGTTGCGACAATTAATTACAGTGAAACCTCACCTAACGAACACGTCTCTTAAGCGGATGCCCCTCTTAAACGTACATTTTTTTGAGTCCCTTCAAAAATCCATAGAAATTTAGCATCTTGAACGGACACCTCTCTTGAACGGACGCGGACAGTGCTCGTAGAACAATTTCTATGAGATAAAACCTCTCTTGAACGGACACCAAGAAGATGATGCAATCAATATACTACGCAGCAAAGTCAATGCAAAAGTCAAAGAAAATGCTTCTTTGTGCATTTGTTAAAGTTTGCCGTTGCTACAACAACGAACGAAGCAGGAAGCACGTTGCTTTTCATATCAATGTTTAGGAGTATTATTTTTGACAGTTTGCTTAGGTTCCGTACTCGACACAATATGTCGATGACGAATCATTTTTACAAATTCCAACGAATATTCAGGGCTATCCAGCCCGAGATATAAACAATGACGATGAAACAGGATTATTCTTCCACGCATTGCCTAACAAAACCTTAAAGCTTAAAAACGAGCGCTGTTTTGGGGATAAGTATCGAAGAAAAGAATAATGATACTAGTTTGTGTGAATAAGGCTGGTGAAAAGGAAAAAATTCTTGTAATCGGTAAATGGGCCAGGCCAAGACCAAAGACATACTTGATCGGCTGGAGGCGTAGAGGGTGGAGGGTTTCCTTCTCTAGCAATCCTCCTCGTCTTTCCCATCCAACTGCAACTGGAGAAGGAATCCCTGTAACCCGAAGGCGCCAAAAGGCGTAAAATTGGGAGGCCTAGCCTGAATTAATGTGTCAAACTGTTCCAGGCTAGGCGCTCTGGTTGACAGGGGAGGTGTTTAGTCGGTAGTCCAGTAGGTCCACTGAGAGTCCGACACACAGGGCGTAAATCAGCCTTCACCCTACCCAAAAAAAGACCATTTAAAAACAGTAACATCAATGATTTGCCAGTATCCTATTGTTCTAACAGCAAAGCATGGATAACTGGTGAAATAATGACCAAATGGCATAAGATTTTAAATCGAAAAATGAGACGACAAAATAGAAACATATTATTGTTTTTGGACAATGCCGCATCACATCCGACACATTTACAATTTAAAAATAAAATAAGCTTATTTTTCTACCCCTGAACTGCACATAAGTCTGCAAGCCATTAGACCAAGGTGTTATAAAATCACTGAAAGTGCTTAACAGGATGCAAATAGTCAAGCAAATTTTGTTGAATCTAGACACCTCTAGTTCGGCACATGATCTCTGATTTGATCTGGAGATGATCTGATTTTATTTCATAAAAAATGCTTGGGAAAGTGTTACAAAGGACACAATTTGTAACTGTTTCCGCAAAGCAGGCTTCTTTGAAGACAATACTGAGGATTCTTGTTCTGAACAGTTTTCTGCAGAAGACGATGTATCACACTAGCTGTGCTGGCTGAAATGCGTAACGCACTTACACCAGAAACTTTAAACAATTCAAGCATCGAAACCTATTTCTGAATTGACAGTGAATTGTCTTGTGAAGATGTAGAGGAATATGCAAACGCCATCGAGGAACTACAAGTTTCAGATGAGACAGACGAAGAACCACCAGTTGTAGATGTTCGGATATGTAGCGAAGCACGCAAAATTTTACATAAATTGCAAAATTTTGCGAGAAATCAAGGGGACTATTATGCATACAATCTTTTGTCAAATTTAAAATCCCACTATCAAGATGTTGGTGTTCGTAAAATGGTTCGTCAATCTACATTTCTGGTCTTGTTTTATTATAGACAGGATGAAAACAATTTAGGTTAGTTATAAAGTTAGGCTGGACCGAAGTATTTTGGGTAGAAAATTTAGATTCAATTTGATTGGATTGCACTTCGTATGTTAGCCTTGACTAAGAATCTTGTCAAATGGTCGAATTTCGGATTAGCCTCTAACTACTAAAACTAATATATCATAGATGAAAATGACCGACAACTTCATAATAGATAATTAAATTGGGAACTACGCATGCATCATTTACTGCACGCTATCAACATTGAACTGCCACATGACGTCCTTGTAACCTGTAATTTTATATTTACTCGCATCACTGTTCACATACTTTCTCCACAAATAGTGACAACATCCTTACATATAATTCTCACTTTTTATTGACGAAATTATTACAGGTAATCTCAAATAATCTATCTAAATCCCCAAAAGGATTATGGCAAATCCCAATAATAAACTCATTAAAAATAATTTCGCTTCGCATACATTTCGCAGATTAATCCACGCTTAATATCAGTGCTGCGGTTTGTGTTGCCGTCGTACGCCACTGGTTTGATATTATATATGACGCTGATGACGATGATAATGATATTATTATATTCGTAAATATTGCCGTGATCGACACTGTAGATATTTACCCACCACATAAGTATGATAGGTATCTTTGACCGTGGTTTGTCTGCATCTGCTGCGCGTATAAATCATTTCGTTATCAGGTGCTAGACTGGATTTATGATTTTGCATCGGTTGCAAGGGCACAAAAACCACTTTCCTACGGTTGTTGTGTTTGCGTTGACAAACATAACATCAAAGACTGCCATCCGGAATGTCGTTTTCCCCTAAAATCATCAAATCAAGGTATCATAAAAATATCGACTTTGGATATCTCAAGGCGTATTTCAATATTTTCGTAACCCAATTCAGTCGGTTGCAAACCGTTTTCATGGGAAAGAGAATGAAATTTAGAGCACTTTGACCGGAAGGGACTCGCAGGAATATTTGTCTTGCAAAATTCTGTAACGATTCACCGGCCCACACGAGCGCTGGTTGGAAAAATTCCCGAAAAGCACCAAATATTGCGTAAATTATGTTTTGCCTCCACTTTACTGAACTGTGCTTTCAATCTGAATGAAAATGGATTAAAAATTAATTAAAGTCTAATCGGAACTAAATCACTATAAAATTATTGCCCACGTCGTTTTTCATAAAATCAAATCCAAACCCTTAACTAAAACAGTCAATCTCTGTCAACTAATAATTGTTTACGCACTAGTAATTGTTTATTGATGGCAAGTTAAATTTTATAGTTGCAGATTAAAAATTATGTCGTCTCATAAATTTGTTAGTTTCGCAGACACTTCGATTTCAACCTTGAACGTTAAGTGCCTCTGGAGACATAACTCGCAAATCCTTTCAAGGATTTGCTGCGTTGAAAAACGCACGTAACATGTCAAGCCTGTGTCGGCAGATCAAATTAGAAATTTGATTTAAATTCGAATTAAATTTCCCATATCTGCGAAACAGTGGAGTGAACATCACCAGTGAAATTGGGCAATGCAATTTAACTTCAATTTTCCGCATTACTCTTTATTTACTTTGAACTTAAACATAAAATCGGCGACATTTAAAATAAGCCACGTGCCATTCATTCGGATTGTACACTAACATGTTGGGATCACACCCCGATGTTGCACGTGCCACTGTCCATCCAATTGCAAATATTTTCCTTTTGCTCCTCAACAATACAATTCTATCAGCTAGTCCTGATGCTCACGGCTCACGACTATCGTAAAACTATATTTTCCTCATGGCCTCCACTTTTTTTCAGTCCTAGCTCTAGTTGTCATAAGCGGAGTAATATCAGGATAACAGCAAGGTACTCACTTCGACCACGTCCTTTTCATCGCCTTGCGTAGCATTGTGCATTTGTTTAAGTCACGTGCACGTTACACTAAATGCTTCCCGTCAGACGGCAACCACCCTTTGGCGGAAAATTCTCAACCTCGAAAGGAAAAGACGATTTCACGTCACATTGCTCGTCTATCTGTAGAAAAGTGGGAAATGTCGGAAGCGATGAGGTTTACGTTTGCATCTTTCGTCAGTCGATTTGATTCGATGTAGCACTTTTCCTTTTCCGCCTCGGAACGCCAGCGATAGGATTAAGCTGAATTGGGGAGGTTTGATCATGAGAACAGCGTGGAGTGGCAGTTGGTATTTACATAGGTGGTGGGACGGATAGCGTGCATTGATTTTATAGTTTAACATGTCCTGTGTTTTGTTTGACACAGTCTTGTTTTCAATTCAATTCGATTCAATTGTCCCTGGGCTAATTTTCATAAGGGTCATCCAACCACAATTCCGATTATCCTCTCAAAATGATGTTTACACTTTTCCGGATAAGTCTACTTAAGGGATTATTAAATTTCAATGGTGTTTTGTTAATTGAAATATCAGAAGCTCGCATTGTTGCAAAACTATTAGAATGAATTTTTCCAGAAACGATAGTAGTAACATGCATCAGGCTAGGCAATATATTACCTCGTTCAAAATGTAAGTCGAGTTTTTAAATTAAACTTGGCGGGCAAATCGATACCTGGAAACTCTTTTATTTTTATGTTGCTACAACTCTTATCGGTATTTGTGCTAAATTAAATGTTAGAGTGGGGAAGGGGTGGCCCTAGCTAATTTTGTGGTTTTGATATTATGACTATGTTTAATTTTCTTTATTCCAATAATTCTTTATTATTTTTTCTTTCGTTATTTTTACAGTCTCTAACAGTTGAATACTCATTTGTAGAGATCCGAGCAAATACTTTATTACATCTATGTCTTCATAAAATTATACTTAACTCTTGATTGGTTATCTTAGACAGGACACTAATAACTCAATCGAGTTGAAAATTTAACAAAAACCTCTGATCTAACTTATAATCTGACTTATAGCTTTTTTCATTTATAAACTATCAACTAAAATTTAATTAATTGAACTAATTTAATTATATATTTCAATTAAGCTAAGTAGATCCATGGTGAGGACAATTGGTGTTGATTTTTATGGGCTTAACATACCTATGAGTGATTTGATGAAAAGATTCAGGGAGTATTTAATTTTTTTGAGCAGATTAGCTTAACGCGAGTCCGCAAGCATGTTAATGGGGATAAATTAGCTATTCGGTGTAGCAATCTAGAGGAAGAGTAGTAAGGGTTTCTCAGGGCCATTATAAATACAATTTTGGATTACTCGAAGCTTAGCTTTAAGGTATTTAGCGCATTGACTCCTTGTTGGAGCTCCGTAGATTGTTCTTGGTTGAATGCTCGTTTCAAAGTATGAGGATTTTAGTGTGGAAAGACTCATGGTCGACTTTCGATTGAGGAATAGGTACAGAGACAGTACAGACTTGAATACCTTAAAACTAATGTGCTCGATATGGTTTTTAAACGTTCGTTTTCCATTGAGTTATAGACTCAAATAGGTCAGTTGTTCTGACCAGGGAATTATTTGGCCTATGAAGTTTATGCGTCTGTATCGCATGATGGTGGATCTTTGGTAAATGGAACGTTTACTGCTAAAGAATATTGCCATGGTTATCTTCATTTCCCTATAGACTTATTCCTAGATGTTTTCCAGTATTTCCTCTTGGTTTTAGATGTTCTGGTTAGGATTTTTTTACTAGAAGCGTACAAACAAATATCGAGCACAAAAGCGGCTAATTGGCAGCATTGACTTGTTAGTATGTCAGACGTGTGTGTATTAAAAAGTGTTGGACTCAGGCATGAACCTTGTGGAACACAAGCTATTGATCCTTGAACTTTACCCTGGTATACTCTCTCAGGAAGAATAAAATTATTTTCAGCTAGTATGGGGGAGTACTGCAGCACTCTTTAAGCTTATGACTTCGCCATCAATCCTGTCGGCATCGAAAGCCTTTTCAATACAAAACAGTAGGGCCACCGACTGTTAAGCCAAACAGAAACTTAGGGAATACGTCATCGTTTTCAACGTAATCAGTTAGCCTTTTCAAGATGAGCTTCTCAAAAAGTTTACCAAGCGCCCGCAGTATGCTTATAGGTCCGTTGTTGTTAGGGTCTCGTGGATCTTTACCAGGCTAAAGGAATGGGTTTATGCTTGAGTATTTTCAGCAGCTTGAATAATGTGAAGTTTTCAGATAGGCGATGAAAATGAGGTATATTAGCAAAAGTATATTGCTTTCATCCGAAGATTTATGATCGCTTTGTTGGTTATTATTTAGCTCTTCTTTACCATTCTTTAGCTTTTTCATTTGCTCGATTATTTGTTCATTTTTAGAAGAGCTCCGGGAGTTAAATTAGTGGTATTTGCGTTGGCTTGCAATGAGTTAGGTACTGTTGCTTCTGCCATGTTGTTGCTCATGCTATAGGAGATATTGTGGTGTTTGTGAAACTTATCAGCAAGCAATTCTAGTTTCCCTTCACTAGAATGAATCAGGGTACCATTGTCGTCGTTCACAGCATATGGAAGATCATGATGCTTTCAAACTTTTCGCGCTTCTCTTTAGTTTATGCCATACATTTTCAATTGAATTCAAATATGGAATTTTATTGTCATGGTAGCAAACGAATATTTCTGTCTGAAGTTAATTTTTTTTTATTGATTTAGTGCCGCGTGGGACTCAATCTTGCATGAATATAAATGAGGATCTCCAGGTGCTGATCTCAGCAAAATATAGCAGTGCCACAGTCTCCATAATTTTTGTACTAGTGGTCAAGGTCATTCATCGTAATCGCTCCCCATAACACGACCAAATGTGGATGGCTGATGGTTTTCTGGACGAATAACGAAACAAATTTCTCCTGTGAACGTGTTCTTACAAATCCACCAGCTTCTGTGGAAGATTGAAGCGTTCATACATCAGTAAATACTATATAAGTCGCTCTCCTTATGAGAGAGCGCAGAAATACTAACCTGCGCCTAAGCAAAGACAGCGGAGAACAGGTCACCTGGAAAAAGAGACAACACTCTCCAAGCGATTGGCCATAGTCCTGTGGGCAAAACACAAAGGGAAGGTGGACTGCACGTCTGATACCTAATCTGAGGCCGCGCAATCGCGTGCATGGTGAGACCGATTTTTACCTGACCCAGTTCTTAAGCAGGCATGGATGTTTCGTTCTTACCTGCACAAGATTAATAGATGACGATCACCTAGCCGCATGTTTTGTGCAGGAAAGATGGATGACGACTCGAAAACATTCTTCCCTAGCAAAAAATCGAGCGAACAGTGTGGTAACCTCGACAACGAAATTGGAGAGCTCTGTCTGGAATCGCATAGCATATTATGCTCGGGTAGAGCAGAAACCAAAAAAATATACTGGATTGTCGAGAGGTGCCGTAGGTGGAGAGATCTCTATTCTAACTTCCTGCTTCCTTCCTGCTGGAGAAGAGATTCCCATAATCTGGAGGCACTTCTGGGGGTAAGAACACGAGGTCTAACCTGAAGTAATGTATCAAATGGTTCCTGGCCAAATTCTCAGGTTGACAAAGGAGGTGTTTACTGGGTCGTCCAGAAGCGTTGCACGTCTGCGAGTCGAACACTCAGGGCATGAACAGCCTTCAGCTCTCTACCACAAAAAAATAATAAAAAATTAGGTAGACACATTTTTGTAGTATTCTGAACAGATTCATTAGCAAATGTTAGCCTTAAATTTTCAATTCTCTGGCTTAACCGCAGTTTTTGACTCACCGTCTACATTGAAAGTTGTCATCTTTCAACCTGCTTCGTTTGTTTCTTCTTCGTCCAGTTTATTCAGCACCCGCAAAGACACTTTCCGGCTTGCAGTAGTGATTGGCACCAATATACGGTTTGCTCTAGGTGTGATCTTCTTTTTACGTCCTTTTTGCTCGTTTCAAGAATCAGACTGGTTTATTCTCCTTAATTTTTTAAAAAATTTGCCCCACAACATTCAACAAAACTCTCTATGAGCGAGATGTTTCTCATACTGTGTGATTTCCTGTCTTCAAAAGTGCCACAATTGCACTTTTATTTAGTAATTGCAGATACCAAAAAAGGGTGCTGATACTACTAAATTGCGGATACTTAAAAGAAGATGCAGATACTTCTAAACAAATCCGGCTTGCGTCCAATCATGAAACCTGAAAAAATGTTCGAATATTTATGAGTATTACCTTCTTTGTACGATAGTAATGATGTAAACGTCAATAATTCAAGGACTTAACAATATATAATGTCAACCTACTCAAAACTTTCAGAATTGTGAAAAAGATTGCGCATATATTCCATGTAGCACACACGAAAAACATAGCTCTTCAATCATGTGGACATCAGCAAGTAGCACTGTTAATACCTCCTGCTTGCCTCTTTATCCTTTTCTGCCAGGAAAACGGCAAAACAAACCATCATTATTTCATAGTAAAATGATTAGGTAATTTTCACCAATGAATATAACTAGACGTTTTTCTTTTTTATTTGGAAATTTCGATGGCGATTGTAGAAATTGATCAAATTTGCAAGTGTTTGTAATTGTTTTTGCCGGGAGCCATATTGTATATTATTTGTTTAAGAATGATCACGGAGCAGGGATAGCATATGATACATAAACAAAATTCTTCTTGACTTCAGGGTGTTTTCAAATTGGCAACGCTGAGAAACCGGTCAACTTTTTGGTATCATTGGCTTAGTTTTGTCAGAGGTATATCATGTCGGAAATTGTCTGTTGCCGTCAAATCTTTTAATATTGAATGGTTTTCTTCTTGCTTTTATTAAATTTCCTTTTTGTGTCTTTGTCTTATTACCATTGAGATCGTTACAATACTCAAATATGACAAAAGTTTCAAGTTTATCGAGAGATCACTCTTAATCAAAATAATCAATAAAACATCTAGCCATGAGACGTCTCTTGGTACACCTCAAGGTTCTATACTAGGTCAAACCCTCTTCAAATTTCTTTTAACTGTTTGCAAGTCATTTCAGGTCCAACCAAGGTTAATAAAGCAAGACGTGCGTGTGCTGTGAGAAGACGCGGGAAAGTTGATCTAAAGCATAAATGTAAGTTAATGTGAGCTCATATGCCTCTGCAATGCCAACAGAAATGACACATACGGACGTCACATAAAAGTAGAGAGCTCGCGCAGTCTATTACCTAGGTATCATTTTCCACCATTGCTTAAAACTTAACCCATACGCCAGTACAATTGTGCAGAAATTAAAAGCAGTTATTGTGTTGTTAGTCCCCTTGTCCTCCAAGAAAATACAAGGGATGCTCTGGAGCCGAACTCTTTGAAAAAAACTTCGCATTTGGCCCATCCTTACTGAGTGTGTATTTCAATTTGGGTGCCGATTGCTCTCAATGTAGTTGAGGAACTGCCGATTCTTCAAAGAAATTCGTCGAAACTGACTGCCGGAATAGAGGAAACCAAATAAGGAACAATTTCGAAAAGAAATTCTCTACAGGGAGGGGAAAACAATAATTGACTAGACAAGTTTGGTCATCCAGATCTTACAGAACATTTTCCACAACTAAATATCGCAAAAGCATGCAAGCTATGCCACAACGAAATTGCACAAATGGAAGTTTACTACCTGACGCTCTTCTAACTCATTTGCTCAAGGACCTCGCTTACACAAACTTTCGCTATATCTGACTCAAAAGCCTTATTTATATATGCTAGCAGGAGAAGGGATGCACCGGGGATAGAATCCAGATGAACAGCATCCTAGAATCCAGATGGTTGTTCCGCTTGTTCAATTCAATCCATTAAATCATTAAATTAATTATTAAATTAATTAATTGATTAATTATTAAAATTAAATTAATTTATTTACATAAAATAATTTAATAAAAAAATTAATTTATTAATTATTAAATACAATTAAAGCAGAAAACATTAAAATTATGGTAAAATCATAAGGGTGAATGGTGGAATTCAGGTCATTTAGAAATTAAAAAACTGCAGAGTTAATCCGATTCTCATCGGCAAGGACTGAATCTCAGCCATAAGATCATATTTTGGGTGTCACCGCCGAATTATTTTTAAGTTTTATTCATTTAAGCATAAATTTGAATATATGATAAAGATTTGTTTGTCAATTTATCATCTACCCAAAATTTATCTTTCTATCCAAAAATCTTTTAAAACTAATAATTAAATAAATATTTTGGTCAGAAATCTATCAAAATAGACTTTCTGGATTTATAGTGTTTTTTCAACCCTTTGTGTATTTAAAATTATTTTTTTGTGATTAATGCACCGCGAGTCGTCTTCGTCGCATGGGAAAAGGGGTTGGAAATGAAAATAATTTAAATAAAAACGTATGCCAAACTTCATACACAACATTGTACAATACGGTTTGAAATTCAAGTGTTATTTCAATTCGAATTTCCATTTCGGTTGCATGCTGTTGTCCTGTTTTCAGTTCGATTGACTTCGAAACAGTTCACACCATTGACTTTCCTCATATTTATCCACGTGACCATTACCAAAGTTTTTAAATTTCTCTTCAAAGGAATAGTGTTTGACAAGTATTAAAATTTTGAAAATCAATGAAAAACGTCGAGGATGTTTGAAGTTCAACATTTTTTCAAAAGGTTTGCGAATTTATACGAAGAACTACAGAAACTGGTGTCATATATTGCATATATCCTTTTTTCCGATTGCGATGATTCATTTTGACAACTAAATCCTTTGTTGTGATGCAGAACCACCTCATTCATATCTACCATACCTGAAATACCATGAGGCTTCCATTCTTCAAGGAACAAAACGCAACGCATTTGACTTTGTTTGAATAAAGGAAACAGATTTTTGTCAATTTTTTATGATGCACTTTTGTAATGTTACCATTTCATATTGGCAATGAAATATTGTTTTATAGCAAACAAAATACCTTTGGGGTTACATAGCTTGTCTTCCTTTCATTTCATTTTCTTTGTATTCTCGAGGCCGCATCCTAATTTATTGTCCGTCAACTTTTTATGCGTTACACAAAAGTTAAGCCCAAACTTTTTTTCTTTCGAAATTTTATTGGTTTATTTTATGAATTTGTAATTTACTTAAGCGGCCACTAAACATGTTTATAGTCAAGACAGGAATTCAAATTGATATCGTTTGGAATTTTATATCCTTTTTCATTCAGTTTAATGAGTAATTTGGCGTAATTTCATGTTCTATTTCTATTTGTGTTTTTAAAATTAATATAAATTATGAAGAGGCAACTTTCCAAATGATGAATTTCGAAATTGGATTGTTTTATTTTTGATTTTAAGTTTTACTTGAAGGGCTGAAATTGATTCTTTGAAACAACTATATGTGCTCAGTAATTCGGATAGAAAAAAAAGAAAGATGCAAGGAAGGATAAGTGGGAGATTGTTTTAAAGCAATTGCATGTTTCTTGATAGGCATTTTGTCCTATTGTCCACCACAAAAATATTTTTTATTGATGTAAATATTTGTCATTAAGGATTGTCAAAATATTGCTTGCAAAGCGTGATGTCAGGTTAGGTTTCGTGGTTGCTATCTGGTTACCTACATGGCCCACAGCGATGCCATTTTATTTACATTTGCAGGGTAGGTTTGTCTTAGAGTACGTCTACGATAAGAGCATACAATCTTATAAGGTATGATGCTGCTTATGATATGCGTCTAACTTCAGTTTTATCTTGAAGTTCAAGCAAGTGAAAAGTGCTGTTCGCAATTCTCTTAGTTCAAAAGTTAGCTGCCATTTATTTTCTTAAATATTTTTAGCATTTTGAAAGTATGAATGGAAAAGAAAACATTTTGTGGTCCCAGCACTATCGTTTAAACAAAAATGTTTACATAAGTTGACACTTCCCCCAATGACACAAACGTCTGAGACACAACGTGTACTGAGACTGCGCGCGTACTCACGTCAGTGGCCTTCTCCTTTCTGTGTTCCGATATGATCAAAAGGTAACAACGAAAAACATAAGGATGTCTATGAAATTTAGAGCAACGACATGAAGAAAATATGGGAATCGAGACAGATGAGAGCAAAAGAGTGGTAGCAATATGTTTCGAAGCGTATCAGGCAGAAAAAGAAATAAAAAATATCTCTAACAAGACGTCCGAGTTGAAAGTCTGAAACTTTTTCTCCGCAAATGCAAAAAACTCTGAGCGAGTGTATTGAAAAATGAATAATATGTTCCATGGTTCAAAAACTACACGAGGTTGCTTCTAGCTTTGTTGAAAATAATGGGCTACAATTTCGTTTCAATACACCCGAAAAATGCTGGGCGTTCAACAAAGACATTTGCCAGATTTTCTTGTTGACTTTAAGCAAGGACACAGCAGTATTGATAGTAGCGTACGGTATCAAGGATTGCTTTGTTTTGGTATTCCAGCCAAATGAATCCGTCTTACCAAAATGACAACGACGTCTACAATCTCTCAGCTCCGCATCAATAACCCCAACTCACTGACACCTTAAGGACATACCGGACCAAAGCAAGGAGACGGGCTGGTCCCTTTGCTATTCAATTTAGCTCTGGCATATGTGGTAAGAAAGCTACCTGTTAATGCAAGAGGCACATTATTATACAATTCAAGCCAAGTGGTACCCTCAGCGTATAACATGAACATTTTGTCACGGTCGCTTATAGCCGCCAAAGAACTTTAAATGAAACTCGTCAGAGAACCAAAACTAGTAAGGCAAAAAATCAATCAGAAGAAAACAAACCTCGTAACAAAGTTAAGAAAATATACTTGAATACCCAAAATTTTACATTTAGCGAATAGTGATTTGTATATATATATATACATTTGTATATATAGGCACGAAAATAACAAGAACGTCGAGTGAAAGGGATGAAATACGCCGAAGAATATAGCTCGCATATAAAACGCTTTATTCAGTTCTGACTCGTATGAACACCACACTGGCAAACATAGCTTCAAGGATACAAATGTGTCATAAGACCTATGTTATGCCATGGGAGTGAAACATGGAACATAACTCAAGCATGCGCAAATATGATGAACATATTTGAGTAACGGGTCCTTTGCTGGATATTTGGTGCGAAGCTAGACAAGGACCAATGATGAATTTGATACAACTATGAGCCATATGAAATTTATGACGAGCTGGAGGTCTCAACGGTCGTAAGACTGCGGAATCTGCAGTGGGCTCGTCATGTGAATCGTATGAGGGAAAACCGAGAAAACACTGCTCTGATTCTGTTGATAAAGGCAGTTTGTGCTTGGGTTTAAAAATTGGAGGACACGGTCGATGAACCGGGAGAGTTTGAGGTGATTGCTGCAGGAAGCGAAGGCCCAAGAGGAGCTGTAGTGTGAAAAAGAAGAAGAGCAAAAAAATGGCTTAAACGAAGTAGGTACGGCTATTGCTGAAAAGGCACCAAGAGCTGTTGTTGCGTACATCTATCTCAACAAGTATGGTTCAGGTAATTGCTTTACACATTCCCCAATGTGTTTGTTGGGTACTTACAAGTTCCCTTCTAACGCAATTTATATTGACGAGACTGGGATATCCAGGGTATCAAATACCACACAGGTCCAACACAGATCATCTCAAGAAAATGGGTGTCGTGTGTTAACTAGACTGCAAGTGCTAAACTTGGTGTCGATACAACACTTGCGAATTCAGTCAATGCTTCTCAAAACTTCCATCCATCTAGCTCCACAATATCCCCTTCCATCTGTTTTTAATTTTTCCCACTAGCGTTAATATTTCCATACAGGCTTATGAAAGCCGAATTTTTTGATGAGGCTCCACCGTCTTCTATAGGAACGGTATTAGAAATGAGCTTCATTAAGAGTGCTTTGTTTGTGGACAGGCAATCTTATTTCAAAAACCACGTTAGAGCTAGCGAATATAATCCTGTCCTCGTAGGATCAGATCTCTACACACTCTACAACGCACCTTAGTAGCATTTGTTTCCTTCCGGACAAGCCACATTCATAATCTTACAATAGCACCCAATGATATATTGCAGAGCTCAGCCATTTGATTATTGCATCCATAACATCCTTAAAATATGTTATGCATCAGAATCTGAGGAATGGATGCATAATCATCCTGGACACGAAATAATCGTTTACCAAATCGCTCAAATTTCGCTTCCGGCTTATCTAAAAGCATCTACTCCAACACAAAGATTCGAAATATCAGGTGTATAACTATTCAACCCAGACATTTCAAAGAAGACAATTTGGAAGCCAGCAGTGACCGAAAGACCTTTAGCGATGACCACAGTTGACCAGCTCATGACCTTTTGCAAAATTTTGGCATTCAGACAAACGCTACAACTACCATGCCTGATAAGACAAGCGTCAATGTCGTAGAACAACTTCAGCTTTATCAAGGAATTTAGGAAGCCTTACCTTGATATCAGTGCGAGCTAGCAACTTCTCAAGTATCTCATGAGTGAAATGAGTTCGTCATTACTTTCTTCTTCACTTTCAACAACATTTTCGCGCGTCAAAATTAAATTAAATGAAGCACCTCATGTGTCACTTGCTGATGTAGTGCCACTCCAACAAGCAGAAGTAAGATCAAGATATAACCTTAAAAGAGCAAAATCTGACTTATTGAGTGGAACTCCTTACCGAGTGGCTATCGAAAAGTCTTTGACCTTAAAACGAATTACAGAAAAAACGAAATCCTCAATTTTTCAGAAAACTTTCTCAACATTAAAACAAGGCAAAAAGAAATGTGAGAATGTCCAACATGTGATGCGAAGGTACTTGGAGGCACCAAACGAAGATTAGGATTGCGATCCCGTGTTCCGATTGCGCAGATTAGTGGCACGAAGTATGCATACTTTTAAGGTGTAGCAGATTTAATTTTTGATCACTTCAAGTCGTAAGTATAGTTTGTTTTTTAAAGGTATAGAACTTAAAGTTGGTAAGACTTTTTAATGCTTCCTATAGTGTGACAGCTGTCATGCGTTTTATTGTAACTTGATTTGCTATTTTTTCATGACCGAATGGTTGATTCCAGTGCAACGTCTTCAAATTTTACAGATTAATTTTATGCCGGGCCCGGCGAAGGTTTGTTGTATGGATCCAAGAACAAATTGCTGCATATCATAAATTTCCTAAGAAAATGTCGCATACCGATGAAGCTCATTTCTGGTGCAATGGCAACGTCAATAGACAAAATTGCCGCATTCGGAGTGATGGGCAACCACAGACTTTTGTCTAAACGCCGTTAGATTTAAAGAAACTCACGGTTTGAAGAAAGTCACGGTTTGGTATGTTTTATAGGCCGGTGGAATCATTAGTCCATATGTCTTCAAAAATGAAATTGGGATCATCATTACAGTCAATGGTGGCCGCCAAAGAGTCATGATCAATGACTTTCTCGCTCTGGAATTGACTCGCCGCAGTGCAGGGAACCTCTGGACTCATCAGGATTACAAGACATGCCCTATAACCGCAAATACCATCGACTTATTGATAGAAGCATTTGAAGAGCGTATAATTTCTCGTTTTGGAGCTGTGAACTTTCTTGCAAGATCTTTTGATTGAACACCGCTAAACTCTGGATATATCCCTCGTATCTCGCCCGTCTCGCCCGTCTCGCCCGTCTCGCCCGAAACACATGACCATTTGGAAGCCGACATTCGTCACTTTATGGACGACATAGGGCCCAAATGATTTATTAGATTATCAACTTAATTATCAATTGATATTGAAAAATTGGTCTTCTGTTTTAGACTTCTTCTACGCCATTTGTGAAGCTCACGTTTTCCAACGCGATTTTCTGTCTTCCGGAGTGGGAGTTGGGCGACATTAAATAGAATTGCGCAATGTAAGAGCGGTGTTGAATGATACCAAAATTATGATTGCAATTTTGGAGATTAGTGACCGAGGATGTTCAATTTTCGAAAATTAAATATTTTTGAATACGATTTTTCTTATGAGTTTTTTATTTTTATTTTTATTATAAATATTTTTTTCAAAATCTTCAAAATTCGCTCGAACACGGAAAAATATTTGATATTCAATAAATAATATAAGCCTTCTCAATGTATGAAGAGGCCTACTCAATTATTAACAGAAAGCTTTCATTTACTTCTTAGAAATTGCTCCAAGTTGCTGCAGCTTGATTTTTAAATTTTCTGTAATTATTTGCTATTGCTAAAGTGATTAAAGCTTTGATGCAGGAATTATATACTTATATTAATTATAATTAAATTAAAATATGCATAGTAATTGTATCAAATATTTCATTCATGCAAAACGCGTGAATCAAATCAAATGAAATATCCTAAAAGTATGCAATAGAAAGACTGGCTATTTTCATGGAAAAGCTTTGGCCAAATTTCAGAGAAAACTCTGTCAGCTGCAAAATGTGGCGAGAAATCGAGTTAATAATCGTGTTAATTTTTGCTGTTCCTTTTATGTATTTCTTTATGTTTGTTATTGGAATAATATATAGAAGCGGAAAAATACCAGTAATATTTATTTAAAGGATAAATCAGCATTGACATTAGTAAGATAGTAATAAAAAATTTATAAAATAAGCAACATTCATAAAATTTATGAAATCTACAGCCTGTACCTGAAATTTTTTTTCTCAAGACTCGAAGAAATGTTATATTTCAATATAATACAAAATGTATACTTGGTTTCGCTGTACTTGCTTCACACTTCATATTTAATTGTCAATTTAAAAGTAATTATTTTAGAATTAATTTATCAATATATCCATAACATTTCAAATAGTGAATCAAACTAAGGATTGTCGTAAATTGAATCTGAAAATGAAAAAAAGTGGATAATAACATAAATTGCCATAATTTTGTAATTCTAATAATATTTTTGTAATTCTAATTATGGAAATAATGGCTCAAATCAATTTTTGAGGAGATTAATTATGAGCAATTGTCTATAGTTTCGATTAAGTAATTACAATGTCGTGAAAGGGATTGGAATTTCATAAATTGTTCAGATACACTGGGTTGCCTTTGACCGCCATTTGTTTCGTTGGAGTAAACGAATTCATCCTTTCTAAGTGACGATTTTCTACTAACTTGAAGAAAAATTTTGCTTGTAAGGCAAACTTTAAGGGTTTATGGTTCTCGTTTCATATGGGTAAGTTTCGGTAAAAAAGACTAGAAAATGTTAAAAAGAAATACCAGTTTAATAAGATTGCAATGTGCTGAAAGCAAAATGCGTCTGAATATGAGTGCAAGAATGTAGGGACAGGACATCTTATTTGATAAAGAGAAAAATTTATTTATAAAATATTTATTTAAAATATTTAAAAAAAAAAACTCTTAAGCTCTAAAACATTACTTTAGAAAATCGACTTAATTTATTGATTTCACTGAGGCCACACTTTGGAATACAAACTCAATAGGTATAACGTTAAAATGGGATTAAAGTCAGCTCAAAAAGTCTTTTCATAAGGCCGATCATGACATTGGAAACCTACAGCCTATTTAAAATATTAAAAAAATACCATACATACTTGGTAACACAGGCGATTCACAGTAAATATAGTAATTGAAAAAAAATTCGTAAATTCAGATCTATAAAACGAATCATTGTTATCAATTGTATCTTATTAAGAATGATTATGGTTCTCCCGAGAAGCCCTAGGTTCCCGATCTTGCAAAACATATGCCACCTCAGGGTGCTGTTGAATATTAGGGTTCCCTTTGTTCTGTCGAGGTTTCGGGTCAGTTAAGGTATCCTCTACTCCGTGTCTACTCCAAGTCTACTTCAAGTCCTCTTCGTGAGGCCATTGCTGACAACGTTGAGGTCTCCCTCCTCTGGAAGAAAGTACATGTGGTGTTACCAGTGTTTCTCTGTTGGAATTTTCGTTGTCTTTCCTTATGCGCTCGCCGTTCGTAGGATGTGGATTTGTATTTGCATGATTTTATTTCGATTAATAATTCGATTTAGTGTCATGTATTTGTGAGTCTCTTACAATATTTTTGGAATAGTTAGTTGTTCAGTACTTGAGGCGATATACGGTGATTGGGGCTATTTCTTTTGAGGACTTGGGTGTAACCCTGAGTTCGGGGAAGGCCATAATAAGTTTAAGAGCCAGAACAAGATGAACATCCTCGTCATCTCATTTTTCTTCATCCATAATTTCTTTCTCTTCTACTATTTCTACCCCTATTTCATCTGCTTCTGGGTATTCCACAGAGGGTGAAGATGGCTCTTAGGAAGTGAACTTATTGTGATCCTTAATTTTAACTCTTATTTTTTCATAGAAAGAATTTTATTATATGGCTTCCAAATTGTATACATGGCTTGTAAATTATTATATGGGACAAATTGGGCTTCTTAATTTCGAGCTGTGTCTTTTTCGGTCTTAAGAACTGTATTCTCCACTCTAGTTAGTATTCTCACTGACTGCTCTTTTCAGTTCTCGTACCAGTCTGAGCTCGGTCATTAGTTTTTTTTTAATTTAAAAGGTTTACTCAAGAGACTGGCTGACCTCAGTTGCATAGAAATTCTGTTACTGTTCTTGAATGTGTGGATAATGGTCCCCATCTTGCTCAATATATGTTCGGGTGGCTAGTTTCGAGGGACAGAATCTCTAATTGAAATTATTGCTTTTATTAAATATTGCCTGATCCCGTCGCTAACAAAGCTGCTTTATTATTCACAGTAGCATAATTTCTAGTTGCTCAGAAATATTTTAGCTCAAGACAGTTTTTCTCCTGTTTATTGTTGAGATTGCTCTTTCAGTTCTAATGGCGAAAACATTAAATTATTTTCTCAGCTTTTTTCATTACAAACCACTTATTCGATTCACTTTTCGAGTTCACTTTTCAGATTGCATACTGAACTTTTTATCACTTAGTTCGTTATACTTCTGACTACCTTGTCTTATACGGGCATCATATAATTATGGAGTTGTTTTTAATTCGCATTAGTCCTTTTTTATTGTTTTCAGTAGCAAGATCTGGGCTCTGCTTGAAATATGAAACCTAAACCAAGCATAATTGGAACGAACCTAGACGGTTACTAATGTTGCAGCAGGAGGTCTCAACGATTGTAAGACTGTGGAAGTAGCAATGGTTGGCTATGTGAATCGTATGGAAGAACAACGGATTTCCAAAACAGGCATGGTTTAGAGAACTGAAGTGTAGAGTCCAATGGAGAAGCCGAGGATTCGCTGATCAGACTCTGTCGACGAAGGCAGATCATCGCTGCTCGTATTTCAAAATAGGAGGACGCGGTTAATGCGCCGAGACAGCTGGCGGCCCTTGTTGGAGGGAGCGAAGTCCCGAGAGGGACTAGAGTGTTAAGAAGAAGAAGAACAATAAACAAGTTGTTAAGATTGTAATTATTCAACTTTTCCAAAAGATTTATGCTGAGGCATTTTTTTCCCCGGGAAAGGTTAAAATAAATTCGACTATTGTTAAGTGTAATTCGATCACGTCTCGACACTTGGCATGATTTCTTATCATATTTTATCAAAACATTTGAGGTTAGAAACAAACATTTTTAGAGTCCTGCAAGTCTTCCCGAAAACAAACCATAAGATTTACATTTTAAGAAATGCAGTGCCCAGAGGGAGCAGCAATCCGAGGGAAAGAATAACACTTAAAGAATTTTAATTTAAAAGAATTATTAAGCCAAGGAGCCGACAACTCGGCTATCAAAGCAGTGAACAGGCCTGTGAGGGCTAGGAATCAGATCCATAAAATCTTCTGCAAGCATATTTTAGTGCCAATTACCAATAAGGCGAAAAACTCCAAGAAGTTTACGTAATCAGCAAAAGAAAACACGCAGGTCACGAAAAGAGCAGCTTATTACCAAAACAAGAAATATGCGGGAAAAATGAAAAAAGTAGAATTATTTAATAATAATTATTTTTATTATTTTTTGAAAAAGTGCCCTCAATATATAATGATAAGTGTTTCTATTATTTTCCAACAAAAGATCAGAAAATTTTCACAACATACCGGGACGAAAGAATATTCAGAGCATACTGGGACAATCAAGTCAGACCCCAATTTCTTTTGTTTTCTGAAAATGAAGAAGACCGAAGGAGTGATTAGTGAGAATATTGAATTTTTGAAACGGTGTGAAAAGTGTTATGTAGTCATAGGATAATGATGAAGATCACTCTACCAGGCTTGTGTATGAGAAAATCGGAGATAGAGAGAAACCCAATGAGCATTAGCTTGGACAGGATCTATTGAAAACTAGGCGAGAATCTACTTGGACCGCATGAAGGTATCTGGAAATCTTGATTGAATAAAAGGTAGTTTGATCGAAACAGTATACCAACTAAACAAAACAGTTCAATGAGAAACCCCAATAAAGAATCAAACACTGAAAAAGAAATGCACCTCATTAGTTATAGCGAAGAGCCTAAAGCGGAATGGGCGATTTACCTTATGATCTAAAAAAATGATTATTTAAAATAAACGCAATATTTCAATTATTAATAAATTTCTTTATTATCCCCTTCAAAATACTTTCCTCTTACGGCAATACATGTATGCCATCGTTTGCTCCAATTTCCAAGAAATCATTTTTTACAGGCCGCAAAAGGTATGGCCTTCAGCTTTCGCAGCGAATGGCCTCTTTGATGGCCTCTGTGGTCTCAAAACGCGTTTCCTGCAATGGCAATTTAAGTTTGGGAAATAGAGAAAAGTCACACGGGCACATGTTTGGACTGTACGGTGCTTGGCTGATGACATTGGTCGAATTTTCTGCCAAAAATTTCACAATAATCAAGGCCGTATGGAATGGTGCATTATCATGGTCTAAAATCCATGTATTGTTCTTCCTCAAATAGGGACTTTGTTGCGAATGACTTCACGCAAACGATGCATTACGCCTAGATAGTATTCTTTATTCGCCGTTTTGCCCTCCGGAATGAATCCGTAGTACAACACACCAATAATACCGAAAAAAACGGTCAGCAAAACTTTGATTTCGGACCGACTTCGGTTCTCTCTCTCCGGTTTTGGGTCATTTTTGAAGCACCATTCCAACGATTGTTGTTCAGTCGTCATATCAAATTCAAAAACATATGCTTCGTAACCAGGAATGATGCGTTCGATGTATTTTGAGTCGCTGTCTCAGTTGAAAATTATCTTTTGGCCACATAAATACGACACTATTTTTGAATGAAATCCAGGTTTCTTGGCACCTGCCGCAAAGCGACGCGTTTCATGCCCAAAAAATCAGTAATAATGTGTTTGGCTGATCCATATGAGATGCTCAAGATAGCAATCTCTCTAATTGGTACACAACGATTTTCCAACATTATTTACTTCGCAAATTCGATTTTTCCTTCAGTAACAGACGTTGATGGCCGTTCAGGGATCTCAGCGTGCTCTAGGCTCTCTCGGTCGCTTTTGAATATTTTATTCCATTTGTATGCTCGTGTCACCATGCGCTTTTTGTAACATTTGAAACGAATCGGCACACGATATTTCATTTTTAACACACAATTTTAGGAACGCGCATTGTTCTCTTTTTCAACCATTTTAAAAATCGCCACACATTAATTTATCGACTTCTTCGTATAAACGGAAATTGAATACTAATTATACGATGTATAGACAGATATACGACAGATATATAGACAGATATATGACAGAACATCAATGATAGTATTGCCAGCGTTGAGAAAATATTTAACGATTCAACAAGCGCGACAATTCAAAATTCAACATTACCGTTCTTTTTTGATCATAAGATAAGTTAAGGAAATGTCGAATTTCGTGATAATTTAATAAGTCAACTACTATGAGACTAACAAGGGAAAACAGTAAAGATGTAATGAATGCTAAATTCAGAATATTTACTTTAAGTTCTTAGTTAAGTGCAATAAATGTGTGGAAATGATAAAGAATCATTAATGTAATAAGGCACATATTTTAGATTTTAAGATTTAGATTTTAAGATCTTAACCAGTAACGACAACTTGACCCTGCTATACCTCACATTTAAGCAGGATGTCAACATCCTAACTATTAATCATGTAACATGTTCCGCAAATTAAATCAAATAAAGGACTTCAAGTTGAAGGTAACATACTAAAGTTTGTAAGGTTTCTGTAGTCATGTGGAAAAGGAGATTTGAACTGACTACAGTGTCAGATTTCATGAGAAAAGATCACCTTATCGGACAAACCAAATAACTTAAAATTATAGGATTTCTACAAAAAGAATAAACCAACAAGATACAAAAAAATACGAGATTAATAAAGTAAACCAAGGTAATGTCGTGTGTAACAATGTGCAATCGTTTGCAGAACACTCGATGTAAATCTCTGCTTAATTAATTAATAAGATGTTACACATGTAGCTTGTTTTCCACATACTACAATCCGCATCATATTTCATTTATCCCTGATAACATACACAAGATTCGGGAACATTATAAGAAGACATTGAGATAAATTTAAGATCAAACCAAAATCAAGTTCTCACGCAATTGATTGCGAGACCAAGCCACTAAGAAACCAGTCCATGCACTTATCCGAGACCATATTTTGCGGTCTTGTTAGTTTACTTCCAATATTTATGGCCTGACTGACTGTCTCGTACGGAAATGTTTCGAATGATAAATATGAGACAAATTTTGTTGATATCGTTTATGTCAATGCCTTTGTAAATATTCAATTATTGTCAGTTTCAATTTAATCCATCAAAAATTTACCGAGTTGAAATAATCGCGATTTCATGTTTTGATCAGACTTCTGATGTTTGAATTGATTTCTCAAAATTTTTCCGGTAGTGACTAATAGATAAAATTATTTAGGAAGCTCGGTATACTCGGCTATAAGGAAAAATTTGGTTAACAGGTTTGCATCGACTTTTAACCAGAAGTAGAATAGTATAAGTTTTTGGCTTTCAAGGTTTGTCAGAATCGTTGTTTATGCAAATTCAGACTGTTCATCTTATTATTTTTTTGGTGTAGCGAAAAACCTGTACGTTTCGACATACAACTTTATTCATAATAATATAGTATATTGTTTATATATTATATTGTATTTATTCATAATGTATAGCATATCAGTGCATCCAGAATAGACAACACAGACAAGTCTGTTGCGGTTCAGTGTCGGTGAATTTCTCGTATTCATCGTATTTTTTTCTTAATTTTTTATTTCTAAATTTGATATGTTTCATAAGAACCCTCAACAAGGACATACTGACGTATGTCATACCCCACGAGTACTTCCTACGACCTGATATCTCTGCAAATAGATACGGTACTTCTTGTTTATACATTGATAAACATTGGTTCGTTCAGCATAGATTGTAATCTCTTGCACTCCTCTCCTCCCCATTGTGAAAGTTATTGGAGCACCATCACCTTAAAAGCAGTTTGGAGTATTTTGCACTCCAATGTCTTGGTGGTACTTGTTTTTAAACGGGTATCAAACCATATGTGTTACACATGAGGTTTATTAGGGTGATTCCTTGAACAATGCATGCTTCAAAACTAATATAAATGTTAAGCAGCCCTATGATATTTAAAGCTAATAAAAGATACGCAATGAATAGTATGTCTAGAAGCTAGTTTATACCATAAATACTACAATAAATCGTGCCAGACTTGAATTCATCGTCACCATCATCATCCATGGCGTGACACTCCGAGCTGGGCTTTGGCTTCCAGGATTAAATTCGTCCAATCTTCATGGTTGATCTCCAGTTGATCACTCCCAACAATCATCGGCTGGCGGTGTTTACTGTGTCTTTCCATCGAATCATCGGTCTTCCTTCTGGACGTTTGCCTTGCGCTCTACCCTACCATGTCCTTTTGGTTTGCCTTCATTCTATTAATAATGCCCATTGAGATTTGCGTAGCTTTGCACAAGTGGATACAGGCGTTTCGTTATACAGCTCGTCGTTGTAAAGGCCCCAGTCTACAATGGGCCAATACAGGCCATCGCCAATGTATTTGGTTGTTAACTTAGTAATTGCTGATTTGTTTAATGAAATTAAAGATTATTTTTTGCTTGGAATAAAGATAAATCTATAATGTATTGTCGACTTTATTGGATGATCTATTTCCACCTCCCTGATAACTTGAAAATTCCACGCTCGTCGAAACTCTGATCCTTTTCGGCTGAAAACTGAGTTAATCGAGATTTTACAGCGTCTTCATCATTGAAAATTTTACCACAACATAAGTTGTCCATGGATCGAAATAAGTGGTAATCCGAGGGAGCGAGATCAGGGCTATAGGATGAGTGAAACATCGATTCCCAACTTTGAATTACACCATTACCATTGACCAATTCAGGTCGCTTTTCCTTGACCATTGCATTAAATTTATTCAACTGCCAGCAGTAGACCTCTGTTTTAATGGTAGGGTTCCTTGGAGGCAGCTTCAAATACAACGGGCTTTTCAAATCCCATCAAATTTGTTGGATATATGCCTTTGAAGTGGTTTGCCATGACTCAGGAGGCGTGCATAACGATCATTTTCGATAGACATTGTTGTACACAATCCACTATTTGTTTTCCAGTAATGATTCGTTTTAAATTCGGTCAGGTGAATTTTTCATGCACGTTGTACGGTGAATTTCTTTCAAACCGTGTGGAATCCAAGTACCCATCTTCTAGCTAACAAGACCGACTACGTTTTAAAAACTTCTCAATAGCGGCATGTGGAACATTTAACTTCTGGGTAAAGTCCTGTGTAGTTACGTGACGATTCGCTTCGATTATGGTTTTGATTTTCCTCATTAAGCTCAACTAGTCGACCTGAACGTTAGTTATTTTTAAGAGAAAAATCCTTAGAACCGAATTGCTCAAACCAATTTTGGCATTGCCCTTCTTTAAGGGCTTCATTATCATACACATCAGATAACTTTTTGACGTCTTGCACTGCGTTCTTCCCTTTGAATAATAAAGCAAAGTATGACGAAAAGGTTCGTTTTTGCACTCCATATTAAACTTGAGATGAAAAAAATTCAAAAAAGATCTAAGCACTGAACTTGTGCAGCTAGGTAAGGATGACAGCTAAAATATATAAGAAGAAGAAGAAGATACGGATGTCACATAAATGGGAGTGAGTGGCATCTATATCTGAAATCAGCAAAAACTTAGTTGCCAAACAAATGTAACGGAGGAAATGGCGCAGAAAGGCGGACATTTGGCAGTCGAGAATGACTACTAGCGCGCATTGGCAAAAATGTCGAAATTTTCCGACACACGCCAAAGAGTATCGTCACGTATAGTGGCTTGTGGAGCCAAGGACAGTTGGCCATTGTTCTATAGAATAATTCTATAGAATTATTAGTCCTTAATAAAATTGTCTGTTTTTTTCAAACTGAATCGATTTTTCTGAAAATTTGGAATTAACCTCATCTTACTCTCATATATCCTCAACTTACCTATTTTGTATTAAATGCTAAACCACTTTTTGTATGTCGATTAAAGTTGTTTATGGGTATATATACATATTGAATATAGTGGAAATTACATTCTGATGAAAATTAACCCTTATTTATAGATCCCTGGCGTTATTATGATTGCTCCGATTCACACAGCTGGGAAGGGATGGAATTCCTCCCGTAATGAAAGCGGAACTAGACACTTTAAAGCTTGTATCGCTTGCGTTAAATTATACAACTACTACCCAAAATTTCAAAACGACCGATGCCGGTATAAGCGACTTGGAGAGGATACCATTATGGACTATATGGACACTGGTTAGACTATATGAGCGAAATTCCCCCCGTTCGAACCATATTATCGATTATGATTTAGATTTTTAATCGTAGCTTCATTTTTTCAGGAACACGATGCATGCGATTGGAAAGTTTAATGTTTAATGATTTAATGGAGACATTGTTAAAGGGAAATAGGACTGCAAAATCAGAACCTTGACGGAAAGAAAAAGTGTAAGTATAACAAATAAATAAATCATAATATTTATTCATATTCAACATAAAGGCAGCACATTTTTTTATGTTTAGCAATTTCAACTAACCAAACTATCTCCGCCATAGACGGTCCCAAGCCCGGTTGTGAAAGGAAGTTCTTTCCCCTTAATTCCTCAATCCATAGCTTACATGACTCCTAATCCCATATCGCACGAATTAATTCCCCGATTATGGGACACGAAATGCCAATAAGTGTTAATAACCCTACAGCTCTGCTAATAAATCGTTCTTACATTTTCTTTGTGGGGAAGTAAGACTGTGAAGGTGAGTATTCTGCGCCTGGTAACGTAATCAAATTAATTATCATGCACCGGAGTGGAGATTGGATGGCAGGTTAACTTCCCGCCCCTGTAATACCCCTAATTGTTTCAGAACCTGCAGTAGAGTCTGGATTGGATTGTAAAAATGACAGCGACCCCGCAACCGGAAAAATTACTATGGCATTGGATCCTGGAAGGTCAGATCACTGAATAACCCTGGCACTGCTCAGGACCTTCTACAACAGCCCAGCTGATATAAATTAAACATACTGGCAATCTAGGAAACGAACTAAACTGGAAGTGATACTAAAGATATGAGATCGAACAGAATATTCAAAAGTAGGAAGCCTGCTGGAAAGCAAGAAATTGGAGTGATCTTCATTGTTGATAGGGAGCTAAAATCGCTCGGAGTAACCCGAGAATCGGATTGATCTTCATGTTATTGACTTTAAAGCAATCAAAGGCAGTCATATAAAAGCGGAATGCTTCAAAATTTTGCTGATAAACTCACACGCCTCGACCAACGAAGAAACGAAGGAAACGTTCTACAATCACATGGAAAAACTAGTCGACTCATGGCCTACAAACGACACCAAAATAATTTGGCGTAATTTGAACTCTATAGTTGGTAATGTGCTATTTTATCGGGGAATGACTGAAGGATATAGGCTCCACGGTGAAACAAACGAGTATGCCCAGTATGGATGTAGCAGAAACGGATGCAGCTGAATGTTGTCATATGATCGACTTGGTTCCCACATCGACACATACCCAAAATGACCTGGGTATCACCAGATGGCAACACGCAAAATCAGATGGACCATGTTATGATCTGACAACGTTGTCCTCAAGCATACTTGATGATCGCACGACGTGAAGTACACTACTTGGTCAAATAAATATATCGAAGGAAAGGCAGACACGAAAAAAATCTGGTAAAAGCAGAGATTCTTCCCAGGAAGAATCATTACATCCAGGAAGAAAGTCATGCGCACACCGAAATGACTTGCTCAACAAGAGCAAAGATAGACAACCACATCAGTTTCCTTTAAACGGAAGATGTTCTGATCCATATCATATGCACCAGCAATGTACAAATAAACCTTAGCAAAGAGGTTACCAACGGAGTCCTGGAGCTAGAAGACTTTGAAACGTTCAAGTCTGTTCCCAATCTACTACCTTTGCTTTTCCTATTGCTTAGCAGTGGTATTCGTGCTGTACTCATTAACCAGCTTTTTATGATATCAGAATATACTACTGGTTATTAGGAATTGTGAAAAGTGACGGGACTGTCAAAAATTCAGGCTACAGATGTATCATGCGCGAGCCTGAGAATTGACTAACCCCAGACATCCGTTTTATAAGTTAGTTAGGAAATTCCTTCAAAAGTTGTTCAACAGCAGGAATGCTAGGAGGTAACATAAGGTACTGTAAGGTAAAGGCGTTATGGCGGTAATGGTACGAGGTAAGATAAGATCTGGTAGTTGAATTGAAAAGAATTTGTCGAGCCCATGTGCAAATGTGACATGCAGACGACTAATATGCTAAGGTCATCCTCCTCATACTAGCTTCAAAAGATGAGCGGTATGACATTGGCTTTTTTCGTGTTATGTGTTTCTATTGTTGGCAGCTAGTGGATTGCTGTGAGAGATATATAAGGAATTGTCACCTCTATTAACAGATCTAGTTTTTCTAACACCGATGTAATACCCAAAATTTATTCCTATTTCAGCAATGAAGTCCGGGACGCTGCATTTTTTAGTTGTTTATTCAATTTTTTTGTCAGGAAGGACCTATGGACCAAGCGCTACAACCTGTTTTATAATTGAATTTCCTATTTGAGACGTAACAAACTTGTCTTTGCGTCCTTCCTTACTATTTCTTGAGGGCTTCAATGTTCGATTAAAATGAAAATCAAAGGTAGGACAGATGTAACAGAGATGTATAACAGATTCTCAAGTTCATGAAACGAGGATATTCTGGCAGAAGTAAATTTTGTTACGTAACTTTACCCCCTGACAACTTAATTTGATGGACAATCACTCAGTAAGTACAAGCATTACCATTGTACAACCAGCATTAAGCAAGCTGCCTGATTAAGGGTACACCTGGAAGTTAAGTCAATGCAGGTTATGACAATTAAACAAATACTTTACTGGAAGAAATATGTTTACATATAAACAATTGCATGCTATAAGACATGTAATGAACAAAATGTATCTCAAGTGAAGCACAGTCTCCTGGGATTTTTCGCAAATTTATCTACCACTTTATTATGATCCCCGCGATAATTTTACGGTGAACACTCATCATTACCAGGCCATTGAGTCGAGTTTCCACCATGGTGCTTTGGAGCTTGCAAAGTTTTGGTACGCCTTAGGCCGCTGAAGGAGCGATCTACGGTACAAGTGCTGCACGGTAAAGCTATCAAGATTTTCAAAGCTCTAGGGAGCTCCGGGAAAATGGCTTCGTGTCTTCTAGCACTTCAACAACGGTCAAATCAATGGCATTAGGTTGGTACAATGCCAGCCATAATAAAAATTCCTTTTTTTATAATTGCCAAATTATAAAATTCACGGAAGGTTCACGGAAGGTTTTCACTTGAATTTTTTAAAGACATGCTTTGCATTTGGGCAGGGTGCAACTTTGATAATGCGAAAGCCGGAGTGCTGTCTTCAGCAAAATGTTCTTCTAGGGATCAAATAATGGAATTTAAGTACGGGATTAGCAAAGATCTCTTCCGAAATTCTGATGGACTGTTTGCTGGGTGGTTGCTCCGTTAACGCTGTCGTCTAACAAGACGTTGAATAGCCGAAATATTTTCATCCAATCCGAGTGTTTCTACTATGGCAGCAGCGTCTGTCAAAATTTCATTTGTGACTTGATTTGGATCATCGCGGTGCTTCTTGAAAAGTTGTAAAAGGTGCTTAATGTGTTGCGAAGCCTTGACCGTGATCCAAAGCCACGGAAGTCCATTCACCACCACCACATTCATCAAAGCTGAGTATTCGGCTATCAATAAAAATCACATAATATAAGGAACTCTAGAAGCAGCAGAATAGCTATTTCTGGGCCGCACTTTTGCCTTTGACTGATAGGGTTTCTAATGTCTCCATTATCGCAAAGAAATGTTCTTTAAAAACTCTGAGGTTCTTGTGTTTCTCGCTCCATCATGTTTCACAGAGCCGCGAAATATTGGTTATTAATTTCCTTCTCAAAATGGACTCCCGGAAAATTTTAATAATTTCTTTGGTGGTTCCCATGGTGGTACAGATTTTAGGCAAAGCATTGAGATCATTAATTACTAAATTCAGTTTGTACGATGAACAATGAAAGAACAAAGCTTTGGTAAATTTTTTCGCAAGATCGCTAGTACACCATCATATTTCCCAGCCATAGTTGAACAAGCATCGAATCCCAATCCAAAGCATTTTGCTAGGTCAACTCCTTCTCTTGCTAGAAAATCATCAATTGTCTGTACAAAACATTTCGCGTCAAGACCGTTTTGCTCCACGAACCCAAGGAATACTTCTTGAACTGCATTGGTTTCTTCACAAAAATACCGCAGATCAATGGATAATTGCTCTTTCCCAGACAAGTCATCTGACTTATCTAGGAAATAGATAGATGTATAGTGTGCTGATTTAACTTTGACAATAAGATCCGTCTTCAGCACGTCTCTAAAATTCTCAATTATTTCATTTTCAAAATCAGCAGAACGATAATTCGCATATTTTCCCTTCTTCAATGTGTTAAAAACCGCATCCCCTGAATGAATTTGAAGCTTGAACGAATCCTCCAGTGTTCCTTCGCTATGATTTTTGCCTCGCAGCGCTATGTCGTGAGCCCAGAACAGATTGTGGGAGTAATTATTGAGTTGCACATCCACAGCCAAACCTCGAATAAATGAACTAACCCTTTCGATCGCTGCGTTATGAATGTGCGTTTGCGCAAGCTTTTTACATTGCTCGTGAATGTCCTTGAATTTGCAAGACGGCTTAGCAATAAATGACCCCAGGGCATCTCGGAGCGTCTTCTGCGTAGTTATAATTTTTAGGAGCCATCCAGCAATTTTCGTCTAACTCTTTCTTTGTTTCAGTGGATAAAAGTGAGGCACGAGCAATAACATGACCAATATCATTTTGATTGCATTCATTTAACATAGGAATATAGCATTTATCCGGCTCGGCTTGTATTCCCATAACAAAGCCCCAAATTTACACGACGATCGCTGAGCTCTTCCCATGTGTGTCTTCATGTTGCTCGTCTGTTCGCTTCCCCGTTCTTCGATCCTTTTTCCGTTTAGATTTTCTGGAAAACGGAACACGGAAAATCGTGAAAAAAAGAGTGGCAATTGATCTATTGGATCTTGGTTTGGATATATTGGATCTTTATATCCATTATGAAGGGAAAACGAAAAAAATTGACTGGAATTCAGGGGGCAGCTACGTCTCCTACGCCCCCCTTGGTGGCGCCCTTGGTTGTCGATATGCTACGCTACAGGTTGAGTCTAAAACGGACTACATTTGGCTTCATGTTCCATTCTAGCAATTTATTTAATTATAAATTTTCGCTTGATTACCTTGCTTTCAGCCTCGGCTATAATTTTTTTAGAATTGACCAAAAATGTGTTCAATTACTAATTGTAATTTATACTTTTATACGACTTTCCTAAGAGTTATTAGGAAAGTTGTTTGTTACGTTAATTTTTATTGTTTAATACTGTTCTTCCGCTCTGATATCGGCGTCTACTATTTAAAGATTTTTTTTTTATCATCAAAGATAGTTTTAATTTAAACTTGGAAGGTTAATTGAGGAAATTTCTAGAAATTCTTCTAAATTATTTTCCAGGCTATTTTTATAAGATAATTTGCCAGAAAATTGATAATACGATCGCGCATCTCACCGTGACGGTCCCAGCTGATTAATTACAAGAAGGACCACATTGCTATGACGGATATGTCTAGAAATTCCAAATAAGTGATATTCCAATGAGCCAGAATACTTGTTGCAGAGAACTGGGTTTTAAATTTATCTAAACTCTATAATAAGAGACCGGAAAGCAATTATTTAGCACCAATGCATTGTGCTGTAACTGAATATAAGATATCTTACAACCACATGTCACCGGCTTTGATACAATGGTAAGGACATGTGAATTATATTGAGACCTCCTAAGCGGTGCACAATTACAAGTTGAATGCGTAGTTGGCAAGGTCAGTTTGGCCGAGGACCCTATCAAGATGTACGACGTGCAAACATTTCACGTTCAACGCAGATTGTCGCACGATAATGCTCATTATGTTATTTTGTATCATTAAAACTTGATTTTAATCGAATCACTGTCTTTTTTGTTGACTTTGTCCGATGTTCTGATGCACAACGCGGAATGCTGCCAAGCGTCAAGATAATTATTATGTCAAATAAAAACCATCATAATCATTGTGCAACCTGTTGCAGAACTTCAAAGGGAAGTAGTTACCGTCCTCAGGTGCAAGTTATTGTCCAGCATTAAACGATATTCACTTCAGCGGAATCTTTTATCAGGCTCAGGTACCCGTTGATAGGATGAATCAATTCCTTAATAATATCAACATCCAATTAAAGTTTTAAACGTTTTGCATTGGCGATAACATGAGCGCAACATTTTGGAGCAATTGAACCTCCTTAATTACAGTTTGTTTGTTGTTATTTGGAGCTCTTCGGGCGAGAAGAAACACGCATGTGCCTGCCGACATACATATTGTATGTCACATTCCTTTGAAGATGTTTCCGAAAGAATTGTTGTTAATATAATCAAGAAAATTATTATTTGAGAAGATAGAAATCGACGCAAAGGACGACCGTAGGGAATCTGATGCAAGGAGTCGGCTGGTGATGACGGTGTGACGGCGTCTGTTAGCAGATATCAATGTCAACTTCAATTTCGGAGTTGATTTCTCAAACACTTGAACCCCCCCGGCAGTGAAACGAGCACGCAAGAGGAGGTCAAGTTCGGGCTGAAAGTTGAACACCTCGAGTTAAAGTTAATTTTGAATGTTTCGGAGAAATTTAACGCACTCCTGTCTGTACGGTTCGTCATCTGCAATAAAGTAAATGTGTAAGTGCAAGGACCAAGTGTAAGCTTGGTCCGATTCCGAGAACTTTACCCAACTTTAGTTCGAATTTGAATCTATGCAGGCATCATGTACTGTGTCATTCCCTTGAGCGGGAAATTCAACTTTTTCCATATCAATTTTTCACATCAATTCACCAAATTTATCTCAGCGACACCATCTGGCGTGGGGCGTTACGTGCATATATTTCAGATCTGAAATAGTGTCAATTTATGCTAAAATACCAGCGACATTATCTGTTTTTCGTACTCGGCATTGTAATTGTTCCATTGTGGCGATGCGGTGAGGCAGTCTTAAACGTCGACTGACTGGGTGGTATATGGTTGAAACCCCTAGACAGGGCCGAATACCCTCAGCTTTGTGCAATGATAGCAGGATGTGTCCTTGTCAATTCAATGATACGTGTGCACGAGCATCTAAAGGTCGAAACCACCCTTGGGTTCATAGGCACGCTGGTGTTCCTGGTGGCGTGCCTCCTTCGACAGGCATCGTCATATCTGACAAGGGCGTTGGTAATGTTTGATAAAGTAAAAACACTACTAATCCGACGGTAATAAATACTGTATTTGCGCTCAGGACGAGGGGGTTGCAGTGCGATATAGGCCAAACAATTCTTTAGATTTATAATGGTCGGTAACCGAATGATTACTATTTGATTTCTTGAGCAGTTGGGACTATTATTTATTTGGAACATTCAGTGGCAGTGATTTATTGCAAAGCTGGACAAATATCGTTGAAATGTGAGCGTATTTTCCATTTCTTGTATTTGTGCAAAGTTGAACATTTGCTTCTTCGTAGTCCTTCGTAGTAACCACAATCATTGTGAATAAATGTCACGATGAGTGCTTTCCACAAGCTTCGAACAATAATTCAATCGACATTCAGACGAATTTAATTTAAAAACTCAAATGGTATCTTTTCGGAAGCTCTTACCTTTCCGGAAGCTCTTACCATTTGATCATACGAAATTTTAGTGAGTGTAAACTCACAATTAGTGAGTTTTAGCATGTGTAAACAGTAATAACTGAAGAAAAATGGTATCCTAGTGGTCTTGCAATGGTTGATTAGTAGCATGCACAGAATAGAATACCACAAGCTTACATATTTTTCGACCCGAACAGCCAAAACTGCTTTTAATGCAAGCTCAGAGCTGAATCCAAATCAGCAGTCCGTTTTTTTTAATGGTTCTAGTTGCATAAATATTCAATTAATTCATTATTTTGTTATTGTGAACAATGGAAGGCCATTTGTTGAAATAAAAAGTAAAGTCAAAAATGATGAGAGTTTGAACTGAGTCTTTCAGAATGTTTGGGACCTGTTTGATGCATGAAAGTCCAACAGTAGTCGCTCATCGTCCCCAAATCCGATACCAATCCTTGGCATCGCCTTTTGATTTTCACTATATCTTGGTGTTTCTTTGATCGTCGTTCGTGTTGTCCGAGTTTTATGGGAAAAATTTAAAATATGAACGCGGAAAATATATTTTCAGAGACATTCAAGCTGCACTCTTGTGGTATTTTCGCAATAAATTGTCGAAGCACAATCGAAGAACAAAAACAATTCGCGAAATTGAAAGTTGTTTCAAATCTTGACACATGAATTGAATATTTGAGTTCATGGCATCGAATAACCTTAAAAATTGTTCTTATCCGTTCCGGTCCAAAAGCTGACCCAAATTCGTAAAGTTGAAACCAGTTTTCACTGACTCCTGCAAAAGCTAATGTTTTCTAATCTCACAGAGGAAATCGGTCAGATTGAAAGTTTCCTGTGCTACAACACAAGCAAACACCGCATTGCCCTCCGATGTTCTTATACGAGCAATGTCTCAAAAGTATCGATCCCATCCTTACATCTTATCCAGTCATCGATATCCTTAGAAGAAGTCCTCACTTATTTCAATAACTGGCTCCTAGCACTATTTCCACTTCCTATTGCAGCGCTGGAAGTCAATTTTCGAAATTTATTTCAGTGCGTTCGAAGCATTTTTTAAACCGTCTCTTTGTCATCGAATCGATTTCCTTCAGCAGCATTTTTCATAGGGGAAAGACTCAAAAGTCGAAAGGAGCTATGTTGGGGTTAGCATCAGGTCAGGACTAGAGAAACTGTAGATTATGAAGGTCTGTCTAATATGTGCACATTGTCGTGATGAAATTGTCAATCGATTGACCAAAAATTTGCCCGTTTCTTTCTTTCTGCATTTTGCAATTCAAAATTAACGTCAAATTCACGCAAGAATTGCGATTTACAAGTTTTTTTTTCAGAATTACTTTCAGTTTGTTGGTCACATTATTTGCAACCGAAGTCCTTTGAACATGGAACTGATGTTCTTTGATCTCTATTCTTAAGGTGGGAAAGAGCGAAAAGTCCGAAGTAACTGCGTCGAGACTATACGGAAACTAGAAAAGCTGGACGATTTGATGCTTCGTCAAATAGTGCAGCTAAAGATTTGATGAATGCGCTGGCGCATTTTCGTGGCAAAGCAGCCAATCATCCATTGACCAATCTGTCCTGTTTCTTCTTACTACATCATCCGATCTTTTCAATACTTCAAATAGGTGTTGTTTAGTGATTGTTTGACTTTTTGAAGCATGTTTATCTTGATTAACACTTCTCTTATCACTAAACTACAAATACCGAATTTGACGTGAGTTTTTAGATTACTGATTCAGGCATAATGAGATCGCCTAATTATGACCCATAAACTCATTATTCATCACTAGTAATGCTATTCTTGAGTACATTTCGCCAGTAACAACCATTCCCCTCACAAATCATTTTTAAGTAATTTGGTCGATTTCAAGGGGCATAATCTTGTTCTGCCTTTAGCAGCTTTGGGATGAGCTTGAAACATTTCCGAAATTTCAGTGAAACATTCTCTTAGCAGAAAATTTTGGTATTTGAGGATCATTTTCGAGTTACTACTTAGTTAACTGATGATCCTTCAAGCGCAATTTGCACACTATCAAACTTTTCTGACGTTATTGTACTTGTTTGCCAATTTGAACGGAAATCATTGCTAACTGACGTGCGGCCATCTTTCTATCTGTTCAGGCTCGACCTTTTTTTGTTGAACGCGCCCTTTACCGAACGAGCCTTTTTTTCGTTTGTTGCTGACATCAGTCGGGTTTTTTTGCGACTAACTTCATTTCGGTTGTATACTTCGGTTTAGCTCTCTCTCTCCTCGTGGTTGTGTGACAGTTTTGACGTAAAGAGAAAAGTCTTTACAGTCCATCCAGTCGATTAAGACAGCTCAAAAAAACAAACTTTGAGAAGAAATCATCGAAAGCGCTATGACTCCGTCTGTTTGTCTGACATAGTACTAGTATCGGAACATTCGTCAGAAAAAACAGCCCAGAGGGTTCAGTTGACATCAAATCCTCCCCGTTTCCTCCAATATACCCCAGTCGAATCGACGTGGGAAGCCGCAACTCCAGCAACTAGGACGGTAAGGCGTGAGGACCTTTTTATATCCTTTTTTTTTTATATTTTTTTTGTGATGACGCGACGTATATCTCCGCCACACTCGTTACTACCATTTGCGCAACTTTTTTAATTCTTGACTCTCTCGCTCTTCAAATATCATTATACCAATTATAACATATTGTTTTATTAATCACATCAATAAGTTTCGATGTATTTAAGATGAAGTCAATTATGTACATTTTCGGTCGTTTTGAGCATTGAAAAATCCAACAAACACGAAAAAGTCTATGAATATAAATAGACGCTGTACACGAATTAAGATTCCCGGGGTAAAACTGTGGGATTGAGAGAGTTCCTGGACAGTTGTAGTTTATATTGATACTCAACAATTTGCCATTCTTTATGCGTACTATCTTAAAAAATCATATTGCAAATGGCAAATCTTGAAATTATGTTAAAGCAACTTACGAAGGAAGAAAATCAAAAAGACTGTAGAGGGCTGACTTCTTGCGCTTGGTCAGAGAAATTACGAGCTAGCTCCATTGAAGAATTAGTGAAGAACGCTCTCGTGCGAAAATGTGAAAATAACTATTGCATAACAAAGAGAAAGGAAGAAAGGGAGAGCGCAACTGCTTTTTTGGAAAGATTTATTGCACTCATAAGCAATATGATATTATGTATATTAACTATGTGTTATTATATATTGAAACGAATACAAGATTGATATATGTATAAGTAGGATTTTGTGTTTTACTCAAATTTTCTGAGAGAGAATTTTTTTGACAGAACGGAATAATGAGAATGGAATGAGTAAGTATTTACTAATACACATGAAACATTGTCTGATCAGAGTTTGTTAGGAGTGTTGTTGCTTTGTTGTTGCTTAGCTCAGCCTTTACATTAAAAACGGAAAACCTGTATTGGAGTTATTTAACTGCGGCGTATTACTGCAAAATTTAAAACGAGGCTAGACTAGCAGCTCGCCCTTAAAGAAAGAAACTATCGACTAGAGAAACTTCTTCATGACAATACTCGCCTACAAGCAGCAATTATATGAAGACAAAAATTAGAGTTCCTCGGCTGAGAGACATTTTACTGCCCACCCTGCAGCCAGGATGTGACGTTTTGCAATTGATACACGTTCGGTTTAAACAAGAAAGTCCTTGAGGGACCAAGATTCAACAACCGTAAGGAGGTTGAAGGTTGTGTACCCAAATGCCTGGAGAACCGAAGAACTTCATTCCATGAGGAGGACATAGCAAAATTGTCTTTTTGCAGACAAACAGATCTTATTCCTGAATTAGAAGTTTATGTAGAAAATAATTTTTCATTAAAAAATACTTAACATGCAGAGAAGTCGTTAACCTAAATTAAGGTTTAGCTTGTTGAGGTGGGGGATATTAAGATAAACTCGATATTTTTAGGACGAAACTCGTTTCCCGCGGAATAATTCTTCTTGATCCATAGAACGAATCATACTCAGCACGTTGCAAGAGCATAAATGATTATTTTCAGGACTCTAATAACTTGTTGAGTAGCTGAAAAAAATTCAGAAATCTGTTCACATAATTTTGCTGTATTGCAAAATAAATAATTAAAAACAAAATTAAAAAACTATTAATAACAAAAACATGGTGGAATACATCATTTAACAAATTGAACCAGTTGCACTTGGAAGTTGGAATTTCTAGCACGGAATAGTTTTATACAATACTTCGGACCCTGTCTTTATATGACGTCTTCCGCTCGGATATCTGGAATTCTAATGGAGAGGAGATGAAGATTGTTGGAGAAGTACATTGCCTCTCTCCTCCGTCGACAGCACTAGTTAAGCAAGTGTGTCCACCAGCTAATCAAGTATGTCCATCAGCTTATCAATTATGTCCCACCAATCAAGTTTATCCTTCCATTCATAGAGTAACTCGAGTGTATTGTACAACCTGGTTCGAGTCGTCAACCGATATGATCGTCCACAGTCCTGATTACTATAGTTTACCCTTCAGATCCTGTTAAGAGCTTTGCCTTTTATTTTTACTCCAGATGCTTCCATGTCCCCAAATCACAAGTGTAATTTGTACAACACTCATTTTTGTATACTAACACATTTGCACACTGACACTTTTTGTTGGACTTGATCCTTCTAAATCTGCCTTCTGCAGACTAATAACTATGAATACGCAACAGTTTTTACGCTCTCTATGATGCTTGAATAAAAGAACTGAAGAATTGATTATAACTTAACTCATTCACCATCGAGTCTATTATCCAATGTAATAAGTAAGTCGGCTGATTCATGTCCTTTTTCCTACAACTTTCTAGTTTAAACAAATCTGAAAATTGACCGCTTGGGAAGGTTAAAAAAGAAAAATAATTGAAATCAGTACAAATAACCACCGGAATCTCTATTTTTAATATGATTCACACTTCCTTCCAGCATATATTTTAGGTCTACCGGAAACTTCTGTCCGATATTGCCAATTCAAGTCATATGCACATATTGGTTTGAGACTTATTTGACCACCTCTCCATATCTTTGCATTTACACACATGTACACTCTTAAAAATGAATCAAATATGTCTCATGTCATCACTAAGTGAGTCGCAATCGTGAAAACATGGGACCAATATTGTCCATTTACGACACAGTATTTCGTACGAAATCCAACAAGGAAGAAATGCTACATAAGCGTGTCCCAATTTAATATAAATGTTTGAGGTGCAGATGCCGTTTTTGATTGAACGTCCTGAAGATAGTTTAAAAAATTCGAGACAATTTATTTCGACTGCGTTCAGGGCGGCCATCTTTGTTTGATGATGACATTACCAAGATTATGACAGAGCAAGATCTCTGTTTGACAACATTGGAGATTGCAGAGAAGCTGAATTTAACTCAACAAACCATATTCGGAAGCTAAGATTAACTATAAATATTCTAGATGATTGCCTTATCAGTAATGTAAGAAAAGTTGGAATGATCGAGTCACCATGTTCATATACCAGCTTGCTCGGTACAAAAACGAACCTTTCTTGGACAGGATGATAACTGGTGATGAAAAATGGATTACAAACGAAAACATCGTGAGGGAAAGAGCATATTACGAGCCGGGCAGCCTGGCCATTTGCTTCTAAGCCGAGCTTGAACCTGAAGAAGGGAATGTTGTGTACATGAATTGTGTATATCCAAGGGCCAATATGTTACCAGCTTTCGGAACCTAATGAAACGCTAAATTCGGAGAGATACTGTAAGCCACTGGATGATTTAAATAAAGCAATTGGAAAATAGAGGTCGGCGATGTTCCTTTGTCATCATTATGATGTCAGACCACCTGCTGCTTTGGCGACTCGTCAGAAAATCACAGAGCTAGGCTGGGCAATTCTGTCACTTTCAACTTATTCCCCAGACCTTGCACCTTCCGATTTTCACTATTTCCTCTCTTTGCAGAACTTTTAACAGGAAAAAAATCAAAACTGAAATCAATGATAATTAAGCACGAGTTGAGTTCTTCACTTCTAAAAAAAAATCATTTTTAAAAATGGCATTTACAAGTTGCCATCATTCTCGGAAGACTCTATATACTCTACAATAAATATTATAGAATGTATGAAAATTTTGTTATTTTTTTTAATTCAAAAATGGACAGATGTTTCCGTTTGACGTAATAATTTAAATTGAACCATCGAGATCGCAAAATATTGCTTATAGAGTAGAAGGAAAAGAAAGTCTATGATCCCAGGCATCACCCAAAGAGCACATTTTCTAAACAAAACAAACAGTTGGCATTATCTAGATAAGCATACAACAACGTCGGTGTGAATGAACTCAACCATAAACATCTGGTTCCTCGCTTATATCTTATAAGCTTACGTTAAAATTTGATAATACAAGCATAAATTAATCGATAGCTGTAAATCAATATTTTGATGCCATGATCAAAATTCATTCACTTTCTCGGTTAAGGTTACAAGAATGTGTTAATCTTGTCAGTCATCTTTTTTTCGGGAAAATTTTTAGTATGAAAGATTATGTCAGTAACGTCTAGTTCCCTACTTCGATTCAACTGCACCTTCATGCAGGTTCTTCAAAATTGTGGACCATGCATTTCATGGGCACTAAGTTGACCTTCCTTTCTAACGTGCAACCTACAAATTCAGAACGCGGTAATCATAACTTTGGCAGTGCGAGCTCTGCAGATATGTGAAACGTCTTAAGACCTTAACACCATCAAACCGTTATTAATTTGAATTTGAATGGATTTGCTTCTGCAACAATGGTATGTGCGCACCAAATAGATCGGAGGATGCAAACGAAAAAGATGCATAACACTTCATAATTATACTACGTCTTCATGAGCAATACTAGGTTCGTCTGAGTGACGTTCTTGAGATTAAAAGAAAGCGGGAATGTCAGAGAACTTAAGAGCTATAGCATATTAGTGACTTCTATAAAATATCTTCCTGAGCAAAACCAAGCAATTCAAGCTTACGCATATTACGCAGGAGTGGAGCGACACCACAAACTATCCTGAGGCTTACCACAATCTTCGAACTCTGATCATATTCTCGCATGAATGAACCATCAGTTCAGATACTCATATCTTCAACCTACAGACGAAGATCTTTTTCCTCCCATTCATATTGGAATCGGTCAAGTTCAACCAAACCATAATAATCTGCAGGCGCGCTGGAGCAAAAAGTGCAAGTGGTTGTCCAACATGTCTGAAGAAAGGTGGCATTGATCCATCGCCAATGGCCGATTGAATATTTGGGTAGCTAAGCAACTCGGCAATCATATAGGAAGTCTTTGCTTCCAATATAACCACATGAAGGTGTGTGTATTTTACGCTAACCAGTTTCTACGGAGTTATAAATTTGACTGTAACATAAATCGGTGTTGGATCGACCTTGAAGATGCATAAATTGATTTTTTTACGCTTTTATAGTGGTAACCAAGTTGTGAGAGGATATCCGTGGCTACGTGGAGAATGCTCCGTGGAAATCAGAAACCTAGTCTTGTCTAATTGCACTTCACCGTTGAACGTGCTTAAGTAGACCAGCAAAGATGTTGCGAGCCTTGGTCGCAATTGGATTTTTGTTTATTAGTGGTAGTCAATTGAGATGTAATTTGGAAGGGAACATAGAAGTGGAAACCTAGTGCAATTTTTTGCGAATGCCAGGGCAGTGTGGAGTTGAATCTTCATTGCAAGATTTGGGTAAAGCATGCGTTCCACAATACAAACATACAGAATTTATAACATGACAACAGGTGAACCATAGGATAGAACTAATTGATTTAAAATATAGTTTGAAAAATTTTTTTAATCGTAAAATCTATACGACTAGAGAATACATGGCTTTTTACTGTTCAATATTTAAATATTAAGTTGGGAAAACGTTTCCGACGATTTTTAAACAAATAAAAAATTTTTATTTGGAAAATTTTATTTGAATTTTAATTTATTTTTAGCCGAATCATAAAGAATTTAATATTTTTAATGAACTATATTGAACTGGATGCTTGATTCAGGCGTTAAATAACATTGGGAGGCATATTATAACACTTTATTTGTGATTGTTTTTTGAAGGGTATCTTTTCATTATCTTTTGAACTTTGTTGGTATTTCGTTAAAAAGGAGCTTGAAAGTTGAATTATGAAGCAGAGCTCCACAAAACATTACTACAGATTTAATTAATAAAATAAAATAAAAGAAATGTACTTCAACTTACTTTTAAGGCTTTTAGTTGAATAGAATTATCGTGTATCTAATCCAATGTGAAAAGATTGTTTTGTAATGATGTAAATTCTGTAATAGATGTAAAGACTGTTCTATCGCGTCCAGAACAGTTTAACAGCTCATTCTCCCGTTTTGGAAACAACTATATCAACATTTAATGTATATTTTAAAAGAAAAACCCCAATTTTAAAATGAATGTATACCAGTTACACAACTCTCTATCTAGTACCCTTGCAAACTCTTCTTCTCTTAATCATCCTACATTCCATAAACACTTTAAAAAAGATCCATTCTTGCAGTGATTGCCTACAACCTACAAAAATCTCAAGTAAGACAGGGCTTCATGGAAAACGAAGATTGCAGCAATTCAATATTTTTAACTTCATTTAGAACACTTTTTTCTTAGTAAAGAGTGCACTAACAAGTTATCTTGATACAAAACATACGGATAATTCCTTAAATGAGGTCTGGTTCCATCCCTATTCCGCTCAATTTCAAGTGGACTTGTTTATAATTAATTCTACTTATCAGTTTTGTCGATCAATAATGATGCCACCTTTAATAAACAGTACTATAAGAACAGTCTGCGATCAGTTACAATTTCCTTATTTGGGCCTTATTAGCTTCTTCGAAAAGGACGTTGCATGTAGGACGGATACGTTTCTTATTTCAAGGTTGCAAGAAAAAGTTCATGATTTCTCGTATGCTGTGGCATTTCAAACTGCCGAGGATCAACTGTGGTAGAATGATATCAGATTCTGTGACCAATCCCGGGAGCATGACTTTGCCAGCCTTGATAACAAATCATGAATTTTCTTAACCCAGTTTTCGCTAGAATTATCGATTTTCTGGAATAAGTTTTTATTGCAACTTAGAATTTTCAAGTCAACATCGTTTACTTGAAACGAGGAAGAAATCATTTTAAGCCTACTTAGTTGCACCTTAAGATAGCAGCGTCGAAAAGACAATGAAAATGTTCGTTCTTGTATAGTTTTCAGGGAAGAATTTCTAGGTTGAGGGACAATTTTTAAAAGTTTCTTCTAGAATTTCATGAAATAAATTCTTTTTATTCTTAAATAAATTTGAATAATGATTAGCTTGGATTAAAACATTTTCATTCAACTTCTTCCGATTAATCCACGCTTAGCCGCAATGGTTAGGCTATGCTGATGAGCAATGAAACAGCATTAGTCGTCAGGCGCTCCGTCGAGCAGGTGTAACACAGCTTACCCCCTGAAGTAGGAGTGGGAGAAAGACGGTGCATTCAGCATATCACTGGAAATACTAATATCCTCATTTTGACTAGAATGCAGGTCCTGAGAGATACATTGATCTGGAATTGTGATCGAGCATCGATCGATCAGAGAAAACTCTGATCTGGAGACCATCGCATCCAAGGAAGCGATAAAACACTTTGGCTTGGTGATACTGTAAAATTAGCTTCTTCGATCAAATCTGAAAATCGATGGATAAGGCATCTGAAGTATCGGCGCTCAATCATCTGATGGCCAATCTCAGGGAACGGAACCAGGAGATGCTGCTATTCGGTACAAGGTTTGGGCTGAAGACTTTAGCAAGGAGCCGTACTGGAAGCGGCTGATCCATGTAGATGCTATACGAGGTTAGTCTGCCATGTCTCTAAACTGCCAGTGCTAGTTATCACGGAAACGATACGTTTTGTCCTCTTTGCTGTGGAATAGAGGAAGATCAACCAATGTAGGATGAAGAATGTAGTAAGGCGGCTTCAAGATAAGAGAGAGGAAGGATTACCTATCTATGCAAGAACATTGGACAAATGACACACGGACCATAATCATGAACGTAGAACCATGGGTCAATAAAGACACAGAGAGACTTATTACTACTTATCGCAACTTCTGAGTAGGCATGGGTAGTCTATCCTACAAAAATTAGGAAAGTGACGATGTCCTGACTCCCTTTATTGCCCAGAGATCGTGAATGCTGCTTGGCATTCTTCACATTTAAAAGGTGAACGAGGGATCGTTTATATGTAGACTGAGAATGTGGATTTTCTCTATAGATAACTTGGAAAAAATGTTTCTTATGAAAAAATATGACACCGTGTGTCGAACTAGGCTCGGGTGGGTCTTCTTAAGAACAAGGATCTTATTCAATTGCTCTTCAGTGTAGAGAAAACAGGAGCTCAATATTTCAGTAATCTCTTCTTTCCAATCATTCCTAGTGAAAGAGGAATGCTCCTGGAAAGGTGCCAATAAGTGAGACTAAGAAGGCCTCGTTCAAAGTAATTTCAATAATATTGGGTGGTTGCATTGAAAGTTTCGGTTAAGGGATGACTCATCTGTATACCTCTTTATTCCAGAACGTCAGGTCATTTTCCCGGAACCCGTATACCTACCTGAAAAGGGATGTCGGCCGCCCTTATAAAAGATCGAGTGTGATTCAAATTTATTAAGTCGTTTGAAAAATATTGAAGTGTAAAGATGGTCAGTGAATCTGTAAAAGTAAGGCGTGCTCTCTACTACGAGTTCAAATTACGGACAAATACAGCAACGGCTGCCCGCAGGATATGTATTTGGAGATGACATTGTGTCAGAACGTATAGCTCGATTATGGTTTGCCGAATTCCGCACCGGGGATGACAGCCTTGAAGACGACGATCATCCTGGAGCGATGTTTCGGAAAAATGACACGAAACGAGGAAAACCTCCGCCAAACTTTGCACAAACTAAGCGTAAAGTTTGACGTTGACAAAAGCACCATTAGTCGCCGTCTTCGACGTCTGGAATAGAAACGACGGCTCGATCTGTGGGTTCCTCATCAACTTACCGACAACAACACAGGGCAGCGTATAGGGATCAGTACTTCGCTGTTGTTACGCAACAAACAGAAGGCGTTTTTGAATCGAGTGATTACGTGCGATGAAAAATGGATTATGTATGACAATAGCTGACGCACGTATCAGTGTTTATCGCCAGACGCCCCTCCTGGACTTATCGCAAGGCCAAGCCTTCATCAGCGGAAGACCTTGTTGTGTTTATGGTGGCATCGTGTGGTATCAACTGTTGAAACCTGGCCAAAGCATTACAGCTGAAGTGTAAAGTCAGTAATTAACAGGAGTACATCAGGAATTGCGACGTACTTATGCAGTGCTCTTCAATAGGATAAGTCTATTGAAGACTTGTTCTTGGAAGGAGTCTTGTTCCTCCAGGATAACGCACGACCACATACAGCGGCCTTCACCAGGGCCACCATATAGGAAATTTGCTGGCAAACTTTACCATATTCACCATATTCTCCCGAAATTTCTGCCTCAGATTTTCACCTTTTCCGGGCGATGGATAACTTCATGCGAGGTCGACAATTCACCAACTGGTAGGACATGGAAGTAGCATTATGAAATTTCTTTGATGGGCGAGACAGAGACTTTTATCAAACAGGAATCTATTGTTAACCATCACGTTGGCAACGAGTCATAGATGCCAATGGTAACTATTTTCAAGATTTAATATATAACCTTTTATTTAAAAAAATTAAATATTTTACTATATCCAAAACCGAAATATTCAGTTCAACCACCCAATAATTAAAGACTAGGTCCTCGATGTGACTGGGAAGATTTAAGTAGTTTTCCTATTGATGTGTGCCATTGGAAGTCGGACCAGAAGAGGGTAAAGAGTCTTTACCTTCCAATTGAATAAAGTAAATAACTATTTGTGTAGTTTTAAGTGATTTATTCCAATTATAAAAATGTCACTTGGGATCTGTTAATGTTGGCTTACGAATCAATAACGATTCAATATTTGTTTTCACCTAAGTGTTGAAAGTATTTACGATTTCAACACCCACAGATGTGGCAAGGAACTTAAACACTTTATCCCGTCGTTATCTGATAAGTGCAGGATTAGAAGGGGTTTCTCAAAGGCTCACCAATCTTAGCGAATGTAAAACTAACATAAACCAACATATACTTAGGTTTATAGGAAAATCAAAAACCGATTAGTGATCAAAAATGCGACCAGCGTAGACAATGAGGGTGTATCACTTGTGCATTATTCTTTCTATTCAGATTCTCTGGAAAAGGATGGATAAAGCTTGGAAAGACAGAGCTAAGCCCAGCTTTTTGGTTTGATCCTTGCAAAGTGAAGACAAAAGAAATCATTGAATATACTGAATACATACATACTGAATACTGCGATGAACGTAAATGGCATAAGAAAGATTGATGGTAACATTTACGGGTCACAAACGGCCTTCGAAATTTTAAATAAGGGATGTGGTGCGTAGACAAAAGCGTCTGGACGAGTTAATTTTCTACCTCAAGCAGTAAGTGTGTTTGTACACATATGGAATGTCAAGGAGGTGCAGTTAGTTCCAAGTGACCAGTATCTAACCCAAGTCTCATGGTTCCATGTATGAACACGGAATCGGTGGTATGTGGTTCCGTGTATGAGCATAATGATGCCTTAGTACCAATGGGTCTGCCTCCCACTCATCAATTTCGGAAGTTTACAATACTGCCCATATGCCATATTTCTGGTGTATAACTCATCCTGATCCTTTCAATGTTTAGCTCCGCGACGGAAAATTCACATTTTCATTCGTTTTTCAGCAATCTAGCTCGACAATAATGGCCTTATCACGTCGTGGATGTTGGCGAAGTACATAGAAGTCATGGCTGGACGTGATGTAATGATCATTTTAGAGTTCATCATGTTTTCAGCTACCATTACTCGAGTCTCTATTGGGGTGCGCACCATGGTTACACTTGTCCGGTCTTCTAGCCAATGGGTGAAGCTCGGGTCGATCTCTGACGAGAGAAAGGCTTTTTTGTTTCGAGTATAATTTAATACTTATGTTATATATATACTATATATACTAATATCGAGCAGTCTATCATTTCCCATCTCCATTTCTTTATCATAGGCACCAAAGACTCCGAAGCGTATGTCGCATCGAAGATGGTCCTACCCTACCTCACCTGGGAAAAGGCTGCCAACGTTCAAGTTCCGTCTTTGTCTCCATCTCTAGGATGAGCTTTGACAAATCTGAAATCCTACAAACTCTTTCCAAAAAATCTGCGTCTGAGGCTCAGGTTTTTTTTTTTTTCAAAAATAAAAATGTTGCAAACTGGATATGATATCTTTTGGAATGGCTGATTCAGCTAGAAAAATGAAAAAAATCACCAGTTCTAGATATAGACTAACATCAAAATGATTTATTATGAAAGTCAATAATTTTGAAAATTTTTGCTGGAAGTTATTATGATTTTCATTTTGAAAAGATTGGTTTCTTTAGCCAACTAGCAAATATACCAAATCATCAAAGGTTACCATTAAGGTTTAAATGGTTTCATAAGAAGATGGTTATCGGCCAACAATAAATCGTTTATTGTAATCGAATATAATTTTTTACTAATTAATCGATATACCGATTAATCAGATCTTAAAAATCGATAATTTCAAAATGGTTGGGGTGAAAAATAAAGACTGGTTGCAACGAAAACAACGAAATACAAGTTATATAAGTCCTCATTTATTGAGAGAAAAAACCGAAAAGATAATCAAAGAGAGAAAAAATTATTACACCCAATGGAAGCATATGACTGAGATGATCCTTGTAGGTGCAGAAAAGATATTGTGTTGTACATTATTCGAAATTCGAGAAGTATTGGGGCTTTTTTATTATTCATCGGCTTCTTTGTTCCCTTAGAATTTCACCAGCTTCTGACGAAAGCCTTCTGAAGGAACTGAAGTCGTTATCGCTGGCACGTATGCTAAGATGACCTTAGAAACTGCTAGGAAATTCTCAGCCATCTGTTTCCAGACTAGGACCGGATTTTGTTGAATCCTCTTCTATGGCGTTCTCAGGTGTTCTATGTTGCCGGGAGCATCTTGGGGTGCCGCAATACTTTTGGAACGCATCCTCTAGATATTTTTGTTGTTCTTATAAAAAAAAGACGAAGATGATGCATCTGAAGGCAAGAAATATACTAGATAATATACTTTAAATATATGATCGTTGTCAAACCTTGATCTATTCTATGATAAATTTGCGTTTTACCAACTTTAAAAAGATTTTCTGACTTCAACTCTGTGAGTCAGGTACTATTTGGCAAATAAAGAGTTACTATGATTATTATTATCGTTACTATTATTATCAATTTTATTAAAATCTCCTGAGATCGAAGAGTCCGAGTCTGAAAGTGTGTCAGTTGAGAAACGTAGGAGTAACACTCTGATTTTGCAGTATTTGTTTTAAAATGGTATTTATTGTCTTGGCAAGACTAAGATCATCCTTGGGATATGTCTTTTTGAACCTGGGATCTAGGATTCAGGGTAGAGCCAGAAGTGAACATCGATCTAACCCGCCAAAATGTTTTTCGTGTTGAGTCAGCACGGAGCATCGCAAAGCCTCTCCGACTTGGTGTTTTGGATCCAAACTCTCAACTGATTCCTTAACTATGGCTGCCACTGGAATCGCCATGCTGCTGGTGAGATATTATTCGGAGCTTATGTCCTTGGTAGCTGTTGCTAATGAGTCCAGAACTTCTCAGAGTTCTCGTAAGGTTTTTATTTCAATTGTGGAGAGTATTGGTGGATTAGCAGTGTTCCTGTTTACAATTTCGTTTATGAACGGATGCAGCTCTATGAATCTGAAGAGCATTTCATAGGTGGAGTTCCACAAGGTCGAAACATCCTGGATTACTGTTTTCTTTGATAGTTTTCTCAATTCATTGCATTCAAAAGACGAATTATGGAACTTGTATAACAATATTTCAGCTATCCTCCCTCTCAAAAGTCTTAAAAAGTCTAAAAAATTACTAAAAAAGGCGTTCTTTTTGCTACTTTTCTTTGTTTTAACTTTAAAAGGATTGATTTGATGGAGCAAAATCGTTACTATATAAAAGATGCGTTATTATTTTTTCTATAAGATGTGATTAGTAAATTTTTTAAAAAAATTAAAAAAATAAAAAAAAAACAGAAAGTATAACTAAATTATTATTATACAAGCTATTACGCAACTTGCTCTGCAAAAATTAGAAGGTTCCTCCCGAACAGCCAACTCAAAACAGATTTTCCGTGAACTACTAGAACACAACCAATACGGACTTCGTTTTCACGTAGATCAAGCTTACTTGAATTTCCTTTTCGCCCACTTATAACATTTTACTTTAGCACGTTATTTTGGACCCAAGACTTCGACTGAATTTTACAAAAGAAAACGACCACAGCATATTAATCGAATGTAACAAAGCCTATCGAACAAGTTTCTAGATTAATTTTTTAATTGATTTTGAATAAACATAAACGACGCGAGAGCTCAAAATGAAATGAAGATACTTTGTTTTGATAAGTTTAATGAAATATACATATTTTTTCACATAACTCCATTTTTCTTATCTTGGCATAACCGAAAACAGAAAGGATTTTTCGCATCGCACTCGGTTATCAAGGAACATACACATATTTCGTGATAACATTATGGAAAACATTTAAGGATAATACAATTTCAGGGTACACTTCATTGTTCAGGTAATGAATGACGTACCTTGTTTATGACACCCAATCATCTACCTCAAATAAACGATAATTTCCAGATGTTGTCTTAGGATATTCGGGTAATACGACAGGATAGACGCAACATATTATTTTCAATCGCAAATGTAAGATTTGCTAAGGATCTTTACTTTACGTAGGCGCAGAACTGATATGCTCAGTTGAAGGTGTGTCCTATATGACGTCATCAAATTCTCAAATGAAGTGTGCCTGCGCAAGTCTCCTCTATTGTAGACCACGCAAATAAGGGTTGCACCGATCACATAATCTACTTCCAGATACGTACGCTGCAAGATAACTTCGAAATATTTCATAACTTATCACTACTTCCTAAGGATGTTTATTGGCATACCACAGCATACGCAGAAACGTAGCGGAAACCAAGTTGATTTGAACAATTTAGTAATCCCTAATTTAAAGAGTTCATTCATTCCATTTGGGATGAAACGAAACACTTGTAGAACGCTGGCCGAAAGATGTATCTAAACCAATCTATCGCGTTTTCCAATATCTAAACCAACTTGTGAATCCTCTGGAATTGAAGCAAGAATGAGGTCTGATTCGGTGAAAATATAAATAATATCATAAGCAAGCGTTGTCAAGCTTAATTTTTTACTAATTGCTACCAAAGATGTTAGCCACATCAGACGTGCAGTACTCGTATGAGAGCCATTCTAGGATACCACGATCAAAGCATCTGAAAGCAAATGATAATTTCTGTATGGTTTAATAGGTTAGTTTAAACCAAAAATTGAAATAAATTAAATTCTCTTCGTTTACACTTTGGTTAGCATGAAAGCAATATTTTAATTGGCATAATCACCAAGGACGCATAATCGAGTTTTGGTCGATTTAACAGACATACTCGAGTCACTTCCTTTTAGAAATATATTTCTTGATATAACATGCTTCGATGCGCTTCGTAATTACCTCACAAAGACACGTCTTAAATTTAAATATATTATGCTAATAAATGTATCAAAATATGTCAATTACATCAGATCTAACATTGAAATATTATTTGCAGAAATTTGTTTTCTGGTCAATATCACTGGCCAGTGAAATGTGCAATTTGTCTTAAAGTATTATTGTTTAACATAATACGATTTAAATGCATTTGTATTAACTTTTGTTACTGTGCTGTTAAAACTAAACTTGTGATCGCCAGACTTCAAATGTTTTCGATGGTGTGAATTGTTTTGTGAATTAAAAAAATGAAAGAAACTGCAATTAATTGTGCTTTGTTTAAATTAGATTAGAGATGATATGATAATGTTCGCACATGATTTTCATTTTTGTGGCTGAAAGAAGATTTTCGCTTATTGAATATTTATTTGCATTTCAGGTGCAATATCACCTTGCTTATATCCGACAATTTAAGATAAAGAACATGATTTGGTTCATGGCTAGTCAAATTGTTACAAATTAACATTCATTACAGCTGATTTAGTAAGAAAATTTGAAATTAAATTGCATTGATAAGTGCTCACATCACGGTTGTGTTTAGAATGTGGTTTCATTCTGTTCAGACTCTCAGTTAAAATCGTTCTCTGGTGCTCTCATTCTCTCAACAATTCAAGAAAAAGAACAATCAAAAAGAATAATCGTATCTTCGTATCGTAGTTTTTTGTGCCTGAAGACAGCCTGCAGTCACCTTAGCGGACTCAAATACGTCTTGAAATCAATTCAAGAATAATCTGAGCAAAAAACTACTCAGTTGGTTAATAAGTTCTTTCGGATTATCCAATGAAACCTCAGGCTTATAGCAAAGGTTTCATTGTTAATCGTGTAAACAACACTGCTTCCTTGCAGATTCACGTGTTTTGTACCAAAATTATCGAGTCTAGTTGTAAACCTCTGGGCCACACGGTTCGAGCGCCTTCTACCGGGTATATAATAGAAACTGTGACTTTCAGGGCCAGCGTCGCTGCCGCAGTTTTTGTTGGGACACGTTAGTTCGCACAAGTTGAGTTTTTTTTTTACATAGACTATTTTGTGTCTGTCAGATTTGTTTGTGACTAAAAATGACAGTAAAGTGGCTCAATGAATTCGCATGTTTATCTTAAGCCTTGCTCGCCTAACTCGTAAACCATTGATAGGATGAATAAGACATTTGGGTAAAGGTACATGAACAAATCAAAAAAAATATTGGTGCAAGCTATTTAAAGATAACTGCAAATCAGTTGGCAGTGATTCTCACTCTGGCCGACATTCAAGCACAATAACGTCAGAAAAGGTCAAGCGTGTGCACCTTGCGATTGATGGAGACTGTCAGTTGACTATACACAAACTAGAAAGTGATCTTGAAACGCTTAAAATTTTTGTTTGGAGAATGTTCACCTAGAATTCGGGAATGACTTATGTGTGTGCGGAATTCATCTTTAAATAACTAACAGCAGAACAAAGCAATCTTTGCATTGAAATCGCTCAGAAAAATTTGAAAATGGTTTGTAAGGACGTAACTTTACGCAACAAGCTTACGGTGGTACATGGTGAGTAGACATGATCGACTATTAAATTGACACCCTTCACAGTGGAAGCATTCTGAATGATTTAGACCGAAAAATCGCATCATACTCGTAGCAAATGTTACCGGCAATGTTAACAGTTTTCTTTGATTATGGAAATATTTCGCACTATGAATGTGCTTCAAAAAATTAAACCAATCCTACATTGAAGTAATGAAAAACTTCGACGTAGAAGCAATGAAGCGGCCACATTTTTTGGCAATTGATTATTGGCTGCTTCACAGTAAACTTCATCAAACCTTGTACAGCAAGATTTCCAAAAGAATCTAGTCTTAGATGTTTGCAAACACCCAAATAGTCTTGAGTACGCGAATTGCTAATTTCGGGTCTATTTACAATAGCGCTCAAGGGATTCGATGACAAAGGGAAACTAATGCTAGAAACGTTGAAACTAATGCTCCAAATGAACTGAAAGCAGCTCTAGAAAATTACATTCAGGACTGCAAACTGGTAGCTTTCTTAGCAGCAATATCAAAATTTGAAATTAAAAGGAGCGTTACCGACACAGTACTTTTTATTTTTTGAAAAGACGCTGGACAGCAGAGAACAATTCGTGAAAATTTGTTGTTGTTTTTTGTATCTTTTTGTTCTATGTCGAAAGGATGATAAGACAATTTGCAGTTTGCCAAATCATTACTTTAAGTTGGATGACATGGCAATGGATGACATGGCTTACTCAAGTCCTCCAAGTCCAGGTGGATAGCTCCAAGCTGAAGGTGGTAATAAATAACATCATGCAATATGGATCTAGGGATTGTAGATATACTACAAATGTACCCCGGGTTCCATTAAAGTTAAATCATTTATTTATTTTGCCAAAACCAATTTCATCTCCATCAAAGTAGTACATCGTGCGATGCGATCCTCTTATTTTAAGGTCTTTTCTATTTCCTGAAACAATCATAAATATCCCTTCCTAACATACCCAACATCAATGTCTTTGTGTCGGCCTGCAAAAGTAGAGTACAAAATGATGTCTCTCCAGGAGTCTTTTGATTTAAAAAAACAGCCTTTGACGTCAAGAAATCTCCCAGGAGAAATTCCAGCAGTTTGGAATCGAGTAAGTGTCGAGATTGGTATTAACGACCATTTAAATCGTGGCTATCGATTTTTTCCGCTTCGGGTTTTCAAAACTAATCCATTTTTAATTGACCGTCACGTCGAAAGCAGCAAATAGCATTTGACAATGACATTTCCAATTTCCATTTGACGTTCATTCAAATCGTGTTGGACCCATTTACCGAGCTTATTGATTTTATCCATTGCTCATAAACTGATCTGCTGATCGTTTCCTATGATACATTTAACGATTCTAATAATTGCTATTGAGTTACAGTTGGATCACCATCTAATAACTCCTGCGAGTCCTCCTCTTCGCATTTTCGTGGTCTATCAGAGCGTTCACTATTTCTCACGGTGAAATTACCACTTTTGAATTGTCAAAACCGTGTCTGACATGTCACGAATGATAGACCATACATACAGCGGACACATACAGCGTGTCCGCTTTATGTTTTTACTAGCAAACGATAACCTTCAATAACCTTTTTTCTTATGGCTAAGCAAAAAAAAGTAATGGGTGTCATAATGCTCTTTTTTAGGCACTAAATTCGTCATTATTGATCAACACGATAAAGCGAGCACGCTAGTTTTGATGGACTCAACTTTTATGTGTTGTGTAGCTAAATGTCAGACAATCGAAATGGCGAATCGTCTAATGAGTTAGCTGCGTACTTTCCACTAGCGCCATCTCTAACTAAAATCCGAAAAAAAAAACTTTTGCATATGCCTGGTAAACTTCGCAACACAATGTCACTCCCGAATCGTGAAGAAGTACCTCTTTTAGATATTGCGCGTCTTGGGAAGCCCAGGAGTGAAACCCTGGTCCCTTTTAAACTTAAATGCGCATCACCACATATTATGATGTTGTGTCAAAAAGCATCTTGCTTATTGGGCATTTGCTTGACGATAATTGGATGATCCCTGACACGAGATTCATCATTTAGGTATAGCAATTGAAGCGATTGTATTAAGTATGGCATCAACTTCAAAATTCAATAAGTTACGAACTGCGAAATCATCCTTGGAATCTCAATTAAAGAAAACGACGTGAGCTTCATTATATGTGTCGTCTGCATTGGTTTGTTCGGCTACAGTTTTTTTGCCATATCCAGATAGATTTCATCCTTTTAATTGGGCGTTTGGAAGTAACACGAGTACTAGGAAAATATGAGTCTATCGTACAAACACTTTCCCCGAACAACTTTCTTTCTAAGAAACGAATTAAATTTCTTGATCTCGATTTAAAAGATCAAAAAATTGATTTTGACAAAGAAAACATCCTTGAAGATTCAAGATACCAACTTATTGATCCTTAAGAAAAGTTGTTTACTCAGTTAAGGCTACGTATGTGTGTGAAATGAGTAGAAAATTATAATTTTCACGATTATAAGTTCTCGAAACTGCTAAGTGTCTGACTTTTCACATGTTTTGAGAAACGTGGCAAAATTATTCCAGGACGTTTCACTTTTCTTTCCCGTCATCTGATTTCCCGTCACTGTAATCACTGGATTTAATAAAGGTGCGTGTAACATATTTGTATTACCATTATACTCTGACGCATAGATAACTAACAATTTTTACCCATTTTTCTAGAGGCATGTAAACTTGTCATGATTTGAAAATCACTAGAACAAGATTACATTATTCAATTACAAGAACAAATTTGGCCCGTTTGAATGAAATATGCTACTCCATAACGAAGATTTCCCAACACTCCTACCTATAAATCATTCTGGCTTTACCATCGTTCTGACATTTTTTGTGAAAATTACAGTGTTGCCCGATGAATCCAAGATAAATGGCCGACCTTAATTTTTGCTCCCTTTTTGTATGGTTGTAGTTTTAGTGTCTAATTTGCTTTTAAGATCATTTATCTTTGAATTTAGCTTTAACCTTATTCATCCTCGATCAAGGCGAAACCAGGACTTAAATCTCTTACATTAGATACGAGAATTCCAGCTACGGATGTCATGAACTAAATTCATTATTTTTGAATCAAAGCGATCATCATCTAGAATAAAAAAAGAATAATAAAATGTAACATATTTTAATTCAATCATTTTACAGAAGATGAAAGTATCTACCATACATTTTATTTTCCTTTCGCCGTGTGAACTCATTTAATTGTCAACATACCTAAATAATCGCCAATCATTAATAATATCCATGCATAATGCAAATTTGATATCTCATTCATTACATGAATCGATTTTAAAGCGAATTTTGTAAAAGTTTCTGTTCATAAACATAATAATGCATGACCCCACACATGCAAAAATATAGCATCCAGCTAAAAGGATGATACTTACAAGTAATTTAACCTTAAATATAAAACAATTAACATTGATTAATAACGATTTCGTTTAGGCGACAACTATCATTTTTTATAGCAAGATAAAAAATGAGCGCAGCAGGATGAAGTAAAATGGAAGAGTTACGAAGAAGTCTTTCAATACATTTGTAAATGTATCGATGGCGACAAAGGTATCAGGAATCATTAATAATTTTGTCTGAGAGTTTTATGATGCTATTAACGTTGGAGTGGGTTGTATATGTTTCAATTTATCCATGTACACAGAGGAAGTTTCTGGTTGTATCGGCTGAAAGATAAAGGAAAACTGGTAGCAACGAAGATCCTGCGTTTGAGTACGTAAGGGGAGTTTATATCGTCAAGTGTAATCAATCAACCAAGATTTCTGTTTTCGTCAATACATAAATACTCACCTCAATTCACTCAAAGCCTAAGAACATTGCAAACAGGGTCATAAAAACATACCAGTTCAATGTCATGCGCTTTTAACCTACATATTCCTTCCGAGCACACAAAAAAAATCCTAAAAATCTAAAAATACTCTTAAGATCAATGATCCTCGGCTCTTATAATCCGAGTATTAGCATGATACTGCATATTTCAATTTGCCACCAAAAAACACACTGAAACCGCTTCCACCTCAATCATTTATCCAATCATGATTCAGAAATTCCCCATCACCACCAACTACACCATTACTACAATCACTTTTCATTTCGTTTGAGTTCAAGCACGCGGAAAATCGATTTTTAATATTGATCTTGACATTAGATCGACCATAAATTCGATAGTATATTATCTAATATCTATTTGAGATTGTAGTTGTGCGCTTGTGTTGAGCGGCAACCTACTGCTAAATGATCACATTCAATCGTCTTTTTGACTGCCCAACACCGGAGGTGGAAGATGAAATCTTCATCAACGGAATGGACCAACTTCCCGATTGTTATGATGACCATGATCACAAGGTGACTTCGTAAGCTTAATTCGCCGCGCGAGCTTTAATATATTCGTGTATCTGATGGATATGTGAAAGAGAGATTTTAAGGGATCATATAATGTAGGATGGTATCGATGCCTACCACCGAAGTGTTGAAGTAAGTTGGAATTAGGCTTCGTCCTTTTTAGGTTGAATGGTATCTGTTATATTTGATATTTTGGAATGATAGCTTCCTCATTCTTTTTGGATCTTTGTCGTGAGTATGAGCATTGTCATATTGTGCTGAGCTATGGGCAGTAGTCAACTATTTTGGAAGCGGTCCAATAGGTCGGTAATAGGGAGATTTTTTGGTTTTTGTGCCAGATAACTATCTATAGCAGCTGTAGCAGCTATCTTTGGGGTGTGTGATATCAACCAAATTCACTGTTGATGTACCTTGGTCCTAAGTAAGAGGTAACCTCAACACAATCTAAGGCTCAGGATCGAAAAGTAGACCACTTGGGTATCGATTGTTATTGTTTTTTTAAATTCACTAACATGACTGTTTTATATATGATGCTGTTAACTTCAATTGTGTTGTTAACAAAAGATTCCACAACATCTCACTTCGCCAAATAATAATACCCTATTTATTTTACTATGCATCCATTTTTGGACCACTTAAATATTTTTCTTACACAACGCATGCATCAGTGACACTTAAAGCTCGAAAAATTACGTGAAAAACTCCTCACCAAAATTCACGGAATGCGATAACGTAAGAGATATGTGAATAATATGATACTCTTTATAATTCCAATCCAAACAAGACAGAGGGGTAAATATATGCTCGGTTTCACGCTTGTCAAGTGCTATTGCTAACCTAAATTACTGCATTCAATCCTGGAGTAAGCCAATTACAACGTAATGCATGGCAATCAAACTTTTTGCTCAAAAGAATATGCGCGAACCTGAACTAATCTTTTTTATACGAAGTTTCGGAGCTGTTAAAAATTTTACTAGTGACTAAGGACGCAAACAATGTCCCTGAGCCGGATAAAAACGAACATTATGACATCTATTTTTTTCCTTTAATGATACATTAAAGTATAATATTTAGAATTAATTTCGAAAGCCATCACAAACATATCCCAAAGATGAATTCAGCTAAATCTTGAAGATACACTTTCTAATGTATCTTCTTTGGATGACGATGTTACTATCATCAAATTTAGCGAATAAATGGTTTTTTGGTTCGGTATTAAAATCGATATACCGAACAGTGGTTTCTGCTGGCAACTTTAAGTCACGTACCACAAGAAATAAGATCGAGTGTAAGACCGAGCTACCAAAAAATCAAATATCACAACACAATTGATGGAATCAAACAGTTATGTTGCTGATTTAAAACACAATAGCAGTGCATGCCCTAGTGGTTCACTTTTTCATCCTGAGCATAAGATTGTGTTCAGGTTACCTCTTTCTTAGATCCAAGATACACCAGCAGATGGTTTGGTCGAAAGAATCAAAAAATCCCATTATTTTTGCACTCGTTGCTCTGGCAATCAGAATATACTGGATTGAAAAGTTTCCACATGATAGCTCAGCACATCAGGACACTTCCCATACTCAAAGATGAGTTATGGAGGTTTTGAACTTGTCACGATTATTTGTTTTAATTGGAACAATGGAACGATTTTTTGCATACTTTTTAGGACTAATCCGAGAGCGTTAAACCTTTGGAAACTATGCTTAATCTCTTGGAAAATAATGCAATTTTTTATGTTCCTGCTATATTCTGAACAATTCATACCAATTGTTTACCAATTCATTATTGCGGAGGCCCTAATAAAGCATTAAGGCATCTTATAAGGTTTGCCGCAGTGCCAATAAACCAACGGATGCATACAACTGCCCTACGAAATTCAGGAAACTTTCTGAACCAATGTCTGCCCAACAAGCCCCACAAGTTGGAATTCAAAATAAATATTCTTTGCCCTTCCAAAGGATATGCCCACAAATTCGAAATATACTTTGAATGGGAAAATTCGAAAAAAAATTCATAAAAAAATAAATGCGGTAGATTTTGAATGCCAGAAGATCAAGCGCAATCTAATTGAAATATCTGAGAGGAGATCAAGCTCATCCCATATGCATAAAATCATTTTCTTCTTCTTCTTCTTGGGACTACAGCCCCTCTCGGGCCTGCGCTTTCTGCAACAATCGCATCCAATTATCTCGGGAAATTGACCGTGTCATCCAATTTTGAAATTCGAGCAGCGATGAACTGTCCTCGTTCACAGAGTCAATCAATATTGCATTGAAGAAAACTGTAGTGGTCTTTTCTGACATAGAAACTTGCACCTTTAATCGTTATGTTATTTGCTTCTGTCATTCCTAGTCTGGTCTATCGCCATTCAGAGGGTATGATTCAACGCCCTTTTGACTGTTTCTAGTTGCGCATTTGAAGCGTCCTCTCTTATTGCATTTTGACCGGTTGAACTAGCTATTGCTAGTTTGTCCGCTCTTTCATATTCCTCCATATGTCAGTGTCTTCAATTCAAACTAGAAACTCAAACTAGTTTGACTTTCCAGGGGAAGCTGCAGTTTCAGATGCCTTGATGATGTCCCTGCTTGCCCATTATTTCTATATATAGGTAGATCATATTCCCTCTCTCTTTTAATAAATAAAAAAAAACAGAGAGGTCGTAAAACTCATTCAGGCCTAGTAGTAGATGGATAAAACAATCAACTAATGAGCATCCCCTGTGGAATCCCAGGATTAAACATGCTTACGGGATTTTGGAAACTAAATCAAAGCTCATCGGACTTCACTGAGGGGTTGTCGTATTTCGTTTGTATAATGGGTGTCCAGCAATGAGATCGCTTTCTTTCGGTAAGTATTTCGTCTACCTAAGCCTCACGGGACAACACAAAATAACAAAACATTTTGAATCATAGCAACACTGTTAAAAAGGGCTCACACTTCGAAAAAGCTCCCAATCGAATGGTATCCAACTCCAAATTTTCTGATGCATTGGTTTTAGTGAAAATTTGTTGGAGGAAAGGAATAGGTCTGAAAGAAGAAGGTGTGGAGAGATTCGCCACAATATTGTCTTCAATTTTGTGTTAATGCCCAATGACCCACATATACTATTGCGCTAGAAAAACAATTCTCACATACATTTCACGTATTCGTTGAACCTTGCCCTGGAGATCTCGTCTCTCACCTACTACGGATAATTGATAAGCTCTCTTTCTATCTCTGTGGCAAATCCCATTTATCTGCTATTCGGGTTTTCGCATCTCTTTTTTCGTGATGCACCTCTGAACAATGATTGATTTTCAGGAGTCACGCTAGGCTTCGGAAAAACAGCTTATCTAACGTTATTGAACTAAAAGTAAATCCATTTTCATTTGAATTGGTCCTTCCATTGTCTACGTAAAACAAGACTACCCCTGTGAACTACTTCACATGAAAACGTAATAAAAGTTTAAATCTACATATGCATTTTCTAGCTCTTTCTACAAGAAATCATCCGCGAGTATCCTCGCTACCTGTGCTTAAACTACGCTTAGAGGTAAGAGTATTTTCAGTGCTACAGTGGATACTTACATAGAGCACCGAGTAATATTTTGACCATTGTTTTTGCGCAGGGAAATTTTTCACTAGGGTAGAGCAAAATAGAGTAACTTGGCATTCGGATCGGTAGATTTAAATAATAGATGTAAAAGGAACTCGTTAGATTCATGCCGAGGACTCGGTACTCGTATCCTTATACCGTAAAAGGTGGTGGGTGGCTTGCCATAGTAGTAGAATGAAATCGGGAGGTTCATGCTGAGGTTACAGTGCTTGTACCCTTACACTATAAAAGGTGTTGTGTGGAATGCAAGGTTTGTGCTTTCTGAGGAGGTGAGTTTGTGCTTTCTGACGGTAGTGTTTACCGTCACCTTTCACACAACGTGCTTCTTATTTCCCTGGATGGAATCAACACCTATTGTATTTGCTGCTGGGCTGTATTTCCAAAAATTCTTAGGACGCACGACCAACTCAGATTGACTTTTTTAGTCCATTTTTCATCGATTTCAGCTCTGAACTTATCAAACTCGAGACGAATTGAGGCACTTCTGAACTAATGACCCATATTTGAATTAAATACACAGATGGCAGGTGTCACAACAGACTCAGTTTTCACTTCCTCTTTGGTGGTTTTAGAATGTTTTCCCTAGGTACAATTCGCTTTCATTTTCTTGTACATTCTTTTGTACATTGTAGTTTGAGGAAACATGTTCAAATGACTCATCATAGAAACTTTACGTAAATTGTTTCTTTTTTTCCATTTCTCAAGTGACCTTGAAATTAGGATTTTATCTTCTACAAGAGATTTACCTCTAAAAGTATTGCAACTGTCTTCTTGACTCTTCTGTTTCTAATTTTAGAGGACTTGTATTTGCTCTATAATGACTCTCGTGATATCATCGGCTGTTCGGATTCCTTTCTAGTTATATGCATCCTTTAAAATTCTAACTGAGTTTATTGAAAGAACTGCTTTAATGTTTATTGGACCTGTAACTGGTGTATGGGACTACCCTCCTACTTTCTTTTCCCTCATGACGTTCCTAGTACCATCATAGTGCGGAATCACCTGTTAAATTTTTTATCATTAGCTCATATTCATGATTTTCACCTTATTAACTAGGTTACTACCTGATATCGGCTAGAATTTTCTGTGTCTTCCTTTGAAGAGTTTTGCCTCCGCATCAATACCCAGCCGGGCGGTTTTAAAGGATGCTGAATCTCTAGTTCTCTAGTATTCGATTTCAGAACCATGCATTCTCTTCCGTTGTGCGCACTGGGAACCTCTTCTACATATTTACCACTGTTTTTATCACTATCTGCTTTACGGTATCAACAGATTATTTTTAACTTTGGCTTTGGCAGGATGATAATTTAAAAAAGATTGGAAATTCACTGGTAATGCAACACAGTGATCGATTTCATGGTATTAATTTTAATGTATGAACAATAGCACTTACCTTCGTGTCTCTCTTTCTCTCTCTCTCCCTCTCAATGATCGAATTATTTGAAAATACACCATTAAACCACCTCCAAACCAATCAAAATTTACAGCACGCAGTAATCGAGGATAACTTGTCGTTTAAACCTGCAGATAATCTCACCTGGTAGAATCTCCGATGAAATGAGCCTGTCGGTTTAGGTTAGGACCTTACATGCAGTTTTGACTGTTTTGTAAAAGCAGTCACAGGCATACTAAATACAGATAACAAACTTTTAAAATCCTTGCTAAAGAAATAAAGGAAAAAGTAAGCTGACCACTTAGACAGGCAAAGAATATTCGAAAAAAAAAAAACTAATTGATAGATAGAAGGCCACCAAAGTCTTAGCCTCGGGCGAGGTTACTTCACTAAATTTATGAAATTCTTACGAATAAATGTCCTGTTCTGATTGTAGGTGAAAAAGTAGCCAAACGAACAACTAGACAACAGTGTTTCCCCTTTTTGAGAAAATAGGATTTACTCCTAACAATAATGAGTTTTTAAGTATCCAAAGGGGAAGCATACAAAATTTACTTTCAAAAGAGAACTACCAGGATTACTATCCTTTTACATGGTTTTAGTTTGAAGAAGATTGAAATTTTCATAGTGCTCTGAGAATTTCGATAAAATACAAAATGTTTAAACTTTATTTTTGTAAACAACTATGGGCGTCCATTGCGTTGAAACAGAGTCCTTAAAATTCATGTAATGATATGAGAATTTTAGATTTATTGAAAAAAACAATTAAAACAAATTGTAAGATTCCTTGGTGATATTATTAAAAGCCATTCCAAACTATCTATCCAGACCACACAACCAAGTATCGTATCAGGTATCGATGAGCTCCACGCGTTTTATGCTGGAAAGCTTTTCTCACATGTTCACGTGTTTCTTGGAACTTAGCGGCCTCTAACACCGCTGATAGGTGGATAGAAAATACACTTGATCTTGTGCGGAAAGCCGCGGCAAAAAATGCAGTCTTGCTGTCGAATGTCCGGCCGATTGATCATGTATGCGCGTCCGGCAGACGCTGGTTGCCTTGATTTCCTTTTCAACGGCCGTTTTGGCGGTTTCTTGTAGCGCGCCAGCCCATGGAACATAACACTGAAAAATGTTAGTTGTGGTAGTAGTAGGAGTAGTAGTTAGCGTACGCAGTAGAAGATTGTGTACACTAGCATAAGATACTGTACCCAAATTGAGCCTTTACTTGTTTCCCGGCAGATCTTCTAGTGTTTGTGGTGCGAACACTGCAAGATGGAATGGTGGCGGACAATAGCAGATTGTTTTAATTAAGTTTTGAATTTTGTCAAGTCTGTTAAAAATTTATGTTTCTATCGAATCTTATTTAGTTGATTGTCGATGTTGGGACTGTGATGTCTTCGCGGTAACGGCGTGACGTGAAGGTACGATCAGGTTCACAATTATTTAATCGAATACGAAAATTGAAAGTGATCGGCAAGGATCAGTTCTCGTGCTTGTGCTGAAATCGATTAAACAGTTTTAAAAGTATTTTTAATCGGATTTTGAAAATATTTTTTTAAACATTGAATCTTTGTGTGTTGTGCTATCGATATTTGTACCTTATTGAATAATTCTTAAAAGTGTTCATAGTTGTGTGCAATTGCTAAAAGGCACTCTTAGCTTCGCTTACAATTCAACCACAAACGAAATAATTCAAAATGAGTTCGATAATTACGCAAAGTAAACTTCTATCACAATCAGCTAAAATAGCTGCAAGTTTCTCACCAATCACCATCATTCTATTAACGAGCATCATTGCGTTTATGATTCTCAACAATCGACGACAAAGATCGCGACAGGTGAAATTGATTGAAAAGATCCCGGGACCTTTATCATTGCCCCTCATTGGAAACACATTGGAGTCAAACGTCGATCATGATGGTAAATATTGAAGAAGATCATTGCATTTCTTAAAAACCATTTTTTTTTTTCACTTAACAAAAATTATCGTTTCGGATTGCTAGGGAGTGCATGTGAACCATATTCTTTTCGTATATGAAAATTTTGGATTCGATACATATGTGTGAGAAATGTGAAATGATGCAAGTGCTAATTTATTGTCTGTGGTGTGTAATGTTGGAAGTAGTTATAAGTGATTCAAAATTGTGTTTGCAAATGAATTTTTCGGTTTGAAATTCGAGTGAACCATGCATTCGCATAGCTTTTAGCCAGTTGAAACGCTCGCGAACTGTTTTCTTTGACCAACATGACCAAGTTTCAGACGAAAGTGAAGAAGAGATACAATTTTGTTTGATTTATTAACATTTGGAAATAGGCCAACGCACCGGTTTCAAGTTCATCATAAATAGATTACGTTGAGAAACCAATTAAGCATCGATCGATACTCATCAATGTCAATAAATATGCTCGGAGAATGAACGATCTAAATGGAATCAAAATTGAGTACCCTGAACTCTGTCGTTTTTCTTGGCTTGTATGGAAAAAAAAAGTTTATTCGTGCCTTACAAATTTTCATTTTGACCATAATTATTTCACATGTATATGTGATGATCATGTTTCTTAGATGTCCATTTCAGTTAACAGAATAAGCCCAGAATTATTACTTTAAATGTCTCGTTTGAAAACCGATTTTCGAATATATTTCCTACTTGATGATTCCCAAAAGATCTAACTAGATTTAATTTTATTATTTTAATTTTCCTGCCAGTTTAATCGCCTTTGGCTTTATTAAATGTTTTGACACTGATGAATACAGTCTTGAGGTACAGGATGCCATTCACAGTGGGAATGATCACACATTTTGTCAAGGATTCCTTTTCTTTATTGATTGAATCCTTTCGCATTATCTAAAGATTGACCTGTTACAGCCATCAATATTATTTCCATCCTCCAAGAACTTTCTGTTGTCTCTTTACTTTATTAAACGTAGTTAAAATGAAGAAGGAGAACTGATATTGCACGAACTGTGAACTTTGGCGAATTATTTCGTATCAGATTTAAGGATCAGCGATACTTTAATCTTCAAATACAATTATTGCACTTTTCCTCTGTTTCTTCGGATTGAAATGAAAGAACCTCCAATATAACCATGCATTTCAAAACGCTGTCTTACAGTTTTATAATGTCCTTTTGAGGATAGCATATTTATCATTTTTATGTTGCCAACATAATTTCTAATATTACTCTGTTATTAAAATTTATTACAATAATATTTCCAATATTTATTGCAATAAATTATTTAGTAATCAATATTAAATGCTTATATTTAATGTTAATTTTTATTAATACTAAATAATTATATTCGAAAACGTAACTCGTGTTGAATATCATTGAACCAATGATGAATTTTCATAAAGTTTATCAGTTCGTATTTAGCCTGATTGGTTTTTTGATGTTTTGTCGAGAGAATTTGAAATTCCATTTCTTTTTCTGTGTTGAAATTTATGAAATTTTGTTTCTGGTTGTTTTGACACTGAATTAAATCGCAGAACCGGGAATACCACCTGGTTTTGTTAACACTGTGGTACGAGTATTGTCTTTGCAACGTTACCCCAAAGAGCAATTTATAATGATTACCAATTTCAAAATCGAAATAAAGGATATTCTTTAAGATTATCCAACTTACCAATTGGAACCCTGACCAAAAAATGGAAACTTGACAAAAGTTTTTTTAACAGGAAAAGATTATTTGCTTTTCTTTTACGGGCTTGCGTTTTTTTTTCATCGGTAAACAGTTCGGGAGACTTCCTTAAAAATATCATTCGTGAATAAATAAGCCCAGTTTCATTCCCTTCATAAAAAACTTCTTGTTCACTTAAATCTTCCAGTTTGACTTCTTTATTCAATACATTACCTAGTATTCCAGCAGAGCTCATCTTTGTATGTTTGAACTGATTTTAAGGACTCATCCTAGGACTTCAAAGATGTATAACTATGTTTGGTTAAAAGTGAATAACATTTTCACTTGATTTTCACACATCAAAAAAGTCAAATCAATCCATTCCAATCCATTTTTCACATTTTCGAAATTGCGGACTTCGACGTTTTGATACAGTACACAAATTTTTCAAATTCATCATCACTTCCTTCAAGCTTATTATTTGACTTTAAACGTTTCAAAAGGGATATGCAATAACGCAGGTTTTTTAAAAACTGATTATCCGTTGTGAAACTTTCAAAGTCTTCTTAAGGCTACCTAAACACCACTACATAGTGAATGGCATGACTTTCAGGTGTAACTCAATGTAATTAATGGGTTGCTGCTCTTTGGAATAATTTTTTGAAAGGAATACAATTTGTGCATTCTTTAAACGCTTAAGATGGGTAAATATCCTTCAAGTGCTTTGAATCCCCGATTCGCAAGCGCAGAATCTGGTGTGGATTTTCAGCCACCACCGCCTACACAGCCACAGATATCCCACAAGGCTTCATCGTCGTTACGGACCTCTTAGGTCGGGCTATTACTGCTTGAGCTGCCAGGTATGACGGGCTTCGTTTGATACGTTGACTATATTATAGCAATTGCCACAGAAGCCATATCAGAGCTTGCACTACTTAGAATAGATAAACCAATGCAAAGAGTGAGGCGCTGGAGGACAGCGCACCAGCTCATCCTGCTCCTGCAGTAACCTGTCATCCGCACAAAGAAGATTATCACCAGATGAAATGGAAAGTCGCTGGTCAACTCGAGTTCAGCATTAAGAATTCCGGGTGATTGACTCAACATGGTTTGAGGATGAATCAAAACTGGGAGTTACCGGAGGACACAGAGCAGCAGCTTACAAGGTTCTAGCGCATATTATGGGTCTCACTTAAAGCTAAAGAAGAGCAGACCCACTGCATCAAAAAGATGACTCCAACTACGCGCTGTGCAGCCTGTTCTACTTGATGGAGCAGGAATGACGCTCGTAGTAAGGAGTATCACCTAGACGGCTGCAAATGAAACAAGAAGCGTTGTAAGTTGCGTGTGTATCTTGAACGGTCTCAGTGGTGCCATAGACGAAGGTCGCAGGAGACAATCGCCACCACTCTCCTTGCTAGAAAGCTGGCCATAGATGACAACAAAAAACAGGCAGCCAAGAGAAGACACAACGTGCTCTCAGCGATAAGTCCTGGAAGCTTGACACAAAGGAAAAAGAGGATCCTCGTGGTAAGACCAAGGCTCAATGCCTGCATGACGTGACTAGCTTTTTCCTTGCCGGACTTAATATTTTTGTTTCATCAGTACAAGGATGGTATGTCAAGGTCCGCAGACTGCTGACTTTGCATAGGCGTGGAAAATTATGCCTTTTTGTACGCAAAAGATGTATAGAAAAGAACAGCGAAAAGAACCTAGCTCGAAGTAATGCGGCAAACGGCTGCAGTGTAGGATGTCAAGTTAACATGGAAACCGTTAAGTTGGTAGTCCAGTGAAACTATGCATCTCCACTAACCACAGAAGTAACAATATGTGACACAATATAAACTTGTGGAATACCCTAGAGTATGTATTATGATTTTAACAGAGAAGAACTAAAACAGAAAATATTGTTGTACCATGCTTACGGCTAGTATGGATGTAAAAGGACTTTTCTGAAAATTTAATTCCATCGGAATCCACATAGGATTCATAAGGTCTAAAATATAGTTAAAATTTAAGCACATTATATCTAGAAGAGCTTGAGATTATTTCATATTGCTACGCTGTTATAGCTATCAAGTGGAAAAGTGGGCAAGAGTAAAAACTTAAGTAGGATACGTTTTTTTTTTAATCGTATGTTCAAGATTATGTGTAAACTTACTTGAAACAACCTTTCAGCACTGATTTGTATGAATATTCCCACGAACATTACACTTTGACAGAACATGTTCAATGATCGCAATTTGACTTTTTGACAAATTTAATATGAATATGTTTTTTGTGTAATATTTAATATGTTTGGTGGCCATTATACCGCTCATAAGTGATCCAGAATATTCTGCATAAGCTTTAATTAATAAAATATACAAATAAACTGTTACACATAAAATAAGTAGAACAAGGTACAAATCAAGAATTCGTCCTAAATGGGGAACAAATTCATTTTAAAAAGGAACAAGTGATCGCTGCTCATTCTAAAACTATAGCATAAATGCAATTGAATTCAATTGCTGAGTAAAAGCGAATTTTAATCAAATTTCAAATGCTATAATTATGTTTGTTCAAAACTTTGAATAGCACCCGGAAATGGCAATTATCATCTTACATGTATGATCTAGTTTTCTTCCATTATCACTGTACCAAACAATGTTTTAATGGTAACAGAGGAAATAATAGGAGGTTTTTGTTCAAAAAGCCTAGCGGGAGAGATACTCAATCCTTATCACAAATTAATGATCCTGTCTCATATTACCTTCGTTCATCGCTGGCGATAAATAGGACATGTCGGTCATCGGGTGACATCGAAGACGTGGTTTCTCTTTTCTAGTAAAAATTTCCGATAGGAAAGGAATACCATAAACTAAAATACGCCATAAAGTTTTTGAAAATGACCCTTACCGGGCTTGCCCCCCCAAAATTACTGCAAGATTTATATTACCTTTAATCTGATAAGGTATTATACATGATGCCAAATCTAAAATTAAAGGATATCTAATCTGTGACTAAGAGACCTTATCTGACACTAAGAAATCTAATCTTCTGGGGCTCATTTTATGGCATTGCGTTCTTCAATCTTTCCAACTCTAACTTCAATGTCTGAAGTGCTCCTGACAAAAGGTCCCAATCAAATCCTTCTGCTTCCTTTTCAGGACAGGTAGTTGCAAATCGAGATGGGGGATTTTCATACCTTTCTATATTTTTTTCGATTAAATACAATAATTCTGGATCATATCCTCCGGTAAGCAAAGCCGTGCTTACTGCCAAAGACTTCTTAGGACTTCCCTTGTATCTACGTTGAAAATTTAGTTTGTGTTAACCTTGTTATGTTACCCTTGTGTCTACATCTATACCCTATCATCGCACCAAAGTAGGTGTTGATTTTAAATTATTTACAGAATCCATTCAATAGGGGCAATATCTTTCTAACTCAATGCATTTTGTCTGGAAATTAAGTGGACGAACTATTACGGATGTGCCTTATTTGCTTCAATGATATTCCTGGTATTATCAGTTTACAGCGAAAGCTCTATAATAAGTTAAATTTGTCGATGATCTTAAACTTTTTCTTGTGATTCACTGGTTTTTCCCAGGCTTTGTACATGAATATTTACAAAAAGTAATAATAATAACCAAGATGATATATGGTATTTAAACCTGGTTGAAGCATCTCCAACCTCTGCTTCTGCATTGCATATAAATTTTTCCAATGTACTTGCCATAAAAGTAGACTTTATCATACTTACGTTCAAATGCTTAATTTTAAGCCAGGATTTAATCGTGTGTATAAATTTTTTACCATTTCGAACAATTCTGGATTTTGCCTCACTTTATATTACAGATAATTATTTATAAACACATAATTGTTATATCTGGTTATAGTTTATTGTTTATAGACTGCGGCTGTTTTCTGCGTTTGAAGAACCCACCGTATCGAAAAGTATTGTAAAAAACCTCGTTAAGACAGTGATATTTATTCACCATTTCTCATCGTAATTCACGAGACAATAGTTTGACAAAAGGAACCGACAGAGAAAATAGTTACCTCTGTGTAATTCAAACAAGTTACCAAAATTGTATCAATTCAAATGGCCAAAACGTCCCACCCCCAATAATGATGCAAAAGAATGTGCTGAATTTTTTGCATTCCAATTCCTAACTCTATTTCCTTGCAAAGATTGAAGTTAGAAAATCATTGTCATCTGTTGGAAGCCAGAGCCCAATTAGTATACTACTGTCTATGCACTTCTCTTGAGAGAATATCACTCTTCATCTTACTCCACCCTCATATTTGCGATCTTATTTTCTTTCGAGTCTTGATTACGAACACGAAATAAATATCAGGGTCGTTTATGAGAACTAGCATTAGCACTCTTGGGTGCAGCACGCAGAAAGAGATGCAAGTAGCCTTGATATGATGATTGATAGAAATGATTACTTACGAATGGAAAGTTTCAATGAAAAGACGTTTAAAAGGAAAGGCGTTGAACCTCATGTTTTCGGGATAGGTCGTGTCATATACCCGTGTACTATTGAACAACGAGTATTTGTTTGCAACAATTTCTTTGAAGTAGGTCGTTGTTTTATTTAAACAAATACGATACCGAATGCTAAATGATTCTGAAGAGGATGAACATATTTGAAAGAACTGGCAGGAACTGCTGAAGAATTGTTTGAACGTTGAGGACCCCGGGAAAAATTAAAAGTATGGGTAAATCAATTTAAGCCAGCCGGCGTGGTTTGCTCGCTCGCTCAGGCTTTGAGTTTTAAAACGGATACTTATCTATTTAAAAAACGGATGGTGCCAATCCGACGTTATTATTCGTAGCCAATCAATTTTATAAAATCTGGTTTTGTGAAATCGATATCTAAAGGATATTTGCTAAAAAGCAAAGCTAATTTTTGCGAAAGATGAGTGTGTTTAGCAATTTATTTAAGTATTTTTTATATTTGCGGAACTAGCATTTGCTATGTTATTGTTATTGTATATGAATCAAATTTTGTAGGGATTTTGAATGGGCTCTTATGAAATCTTACTGCTCCTTTGTGTTTGTCACCTGCTCCGTTCAGTTTTTTTTTGTAGCGATTGCCACTTTAGATAAAATATCGTTAGGTTAGCGATTTTTCTGAATCTTAGTTCTTGTAACATATTTTCACGGACCATAAGAACCAAGAGATGTTTTCCATAGGCTCTGGATTTTCACCATGAAATTACTTATAGAATGATATATTTAAATCTAAAATATATCCCTAATATCTGCGTTCATTTTTTGCTTTGATGAGTCTAGAGAAAACCACCATTATATGTCGATGGAACTAAAACTGATCGAAAAATTGCGAATATACAGGACAATGCTAGGGTTATTGCGCAACAAATAAGCATTCCAGCAAATCGTACGTGGAAACTGTATTAACCCAACGTCAGTTTTCCTTTCGTTTGGGGCATGGTAACGATATTATACTGGAATAAGCAGTTGAGACCATCTTACCGATAGAATTTCCAATTTTCTAAAACTTTATTCAGTATTGTTCACTTTAGTCTATAAATTTTAATTCCGAAATCTCAGTTAAAGGTTTTTCAATTGGTAAGTCGGTGCATTCTCCTGTGTCCTTTAATCCTTCTTTAATTGTCCTTCTTTAATTTCTACAATATACGATTGTGTCTTTGTATCTTTTGCTCTACGTGTTGTTCTATTATACGTCTTTGAAAAGTGGGACAATGTTCACGTCGAGTCCCTGAACAATTTACATATTTTTTTTTTGTATTTCCTGATTTGTTTTATTTTTAAGTTTGAATCTTGCAATGTAGAATTAAAACTTGAAACCGTGGTGAGTTGTGAGTTATCTGTACTTTTATTTCTTTAAATTTTCGAATTCGGTAAGTGGAACCTCAATGCTTCCTGCTAATGAGATCTATTGTAGTTCGTTCCTTGAAACGTTTTACGAGCATAAATAAAAGGTTAGATGAAGGAATACACATCTCTTCCCCCAATCCTACGCCTCCAGCAACAAAAAAAAGACAATATTCTTAGTTTTTTTTTGCAGTTTTGTAACAGGTACATAAATCGCATCAAGCGCAACACAAAAAAACTTTTCAGTTTTCAAACAATTTGCTCAATTTTTTGGTTTCTTCATCACAACTTATGTCTATAGTTTAAAATACGCAAAATTCAAACTTTTTATGCTTCCAAAGAAACGTGTAGAAACCATTTCTACATAACAATTTTCTGAAACGACTCCAAGTCATAAACACTCGTAACAAAAGAGAAAAAAAATATTCTCACACGTGTTACGACTAGTGTGAGTTTATACCAACGGAAAAAAAGGCTTTTTAAAATTTCTTTGTATGTAAATATCTTCAATCTGATGTCAGTGGTAAATAGATACAATATTGTATGTGAAAAACCTGAAGTCTTCCTGCTCTCACAGACTTGTTTTGTAGATAATACAGAACGAAACAGCGAACAAATTTATAGGAGTTTAAATAGAAAAAAAAAAAAATATTACTTTGTGACCTTAACATTCGCAGATTTCAAAAAATGAATAATTTATTTTCTAGTTCATTCGCGCAACGATGTAGTTTGGTTTGTTATTGTTTGCGGATGGGACAAAGTATTTGCAGGGTATATCTTGTTATAATTTATATACTTAATGAGCAAATGAGAGGTTTCATGATCACATGACAACTTAAGTCTTCTTTGATAATGATGACCATCTCGGGAATTATTATAGAGTTAGTTATGTTGAAGGTCGACTTTTCGGATCGAGAATTTTATTTCATAATATCTAAATAAAAAAATTGTTTCGGTGACTATCCATTGGTTCATATCCTTTGGAAAATGGCTTTTAATTTAATTACAATTTACTGTTGTAATAAACAATCGCAAAAAGTAAAGACGTTGGTAGGTTTGTAAGTCTGCAACATTTATTAATTATTTTTATCTACAAATTGTTAGTTCTTTATTCTGAAAAGGCTTCGTATTACCCAGTCTGGTTTCATCTTATTCCATTTACAAACATATACAAGTTAAAGTTATTTGAGCTAATATCATCTTTAGAGACTAGTTTTATTTTATATGGCAGCAAAAAAATTTAAACAAGCAGCCAGTGGACTCCAAATTAATCATTTTCTTTTCAAATACATATCAAATATCCTCATTCAACGTAAAAACTTTATTCTAAAGGTATTAGCCGGACATTTCTTTTTGAATAGATTCAACATATTCTCTAATATTTTAAGTCCATTTCATCCGCTTTGAATATTTTCTATAATGGAAACAGTCACATACTTATCCTATTTTAAAAATTTTTCTAACACATGCACAAATAGTTCTCAGGGCTTATAAATGATTGGTAAAATTTCTTTTTTTTTTATTACATGTGTTTTGTGCCATAATGCCAAATCGCGATACCAGAGAACAAAGTACAAATTTATACAAAAAATACCTTTGTGCCTGAGACTAATGAACATGTTTTTAAATTGTGTACAAATATCCAAACAGGATATAATGTATACAAGCAACCGGATCCACATGTAAAATTTACATAAAATACAAATTTAGCGTGGATAAAATGATTTAACCCAAAATTAACATAAAGTGTTGAGTTTAGAAATATATATTTTAATGCATAATTTTAAATAAATTATGGAAAAATTAACGATGATTCGAACTACGTGGTTGAGAATTGCCTCAAAATGTTAGACTTGTGTTGTTATAGTTTGACGCATGTTATACACGTGTCTCTGTTGCTAAGAAGAACACTAGCAATGTAAGATGTTTTCAAGTTGATTTAGATAATATTGCTGCTATAGCGCTAAGCAAGGTGTAGCACTCCTTTGCTTACACATTCGACCAAATATTTAGCTCACTAGTTTATTGCAAAAACGAAATAAAAAAATAACGAAAGAATACGAGCTGAGAGCTAGATATGATGATAAAGATGACCCCTGATGACCGAAAAGCGTTCTCAAGACAAATTAAACCCTATCCGGATGATTTGCTAAACGCAAAATAAGGAAAATTAAGAATAAAATGCACGAAGGACTACCTTCCCGAATTTTGAGTCATTTTCTGCGTATATTATATTTTTTTAAATTGTTTTCCCTGGTTTTTTGTTTGATATTTTTAAATTGTTTTCCCTGTTTTTTTGTTTGACCTACCAAGTTGCCTTAACGCCCACCGGGCCAAGCTACGTTCTTCGAGAGGACGTGATTTCTGCTACACCTTCGCGAGCCGGTGAAAGCCACATGATCTGGCTGGAAGTAGTCGAAATGCGCACCGACGCGTTTCATTTTTTCCAAGGGCGCGAAATGCATCCTCAACAAAACCCTATATGACCCAGTCGACGTTAAAGGCAGCAAAATCTCCGTATTTTGGAAAATTCTGTGACTTGCGATAGGAATAAGATGAAATATCTATTAATCGTTGACAAATTTTTCAAAGGACATTTAATTACTCAAACTATCTTAGATTATATGTTTTTTGTAGGACCATCTACAAATGAGAAGTTCTTTATAATTTTGAAACTCATCTATTTTGATACTTTACTGTTTGCTCATAAAAAAAACTTTGAATTGAGATTTCTTGAAATATAAAATAGATGAAATTTATATATATACAAAAAAATAATTTTAAAAAATTTCAGAGAAATGTTTCCTTTGATGTAAACTGTATTTTATTTTCCATAAACATTGGGATTTTTCGCTTTATCCTGCTATAAAGAAGTTTTTTTTTCTAAACATGCTACATCAAACACTTATTACAGATAAAATTCTTTTTATACTCTCAATTACCTTTTTCTCATTTTCCAAGAGATTTTTACGATCTTCTAATTGTTCAGTCCTGTCTCATTGTCATAATTTCGCTTCGACAACTTTACCTGCAAACCTCAATGATCTGTTGTGGTTGTTGCCTTAATTCATTATAAACCTGCTACTTCCTGGAGTCAATTCCGTCTAAAGGCTTTATTTTGGAAATCAAATTTGGTATTGTTCCATGATATATGACAGGTGATTTTACTATGTATTTCACTACCCTTCAACTATGTCCCTTCAACTTCGTTTGATTGGCAGTTCCACTTTCCTGATATCTGATAAGTTTTCATCCACTTTTCGGTGTTACCTTAGGGACTTATTCCTAAAGTAAACGTCCTGAAAATTGTCGGCGATCTCAAAGAATATTTAGAAAGGAAAATTTTTTCAAGCAAAATTTGGCGAGCAGGGGTTTGTTTTCAAAAGTTTAAAAAAAACTTCCTTTCAGAATTAATTTTCCAGCAAAGAAATCTTGAAATTGATAAGAAATGTAAAGGAATACATGTGCTAATGGGGATGCTTTACGTGAATCAATGCTGTGAAAAAGATTTTTAAGCGTTTTTTTTAAGTTCTGAAGTTGATTCATGCTATGAACCTTCCAAGATACTTCACATAGTCAATCAGGTTGATGAAAGAAAATAGGAAGGAATAGGAAACTAATAAGGAAAACATAAGGAAAGCATAAAAGTGTAAAATTGTTTTTAACAATCTTGACTATGCTGAACGAGTGCACTACACTACAGTACTACAGTGTAACCTCGGTAATTGTTACTAATAGAAACACAGACTTGTTGCAATTTTCGAAATGTTGCAATTTTCGGGTCAGTACCTTTTGTGAAGAAAAACAACCAATTAGCACAAATGAAGTTAATTTTAATAGAAAAAAAAATTTTAATTCAAAAAGAATGAGCGCAACAAAAACTTTTCTTACACCTTTATATTTTTCAAACACACGTATTCAGATTTTCTCAAAAAAGTTAAAAAGTGTTGCCTGCTTCTGGTTCGTGCCTTGCTTCACAATAGCTTCCTCCTTAAATTGTTGCAAAACGTTTATATCCTGAAGATTTTCGTTATTCTGTTCAGCCCATTCAATACAAATGTTGAAGCTTCTTACTGCGTCTTAATTTTTTATCTGGTTCACTCTTATCCCTTAAGGTGCTGTCGTCAACTGACTTTGTTTCATCGTCATCTATCTCTCCAAAACAAATCTCACCTCCAGTTTCCACAACCAAGTTATCAATATCAGCTGATGTCAAATTATCATCAGACCCAATTTGTTTCAGAAGATCACCTATTGGGTCTATTAAATCCTTCATGCACGGCATTTCTGATTTTATGATACTCAGCGGAACGTCATCCTCTTCCGTCCAATCAGAGACTGGTGTCATTAATTTTTTCCAGCATTTTTCAATAACGTGTGATCTGACCCGTGCCCATACTTCAGATAAATGACATGCGGCTCCGTGTCCGATTCCTCAGAACCTACAATTTATGCCAAAAAGTTTTTTTTGTAAAAAAGTTTTGTCAACCTAATCACGTTTTGGTCCATAGGTTGTATGATCGCAGTGCAGTTTGGTGGGAATTACATGACGGATATCATACCGTCATCACTTTCAAGCTGGCCAACTTTCGGATGGCATGGAGCATTATCAAGCAGTAAAAGTGCTTATGGTGAAAGTCCCTGAGCACTTAGGAATCTGCGAGCCTAAAGCCAAATTAAGTCCATTGAAATTAATAAATTTAATTTCGGAAATTGAAAACCTTACTTCTGGAACAAATGTGTGATGAAACCAGTCGTTGGATAAACGCCTCGTCATCCAAGCGTTGCCACTGTTTCTGTACACCACAGGAAGATCTCCAGCATTTTTAAATGACCTGGGATTCTTGGCTTTTCCTATCACTAGGATCTTAACTTTATGCGTTCCGGTTGCATTTGTACATGCTAGAAAAGTTGTCCTCTCCTTATTAGTTTTCCGTCCAGGTGCTGAAGTTTTCCCGGAAATTCACCAGAGTTTTTTCTGGAAGAAGCTTCCAAAACCGGCTAGACTCATCTGCGTTGTATATCTGTTCTGGTTTCAGTTGCGATTCCTTGATTTTGGAATGGAACAAATTAGCCAATGGTAGCTGCATTGTTTGACAGCTTTTCTCCACAAATTTTAAGGAAGCCGGTTCCCGTGGCGCGTTTTAAATTTTATGAACCAAGGGTTGCTTGTATTGAATCCATTCGAATTCTCTCGAATTTTTTTGTGAAAAAATTTTGCATTTTCCTTCAGCAATCCCGCAGACATCGGTATGTTTTTTGATCTTCAATCCAAAAACCACTTATACAGCGCAGCCTCCATTTTCGGAAATTCAGACTGGCGCATCGTTTTACGTTTATCGGATCCAAACTCTGAATTAGCCACGAATTTTTTGAATTTGCTTTGGTTTTTCATAATGCGGCTAATTGTCGATTTGTTGAAGCCGTTTTTGATAGATAAAGCGGCAATAGACGAACTACTTTCGAAATCTGTTATAATTTGCGCTTTATCTTCAAATGATAAAAACTTATGTGCTTTTTTACCCGAAATTTTCAAATAAACCACACGAGCAACCTAAGAAAACGAAATTTAATCGAAATTCACATGAACGAACCACTTGACCAGCACGCAATTGGGGGATGTACCGGAAAATACTATTGTGCCACTAGACTTCCAATAAATATCTTGTGGGTGCATACAACAGGGTAAGAAATTTTACAGTAACGGTCTTGATTTGATTTCGACTCTAAAATTGCCACAAGAGTTGCAACTTTAGAGTCTACAATAGAAAAATATTGGCTGTTGCAAATTTCGAGTATTACAATTATCGAGGGTTGCAACTGTGGAGGTTACACTATATACGCTTCATAAAATCATTTGTACCATTGAAATTTATTCACAAAATTATTTGTAGCTCATGTTAATACTAGAAAATAACAACATCAAATAAAATCAAAAACTTATATTTTTTAAATATTTAATATATAGTGCTACTATTGATACTATTGCTATTCTACGAAGTTCATCGTTATTTCCTTGGAAATATTCTTCCAAATTTCAATTATTTCGTTCTAGGCTTCTTGTTCCGATTTCCCAATTTCATGTTTGATTTGTTGTTTAACGTAATGCCAACAAAATGTGAATACATTTATAACATTTTTAGGCGCAAGCTGCTCGCTAAACAAACAACAACTTTGCCTCTTATGGAGTTAAATAGTAGTAGTAGTAGTAGTAGTAGTAGTAGGAGTAGCAGTAGCGGTAGTAGCAGTGGCAGTAGTAATAGTGATATTTGTAGTAGTAATAATAAGAGTGTGAAAGAAGTAGTCATAGTAGCAGTCGTCGTCGAAAAAGAAGTAGCTGTAATAGAAGTAGAATTTACTGAGCGGTGAAGTGCTTCACATCATCAAAAAACAGCTCCAATATTTATGAGTGTCTGTATACGCGCATTTTAGGAGCGACTTAGTTTTTTATTCAGAACGCAATAAGTTCTTTCGGCCCTTTCACCGTAAATAAAACGAGTCTTGTTCGGCTTTCATCTGTAGATACTTTTGGGGGTTTCAACAACGAAAACGTTCTTTCTAAAACAAAAAAAACTGAGCCAGGGGGATCAAATAGCCTCTAAAATAAAAGTGCCGCTTAGCTACATACAGCATAAACACTCTCGCATAGATTGTATTAGACAGAGATAGAGAAAATCATAAGTAGAATCACATTTGAATTGCGTTCTTCAGCAAAATTTTTGACAGTATTAATTTAAAGAACGCGATCTATGAACGTAAGATGGAAACGTAGTCTAAAACATATTGACAAAAATCGCTATTTGCTTGATTACTTCTTTTATGTATAGATAGAGTTAGATATTTTTTTGAAAGATAGAAAGAGGAGGGTAAAAGTGTATCGCGTTTATGAGAAGAAAAACATGCTTTTTTGTACAAAAAAATTAATTCTTACCATGAAAATTCTTTTAAAAGAATATTTTCACTGATGGGATAAGAGTAAGAAATTTTTATCTTATATGCAGACTTCTACCAAGAAGTTCAACTTTGTCGAATTTTTTTCAAAAGTCCAGAATTTCCAGAAAAAAAGAAGAACTAAACCTCATTTAATAATGAAAAAAGGACCATGCGGAACATGTCATGGTTACCTTTACATTTTGAACGCAAATCTCTTCAAAAATTAGAGGGTTAGAAAGTAAGAAAGAAACCTTATAACAGCCTTTGATTTATTCACAAAAAATATAGATTTTGCGAAACATTACCGCCAGGTAATGTAGACATCATAACCTCTAAATGCTACGTTTTTCCATAAGCCTTTAATTATGATCGGGTCAACCGAGTATGCTATAGATTTAGCAAAATATTTGGCGGTATGACAATTAGAGCTGCAGGAAATTGTGACAAAGTGAAGTAATGTAAGATCATGTGACTCAACTAAATCATTGCAAAGCTCGCGAGTAGCCAGAACTAATTTAATGGTTGGTTTCTGCGATAGTCCTGTTTATATTTGTGTATAAATTTTATTTTTTTAAGCTGCGTACTTTCACGCATGTTATTGTTGGAGCGTATCTAAATAGTGAGGTGAATAGGTTTCAGTATCAACGAGGTTTATAGATAGGTCTCAGCAATAACAGTAAATTATAGCCCACCAATTGTTTAATAATACAGCACAAAACTCGTCAAGATAAAAGTCAAATCCAAAATGTTAGGCAAGTCATAGACAAACTATGATATAGACAACTTTGATATAATAGGGCCTACTACTAGTGATAGAATATTTATCACATACCGTCAAGGATCAATACAAACCGGGAATTTTGAGTGTTGGGTCTCTTATATATCAGACTACAACAAATCCCACATTCGAGTTGCCCCCAGCCAGACTGGAATGAGCAGTTCCTGCAGGAGAGTTCCAATCGGCTTGTCGAATCTCGTCATCACTTCGTTCAGCACAACCGAAACAGTTTAACATGGATATATCCTTTTTACTCTTGGTCGGCATAAACATTTTCGATAATGCATGTACAACTCAATCAAAACGGCTACAACAACTACTAGCGACCCGTAGCCACACATGGTTGATTTATTCAAAACCATATACCGAATAATTACCAGACGTCAAACTAAAATTCATTATTTTGCTTTCTTATTTGCTTGAATATTCTAAAAACTGAGAACTGGAACTAATCTAAGAAAATTAATAATTAAAAAATGCTCTTCAGTGAGCCCCACATTTTGTTAATTCGATCCAGGTTGCTAATTCTTATGTTGAACTAAAAGTTAATCCATGGCCAGTCTTGAGAATAGATTTAATTAGATGTGTTAATTAGCAAATGTCAGAGAAATTTTGAAAAACGAATTATGAACTATGACATCACAAGTAAATCAGCAGATTAATTTTTCAGTAAAAAAAAGTATTTATTAAGAAAAACGTTCCAATGAGAAGTTGATTAGAATATATCCATCACAAAAAATTTCTATTGTCCTTCGTTGAGACAAAATGAAATACTCTCCATCTATTAGACTAAATGTGTTAAGCAAATATTAACAATTAGGACAATTCATTGGGAAGGAGACAATGGTACATACACATACCATAATAGACATACTCAGTTTATAACAATCTACTGTAAGTGAAAATTATATGGATGGTATTGCGGCCAAAACATTGCGCATATGGTATAAAGGGTGAATGAAAAAAAGGGTGAATGGAATAAAGGGCAAGACTTATTTATTTCGAAAAAGCTAAAAGGTATCCAATCCTTTGGGCTGCTATTACTCTATTTATTGAAGCTTAAATTTAAACACCGACATTAACTTTACAAATCGTGTTCCATGAGTTCTTTGAGTGCAGTCCTTTCTTTCCAGGGTAATCAATTACTCTCTATCGAAAAAGATTACAGAGTGTGAAGATACATTTGTTTGTGAAAATATATGCAAGTTTAACATAATTTTAAGGTCCTAGTTAATGATTGGGGCCAAAAAAGCTGCAGAATTTCCTGGTTCCGGTTTGTTTCTCTGCCCGGAAGGATCTATAAACCAGTTCATACATTATCTTTGGCGTGACGCTATTAGCCCGCCCGAGGAGTTGGCCTTCTATTCGTGACGTCCCAAATAATCTAAGGCTGCCGAACGTGTCTTTTAATTAGCATAAAACTTATTCCGCCTCAACAACACGGCAAAGAGCGAATTGAGGAACGCGAAATTCATTCGATCAACGTTATTGCAAAACACAAAAGCGTTACGTGCAGGTTTTTAATTCAATTTTAAATTTCATTATGTCCTTTCAAAATTTGAATTTTTATTCAATTACTATTTACCAACACCTCAACCACCAGTCGAAACGAAATGGTCTAAAAAATTTTTCAAAGTCAGCATGAGTTCCCAATTCGTCCCCCAAGTGAACTGTTGAAAAAAGACTTCTAGAGACCATGGTGCTCCGTACTATGGTCTTTGGAAGTCTTTTTTCAAGAAAACATTTTTGGTGGAGTCAATATTGTAAAACTGCATTTTTAAGTATACATCGGTGAATTTTTTCTGATGTGTACCCATGTCTCTTTTTGTTTATTTTTAATTTTGTTTTGGTTGGATGGTTTTTCTCTCTAGGCGTGGAACTTTCAGGCTGTCTGGACTACCAATAAAAAGAGTTTCCTGACAACTAGCCTGGATCTGTTTAATGTATTACTTCTGATTTCGCCACATGTTTTCTCGAAGCCTTAAATACGCCTCTCGAAACCTTAAATATACTATCAAGCTACAGAAAATCCCCTTCGGTATAAAGAATCATCCCCATAGGGGAGAGCATTCACAAAGAGAAAAGCGTCTCAATTCCCTTGCCTCCAAACGACGATGGAAGGGCTTTTTGAGTAGCATTCAGGCTAACCATAAAAACCATAAGGCTGTTTTAAGTCCAAACAAAATGCGCCACAAGATCCTTTCACTAAAGTTAAGCTAATTTTGTTGAAGTTGATCAAACTGACCAATGAAGACTCTCGCATTTCTTAAGTGAATTTGTGTTATTTATCCCATCTTGGCATTGTCTTTCTCACCTATGCAAAATATGTGATTTTTTAAACTTACACAAGTAAGACTTAAATCATTCATGTTGACAGATGAAGCTGAGTCAGGTGAAGGAAAATGTCACATACCATGTTTTCGATTGAGCAGTGGAGTCTGATCTTTAACAAGTCGTGCCATTTATCATCTCCTGTTTTCATTCATTCAGGATACTTACCCATTCCTGAGCGTTTGCTACCTCTCCCCTCGAGCGATAGCTTTCCCAGTGCTACCCTCATTCCAGTAAGGAGAGTAAGCATAACTCATGACATGACCAACTTCGCCGACTCACAGACTTTTTGGTATGCTCATTTCAGTCCATACCTCTGCTTCTGCGCTGGCAATTTTCGGAGCAGTTTCTTGCTGAATGTATCGTCTTTATTTCTGAGCTGTCGAAAGACATGGGTTTTATGCCACTCATCAAATATCGCCTTTTTGTTGGATTGGTGTTTAATCCAACTGAGAGTCGTCGTCTGCGAGCCAATAGATCTACGGTCTATATCCATTCGTTCCCTTTACTTTTCTCCTGAAAACTCAGCGTCAATCAATCAGTAAACCCACACACTTAAACTTTATTTTGATTCAAATCACTTTAGCGATACTAATAGTTCTAACTTTAAGGATTCTTTTCGTTGACACGATGACAATCTTGGGTTTTCCCAGGGCTAGATTGAATTCAGAAGCTGTCATCCAATCCTGCGCTAGACATCACTGTACATAGTGTTTTGGTCACATGTGCTTAATTATCCTTAATCCTTAAGCTTAATTCATCGACTAGCACAACAATGTCATCCACATAGTTAATTAAGTGTGGCTCAACCAGCAATTTAAGCCTCTGCAGTTCCCCGTTACGGGAACGAAAAGTAATATTCCTTGTTATGGAATGAATAGTTATTCCTTGAGCGATACTCAATTCAATGCTTGGCCGACCTTTATGGATGTCATAGAGTAAACTCAGATCGTTTAAGTAGTTTTTAGCGTTGGCATCAGATATTCTGGAACCGAGAACTTTTTCCTCTTTCCAGAATATCATTTCATCGAGAGCAGGTGATCTGTGACATGTCTGTTGGCTCGATTGTTTTTCTCTCATTACACTATAAAGTGACAAAAACTGACAAAATAGCAATGTAACTACAAGAAAGGAAGAAACATTAGAAGGAAAGGAATATGGAAGGAAGCAACCAATTTTCACAGTCCATTTGTGCTTCTGGTCAACGTTTTGAAAATATTATTCCGGACGAAATGAAATAAAACGAAAACATTTTCTAATAAATTCAATATACTGTTGTTCTCGGTCAAACATCGTTCCGTTTTAAGGAACTTTATCGCTATTTTGTTTTTGCGTCATGACTATACTGTCATGAAGGCAAGTCCCCAGCAGTATGAAACGCGTTAGTGAACCTTACCTTTATGAGTTTCTCCGACACTTTTCTGGTCGTGTCTAGCATATATAATGTTTGATATGCAATCACAAGTTATGAGCCCCGACTCCAAATTTCGATCGATTAGAGCCTTGGTGCCTTCCACCACCCCAGTCATACCTTTCACCCTGGCAGATATTGAACATACCGAAGAAATCAGAGCGTCTGACTTCATTTTCTCTAAATCCAATCGTGCGATTTCTATCCTTGTCTGAAAGAAGCTGCTCAGGAGTGTTAGAACTATATGTGCTTACGTTATGCTCTGCTGTGCGAATTTTCCCAAGGGTCTTTGTTGGCCACAATATCACACCGTCAATTCTTATTTATCGAATTCTTATTTATGTGCAAAAGTAAGTCGAAAGATGGAGGTTTTTTGCTCCTTGGTTTCTAGCTGGACCAGGCAAATAAGGAAACATTATATTGCTTTTCTACTATTTTACAAGTTTTCAAATTTGTTTTGATGCAATAAAATATGAGACACTAATTATGTGATTATCACTTTGCTTGTCGATTTCACTATCTTTAGCTTCTATAAACTGACGGTTTTATTACCACAAATTCGTTGAAAGTCTGATAGAATATCAATTTCAGAGTTGGTCACACGATTCCATTTTTTCTCTTTACTGAGAGCGCCACAAATTTTGCATTCCATTTTTTTGTTAAAATTTTTGGAAATTAATTTATTAAGACCCTTTCACTGAGTTTTTTATCCAAATTTTTTTTTGTCTGATCACCATCAATCAGCAAAGGAAACTCATTTTTAAGAACTTTTACAGTAATAACTCTTATTTAAAAAAATTACAAATTACTCAGCATATGTGTAATGAACTCCTTCGAATAAAAGATTAATTTTTTTGCAGCTTTTGAATATAAGAACTGAAAATTCAATGAACGACTGGATCCTGCTTTGCTCAATTTTGTGGAAAAATGCTTTTAGTTTTATTTATGATAAAAATGATACTATGAAATGGTTCAAATCATTTTCCATAATATGGGCTATTCTTGGGATTCCTTGAAACGTTGGCGCCTCCATATCTACTTTAGTATCTTAATGTTGTTTAATTCAAAATGTTTTCTATGTCCAGTTTATTTCATTGGAATGAAAATTTAAGATTAATTCAAATGATAAGGATCTACATTTTGAAATTGAAATATTTCGTTTATTTCTTATGAAATCATTTTTCAATGGAAATTCGAAAAAATTCCAGAGTCTCCGAAGAATTATGGTCAATATTCAAAATAATATAATAAAACATAATAAATATTAATATTAAAATAAATAGGTATAAAAGATACAATATGGTTCCAATGGTTAACGAAACTTTGGGGTCATTTCTAATAAAATACTCACACAAAAAATGTTATTTTAAGATTTTTTTAATGAGTCTCTATTTAATATATTTTTTGACTCAAATATTCGACATTTTTTTTAATTAATGCTTCATTCCAACTTAATTAGCCATTGTTACATAATGTTTCTTGTTTCATCAAGTAGTGGTAGACTCTGTTTGAGTTGCAAATACAAAAACAACACAATTCATAAGCAACAACTAAGTACCTTCGTTTTCATTCAAACTTCTGTGCATAGAAATCAGAATTTTCGAAATTTTCAAAAATTCCTTCATAATTATTCCAATTACATGAGAAAGCTCGAACAGTACTCGCTACGTATGTAGGGAAGCATTCAACATGTGTGTAAAATCATAGCTCACATGTCAGCCAAACAGCAAATAATTTACTTAATCACAGGAACACCAGGTGACCATCCATCGTAAATTGCCTCGTCCAAATTGGCACCTACCTCGTTAAGGGTAATATTGTGCTGGCCATTCTCGGGAAAAACAAATGTCTTCTAAGGTAGCTTCAATCTCGGCACAAGAAAAATCCAATCATTAGTACCAAGGCTAATATTAACAATACAAAAGTGAAAACCCCGAAATAAGAAGTGCTTACAATTTAGGCAATAGTGCATACAATTCAACTTCAAGGGGCCTCTCATTCCGATCAAGGTGAATAAATTCGTGTCTTTGGAGTACATTGTGGCTGCGATCTTGACCTAGGCTTGAAACATTTTTTCCCGATCAGCGAGCTATATATGTATAGACACGAGCAAATGCACACATAAACAAAAAAAAAATTAATTTCATTATTTACCATCGAAATTGACCCTTTTAATTAAACAAATATCACACATAGCGCGGAAGTGATCACCCTTGAGATAATTTTATCTTCATGCTTTTTCATCTTTCAATGTGTTAAGGTTTTCTTATTGGTAGACCAGTATGAAGGGGCCAGAAGGCATTCTGTCGTGACATAAACGGAAATCACATATGGTTTGAAATAATGAATTTTTGTGGTTTTTCATTAGCACTGCATTAACGCTTGGAAATAAAGGAAAACAATTAGTAGATTTAAATTGTGCGAATTATCAGTTTTTCATTTTCGAAAACATGTTTCATGGTATGGAGATGCTTATTATGCATGTCATTGAACTCCTTGAAAATTAACTTAATTATGGATAAGAGCGAAATGGCGTTTGGGAATTTTACATAAGACTTACCCTTGAATATCACTGAAAATGCTAATTTGAATAGCTAATTTATACACATGTAACTTTGGAATTATTAGATTAATTCATGTGGAGTCCGAAATATCATGAATATGTTTATGATAGTGTCAATGCTATTATTATGTTTTTCAATAATTTTATGATAATTTATACAAATCAGAAAGCGTGGAATAAATAATTTTTTACTATAAAATATGCCTATAACTTTGCAGATACACAGTGCGTCCATTAAGTTTCGAGACTGATTCCATTAATCGCAAAATAAACAAGATATCTCGAGTTTTTCAAATTTTTTATTCAAAGTATTCTCCCTTCGCTTTAATACACTTCTTACAGCGGTTCAATAGTGATTCAAATGCGTGCTCTAGCTCATTTTGTGGAATAGCCTCCAATGCTTGTGTCGAAGCCGTTTTAATGGTCTCAACATCTTCAAAAAAGCATCCTTTCAACTTCAACTTCAACTTAGGAAACAAGGAGAAGTCACACGGTGACAAATCTGGTGAATACGGTGGGTGGTCCAACACACAGACTTGATTTCGGGCCAAAAACTGACGAACAATGATTGATTTGTGACTCGGCGCATTGTCGTGCAACAAACACCATTTCTCTGGATCGCGGTATTCGGGTCGAGTACGACGGATTCTGGCCATCAAACGCTTTAAAACTTTGAGATAAAACGCGCCAGTGACCGTTTGACCAGTTCGAACGAACTCTTTGTGGATGATGCCTTTGCTATCGAAGAAAGTAATGAGCATTGTTTTGATTTTTGAAGGAGATTTTCGCGTTTTTTTGGCTTGTGGTGAGTTTTTCGACTTCCATTCCGAACTTTGGCGCTTAGTTGCTGGATCGTACTGAAAGCACCATGTTTCGTCGCCAGTAACAATTGATTTCAAGAAGTTTGGATCATTTCTGGCGACTGCAACAACTTCTCTGGAATGATTAACACGAAGTGATTTCTGCTCCTCCGTCAGTGTGTGTGGAACAAACCTTGCACAGACTTTTGTTTTGCCCAAATCCTCGTGAAGAATGAGACGAATCGTTTCTTTGCCAATATTCAAAGCCTCTTGCATCATTTTCAAAGAAGCATTACGATCATTCGCAACATAATCACAAACTTTTTCAATCATTTCGGGCGTGCGAGCTGAAATTGGTCTCCCTTCACGTTTGTCATCCTCTAGCGACACTCGGCCATCCAAGAAACGTCTGTGCCACAAAAAAACATTTGCTCGAGACAAACACTGATCACCGTACACTTGTTGCACCAATCGGAATGTTTCTGATGCACTTTTCCCAAGTTTTGCGTTGAATTTAATGACCGCTCTCTGTTCCATGTTGGAATTTCAACGTCAGATGAAAAACTGTTTAGGGAAAACTTTCATATCTTTGTCATTAGTCATCTGACTCGAATGAAATTTTACACATGGATAGGAACAGGTTTAAGCTTTAAAATGCGTATTAGAACACATGGATGGAGCTATTATTTGCTGAGATATGGTTTGTGTCTCGAAACTTAATGGACGCACTGTGTATACCGTCGAACGCTCATCAAAGTTGAAGCAAAGGAATAGAAAGTCTCAATATTTCCACTATTATTTGATGTAAACTTCATTGTTTCACTAAAAAATCAAATCACATTACGATTCCACCAATTATATAGAGTTTTTTCTCTATTATCATTAATCATATGTCCATTAATTTCTAAACTATACCAAGATTCCCTTTAAAATCGGCGATAACACTCATATTAAAAATGAATATTCAGACAATAATATTCTACGAAGCTCTTGGCTCTAATAATCGAAGAAACTCATGAAAAGCAAATTTTAGGACAGAAAGGAGTTGAAACATAAGCGGTTTCGACTGGTGCAGAGACAAGAAGAGCTGCGAATTACATGCATACAATTGACGGTCTCAAGGATCGCTGAGACCACTGAGACCTTTCGTCGCTATGTGGGCAATCGAATTCTGAGAGGGTGTTGCCAAGCCATCCAACCAGATCCCATATCTGGGTCTTTGACTCAATCGAACACATGGTAAGACTGATGCCATCTTGGCCATGATATTGAGCGAGAGTGGATTCTTTCGGTCTTGCAATCAAAATATTTGTACGTAGTGGCTACTAACTCCTTGTTTTGTACAGAACATGTAAATGGCACAAGCTATACATTTTTTGCCCGCGAAATATAAACAGCTCGGTGACAATTTCAGAGAAATTAGAGCGCTCTTTTCGGAAACTAAAGTTGGGAAAAAATTAACGGCTAAGAAAGGATAAGTAATGCGGCTTATGCGTAAAATATCTTTTCGCCCTGTTCTAAACGTTAAAGAAAAGCATACTAAGCGTCAAAAATCATCGACGCAGGACAGATCTTTTATGTAGCTCTTGCATTGTCTCCTCTTCTTACCACATGAAACATAATATTTACTTCTCAAAACATGAAGACGTCTCAACGCATAAGAAAACGAAAGTCAGTCCGAAGTAGTTAGTCGCACAGGAAGATTTCATTTGGTTATCGAAAAGTATTACACTGAGTATTCTATATCCAGGTTCCTGAAACACCCCGTTCAGGCGTCACCCCTACAAGAACGTCCAGCATCCAACTGGAACATTTCTTTGACAATATATAAACTTTAACATTTCTTGTCCCGAAAACTGTGGAAGCTTGCTCACACACAAGCGGTCAATTGAAAGTTCTTACGATTTTTTTTTTTTGGAAAATGCATTTCTTTCCATATTTCTAGACATGAATTGAATACCTTTTGCCTTTGTTGCTTTAAAGGGTAAAGTGCTAAAGTTCTCTCTAATCTCAATAATGTTCTCGCACTATTGAGGATATTTTAAACTGAATTTTCTACTTAATTTTTCCATTAAAAATTCCAGTATTTCAAATGTGTCTGCAAAGTCCCTTCAAACCACTTGTTTTCTTTTTCTGCATCCTTATTATAATATACAAACATTTAATATCATATTAAATCAAACATAATATCAGGTGGTTGCTCTGGCCTATTCATAGTGTTTACCATGCAAAATAAGGTTTTACGCAGAACACGCACTACATCGCTGATTGGGAGCATTTATTTTTCGGGGGACTTGGTGTTTCATTATTTTCTAAGGACCAATGTTCACCCTTTGTTAATAAACACTTTGGAGAAATTTTCGTTGCATTTGAATTGATGGAAATGGAAAAAATGAACAAAAACGCAATACGCATTCCGAAAACCATCGTTAAATGTTGACCATCGCTGAGTATCAAACAGTGCTTTTGAGCATTGGTTATCTAGATTTGACCAGTTCCAATTGAGAGTAGAAAATACACAAAATGAAGGTTCCTCATTAAAAAGTTAAAAAATTAAAAATTAAAAGTTACATCATTGCTTCCAACTCGGTTATAGGTTTCTGGCATGATTTTCACCGAGAAATCTTTTCCAAAGAACGCTGCGCAATTTTAAACGTTTACTAAGGAACTGTTTTCGAGCCATTACATTTTACTCTAGACTTTGGATTAGACCTTTGGCCCCGAAGAATAAAGTTGTTTGTGAACCAGGACGAAAAAGCTCTTAAGGTGAAGGAAGGAGTCCTCTAAATGAACTCGTTACAGGGGAACACGAGTCAATGTAGGTGAATACTAAGCCCAACTGTTCCACTTTTCCTCTGATCCTGACATCTTTTCCTTTAAGATAATCAGAGAGATATGGTCTATTCCCTCGACCAGATGTAAACGATGATTCTGTAAATGGTATATCTAGCCACGTGCATGTAAACACATGTAAAGATGTTAATCCATGCATGCGTTGCGATTCCCGGACAAAACAGGCAGAAAGGAAGATTTGATTTTCCATTTTGTAAAGGTAGGACTGAAAATCACTGTGCCCACTGCGAACTACGTCAGATACTAAACAGGTTCAGTTCAGTCTCGAGAAAATCAGTATCACCGTAGTTTTGGTTGAAGCTCAGCTCCAGTTCACTGATTTTCTGTGCAGTCCACCTATGCTTCGTGTTTTGTGCTTTATTCATTCAGTAATATCCACATTAGTAATTATCCACATGCATCGGAACCTTGACATATTCCATTATCCGGAGAATATCAATGTACCTTACAGAATTTAAGGCATTCCAAACGTTTAGGATCACAATTACTAATATGCACCTTGAGGAGTAAATGCGCACTTATGCAGATCGGGCAACGTTGATCACGTCTCCTATTGTACTGATCGTAGATCCTACAACCTAGAGCCATATTGCTGTGAAAGAAATCAAGATCGCCTCGGATAGCCTCCGATGAGCTTCAAAAACACTTTCCCTAAAATGCAGTTGGTAGTTCCTGATTGATTTCCCGTGTTTTTTTAGCACGAACTCCTTCATCCAGCATTCTGCGAATATTTCTTGCTGCGTACAGGCGTTGAATTTGCTAAGTAACATGCCAGGCAAAGTTGCTGAAAAAGAAGTGGCTCTTCTGATGGGGTGCCGTCCCGTTCCGTAACCTCCCCTTTTATTTAACCTTCCTTTTATCTAGATCTAGCTTGTTCGGAAAAGCAGGAATTCAACTTAGCTATCTCGCATGAAACATCAAAATGCACTCGATACACAGGGAAGAGCACCCGAATAACCTTTTTCATTTTCTCCACCCCAAGTACAAAAGTCGTCCCGGGCCGGGAAAGGGCTTACAGTCTAACCCCTATGGAACTCTGTTGATATTCTTAGGAGAGTTTTGCCAGCAACGAGACTTTCTGTTGTTAATCTGCCCGCAAATGGGTTTCCTAACCGGCGTGTATGCCACCCTTCATCAGTTCAACTCAACCTGATCCCTTAGAAAAAATATTTTATAATCACAATAACAGTAATAACATATAATAAAGTAAGTTTGAATTGAAATGCCTGAAGTAAAGTTTGAATGTATGTAAGCAAAACTTAAAAGGTTAAAGAGTTACTAGAAGACAAACCTTGAATGACCTCAACAGAATTATTTATTAATATTATTTGAATATTATTTCATTGGTTAATTTATATATAACACAGACAGATTTAGATTCTTTCACTTTATACACAATTCTCATCAATGACCAAAAATCAGGAAAATTCTAAATCCTTTGAAAATTTCTTACTATTATTGTAACATACATGCGCACACGTCCATATCTTACAATTTATCAGACCGATCATCATGTTTTCAACGTAAATATGTTGAATATGTTGATAAGTGTTCAAATTGAAATGAAATGTTCGTTATTGCAATAGTAAAATCTTAATTTGCTTTTCAATTACTCTTGAGCTTGCTGCCGAACACATAAAATGTATGAACAGAAATTTAATGATCAATAACGATTTAATATTGATGCAGTGTATAGTCTTATAAACATTAACGATCCACATATGTGCTAAAGCCGGTATTAAACATTTGGAAGACCAGAGATGCGAGCAAAGTGATATGAAGACTGCATTCTTAAGATCACTTTCGCAATAAACATCTGACATCTGAAAAAGGAATAATTTTCTGGTGATTTTTACCTTTCTAATTCTTTGCAAGTGTATATTTTACGATACTTAAAAGGAGTATATTTTAGTTTTAAGTAGATTTATACATTATTTTTTATTTTTGCTATTTTGCTTGATGCAGAGGAAATGAAAAATTTGGAAAAAGATTTATTTCATTTCACCATTGATTCTATTGTGGTTATTATTGTTTAAATTTATGTTAAATATTTTTTTCTGTGTGATCGTTTCGAACACGTGTCGATTGGAATAAAACTAAAAAATGGCTCATCCTTATTTGTATGTGCTTTATCTTCCTGGATGTAACCATATCAGCAATTCCCATCGTTTTCTGGTTTTTGGGTCTTTTAGAAATTGATTACTATTAGCATCCTTACCGAATCTTTATGGCAATTTCATTTGATTCCATAATATTTATAGGAAGGCAATTGAAATGCATGTTCAGCCAAAGAAATTGCATATTGTTATAACATGCTACATCGCGAATTCATCTTTAACTATTATACAGAATTAGAAAAAAGATTTTAAATACATTTTCTATATTCGATTTTTATCAAAATTACTGATAAAGTAACAAAAGTACAATTTTTGCTCTAAGTGAGTTTTAAATTCGAAGTTATAAAATGCTGCAGACATAGAACAAAATACTTATTTCAATCTCTCGAAATAAGGAATATTTCAGTTTAGGCTGTTTATAAACATTATAAGCATGAAGCTATTTTATAACATTAATATAACAAGTACGAATTAAATGAAAAATATCCTTATACCTGGAAAACAACAAAATATGGAAATGGCGCCTTCTGGTATCGACAAAAGTTTTCATACAATGAGGCTAACTTTACTGGGTTGTTATACAGGGGACGAAATGAACATGACACCTATCGGCAGCATTAATTTTGGCAATATAATGCGAGAGTCTCTTTGAACATTTGTATATGAGTAAACCAATTATGCGTCTTTACTTAATTTGTTAAATATTCAAGTCGTTTTCACGGATCGTACGCAGAAAGAAATAACTGAAAAAGAATCAAAAATGGCTTTCCAGCAATATAAACAATATAAATCCTGTTTACAAATCAGCAACATATTAAGTACGAGAAAGATTGCAGGTTATATGTTATGTGGTTCAAAAACAGTGCGCTATTTGCCAAACGAAGTGGACATCCTCAAAAGCAAAATGAAGGTGCCAATTTTGAAAACGATTCCAGAAAATCCTACGATAACATCACCGGAAATTACGCTTAGTGAAATCTAATTTTAAAGAGAATGTTCACATCAAAACGATTTGCAGACGTGTCCTGGCGAAAGCCATTCATAGGAAAACTTAAAGAAAAAAGAGATTATTTTTGGATAATATCTAATATCCCGACCAAAAAAAGTTGAATATATTTTAAAGGAAGGGGGTGTGAAGAATGCCCAATTCAGAATAGCACGCTGAAAATATCACAGCTAGAGTGAATCATGGTGGTTGGGTAATTACGCTTTGGAGCTCTAAATGATCGCGTCTGGTATAGGTGAACTTGTTTTTATTGAGACAACCATGGATCCAACACATTTGCCTCCATGCACTCAGTCAAATTTTATTGTAGGAAACGCTAAGAATGTTTATTTTCATACAAATTTTCATTTTCAACACGACAACGATCCTCAATATAAAGTTCATACTGCATAAATACGGCTTGCTCATAATTTTTCACATACTTCATCGATTCCCACGCTGTCACAGCACCTCAATTCAATTCAGAACGTGTGAAAAAGCTGGAGAAACCGATACGAAACTAGAATTTCCCTAATCAACAGCAAACAAGTCTTTCAAGTCATACTGACAAAAAATTAAAGATTATAACATAAAAAAAAACGTCCAGTCAATGCCTAGAAGATTCAGGAAACGAATAAAAGCAAAGGGCTTCCGACAAAAGGGTAGGGTAGCTTGGGTCCGCCGGGCCTTGCTTTGTGGGTCTCGAGACCCACAAAGCAAGGCCCGGCGGACCCAAGCTACCCAGAGGTAAATAAATATTTAAAACGTTTTTATATTCCTTTATCAAATACAACCTGTATCTAAACACTAATATTTCATGAGACCACCTTTTGTAATTCTTGAATAATAGTTTTGATTCCTGTGGTGATATTGTCGATTCGCTTATCAATCATGTCCTTTATTTACTCACTGTTTGACCATATATTACAAATATTTTCGCTTAATAATGGATGTTTTTTTTTCAATTGTATGAGAAGTTTCGATGGTTGTTGTCTATGGTTTGACAGTTGAGAATGTCAATCTGTGTTGACATTACTGTCTAGTAAGGTCTTGCAATTCATCATGAATCGTTTAGTGCCGAAACAACGCTTCCAAATTTTGGAAATTGAATTGTGGTAATAAATTTGTTCATGAAGTTCATAGAGCACTCATGCAAAATCAATTTGCTGACAACTTCATTTCCAGAAGTGTTTCCGTCTTTCAGAAGAAGAATTGCCACTCTTAACTGGCTCCCAACATTCGTGCAACTCAATGTCACCCGATTAGCTTTTATGGGGCTATGTTAGTTCATAGATTAATGCCGACAAACCAGTAAGTATTGAAGTATTGAAAGCCACTATTCAAGCCACCATTGACGCCAAACGGCTTGATTTATTGGAAAAAGTAGTGAAAAATTAGACTGATTGAATGTTCTATGGAACTCGTAACCGTAAAGAACATATGACGGAAATCATATTTAAAAAATAAATGGATTATAATAATAAAACTTCATTCCAAAAAGTTCTCAAGCTCTAAAATAACACCCTTTATATATACAGTCGGGTTAGTAGATGTATAAAATTTATTTTTCCTGCGTAATGTCGATGCGCTAAAATCGGCTTCCGAAGAAAATGAATTTTGAGAGAATACAAATATTTGTGTTTTTTACTCGTGCTTCACATGCACAAATTCTGAAAGATTTATTGAAATGATAAAGTTTAAATAAAAATATGAGTTTACACATCATGTCAATTTCTGACCTTAATAAACAGGTAGGACAGCTTTGAAATAATGACTCCATATATTTTGTAGCACAAACATACTTAACCTAACATTGAAGAATCTTTTATAATGGTAGGGTGAAAGTTGTGGGGTTGGTGACCCTCGCGGGTTGGTGGAATTCCAAAAAAGGCAATTTTTTGAAGGCAATTTTTTCCCCTTAAGAGGAGAAAAGAGGAGGAGGAGGGGAGAAAAATGTGAGGTTGATAACCCAGAATAAATAAACTACGGATTACAAGGGGCTCCATATATTTGCAACAGGGTTTTGGATCGAGCTAAATATCAGGCCATGGAAAAACGGGGATACCAGAATCATCAGTGAGAACCATAATCATATTCCCCACATACTGGTAGATTTAAAAGTGGTGTAGGTTAAAAAGCATCTTAGAAAATTGAAATATGGAATTAATATGTTTCCCATGACCTGGGTGTACTGGGGATTCTTCATTGTACTATTGACAAAATCCGGTCAACATAAATCTACTGAAAGGAAAAACTAGAGCATTGCAGCTAGTGCATTCTTGATGGTCTTAACAACAAACGCTTTATTGAGCTGCTCATTTGAGCTTTTCCCACATTAGCAGACTTTCATGTAGAAAAGGCAGTGACTGAAAAAAAGCGTGGCTCCCGGTCGCCAGTTCTATAATGCATTTTCCCCCAAATACAATTTGAAAAATAAGGCAAAAAATAATAATTCGATAATCACGCCTTAAAGCAAGGACAAATGTAGAAAATTTTTAAAAACTGACCAGTACCTGTAAAAAATCTTCAACGAGGGTTGACATCAACGCGGGTTGATGTTTGAGGGTTTCTGTAAAATCTAATCGAACTTTTCGCAAGTTGGTTGCCAATTTTGATGATTTTTTCTGGTTGTTGCTTGCCAAGTAAGATTGCCTCTATTAATCGTTTCCAGAGTGTAATCCGCGGATCCGCGGATGCAGGGTGTAGTCCGTGATGCGAGTTTCGTGTGAATGAAAAATGGGTTTCTCAGGCTTTCTGTATAATTCTTCGGACTGTTGAAGTCGTATGACTTTATCGGGCAAATTTCTGTTGTTTGCGGGTGGAGACTCTAAATCGTCGTATAATTGATTCACTTCATAGTTTTAGATGAACTGAAAAATTATATGAAGGAACGAAACCCATGCATGCGATTCCATGAAAAGCAAAGTTAAATGTCCGTAGTAAGGCAGCTCTAAGAGCATTTTCTTGTAAAGATAAATCCTAACATTTTATCATTTTGTTTTCACATCCAGATTGATAGCAAAATATGCGGAATGATTCAGGATTCAAATTAACCATGAAAAAGAAAGATTTTTCGCTTTTGTTTCAGAACAGTTTCCACAAATAAAACAATTTTGCTTTAAAAATACTCGTAAAAAAACGAACGACTTTGTAGTTTTCCTTACTTAAGCTAAGACGTTAGTTTGAGTAAGAAACTTTCAATCCGATTTACACTAGGATAATTTGAGGTGGTAGTAGCTGGTGGAATGTATAGGCAAAATTAATTGCTCGAATGAATTCCAAACGACCCGTTTATAGGCATTATTATGAAATGAAAACAATTCTAAATCTCAATTTTTCTAACACCATACATGAAAAAGTCCTAAAAGTCTCAAAAGTCGAAATGTTGCAAATGTCATAAAAACTATAACTTTGTCTAATATATAAATTGGGAAAAAATTTCAAGCATGCTAGGACGCAGTTTTTTTACTTTTTTATTGGAACGAACTAGATCAGACTTTGATACTAAACATATTTAGCAAGCAAAACCATTGCCCCATAGCAGGGTTCAATGTACAATGAAGCATTCCTCTGTGATTGCTTCACAGAACATTCCTTCCATTTTTTTTTCAATCATTACCGCCTCAACGTTTTACTAAAAATCCACAATGTAAATATTTCCTTCAGTTTTAACTGAAGCTGAAGGAACTGACACGTTCATTATGAAAATATCCATAAATTTCGAGATATCAAACCGAAGATCAGAGTACCTTCGCCTTGTTGTAGCAACTTAACAAGCAATTTTTTAAATAATTTATTCCTTTTTACCTAGAAAATAGCCAATCCTGCGATTCTGATCATTTTTCCTATCTTGTATCTTCCTACTCGAAATAATAATAATTTATGTCGTATATCCTTTGCAATTTACCTTGATTACCGGTCTTCGCGTTTCCTGAAGTACTGTTGACTTCCACGGCTGGAAGGCGGCGATTTTCATTCTTTTTAATATACCTTTAATTTTCATTTAAATCGAAGCATTCCATTACTTCATATCTTAGCAATATACGATTTGAAAGCAATATTATTGCAGATCATCTTAAGGGTTGAAGTCCCGCTGATAGCGTAGGCAATATCATAATTTCATTGGTAATGTGACCTTTACAATGTCTGTTGGCAATAAATGAATGAATTGAATTAAAAGCAACCATCTTGATGAAGGAATCGTTCTAAGTTAGGGTCAAATTTCTCTTGATAAAAATCAGTGGCTTACCTAACCAACTATAAATACATAAGATTGAAAAATACATTGCATTTACAATGATTTTAATATTTATCATCTTAAAGGAAAATGCTGTAATAGTTTAACCTCGTAGGTTAAAAGATGTAAATTTTTTCTCTAAAAAAATTCGATATTTACGCAAAAGCTGCAAATAATTACGAATCAATCTGAATTGGAGCATGAAACACAATACTAAATACATAATCTGCATAAAGTGCCATCGTAAAAATGACGCCATGCTGTTTTCCTCCTGAATATTCAGTGTCCATTTATGTGCTAAAGAATGGCTTAACTGATTTTTTACGAACCATCAAAAGCATAAAAATTATCGTTTTATGCTAACACTAAAGTCAACTTAGGCTTTTTCATTGCCATTTGTTTTTCTTTTAGTCCGTGTAGTGGATACTGCACTTAATCATAAGATCTTTATTGAAGATACATATATTCATTCGAAGATGCATATGTTGAGCGCATCTTGTTAAAAGCTTTGTCGCTTTCACATAATCATTCTAAAAAGAAATCTAACATTCAACTTATAGCAATAGATCAGCCATGGTTGCGCTATTTAAATTATTAATCGCTTTGAAAAACTTGCAAAAGTATCTTTAGCGTAAAAGATATTTTCAACCCAAGACGTAACATTTTTGCGTGCGTTAACCTTTTCAGATGTTAATTGAGATACAGTAAAGTAATTGGTTTAAGGTTACACTTACCCAATTTATTTACATGCTATGTGCAGATTAAATTGTCACGTTTTATATTTTGTATAAAAAGCAATATAGAATACGATTTAAATTGTAGTTGATATGCTAAAGAATAAAGTGGATTTAAAATGAAATGAAGAGTGTACATTGCACTGTGTAATAACTATTAGCTTTTTCGTATGAATATACTATTGTTTCGTAGTTAGAGCTTCTGCTTCAAAAGAATTCTTTTTCACACCTCGCAACTAATCTGGTAAATATTTAGTTTAAAAATGATACATAATAATTGAGCATAACATAAGAAAAAACGGACATCTTATTTGAATGTAACAATGCCGACAAGCTCACACAGGGAAGTAATTCAAGATTGAGTAAATAAAACTTGACACGCTTCAAAGACTAACAGAATAATGTCGAGGGCTAAGTTGACTAAGTTCTAGTTTATTTTATTTAGGAATTAGCTTCACTGTGAATTAGCTAGTATTGTTGTCAGGCCAGTAATACCAACCTTTGAATAGTAGCTTTTTACAATCAACTGATTTGCACCTACATACAAAATATTTTCAAAAAAACGGACTTACTTCAAAACGGACAATTTTATCTTTGATTGTTTTTATTTTAATAAATAAGATGCCCATTTTTCGCAGTTGCTTTCAAATTTTTATAAGAAGAAAAGTAGTTCGTTATCCCAACATTGGTTTGTTTCCCCAGATGTGTACCTCGGAAGCTTGTTACTACTTTCTTCCGACTATTGACTATATTATGAGATTTTATATAAATGACAAAGGATTTTCTATTGCCCCTATACAATAATATCATATAGAATTTCTCACCTTTTAACCATAAATTACACATTGATTTTAAATAACTTAAAAGCATTACTTATCAAATTCAGGCGACAGTTCCTTGTATCATCAATCAGTGGCTTCATATTCCTCGAACTTTTCCATTTGTCTGGCTTCAATATTCCTCTAATCTGCTTCATAGCCTCCTTGTTTTCCCATGCGATTTTATAAGGTAGCAGATCAAAGAGTGCTTTTATGGATCACTTCATCGCGAGATGCCCCTTTCTTTCATATTTTCGCTTTTCTACCCTTCCCGTTTAATCTTACTTTTATCAACCTTTGAAAATCAGAAAAAAATATGTTACTTTGTTGATTTAAGTAGATGTAAGGCGGAGACGGTCAATTTTGTAAATGTTTCTTAATATGTAATTATAATGTAACTTATTAATGTATAATAATGTAACTAAATTAATATAGATTGAGGGATATACCCCATAAATGCTTACCAGTGTAGACCAAACCGCTTTTAGAGACCGTAAGTTTAAATAATGAGTTGACAACTCATTGATTGTCGATTTCAGTTATAGATGTCTCTCACTCCTAATTTTATGAAATCCGTGAATGTTATGATCTTCTCATTCTTACACATGTTAGCTGTCATCCTTAACTAGCTTTACAAGTTCATTGCGAAGATATTTTATTTTATCTTAATATGAATATGTGCAAAAACGGACATCTTAGCTTTATTATTTCCGTAAAGGTAATAACACAGTACAAGCCGCCAAAAGGTTACGTGCTGTATATGGTAATGAAGCCCTTCAAGAAAGGAAATGGCGAAATTGGTTAAACTCCGTTCTGAAGATTTTTATCTTAAAGATTTCCAAGGTTCAGAAAGACCAGTGGAGCTTAATATGGATGAAATTAAAACATAATATGGATTAAAATGAAATTAGGAGATTGCAAGGAAATTAAATTTTTCACAAACAGCTATTGCGAAGCATTTAAAACGTGTCAATCTCATTAAGATTTCTGGGTACTTGGTTTCCGCTCGATTTGAAAGAAATTTATCTGGCAAAGCGCATCAGCATTCGTAAGCGGTGATGCGCTTTGTTATTTTGGTTAAACGCAATGTATTCGATCCATTTTTTTAAAACGAATCATCACTGGAGACGAAAACTGGATTGTGTACAATAATGTGAATCAAAATCGATCGTAGTGCACGACTAATGATTTTTCGCAAGCCACTTCAAAGGCACATATCCAGCAAAAGCAGATTTTGTTGTCAATTTGGGGGGATTGGAAAGGTTCTCGCAAGGGAAGACCTGAAAAAGAACCTGCAAGGGTGTACCTGGAGCTGCGTTCTAGGAACTAAACTATTAATTTGGAATTCCACCGTCGGCAACTGGATAAATTGAATATGACAGTCATGGAAAAACGACTAGAATGGGTCAATCGTAAAGGTATTATTTTCCACCACGGTAAAAATTGATTGATTTTGGTTGGGATTTGATGTCACACCCTCAGATAGCCCTGATCTCGCCCCAGTGGACTACCACTCATTTCGATTCTTACTTCAACGCCCTAGGTGTTAAAAATTTCAATGATGATGATCCTGTAAAATCTCACTTAACTCAGTTTTTGGCCAAAAACTGTCTACGAACGCGGAATTTAGAACCTGCAAAGTTTTGGATACGTTGCAACCATTTATTCAGTATCTAATCCAAATTGTTTTGCTCCTACTTATTCTTCAGCTGCTATTAGATAAGTAACCAATTGATGAATCCGGATGTTATGCATTGCATTATTTTTATTTGTTTTAACCTCACATCTGTGGTACCATTAATTACACATGGTTCTGCAGGATAACAGGATGGGCCATTTGTAATCAATGATACCATACAGTGGGGTTAAAAATAAAAATAGGGCGATGTATAAGAGCAGAGATCATAAATTAGTTACTCATCATGCTCTTAACTTGTTGGTCGGCGAGTGTTTCAGTACTGTTGTGTTAGTATTCCTCCTCATATTTGGCGTCTTTTGATCAGACTCGAAGAATATTGAAGAAAGTATTCAATGCTTTCGTTTCATTCAGCAAAGTTTTACAGGTTTAGTCTATTGTATTTAGTCAATTTATACTGGCTTGATAAGGGCAAAGTGCTCGTATTATCATATAGCTGGTCCTGTCATTCCTATCCTTATTGATTTCAATAGGATCGCAATCTGATTAGGAGGATTTCGGTAGTTCCCTATTACTGTTCCTTTTAGCACTGTTGGTTTATTCAAGCTGCATTTTAGTCGGCTTCAGGAAACGATGTGGCTGATTTTGCAGACGTTATTATCATTTTCAGTTGTATTTATTTCATTCCAGAGGATTTCCTATAGTTTCCTTCTTACTGCCACTAGTGGCCTGTTGATCGTGTTTGTCCAGTTGCATTTTCGCCAACTGATCCAGGTTTTGCTATGAAATCCGGTTTTAAATTTCCCTGTACACCAGGGGCTAGGGATCCAGGTCATTTTTACATCCTCTTGTGTTGTTGTAGCTTTGACGTCCTGCCTACAAGAGTGCACTAACTTTCAGACTGCGCGGCGAGACATAAGGTCCTGCAGGGTGTGACGTGATGTCCACGAGTGTTTGTTTTCCCTTGTAAGGAGTGTTAATTTTTCATTGCCTGTAATACTGGTTTATGTTTCATTAGTTTGTTACTTTGGTTGTGTTTTAGATAATCTCATTAAAATATGTTTCCCTTTTATGGACCGTTGGTGTAGACCCAGCCATTCTATGTGTCTCCAATCTTTTTGTTCGATATACTGAACATTTATGCAATCGCTGTGTGGTTTATCGAGTGTTCTATACAGCTTTCTTTTATTTGACGATAAATTAGCAAAATATAGTGATAATTGATAGTTTTGTATTCAATATTCCAATTATTATAAAATCTCTACAATTTATCCGAATTGCTCCGAATTTTGTATTTAGAAATATAACTGAAACTATACACTTTTAAACACCATATGTAAATTATATGGGAATTCAACATTAGTTGTGCGACAATATGAAAAAAATGCAATGTCTGTTTTGCTCCATATAGATCAATTTTATGGGCTCTAATCATGAAAAATTAGTATTTTAATTAGACGAAGTGGGGAATCATGTCCGTTTTTTGTTGCCTGTTGCCTTTTGTTGACTAGTAAGAACTTGGTCTAAAGGACTAGGACAAAATGATAAGACATCACGGAAAAGAAAAAAGATACTTTTTGGCATGTAAAAATACATTTGAATATCTTGTGCAATAATAAAAACCTTAAAGCGAAATTGCGGTTTTCGTATATGAGATTCCTTTGGCCAATTTGCTGAATAGTAGATATGAAAAATTCCTATGGAGAAGATTTTACTTCGGCGCATGTGGTAATTAGTGATGCCTCCTCTTTTTTTTAAAGTGAGCTACCAATGTCTGCAGAAACCAAGTTCAGGATCTTCACCATTTGAAAAAATTTAATTCAGGACTTAGCGTTGTGCAGCCGCAAAAGCCTATGCCATTGCAACGCGATGTTGAGGCTAATGCAGGATTAACGAAGTGAATTTTGCTGCAGGAGGCCAAATCACAACGCGAGAGGTAACGCGCCCTCTAAAAAAAATATCAAGAGATTTTTTAAAGAAAATAAAAGGCAGTATAGACTTTGGGCATGGGAAAAATTAATGCCGCTTTCATATGAGAAATTGTCACAATCAATGGAAATAGTTTTAAGTGAATCAATAATTGCTTTGAAGTGAAAATTTTTGCTTTCCTTGCAGCATTCTCAATGTAGTGAAACTATCTCCAAAATGTTGTGTAACAGAGCGCATTTGCAAATTCATTAGAAACAAGCATGTTGGGGGATCTGTTCCCAGAGTTATTCATCTGAGCACCATTCTACTCTTTGATAACTTTGTAACGTATCCTGACGGTGCCGCTGAGTTATTTCTACAGCGCAAAACTATGATGTATTTTGTTACCTAGTTACATTGGACAAAAAAGTGTGAAAGCGTTTTAAATCACTATAAAACCATTTATTCAAGCTCCATTTCTTAATGGAAAGGCCCCAATATTGTGAATAATCATAAATAATTTATGCCAATTAAATTTTTTTGTATTAAAATCCAGTTAATAATTGAATTCGCTCCTTCCGAAAACCAATAAATAATAATTTAATCTAAATTACCAATATGAAAAATTGTTGAAACTTAGAACCAAGCTCGAATTTTTGCACTTGCCTTTATTTACATGAATTGAAACCTGATCGCAACACTTCATATCAGATGCATCCTTTTGCTTTTAAAATTTGCAAAATAAACTTAGTATTTCTGAAATTATGAGTATGAAATTACGAAACAATGAGTATTTCATTGGTTGTGCTCCGTCATAAAAGAATATCTTCAATATGCTTAAACAGCCTGAGTTGCTGATTCCCAGATTAAGCAGATTTCAAATATTGCTTATACAAACAAGTATAAGGCCATACAAGGCCAAGTCTGCGACCAATTATTATACCGGAAAACGCTCTAGTTATTCCTTCACCTCGTATGAGAAGTTTTGGGGAAAACTCAAGCTTTTGCTTTCTGCCTGACCAGTGAAAGTAAACAAATTATCTCTGGCTTCACTATGGACTAACTATCTTGAAAATACCAATACTGTCCACATTAACCCGTAGGTATGCATCTGTAACTAGAGACTCATTAAAATTGTGACTAACATACGTTTCCTTCGCTGTCGCAAGATAAATATCGTGAGAATCATCTGGCAATTTTCGAACAGAGAGAAGAAAAAAAAAACAATTAAGGCCGAAAAGATCAACCTAATGGCACAAATATGTGTACCAGCAACTACGAACGTGAAGAATGAAGGGTATGGTTTGATATGGCTATTGTTGAACTCGCTAATTTAGTCAACTTTTTCCCGTGATAGCACAAACTTTTGGTAGCCATGTCTAGTTTGTATGATTGTTTGGCTAATGTTAAATGTATTATAGTGGATGACTATATTATATTCATAAATTCTTTTTGTGTTATTATTGTCATATTTCATTGAAATCATAATAAGATGTATGAAAGAAAGTATGTATGTTATCGTTCATCATAATTACTACATCAAATTATAATTTATAGTAGTGTACATATCTATTGTATAAATATTTATAAATTCGCACCATACCGAAGTGACTCGACTTGAGAAAACGCTTGAATAATGCAAACTGGACTAGAATTTTATGACAATCTATTTAAACAAAAATTCTTTGAATATTTTCTTGCTGTAATATTTTGTATATAAAAATTATGCCTATAAAAGTCTTTTCTTTTTCATTGTTCTAACACAGAATTGTTCATGCGTATGACCGGAATGGCAAAGCTCTGGGGTTATCGTTATGGCATTAACCGAGCATGGCTAGGAGGTCCTTATGTATTTCTATCGGATCCTGAAACTGTTGAGGTATTGAATTGTAATTTTGTAAATATTTTAATCTAAATCGAATAAAAATAAGGTGAATTGGTACTAATATTTTACTTTTGTTTACATTTATCGACCACAATCAAAAGTGAATATTCACGTTTAAATCCTTCTTGCATCGTCAAGCTATGGAAACCATTTAGATTCAACAAAGCATCGACAAGATTAGAAATAATTTTTGATTATCCAGGAAACGCGTATGCTCTCATTCCATTTTTTAAGAGCGTTCTTTTATTGTTCAGTGCTTGAAAATATCTTTCATTATTGGTTTGCAATTGGTCTAGTTTTCTGAGATCTGTTCCTTTATTGAATCATCAACATAAAACAAAAATGCGTATTCTCATATACATGAATAATGCATAGAAATCAGAAAAACAGACCCAACATATTCAACATTTAATTCAAAAGCTTTGACAAAAAATAAACCAACCAAATGACAAAAACAAAACCAAATAAAGTTTAAATACCAGCAATTTTATTTTTATTTTCAATTCAAATTTTACAAAGTATTGGTGATCTTTTCCGAAACAAATTTGGCTGGTGGCCTGTTTTCGAAATAGATATTGTTTCAATACTTGATAGCGGAATTCGTTTCAGTGATCAACAAAAAACAGAATCGATTCGTGTCAAATAAACAGAAATAGCTAAGAATATAATAAAGGAAATGATAAATTCAGGAAAATGTTTGGCAGTGTTCAAAAACAATGTGGTTCAATAGATTTGAAGAAATAATTCCTTTTTTCGTTTTGTGGTCAGGACACGTTTCAGTTGCATGAATTCATCACCAACTCGTCCTCGTGAATGGCTGCAAGTAGCGAAAGCTAAGCTCGGTCCGGCAGATCCACATTCTGTCTAGCTGGATCTAAGAAGAAGCCCATGCAATGGCCCAATAGTGAGTGTCTTCATCAGTTGTGAAATTCATGGTTTCCAGCACACAGTTTTTTCGGACATAGAAGGAATTCTTCTAATTGACTTTTATGGAATGGGTGTCACCTTTGTGAGAAAATTACTACACTGCTATACTCAAATTTTCACGGGATTCTGTTAGGAAGAAAAGACGAAGAAATTAACCGATCTCTTGCTTCCTTTGTAAGATAATGCCTCTATGAAAAACGCGCAAGCTTTGGTGGCTGCTATACTAAGAGTAGGCTTTGAAATATTAGAAGATATACCTTATAGACTCTTTTCTTTAATTCCTGTACAATTTGAATTTGTAAATGTAAGTCTTTGTAAAGAATGTGACTAAGAGCTTTTCTGAACAAATTTAAGCCATTAAATCGGTTTCAAGTAGAGTCCTGGTTATTCCCTTACAGACGCTCTTACATGTTCCGCGATTTTGGGATCCCTTGATGTTCTAAGTCGGCTGGATTTCGGTTAAATTTATTGTTGAACCCGTCTCCTAGATCCACTGCGCCCATTTTTTGCAATCGAATCGAAGGAGCTTCATTTTGCATCTCAGGATAGGTCTCATGGTTTAGACGAAGGAACGAAGCTTATTTTGCATTCAAACTAATCAACTGACAAATCTTATAGTAAAACTAAAGAAAAATCTTCCTATTAATTTTATTTATTAAAAGAAAATTAAAAGAAAGATTTTTCTTTATTTTTAGCAAAACGATTTTATGAAGATGGAAGCAATTACAAATCTGATAAGTAAATTGTAGGAAAGGTCGAATAAAACAAAATAAATGTAATTTTATTTCTGACTCGTTATTCGCTCTTCCGTGACTTTTTTGGAGCTTAATTTACATATTTATTTCTAGCTCATATTTCATCTTTAACTTCATGATTTCAAAAAAATGTGAAGTCCATATCCGTTTTACAACAGAAGCGTTTGAAGCGAGTGCAATCAAGATTTAACAGAAATTTTATTAAAATTCCAAAATCTTTTAGTAAAATAAAACACGAGAAACCTCGTGTCTTTTTGAAAATAAACTTCAGAGTCAAAAAAAAACCTTTAAAACAATTAGAATGTGATTGTGGTAAATACATGCCTTCAAATTAGAAAACTTTTAAATTTGAGTTGTGGAGATAACAAATTCATCTTATAAAAGCTGCTTCCGGGAACTGTTTTGGCGAGAAAGAGTTGATCATGGCTGGAATACTTCTTCAAAGCTATCCAGCAAAGATACAATGGGCCTTCGACTTAAAAACTCTAGAAAAAGGTTTAACTATATCTTTCTGACATATAAAATAGTGCATCGGAATTTGATTTATGATAGAGAATAGTTATAATTGACATAAACTGCAGTGAAAATTGCAAGAATAATAATGATGCATTTTCCTGCTAATTCTGAATATGGTCCTTTAAACTTAAACGTTTTTGTTTTTACAAGTCAGACCAAATTTTATTTTATACTTAAAAGTTGATGTTGTGAGAAATAATTTGCCGAATTACTTCAGAAAACGTTCAGAGTTGATTATACACCTTATTTTATTTATTTTTTCCCAAAATAATGGATTTTAAAATTTTACGCGTCTTTACGAGCTAAGCTTTGTCTTAATAGGTTCGAGAGTTCGCTTTTTCGAGACTTTTTTTAAGTCGGTTTTGAAAATTGGAGTGCATCCATTGTTCTAAATCTGTTCGAAGCTTAATGAAACGAGCAGAATATGTCAATACGTTTGAAATAAATTGAAATTAGACAGAGGGCCAAAGCATAATTAACCTGTCGTGTTATCTATGATGAAATTGATTTTGAAGCAATCAGTTCTGAATATCGGAGGGTTCCATTTACTATCATTCAATATCAGATTCAATTCGAAACTCCCATTCCTTATCATCATATTTTTATTGTTATTCAGCAGGCGATTTTTTATTTGATTTTTGGGCCCAGGGGCTTACTTTCTCTTATTTCAAAGTAAATTCTTTACATTTGAAAAGAATTTAGTTTTTTTATTCAATGACACAATCTCCATCTTACCTATCATTGTTTTTAGACGGTCTTCTACCTTGATGACTCTAATTTGAAAAAAGGAGCTTGGTTTTCTTTGGAAACACTTATGGGATAATTTTTAACACTTGTACTCTAGATTTTCAACATTCAAGCTATTCTGTAGCTTTCTGCACCGATAAAAACTGTTTCAATGCAATATTAACGCTTATAATAGAACGGGTGGTGAAGAATTTTCCAAAGTTACTTCTGCAAATTTGTTGGATGATGTGCGGTCTAGCATTGTCATGGTGGAAGACGTTTTTGATTAGCCAAAATCGGACGTTTTTTTTTCAAACCGCATCTAGTAAGTTGCGCAAAGTATTTATTTGCCAAAATGTATTTGATAGCATTGAAGGAGGTTAAAGTTAATATTTCCCCTGGGATTCGATAAAACATATTGCAATACTTTCACCGGAAGTGGCGGATCATACACTTTTAATGGCTTTTTTCTGGTTCTATTTTATTTTACATTGTTGCACAGAATTCAAAAAAAAACCGCTTGCTTGATTCAGTTGAATTTTGCAGCATTCATCTTTTGACCTCGAACCTAGCATTTAAGAGGTTGAAACTTGGTTGATGAATGATTTGATTTGTTGATTTTCAGGCCCTCAGCAATGTTTCTGTTTGAAATTCTAGTTGACTCAAGTAAAAATATCTCAGATGCAGAAATAAAGTCAGTGCGCCCACCTTAACCAAACAAAAATAACATATCTTCGTCATAGAGTAAATGCACACCAATTATGGAGATCAGACAAAAACTTATGCAGTGCCCCAATATTGTGCATCATTGACTTCATGGGAACTCCATCGGATTTGGGATTTCCATCGCCCTTTTGTTGCATATATGATCATATATTGCGTCCATAGTACAGCCAATTTTTTTATGCAACATCTACCTCCCTAGAGTTGGAGAACTCATGATTCAAGAGATTGAATTGCTTGCTCACAAAGGATTTTTACTGTTTCATTTCGATCCTACTAGGAGTCTATTTATCTATCTCTTGACTTATGATCAAATTTAGTTTACTGAACTTAGATAGTACTTTCACACAGTCCGTTCTTTTAGATATAGTAAATGTATGCTGTAAAGGAACTCAAACCACAATCTGTGCATTGCAAAATACATAACATTGTCGTACAAAAAACTCTACATAACTCATGTTATTCTTGAACTCAGAGTTTGCAATTCTGACAGCTTAACTAACCTTATCCATATACCAAAAATACATACTTTGAATGTTTACATACGTTGACTTCTTCTCCACAAGTCAAATTTAGCATTTTTATTTAATTTTTTGTCATTTTTATCTTGCTGTTGCCGCATGTCTTAATACTGTCTATCACCGAATTTTAGTAATTCTAATAACGTGCAGTGACTTTCAAGTGTCCTCCTTATCTTTTCGTTTTTGAGGTGTGTGATGATGTGTCTTCTGTCTTGCTTTATTCATTTTTTCTTTCAGTATCTACTTTCCTCTGTAAATTTTCCTCATGATATTGTGTTTAATTGTCCTATGCTTCAGAGTTCATAGTTCAGCCAATATTTTTGACAGTGTGTCTTATGTCGTCCGGGTCATGCTGCGTTTTGGCCAGAACGTGGATCTTGTATTTGTTACCAACTTACTACAAAGAGCCGAAACGGGTCATCACCAAAAATGAAGCTGAACCCAGCAGATATAATGCAATAATTGATGCCTACGGCAACAATTAAATAGATTTTAACATTTTGTAACACTACTCTTGAATCTTCTTGTTACTCTTATGTCCTTTGTTATAGTCCATAACATTGCTATTGGTTGCTGATACACACTAAACTGAGGTGGTTTCCAAATAGTTTTATCTCTGCACAGAACTAAAAGTCATAGTAGCTTTACAATACCTTCTTCGACACTTGGAGCATAGTTGCATAATTGCTCGATTTTCTCTGTGGCTCGCAACAATTTTTGGACACGAAAGAAAAGTCTATATATAGAAGAAAATAGTTTTGAGGGAAACCCTCTTATTTGTTGCAAATGAGAACTTGCAGTTGCACACTTGCCATGCAATTTCTGCTTGCATAATTTAGACTTCGCACGAATTTATACTAGATTTACTAAATTGTCATCCTAGACCAAGGACACAGCCCAAATAATTTTCCGTTTAAAATTTTTTAAGTCTAAATTAACTTCTTATATTGCATTTTGGTGATATTTTCTATGGTGGGACAATCGTTAGAGAAATCGTCTTTTTTGCAAATTATCTGAGGTTCAAATAAAACTCCGATAAGTGAAACTTAAGTTTTGTTTCTAATCATCATATATTACGATTTACTACGATCTAGATCAACAGTTTTGACCAAATAACCGAGCAGCACCACCAAGCTGTCCCAATATACCAGCCTGGGATGCGTAATAGCCATAACGCCCATAAGTAGCGTTGAATGCTTTCTGACACGGATGCGTATATGCGGCATATCATCATCATCACATTCAGCTTTTTCAACCATATTTCAGTTATGGAGCAGCCTTTCTTACATACTGACTCCTCATTGCTTTCCAAGTCACCTTGTTTTCAGCTATTCTCATACAAGATGTGCTGGGTATTCTTTTTATGTTATAGTCCCATCAAATCTTTGGGTGTCCTCTCGGTCGTTTGATTCCTCTTGGGTACCACTGGTTTATTTTTGTGGTCCGTGTGTCGTCCGTCATTTTCGCCAAGTGACCGGCCCATCACCATTTCAAGGATTTCGCTCTATGTATCACGTCTTTTACTTGGGTCCTTTCTATGCGGTATAAATTGAAATGAAATCTTAAGGCTTTCGCTAGTTTGTTCACTGTATGTTGTACTACATTTCCTGTAGTTATCAAAATGCTTGAGGAAATTTCCAAGAAAACATTTTTCTGACCTAAACGGGAAGATTTCTTCGGAAGGATTCAATACGTTTTCTGTTTCATCGAGCTTCTAAAACTTGAAGTAAGCAAATTCGGCCGAAAATTATCGTCAACATGAAATCACTACACCATTTCGAAGTCTTTGTTTGTGGTGAATCGAATATTGCGCCGAAAACTTTATTATCTTATTTCAATCGTGATTATATATAAGCGCTTTGTAGTTTCCACAAAAACGATTCGTTGTGCTAAACGTGCTTTCCACAACGTTTGGTGCAAGAAACAAAACACAAAAAGCTGAAATACCTCAATTCAGTGATTTCACCTTTGGTTTCTAGCATTATTTTAACAGAAAATAGGTTCTTATAATAAATAATGTTCTTGTATAAATAAGAATAAATTCCTTGAGTTTTTAATTGAAATCGGAAATTTTTATTATTTAAATTACAGCCAATTTTGAATAGTGCAAAATACATTGACAAAAGTCAGGATTATACATTCTTGCGACCATGGCTGGGAACTGGTCTTCTAACAAGTTGGGGCCGCAAATGGCACTCGAGGAGAAAGGTAAGACCTCATATCATGTTTGCTAACGTTGTGAAAAATTATTCGATTTTCCATCAGACTTTGACACCAGCCTTCCATTTCAAAATTTTGGATGATTTCATTGATGTGTTCAATGAACAAAGTGCAATTTTAGCTAAGAAAATGGAAGCTGAGATTAATAGTGATTCCTTCAATGTGTTCCCGTATGTGACTCTATGCACCTTGGACATTGTATGTGGTAAGTATAATGACCGTGAAAGTTAATCTCCATCGAAGTCATGTCTCGTTTACCTATTGTACCGCGAATTGAGAACTAAGCGCCCAATAAACCTTGAACAATTTCATTATAACCATCGAAGACAGTTTCTTTCCTACTTCCGAAAAATAAATTTTATGATCACGCTATCTGAAATTCGCGTAAATTATAGTATGTTACTGCTAGTATGTGAATATTTCGTTACACATCGTAAATTTTGCGAAAAACCATTTAGATCTTATTTTAATGCATGTTGCCACTCTTATTTACTTCTTTATTTGTCCATTTATGTATTTAATATGTTGACTCAGTGGACTAATTGGGTTTCGTTGTTTTTTGATAGCACTTTTGTCAACGTGCTGTTTTCTTTTGTGATTTTATATTGTTGTTATACTTTTACCTTCACTTTAAGACGATTGATGGGATGAACTTGACTATGATGATGAATAAATAAAACCTTTGCAATACAATTTTTGATGTCGCGCGTATTTATGGCGAGTACACATATTACTTTTGATTTTCTCGTTTCACAGAAACAGCGATGGGACGAAGAATTCACGCGCAAAGTAACAGTGATTCGGAATATGTGAAGGCTGTCTACGGGTAAGTGATCGCATATATATATCATATCATTAATTTATTGATTTTTCATATTAATAACTTTATTATTTATTGATTAATATGCATAGAATGGTAAGGAGGCGTTTTGCGAGGAAGATATTTACGATCTGATAACTTTATTAAAATGGCTCAGGATTAATGAGTTTTGCACGCAGGATGCATTTTGCATGTTGGTCACTCATAAATAAAATCTTCACACATATAAATCAGTTACCAATTATGTTATCAATACAGATTATATTCCACTTGGAAGGGCAATGAGATAACGATCAGCGTATAGACTCCATGTCTACTTGTTTCATAATTTATTGGTCCTCAGGAACTTATTCGGTAGTCTGACTTTTCGTAACGCTTATTCCAGTCAACTTGAATCGTTTGCTGCCGTCAGTGCATCCGACTCGTGGTTAAATGCCCATAAAAAATGTTTTTTTAACAATTTTTACCATTGGAGAAAGTCATCAGTGGTATAGGAGGAAACATCTCTTCTCTTCTGTAATACGAAAGGACCTCGATGATAACATACTGTTGGAAAGCCCTTCTAAAACTCTACTTTCCTGGGTGTTCAATTTCCTTCATGTTTTTTTATTTAAAATCTATTGACAGACTTCCTTCCTTTTTTTTATGATTTTTCTATTGAGGATCGGGAATAGGCTAAGTGGAAAGCACCATGCGGCTTTTACCGTGAATATATGGGCCTACAGCAATAATAAATAAAAAAAAACACCACACATATATTTAATGTTATATCGACACGTAAAACAAATCGTTTCAACCTTATATTCATCATGAATTGAACGACAGCTTAAATTGTGCCTGATTTCCAATTTATACAAATGTTCAATTCTGCAACTATGAATACAGTCCCCTGTTCAAAACTGTCTCGAAACAAAAGAACTACCGAAACTTTTAAAATTAAGCGGAAAGAACAGTACAAACCTGGTAAAAACCTCCAAAGGACCTAAACATACATATTTGCATATGCACTGAGCTACGTAACTAAAATAAAGCCAGCAATGTAGAAAATGTGAAGGATAATTGGTTTCTTATGGGTAGATCACGCAACGGTCAGTCATGATCTGGGATGGGATGACTCAGTAAGAGCTTATAGCAGATCCCTATTATCCGTAACGAACTCACGAGCAAGGATTTCTAAAGGTCTGTTATGGACCCTGACTCCATCGGTGAGTCTGAACAACAAGGGTAATTAGACAATAAGGAACGAGTACCTAGATGTCATGGCACTGATCCGGGACTTTTAGATGGAAACATGACAAATTTATATTGTTTACAAATGGTATATTCTGTCATTCTACAGAAAACCAGGAGGCCCATTTGCACTGTGGTTGCGAAGTTATCTAGTTCTTTCACATCAGCACTCCGCATCCATGTGAGTCGTTTGATTTGACAAGGCTCAGACAGGAAGTGTTTTTTACTTTCTTGTTCTTCAGCGAAGCTCGTTGGGTGTCATCCCTTTGGATTCCTTTTCGTTTAATGTATTTGCTTAAGTGGCCTGTCAGAATGGCCACCGGTGTTTTCAAGCCTAGTGGTGCTGTAACATAAACCTCATGAACTGTCACCACTTTTACAGCGCCAAACGAGGTAAAACAAAGCCCTAAAGTGAACACTTACAGCCATTGTAAGAATAACAAGAATCTCGAAAAAGCTGGAAGCTTAGCCCTCCTCCCATACTCTCCATACATACTCATTTATTGTATACTACATTTATGACTTTTAATTCGAGGGTATTTTTGAAAACGATCCACATAAGAGAAATGGAGTTTCAGCATTCTTAAAATAAACACAAACAGTAACAATATCTTAGAAACTTAAATCATCAGATGGGTAGGGTTTCTTAAATTTCAGTGCTTCAGTCCTAGAAATCATAAAAAGTTTCAATTGTAGCCTTCCAGCTTTTCAATCGTTTTTTATACTGGAACATATTAGAAACAAACGGAATTTGCAAGATAAATAATCGCGGAAAAGTCACCTGACAAAATTCTGGAAAAGGGAAAAGGTTTTCAGTTTACCATTTAGCCTTGTCAAAGATTTAGACTGATGCGATTGCTTTTCACACTCACAAGAAAGAACAAGATACACGCTCCCCCCTCTCCATTAAGTCAGTTGAGGACAAAAAGAAATTTCATCAAACAAGAGGTTAACGGTCAGCTACATAAAACAAATCATGTCAAATATAATGTTGATCATCGCAGGCACGACAGCCCAAGTCGGGCTTGGACTTCCAAATCCAAAATTCCAATTCCTTTAAAATCAGTTATTTGTTGCTTTTCATCTTTCATTCTACTCCCTCACTGGGAACTTGACATGGAATTTTAGGTAAAATTTTTCGAATTTATCAATAGTTTGCTATTTTTTAGTACATGGTTATTGCCGAACGTACTCTCACAATTATTTCTATAAAATACAATACCAATTGTTTAGCCGAAATCAAATTTCTTTAATACGTAACTCTCATTTTCGCTTAAGCTGTTTCATAGTCATCTCCTCTATTATTTTCAATGCACAATAAGGAAATAATCGATTACAGCAACCAATTTACCGAAACATTAGGCCCTGCTTCAAAGCCATAATAAATTTACCCTTTCATAAACAGCAACTCCCTTCTCTTTTTCAAAATTATGAAAAAGAAAAGAGAGTTGTTTGGCAGAAATTTTGCAGGGGTAAAATGTCCAACACATGCAAGAGGGCCTCTAATATCTCAGTGAAGGATAGCACCTTAATCTTTGTTTCGATTGCCTTCTGTTTTGATGCACTGTTTTTTAGATTGAATATGATAGGAATATTGATACAACGTGTCAGGATTCGACCGGGTGGAAAATAAACGTCCGCCTATCGAATGTTACTTCCACAGGCGGCAGTTGCAAAGCAGCTACATTTTTCGCTTGATGGGACAGGAAAATTTTTGATAGTCATGTGAATATGCTAGGTAGGCGAGTCTGAAATAATTGTTCATATGAATAAGGACTATAACGTTATAGGTTTAGTTAAGCTCTACTAACACTGTGAAGCAATTGAAAAGTTCAAATTGTGAATAATACGTCTGTTGAAAATGAACTCAATCTTTTCTCCTTAGCTATTTTATTAATATTTCGATCATTGCTACTTAAATAAAGTTTTTATTATTGAGACCAAATATAATTGAGTGTATATTCCACCTATTTTGTTGATACATCTTAAAACAAATTTTTATAATTCAGAAAAATTTTACTTCATTTAAATATTTATTCAACGGAAACTGGCTTCGGTTTCGCAGAATGTGCTTTTTAACCCATCAAAAATAATTTTCATTCGTCTAGACCCCTTCACCTTGATTCAGGAAATAACGAATAATCAAATACATTTATTATATTTTTGAAACCAGTTGCAGCGATCGAAGAAGATCAGAAATCTATTTATATTATCAAGGCGGATCCTGTCGCGACATTTGTTCCGTTAATTTTCCTTTGTGAATTTTTGTTGAAAGTCTTAAAGGAAAACTATGTTTGTTGTTTATTAGTCGTATTCGAAAACCTGATCTATAGCAAAGAATCTTTGATTCTTTTGAGGAGAACTTACGAAATTGTGAAACAGGTTCGAATGAATGAAATAAGCAATTACTCATCGAAGATTTTTAATTGCTATTATTCCAACTTTTGTTTTGTATTCAACTCCTAGACCAAAGAACTCGAAGGAAATGCATTCGTGACTTGGGAAACGTATAGCAGTCATAATTTTGATCAATCTTATTTGTGAAAACCGCGAAGCCTTTGAGTTTATGCAGATGTTAAGATATCTTGATTAGTTAGATTAAAACAAAGAAAAAAAGAGTGGATAGGCAAGAGAAAAGGAGTAGATACGCAATAAAAATTGTACCAATTTCACCATTTTACTACCATCAAAAACTGGCCGTTTTAACTCATGGTGGCTGAGCCGAGATGTGTCCTTAAAACAAGGCCCAATAGCGCTATCTAACCAACAATTATTTCCTTGCACGAGACAACAGGTGGACTACCATGTTAAATTCGTAATCACATATGCAATATTTGTAATTATGATGATTATTCTCTTCGTCAATGCCTTGAGTTCTATTATACACACTCTTTTAAGCTAGCAGTTTATTAACATGCATCATCTAAATATTAAGTTTTTTTTGTGTACCTTTGTACTCTTTCTACTCCCGGGCTTCATTACCTTTTCTTTTCATAGTGGAGTGCGTAATTTAGGAGAGTAATTTCAACTCTCCCCGCAATTTTTAGGGTAGTCAACCTTACCGGAGTCTTTTTTTTCGGATCCAATTTTTCCCGCTGAATTTCACGGAACCAATTTTTGAATTTAGTTTTTGAGAGTAAATTTTTCAGTGTCATTTTTTCGGAATACATTTTTTAGAGTGCCTTTTCAGGGTCCACTTTTTTGAAGTTATTTTTTCGCAATTTTTCGGTAATTTTTTCAGCGTGCATTTTTCGGAAATATTTATTCGTAGAAATTTTTTTGGAGTGATATTTTCGGAGTAACTTTTTTTGGAGTTAATTTTTGGAGTCATTTTTCGGAGTAACATTTTCGTAATCCTTTTTTCGGATTAAATTTTTGAGTAAACTTTCGGAACCGATTTTTGGAGTGAATGTTTCGGAATAAATTTTTGGGGTGAATTTTTTGGAGTGAAAGTTTCCAAGTTAAATTTTGCGGAGGGAATTATTACATTAAAATTCAATATTAAAATTCAATAATATTGTTTTATTCCACAATGATTCAATTTGTGTAATTTTATGTAGTATTTAAATACCCTTTCATCGCAAATAGGTTACTAAAATTTGACCCATTCTAAGATGCTGGAATAACCATTTTCGAAGTTTTGGAAAGTTTTACACAAAAATGTGCAAAATCATCATATTTGGCTGGTGCGGTGCAGTTTTGCTGTTGTGTGGCGCTTTATCTCAGCCTTATTAACTTGTGGCCGCATCGGCTTCACTTCAAGATTCCTGGCTTACATGATTTATTCAGCAGATTTAGAGCACCAAGATGGTTTGTCAATATCATCTTAGGAAGCTACAATTAGGTTCGACGATAGTGAGTTTTAAGTAAAATTTGAAAGCTATCGGTTTTACACTCACAGATTTTCTCTTGGACTTACATGGCCATGGCATTTTATCGATAGGTAATGTTCCAACTATAAGGCCTTGTGGATATTGCCAACTGATTTTTGTGGCCCAAACCGTGTTTTAGCAATCAAGCAGTTTAGGAAACTTTTCCTTTTTTGCACTGAGTAGTCATAGGCCGCTCGAATTTTCATACTCTATTTTGCCAATATTTTGTGGGTATGGATTATTATGGATTTGCATCACTCCTGTGACATCAGTTCACCAGTTTTTAGTTGATTTTAGCTGATAGATGTATTGCTACATCATTCCTTAATACCCGATGGCTCCAGAATATTGAGATGATTTGAGTTTATGGGCAATGTTATGTACAATGTCCTCAACATATTTTAGATGTTTCGCTGGAGTTTCTTTAAAACAATGAACTTTGTTATTTATCTGGATTTTGATGGTGATCTTTAGTTCTTGCGGCCGTTGTAGAGGAAAAAACACCCGCAGGACGCATTAACGTTGTCTGATATTATCCAGGTAGTTTTAAGGTTTAAGACATGTTTCGAATAGTTAGCCCATTTCTGCCGGACCCTGTTGTTGACAAAGATACTGCTCAACACCTTGTGTTTGTATACAAAGACTACCTTGTTTGATATCCAATGGTCTAGTTTTTTACTACTCTTCACAATCGTATGGTTTTATTTCTCGTGATTGTGATGTAATTTCGAAAAAAAAGAATAATTAATAATTAATAATGATATCATTGTCGCAACGATAAAAACTGAACAAAGTCAAATAGACAGGGTTTCTTGAAAATACAAAGGCCGCATAATAGCGGCCGAAGGGGGTTACTTTTAACCGACTACCTCACCGCACGGGCGTGGGGGTTGTAGGATATTATGAAAATCCTGATTCTTCCACGTCACACATACACACACACAGAAAATTTTTATCGATTTATTTTAATAAAAAAAAATTTAATGGAAATATAATAAATAAATAGAAGTAATTAAATAAAGAAAGTATAAATAAAATATTCAATTTACAGGAATTGTGCTGCGTTGATTCTGACCACCTCTGCTTGATTTCGACACTTCAATGAATTCCGCTGCGCTGCGTCCTGACCACCTCTGCTGCCTGTTTACTATCTTTTTGACATCAAAACTCAAAACTTGATACACGATTATTATCCTCAATACTTAATTCACAATTTCTATTTATTATCCTCAATACTTAATTTAAAATATCTCTTTATTATCCTCAATACTTAATTCATAATTTCTATCTCTACTCAACATTTTACTATCCTTCTTATAGCTATATGTTCACAGCAAACAAGTGAATCATATTGAATGACAAATTTTCTCAAAAGCTTTCCATGAATTTTTATTTTCTTTTTCTACTGAGAATTTTTTTTTCTGAGACTTATTTTTTTTTTTTTGTTTGTTTGTTTTTATATCGCCTACACAAATGAATACGCAACAGGATATTTTTAATTTTTGATTAGGAAATTTCTTATATCTAGTGATTCTATGTGCCAGTCGTTGGAATTATAAATGGCTTTCTCTCTTCTTATCCTCTTGTAAAATTCTCTCATGTTTTTCGGAATTGATTCACATCTGACTACTTCACATTAATCATTCTCCTGACATTCATAGTTGAACCAATCAAACTACTCACTCAAAACACTTTTTCCTATCGCGTCTTTTAAAACGTTTTAGAGCGCAACACATATAAAATCGTTTGAAAATTTTTAAAAAGTTAGCATTGGATTGGCAGGATTTATTCTTATCTGGTAAAACAGTCTAGATTTCAGTTTCCTGAAAATCGTTAATTTCCTTCGCGAAAGATTGCCTCTTTCAAAGAAACATTTGCCCACTTCAAATTTGGTAGTAAAAAACTTAATGGGAGAAGGCTCAACGTACCTCTTGTCAGTTTGACTCTCATATACTTAGTATGCTCCGTTTTTGAGAGAAATAAATTTGTAAAACGCAACAATATATAAATTTTGAAACAGAAAATATATAACATACTCAAAATCGCTGGATCGCTTCCACATTTGTCAGAATCATTTTCAAAATCAGGTTTATATCCAGTTTTTTTATATCAGTCTAAAATTAAAAACAACCGTCTCAAAATATTACTGCCTAAAATTTTCGTACAAAATTCATAAGTTGCACCTAATAAAAAATAAAAATTTGCTTCCTTCCAAATATAGAGCCCTCCAAAATCCACTAAAATTTGATTTGACTGTTTTTGTGATGATGTCTGGAGTAAATTATTTAATTGTAGCATTCAAAACGACAAAAAAGTGATTTTTTTAGGTCCTTCAAATTATTTTTATTTTGTTCTTTGGTCTTTTTATTGTTTTTTTCCAAATAAATGGCTTTTTATTTTTAAATTGATTAATTGGAAACCAATCGATATATATTCCCATGTGATATAATCGTGAATGATCTTTTGAAAAGAAAAAAAAATAACGAAATGATTATGAAAAGATTTGTATTCAAAGATTAGTATATACGGAATGGATTGTTTTTATTGATACTCGCATGTCAATTATCACGACTGACTAATACTCTGTAATAAGGTTTTGAAATTTTAAGTATAAAACTTCTTGGGCATGCCACTTATTACTGACTGTAACTAGATATTACTTGGTTTTTTTTTTAATTTTATTATTTTGCAATTAGAATGAAATGATTAGAATGAAAAAATGTTACGACGCATTTATGTTTTCTTTGAAATTATTTACAGCCTTCACCTTCAGATTGCATTAATAATATTCTATGAGTAAAACTTTTTTTGGGGAAGAGCTTTTACTTTTACCATAAAAAAAATCAAGATTTAACAATAATTTTTCATTGGCTTGAAATGTATGCTTGATGTATAAATCATTGAGAATGTACAAAAGATATGCTAGAAATTATAAGAACTAAGTACGAACTAATGAGGGTACAATAAATGTGTAATTTTTGTGGATTGTCTCGGGAAAACGTTCAAGAATAAATATTCTAAAACATTGAAGCAAGATGGTCAATGTATGATTGAGAGACCAAAATAGAAATTCTAATTTCTCAATCCCTACCAGGAGACGTTCAAGTTTGAACTCCTGAAATGAGTGTAAAGTTTCAAGCCTTCAAGCTAATATGAATTAACATGTTTTTAACTCTTCATTTTTTTTGCACTTACGCATAATAATGCACGCTCTCGAAGCACCATTAGAATCGTTGCTAATTTTTTTTCCTTTCCATATGAATATTTCATCGATTCAATCATTAGCCATTTGCGTCTTGGAATTATCCAACACGCGTCTATTTAGATAATTATCCAACAAATCTAATGTCTCCAATAGTTTAGTCTCGGTATTGAGTAAAACGCAGCAACAATATCTGCGAACAAACGATCTCACGATTGGAGAATCAACTACACATGAGCTTACATCTACCTTCCGATAGCATCAATTAATCTTTCTGAAGATTGCCTTGGATGCAGTAGCTTAGACCCCAAAGACAGATAACTATTGCTGGTGGGTTAGTATGCCACAAGAGTTCAAATTTACCTTGACACGGCCAACGAAGAGAGGTCAACACTGCAGAACGTAATCATTTTCTTATTCTGGTCAAATTATCTTGCACGATCGCATCTAGTCTTCACCGTTTAGTGGTGGTAACTTGCTGGTCTTTTCTTTGAACCGAAAAGATACCGCGGATTGTAACTGCAGAAAATTTACCTCTTTAATCTGTTCAATGCGCCTTGAAACATATCTAGTAAAAGGTCATAGATCGAAGCCATTCCAATCACCTAAACGGACAAACCCTTGACTTTGACACCACACTCAACTTCAAAAGACCGACATCCACGGAAGCACACACATGACCGTGTATCTATCAATATTGCAGCTTTGACCTTACACGATGCATTTACACGCAGATTTTGAGAGTGATCAATTTGAAAATACCAAAACCCGCTTGAGTGAAACACAAAAAGTGAGAGGATTGTCTTTTGGATATAATTTTTCATAAAGTGCATCCACATTTCAGCAATGAGGAGGTATCCAATCTTTCATGACTGGGTCATTAACACTTTTTGTCTTGTCGGACACTACTGCATTTTTTACTAAAGAAAACTACAAATGTCTAATTACCACAAGGACTAAAACGAGCGGATACATTGTCATAGCCTCAATTCCATGTAATTTTTGAACTACTTACGTGTATTGTATAATATTTTTTTTCTTTTTTTGGATTTTATTAACGATATTGAATCTATTTCATATTTTACCGGAAAAAAACTTGAAATCGTTTCCAATTGTGGTCATGGTCAGCGGAAGGTGGATTGGTTTTATGTAAATTCGCCACATTATAAGAAATTGTATTATAAAAAAGGTTTTGTGTTGGATTGACTTTGAAATTTTTGGATTTTCTTCATGACATGCTTCCTGCATTCGATCAATGCCTTTAGAGCTGTAATAGAGAACACATGGAAACCAATGTTTTATAATTGGTTAAGTTGAGGGTCATGCATTGTGTTATTTGTGTTATACTCGTGTTTAAAGATACAGTTTACCGTACAAACAACAAGGAAAATTTAAACATCAAAGGAGTCGAAATTTTAGATTATAAAAAGCGACTATAATATCGTTTTTACTAATCTCTACAAATTTGTTCAACTATGAAAAAACGTCTAATAACAATTACTGATACCAATTTCTTCTTAAGAAAGAATTTCGCCAGAATTTTTAAGCCATTTACACCAGAAATTTGTTACAATTTTTCCGTTGGTATTGCAAGAAGAAGACTCTTCCTTTTTATTCAGTTGGTCATGACTGAAACATGGATATAAGAAAATACAGAGTATTGCTGAAAGTCCTTGTGTTTGGTTCCTCAATTAGATCCTGAATTGATAAAAACTTTCCACTGTTACCGATGAAAATAAAATTCCCAAAGATAATAATAATAAAGATTATAAATTATATGTGTTACGGAACTCACCTTTTTACTTATACATATTTCTTCTTTATTGATGTTTATTTTTTTTTACCATTTCGACCAGGAAGATTTCTTGCATATTTCTGGAGTTTTGAATTAAATCAACATTCATTCATTATGGTTGCGTTAATTCTCATGTAGTTTAATGTTGATTTTCCTTGAAATTTTAATACTTAAAATTGTTTTAAGAGGAAAATTTTAGCAAAAACTTCAGCTAAACTTACATCTTACTTGAACTATGTTTCTTATTTTAAGTATGAGCTACTTCATAAACTTTTGAACTTTGGATAGATTCATTGGCGAGGACACATTATGATGATTTTTCGAACAATTTTAGAAAGAGATTCCCGGAGTTTTGGAAAATACGTTTGCCTTTAGAGCTAATATTAGCTATTCTGTGTTGAAATCCAGAGGATAAGTAGCAGGGTTTGTTGAAGACCATTTTTAAAAAGTGATTCTAGGTGATTCTTTTTATGGTATTTAGCACATTGTTTTCATATTGGGGCTCCGTAGATTAATATAGGTAAAAGTCATTATAAGGATTTGCATTTTAAACCGAAGATTCATGAGCGACTTTCGATTGAATAATGCATTTAATGACTAGAAAGACTTGAATGTTTTTGTACTTATGTGCTCGGTGTGATTTCTAAACGTAACTTTCCGATTGAGTTTTAAACCTATATCCGTCAGATCCTCAAACCAAATATACGAAAGGATGTTTATGGATCTGCAGCGCATCATGGTGCAATCCCGCTCCCTGCTAAAGGATATTGCTACAGTTTTCTCTACGTTGCGCTAAGTTTTCGACCTTAAAAGCACTGGTAGACTTATTCCCCGCATTTTGGCAGGTTTGATATGAACAGGTTGCGGAATTCTGAAGTGTAGAAGAAGCGATCAGAAGTGTAGAAGCAAATGCAGCCCGCCAACGTACCTGGTAGACGATTTTGGCTTCTTAGTAGCTCGGACGTGTATATTTTGAAAAGTACGAGACTGAGGCACGTACCTTGCAGAACACCAGCAGGAACAGTCTTTGTATAGAATATTAATACTCGAAATTTGAACAGACATGTTATATCCCTCAAAAAGAGGTAATCGGTTTTTGCAAAAAGGGTAGCCAGCTACACTCTTTGAGCTGATGAAGCAGGCCAACATGACAAACGATATCAAAGGCTTTTTCAATGTGTAACGTAAACAGGCCGACCTAGTGTTTTTCACCTTCGCATTGGATGGTGAATTCAGTAATGATATTTCTATTCCTGCGAATAAGAGGCGTTAGAATATTACATCGTTGCAAACGAATTTTTGAGGATATGAAATTGCAGATGTTTTCGATACTTCAGCTTCTTTGCAATTTGCCAAATCTTTGTTGCAGTCCATTCACTAGCGAAAATACAAAAAGGGTAAAATTCAAGAACGATACCTTTGTAAAGATGGAAATTTCATTTACCTCGAAAAAAGACCCTGTAGTTTCAGTAGGAACAGAAAAGGTGAGGTCTAGGTGTAGGTGAGGTATTAGATTTTTTTGCCTTTTTTAAAGCTTTATGAAGATTTTGGGCTTTGGAATTGGAGCAGCAAATAAATTTAATCTGATGCTTAGCTGCTTTTTAACTTCAATTAACTCCTTTATATTCTTCTATCATGAACAAAGTGTGGATAAAATAAACTTTTTTTTTCTTTTTTGAGGAAATAATTTGACAGCTTTGTTCTGAAATTACTGGTACCCCATCGGGAATTTTTCTATTCTTGCAAGTATTAGCAACATTGAATCTAGTGCAAATAAGACATCTTTGTAATACTATCACAGACTAAGCATATTAAAGGTTAGGATATAAAGATCAGAGTTATGAAGAACTTGTTCCCCAGCTTTAGTTCTTCAATTTTCTAAGAAAAGGATTGATTTGCAAACCAACGTTGCAGTCGTGGTGTTCCAATTACAGTTCCCTAATTACAGCTCGTTCCAAATAGTAACTCGCTATTGTTGTCAATCGAATATGGCTGATTTTTGGCCCTTTACTTGCAAATATTTTCCTGTCCTCATAGTCCTCATTAATTCTCTGCTCGAAGCGTATCGCAGCTCTTTTATTTTATAGTCCAATGGCTTATTAAAAATTTGTATTGCTCGTGGTTGTACCATTGATCTACGGCACGTTATGGCTCGCGTCTTCTCAATGAATTTATTTTGTTTTTTATTTTTTATGTAACTTTTTTTATGGATGTTTGCGTCAGTGTCAACTTGTAACAAAAGAGCAAAAAAAAACATTTTTAATTCTTTATGGATTTGGAGGGATATTCTTCTGTGTAAACAACTGGCTTAAGGAATTGGCAAACATAAGAGGACCGTGCTATTCGACATTCTCCACTTTCTCTATTTTTCGGCCATCGTGGGCTTATCCTGAATCTTGTTCCATGTTTCGAGTCACCTTTAATTTTACAATCATACTAATAAAATCAATTTTTCTTTGATGAGAATGTTATTGTTATTCATTTTAGAGATGTGCGTCTCGCGGGTTGCGCCCTTTAGCAGTATAAAATGTCTTCATGTGCATGTACTTCCTTCTTCTTTGGAGCGCGCACTTTGTTTTAGGTTCACTACTTTACTTACCCACCTGTTTTGCTTCTTCGTGTTTGGTTAGTATGCTTTATTGAACATTTATTCAAGATCGTAGAACGATGTTAACATCGCCGACGGACACAATTTGGTTCAACTTATTCTGTTAAAAAAATATGGTATCAATGGGAAGGTTCCTTATTACATGCACTAGAGAAAGGTAAACACTTCATTAGGCTTTAAATATTTCAGTTTGAATGTATCTCAATCTTATTTGTTTGAAAACTGTAGTTCCCAGCATTTAAGTGGGCTGCAATCGTTCTTTTAAACTACTGGTCCTACTTGATTCCAGGCACAGGCCCTACAAAACGTACGAAGTCAAGTTTTCGACCAAACAGGTGGAGTTTCTCTCCGTTTGATGCGACTCTCTCATTTCCAAGTACTGGAAAAAAATGTTTCTTCGTAGCTCAAAGCATTTTCGACGTTACTTTTGATCTCTAATTCTGTACCCGATTCGGGATTGCTACGTTGGGAGCTTAGCGTAACTACAAAAAAGCGCTCACACTTTGAAATTACATTACGAAGAGACACGTTGATCTTATGTAGCAAAAAACGAGCTTTTCAAGATCGAGAGCTTTTCAAGATCGAAAGCTTGTAAAATTTAACGACGTAATTGAGTGCAGGGATAAGCATGGCTTGATTTCTGTGCATAGATATATATGGGAGAATATTTTTTTCGCAGTAATAGTGTGCGTGAAGCACTATGTACGTCTCCAACTGTTCATCTCCAACAAATATTGTTCACAAAAACAATCTTTCTGAAAATTCAAAATTGAATACGGTAAGATTGGGAGATCGTTGAAAGTTTCTGAGCTTTTTAATGGTTGCAATATTCTAAATGTAGATTTCCAACATCGATTTTGAAATTCTTGAAATATCCTCAAGTATCGTATTCTTCTCTACTCGTAATACTTCCCCTCAATCCATTGATCTGTTCGTCACTTTTTTTCTTATCATTTGGTTACCGTGCTGAAAAAAATATAGCATATGACATTGATAAAAAAGCATACGCTACCAGCATACTGGAATAATTTTTTATCCTGTACAGCTGAGTATGCTTGTGCATAAGCCAAGCTGATGATTGAACATTTGTAATATGTCTAAAGGCTAAAAATATCTAAAAAAAAGTCTTTATCCAAGCAAGTCTTATTCCAAAGCAAACTATTCAATACTTAAGGAAACAACTTCATACTATACAAGAGATGGAACGACGTGTAGTGACAATTTTTTCAAAATTGAAGATTCTTACTCATGTCCTTTTTGCAAAATAAAAGGCATTGTGAAGATGAGGTTGTTCATTCCATATTGAAAGCTCTGGACGCAAACGTTCAATAACTTCTTAGAAAATCATAGAAAAAGCAATCAAAGTACAAAATTGAAGTTGTCAGATTCCATTGTAATTTCTCCTTATACGAAACGTTAAACATAAAACATTATCGACGTTGACAATTGAATTTGAATCGCTTGTTTTAAACCTTGTTAAATTTGTATAAACATTTCATAAAGGAACGAGCCAGACAGTTTTCGAATGGTTTACCAAGGTAACTTCAACAACAGTCGGTATAAAACTAAGAGTATCCTATAAATTTTTGGCCATTCATTGCCATTTCTAGTTGCACAAACCATTAACGATGAAATAGACAAGCCTTTGTCTTTTATTTATCCTCCAAAATTATTCTACAGGAACATCATACGTTTGTCACTCAATTCAAATACTTACGCAAAGGTACCAAGGACTTTTACAAATAATCTACCCCTCCATTATTTAGCCCCTATATGACCTTCATGTTCTTGCAGTTTGTTTTGAATGAAATTTGCATAAAAAACATCAGCCTCCTATAAATTAATCAATTAATAAAAACAAAAATTTAAAAAAAATCCTTTTATTCAACATTTCAGAATTGGAAGCATTATTCAAAATCGTCAATCGAAAATTTGGCTTCAGTTCGATACAATTTTCCGCCTTACCAGCTTACATCAACAACATCAAAATTATATTAACATCCTTCATGGTTTCTCCAATCGCGTAATCCGTGAACGTAAGGAAGAAGTTAAAAAGATGAAATCAATGGCTAATAATAACAATAACAACAATAATAACAATAATGCCAATGAAGATGAAGCTTTTGGGAAGAAAAAACGCTTAGCATTTTTGGACTTATTGATTGAGGCCTCGAAGGATGGTACTGCTTTGTCCAACGAAGACATTCGTGAAGAAGTGGACACATTTATGTTTGAGGTAAGTTGAAGATATAATTTTTCCTATGTGCAACGAGTTTTAACAAGATGTCAAAACGGTTATATTCAAACTTGATTTTAATTCAAAAACTTCAAACATGAATTTACCAAGCATAAAAAGAATCTTATTTCAAAGAGAACTTGAAAATACAGAAGGAAACAACATTTTAAAGTTTAACGTTGGTGTTTTGCAGCTTTGATTACATACAGGACGAGTTTGGGCCTATAAAACCCTGCGCTAGCTCGTTCAATGATTAGTTTAAAACGTAAGACTTCCAAAAAAAATTTAATTTAGTTCAATTCGCATAATAGTAAATATTGTATAATTTTGTATTCGGAATCCTTTTTGGTTGAATTTTTGTTGGAGCGGTTACTATATCTTTATTCTATCTTCGTCATTTTTAGTCTAGTTCACTGAGTTTACTATAAGAGTGCCTAAATCAGTTATACTTAATCGATTTTGTATATTATTTCATCAGAGAGAGATAGTAGAATTTCTATTGCCAAAATATAACACAAACATTTCCTTCAAAAAATCAAAATCGGTGCCTTCAAACTGATTTAATCTACACAGGAAAAAGGAAAACATCAGCGAGTCCTCCAAACTATCTACCAATTAAGAATTGACACAATATCTTTGTTGGTTTTCTGCGCAGATTTATACTCGAATTAAGTATATCATTGAGGATCTCACCTACTGAAGTAAGAGCCAACCCAGAAGCAATAAGGATTGCCAATATCAACATTAAAAATTTTTAATGTGATAAAAGAGCAATTTTCGTCATTCCCCTACAAGGATATTGAGTAGGATATCAAGAGGTCAACTCAGCACAGATATACAAAAAGTCATTTATTGGCAAACTTTCTGAGACTATGAAACCTATTAAACTTCGGCTGATAAAGCTGACAAATATGCAGGGGCGTATTGTCATTTGGTATCATATCACAAACAAGGTATGGACAATGCTCTGTAGTTGTGAAAAATGAGTTTTCTGTCTTTGCCCAAAAGAGATGTTTCCGTCTTTTAAGGCGCGGTTCGGTACTGCAGTCCATTGTTTTGATAGTGGTCTGATCTATAATGTGTAGTGAGGTACACAAACTGCATCGACCGCTATTAATTTTCCAAAATATTCCCTAAAACTCTTGTTGTAGTAAATCTAATTTGTAGTTGAAACCATTTTCCACACTCAGTTACTATCGCCTGGTCGTTTCCAGCAGCCCACATTTTTTTGAATTTGAAGTCTTCTATCAACATTATGGAATTTATCCGTCATTTGGGAAGTTGAAACCTTAATAGGGGTGACTTGGTATGCCATCAGCACTAGTCTGACTAAATTTTTTAAATACGGAAACCCGCTTTTTCACTTTTAAACACGAAAGAGAAGGACGTACCAGTTTTGAATGCATTTCTTTGATTGGAAATGGTGTCAAACCATATAAACGAAAATAATTAATAGTCGCACATTTTTCGGAATTTACCATTCTCACAGGATTTATTTAATAATGAGCCAAATGAATGGCAATGAAAATGTTCCTTATGAAACGTACTGTCAAATATTGACAGCTCAACCTGAGTTGCCTGCATGTCTGATACAGATCAGAACCGTTTGACCCCACGATCGCATATTTGACTATATACCACTACGTGATAACCAGAATGATATAAAAAGAACTATAAAAACTAAAAGGAGGCAATAGCATAGCATAATTATACACAGCGCGATAAATCTAGGGTGGCTTCTCTCAGACAGAGATAGAAGTAGATTCAGTAGTTGTATTGGAATATTGTCTAAAGTTTGAAAAGGGGCATTCTTGTTTTACCCAAAAAGGTGGGAAAAATTTACCAACCTAAATTAGAGTCTACTTTTTTCAGTCGAATACCGTTAGATCACGAGTTTATTCATGTTATAAGCGCTCGCTGGAACAACGACAGGAAGTTGATCGCCTAATTAAAATGAATTAACTAGAAAATGTCTAGGAAGTTAGTTCTAATATAAAGGGTAGACCCTAAAATCAAGGATAGTACCACTTTTTTTCTGAATAACTCTTAAAACTGGACATGCAAGACTAACGTGTTCAACGGAATCAGAACTAGCACCAAGTGTCTTAAACAGCAATTGTTATAAAGGTCCTTAGGCAAAACCATTTCGAGAATGATAATGCTCCAGAAGTCATATTTAAACACGAGAAAGTTCAGGCGCTTTTCGAACTTCTAACGCTAAGCAACGTATTTTCACAAGAGAAACACTAAACGTCATCTTTACTTATTTATTAAGCTCCTGTTTTTTTGATGATATCGAAGATAAGTGAGTCTTTTCAATCAATATTAAGATCCATTATGCTTTAAGCGGCCATTATCATTCTTATCTTGTCAGATAATTTTCAGGTGCTTATTGTCAAAATTTTAGTCTCTTCAGGAATTAATTTGAGGATGTGTAAACCTATACTCTATTTTATTCGTACTCACTATAAATTCTTCATTGAGCAATTATGAGAACCTGAATGCCAGAATGTTCTAATTTAAATACTGGTAAAGTAAGTGATACTCTGTGGTATCCCGTGATATTGACTTATCTAGCTGTGATAGATACCTTCAAAGGAACTTATTTTTTCCAACGTCCAATATGCTTCGAAAGAATCTGCTCTGAAGACTACCATAAGTCTAAGGATCGAAATTGAAAAGTTAGGAAAAGTTTTGATTTATAAAAACTATTGATACCCTTAGACTCAGATGACATTATATTACTGTAACCAATCCTTGTTGTAATCCAACCATTACTGTAAGGATCATTTCAAAGAGGAATTGGTGCCAGGCATATGAGAATCAATTTTGCCAATGTTTTCTTATTGATATTTCAATATCCGCAAAAAAATAATTTCCACACAACAGACGAAATATAAAAAAGGAAATAGAAGAAATCGACCCGATAGCTATAGACAAGGAAGTACGGGGCTATATCGTTAAATATAATACGAGTAAAATCAACCAATTTTTTTCTACGTGAAGAAAAATACGATAAATTCACAATATACCATAGCATGACCCACTAGAAATGCAAAGGTATATCACTCTCGAGGTGTATCACACAGAAAGAGGCGCGCATTTACGAAGAAAGAGACGTGAATGCCTCATGTAGACAGTAAAGCGAATTTCTGCGAAAACGATGCAGCATACCACAAGCAGTGTTGGGTACAGTGAATCACCGCAGAACAAAATTTTACACCAAAAATCTGGATCGATTTCTCATCTCGAACACATCGACGAACACATATGATCGTCATTTGGTAATAATGTAATCAATTGAATCTTGTAAGGATTTACATCTTTATGTGAAGTTTTCAACACGTTTACCTAAAATTTTCCATGGGGTGGATGCAAAAAAGCGCAATGTTTTGAAAACGTTGACGAATTGACATTTCTGTCACTTTGATAGGTCTTTCAGTAACAGAAGAGATATGTGCATCTGTAAACACGTTGATTCTTTGTCTTATTAGTTAGATGCCTTATTTACAGATTATCTATAACAGTATGATGGGCGATTATATCGATGTTCAAATGAAGGAAGTGATTAAGTTAACTTTAAGTTTTGCAAAATGAATTATGAATTTGAAGATAAATTTTCACACTTTGGAGGCGTTGTTCAAATGTCAAAAGATTTATCATTGAATAAATAGTCATTTTAAAAGCAAGCATCACTGAATTGTCAATTTTGACATATCTCATACACAATTTATTCCTATCGAAATGTTCCATGTTATGAAAAAAACCCACTGGGAGTTTAAAAGGAAAAAAATAAAATGGGTTTAAAAAAAGAGACTAGAATAATAGAATTTTTCAAAATTAATAAGAACATTATTGCGCATCATCCCGCTCTACGTTTCTAAGGTCGTATCTTTAACCAATGTTGCCTGCGAAGCTTTAACCAGTTTTGTTGTTTAGGAATAGAAAGAAATAAGTCGCATCTTGGTAGATTGTTAATTTGTTCGAAAACAGTCAATCAATTGCGCGGCACAGAAAATTTAACCATGCTGCCTGCTTGCACAAACAGCGTATCTGAAAATTAAGTACAACGAAATGTACACTTGTTAAAGTCACAATGGAGACAGAAGAATGCGACGCGCTGAAACTTATATATCAACGAACAGCAAATAATGATAGTGATGGTCTAGTTATCTCCTCATGAAATGATTCCCCAATACAACGATGCAGAGTCAATCTCAATTATGTTTCTTGCTAGGAAAAAGATATTCACTTATCATTTTGCATTTGCAAGAACAAAATTTCGCAGAGCCCATATACTGCCTTATTTTAAATATGAGAATCAATTATACTGTTTTATGCTTGAAAATATTTCGAATTACATTGTATCGTCAGTACTACAAAACGTATATAAAATATAAGCAAAACAAAAATTTCCCTTTTAATCAATTAATTTATTCAAGGTACGGAAGTAGCTACATCAATCGAATCGAGAAAAGCAATGTTTTGGTTTATGTGACCAGGAAATATTAACAATTTGTAATGTTTTTAGGGACATGATACAACATCGGCTGCCATCTCATGGACTCTATTCCTTTTGGGCTCACATCCCGAATATCAAGAACGAGTTGTCCAAGAACTTGAAGAAATCTTCGGAGACGATAAAGAAACACCAGCAACAATGAAGAATTTGAATGATATGAAGTACCTGGAATGTTGCATTAAGGATGCTCTCCGTCTCTACCCAAGTGTCCCAATGATGGGTCGATCAATAACAGAAGATGTTCAAATCGGTTGGTATTCGTTTGAACTATGTCCTCATTCGAATCGAATTTAAATCTCATTCATTACGTTCATCCATTTCAGGTGACTACACTGTACCTTCCGGCACAACAGCCATCATTATGACTTACATGCTCCATCGGAATCCAAAAGTTTTCCGCAAGCCCGAACAATTTAATCCTGATAATTTCTTGCCAGAAAATTGTGTTAACCGCCACCCATTTGCTTATATTCCATTTAGTGCTGGACCACGTAATTGTATCGGTCAAAAATTCGCCATATTAGAAGAAAAAGCTGTTCTATCGACAATCCTGCGAAAATATAAAATTGAAGCCGTCGACCGACGAGAGGACTTAACATTGCTCGGTGAATTGATTTTAAGACCGAAAGATGGACTGAAAGTTAAAATTACACCAAGAAAATGAAGTGGAATAAAAAAACATTCTAAATTATGTGCAAGTCGGTTGAGATTTAGGTTTGAAATTAGTCTAATCCTAATTAAATTCTATATTATTTGCTTAAAGCTAGAAATTGGAAGCTGCAATGTCGAATTTCGTATTTAGGACTGATATTTAAGTTGACGAAATGTTTTTTTGACTAGTTTTAATTAAGTTGTAAATAATGCTAAAATGGGTACCTAATTTATCATTTGTAAGTAATATAATGCTTTTGCTGGACGATCGCTACGAAGTAAAATAAAATAAAAAACAGCTAGTCCTTTCCATGTGAATACGTGTCTTTTATTTCCATTTGAAGGATCTGCAGCGAATATTACAAATATCGTGGACTCGGCTGCTTCGCCGGTAGCAAGTAGTAACGTTGAAAACGTGCTGGTTCCAAATAAATAAACTTCACACAAGTCTTCATAGTCAACCTTTTCATTTACTTGACTGGTCGGAAATTTAGTTCAATGAATCAAAAGGAAAATCAATCTTTTGTTACAATACACAAGCCTCAGATTGACCAGGATTCCAAAAATTATGCAGGTACGATTAAAAACGAACGCAAAGCAATCAAGATTACATTCAAAAGAAGAGTAAAAAAATTGAATAAATAGAAAGGATCAAATACCAAAAGATGAAATCACCTGTGAATTGTGCTGCGCTGATTCTGACAACCTCTGCTGCCTCTAGCACGTATCTCCACCTCAGCTTAGTTTCGGGACTTCACTTCCTGCGGCTGCGCTACCTCTGATCACTTCTGCTTGATTGCGAGACGTCAAGGAATTCCGCTGCGCTGCGTCCTGAACACCTCTGCTGCCTGCTTACAAAAGCCTGTCTGCTTCTTGGCCTCAATGTTCATGTTCTCTTTGGCTTTGTGATTATGCGATTCGAGGACTTCTGGGGCTAAACATTTCAAACAGCTTCCTGATTCTCTTTATTTTTACTGTCCATCTTCTATCACTTGATACCTCGATACATTCGATACCTCTATATACTTCATTTTACATCTTCTATCACTTGATACCTCTATCCATTCATACTTCTCTTGATTTACAACTTCTATTCATCTTATAGCGATATGTTCACAACAACTAAGTGAATCATATCAATAGAAAACTTCATCCCAATTAACTTCCAAGAATTTTTTTTTGTTTTTTTTCTACTGGGAATATTTTTTTTCTGAGACTTTTCTTCTGACATTTTTTTACTGAGACTTTTTTTGTTTTTTTGTTTGTTACGAATATTATTTAACTAAATATATATTTAGGTATTAAGTACCTAAATCTAACTATAAGTGTTTTTCTTTTAATTTTATTCTCAGTTCTGCTTCATCTCGTATGATTTTCTTTTAACTTAAAAATATGGGTACAAATAAAAAACTTAACCAAAACAATTAATTTTTATATTCAAAATTAATTGTTATTTTATTTATTCATTCATTTATTTATATTTATATATTTTTTTGTTTGTTTAATGCCGCCTACACATCGGAATACGTAACACTCTTGAGAACCAAGAGAGAAGAGTGAGCAAATTAAACTTCAAGCTTATTTTACTTTTAAATATTTTCTTCCTTAAACATAATATTTAACCTCCTAAAGGAATAATTCGTCGTATTCTTATATAAAAAAAAACAAATTACCTATTTCATCATCCTCATCGTTAAATTTTTCACTACGCAGCCCTTTCTCCATCTTTGGAAATCAATGATAGCCGATGGGGCGAGTTTTGTTTCCGAATTTCTCAAGCCAACTCCTTTGTATAGCAAACGTTGGAAAAGAGTTTGTGTACACAGATGCATAGTATTGGACGAGGAGCATATCTTTTGTGAACTTTCCTCTTCTTTTAATAATGATAGTATTTTGCAGTAAAGTCTGTAAATAAGCGTATTACATTTTTGTTATGGAGCCAACACGTTTCTTATAATCAATCAACGCCTTCCGTGCCTCAAATAAATAATCTAAAAATCATTACTGAATATATTCAACGTGTAGTTAAAGGTAGTTTACATTCTCGTTACTCAACTGGCACAAACTAAAGTCTTATTGAAAAATTGATCAATATCAATGAAAATAGTTGATTCACTTACTGTAATCAATGCTTTAGGTTCTGCCTTCTTCAGTCGATCATATTCCGCTGCAAGTTTTTCTACATTTTCAATGATCTCTGGTGATTTAACTCCCACTCTCCGTCCAGATCGAAGATCATCTTTAATCGAGTTTCGCTCGTTTTCATGAGTGAAACGTCAAAATGGCCGCAAAATACGTGTGACTGCTGTCATCAATAGTAACCTGATTTCGCCTAAGCTCGTCCCAAGTTCGGTTGAAAAGAAAAATGGAGGTGTTCAGGTACGTAGTTTAGTGGTATAACCTACCGAAAAATGCAGAAAAAAACGAAGCATATTATTTGAATCAACTGATTTCGTTTTTTCCTTTTCAAAGACTGGAAACACCATGACTGATATTTTTTCGTAACATATTGACAGTCCTTGAGCGATTACAGGCAATGTTGGAAATGTCAATTCGGACGTACCCTTGCTACTACATCCAATGGATGAAAGAAGTCCATACGTACAAAATTGGCTTTACAAAAATTGCATTTCGCTTTCCGTTTTATCCTCGCGAGAACTCAAATATGTTTTGACTACGGCAGCCAAATCTCTTGATGGCATTGTTAAGGATGTCATTTCATATGACAGACAGTTTTTGGGCATTTTTAAGGACTGTTTTTTCTACGACCTGTGAAAAGATAGAGATTTTAGTTTATTATCATATGCTTACATATATTTCAACAGTATGAATTTAAATTTTTAGCTAAAATATTTTGAGTAGAACGTGAGTTACAGCGCTCTGAACCCTCTCACATCGACAAAAAAAAGTGGGCTCGCACTTTCCCCACGATTCCGGTCGATGGGTTTATCTGAAACAAAAAAAAATGGCATTTTGACCTGTAAGTCTAATTACCAATCGAAATACCAAAAATTGGATTTCAGGAAGGTTTGAAAAAAAACAGCGAATTTTGTGTTATAAAAAATCGAAATTTCGGATATTTTGAATTGATAATAGTCCATTTCATGCGTTTACATGTGCTGAGTGTACCCTATAAATTTCAAGTCAATCGGTCAAGCCACTTTTGAGATAACTTGGAGAAAAGTTTAAAAAACGCGATTTCGAGAAAAATGCGTTAATAGTTTGAAGTTCGGTTAAAACTATGAAAATCTCAACTTAACCTCAAACGGCGATGTGTGGTTCGTAGAGTATTCCTTCTTCTTCCTGTTCGAACTCTTTCAAAACAGATTGTTCAGCTCTTGTGTCAATCTTGGCTTGTTTTGCAACATCACTTACGCGTCGCTGAGTATGCGAGATTAGCTTTTCTTCACGTTTCTAAACCCAAGTATGGGTTTCGCGGCCAACAAGGCATCCCATAATCGTCATTACTTTCAGTTCACCTTCAAAACCTTTATTAATTATTAGCAATTTCACTATCCTTGCGGCAGAATGTCCAGAATGAAGATGCTAAGGAGCAAAAGTGCAAATCAACGAATTCAAAGATTTGTTATTTTTTCGTGTCTCAGCTCCTTAGCACTGAATAAATAATTCATCTTTTGACAAATTTTCGGAAATAGGTTTGATAACTGTTCGTACTTCTGGTATTAGAGGTGGTTTACTGTGATGACTGGCCGGAAGTAACACACTTGTAGCACAGTTTGCTTCGATCTAGTCCCTTGCAGTTCAAGGAGATGTGTCCGAAGCTAAGGCACTTGTAGCATCGAGTTAGGACTACCCTCCGACGTATCCTGCGGACAACCCAGCCGACTTTAATTTTCTCCTTGGCCAGGAGTTGCACATCGTCTTTCTCTGGGATGTCTATTATTGCGACCCTTTGCCCTCTAGGATTTTTAGGCGTCAACCTTACCCTAAAGCTCTCTGCCGTAGGAAGAATTTGACTAATGGATTCTTCTACTTCTTTGGCATCCGCAATGCAGTCAATGTCGAGATAACAGCTTTGGAGCCAAGAAGGTCCTTGACAGTGCTCTCGAACAGGCTCTTGTCGGTGGATTCCGTCCGAGTTCAACGAGGCCATAGACAACATTTTTTTCGGGTCCCACATTTTGCCTGATCTCCTTGAGGACCTCGGCGTAAGTTATCCCGTCTGTAGGCTTGATCGGTAGAGCATCCCTGCGCTGCTTGCGCCTGGTCTTTTTAAGCATTGCGCTGTGTTTCGTGCCTTCTTGCTTTTCGGGCGCCTGTTTTGAATGTTTTGCTGTCACGCGCTGTATCTTCTTCGCAGCCTTCTGATGCGATTTAGAGCGCACCAATTGAAAGTCAACCTTTCTCTCCTCCCCTTAACTGATTTCTCCTGTCTCGACTGGTATCGGTCCCTTTGCCCTTTTCCTACAGTCAGGTTTTAGAGGGATACATGCCGCCCTTTTGCCTCTTACGAAAGGAGTAGCATTTTCGATGAAGAGAGTTTTATTTTCTGAAACTTCCTTAAGCTCTTTCAATTCACTGTCTGTCCGTAGCCACCTGTGGCGATAGTGCTGGATCCTATCAACGAGGTCCTCCAATTCGCCAATCCTATTTTTGATGTCCTTGTTGGCATTTTTTTGGACATTCGTTGCATTTCTCATCACGTTTAATATTGCGCTTATGTTTCTTGTTAACCGCTCTTCCTCAGTTCTGTCAACGGCTATTTGTCGTGATCAGGTCGTCTTCAGGTGAGGTTCTAGGTATACTGTCAGCAGGAGGGTCTTGTTGCTGTTGAGCATCATTGTTTTCGCTTTGCACGTTGTTCGGTTTATGACTTTCAACGACCCCCGGAGAATGGCAGTTTGGATCGATGGCTCCAGTGCCCAAAGCCTCCACTACGCTTCTTCCATCGTTCGCTCCATCGCCTTGTGAAGCAGGAATGTTGTGGACAAGCACGTTTTTTGCTGATGCAAAGTGGTCGATAGAGGTTTGCTTGCTCGATGTTTTCTCACTGCCTTGGGTAGGCTTGGCTCCTCTTTGAGGCGGAGTTCGCAGTAGATTTGGCCTCCAGGCGAACATCCTTGCCTCGTTGATTTCTTCACTTATAGTTTTTGATTCTTCAGTGGCCAAGTGTTCCACCACAGAAAAATGCCCTAGCGACTTATCCCCAGCAAGATTGCTGGAGAGAAGCCCGCATGAGGTCGAGGCTCCCTCAAACGTCGGGGTGTATATCCCCAACCCTAGTTTATTGTTTTTGTTTTCACTCATCGTATCATTTTGTTTGATGGGTACTTTTAGTGACTTGATCACGCGTCTGGATGACGGGCAACCTCGCCATACCCCCCCACCACGCCAAGGTAGTACCCATGGGGGGGACTTGTCAAACTTGTATGACCATTTCATAAAGAAACGAGTCAGACAGTTTTCGAATGGTATACCAAAATAACTGTAACAACAGTCGGTATAAAACTAAGAGTATCACATAAGTTTTTGGTCACTCATTGCCATTTCTAGTTGCAAAAAAAGCATAAAAAAACATAGTATAAAAAACACCAGTCTCATATAAATTAATCAAATAATAAAAACAAAAATTCAAAAAACTCCTTTTATTCAACATTCCAGAATTGGAAGCATGATTCAAAATCGTCAATCAAAAATTTGTTTTCTGTTTGATACAATTTTCCGTCTTACCAGCTTACATCAACAATATCAAAATTATATCAACATATTTTTTATATCTAAAGAAGTTTGTCTAAACTTGTATATAAAGTATAAATGTATCCAAGGGTCTCAGGTATTAAGCCGACTGTACACAATAGGCCCAGACCCCGACTGCCAACTCAGGGCTCCGAACAGCTGCTGTATCTTTAAAACGACTTCGAATTTTCGAAAATCACTTACCACCGTAAAGTCAATTTGGAATTTCGAGATTTGCTATGTCTAACAACAGCTTGCCGCCCAAGCATGATAAACCCAGCTTTCCGGCAACAACTGGAAGAGAAAACCAATTGAAAAAGTTAATTATAATCAGAACATGTCACGTGTGGACACAGCAGATCAGATAATGTCCTATTATTCCTATTCTATTAGCAGTGTGGAATTCTTACTACATCTTGAAAGAAAAGATTGGTTCGCAATAAAGTTTTTAGAATACATGGAAGCAATCATACGATCTGTAACTGATATAGAATAAAAACAGAATGGAAGGTTTTTGGTTCAATTTAAACGTGCACGAATTCAAACTGATGAAATCAGTTACAATGGAACACAGCATTTTCCTGACAAAAAAAATGTTCAGCGATGTAGACAATGTTATAAACAGGAAAAAAGGGAGAACACTCATACATCAAGAATTGCATGTCAAAACCTGCACAGCATGTCCTGCTCCATGCTTTGCAACATCGCACACCGAAAATAATGTGCAATAATTTTAGACCTACAGTAATTTTTTTGTCACTATTTATTATTGTTTGATTATGAACTAATATTTCTTATAAGACTCCCATAACTACATTGTTATACACAAAATTAAACATTAAAACCATTAAACCTGTCATCTACGTTTTAAAATTTTTGCTGTAATAGCCGCCATCGTCCCATTAGTAAGTGTCTAGAGTCCGCTGGCTACTATTACTGCTACTGAATTTCGTATTTCCTACAATAGTCGTTATAATATCAGTGAGATAAGAAATTTCCAGGAAGCGAGATTCTATCAACATTACCACTCAGCGATTGCAGCGATACCAAGCGAGTAGTTTCCTAAATTAAAAGGAATTATGAATTTCTCCCAATAGACACAGCTGCTACGTGTGATTCAGAGCAATATTAACCAATATCAAAAAACAGCTGATCATTCTCATCGATAATGCAGTGCAACGATACACTTTCCTATACCAAACGTCAATTGCGATTCTGCTCTCATGAGAAAGCAACTGCCTAGTGTTTCCTCAAGTCGCCATTACGAAAACATCGCTCAACTCGACAAGACTGCGTGAAATATATTCTTCGGTCGTCCGAAGTCCACACTCTTATTCTGCGTGTTATCAGATTTGATTTTCGGTTGTGCGTGAAAAGGGACAATTTGTATCGTATAATAGTTCGGGAAAAGACATAAAATGAAGTTTTTCTTGGTGGCCTTGTGCGCCGTTCTTCTAGGTGAGCATTCTGCAGAGATTGTCTTTCAAACAAGATGATTTATCTTGCGAACATGTTGCAATAATTGTTTTCTTTGTACCTACAGGAGCAGCTGCGGCGTTGACCACTTTCGGTCGCAGCGAGGATCGACTCCTCGGAGCTCACCAATGTACTTGGGGCCCAAGTTACTGGTGCTCCAACCTCACGTAAGTTAGCAACCATTTTTCTTGTGCCCATCAATTCACCTAGCCAGCAAGTTTCCTACACTGCGTCTTGAGAAAAGAGTCACTCGTACGGCTTCAAGTGCTTTTTTCGTCTTCCCGACGAATTCAGGAATACATTAGATGCGGTTCGGTGAAATTGACCAACAATCGAGCGGTCCATCATCGAAACAATGAAATTTGCAAAGAATGGAAGGAAGTAACGCTTACAAATCGCCAGCCCCGTTCACGGGACTTGGGTAGCGGCGGAACGGTTTTTGTTTTAGCGTTTAGATCAATAGCGTTATCAGTTGCTTTATCTCGGGCCGCGAGTGGACTCATTCCACCATTTGTTTTGTTTGCGTCGCAGTCCGTATTCCGACAACAACTGAATGGCCCACGTCGATAACCTTTAGCCGGTGGTAGATTATTCTATTTTGGATTCGGGGAACAACGAACGCGATGAAGATGTGTCCACTTGCGCCTGAATTTCGCATTAGGAAATAAAATGTCGGGAGCCATGCCAACCGTCTCCCAGTCTAATACGCGTCGATGCAAAGCAAGTGCCATCAAATCCCCGACGACTTGCCATCAACCCATGTAAAATGCATGCAACTACCCCGAAGCTAACTGTGACTAATGTCTTGTTGATGCAGAGCCTGTTTGTTGTTGTACAAATAAGTCATGAAGCGTTCATTGCATTTCTAATGAATCGCCAGCACATTTGTTCGATCGCTGGTCGTTATCTGGCCTCGAGTACTCTTTGTTTCAGTGCCTGCGAATTCTGACGAGTTCACACTTTGTATGCGGCGATTCGACATCAACGGCGACGCCGTCACCAGGAGATCAATTGCGTCTGCTCTAGTGAATTTTTTTTCTTTCTTGTTCTTGTTCAGCGACTACTATATCCGAAATTGTTTACACCTAGCTACAGTTTGTCGAATATTTGCACACCAAGATGTTATGATGTCACCACACAACAAAAGTTTTGGGCACTAAGTTCACACATGCAATCAAATTAGTATGTCCATCGGTACAGGTGTTAGTTGTTTGGCCTTGGCGATGGATATAGCCACGAAAACAAGAGGAAACTGGCTAAAAACGATACACAAAATCGATAATTCTAATCATGTTTTGTTTATGACTTCGTTTTATTTCTCGAAGATTTCGATCATCTCGTGACTCGCTTTGACTGGTCAAATGCAATCGTTTAAGTTAGTTTTTTGTTGGCCACTTACATTTCGCATCTTTTCGCCAGGGATACTGTCTTTTGATGTAATTCAAACTTCGCCTATCAAAAACTTAAGGAAAGATTAGTTATCAACTGGAGAACTAAAGATAAAAAGATAATAAAGTTCGAAGAACTCTCATCTACACAAGAGCCATAAATATACATCCAGGCTGCACGGAGTGATAACGCGGCTTGCACACTGAACCCGTTGAATTTAGAATTTAATATACTTCACTCAAGTACTTCTTCCTGCACTCCTGGCAACAAATGTCGTGCACTTGAACTCAACTCTTTCAATACGATTTTGTTATTTTTAATAATTCATGTAATATGTACAGCACAAAATATTTATTGCTAATTTAGTTTGACGGGAAAACTAAATATTTAAATAAATGATCATATCGCTCACGAAATGCTATAATGGCGCATCGTATCTTTGCGTAATATCGAGAAAATTGCATTTGAAAAAATAGCGAAAAATAAATGTCGATGATTCAGCTGGTACTTAAACTAGAATTACCGCATTTGCAACCATGATAGAGATTTTGGTGTAGCTTCTAAGTATATTTATAGGATTGACAATTTTGGATGTTTTTCGAAGATATTGCAAGATGTGCCACTATTGCACAAATTAGTAAAAGATGTGCCATTTTAAACCAACCACTCAATCCTTTTTTTTTTTATTTTTTTGTAAATCGTTTTTTTCTCGGACACAAAAAAAAAACAAATTTCCGAGGTCGTTTCATATTAACATTTTCAGTATGTTATCCACTCTTAACTTTTTTTCTTAAATACAAAATTACTTTCTGTCTTTCGTGAAATTAATGAAATTAAATTTATAATTCTTTCCCATTCTCTCAAAAGTGATCCTCGACTCTTAAATTTCCATAAAAATATTCATGACATTTTTTAACCCTTTGCCTTTTTCGCTTGCGCGAACCAGCAACTCGAGACGATTTTGGCCAAATTAGGTCAACATTTTACACGTACTACAGGAAACTAGTCCACGATAGTACTTCAGAGAAAAATATCTTGTCGCACATCATAAAAGATCATAGTGCCGCAGCAGCGTCGCTCGACTTAACACTTCAAATCACTCGGGCGCTGCAGCAGCGCTGCTCGAGTTCACACTTGAAATCGGCGCCATTCGATTTGACACTTCAAACTGGCCGGGCGCCAACTGACCTTCTAGTTGTTTCACTAAATTAACTTCTATGAATTCGCATTCAGAACATGAAACTTTATAGAAAAATATCTCAGGATACTGTCTTTCTACTTTGAATACCGTTGCATCACAAAATTTAACAACTTGACCAGATGTGTCTTTCCCAAAATTAAAACTGACATATAGACATATTGTCCCAAAAGTATTGATGAATGGGTCGTATGTGTCCCAACAGTATTTTATGATAGTAAAATATTGGAACATATAAAATACATGTTGCACTAAAAAGAAAAACATCATTGTGATTGAATATTTATGTTTTATTGCATATATACAAAGTTATCAAGAATAATACTTAGCAAAACAATCATTGCAGAGCGCTGCTGAGCACATTTGGCAAGTGAATTTTGTCATCTTTTTTTCTTTTTTGAAATCAGCACATTGTTTTCTTGAATTACCCGGAATGGGCAGATGATCCCCTACATTATCCATGAATTTGGTTCTATTTGAAGGACGTCCTACCTTCATTATTTTCTTCTTGCCCAGCTGGGATTTGCCAATGGCTATCATATTTTCTACTAGTGGTATAATAAAGTTTAAAAACGGCAGATTGGAACGTCTTGTTTCATTGTATATTATATATTGCAGTCATGAATAGCTTGTAGAAAACCTTTCGCCACCATTTGGAGCTTTTTCGATCCGAATCATACTGCGATATCGTTTAATCGGCGTGATCGACGCCTCCCATAAATTCATTATAAAACATAATTGAATCGGAACAACTAATTTCTGTTTTTACTGCCATCTTATGCTTTTCTTTCTACAGTACCGATACTGCCACTGTGACAGTTGCTTACTACCAATTTCTATTTCTATTAACTTCTAGTGTCTTGCCAACAAGTTCAAATTATACCTTCTTTACATGCCATCTTTTCACTGTCTTCTCTCTGCAGTTTACCTTCAAATTTTGGAAAATTTTTTCTAGCTTTATGCACGTTCCAATGGTAGCATATGGTAGTGTATGTTAAAGATGGATTGAAGTGAAAAATCGGTCATAATATATAACTATGTTCGTATGTCGAATTGATCTGGTTAATTTGTCCACAACTCTTTCACCAAGTGTGTCTTCTTGTGTGGAATTTTCTTTTCCACACAAGATATTTCTCTTTAAATATTTGTTTTGGAATCAGTTTTGGAATCGCATCTTGTCCATAGTTTTATGTCTCGTTTGATTGGTTTTAGAGAAACATATTGTTTCATTGATGATCTTCCTTTGAATTTTGTCACCGTCTCGTCAATTGATTGATACGTACTATCACTTCTGGCAGACAAAATATAGAATATAGAAATATATTTTTTATATAGACAGGATAATACTTCTTCTATGTAATACTCCTTGGAAGTGTCTTTTGGTTGTTCGGGGTTATTGAAGTACAATTTTTATAGAAGTAACAAATATCAACGGATATGAGCCTGTCTGTTTGAACAAAAAACTGCTCAAATCATCAATGTAAACTGGACTGTCTTAGCTGAAGTCATGCCAATAAGTTGGAATTCATTGGAGACATCGAGATAATCCTTCTTTTTTTTTGTCCGGAAAAACTATATCTTCCCATTGGTATGTCCAGTATCAGTAAGCCTTACCAAAATTGAACCTTGCTTTCTTCTAAATGGGGCCCATCTCGTCAGCATTTAAATTACTATTAAAACATGTCCTCGGAAACGTTCCACCGTTCCCCGTCAAAAAAATAATGCCATCCCCTTCGGAAGAAAACAACTTAGCGAAACAAATTCGAAATCGCTCCCTACAAGATGCGGGAACATTGCCACCATATAAGTTCTACACGGATCCGATGCACTTAAGCTGCAGATTTCCTCGAATAAATCCAGAAATCGAAAAAACTACCCTTAAACTCAGAGATAGGGAATCATTGGTAATTTTTTAGCAGGGCTGCGATAAAACAATCTTTATTTTATATTATCTGATTTATTATTAAAGTTTTAAGGGTTTTCCATTTATGACATAATAATTTTATCTATTGATAAAACAGACATTTGAGATATTGATATTCAAATTTTTTGTCGGGTATTTTATAAATGAAATTCGATTTCGCTCTTATGCCCACAACGAGCCGTTTACAGCGGTCGTTTCTTTGGACCCAATTTTCAACCACTCTGGCACATATATTGACCAGAACATTGGCAATTTCACACTGGGTGTCGTCTTCGAGTCGTCTACAGTTGGTGGCTTATTGGCATAGCCCATTGACTAGATATGGCTCCATAAAAAGATATCCAATGGCGTTAAATCCCATGAACGAGACGGCCATTCGACTGGAGCATTTCACAAAATTTGACTGTCAATAAAACGATTCTGAGACGTGCTATGTGGCTAGTCGTCATGTTGAAACCACATATCGTTGATGTCAAGTTCATCTAATTCTGGCCACATATAATCTTCCCACATAACACGTTATCGTTCTCTATTGACCATAACATAACGGTCTTTTTCATCCATAGAAAAATGCGGACCACTACTATTACACCACCTCCAACATGAAAACTGCACCTACCGGTATTTTTTTTTTTTTTTTCGAGTACAACAGTGTATCAAGAAGCACGTGTCGGTTTGTTGCTGTCCAATAACGCATATTTTGCTCATTAACTCATTTGCCATTGAGCTAGAAATGAGCTTCATCGCTGAAGATAATTTTCCCGCTGTTCCCGATTTTCATCGCTGAAGATGTTTTCTTCAAGCCCTATTGGAAAGGTTTCGGCGTTTCGAATTATCTTATAGGCATCTTGGCCAAGATCTTTTTTGGCGTCTATTTGGCATCGGAACGTTCAATCGTAAAAATTTTGACTCGAACTTATCCACTACACAGTCTGTCACGCACACCTTGTCGGATTGGACGTTTATTACCGCCGAAAATTTGAGTCGGTGCTCTTAAAGTTGCGACCACCGACGCAGTACTTCTATAGTAATTTTTAATAATTCCCAAGCGTTGCTGGTTCGTGAACTTCACCATGATGAAAAAATTGACTGAGACTAACGTTTTGACATTGTCTTTGACTAACGTTTTGACATTGACAAGAATTCCCGACGCTTTCTTATTATCATCCAAAATAAGCTCGCTTTTCAATTTCTCAATTGCACGGCGAATGCCCAATAAAGAAACAGCGGAGTTTCGATCGTATTTTGCATGGAATATCTTTTGAATACCAACCAAATTTTCCATTATTAACAAATCTTAGATAATGATCAAATGATGCACAGTCGTGATACCACTCTTGATAGAATGCCAAACTTTGCGAATGACTGCAAACACTAGATGTCACAGACTTTGAGTCAAATATGGTCGGTCACTATAGCGTGTCACAATCATATCATTCCTTCTGGGAAAACCTTTTATAAGGTTATTGCAAAGTTTCCTGTATCTTATATCCTTATTGAATAAGTAGTTCCATGCAATTTGTCAACGCAAATCATCTCTTTATTTTTTGGGGGTGTATGCGTCAGTTTACTGTCAATGTCTCAGTGCTTAAATCTCACAGAACACTATTGGGATTGGACATTGATATAATCTTTTAATAAATAAATTTAAGCTTTACTTGACTCTAAAAAATATTGCTAAAATCAAAAATTATGCCGGAATAAAAACACAAAAATTAAATATACCCTCCTGAACACTTACATTTCAGTGTTTATATCCTTTTATGTTTGCAAATGAGAAACAGTGTAAAACGGCAAATAACAATCGAATATCTTGATAATTAATATGCAATTAAAAATTTAAAAATAGTTGCACGATTAAAAATAACTTAGCTTTCTAAATATAAACCTAAAGAAATGGTTTGATAAATGGTTTGAACTGTATGTATTCAGAATCGGCTAAATGGAAAAGTAGGAAAAAAAAACAGAAATGAAAATATCAACTGATAGTGTAATTATGCTCATAAGCAAGATTAGACGCTTATTACCGAATACTATGGGGGTCATTTTTTACACAGATCCTAAGTCAGAACCGATGTCCTCAACATGCAAAGGCACTTGAAACGTTTAATTGAGGTATAGAAATGAGTACTAGAATCGATTTCCAGATCCAGTTTCCAAATCTGAAATCCCATCAGTATATCTCATCGTATAAGAACGAGCGGGGACGGTTACTATGGGACTGGCGCGTATTGCTCCGTAACAGGCGAACATAGGATAATCTTTCGTCGTAGGGTTCACAGAAGACATATGCTATCGAAGGCTAGAGAGTAAATATATTCTCGCTTTGAGGGAGAACAACTGGAAACTTGAGATGCGGGGTACGCGGACGGCGCATCTCATTAGTGACCTAATGCTTAGTCGAAGACACGGAGAGAACAATTACTTAGCTCAGTAGGCAAGGATACTACCTGTCTTACCTGCACAAGATGGGGAAGACGCAACCCGCGGATTGGATATTCTGGTTTTCCAAAGGAGCGTACGCGATGCCTAAACACACCATTGCAGACGATAGGTAGCAGCCGCTATCTCCCTTACAACTCTGATGTATGTGATGATAACAATTGACAAATGAGACTGTTTTGTACATTATGCTCGGGATGGTCCTTATGTCGAAGGAAGGATTCTTGAACCACTGGTTGACGCAACAGGGAAAGTGGTAACTTTTTCCTCCTCTACATCGTCCGCTCTCTTCAGCTGAAAAAGAACCTCCCATAACCAAATGCGCCAACTGTCAAGGAAATAGATGCCTAGCCTGCTGTAATGTGACAAACAGCTGCAATCTGAGTTGTGAGGATGACAGTGGAGTTGCTTCGAGGGTAGTCTACTCTAGGTCTAGGCTCTGGTTCTGATGCTTCACTTCAACGCTCAACCAAAAATATACTTAATAGAAATTCAAAATAAATAAATGTGAATGCTTATTAATGCTACGTACAAATACTGTTTAAAACTCCTTTTATAATTGGTATTTCCAATCCTTTTTCTTACTTTCCAATCCTAATTATTGAATAAAATTCATTGAAATGAGCGAATGTTTGAAATTTCACTATCTTCGAACAATCTAACATATAACGTTTATGCATATGTTTAAAGACTTTTACTGGCCGACTCATATATCATCTACAATCAATGATTCACGTACATTTACCGCTTAAATAAGAATAAATTATCCGCTTACTCACTAATTTATTCATGTTAGTTCTTGGGTTACACTGTCCAACACGCAAAAATTTATTCTTCATAGCTGATGATAAGTAAACCGACCTTTCGGTTTAGTTTTTTTTTCACTTAAGTGAATAATTTAAAGCTTAATTTAAAATTAGCCGAAACAGTTTTTTTTTACAAATCAGTCATCATGTTGTGATACGAATATTAGTGTTTTCCCGAAATCCAATGATAACTCATCCAAGAATTTGATTTTTTTTATTACATTCGTTTAAAAAACGATAGTACATATCATTATCGAATTTATTTCAAAATGTTGCAAATGCAGGCATATTTATTGGATTATCTCTACTTGGATATCGTATGTAACTGACGAGATGTCTTTTTTTCGATATTCATAATCAAATTCGTATGAAGTTTTTTAACGCTATTTGTTTTTGTTTGTTGGCATGGATGCAGAAGTTATATCAGAATATATACAAAATATACAAAAAATCGCGTTAGCTGCATAGCAATGTAAAATTTGCAAAATTTACAAAATTATTAACAGCCAGGTCTTGTTTCATCGATTCTATAATTTTATTTTTATATTCATTTGCTTGATATTTGCTTACTTTAAATAAAGATCTATTGATTTGAACCAAATCAACAGATTAATATAAACAAAAAAGTTTATATATTTGTTTTATTTATAAAAACGGACAGACTGATGTAACGAAGCTTGAAGTCTCGGACAGTAAGGTGCTCGGTTATTCTGAAAATTGTATTCTATGCAAATATTTACTGATAGCCGAATTTGGTTTCAAATAAATATTGCAAAATGTTTGAATTTAATGATCCAAGCGAAAAATTGGGCGGATAGCGTTTGTATTTATGAAGTTTTCCGCATGAATAACAGATAAGATAAGATTTTAGGAGTAATTCATGCTTATCTCTAGCATAAGCATGGATTACAGATTTCGAATTTGCTGGTTCTTACGTAAAAAATCTATAGAATTGCCAAAGTGTTACGCCAATATTCTATTTTGTTCTTATTTTAAATTTGATACATTAAAAAAAATAATAAATAAATTCGTTCATTCCTGATACGAAATAAAATTGCAGCGTTCAAATGTCCAGGAACCATAAGTATATATCCTTCTTATAACTCGACCTGGCTTTGTTCGGATTGCTTTCAGGATACTTTGCTCTGAATACTTCTCTTCTGAACGAGTTTCAACTTTTTGCTAAAAATCAAGGAGCTTCAAGGTGGGTTTAAATTTGTCTGCAATAACATAGCCCGGCTTTAACAGGATTCACTGAATGTACTCATGAGAACTCATGAGAAATACCTTAGTAATATCTTAGAATAAACTCTCCATAATCAGCAACTTTTACTGGTCTTCAGCTGAAAGAAGTTTTTGTCATATTCGTTTAAACGTCAAAAGTACATGCCACTGTTAAGTTTATTTAATTTCTTTAATAACTATTATTAAATAACTATGTTAACACAATACAATCAAGTATGTCACAGATTTGCGGCAAGTGATTGTCAGTGGGCGGAAGCGGTTTCGAAGTCAGACTAACGACGAAACGATGTTATTTCAACGTGCGTCAGGAATGAAAGGAATGAACGCCCACTCTCTTTTGGTCATAGGATTGATTCTCTACTTTACCAGTGACAACTAGTGATAGTTCGCCTGGCAGTTGAATATCGCCCGAAATAAATGATAAGAAAGGTTTTGTCTTCAATTTCGACGACGCCTGACAAACCATGAATTCGATGACCGACCAATAACGACTAGAACTTGGTTTGTTCCGATTCCTGCAGAACTGTCATAATAGAATAAGGCTGCCTTCAATGAGATCCAGTGGAAATAGTGAGGTTTTTAACGGAAAGTTCATTGTCGAATGCAAAATGTTCCTATTTGAAAATAATAATATTACAATCGAGCCTTTTTGCTTCAACTATATTAAATTTTAAAACAATAATACCAAAATGCGCTAGATGACCCCGCCGCCTGTTCACTGAAAATGTGACGAATCTGATGTTTGGAGGTCTGTGAGATTTTTACCAGCGTTTACAAAAAAAATGTTGAATATTTGACTGATATTGGAACATACACAATGATATTGGGACCCACTTCTGAACGCCCGATATCAAAAGGCCAATAAGTATTACAGAAAAGAGCCACGGTCGCCTTGAGAGCCATGCTTGCTTGACTGTCAGCTGAAAAGGTTTTTCAACCGATCAATTTTTCAATGGTGAATTACACACAGTAAATTCTACGCGCAACTGCCAAATCATTTCGCCCCAAAAGTCGTAGCCAGTCTAAACGAGAAGATATCCTCGTCTACGACAATGTCAGATTCCATACTGCAGCTCTATCGCTCTCTAATTTAATCATCTTCCTTGCCGCCACTTCTGTCTTTGGTGTCACTTTTTGAAAAAGCTCTTCGAGGCATTAATCTATTATACAAATCAAAAGAACTTTGACAAAATTGTCTCCCCACATCACTGAGCTTGTTCTACGATCCTGCAATGAAAGCTTTACTGCTCACTGCGAAGAATATATTTTCAAAGAGGGAAATTATGTGTAAAAATAAGTTCTAATCGGTTTTAGTTTTTCAATAAGTCATTTTTTTTATAAACAAGACCTCTTATATTCAATTCATATTCTTAAGTTTCTTGATCGGCAAACACACGAATCAAATCTTATATTTAACTTACACTTCTCTTATACTTAAAACTTATTAAAATCTAATACTCAGTTTGAAAGGCTTTGAGTATAAGATTTGGAAGGATTACTTAAAAGCTTGTAGAAAATACGCTGTTATCCTGATGTTTTTCTCATCGGTATCAAGTTGAGTAAGTTGATTTTCAATAAAGTCTTTTGTGAAATGATTTCGTTAATTTCTATTCAAAAGCACACGGAAATGTTCTCAGCACTATACAGCCCCTCTCGGGCCTTTGCTTCCTGCAAATAGCTCCTCCAACTGCCTCGTTCCAATGACCGCGTCCTCCAATTTGGAAATACTACACATAAAAAAATCATAACCATAAGTTTCTGACATTTGCCGCTTGAACTTCTGCGACTTACGTCCTTAGCAATTGGATTAATCTCTATTTCGATTTCTAATGCTTTTTTTTAGAATGCACTGATACAAATACTATCCGAAGGGTGCTTGCAAAAATCTGAAAACTCCATCAGCATTTCTATAGGACCCTGTATTTATTCATGTATGATATCTCAACACCCAACGCCACTTATTCAAATTCAAAACGGTTTTTTACACTCAGCGTTTCTAATATGTGCTATATATTTATTTAGCGGTCCTCATATGGATCCTTATTTTACTTTCGCGAGTCACTTTCTGAGCATGTTGATCAAGACTCTTATTAGAACATATAACCCTGTTAAAATAATCCTACCCAGAGCTTTATCGTGGCAGATGAAGAACCAACTTCCCCGTATACTATAGAAATTTACTGAAAAATTTCTTTTTATTTTCTCACTCTTACATTGACTTCCCATATATGCAAATCTGCAACACAACCTTGAAGATTCTATAGTTGCGAATGATAGACGGTAATACAAGCATCTTAAACACTTCAAAAGAAGTGTTGTTACGAAATCATCGGAACAAATCGAGACGATTTCGATGGTGATTCGGATACGACAATGTATTATACGAAACAAGTAGAAAGAAGTCTTCAATCTAAAAATGGTGCTGATACTTCAGATTGGTCATAAACAAATCACGCATACGGAAAAAGTTTTTGACGAGAGACCCAAGGGACGAAGGCTAGTTGACACATCTCGTAAACGCAGGGGTATTCCTTCGACGAAGACAATACGAAATCGAACGCTCTAAAAATTGGAGAACAGTATAAAAACGAGAAAATTGAAAACTAGACCTCCTTAAGACATATGGAAAATATGTATCCTCGAAAAAATGGTGCTTATTACATTAAAATATTCATTTCAGTTTTAGTTTGTATTGTATACATGCTGAAAACCTAGCATAACCACTGAACAGCGCTAACAGTCCGGAGGATCACAAAGAATGTACGCAATGTATTGAATATAGAAAGCTTTGCAAGATAGAGAGCTTATAAATTAAACGTTGTTTTGTGGGTGGACAGATCACGATCTGAGCCTAATTGGCATCCAGAAGCATTCCTATCTGATAGCAGAGAGAGCGTTAATTGATCTACGATTTAAAAGCACCTTTTTCAAAACGAATTTACGTCGTTCGCCATCTGTTTTTCTCCCTCTACAGACACGTTTTGGCGTTATATCACCTTCGGTGTAATGTTCCTAATTGATACACTCCAGATACGACAATCTTACTTAAACAAAATTTAATTTTTGAAAAAACCAGTCTTATAAATGGTTCATGGTTAATTTTTCCCATATTATATTATTAATTAGATGTATATAGTTAAGGGGAATGGTGATAGGTCCGTACTAGCATTAATCTTCATAATCCTCCACAAAACAGTCCTCGAAGTAACATCTAAAATGGACGACATTGTTCGTTTTGCAAGTAAATATTTGGAGTAGCCTGCCGTGATCTCTATGATTCATCGTCGAACCAATGCCCTATGACTATGACTGCGTCGAAACTAGGATTCTGAAATTTTAAAAAACTTCGTTAATCAGAAACTCGCACACGGTTTGATGAATGCATCATAATTCGTCGCTTTGAATCATTATACGTGATAACAAAATCCACAAATGATAATATTTGTTGGTAATCTTTACAAAAAAAAAGTACAGATTACCAAGGGCATATTATTGCATTTTAAATTTGATTCGAATTTTTGTTGGGCTAATTATTACTCGTCTCACATAGAGATCGAGCGAGCGTTGGGTTTACGAAGCCATGAATTACAGGTTCTCTAGGAGGACATAAAGCACAATGAAAATAATTAACTCATTTTTGATTTATTATCTTAGACGCCATAAAAATACACGACCCCAAAGCATATATTTGACATATATTTTTATTAATTAAATTATTCACAAGTCTTTTATGCGTACAATCCAATAAAACCCCTCATTTATCTAATTCATCTCGAATTACAGCAATGCAAAAGGTTGCCATGCCGTTCGGCATTGTATTCAAACAGTATGGGAGAAGCAAACTGTTCCCGAGGATAACGATGGTATCTGTCAAATTTGTCTTGACATGGTGAAACAAGCTCGTGACCAACTCGAGAGCAATCAGACTCAAGAAGATTTGAAAGATGTCTTCGAAGGGTCATGCAAACTGATTCCCCTTAACGCTGTTAAGAAAGAATGCATGAAATTGGCTGATGACTTTGTGCCAGAACTTGTTGAAGCATTAGCTTCACAAATGAATCCTCCTGTAAGTAATCTAATTTTTTATTGAACAATAAATTCCTTAAATTTACTTCTGTGTAATACTAAGCTACACGTGTTCATTTCCTTAGTGATCAATTTAATATATCAGCTCAATTTCCTTTATTTATTTACAGGTTGTCTGTTCGATTGCGGGTCTATGTAACAATGCTGCCATTGATCAAATGCTACTAGAGGCAGAGAAATCAGCGTCAGCTCCAACGACAGATCAACCTAAACCACAACATATTCCAGCTGAGATTGTTCAAGATGGAGAACTATCATGTTCCGAGTGTAATCACGTTGCAGCCTTAATCACTGATAAATTCCATAAAACCAATCGGGATGATATGGTGGGAAATATGTTGTCATTCTGCGATAAACTTTCATCATATTCCGATGCTTGCGCCAATATTATTCTCACCTACTTCAATGATATCTACAGTGCGCTTGAGAAAACACTAAACAAGGATAGTATTTGTCATATGTCAGGTGTTTGTTCAATGAAATTCCATCAACATGAAAGCGACAATATTGAAATCCGACCATTGGGTAATGTTGGCATTGTCCCCGTTGAAGGCGATGATATTCCTTGTGAACTGTGCGAACAATTGGTGAAACATTTGAGAGATATGTTGATTGCAAACACAACCGAAGCAGAATTTAAACTAGTCTTGGAAGGATTATGCAAGCAATCAGGCAAATTCCAAAAAGAATGTATCAGTATTGTTGATGAATATTACGACCTAATCTACAAGGATTTGGTTAATAATTTGGATGCTAATGGAGCTTGTTTCATGATCGGTGTTTGTAAGAAAGGTGTGGTGAAAACTTCACCCGTTGGATCAGATTCTATTTTACCATTCTTGCCACCATTGGATCCAGTTAAAATTGATGTTTCTATCAAAGAGAAGAAGCCAGTCAAAAAATTGTTAGGTGCAAACGAACCAAAATACACACAGGAAGAAATTGAAAACATGCAAATACCTATCGACACATTAATGGGAGCGCCAAATGCATTTTTGTTAGTTGAAAACGGAGAGTTGTGCACGCTGTGTGAATATTTCTTGCATTTTGTACAGGAAGCTCTTGCAACACCGGCAAATGATGTAAGTATAACTAACTTTGCGAGGTGCGCAAAGGTAAAATGATGGATATTTTCTAGGAAAAAATCAAAGAAGTAGTTGCCAATACATGCAATCGTCTGCCTAAAACAATTGAAGTAGAATGCCATAACTTTGTCGATATGTACGGTGATGCAGTTATTGCACTTTTGATTCAAGGAATTGATCCACGCAGTGTGAGTAAATAATTATTAAATACCATTTCCCTTCTAAGTTTTAAAGTAAATAAAATAAAGTTTAAAAATGGCTACTTAATTGCGTGTCCATACTTTTCCTATATTAATCACACATAATTTTCGAACAACAAAAAAGAACTTCCCACAGATCACATTGCTGCTATACAGGGGAAAAAATTCAGAAAATTATGACGATGTGCTTTTTATTCTGTGAAGGAACATTTTGTAAAAGCTCAGATATTTTCACCATCATCAATGGCGCAGAATCGCGAAATCTTTCTAATATCGTTTCGATTTCACGACCTTATTCTTTAGTGTATGATATCTAAATTCAAAATTGGTTCCACTATTACCTGAGCCTTCCCATTTATTTCTCAGTTTTCAATGCGTTACCTCCACCGCTTTATCAATTTTCATACAGACGGCCTCCGTGCCTGCTAGAGTTAAGCTGGTTATAGTAATTTTATTTCGCCTGGCTAGGTCATTATTATGCTATTAATATTATATTCTTATACTATTAGCTTTATGCATAATTAATTAAGGTGAATCGTCATTAATATCATACAAATCAATTTTCTAGTGGTTATTTCACGCTACCCTATGAACGTTTTCCGAAGCTTTTGTGCATTTTTCTTATTCACATTTCTGAACGGAATTACAAATGACTTATAAGTCACTCCCTCAAATCTCGAACTTTTCAATGCCCGCATGAAATTTTCGTATTCTAAAATCTGTAATCTCTTATTTTTAACTCCTAAGATCAGCGTGAGATATTACTGTAACAAGCCAGATAATCCCCCGAAAATCTACATGTTAAAAAGAATTGACACTGAGGGGGGGGGGGACTGTCTCCCGAGATAATGTCAAAAAATATTTTTTTAAACGCGATTTAATTTTATTACACGTCAGTCAATGTAAGGCTTTGGACACAAACATCTGTTGGGAGTGTTGATGTAAACCTCCTACCCCAGTTTCTTGGGTCAAAATATAATCGAAACCCGTTTCGTTTCATTTCATTTCAAAAATTCGATAAAAATACATAAAGTATAAAAACTCCTCCATTGTGTTTACGGAAATCTCTCGTTTTGGCTTTTTTGTTATAGGGAGGTGAAGGCTGTTTACGCCCTGAGTGTGGGACTCCCAGACGCAAAATGCTTTTTGGACTACCCACTAAACACCTCCCCAGTCAACCTGAGAACCTAGCCTAGAACCGTTTGACACATTACTTCGGCGTAGGCCTCGTGTTCCTACGCCGAGAGGCGCCTTCGGATTATGGGAATCTCTTCTCTAACGGGAAGGACGGGAAAGGAAGGAAGTGCTAGAAAAGAGATCCATCCATCACCGATGCCTCCCAGCGCTCCAATAAAGCTTCTCGTTTTGGCTTTGAGTTCTTTTGTTGAATGTATACCAATTCAAGGTTCGTGATTTGAAAGCAAATTATAATCGAATCGAATTGAAATTATGATGTATTCACTGCTTTGTCAGAAGGGTTCCCGGAGACCTGAACAATGAATATTAAACAAAAACTACGTTTGTGATTATATGACTAGTAAAGATCTTTTGGCGATGATAACAACTTCTTGAATCCTGACTTCCTTCCCGCGGAGGAGCTGCCAAAGGGAATTGCAACTAACTAAAGAATTCATTCGTGGATATTGGTGGTGTCATTAACAACTTTGGACATAGAGAGATGATAGCTACCAATGCCCAGATAATGATGCATCTTACACACAAACAGTGCCGTGAGCACATCGTAAAACCAGAACTATATTAAGTATGCATTCGACAAAGAGGAATTTGTAGATAAGTTGACACTAGCTTGGTTCAATGGGTGGTGAACCTTGGCCTTTGACATACTAAAAACACAACCCTGATTCAATTTTTCCTAAAATTATTCCCTCAGAAAACAGCAAACATAAAACCTTTCAAACAACCCAAATTACCATCGATTCAAAATACCCAAAATTAAAGCTGATAAAATGGTAAACTGCCCTGTTTAAATTTTATTTTTCGTACACCTCGGTATTAGTATTGGTGGCATAGGTGCAAACCTTATTTGTAATGAAAACTACGTTGAAGAAATTTCCGTCGAAACCATTAGATCTCGTTCGTTTATTCAAACGACAATTTGTTGAAAAATCAGACCGAAATCTTTAGAAATCCATGTTTCCAGAAACATCTTTATTTAGATAAGGATGTCCGTTTCACAAAGGCAATAAAAAAAACAATATTCAGGAATCCTTTAAGTAGGTCTTCTTCGAATGTTGTAATTGAGATCGGAAAAAATTAGGGAAGATGGCACAGTGCCAAAACATGTGCGGAGATGAAAGAAACCCAAAGAGAGAACTGGATAAATCCGTCTAGAAAACAAACGCATAAAATTGTGGTTGAGCATTCACGGCAAATGCCACGCAACGAACTATTGCACTTCAATAATTGTTTTAAATCGCTGCCACAATTATCAATCATAAGAACGCAAAACAAATTTCAAAACTATAAGCTGAAATGGTGTACCTGATGGATAAAGAATTTGTGATTAGTCTATTGAATGTTTGGGAAATAGCATGGCGGGTAATAAATTATCAACGATCAGATAAGTCAGTTTATTGTATTAAACAATCAATTTGAGATGATCCCACAGAAGAAAAAAAACGTAGGAGTTGGTTGAGGACTGTGCGGACAAACAAAGATCAATTTGCCAGGGAAAATTTCATGTACTCTAGGCAAAAATGGTCTGGATATGTGTGAAGTTGCCACGCCTTGCTGGAACCTTTTTCTTTGGTGATACTTGAAATATTAATAAAGCCAAAGAAGTTTTGGCACCAAGAAATTACCTTAACATTCCCGCATAACGATCTGAATTTACTGCAACTGCACGTCCTCTTGCATCGTCAAAATACGAAGGGCCAATAATTCCTTGCGCCGACATTGTAGCCCATACAGTCACTTAAAGTGTATAAAGTGATCTCTCTTGCTTGTGTTTCGGAAGACTGCAACCAAATTGCGGAAATTTTGTTTTTTTTTTCACAGCCAGGACAAAAGCAGGCTGCGTCCAGAATCAAGATAATTTTAAACTTCTAAAAGCGTTTTATTGTCAAGTTGACAAAGTATAGCCTATAAATGGGATCCTGGCTTTTTAATTTTTACACCATTTAATTTTGTCGTTTCTGGTGGCTTTGGTGACCCGATTCACGTTTGCCTAGTGTTGGACCGGGTTGCTTATCTGAGAAAGATACTTAGCCTCTCATTTATGTGGCGAAAACCTCGAATACCGCTCAATCTACGCGCTACGGTCGAGACCGACTCTGTAATACTCTCGCACTCACGGTACACTGTCCGGTTCCCTCCATAGTGATTGAATTCACATGAGTCACACTGCTTACTCACATGCACCCGATACGCACACCTTCATGCCTTTGATTCGGTATGTTCGCGCTTTCAGCTAAAACAAATGTAATTGTCTTTCGAGAGACCCTGTACACGCATGCTAAGGTAACTCAAATCAGTTAATCCTCGACAAAAGCGTTGCTACGACTTTATACAAACCCCCAAGCAAAATACATCCCTGCAGTAGACACATGTCAAGACTAAGTTGAATGATTAAAACAAATTGGCATTAGTTAAGGAAAGAACTAAAAGAAAAAAGATACTGTAGAATGTGTTGTTGCTATTTGCACCATAAGTAGATCTAAAATTATTATAAGCTTAGCGTAAGTTTATCTTTTAATTAATTAATTAATATTTTTAAATATCGTTTTTATTTTATGTTGCTACATTAAATTTCTCATTAAATTTGTAATTATGCTTGATAATTGTTTTAGAGTGTTTCCAAAGTTCTTTGTGCTGTTTTATATCTTGTATACATATTTATAGAGATATTTCATTAAATGAAATTTACAACTTAAATTTTATAGACGAAAACGAAATAATTGCAATAAGTAAAAAATCATCTGATTTACACACAAATAATCTTCTATTTTGAAAAGGGCAGATACAATCATCTAATCTACTAAAGTAGCATAAAATCAATTAAAACGTAAATATTTTAACAAACGCCAAATTTGTTTTTCTTCTCAGATTTGCCCCAAATTGAAAATGTGTCCAGCAGGTGTTAGGGATATGGAAGTATTCTCTGCAAAACCATTGGAAGTTCAAATTGAATCAGGTGATAAGCCATCATGTCCGCTATGTTTGCTTGCCGTGAAACAAGTGCAAGATGTTATCAAGAATGACAAATCAAAAGATAACATCAAACACGCCTTAGATGATTTATGCAGCCATTTGCCAAAGAAACTTGCCGGCGAATGCACAGATTTCGTCGATACTTATTCAGCCGAACTTATTGAAATGCTTGTAACCGACTTTTCACCACAACAAATTTGTGTCTATTTGAAATTATGCACTAGTTCATTGGAACAAGATGAAGTTGGCGTGAAGCGAACGGATACAAATCAAGATATTTGTAAGTAAATGTTATATCACTGAAGTTGATGACTATACAGTCAACGTCTGTCTTACAGTAACGAACGAGATCCTTGATGTAACTGTTAATGGACAGCACATTAGCACTGTTGAACGCGAATACTCAACTACACCTCAATGTCTGTTGTGCCAGCACATTGTCAAGACGGCTGAAAAGGATATTGTCAATAAAAAATCAAAGGTAGGTTTATGTTGGGATTGTTTCGTTTCATATTAAGTAAAGAAAATAGCTCATCAATCTGTTATTGAAATTCCTTCTCTTCCTCGATTTGAGAACTTTTACTTCTAAAATAAGTGGCATCTGAAGTTGTCCGCCAAATAACCTTTCTTCAATAATTTCAATAAATATTACAGGAACAAATCAAACACGCTTTGGAACACGTATGCGAGAAAATGAAGAAAAAGATACAACACAAGTGTACAACATTCGTTGAAAAACATGGTGATCAAATTGTTGATTTGATACTTAAAGAGATCGAACCTAAACAAATTTGCGGTATAATTGGATTGTGTTCCGCTCCCCAAGCCATTGAAGACTGTAAGACGCAAATAGAACACACAGTTCAACACTACAATAATTTTCTCATTTCATATTATTTAGTGGACATCGATGAAGCAATCAGCGTATCTGTAATTGCTGTGCCATCCGAAAATATGGAAATGCAGTCTGAAATGATGACGGGAAGAGACGATACCATCGATATAACAGCATCCAAAGATGCTCCACTGTGTATTGTTTGCGAATTTGTAATGTCGAAAATTGAAGCCGAAATGACTGATAAAAAAACTGAGGTAAGTTGCATGTTGTTGTAGGCATCAGCAATAGAATGTACACGTTATTTTACAGGATGAGATAAAGCATATCGTTCTAAACGTATGCTCGAAAATGCCGAAAACCATTCACAAACAATGTGATGAATTTATCGAAAAATATGCCGATCTGGTCATTGCAATTCTGGCAAGTGTAAAGCCAAAGGAGGTTTGCGAAAAGATAAACTTGTGTATGGAACAAAATTACCAAATAACTGGTAACAATAAATCATATATATATGACTTTGATTCCATGCTCAAGGTATTTCCTTTGTAGATGAGGTCGTTGATTGTGGAGTTTGTCACGGAACTGTTGTGGCCGTTAAAAATATCATTAGCGAACCTGACTTCGATGGAAAAACTGATAATTTATCAGACAAGGGATGTAATTTATTGCCAGCACAATATTATGGCAAGGTTTGTTTACTCAATTAACTAATTGAAATAGAGGATCCACATGAATTTAATTACAGTGTTCTGAATTGCTGAAATACTATGGAGCTAGCATTGTGAATATGTTGCGCGACAATTCTGATGTTGCTGAAATTTGCCCTACCATTGGCATGTGCTTCAAGAAAGAGGCATCAGGATTAGAATTTGTCAAAATTAAATCTCAAAAACGTAAGTATAAATCAAATTGACGTTAAAGTTTTTGTAATTCTACGAAAAATTCTTCATCTAACATTTAGAAACTCAGACCAAAAGGTCAAAGCGACAATTAGGCGCTAACAAGTGCACGTATGGTCCGAGCTACTGGTGCAGCTCACAAGCCAACGCCCGACAGTGTAATGTACGTATCTTATAACACCAATGGCAAAAGCATTTATTTCATAATTTAACCTCAAAATATATGGCAATAAAATCCATGATTTATTTACAGAGTATTCCCTACTGTCAACAAAACGTTTGGAAAAATTGAAAGAAATTGGAATGCTGCTAATCCATAGCCTTCTTTCAGCCTTTTTTTTATATTATCATTGTTTTATTAGATAATTATTAAGTAATGCATATGCAGAGAAATAACATTAGCCGATTATGTTATGTGTCTTATTGTTCACATTGTGTATGTAATTGTAAAAGTAAAAACACAATGGATAAGAATGGATGGAAAACAAATAATTCTTTATTAAAAGGCAAAGTGAAAAAACACACATCAGTGATATTCGTCTTTATATAAATATATTACAAGCGGCTGTTGCATTGCTTCACTTTTGTTAAGAACGATTACATATGATTGTGTATAAAAAATTTTATAGGCATAAAAAATAAATTTAATGATATACAAAATATAAATGTTTTTTTTTTTAATGGTGGTCGTTTGTAAGCATAAAGCAATACTTAATTGCACATCAAGAATTTTTGGGTCCATTCAGAGCAAATTTTATATAAAGAGTTGGATCGTCTGGGTTCCATGCAACACTTTCCTCAACAGACCTGGCGTACATATTTGGGCCGGTTAAAATGTTTTAAAAGAGCCAGAGTTAAATTCCATGTCTATATCGCCAGTAACAAGATAAAACCAACCACTCTTACTCAGAGATAAGGTACAAAATCTAATTTACATCTCCGTGAATCGCACTTTGTCGTTATATTCTAAACATATGAATATCCCATATGTGAAGGCAGTTGTAACGACGCCCAGACAAGTTGGGAATTAACTACAAAATATATGTGGGAAAAGGACCAAAACGGGACTGCAGGAACTAACTGTTGAAATTAAATTGTGATATTGATCAAAACAGAATAGATAGGTCTTACAAGCCACCATTGATTGCTTGTGTGTCGGAGGTACTACACGTCAACGTCCAATAGGCAATGGCTCCACCGTTTCCAGAGCACCTAAAGCATTTCATAATCTTCACAAGAAAGTTAATGACCAGCTTGTGCTACAGGCGTTCAAATTATTTTCCGATAAGGAAGTAGTTTTCTAGATTTTCACTTCACCGTTGTTTTAGCAAATGGGCTGATGTCTCTTCCTCAAAACTAGAAAATACAACTTACTCATCGCTTCCAATTCCGATCATTTAAAAGAAAGAGTCCTGTGAGTCCAATGCCAGTAAGAACACGTAGCTTTCTGAATCCTGTGTGTCCTGGCGTCCACAAAAGGGTAACCTGTTTTCCAACACCAACTTGTTGGATACAATTAAAACAATTTCGATCCATTCACGATATAATTATCAGTGTTTCTAGGGCCTTTAAGTCTGCTTGCTAAAGTAATAAGCCGAACTACATTTTGTCTTATTCTATGGCGAGTTGTACGCGATACAACGATAGCATATTAAGTAAAATGGCTATGGATTTAACCCTTTTAGTGCCGGGAGCCGATATATCAGCTCCTGATGCACTTGCGAGAAGTGCCAGAGCCGATATATCGGCTCGCGCGTTGTAGCGGTTTACTACTCGCATTGCGGGAGAACTCTATCTCAAAATAAATTTGTAATGCGTTATAAATGATCTAATTTCATTACAAGATAATTAAAAGAAATATTTTTTTGTTTGAACTCTTTGTGGACGACCTTTTTCCTATCGCTTGGAGGTACCGAAATCTAACATAAACACCGATGGTCGCCGCTCAGGCGACATCCGACCTGCGGCCTAAGTGGCTGTGGCGTTGGGCCCTTATCGGAACTTGTCGAAGGCGTTTTATATAAACAACTGTTTCGAGACTCTCACCAAATAACGTCACGATGCCGCAGCAAGACGTAGGGTCAGTTAGTTTCTCCTTGATCGTTGTTGTGAACAGTTTATTTCGTCCTAGTTGCAGTTTCAAAGTGTCATTTTTGTTACTGCCGTTGCTTTCCGCTTGTGTAGTACATTGTTGTCTTTGACAAACCAACAATTAGCAAGACAGAATTTCGAACATTTTGCCACCAACCTTTTTATAAAAAATACACCATCATGGACGACGCGGAATTAGTTCGAATGGTTGACCAGGCGGATCTATCACATAGTGACGAGGAAGAAATCGTAGCACCAAGAAGTCGGCATCCACGTAGGAACTACAGTGATAGTGAAGCAAGCGAAGATAACGATTCTGAATTAGAGGGAAACGATGCTGAGGAAGAGCTGAGAGATTTCCACGAAGTTTCCGTGGCCAACGATAGCGAATATAATCCTCGGCCACAATTTATGGAAATTGTTGGAACTAGACATATGCCAGCAAGAAATTCCATGCCGAGAACATATTTTGATCTTTTTTTCACCGAAGAATTTTTGAGTTTATTGAGAAGTGAGACCAACCGATATGCGAGGCAGTTCCTGAATAGGATCAATGTTCCCTCAGGATGCAGAGCAACAGAGTGGAAGGCAACCACAGTGTCAGAGATGAGGGCGTTCATTGCTGTGCTTCTGGAAATGGGTGTAACACGTAGACCGACACTTTTTAGTTATTGGTCTACAAATCACAGACATATCCCGTGGTTTGGCAAAATGTTCAGTCGCAACCGGTTTCAATTAGTTTGTAGGTTTTTCCATGTGGTAGATAACGAAAAATTACCAGCACGTAATAGTCCCGAATATGACCCTACAACGAAATTTCAACCAGTCGTGGTCCACGCAAATAGCAAATTCAAATTTCATTATTCGCCTAATCAGCATCTAAGTATTGATGAATCGTTAGTCGGCACAAAGTGTAGGACGTCGTTGATTCAATATATGCCAAATAAAAAGCATCACAGATGGGGCATAAAGTTTTGGATATTGACTGATGCAGTAACCCATTACTGTTTATCGTTTTACTGCTACAGAGGAGCTAGGGATCAAACGGATAAAGAAGAAATAAAGAAGAATGGTCTTGGCCACGTTGTGATCCATAAATTATTGGATATGGGAAACTATTTTATGAAAGGTTATCACGTGGTAGCAGACAACTTTTTCACAAGTATTTTGTTAGCAAGAGCATTATTTCAAAAAGGGACATATCTGACCGGCACAATACGCAGCAACAGGAATTATATTCCATCATCTATGAAGGCTAAATTGCAAGAGGGCGGATCTAAGTACGCCCGAAACAATGAAGTACTACTATTAGCGTACCGCGAGAAAAAGTCCCAGAAGAAAAATGTTTTACTCCTATCCACATTCGAAAAGGCTCAAAACAAAACGACGACAATCCGAAAAAACAATGCACAAATACAAGTTGAAAAACCGACAATCATAGCAGAATACAATAAACACATGGGAGGCGTAGACACGTCAGACATGATGTTATATTCATACTTAGATGAACGAAGATCCATAAAATATTGGAAGAAGGTGGTTTTCTGCATTTTCTCCCGAATGGTGCTCAATGCGTACATACTATATCAGCAGAATACAGACGGAAAAATCAAAACTCGACTAGATTTCATCACTGATATTATCCAATCTATAACCACTGAATTGCTGACACTAAAAAGGATACCACACGACACACCATTAGCGGAGACATCAACCAATGTGCCCCGCATAGGTGTACGCAAACTACCAGGAAAACTAGAAAGGGTTTGCGTGGTGTGCAGCAGGAAGGATGGTGGACCAAAAAGAAAATCACGCACAGTGTGTAATAAGTGCGATAAAGGACTGCATGGAGTGTGCATCAGTAGTCACAAATGTTAAATAAATTATTTGTGTGAGTTACAATAACAAAATTTTACACATTTAAAATATATAAATATAAATATTTATGACAACATAATTTTGTTTCAGCAATGTTATATTACCGATAACAATTACATAGTTCGAAAGAGAAAATCCGTCCGGCGCCTACTGTGTACCTTCAAGCAATGTTTTGTTTTTGTTATGTAATATTGTTTATCTTGTTACAAAATATATATTGGAAATACAAAGTATATACTTTATAATAATTGACCCATATAAAATTATGATGAAAATATGACTGTTTGTATGTGCAAATACGTTTTCTACAAGAGATCTCAAATTCATTTCATTTACAAACGTTTATACCTTTGTTTTTTCTATAATTTTCAAATGAGTTCGAAAAAACTAGTGTCATTGTTTAGTTCTGTATTTCATCCACAATACGCAGCTTTTTGAATCATGTAAATATTGTTTCTCGTTTGGTTTTTACAAGCATTTTTCCGAACCCTTGTAAAACTGTGAAATTCGGCCGGTTTTCTTCGCATAGGCACCTCTATTTCTCCCAGCACAAAAAGGGTTAAAATTCGCTTCAGAGGTGCTATAGGGCATTCTCCTATGGCTCTAATGATACAGCAATGCCAAAAGCTGAGCTCGATAGGTTGCAAGGCTCGACTTTGTTCGGCCGGGTAACCATTGGTCTCACAATCATAATATATGCACAATATAATTACATGACTTGTTGTCTTGCTTCTAAAAATCATGAGAGTTTTGATTACTTTGGCACGCGGACATAATGTGCCTGCTCCATGTAAACCTGATTATACATTTATGATTCAAAGTATTGTCCATCGCTGGCCACTACTTTTTCGCATCTTTCGGGCAGCGTACGAATACCGCGTTGAAAAAACATAGCATCTTTTGAAGCGATCCACGAATCGATCCAATTTTTTACTTCTTCATAAGACCGGAAGTGCTGGTAAGCCAGGCCGTGTGCCATTGATCGAAACAAGTGATAGTCCGACGGAGAATACGGCGGATGGGGTAGGACTTCCCATTTCAACGTTTCCAAGCATGTCTTGACCACTTTCGCAACATGGAGTCGAGCATTGTCATGCTGTAAAATCATTTTATCATGTCTCTGGTTGTATTGCGGCCGTTTGTCTTTCAATGCTCGGCTCAAACGCATTAATTGCGTTCGATAACGATCGCCTGTGATAGTTTCAGTCAGTTTGAACAACTCATAATACGCTACCCTGAGCTGGTTCCACCAACTACTGAGCATGACCTTGGAACCGTGAATATTCGGTTTGGCCGTCGACGTGAAAGCATGGCCGACGTGGCCGGGATATCCCCATGATTTTCTGCGCTTGGGATTATCGTATTGAAACCATTTTTCGTCCCCAGTCACAATGCGATGCATAAATCCCTTCCGTATTCGCCTTGCAAGCTGCTGTTCACAAGCAAACAAACGCCATTCAACATCTCTCGGCTTCAACTCGTATGGAACCCAATTTCCTTATTTCTGAATCATTCCCATGACTTTCAGGCGTTTTGCAATGGCTTGTTGCGTCTCTCGCAATGGTCCTGTCAATTCTTGTTGCGTTTGACACGAGTCTTGATCAAGTAATGCCTCCAATTCTGCATCTTCGTAAACCTTCTCTCTTCCATCGCCATGCTGGTCTTCGACGTCAGAATCACCGTTCTTGAAGCGTTGAAACCACTCTTGGCACGATCTTTCACTAATAGCGGCCTCACCATAAGTATTTGAGAGTATTCGATGAGCCTCAGCCGCAGATTTACGTTGATGGTGCTTGATCCTTTTTACATACGACGGAACAATCAACAAGAAATTGAACTTTTTACCAGCGTTTTTCTTACTGCAACGTGTCCATGTCCTGCTGATGCAGATGGATGGGTGGAAATATGAATAAGTTGCTTGTTCTTATATAATTGTCCACCTCTTTCGTCGTCGTTTTGAAAATTAATGAGGCCATTCCATCGGGAACCATTTGATGTTTTATTATTCTTAATCAGTTTGACTATAACAACTGATTTTTGTAGCCTCCATCGCTTCAGCATGTTCCCCAATGCCAGGCTAAGTGGATTCTTTCTGATAAAGGCTGTGTACGAAAGTAGCTTATTATCTATCTTGAGGATCTATTTATCTATATTTAAATTTGTGGCATCAGAAATGATAGGCTATACTTTATATGAGAAACATGATTTGTTGTTTTTCAAAGTATTCTGCATGAAGAATGATACACGTTTGCATGCGTTTATTCCAATTGTCATAACATATATTTGCACTTTGGTTGAGAAACCTTTAAAACATGGTTTTTGAAGACATCAAGAGCTTATTCAAGATTCGAGAATCGTTGTTCAAGCAGTTTATTTTTTGATAAAAGAGATCAACAAGAATTCGTTGAGTAGCAAATCAGGACTTTATGGCGGATGTCCCATTAATTCGATCTTTCAACATTGTTTGGAGATGTGTGATCTTTTTGGTCAGAAAATGAGTGAAAGCTCGATTTAAAATGTTGTTTTGATGGAGTTTGTTATTTTCTTCTCTTCCCACTAAACACTTCGGAAAAACAAATGTATGTGACCATTCAGAATTGATCGTTCTGTGTTGAACTAATGGAACTTTTGCCACATGACCAAGAAGTAAAAAAAAACGGGCGATCCTTTTTTGGCAGTAGTTTTTGCACGAAAATCTTTCGTCGTGTGTGACTCTTAATAGACCGACACAGCCGACTTCGGTTTTGTTTCATAATTTTACGTATAAATCCATTATTCGACAGTTGTCACGATCTTGAAAATGTCGTTTGATTCACAATCAATCGGTAAGAGAATTTGGTTGCGTGATTGTCAATTTGTGTGGAATTTTAACGTGAACCAATTTTTTCACAATCAAATTTTCATATTAGTTCTTATGTTTGCTGGTGAAACCAATACGCAGTGATTCTTCAATCTCATGGTATATCACACGACGATCTTCCACTATAAATTCTCTGACTGCATCGATGTTTGCTGGTAAAATCGCTGGCTTTGGACAACTAGCATGAAGCTTATGCGCGAGGGAGCAGGATTGGATTCTTTATGCCAGTTTTTATAACTGTGCTCAACGATGAAGCTTCATCATCAAATGTCGATTTAAATTGATTGAAGCTCTCTTGTCGTGACAATCCACATCGATAATCCTACAAATTCATCGTACGAAAATTCTCACGATCAAATTTCTTTTTTGGCGGCGAGAAATTTTACAAGATACTTTAAACAAAAGGAATAGCTCTCTCATGTGAAAACGTCCTGAGTGCGTACATGTCAAAAAATGACAAACTTTACGAATATGACAATGGTTTGCTTTGGTTAAAACTAGCATTGCCATAGGGCAGAATATAAAGAGTACTCTTGTACGCCTTATAAGGAATTGAATTGATTGATTCCAATCTCACATAACGAGGCAACGAGCAACTTCAATGGCAAATTGCACATTCTGTTGAAAATACAGTCTGCAGGCGCTTGGCTCTAATCTCGTAGTCCTTGGCGTGTTGGGAAGAATCCTGTCCGTCAATCCAGCAGGTGTGGACAAAACCAAAGTATCACTAGCGACAGTGAAAAAGTAATTATAGTAATGCACTTGATAGTGCTGTCTTGTTCAGTGAAACGCGTCGTGCAATAAAAAAAGATAAAAAATTGATCACATATTTGCAAAGTTATCATTTTTTATAAACAGTTTTTTCAAGGATTGTATCAAAAAGTAAATAAACACTACATTGAACTCTTAATTAGAGTAATCCTTTCGATTTAGATACCGATTTCGATTTCGATTTAGATAGATTTGACCTGGTCTTTTTGTTACATGTTCAAATTCAAATACAATTGTGGTATATTTAACAATAATAAACGATACCAAAAATTTGAAGCTCAAGAAGAAAAATCCTTGTTTTGTAAAAATTTGAACCACTGAACAAATGAACCACTTGTGAAAGTCAATGCAGGAAGTCTGTTCATAAATCTCGGACATAATGGATCCCTGAGAAAACGCCATGTAATAATACTGACTAGGACTGCTTAGAATTTATTTAAATAATATAATCACCTTATTTTCATTCTACTAGAATTCAATTCCCCGATTCCTGATTCAATTCCGTAAAAAGTTCCCTATAGCGTAAAACCTAACGTTTCGAATAAAGATCTCATTCGATAAATTTTTTTTTACTTTTGGTTATATTTTTTTTTTTTTGGTTTTAGAAGCAAATCTATTGAAAGATGTCACGAATTAAAATAAGAAAATCTTCATCTTATCATCACCAGATATGGCGAAGAAGCGTGTTTCTCTTCACATTTGTGTTAATTTTACCTTCATATCTAGTTGAAGATATTTGTTCTTGAATAATCTATGAATAAAATCTAATTATTTGTCTCACCAATGAAATTCTACCATCGTACATGAAAAAATTGCCCCCTTAAATAAAAATTTACTTTTCGCATATAAAATTCTATAATTATTACAAGTTTAATAAAATTGAGTACTCGGAATTTAACAGACCAGCTAGTGTAATTTGACTGAAAATTTATAATTCTAAACATTTTCCTCTGTTTTAGAAGTGTGAAAATTGCTTCCAAAATTTTGGATTCCATGCAATTGGAACTTTTTGGAACTGAACTCGCCGCGAACTAAATTAAATCTTGAAAACCGAAAAACTGCTGGAGCTCTCTTTTGCAACACTGCTTGTAGAAGTACCAGTTACCACATGGCTGGATGAATCCGTCAATTGATTTCCAGCAAAGCAAGTCGGTGTTAGTTGAAACTTCATTGTTTTATGGCAAATAGGACAAAAAGTTATATCATTTGGATTCAGCATTAAACTACAAGAGCATGATTTATCGTGAGCAACCTTTGGGATTTCATCACAACCGGATGACGATGTCTCACAAGAACATACGCAGGTTACAGCACTTGATAGTGATGATCTCGAGTTCCGGGTATGCATTTCAGTGTTAACAGCTCCTAGTTTTACTTCAGTGGCATTTGCAACCTTCTCCATTTTCTTAATCTTGTCCTGAGCCATATCACAGGTATCACTCACGATTGGTTTCAACGGATTATTGTGAAGAAGCCATTCAGCGAGCCATGTCACAGGATCTAGGGGTCGCTCTGCCGAAACTTTATGCAGTCCGTCAAACAGAGTCCCCATTAAAATTGATTCACAACAGAGTTTATACGCGTCCTCAATGAGTAATGGTTCAATCAACACTGAAAATGATATCCAACAACTTTTAAAAAAACTATCTCCAGTGACTTGAAAATCAAATAAAAATTTAGGGTCTAAGGCTTTCGTTACAAAGACAAATGTCTGGCTAAGGATAAATTTCGTTTCAAATTAAATTCTCACCAAGAATCTTCCTGGTGACCATAATTGCAACACACTGCAAAAATATCAAAAACACATTCTTTAACTCGGGGAGTTTTGTTTTTTTTAAGAGTAATCAGAATTTTGAAAATGTAATAAACTTGGAAACAAATGTGTAGCTTCGATATCAACGTGCTAGAAATATTCGAGAAGCACATCAAGCAGAAGAAAACTTTCGAGATGAACTTCTGCATCAAAAATTAAAGTAGGATAGGAACCTGAAAGAAGTCGGATTCTAACTTTTTATCAGATGAGCAAACCAAAGATATAGATAAAAAGGACTTGTTCTGTGTTTGCTTACAATTAGGAAAGAAGTAATGAATCTCGAATCTTGCAATCCGTTCATTGGCGCTACCATGCACTATATTCCTTTGATCATGAGAACATGTGCCGAATTTCCCCCTAATTGTATCAGGATAGCAGAGTATGGCTTCGTTAATCCTAGAAAATAAATAATCACTATCAAATATTTTCAAGTTTCATACTTGAATGAAAGAAAGCCCACCTCTCCGGTCCCATTAAACATTTCCAATCCTCAATACAATTTTTCTTCGCTAAACACATTACTTCTATTGGTCCTTCGGATAAGCATAATACCATCAAGTTATATGTTTTCAAATCATTATCGTCCTTATAAAAATCGGATGCTTGTTCTGGAGTCAGCCGCACCATTTTCCGTTGAATAATTTGAAAACCAGCTTTTAAAATGATTCGCACGATTTCATTGCGATACGGCATTCCATCTGGTTTTATGATAGCCAAAGTAGTTTGAAGGACATCCTCGTGTGGAAGTTTTGATGTCTTCGTCTTCACTTGTTTGCATCGTAAGCGTTTCATGTTGAAAAATGAAGTATTAAGACGCCTTTTTTTCATTTAGTATATGTCATTAGAGACGTATGCATTTGATTCTATATGCAGAGTGAACTTATTTTGTGAAATCATCCAAAGGACTCGAATGTATTAAGAATGGAAGCTCGAATGTTGCATTATTTAAATTTAAGTTGTGTTGTCAACAATTGTCATCAATTGTGTTGATGGAAAAGCAAAGTTGACAACAAAAGTAATCTGAGAACTGATTACGATTTGGAGATCATAACAAAGCAGGAGACGATTAGGCATTTACCTTAAGGCCAACGCAACAGCATTATCTGCGAAGTTAATCAAGCTTTTGTAAGTAACACAAAATTCTCGTTGGAAAGTTAGAATCCTAAGTGTGTTATATTTTTTTTTAGGAAGGGTGAAGACTATTTACGCTCTGAGGGTTGGAGAACGTTTAACACATGACATATTCTGGCTAGCTCTTCCGATTCTACGCCTTATGGGGCCTTCTGGTTAAAGGACTCCTTTCCCTAGTGGGAGGGGAAGGAAATGGAGGATTGTTCAAGAAGGACCCCCCACGCTCGATGCTCCCAGCCGAACAAGTATACCTTTATTGTGAGAATTACCCAAGCGTAATGTACTACTTCGTTTCATTTGTCAACCGCTTTCAGCATCTCTTGGAATAGTCTGTTCCGGACGGAGTTGACCCAATTTTTTGGCAATATCATAGAGTAGCCTGACCCATATTCTGCATGAAAAGAGAGTATGATAGCCGTCATTTGTTTCTCCAATGCAGAATATGAAATTTGGTGATCTATCAATTATATGCAGCTACTTCTGAATGCACCTGTCTCCACACAATAGCAAGATCAACTAAAAAGCAGTTTAACCATGCTTTCGTCGAAGCCACGATCTGAAATCTTTGATGAGCAACGCGTTCTACATTCCTTTTGGTTAACAATCCCAAGATTGTTACCATTCGTAGAGAGTCTATCGTCTTTCCTCACTAGCCACTGATTCTTTGTTATTCTCGGGTAGAGGAGGTAGACTCTTTTATACACTCTGGGAACCCCTACGATTATCAACACTACCGAAAAAAAGACCGTCCAGTATTTAGATATGATCTTCGTTTTTGTGATTGCGCTAGCCGTAATCATGTATCTAAAGTCTATAAAATGAAAACAGATTCTGTGGCTGACACCTTGAAGGTAAGCATTAATTAATTGTTAAGAATAGGGCCATTTATGTCGATATTGTTTGTTAACGCCCTTGTACAATTTATCCAAAGAGTAGTATGAATGCGTGTTGGAAGTAGAATTTGAGAGGAATTGAGAATTTGGGCCTGAGCACGCAATCTAAGTGAGTGAGGTGTACTTGGTTATGAGGAGTTAGTTGGGGATATCGTTATCGTATGATGCATCATCTGAGGAAAAGGTTTCGCGTATTTTCATCCAATTTCTGACCACTCAAAGATTGAAACCAACGGAAATTTCAAGGATAGTTTCTAATAGTCAAGTTTGTATCATTTTCATCACCAAAAGCGTTTGCGTGACAAGATTGAGTCGTGAGGAGGGTCGTGAGAATGCTGAAAATATTTGTCCATGTCAAGAAGCTTTCTTAGAGTGTCTCACGCCTGACCTCCAATGAAATTTGATTTCAAGGTAGTGGAAATTATGGGAGCTCATTGTTCATTATAACAGAGGAGTTTGGTTTTTGTTAGTTGTAGTTTTGTAAGTAAGTTTATAAATTCCTTCTGTCATCTGAACAGAAATCCATCGTGTCTTCCCTCTACACAATTTTCTAGGATTTTTCCGGACAATTCTAGGATTCGAGGGACTCTTTTCTTCCTCAGATAATTGCCTATGATATAGCGTAGGAACCACAATGCACACATGTGGATCAGGAGACTGATCAGAGAGCACCGATCACCAGAGGAACAAATCACTATCCCGATCAGAGGAAACCTGGACAATAAAAGCTAATCATGGAAGTTCCAATCATTTCGGACGACTCACCGAAATCTTATCAAGTTTTCTTAGACTGTCTATTTAACGTTTGTATAATATACGATTCTTGATCACAGACGATGGTAGAAAGGCATTTTCATTTAACATGATCGTAATTGACACCAGACCATGATCCTCGGAAATCTTATAGGGCATGAATAAAGATGTTCTGAATCTGAACTACTAGCTACATTGCGATATCTCGTCCTACAAAATTCTAAAAAAACTGCGAGAGATCATTTCTGATTTTTGTCAAATTATATTGATATTATTAATTTTATGAAAAAAAAAGAAATGCTACTATTTATTTATTTTGTTACATTCAGCTAATAGTAGCTCATTCGTTATATAAGATTCTGTATTTTCCTTCTTTGTTGTATCAAATTTTATCACAACTTAGACCCACATTTCCAGGACTAAATAATCCTCTCCTTTATTAAGGTCGTTTTCGGCTAGACCCGTTGTGGGCCATTTGCAAAAATCAATGCTGTCCGCACGGGAGAACGTCATGTTTCATATTTTCGAACAGGATGCTCGAGATTCTGGAAAAATTGAACAGTTAGTTATTACGCACCCCCTGGAAGGACACCCACAATGGAGCAGGTACAATTATTTATCAACGGAAAAACGCTAAATGATTTATTAATAAAACGTGATCATTTTATTGTTTATAAATTATTTAGCCTTATTCTATTATTCATTAATATTATCATTAATTATTTATTATTATTGATTAACGACTAATAACTATTAAGTATTATTATTTGCTATTATTGTAACTATTATTAATAAACAATGAATATTATCATTGATTTTTTTTTACTTTCTTATTTATTAATAAGTCGTACCAAATTTATGCATACGAATTGATTGGCAGCAAATACAAACTGTCTGGTCGTCCAGCAAGCCCACATGTCCTATTTACCTGGCGTTATCTAAGAGTGGTTTGAAATGCATGGCGGCAAACTAGATCATCCAACAAATTTGATAGTTTGAGTGCATATCTGGTATTATATAATGAATATTTCAAGGTTTATTGATTTATTATTTTTGATTGGAACCCTCATTTTCATTTATAATTTCATGCGGTTATTTTCCAGTTGCAATGACAAATACTAAGCGTCAGTTATGATTCATAATGGTTCAACCAACCACTCTCGAATTGACTCTAATATATTAAGGCATAGTTTATGCCTTATACAACATGTCTTCCTCTAGTTCGCGCATTGGCAAGTCCGCTGACCTGTCAACAATAAACAGGACAGTGCAGTATGATTTCAATGAAGCGTAAAATCAATGAACGAAACTCACAATTTATTCGGTAATATCTCTCAATAGACAATAATATTGCAAAATGGGTTTCCGGTTAAATATACCGATGAAAATGTCCGGACTGATAAACACATTCGATCAATCAACTTTTTGAGTTAATTTCAGTCAGATGATATTCTGGAAAAAGTTCTCATAGATCAAGAGGATCCAAAAAAGGATTGAATATGCAATAAATTCATAATTCATTCATTGGTTCACAATGTACACGCAAAGATCACGAAAATTAAGACGTGTCCTCAAAAAATTTAATTTGAACTCTTATCATATTGTTTAACATCAATCAATCATGGAAAACTGCAGCAACGAAATTTCATTGATATCTTCGATAGTGAAGCCAGCTCCTTTCTAAAGCTTAATCCCTGAAACCTAAAACTTAAAAGATAAAAACCTCGCGGAAACGGAAGTCGCTACTACAACAATTATTAAGAATTCATCCTAGTAACCGGTTGAAACGTTACTGGAGCATTATCCTTAGCGAACTGTTTCTTAACATCCATCGAACACAACATGGGAGTAAGTCTCTCAATGAAATCCTGCACATATATCTCTGTCCATCACCAATAATTTGCATAATTGCCACGCTTACATGAAATGTTTAATCGAAATAAAACGCTAATAAAAATTCCAAAACAGAGAAAAACAACAACACAAGGAAATGCGCATGACAACAACACCACTGGACTAATCGACACACATGTGTCACTTTTTAGTGGAGGAGGCTGAGGTAGACCCTCATAATTGTGTTTATTTTAAATACTAGAAAAAAATATTAGAAACTATTTGGAAAACATTAGAATCATTAGTTCGAATAACAGAAGTACGTAGTACAATCATTCGCATTAGAAGGGTGAAAACAGCACTCCCCCAGCAGAATTTTCAACAATTTCCTCAAACCCTTGTTACGTGACTTCATCATAATAATAAATAATCAGTTGCGTGTGAAAGTGTAAACAAAATATTCAAATTACACATGACCAAGTGAAAATGCTAGTGATTTCGAAATGAATGATTTTTCATGGTGGCTAGTGACCGTTTTGCTAGTAGATCGACCGTTACCAAGTTGGAAAATTTCGTAAAATATGTCGATAAGTACAATGTCAGTGGTGCACTATCGATTTTTCCCCACACTCAAGAGTGTATTCGTGAAAGTCAATGAATTAGGCCAGACGGTGTAAGTGTAAGCGTCATACGTGTAAACATTGCGCTACCCTCCCACGTACATGTGTCAAATAAAATATATAGTAATATATGAACAGTACTGACCGATTGCGATAGATTCATGTCCAAAAACGGAAGCATCATGTCGTCCTCACGAATGCAATCTTCGATTCAAATCGGTTTAATAAATGCTAAATGGAAATAGCTTCAACGCACTGGTCAATCGTTGTTCCAGTTTCCTACGAAGGAATTTCTTTCTGTGCATGTGTTAGACAAAAATGACAGAAGGGATGTTGACGAATGCATCGGATCAACATCAAACGGACGAATTGAATTTCAGTACATTCACGGACTTGTGTCGATTCTGCTCGATAAAGAGTGGTCCCGCCAAAATTCATTTATTCGACAAGGAGGCTGAGCAACGTAATTTACTATTTAAAATACGATCATTGCTACCAACAAACGTAAGCCTTAGCTTTTTTTAAATAATTGTTAATGTTTAAATGGAAAAATGCCGGACAGACTACTCATAACGTTTATCAAATGATTTATGATGTCCATGATGATGATCCTGGTGGGTTGAGACCCAATGAATTCAATAAATGACCTAGTATAGATATATAATAGACCTAGTTCTATGAGTATAGAATTGATTGAATTAATCATAGCAGTATTATTGTTAGGATCAGAAACGAAATAAATTTGACGTATAGTATTCATTAAAAGACCTGTACTGAAAAAGAATTTCCATTCTGAGTAACATTAGTAATACATCCTAACTAAAACTGACTTAAAACTGCGGTAAACTGATTCCCATTTGAAAAGATTTGAGCCCTATTGTTGATTGACTATATTCTTCCTTCAGTCTTCTTCCTTTCAGAATTACCTTATCAGTAATAAATTGATTCGGTTGCTGTTGTATCATAACTTTTCATCAAAATTCAGAAAACATAGAATACATTTTGTTTTGATAACATGTTAAAAACACACTCAATTGTCACGTTCTCTAAACTTCTCTAAAGTTGTCTAAACTTATAAAAAAAAAACTATAGCTAAAGCAACACATACAAATTAAAAAACGTACTCATAAAACAACACATACAAATGTGAAAAATGATATATTTTCCAGAAGCTAGTAAATGTTGTCTATGAAAGGGATAGGGAAATTGAGTGGTCATACTATTAATTTATTTTAAAACAAAAATCGAATATATTTATTGAAACAAATGCAAAGAACGGTACGCAATATAAGAAAATCACAGATTTGAGGTCAAATAAAATTTTGGGACACATGTAAGCTCTCATTCACCACGCTTTATTTAACGATAAAGTTCCGAATTTTTGTTATTTGCCATTGAAACCGTCACTTGCCGAAGCCGAAATGCAGCCTCAAACCATCAGTGAATATCCCCCATGTTTGACCGTGGAAATGATGTTTTGGGGAAGGAGTTCGGTACTTGATGATCTCAACAGCTTTTTGACCAGGTTAGCAGGTATTCAAATAGGATATCAATGATTGTACCACATGGTCTCCAAACTTCCACATATATCAGAGAAGTAATGACAATGCTTTCCATATCAGTAAAAACGCTTCCAAATATTGCAGAAATTATAAATCAACCTCGATCCATTTTATTTACTAGGTTCACCTAGTGTCAAAGAACTGAAAATGAGTAATTTTTTAAAATCACTACCGAAAAAACAGCTAAAAGTATATCGATACAATTACATTCATGCTACTGGCTACTTGTTCTACATCTAGAACGCTGAAGGACTATCATCTGCTCTTATAATTTGACTTCATAAACTATTAGACGTTCATACTAATGAACGCAAGGTTGAATGGTTGTAAATGGGAAAATAACATTCAAAAAAACAAAACCGATAATTCACTCAGGAACTGGTAGTCCTTACAAATAAAGTAACGAAAGAAAATAACATTAAATTTCACAACAACATAAAGTGAGAGTCAAAAATACCACTACAGAGGTGAATGGTAGGTGAGCAAATGATAAGCGAAATATTTTGAAACACCAGGAAAGCTTATACTTAAGTGTGTTTTAACTGTAATTTAATTTGATAAAAAAAATAATTCAAGAATTATTCGCAGAGAAAGATGAAATCTCCTTGAAAAGTCAAAAGTTAGACAAAAGTTAGTATACAAATAGGAAGTATACATTTCTTGTTTCACCTACGCTTTGTAATAAAGAGGACTTTCGTGGGACCTTCTCGAGCTTTAATGACTGCATCCATCCTTGTCTAGATCTTGCTTAGATGTTATGGCACGTTTCCTGATGTTTCTGTCCATAAGTTCCGTAGATTTTCTATGGGATTAAGATCAGGAGTTCGAGGAAGAGATTTTAACCTCTTTCGGTGAACAATACAACAGCCATGCTTTCACAATCTTCGCAGGGTGCTTTGGATCATTATCCTGTTGGAGGACGCAAGGAATTTTCAGATTTTAAGGTTCGAGGTTAAATTATTTTCAGAATCTAAAGATAATCCCTGCTATTCACCATTGACTCAATGAAAACAGGATTTCTTGTCCCAGCAGCTCCGAACCATTAGTGAATATCCCCCATGTTTCATCGTAGCGATTATGTTTTTTAGAAAGAGTTCGCTATTTGATGATCTCAACACCTGATCATCAAATAGCGTGATCGCTCTCTTTAGGCTCTTCTTGAGCCTCACTATTTCTCGTAATTTGAGATCCGACATAACGCGAGAACAGCGGAGCATTGAATATTTTACGAGGGCTGCTATATATATTTCTGGCCTAATAATGAAAATGCGAATATTTATCATCTAAAATGGTTTTATTGTTTTTCAAAGTATTCTCCATGAAGATCTATACACTTTTGCATGATCTTAAACCAATTTTCGAAGAACTTTTTCCACTCCGATTGAGACACCTCCAAAACATGAGTTTTGAACGCTTCAACAGCATCTTCTGGCGACGAAAATCGTTGACCACGTATTTTTTTCTTGATGTGTGGGAATAAAAAGAAGTCGTTGGGGGCCAAATCGGGGCTATACGGCGGATGACCCATCAATTCGATGTTTTGAGTGCTCAAATTATCACGTGTTTGATGAGATGTGTGAGAGCTCGCATTGTCATGATGGAGGATGATTCGTCTTCTCTTGTTCGTTTTGCGAAGAAGTTTCGATTTCGTTTCGATTTCTCCGAAGACTTCAGGCAAACAAATGGTCATGTAGCACTCAGAATGAACCGTCCTACGTTGCTCAAACGGAACAGTGGCCACATGACCCATTCGGCCGAAGAAACAAGCGATCATTTGCTTTGCAGTGCTTCGTGCGCGAGCAACTTATGTTGGATTGGCCTAGTTTTCGAAGACCCACACGGCTGATTGCTGCTTTGTTTCGGGCTCATACGCATATATCCATGATTCGTCACCTGTGACGATCTTATAAACGTCTTTTGAGGCACCGCGATTGTATTTTTTCAGCATTTCCTTACACCAATCCACACGAGCCATTTTTTGAGCGATTATCAAATTGTGCGGGATCCAACGAGAACAAACCTTTTTTACGGCCAGGTGTTCATGCAATATCGAATTTATACTAGTGGGAGAAATGCCTAAGGATGCTTCTATCTCACGGTATGTCACATGACGATCTTGCATTATCATTTCACGCACGGCATCGATGTTTTCTGGCACAACAGCTGTTTTTGCAGGTCCTTCACGAAATTCGTCTTTGAACGAGCGTCGGCCACGATTGAATTCGTTGTACCAGTTTTTCACAGTTCTATAGGATGGTGCATCATAGCCATACAAAGATTCAAGTTCATCGATGCACTCTTGTCGTGATAATCCACGTCGAAAGTTGTGAAAAATGATCGCACGAAAATGTTCACGAGTTAATTCCATTTTTTTGCCAAATTGATTTTTTCAAGTCACTGTAAACAACACAAATGATAGTCGTACGTCGAAACGTTCTGAGTACGTTTATGCTAAAAAATGTCAAACTTTCCAATGGAAATGTCAGATAGCACCTGGCAACACTTAGTGCTGCCTAGGTCAGAAATATATATACCAGCCTACGTACATTAAAATTTGATTGGATAGTGCAGAAGAAAAATTCACATTAAGATGGAAGAAAAAGGCACACAAGAATGGATCATATCAACGTAAATTGGCTAGGATACATACAAATTGGTAAACTTGTTCAAGAAACAAAAGTTACTAACTGCATCCAAAATCAACAACACGATTGGAAACGAACTAACATCAAATCTTGACAGATAGTCAAAAACAGACCATATGTTTTTTCAGCCCATATGGAACACGACACGGAAATTTACAACCAGTTTCAAAGAACATCTCCTTTCGTTTACACACAAACTACAACGAAAAACTCGTTTACAACAAAACTGGCTCCAAACTACACCCAGGATTCCGATACTCTGGTTGAATCCATGTCATTACTATGCAAATGAAAGACAGGATTAGTACTATAATCATTGAAATTTTTCAAGCACCAAAAATCTACATAAAATTTACTGTCAAACAACTGGTGACCAATTCCAACACAATATTTTCAGTCCACGATCCGATCTTTATTAGGAAAAGAAAAAGTAGTGAACCAGATACTGACATTTTCACGAGCCCAAAAAGGCCGAAACAAAACCACCCTATTACACTTAATAAGCCACCCTACCAATCCCTCCGTAATAACATAATATAGTTTACCCTATATACCCTATATAGTTATATACCCTATACGTGTCCGCGAAACTCACTAATAAAAGCTTCAAATATAGAAAGAACTACATAGGGACAATTCAGAAGAACTTGATGATGGCTGTAAACAGCCTGTAAACACTAGCGATCACAAGCTGTAAACAGAAGCATAGTTATGGTCACAGCATGGTCCCTCGGTTCTTAGACGAACTTTTTTCCTTGTGAACTTGGAAAGATACCGCTTTAATTATCAAATTACTTTTGGCACAAATGGACAGCCCTGCAGTACAGCGCGTAAAAAATTAAATTAAAAATTTCAACACAAAATGTCCAGCCAAAGTATCCATCTAAACCAAAATAGTTCTTTTAGTTTTAATGTTGAACTTTTATCTAAATTCACGTTCCAAGCGTTTTGGCAACCCTTCTGAACATTGCTCATCGGAATTCGTTCATTTTGAGGCTCGAAAAAAATGTGCACAAATTTTTAAGAAAATTTCTTTGTAAATTTAAATCGAAATTAAGCTACAAATCCTGCATGATAGTATGTACTTTTTCCAATAGTTCCCACCTGTCCTCACCACTTGGTTTACCGAGGGTTATTCAGACCATACTAGATGGGTTTTAATATGTTGGAAATCTGAAGTATTAGTAATAACACATGAAGTATTCGCAGCCTGGGTCACTCCACATGTCATCTCCAAACAAACAGTACAAAGTGATAAAGTCTTGTTGTTAATAGTGGTTGAATAGTTGATAGAGTGATCCAAGTTCCTCATCTTTTATTTCGCTGATCGCCAATCCGTAATAAAAAGAGGGAACATGATTCATTTATGCCTTAGACAGACGTGATAATGACAGACGTCGACTTTCCCTGGTAATACGCCCAAGATTTTTTGCAGCTGTTGAATGAATAGCTTCTGAGTTTATCACTAGAACATTCGATTTTTATTCAGGTTTTCAAGTGACCTTTTCCGCTTTTCCTTTTGTTGCTCTTTAATACCTCTGTCATAAATAGTCTTTTTTAGATTCTATCAAGTGATGAAACATTCTTTTTGAAACGCGGCGTACTCATACTAGTCTTATCACTACCAAATTATTATAAGGATTGCTCTAAAAATTCAACGCAAGCATAATACTTTTTTGAAGGTAGTTACACATTTCAATGGTTGTGCTCACTTCATTTTTTTCGATTTTTTCGCGAGTTCAAACAATGCGCAGCGAAGAATATTTCAATATTCTGTATATTTTTCGTCTGGCATGTCAACAGTTCTACATCAGCATATATAACACAAGATCAAAATAAGTAAATATATAGTTCGAGACTTGCATCTATTTTTTCAATCTTACTATTCAATCTCACAGTTTGTATCTTTGGTTTATGAAAGCTGTGAAAACTTATTGGTCAATATTTCGTTTGGTTAACTGAAATAATTAACTTTGTGAATTGTTTCAAATCTGGTGTTATAGTAGCAGTTGGTAATGATTTGTTGATGTTTTATCACTGCATGGTTGAATACATCGTCTTATTGAAACTTTAGATACTTTTCCCGCGTATGTTTCCATCTCTTTAAACTGTACAAATAGTGCTAGAAATCTTTCTCTGCAATATAACTGTTTGTTTTGGTGATAGCCTCCTTATTTAACTAGATAAAGTAACTTTTTTCGCCCTTCAAGCACATTATTAATTTATGGGAACAAGAAAGAGTCACTCGGAGCTAGGTCTTGTGCAAACATAGAGAGAATTTTGGCAATGATAAAAATTTATGACTAGCGAAAATAATTGAGACTATTTTTCTGCAAATTTCTGTCGTTTCTTACTTTTCTAGTAACGTTCACTTGTAAGCTCCTGTAGTGAATCATCTTGTTAGTAGGTCATCGATTAATATTGATCCATGATTTTCTCAAAAACTAAACGCCGTCATTATTGCAGACGAAATAGCCCTTCTTTTGTGCCACGTTCATACTTTGAGGTTCATTTTTTTCTTATTTTTGTTTCGATCTAACTATGATTAACTAGATTTTATTAACGCAAAGGACATACCGTACAAGTAAAAGTGTGTTCAGCAGTTTTTAGAGTGTAACCTGCGACAAGAACGCATTGGAAATGTTCTTTCGAGTATGTATTCGGTCTAACGTAAGCATAGGTGGTATGCGGAAGCTTCAAATACTTAAATCTTAATTCAATACATGACAAACACATTTTTCGGACATACCCATTGGCATCTGGAATTACTCTCGCCGATCATCCCTTATCAACTTTTGGTAAACATTAACGATGTTATTCTTAGTGACTGCAATTGTTGAACGTCTGAAAATATTCATCGTGACCCAGACTAGTACGACCAAATTGAAATTCTGATGAACAAAATTTTTTCATGGTAAATGATGGTATAAAGTCTCCGTACTCAGAGTCTGGCTTGACTTTGATTCGCTTAAATAAATTGTATATAAAGTGTTTAGCGAAAAATCTATGAGTGGTCTTATCCGTTTCCAAACACCACATCAATTTACTGAAAAGTTGACCAAGAAGCAACTTTGCGTTGAAAATGGCTGAAATTTCGGCTAGTATAAGTCAAAAGAGATACAAACATACACCCTAACTTTTCTAGTTGAATGCTACCATCTTCACGTTATGGTTGCAATCTTTTCAAATCACTCTCATATTAATACGCTGCTGCTTTACTATCATACTTTGATATTAAAGCTTTTATTTTCTTTCTTTTAATTTAATCCAAAAATTGTCGTTGTTTTTTTTTCGTTTCAGAACAAGGTATCATTGATTATTCTGTCGGGAGTGGTGCATGTCAAAATTCAAAGGCGTATTGTGACCCCGTCTCCGGAGCACGTAGATTGCTTCAAGTTAATTTATATTGCCAAGAAACTTAATGACCAGCTTGGCTTCACGCGTCTGAATCCCTCTTCGACAAGGAAGGAACTTTCTAGATTGTCTCTTCTCTTATGAAAGAGTGCTGCACAATATGTTAGCAAATTCATTGAGTCTCCTCCACAAAATGACAGAAGCTGCTTCACGGTTGTTCTCAGTGAGCAATCCTAGTAGGGACCTTTAACTCTTTCTTTTCCATTCCGATGCACGCTCAAAACTTCTTTTTCATCATAGACGTTGAGCAATAGCTTCGACATTTGGAGCCCTGGTTGTCTAATCCAGTGCCTATTGCATTCTCTCTTTTCAATTTCCTTTAAGGTTCTGTCAATAAATTTCAGTTACACTATAGGATTGTGAGATTCTACATCCAGTGTGTCGAAATTTTATGTCCACACTCAACGTAATGAGGGTATTACAGCAACATTTTCATTTGAGCACTTCAAATAATCGTAGTATTTTCATTGTAATCACGGGTGATTCTAACGCTATCAGAAAGGATCGGTACAATCTCCATTTTGTATCCTCTGTCACTTACAGCTTATAGCTACACTTATCTAAGCTAGATTCTTGGAATATTTTCAATCGGTTGGCAATATTTGGTGCCAGGTCACATACTTAGATACCATTGAACCATCCATACAATTTCAAAATATGCTGTCTTATAAAGAGTTCATCAATGCTACTTTCCTTCTTTTCGTTTGTCACATCATACTACATCATTGTTTCCTATTTTCAATCTATGAGACATCAATTATTCTGCAAGAATTTAACAAATGGAGATCATAATCCAATCCTTGATCATGGAGAACAGAACCGGCTTAGCAGCAACCATATAGCGAATGAGAATAATTTAAAAGTCTTTGTTTCTTCAAAGAATATGTTTCATTCGGTTTTTTCTTTCTGGGTATTGATATAAAAATGTTTTATTGACTTTTCATTAAAAAAATACAAATTTCAACCCTTATTTAATCAAAATCAAATTCCATTCCATTGAAAGCGCATGTTGACGATTTCTTATCCTTCACAGATTACTAAAGACGACTTTTTGCCAAAGAAGATCTGTGAGCGATGTCTCATCAAGTTGGAGCAGTTATTTGAATGGAAAAACATTTGTATACAAACAGATAGTGTTTTACGAAATTATGCGGAATCAATGCGAGCCGTGACAGCAACCATCAACTTTCAGGTAATACGCGGACAGGTATGGAATTTCGATATTTATGCATGATCAATATTGCACACATACTAGTATGAAATGAATTTTAAAAAGTGTCTCTTTCGTACAAAAATCATTCCATTTTCATTGGCATGGAAATGGTAGCTTTTGTCTGTATAACTCGAACGGGCAATGAACGAAAACGATAAAATCTTGCAAAATATTTTGCAGCCTTTTATTCTAAATTTTCAACGTATCATTTTTGTATGTTTTCATTCAATCCAATCTGTGTAATGCACGTACATTATATATTATTGATTATGCATCCATTTCATTCTATATTTGTTTATTTTTCTAACGACCCGTTCTACTCAATGTGTCCAGGCTTCAGTTGAACTTTGAATAGAACTCAACTATTATTTACTTCCTGCTTGAATATAGCCTTCAGTTAACATACCAACGCAAACAAACAACAAGCTTCCTATCCTATGCTGTTGGTAAAGTTGAAAATATCCAAACTTATTTCCGTACAGTCCTTGTCTGATAAATACTTAAAACGAACATTTAAGTACTTAACGAAACGACTATCGATCCCATTACAGAATGGGTACTACCTCATTCCATTTATTTACCCAACATATCGCCCACAACCCCCCAGAGTTGGATATATGCTGCAATGGTAGATTTTTCTGTAATTTTTTATCGTTCCCCAGTGAAAAGTTTACTGTTTATCGCTCATAGCGACAGAGAGGTGGCTGCAGAACCTGTGACCTCTCTGCCACCCATCTTAGCAAATATTTCACTACTCGAAATATATCATACAAAATAAAACGATTGACGTGCACAAAAATGTCGAGTATGAGATAATTTTAGGTTTGAAAAGAGAAAGGACGTACCACCACAGTACCGTCCCTTCTCTTACTCTCATAATTGAAGTGAATAAGTTTTCTTGGGATTGGGTGTGGAGTTGGGTATCCCCTTTATCAATTCTTACAATTGCTATTAGAAATCTCAGTTCAGAAATTAACATTATGTTCCTCTCATAGTCTGCGTTCGTCTCAATACATCCCTCATAACAACTTATTCGACGTGCTCCCTTCCGCGCTTCCAAGAAGACTTTATTAAATTCCACCAGTGAATTTAGGGGTGCATTAATAATCACTTTCACTTTACTATACACTCATCGTTCCCACTTGTGAGCGTATGCTCCCCCTGATACACTTTTATTACAAATGTACGTTGCCGTACGCTCCATGTTTGTATCTTTTGGTTCTTCGGATACAGAGCGGGTAGGTTTTGGGGGAGACGGTGGACGTAAAAGTAGTAGAGCTTGTTGGTGAGTATGTTTACTAGACACCATCATGCGCATATGACATTTTTCGTATGGAGCACATATTTGTGCACACAGAGAACAGCCATACAGCTAGTCAAAAGAACTCAGCGGCGAGGTGGCTTAAATGATTTCATGTTTTTCCTTTTCTTTTCGGTTTTTGCCGTGCAATGATTCCACCACCTTTGCCACCCATCTGACTCTCTATCGTGGTGGTGGTTTTGAAATTGTGTGAGTTTGTTGCCTCATTTGAAATGAAATGAAAGAGCTCGCCAAATCGGGAGTTATTAGTCGAAATGAAAAAAAGGATACAAAAGCTGAAACGCATTGCTTTCATAGTGTATTCGATTTATGTATGCCGATAATATGATGCAGAGCCAGTGTTTCTCAAAATCCACGGTTGTATTGATGAGGACATTCAAATTTATCAGCGATTTATCTCTTTATGATTTGTATAGATTGTTTCGTTTTTAAGTTCAGATGGAAACTTCGCATTTAAAAAACTTAAATTTTTCGCGGCTCGATAAAATCCTCAGCAATGATCAATTTTATGCTGGTAAGAAGTAGAAGAAGGTGTACAACCGATCCCATTGTCTAACCCTTTTAACCGCCTTTCTTTGAATTTAAACTTCTTTTCCGTTTAGGCTAGCAAGTTTATCCCGCAATATAATTTGATGTCTTTGTGGGATAGTAATAACTAAATTATTATTCCAAGAACTACTCAAAGCTCTGCAAAAGTGTTAAGGTTCACGATTTTGCTCTTCCATCTATTCAAAGATTGTCCAGACAAGTGCTCTTGCCACCGTACTTTTCTTATTTGAAATTTGATTTGCACGAGTGTACCCTTTCAGTTCTCATATAATATTATTCACTAACTTATCTTTCATGATTAAACAGACTTTTCCGTTGATTCGTTCCATCTTGACGTTAGATAGCAGTCAGAACGATCACAAATTTAACTATTTATCCGTCACCGTTGTGCTTGCTTTTTGATGTTCTCAGCGATATTTTTGCTCAGCGATTTTTTTATCCTTCGAAAATTTATATAAATATTCGGATTCACCATCATAAATCACACTAAATCTTTATTCATGTCTCGGACTTCGAAGGCTATCTACTCCAAAAGAATTTTTTCTTGAGTTAGTAGGTTAGGTTAGAGTAGGTTAGAGTTAGTTAGGTTAGGAAAGGATATTTTGTCAATAAGTTTCATAAGTTTCTTTACTGAACATTACTCATATGATATATAACTAACATTTGTTTTATACATGATGATTGCTCGACACCGCCCAATATAATAAAATGTATCCAAGATGCCTTGGATATGATGCTAAGGAGCACAGCGTGTAACTCGGAAAAATAGATCCTGTGAGCCTCTATCATTTACAAAATTTATAGAATAAAGTCCAGCAAACGCCAAATTTGAGTTCTGTTCTTGTTTTTAGACAGGCCATCAGCTTTTTATCATTATCAAGTTTCGATTCTTTGCAGGAACTAAATAACTTTTGAATTCCTTGCCTTATTTTTTGGTTTGACCCTATAAATTGAAAAGTAAATTTAAAGACTTTTATTTAATTGAGCATGTAGCAGTTAATAGTATAATAAATTAATCAATAATATGTTCGCCGTAACTATTTGCAACATATCCCATCTCTTGACTAATTCCTTAATATTGTTCCGCCAAAAATTGTCCAGTTTAGTTTCGCAAAAATGCCAAGTTAGTTTTTAAGAAGTTCAACGTTGCTTCCCTAATTTGGTCGGAAAATAGTGAGAGATTGGTGGAATATCTGGAGTGTTCGGAAGATGCTGCAGACTTCACACTCCAGTACGTTAAGTGTTGTTCTTACATCACGGGGTCTAGCACTGCCGATTTAATTGTGTCAACCAGGTCCTTTCTATCGGTTAGCCTAATTTACTCGATGTACATGGAACATTGCAGAGCGTCTTGTTGACGGTGGAATTCTTTTCGAATATATCCCAATGCAGCATATCTTCTTAGCTCACCAAACACTGATCATAGACTTCTTCGGAACGTCCTTGGCTTCAGGCTTTCAGCATTTTTCATGGAGAAATTTCCCTCGCATTCTTTCTCGATACTCACCTAAGTATTCCCATCTCTTGTTGGCAAAGTGAGCAGTCGTAAGGAATCAAGGTTCCAAATTTTTTCATAAATCTTATCAACTGAAGATGGTTGTAGGTCGTTATAATCGCACTTCATTTTCTTGTGCATTAAATGACTTTTTTGGCGGTTGTCTTCTTTCATAGATGTTTTCAACTCTTTGTTGAATTCTTAAGGTCTTTTTCTTTGAGGCCTGTTGTAGCGCACATCTCTTTACTTCACATCTTCGCCAAACGTTTCCACTACGTCCTGAGCAACTACGGAAGATTTTCGAATTCAATGAACAGCAAAAAAAGAATGTGTAGAAAACAATAATATGTGTTGCTAAGATATTAAATTTTTCAACTAGTAAAGTATTTAAAATCTCTATTTTCACCGGTTTGTAAAATAGAAAATGGGCTTAACCCTTTGCCGAAAATATTATTGTAAGACGAAAGATCATATAAAACTCTATGAACGTATTCGATAACCAAATACACCTATAGCAACTAGAGTATAGAGTTGATTTCCATTTTGTAAAATATGATTTAATAATTGAATGAGGTTATATTGTTATAAGTATTTGCCTTTGCGGCGAACTCTATTTGTTACTGTCTGCATACGATTTACTGAAAGGTAAAGCTAATGCTGCACTCAAATATTACCGCTCATTCTCCTTCGACTTCCTCCCCATGTTTTTTTTCCTTGTATTGTTTTGCACAATTTTATCCCCAAACAAAATGAATACTGCTGAGTAGTTTGAACGTAATCTCACGGTATCGAAAGCCCTGTAGACTGCTAGATGTCTTTTATCGTTATTATTTCTGATGAGATGATCAATTGAACACATTTTAGCATACCACACGATTTCTACATGAATATATTTATCTGCATATCCTTCCTACCCACATCCAATATATCCAAAATGAAGCGGATCCTTCCGTTTTATTTCTGAACACGTGCGAGATACTCATTTCAACAGAAAAGAAATACAAACCCAAATCTGTCCAGACGGTATATTTACTGCATGCAGGAACGTGTCAAACCTCTCGCAAAGTATCCCTTTCTAATGACAAACAACCAACCCATCAAATTCATCAACCAACAAAAAATCACTTGACCATTACTCATGTAATAAATGTACTCTCACATTATTTTCATAAGCCAGAAAAAAGGGTGTTGCGTTAGAACGACGTAACTATATCAGGAGCACCAGAAGGCGACAAATCCGCCAAAATCACAATTTCCCACCATGTTATGTCTTGAACTTAAATCCTCATTGACTCGACCCGGACTCGACGTAGTCGTTGTCGACTTGTCTTGACTCAATTCAATGTACGACCTTCATTCTTCCTTTGATCCGCAAGCCAAATATCCGTAAATATCACGGAAGTTCGTTCCTCCAATTTCGCTTGTAACCTTGTCTGGGACTGATTTTCCCAAAGGATGAGAGCAAAAGTCTTAAGAGTGCGGGAAGGATATTCACCCCGGGCACGGCTCTGCGATGCGATGTGAACACGCAACAGCACACACATACTACACACACCCTCCGCATCGTCCCTCGCCGAAGGACGTTTGTACGTACTACACCCATGTGTCGGGGCGTTTGGCGCGATACGATACGAGCGTAGTTTTGGTGCCACTGGTTTAAGGACAAACAGCTCGGTGCGATGGGGTGACGTCTTGCGGTGACGTATACACACCCCCACAAATAAAAATTAGAATCTTCCCATTTATAGAATTGCGCGCTTGAACAGAGAACGACTGATGATTGCCAGGTTCTGTGTTGTCGAGCTCGTCCTTGAACAGGCAAATTATGTTGGAACTGAAGTCGAATTTCGCATTCATAAGTTCTCAAGTTTATAAATGCGGAGGGCACGAATTTACGTGTCAACTTTGATGAATGATTAAAGCACGGAAGTATGACGAGGATATTTCAACAGTTCTGAAATAATGTATAATCTCTATCGTAACAATAAGCCTTTATATCCTGTCTAGCATATCCCTTTTGATACAATCAAAACAGAGCCTGCTTCCAACTGCCAAATGAATCGTCTCAACAAGCCGGCAACCCCTTGTGGGCTCATAAAAAAACACATACCGTAGAAACTTAGTCGGGAATGAAAAGGAAAAACAGGAGCTAAGCACACTGATAGCTATAGAGCAATAATAACAACGACCATGAAAGGCACATTGCAACTATGTGTGCGATATTTAAAAATGGAGATAGGATGGGGGTTGTGCGATGGCGGACAGAGCGTAAAGTCGCATATTTTTGGGCATAGACCAGAAACGGTAACGATACCAACAAAAACAACAACAGCAGCAACAAAAAAGCTCCTGTTTTGGGAGCAAGTTTATTGAGGGAAATTCGCATTTATTGTTTGTCGGGGGATCGCCTTAAATGGGTTTTATTGACGTCGTCGTGGAGTCGTGTGTTCGCCATCGCCGTTGCCACCGTCGTCGTCGTCAATTTAGTGCCAAGTGTTTGGGTCCACCGTTTTGAATTTTTTCCGCCATCATCGTGAGAAATATTCGTGGTGTGAATTTCAGGAAGTGGTTACACCATCATCCAACAATTTTGGTGTCCTTGCACAGCCTTAAATCAAAGCAAAAAAAGTAGCAGAGAGACCAGTCGACGCCTAGACTGCTTCCTGCCGAACAGGCCAGCGAAATGGTGGAATTCCGTTCGTCTTGTTTCGTATAGAAAGGGTTTGTTTACAGCCCTGAAGGCAACGTGGCAAAGGTCATCTCCGACATCCTTCCCACTTATGCCGCCAAGTGGACAAGGACGCGGGAAAAGAAAATAAAAGCTCTTAGAAAAAACGACCGAACTGAACACGGAACGAGTAAAGGACATTGGACGGGCACGCAAGTAAACAAAAACGATCCTGGTGATTTTTTTCAGTGGTATATTTTACATTTTTTTTAATATACCGTACCGTCCCGTGCCGTGTAGTGCCAGTGTTGTACATAGGTTCGGTGACAAGGATTGTGTGAGTGAGTAGGATAAGGCTAGTGTACTTCTGTCTCGCTTTAATGAATCGGCATCCCTGGTGACATTTGGATATTATTTCGATTGAGCGGTAATAGCGGAGGTACATCTCTATCAGCAACGAAATTGCAGGATGTACAAGTCGCCATGAACATGTTGGATTCGCGTTTTCAATGCACGCAGAGGAACCGGAACTGGTGATAAAATTTTCATGGTATGCATCAAATTTATAATGGATTCAACTTGTCTTAAATCTTTTCGGTGAACGATTCCAAGTGCGTAATCATACCAAAAAATAGACATTCCCTGCGGACGTAAAACATTTTTATATTCGTTCACCCCAGGAATGATGACATTTCCGTTTGGTTTTATGAGCAATAACTGGCAGCAAAATTTGTTGTTTATTCGAAGCTGGAAGGCTCCGCCTCCGAATCGAGGGTACGCACAAAAAAGCGTGCAATAAATTCAAGTTGTATTGTGAAGAGTTCATTCGCTATAGTTCAAATGATATTTATAGAAAGCATGATCTAGAATCATCAAATAAATAGGAATGCTTAGCGACGGGTAGTTTTCACGGAGACAATCGTACCTGATGAGTGAAAGTTATAATTTTACTTGGCAAACAATTATAGTCATAATATGTTGTATCAAAATGTTCCCAGGAAAGATATAATTCAACACATTTTTCCAATTTACGAATTTTTAAACGAAACGATTAACTTCTCTTATATTATTAAAGGATAAATATCGATAGATTCCGGTTCTTACAATATTTCTTGACGTTTTTTACTCACCTTAATACTCCGTTCGCTTGCCGATTTCAATTATTTTTGCGAAATAGGATTGATCATTATCCTTTTGCACTATAATCTGCTCTGAGCATTGATTATTTTGTTCGCTTTTACGAGGCAAGGTACTGGCTGTAGATTTTGGTACTGGTAGGCAACCAAATTCACCTGTAATTTTGATTGCACAAACTAAGTTAACCCAAATATTTATTGTAAATTACCAACTCTTTATTTTTTTTGAGTGTATGACTATTTTATGCAAATCAGATTTATGTTTATGACGATAATACAATCATGTTTTCGTTCAGTTTTTAATTCATTGAAACCAAACTGAGTCCTGAGACTAAAACAAAAAAAAATAAAACAATGCTGACTATAACAGCCCTGAAATAAAATAAGATAACAAAAAACTATATAAGTATTTTGATTATTTTGTAGGTAAAATGTTCTTTTAATGTTGAATAGTTTCCAAAACGAACACAAAAATATGCAAATGTTTTAAGATAGGTTTCTTTGTCGACTTGAACCAAATGAACTATTTTCTTTTTTAAACTTTGGAATTGACACAGGGTCGCCGGATCAATCATGGCGGATTTTGTAGCAATCTAAGCTGAAATATATATATACTACATCGCTAGCCACCTGTGTATTACCCTACAAACTCATTAAGTTTGCTGAAAACCCTAAAATAACTCAGAAATGATAAAATCGATTCTACAATTGCGTTAATTTTACAACTTAATACTCGGATTATCTATTGAAGTTTTGCAGTATTCGAATTACAACTTTTCCCATACATTAAAATGAACCAATTATAAAATATATAAACCACTTTCATTAACCGTGCCAAACATGGTTTCGTTAAAATTTGCTCACGCGTCCGATTATAAACCCACCCAAATGTAAGTAGAGATATGCTAGGAGCTGTTTCGAACCAGATCTGACCAGCAAAAGACGATCACAGTCAATTCAAACCATGAATATATTACAAGAAGACTATAGATGCCTCCTGAGTAATGACCCTTACGTGCAAGCAAATCACTTGCGTTTCTTCAAACGTAAAGTTACGATTCTTCAAACGTAATTTCTATGAGTTTCTGAGAACTTATTGAACGACGACAAACTAGCGCTGATACTTTCATGCATAGGAAATATTTCCTCAATTTATTAAGCGAGAACTATAAGAGCGGTATATAGTACCCTGTCATTATTTAAAAGGAAATTTCACAGAGTGGAATTTCAACCAAATCCTACTCAAATTTTTTTCTAAGCTTCTTAGCGAATTAAGATTGGAAGGACTCCATTCATGATCCTTACGTTTTGTAGGTGTAGTTAAAATTGTACTTTTCACGTCACCATAGCTGGAGAGTTTAGTTCTTCAAGAATTTTTGATTCGTTGATTCTAGTGCGGCTTAAACATTTTCCGCTTTAGTTTTGCGCACACCTTTGGAACGAGATTTCTTAAGATTCCAAACTTCACTCTTTGTACAAAAGACACAACAACATGGGTATTGTCGTGAAAAAGGAGCACTTCTTTTGTTAGTTTTCATGTCTTGCGAAAAGTACCCCGTAGACGCTTGAAAAGTACAACAGTGGTTTTAAATTATAACGATAGTCTTTCCTTTTGAGTCAATAAAAAGGAATTCCACTGCATTCCAAAAAATTAGGACGGCTGTGCTTAAAAGCCAACGGAAACATCGTAAACTTTTATGAAGCTTGAACTTCATGGACTGCCGTTTGGACTCAAACTCTCAATAAGGAACTTGATTTTTAACTCCAATAACTATACGACCTAGGAAATTGCCCTTAATTTCATCATAGTGCGACAAAAATCACGACGAGTCTCAACTCTGAGTATTCTCAACTCCCATTTTGTGCACTTCTTTGACGCTCCAAGATGATCCTCTAGGATATTAAAGATGGTTGTAACTGACACCTGGCAATTAGTGAAAATATCCAATTCGTCAGATGATTTATTTATTTATATACGTTACACACGAGAATATATACAAAGTAAGTCTTCCGGTAATGTTCTTTTTATTATTTTTTTAGTTCCAATAAGGCAGAGTTAGTCCAATATGGGTTCGCCTAATGTTTGAACTCTGGAATATCTGAATAAAAAATCAAAACTGGAGTAGTTTTAAAATTAGGGTAGGGTATTTTATTGTATCTAACAGGCTTGAATATTAATGGAAATTTATGACTCTGATACAAGCTATAATCATATATATGTGTGCAACAACCTTTCGAAATTTGAGTTAAATCAATCAAATACGTCTTTCTGATCTGACATTCAATCAGCTATGCTCCTTTCTGCTCAACGAATAAATCCCTATTACGTGATTTTGTCTCTCCGAACTCTCTTCTTTTTCTTTCGTAGCTTTCAGTACTGCGATCATTCTTTTTAATACTCTTTTTATCACTTTGCTCATCATAATCGCCTGCTATTTTGCAAAAAGTAACCCCCGTAACGTGAAGTATTTTTAATGAAGCCCGAAATCTTTTATTATAAATTCACACAGGATTATACGCTACATTTTCAAGAACTTTCCTTCCCAGTAAACATTTGTTTTGAAACAATTTGTGACTGTGCATTTTTTCAGCAAATTGTCACTGATGTGATCTTCATATAATTATTCTATCAAGTTTGTCGTGATGGCCTCTGCCGCAAAAGCCACCAATTATTGTCAATCAAATGAGGTGTCTGAAGTTTGCATCGTTGCAAACGCGACGGTCTTCAGTTTTCTCAGTTTTTGAATACTCTTCGGATAGTTTGACTTAACATTTTGGAAATTTTCATTCGCATTTTTTGCACTCTACTAGGTTTTCTTTTCAGTTCAATCATCTACAAACAACAAAGTGTCAAAAATTATGATAGCGTTGCGGTTGCAACGATGCAAACTTCACAAACCTATCAAATTTTTGTCTTGCTTGCCACTACAAAGGTACATAATTTCTCCTTAAACAGAAATCTCTTTTAAAACAGCCAGAGGACGTTTATTGTGCTTGGCAGTTGGGAGTTGATATTCCTTGATCTTTTTCACCCACCCTGAAGTTACTGAAATTTTTCTTATACGCCACAAGAGGATCCCAAGAACAGAACAAAGGAGGAACCAATAATTGAATGCACTGCTTAGATTTTTGGTCTATGCAGTTTTCGGGGTATATTTCGTAGTTTTTTTTTTGTCTGAATGGTCCGAAATCAGAAAAATGTGGAAAACATTTCGATAAATAATCTAGAAAAAAACTACACAGTCGGAAGCAAACACTCGATTAAAAAAAAATTCACTGATCTCTCGTAATATAATCTCGTGCCACATCGCTGTGGGTCCAAATACTTAACAGACAATAGTGGGAGGTACTGGGTCTCCATACTAAATATTCGATTATATCAACAACTAGCAAGAAAGCTTTGTAAGATATTGCTCTCAATCATCACTTAGATGATATGATTTCAAAGGATAATGGAAAAAAACTAAGAAAATAACCATACAGACACAGTGAATACAAACGAAAAAATAAAGGATATAGGCAAAAAGAGTGGCAAATTGTAAAGCATGTCTATGGTAGTTAAATAAGAATAGTGAAATTTTTATTTCATAAAGCAATTTTATTGTTGTCCAGTTCTTCTAACTGATGAAACCGCGTCCTCCACATTCAACATTACATTTTGGTATAGCGGAACTCGTTGTTTTTACTTAAAGGAAATTTTATCAGATATGTGAAAATTCTGCAATTGTTTGCTTTTTAACATTAGATTTGTCCGAATAGTCCTATTAAACTTGTTCTAAATTCGAAATAAAGGATGCTTAAACCTAATGATCATTTTTGTTGTAAATGTACTCAGACAAATGTAATTGACGAAACACTGTCTGCAGACGTTTATCATGTCTCTTACTATTGATCGTCGTTCATACTTTTTTGAAATCATTCGATTTTCAAAGCAATTTACGGCACTAATAATATCGTTAAATTTCGATTATTAATTGTTTTCCACTATATTTTGAACTCAAACTTGCTCTAGTTCTATTATACGCGATTAGGTTAGAATAATTTTGTAAGTTTCCAGTAAGTAAATCTATCTCTTTCCAAATCTATCTATCTATATCTTGATTTGTAGACTAATTTGAAACAGATTCAGTGAAAATAGTTCAACTGTTACTTATAAGCTTATCTCCGCCAGGATTTATATAAAGGACAAAAGTTTGTTCTTTTTTTTTTGAAAATTTTTGAAGATATGTCTCGTTTAAATGAATGACTTGTTGTCATTTATCAAACAAAACCAATATGCTCCCGCTGTAAAATTTATCTGTTTTTTACCACAGACAAGTGACCTTTAGTGGCCTCCCATGAGGCTGACTTTAAGCCAGTGGACGTGTTCGGTAATGGCTTAAACTAATGGTCATTGAAAACCGTATGAGTTTTACCCTAAGACCTCGGGCTTTATGATATTTTCATAAATTCATCACAAGTTCCAAGCTTATGTCTGCTTTATATGTGTTTTCTATTGAATTATCGTGGTGGAAGACAACCCCCATTTGTTCATCTATGAGTTTCCTTGATCTAGCAAACTTGTTACAGTATAGGTTAGAATTGATAGATTATCCACGCTATAGACGGATAAGCACACGGATGAACGCAGTTCATTGGATAGGATTTAACTATTCAATGAGGTATTCATTTTCTTTTTCTGCACAGTTAAAAAGTTTAGTAGAATACAATACTAGTAACAAACATTTACACGTGCTAAATGAAGGAGTAAAATGGAAGTGGTTTATCTTCCGGGATTATGCCGGAAGAAGTGCTATGTTTGGGAAAGATATACCACACATAATGTTTGTCATACAATCAAGAGTTATGAGGATTGATAACATGCAAACCTTAAAACAATTTTTAGATAAATTTGGGCTTGTTCAAGAGCTGTGAAACCAGGGAAATTTTTATAAGCCACCTGAAATTGTCAAAATGGAACAACATGTAGCGTTTAAAGAAAGATGCCCATGGCATGAAATAACTTGGCTCCATGGCTCTCCAGGGCTCCTATAAGTTACGAATATTCATACTCATATGAGTAACGGAAACGGAGATGGACACTGATTTGCAAAGGTTTTGAGAGATCATCATGGAGCCATTGATAATATTTTCTTTTCTCTAATTATCTAAAAGAGAAACTGAAACAAGACAAGAACTATTAGAAAAACAAATTATTAGAGCACAACACTCACCGCAGAAGTAGTATCAACGATGAGAAAACCGCTGTTTTTCTCAACTCTATAAATATTCTTATCAAATCACAGACCAGTTCCGAGGTAAGGGAACTTGCAGATAAAATGCCACAGAACATTCTGGACCACATTAAGCATATTGAAGGCTTTGACACATTTTTACTTTTTACACTTCCAATGGATTTACACAAGTGGAGGAAAAATTATCAATAAATCGATCAAAATGCGTGTATTGTATCAACAACCTTATGTAGGTGAAAATAGAAATCTTAATGGCCGCAAACTCTTTGCTTTCTTCAGATTTTTGACACGGAATTTATTCTTCACTAGCACACGTACTAATTCAGACCAGTACGTTAGTAACCTGGAACGTGGAGTAACTTGAAAAGTTTTCCGAGAACTTTGACTTGAAAAGAGCAATTCGACAGGACTAAAGGGCAAAAACAATGATTCGTCAAACCATGACCATTAGTGAAATAACTTTGAATAGAACAAGGCCCCAAAAAACACGAGAGAAACAATATTGCTCCAACAAAAGGTGCATCCAGTCACTTTACTATACGCCAAGTGTTGAAGAAGGTGTTGAAGGTGGCAACCACGTTCGAGAGCCTCCGATCAGGATACCCGAAAGAGATAATCTTTTATCCGTTTTCCATAAATTCAAAAACTGCCGTCATTTGTTAAACCAAAACTCAAAGGAGTAAAAAAACGTTGCATTGATCGGTATTTACACTAATTCTTTCTCTAAGCTTATTACTACTGGAAATGACCTTAGATTAGATTTCTTGTCAAGATTGACGAGCGTCTTTTTACAATTAAAAGAAAAAAATACTACTACAGATCGATCGTATTATTTTTTTAAGAAAAGAGCAACCCCTTGCTAATGCTATGTCCTCTGGACTTAATGAAAGGTTGGATATGTTGGATATGTGCATAAGCAATATACAACAGTGTCCTCATTTATTGGATATGTATTTGTTCATCTATCATTACCGGTGCGGATAAATAATGATTTAAGGAGGTTTTTCTTATGAAATCCGAATAGATCGTGTCTTTTTGGGAAGGGGTGCCGCGAACACTTAGAAATGCGTGGCAGAAGTTCTCAAAAACTATGTTTTTGAGAACTTCTGCTCGATATAATACGCTCGATATAATACGAAAATTTAGGGTTAATCTATGATAATGCACGTAGCTTTGCTGAAGCACGATATATCAGTCATACAATCATTTAATGAAGCCTGTATGCACAGTCTATCATAAGCAAAGAGCAATCCTGATCACATCGAACTAATTTTGGACAACCTGAATACATGTGTCTAGGGGAACCCAAGACCGCTGTTGTACAGGTGTAACACATTCTCCCCAAGTCCCACATTCAGGATGCCATGGTTAATTTTCCAAACAAATTGCAAGAAGTCATGAGGGTCCGAAATGGTTACAACCATAATTGAAGTTTGACATCGTATTACAGGCACTATTAACAGCCTGTGAGTTTTTTTGTTCTAAAATTTTTATTCCATAAGAAGGATGATGTATTTTTTAACTTCAATGTTTCACTGAATATTACTACTGCTGGCAAAAACAACTGCTTTCGGTTCTTTTCAGGAATACTCACCTCGACGAGAACCCAGAATATGAATACAATAGTAGCCATAATCATATTTATTCTCAAAGGATATAATTGAATAATTTAAACATTAAATAAATTAAAAGTGCACTTGTACAAATCTCAACGAAATGTGTCCATGCATGTTAAATGCCTGACAATATCCTTTCTTTAATGTTACAGGACGGCACTGTAAATATGGACAAAATGACCGTCGCACAAAAGAACGCATATCTTGAAGCTCATATGGCTGTCCAACAACACATGGCACAAGCAGCCATTCAGTATAAACAGCAAGTTCAACGAAACGACAATTCGCAACAGTCGGGTGGGAATAATCCTTCGCAACCACCTCAGACGCAACAACAGCAACAGCAACAACAACAACAACAAAGTGGGCAAAATCAAACGACACAATCGAATAGTATCAATGCTACTCAACATTACGCGAGTACGATAAAAGTGCCTCAAATTAGTTCATCAAGTTCAGGTGGAGCGGATAGCACATTTACCGTGCCCGATGACGTCGGTATGGGATTTGAGGGTGGCGTAAGGGTTCTGCAAAGTTTAGGGAGCTGGTCACCTGATATTCAATACAATATACCAAAGCCAAATCTTATACCTTTTACAGAGCCCTACGTCGAGGGAGGCTCCATGCATCCTGCCAGTCGTCTGAAAGCTTTACAACAAGTCCAGCAGGCGTCGTCGGGACAGCGTAAGACGAATACATCGAAATGTGAGTAGACGCTTTGTTGTGAACACATTCCTTGCACTTAACACAAAGTGAAATTGAAAGGCATCACAGCACGTGAAGTTGAACGATGAAAAGTCGGAGGAAATTTTCACAAGTATCTCCGAATTTCGAATTAATGAATCCTTTTTTCTATTACAGCCACACATAAAGCTTTCGAATGTTCGGTTTGCGGGAAGGGGCTAGCGCGAAAAGATAAGCTGACAATACACATGAGGATCCATACCGGAGAAAAGCCATATATATGCGAGGTAAGTAACCTGAAAACAATCTATGATTCCCAGGATGATAACAGTCTACTTGTTTTTTTCTTTGTCTGAAGGTTTGTAATAAAGCATTCGCACGGCGCGACAAGCTAGTGATACATATGAACAAATTCAAACATGTCACCCCAACCAACATCGCACCCTTGGGTAAACGTCTCAACAATTTAGTGAAGAAAAAGGAGCCAGACTCGGAAGACAATAAGCAATCGATTGAACAACAATTGCAACAGCAAGCTGCAACGCATAACATCGTTGTTACTGGTCAACCGCCACATCCGCAGAGTACTACTGCGATTCCAGGCATTGTAATCCCGCATCATCACCAACAGCAACAATTGTCCTGGACATGTGAATTGTGCGGAAGAATGTTTTCGACCCGCGACGAATGGTCATTACATGCGAAGAGTCATTTAGAGGTAAGTCATATGGCCTAGTCATATGTGTTCTATGGGTGTATCTTTATGTGCAAGGGAAATTCTTTTAATTGTTTGAGTCAACTACTATTTGGGTTTATTACAATCCATTAAAAATAATACTTTATGAAAATTGGAAACCTAAGTTCATATTTTTCAAAGAGCGCCCACTAGTGACCAGACTGCCATGCATTGAATTATTTGAGGATCATTAAAATAGTGAAGACGTTGCTGGACAACTATCTCATATTTCTTTTTGGTTTCTTTTTAAATAACTCATTTTGAATTCCCCAAAGGTTTCTGAGAATTTGTTTGCCTTCTCCAGCAATAACTTCTCGGAACTTGTCTTTTTGTATTAGTGTTGATGAGCGAAATAAAATGTTGAGGATCCACAGTTCTGTTAAACAAAGATAGACATAACACTGAAGAAGGGACCATATCGGCCTCGAAACAGCTGTCGGTTGCAAAATAAAAATATCAACCTAAAAATGGAATCTAACAAGAATTTTTTTAATTTTTTAAAAGGTTGCAAACATCCGAACCAACAATTGGAAAAAAAAAAGATACCCAGTCAAAATTTCGCTTCAAAAAGGGATAGAGTATGCTAATTGTAACACAGACACATATTATCGACGACCTCGAATAAAAAGAACATAATAAAACTCAACTCATTACAGTCAATGATATGCTTTGAACTGATAAATGACTTTCCTGCTTGCACATATAGTGTCGTAAATTCTGTATTTATGCATAAAATTAATATTGTATGCATAAAAATAGCATACAATTTTCTCAAAAACTCTAAAAGTATTTAACTGATATCTTTAAAAATATTTTAAAGGATTTTGAAGCCTTCCTAGACACATCATACATAGTCATATACATTTTCCGATTCACTCACAAGCGCAATGTCCTCAGACATGACTATTTTGCAAAACCGCACTAACAACTTCATTTTCCTTCATTGCTTTACGACATAGCGCTGTTGATGGTCCCTCTGTTTTAATTCTTGAGTAATTTGGATCTCATATTGTTGGAAATATGGAAAGTTGATAGAACTGAACCGGATTATATGGCAACTAGCTTTTTCGCTATGCTAGCCCAAATATCGTTTCGACTTTGCCAGCCTTACTATATAAGAGTCGATTCTCTTGGCTTGAACGCAAAAAGCGCCAGACAAAAAGACGATTGAAAAGAATGCGACGAGTCCACTGAAGGCTATTGGAAAACAAGTTCCACGTAAAATGAAGCGAGCACGGTGTTACATTGAATACAGGAACCACCTTCCCCCATAAAATGAGCGTTAATCGCCAAGATCTGGGTTGAGGTTCTAAGTATTCATCTATTCATCGTAGTGCAGTGAGAACATATTTTGTGTGGACGCGTCCTTGGAGTCAAAGTTGTGAAAAACATGTCCTTGGAGTCAAAAAAGTAAACAAAACGGTCTAACTCATAAATTTTCGAAATTTTAACAGAAATTACCGTCCAATTTTTTCGAACGTGGCAAATTTTCGTTAACCTCTTGGCGTTTTTTTGTTTCAGAATCCTATTAAAATATCAAATTTCGTTACGCGCAATGCTATACTTTAGACAATCCAGCTGTAGGTCAGTCATTTCGAACAAATATTCTGCAACATAAGTGGATTATTATCGCTTTATTGTGGCGCAAATAAAAAAAAAACAAAACTATTATAATTTCATTCGTTAAAATTTATCCCAATAATTAGTTGGGGCATAATAATCTGTATTCAAGTTACTTCCATGGGACGAGTGATCTGGATCAATGAAGTTTTTTCCCTTGCTTTCTTTGAATTTTGATGCCAATGAACCCGATGGGAGTTCGCTTTCCCGTGGCCCTTAAACATTCATTAAAATACCAGAAGTCAGACCTTAGTTGGAAATATAGTGTCCGAGCTTGCCAGAAACGACCGCAAGGAGTATTCTTTCTCAATCTTGGCAATATATTCCGATAAGCTAGATAAAGCATCTGAACCTGATAAGCTCATCCATATTCCTAGCTGGTAAGCTCATCCATATGCACCAGCATCAGCTTAATATGTGATGTAATGTAGCGTGGTGGTAAATGGTACATGAACAGACCCTCAAAACATTAGACATAGCAGGGTTCCACATCTACCTGCATGGAACTTCGATATATTTAATACAGAATAGAAGAAGAACAAAGTAATGAGGGACGATAGTTGACAATTCGTGACTCTCAGGTAAATTTGCTTGCATGATGAAAGTCCTCTTTCTCAGCTTGACTTACTCAGCGATAACTTCCTTACTCTTCTCGATGCATAGCGAGCGTGAGTTGGTTATTTCGTAATTAGTTTATTGTATTAAGTGTCATAAGAGATAACAATCTGGATTGATTTTTGCTTGAAAACGGTCTAAGGTTTTTCCTTCCAGTTGATTCCACAAAAACCCAATGGTCCTTCAGTCTTTTGTGTATATAATAAAAGCTGATGAAGTCAAAGGCCTGCTTGAACTGCGTTAATAACATTTTCAGTTTTTTTTTTCACAATCAACTTGTAAGACTTATATGAAGCTGATGTCATTTATATGGCTGACAAAATATATTATCTTTCCAGTATTGACATCAGGAAAGGGTAGGTGGAAATTCTAATACAACCCCAACATCAAATGGTCATCTAACAGAAATGCAAGATCGCAAAGATAAAATTGTTATACACAATCATATGATTATAAATGCTCCACAACACCATCAAAACGAGCCAGCAACAATCTATACTAACAATTCGGGGACAATTATCAACAACCAACAGCATCAGGTATCGTATATCTAATTAAAATGTCTGCAAGAACTCACTGATATCACATCATTTACTAGTATTTCATTTCGCCTAGATATCACACATAGCAGCAGCATCGTCATCAGCCACAGCCGCCACCTACTTTCAACCACAAATCACGCAACCAGTCATCGCCTATAATTCGGCAAATTATTGTCTAATATCCCGACAGGATGTCGATATTAAACCAGATTTAATGTTGCATATACGAGGACAAATAGCCAATGAAAAATCATCGCCAGGAGGAAATGCAACCGTCATTAACAATATCAACGCGAATAATGTCAATGAAATCGCAATTCAAAAATCACAAAATATTCTGCAACATCCTGGCGTCTGTACATAAGAAATTGTAGAAAAATAAATAAACATATTAATGTACTGTAGACATATAAGTAAGCATGGTCGGAAGAAACAATTAATCAACAACATATTTTGTGGACCGGATGAACTCAGATTATTTAACAATATTTATGAAATTTGTAGAATCTGGATCGATCAATTTAGTTTTCATAAGAAAATTGAGTCTAAGCTGTATCGATTTAATTTTCCACTCGACTCAGAACTCAATACGACTAAAATACTTAATTGATAAAACATACATTTAAGCATCTATTAGATATTATTAGAATACATTTAACCCAAAAAATATAATGGCGCTAAACTTTTAAAATTTTAATTATTGCTAGTATGTGTAGTCGTAAGGAATACACGAAATAAATATAGAAAATATGTACATAGGGATGTATCATACAATAAAATAAAATCCCGAAATCGTTACAGTCAAAAGATAATTCGGTTTTTAAATAAACGAAATTATATTTTATTTTTCATTGTAAACATAACCACCATGAGCAAACAACAAAAACTACAAACTAAACTGAAAAAATAACTTGGAAAATGATACGAATTTCTCTTGATATTAAGTTAAACTTTGTTATTTAATTATAAACACTTGTTTAAATAAATTTTGTTCATTAATCTATTTATTTGTTGAACACTCAATAATTGTTTTGTTTGTTTCATAGAACCGCTAATCATGTTTATATTTATTAGTGATGCCATTCAAACTATTATTCTTAGTAAAAATGAGAAGAAAAAACAACAAAAAATTCATAAATAAAACTTACATATCCAAAAAAAAACTATAATTGTACAACTACATGCAACTTATAAATGTATGGCAAATATAAAATGCTGCAAGTAAATTGTCATTTAATAAACTTAAAGAGTATGTTTCAAATAAAAAATAATAATAATAATAATAATAATAATAAATACCAAATTGATCTAGAATGATACTCAAAAGAGAAGAGAAACAAAATATTATAATACCGAAATTGTGCAACTTTCTATAATGTATTGTAATAAGGAGAAAAAAAAAGGAATTATCGAAATAAAAGTAAATTCAATTTAAATTTTGTTTTTAATTCAAAATAAATGTTGATTATACCACATAGCAATAATAACTATATATTTTTGACTGTTGCGCATATAAAACTCTATTTAATGATGAATTTTCAATGCATTCGGAGGTTTTGTTGATCGAATTTTTAATTGGAATCATACAATCTAATGGTTTGATTTGCTCCCTAGTTTCATTTCTTGGCTTAGATCATGCTTTAATAAAATTACTGCCAATTCTGTTTCAAACTACGCAAATTGTTGCATAATTTGAGATCAAGACAAATCGAATATCTACAGTCAACAACCAAGTATTATAATTTTTAATCAATGATGAATGAACGAAATCCGCATTTCGATCATCTTTCATGTAAAAATTACGAACTCTTATTGCAAAATATTTTTCAGTCATAGAAACGTATTCATTCTTGAATCTCTCTATTTCTAGAAATTTTGGATTGTCTCCCTTTCTGTCTGCCACACTTTCCCACTGTTTTCTACCACAATTTTCACTTACCGCATATAGAATGGATGAATGGAGAATAAATTTAATGGGGTGATTTGGACACACTCTTTATTAAAATTATTGGAAATTTGGTTTATTTAATGGCGAATGGATTATTTTAACATATGATTTGCACTAAGTTGATACAAACTTCTTAACGATTTGATAGTTTGAATTTACCATTTACGAAAACGAGTCCGTATTGGTATAACGTCAACAAATTAGAGGATTTCATTTTGAAAATGTTCTATGACAAATATGCTTAGCAAAAACCTACAAGTTCCAAGCAAAGTGGATCACGTCAGCGTGTCTTTCTTGATCAAATTTCTCCAGTATGTTTCGAATCATGTGTAGCACCGAGTGCTTTTCGGACGATCAGTTCGGTTTCCTTCTTTATTCACTGCTCAAGATGGATCTCACTGCGTTTGAGCGCTTCGTGAAGACCCATTCACACAGAAAAGGAACTGGACCTTCACTGGTCCAGATGCCCTCCTTCCCTATAAAGACGGAACTTCTCAGCATATCACAAAACACAAAACTGAGATCTACTCCTGCATGCTCGAAATCAGATTCCCCTTAGATTTGGCTTGACATAGGATTCACTAAAAGTTCACCGTCCTGGACTACCAGTCCTCAGCACATCTTCACGAAGTAGGATGCGCATCATGATCTCCTTAGCGAACCGCCGAACATTGTCTCTGTCCTAAATAAATTCATTCCATACACATAACGTAGATTGAGTGCTTTGGTTGATGTTTATGCAATTGATGCCAGAAGGACGTTGAAACGTCGAGGAAGATACTCACGTAAACCCTTTGGCGTTCAGCAATCTATATTTTTGACTTTCAATTTCTTCCATCCAAGTACCCTTGTCCACATCTGAGTACCCTTATCAACCAATGTATCACTAGAGTTGAGGTTTGCGGAACGCCATAGGGATACGCCATACGCTCATATATGGCAAACTTGGGCCCTATGTTTCGAACTAATGTCCTATCTCTAGTATTTACATTGAAAATTATAGAGGCATTGCGTTACTGTGTACGTCATATAAAGTACTAGCCAGAAAATCGAAGTCGTACTATGAAAGTATTATAGGAGAATATCAGGAAGGATTCAGAAGTAGATGATCTACAATAAGTCAAACATTCCCTGTTAAACAGGTGTTCCAATAGTGCTGGGAATATAACTTCGACGTGCACCAACTCTTTTGAGAATTCAAGCAAACATAAATTAATGCTGATTAGAATATGTTGTTAATGTCAATATTATGGCACGGTCCATCTCAGAAAGCCAAAGGAGTGCCAAACAATCATTTTTGAGTCTAGTATCTGAAGCAATCTAATTTGGATTACGAGTTAATGAACGGAAATCTAGACTCAAACCAGAAAGACATCTCCAGCCCGACAAAACCTGAGCATGGAACTTTCAGATTTTTTTTGGAAATTTGAAAATGTAGATAACGTTTTGTATCTTTGAGCCTACCTGAACGAAAAAGGCGCCGAAAAGGACGAGATTGGTCGCCGATAAACGCCGACAAATAAAGTTTATAACTACGTACTTCCAATTCGAAAGTCCAAATTTGTGCACCAACAAAACGAGCTTCAATCTATACATCATTAGTGAATCTGCTATGTGGAAGTGTAGGATAAACCCTGTCGAGTGAATTCAAACAAGCAGTGGAAATATTTTACCGCAAAGTGCTCAGGAAGATTTAAGGTCCAGTGAATTGAAGTTCAGAGTAGAGATTACGCTATAATGATGAGTTGTATGAATTATTTGTCAAACCATCTGTATCTCCTTGCGTTCAGCTATATAAACTGCTAATGGTGGGCCATGCAGAAAGAATGTAAGAAAACCGGCTGTTCAAAAGGACATTGAAGATTAGAGCGCAAGGCAAACGTCCAGCAGTAAGACCGGGAATTCGATTGGAAGACACGATAACCACTGATCAGTAATGCTTATTGTGATTAATGAACTGGAGAATAAGGACGTAGAACCGTGACGATTAAAGAAAGTTAATCCTGGCGACCAAGGGCTGTGCTGTCGGATCATAGATGAAATCAAAAATTCTCACACGAATATATACAATATAAATTTATTATAACACAAATATTGGTATTTATATTCATATTTATTCATTATAATATTATTATATTAAATTATGGATTTTCTTTGTACATGTGCACAAATTTTTAACAAAGATAAAGTTATGTCACTTTTACGAATAAACTTCATAAAAATTCAATATATTTAGTTCGAAATTGAGAATTTATTTCTAGGATCTCGGCTAAGATGATTCTAAGATAAGTAATTCTAAGATAAATCTGTGGATTGTAGAATATTTCCCTCTGCTTACATTTATCTGCACATTTAAGACGATATTAGGGTCAAGGAGTTAGAAGCAATTCTATGCTAAACCAGAGATCGCGGAAGCATTAATCCTTTTACAGATTTTTAACGAAAGCCTATCTGATAGGCATCAATATACTGCTTGCGGCCCTATTTTTAGATTATTTTAATTAATTTTCAAGTAAATTGAAGAGAAAAACTGTAGAAAAAAGAAACTTTATTTGAAATAACAGGAGACTAGTGGATATGATCCAAATGTTGGATTGGAGACGCATACCTTGTATTTTTCCTTTATATGAATTTTAATGAAAAAGAATTTGTTGCTTTTAGCTCTATCAGTTGTATTTTATGAAAAATACTACATGGAATATTACGAGGAACAGAATTACTTATTTCGGACCACATCAGCACAGCTAAACATACACACAGCTATTCAATTTCCATGTTATTTCTGTCGATATGTTATAACTTTTTAAATTTACACGGTTTTCTAATTATTTATAATAATACGCAGTTATTTTTAGTGCATTACTATGCAGTTTTATTATTATAGTGTTTTTAATTCAACGTTGAAGCATTGTAACTTAAATATTGTATACAGGGAATAAAATATCGTAAATTCAAAATTCCCAGAAAAGAAACGAATACTTTTAGCCAAAACATATAATAAACCAGGATATGATGAACTTACAATTCATCAAACAAAACATAATTAGCACAGGTCGCATACTTGTTTAATTAGTAAATAAATCAGTGGAATTCAGACACTTAAAATTCTTTGTTGACTTCGTATGTATTTCAATTATATTTGCACCCTCATAAGAAAGAAACGTGTGTAGCTGAGAAACAAGTGGACAGATGACCGTAAACATACCAAACAAATCCATAAATTTAACTGCCCTTGTCAGATCTTATCACAACACCATATAAATCAAACAGTCGAAAAAACTGCAAACCTCTTGATGGTCTTAAGTCATCAAGATTAGCCTTGAAAATTGTACTTCATTTTAACAGCGCATGGTTTAACGACACCCACAAATTCCGGAAGGGTTTCAGCAAAAAATACACCAATTTATTGCATAATAATTAACAAAACGCAAATTTATCTCAAGCTGTGAGTGAATGTGTTCAACGTAAGAGTCGTTTTTACTAGTTTTCAAATAATCAACATGTAAATCTTGGATCTTACCGTTTTCCCATTACCTCCATTTGATGCATCTGGGATTCATATTTTAGTGGTTCCATGATACAACTGAAAAGCGCCAACGTAATTCAATCTGAGCAATATATCACCTTGATTAGATAGCATTCGGAATGCATTTTTTTTTATTCTGCACAGTGGCTTCACGTAATAACTACGTTTTTTTTTTCTTAATGTTAACTTGAAAATAGATACCATTATTGGTGATTACACTGTTACCGCGATACAGCTGCAATGTTCACATAAGAAACTTGTATAGGAAGCTAATAATCAAATGGGCGTGGACTGCCTTTTTTCCAAAACTTATAGCAAATATGCTTTGTATGCGTTTTATTTTATTTTGAAATTTTCGAAAAATTGATTGCAGGGATTAGAAAGTTCAATCGCGTAAGACTGGAGTTTTTTAAATAAATAGGAAATTCATAGAAGCAAATTTTTATTTTTGGAAATCAATCTACTCGATAACTTCTCACATGAAAAGCAGCAACTTCTTAGCAATGTGATATGACTTTCGAAGCATTTTATATGATGGTTGGAAAATAGAAATCGTTTCCACATAAAACGAAACTAAGCTCAATCTGCAGAGCCAATTTCAGTTGTTTTGTTCAACTTAACTAACTTGAAATCTGAACAACCCACTGTATAGTAATTTCTTCCGCACATCCTTAACTTCTAACACATCTAGGTCCAAGAATAGAAAGTAATATTCAGTTGACGCAGATGCCACCTTGATCATCAAGTTCCCGGAAATTCAGAAAATTACAACACACAATTATGCATCAAAATCGATATTGTCTCCTTCAAAGTACTTCTCATCGACTGCAACGCACTTACGCTAACGCTTGATCCAATCCTCGAAACATTTTTTATATTCGGTTTGCCGCATGGCCATCAGAGCCATCTTCGATTTTTCCACAATCTCATCTTAGGTGCTGCAATTCTTTCCGCAGAGTGGTTCCATGTTGGACCAAATAGGAACAAGTCGCAGGGAGCCAAATCAGGTGAATTTAGTAGTTGTTGAATGGTATTCGTTTCGTTTTTAGCCTGATGTTCAAGGAAAAAGATAGCATTGTGTGACGGTGCGTTATGGTCGTGCAAGCTTCAGTTGTTTGACCACAAATCCGTCTTTTTTGCGAATTGATTCACGCAAACGTCCTCTAATGCCCAAATATTACTCCTTGTTGACGGTCTGGTCTTGTGAAAGGAATTCATATAACACAACAAACTTGTAATCCATAAAAACTTAAAACTAAGCATCGCCAACTTTTTCAACTGAAAACGACGTGATTTTTCGCGGTCGCAGGACATTTGGTGCACGCCATTCACTCGCTTGATATCTAGATTGCGTGTCATGCTCATAAATCCGCGTTTCGTCTCCAGTAATTATCCGTTTGATGAATGTTGGGTCGGATTCGTGCCTTTTGTGACGGCAAACGACGACGTTGCGATCCGCTTTTTGTATAAAATTCAGGTCTTTCGGCATCACCTTCGCAGCGACACCTCTGAAGCTCATATCATTAACCAAAATGTCTTCAACGGATCCAAAAGCAATGTTCAACTGCTCTGTCATCTCTCTGATGGTCAATTTGCGGTCTACGGTCATCCATTCTTTGATTTTGTTGATTTTTTCGTCGGTTTTCGATGTTGATGGCCTACCACTGCGTTCACTATCGTTCATAGACTCACGGCCACTTCTGAAACGAACACCATACGGTGGTGATTCCGAGAACGTTTTGATCAAGGGAGTATGTCATAAGCCTCATAACCTTATTTGCGACAAACTATGTATTCGTGATATCCTTTTAATTCCGCTTCAAAAGATATGTTATTGGCCTACATGTTTACTCGGCACGTGCATCGGAACATTCTCAAGTCTGTATAAAGTCGGAAGGATATGAATGCTTCACAATGCTAACTTAATAAACAAAATAACTTTGGCTACTTCGAGAAGCAAGATGTCTGATAACGTTGCTTTACTCCCCTTCCACATATTCATGAAAATCACAACGCGATTCTAATTGCTACGCCTAATATTATATTTCACTTTCGATCCTCTTTTTTTGTTATTTTTTTGCTTTAAACTACAACTTAATCCTATTATAGAAGAAGATTAAGGCTTTTTAATGGAAAAAGCTCATCACACATGAGATGAAGTAAACTGGAGGATCTGACATGCGAGGCTCTGTTCATACCGACGCAATTTTGAACACGAACAACATCCTGTTTGTTTGGCAAACTGAAGCAACTACTCAAGCAAAGTATTCCAGTTATGTAAAATGTACAAAAGGACCCTCAGCTAAAATGAAGATAAAAGGCGGTTATATTATTTGAGTTGGGTTACATTAGCTGCATCCATTATGGTCGCGTTTTGAATAACTTCTCATTAATTGATTCTTGACTTTGTATTTGCATTTCCAACCTTAATTCATTCAATTATATTTATGGTTAATGGTGGTGGATTTAACAAATTTCGTTTGACGAGATCAGACTTTGTGAGGCATTTGAATTTTTCTGTTCCTAATAGGGAACACATTTTTGCCTTTAAAGTCCAACGATATACCTGTGTGGAAAATCTGTTTTCTGAAATTGCGTTTAGAGGCTACTACGAAGAAACCTGCTTTAATGTTCGAACCACAATTTAAGAGTGACGTTTTTATTGGAACTATATCCCCTTACCTTATTGTAGTTAAGCTCATTTTGTCCGTGAAAGATGCCTGAATTGTTTAATTTTTTGAGACGAAAATATTTTCATCAGGTTTCATGCACTGTAAACATTTTTCTCAGTGATCGCATATTTATGCTAGGATTTCAAACTGAAGTTTCCTCCTTTTTGAAAAAAAAAACAATAAACTTCTGAAGTAATTAATAGAGCTTATGTTCACTGTTCGGCGTTCTGCATATGTTGTCCTCCGTAGCATACTTGATTTTTGTTGTGATTTCTTCGATTATTTGTTCGACCTTATAGGTTGTGTTTATGTCAAATACATGGTCAAATTTAGAGGCTGATTAACGTAGGTGTTCTCTGTACACTGCTCTCTGTAGTGTACCGACCTATGAGAGAAACAGAGAGCTCGTCGAGGACATTTATTATAGACAAATATTAAATTTTGGAAGGAATTCCCAAATCTAGGATACCATCCAATTCCAGTTGTTCTTCCAAAAAGTGTGGTTTTTTGGACATATAAAGATTTATTGCATAAGATAAAAAAAAAGATTTAATGCATCTTTCTAGGTCAATCGCTGCCCCATTGCTTCGTACAGCTCCCGAATCGCGATTATAACTCTTTTATAAATCAAGAGCTTTCAATATTTAATCCAATATTCAGATCTTGTGTAAAATGATACTTTTTGGCGAGTTTGTGCATTTAAACCGCCATAAACTCGAAGGACTTCTTTAATTGGCGTTGCTCTTATATCTTATGTGTAAAATGCAAAGCGTGAAGGATGCGTATCATCACAAGTAACTTTTTTGGCGACTCTTCGTCACTTGTTTTGCATTGAGTAAAATGGTGTAAACCATTGCACTTTATATAGCGACTCTGGACATAACAAATTACCCTGGAGTGATCAAATCGAGGACATTATGAACAATGCTTGCATCTTGCAAGCAAGCTGGCAGACTTTGTCAATGGTAAATTTTTTTGGCTCGCTTCTTTGGTGGCTCCCTCACCTCACCACACTAAACCCTCACAAGGTTTAGTGTGCTCAATTGCAGTTCAAAATAGAACAACCTCTTTAAAATGAAATGCCTGAGCCTTAATGTCTTCCTTAGTTTCTTAATTCGAGTTCGCATGAAAGATTGCAGATACGGTACCGCCACTTGAGCTCGGTAAGAAGCTTCCTTATCTTCCTGTGGCCTTGTATCTTGTTGGAACCAAGATTTGGATACCCAAATAAACATGTTTCACTGTTCACATTTTAGGTCTTCTTTAGGTTCTTCTCTCATCAGGGTTTGTCAGCCTTGGATTGTGTACTGGATATGGTAATGTTTTAAGTACTTGAGATCTTATTGCCGTTTCTGGCGACAATGTTAATGTTTAGGCGGAGAAAGTTGTGCAAACGCTTCGTCATTCTCGATGTACTCCACTGAGGCTTGCTACATTATTGACACGATTTCTTAGCCGTATTTCCAATTCCTTCCGCTTCCTGCTGAACCGATAAAGAGACCGAAGATTTTGCCGATAATGATGAAGAGTTCGCTATCTTCCTTTTTTGGACCGTACCGCCTGTTTCTAGTTATTCCTCGTCTTTTTTGTTCTCTCACCACCTCCACCTGACTTTTTCTTAGCGGTTTCTTTATAATTTGCATATCTTTAATTAACTTTTCGAGTTCTAGTTTTATCGTCTGGCATTGTTAAGATAGAGTTGTCAACAGTCAAGTCAGCTAAGTAGGATATCGAGTGTTCGGCCAAGTATGGACAGTCCCGAGAGCTAGATGAACAGGAGATGAAAATTGAAAAATAGATGAAAAATTGCAACTCTACCTCATTTTGATCTGAACAACATCTAACCGATATTTGAAACACTTCTGCAAGCTCCCTGATGATCAAAAATCAATTTGCTCTTACCAGTCTAGCGATTTTGTCATCCTAGAAACTCACATAGCAACATCTACGGAAGACATGTTAAGCATAGCAAACATTTGAGTTATATTGATAAGTTGATAAGTTTAGTAACAGCTTTCACAACAAGTCATTGATAGTTTGGGTCATTCATGCTGAAATTCGGCAAAAAAAGAAATTGCTCATTGCTAAGCATATCGTAACAAATCATTAAATAAAAAACAAACATACATTATCGGGGAATGTCTTTATAACAAAGTGATCCGAACAAATGAATTAAAATCAAATGAGTTCTCTTTTCATCAATTTAAGACGCCTGATTCAAAGTGGAAACGCATGTTTCAATAAACTACTTATTTATGGGGGAATTCTATTCAGCAGGAACTATTTTATTATATGAATGATACAAGCAGAAGGTTACATCCTTGTCACCAAATACTTTAACAATATCATCTATTAGATCGACGTAGTAGTAAAAGCTTTCCAGCTTCATTACTTCAGTTACAGACCTTCTCTAGACTCCTCTTGTTGTATTTCGTTTAATTGGCATTATTTTACTCGCCCGTGTCATATCTTCCTTACGCTATAGTTCACTTTCAATCACGAAATCATTTCTAACCTTTCCACACAATGCTCGGCCATAATTTTAGGATGTTAAAAATTTGCTTGGAATGTTGTTGGCTTGTGCTGACCCTGGAAATGATATGCAATTATACTGGCTCAACTAAAACACGATTTGAATCCACCCTCTGTCCAACAACACTCTTTTCGAAATTCTTCCGCCCAATCTACATACACGATATATAAAAGTATATTTGTTCCGGATCTCATGTTTTTACAACCAACCGAAATGTACATTTTTAAGGACGTTTAACCAAAACCATCTACAATTATGAATTGAAATTCATTTGTAGGCTAAACAATTACGCTTGACCTCGTTTCAATTTTACCAGTTGCATATTTTGTCAACACACAGATTTAAATCATATTATTTATAACAATTCTGTAAGAAATAATAAATTGTTGCTTTATATATTTTTTTTTAAATATTAACAATACTTAATTCAACGCTTGCAAAGCAGATGTATGCTTTCTTTTAAAGTAAACCTTAAAAGTGCTCTTTGATTAATGCCTGTAAATTTTAATGCTTCAATTCGATTATTCCATTACAGAGATCATTGCAGGCCAATGGAATTTTTCCTAATTTTACACTAATTTATCTAAATTTTCTTTTTTTTAAATTGTCACAAACTATTATTTTTCCTATCTACGATATGTCAGCATCTATTGAACTTGGCTAGCTTATCTCTTGAAAATATAAATAAGTTGATAAATAATCTGGGTTTTCCTTGCAACAGAGCCTAGTTTTGGACTGAAGGCATCTTTCTTGCTGGAAACCAACTCTAGATACTCACTTCCTAGATTTTTTCCTTTGTCTTCGAATGTTAATGTTTTTTTTACCAAAAATACAACTCACATTTACCAGCAAACAAAATTATATGATGAAGAATTCGTTAAAAACATGTAAAAATCAGAGGATCACACACCCACTGGAACCATCTGCGATTTTAAGAATAAACAAATGTTTCAAATCCAATCTATGGCTATACCTGAACACTTCTCTCTGCAGTTCTTATTGAAGTTTTTTCTTAGGTAAATCAGTTGGCTAAATAATTTAGATATTGTATTTACCACAAATTTTATTTGCCTTATTTACCTTAAACATGAAAAACAAGAAAACGTAAGCTGTTTGAACTATGTTGTTAGACTTTTTTTGATAGTGCATAGATGGAAGAGTAGAATAGTGAGAAGTGTCCGTAGAAGTTTTGGAACCTTTTGATTGTCTACAACTTATCGACCAAGAGCAAATGCTTTAACAAACATTTTTTATCGGTTAACTGTCTATGAGAAAAAACGTTCGTGAGTCTGAATCCCCACATAATTTTGGTTGTTTTCCATGTTCCTTATTTGGTATCGAAATTACCTCTTTTGATACGCTGAAGGCGTAATTTCTAACGTAATTTTTGTAACACATATTGAACAAACCAATATAATGGTAAGCATTTATAATTATCACTAATGTATATTGTCACTTGGTCATATTTGTTAACTGAGCTGAACTTGGGGTAACATAGGATATTTAATCAATTCACTGCAAAACAGCAACAACATCTCCATGCGAGTGATCAAATAAATTTTAAATCGAGAAACAATGGCTTAACTTCCATGTTTCATTTATTGGGTTGTGTAATAAGTTCGTGCGTTTTTTTTTTCAACTTTACTTTTTTGTGATTGTATGTTTTGTTTCATAAAGTGTATATATGCATTCGAAAGCTCTCTTTCCGTTCTACAAAATCCTGTGCTTCAATTTTTTAAATCTGTAATTTTAAACAAACTTTCAGGCTCTTAAAATGAATATCCCAGGCGGCAAAAAGTTCATTTTCGACACCTGCTTTACTTTGGCTTTCGTCGTGGTCAAAAAGCGACGGAAGCTGTCAGGGTCATCTGTGACGTGTACCGGACAGATGCTATAGCTGCTGGAACTGCTCAAGACTGGTACAAAAAGTTCAAAAGCGGTCATTTTGACCTGGACGACACGCCTCGCTCCAGTCGACCTTCCGAGTTCGACGAAGACCATCTCAAGGCGCTTTTGAAGGAAGATGCTCGCCAAACGACACAAGAATTGGCCGAAAAGGTGGACAGTACGTTTAAGATTATCACCAACTACCTTAACTCCATAGGCTTTAAACAAAAGCTGCAAGCTGGGTTCCGCACAATCGTCGGGAAACGGCAGCTCAAAATCTTGCCCGACATCGAGCAACTCGCGGCCACAAGCAACGATTTTTGTGCCGAATTGTCACTGGGGATGGGAAGTGGTGCCTTTACGTTAACATCAAGCAAGGAAAGAGACACCAAAGCCTAGAATTAAGCAAGATCTTTATCCCCAGAAGACAATGGTTTGTGTCTTGTGGGACTATGAAGGCGTGATTTGCTGGGGGATGCTAGATAAGAACAAGAATGTCAACAAAGAAAGCAATCTTACCCAGCTTCATCGTGTCAATGAAGCAATTCAGCAAAAAAGAGCAGATCAGCGCGGTCAAGTCATCCTTCTTCACGACAATGCGCGCCCACACCCTGCAAATATCGTTACGGAGGCTCTTAACGATCTGGAATGGGAAGTTCAACCGTATCCGCCGTACTCTCCGGACCTTACACCAACGGATTATCATCTACTCCGATCGATGTTGAACCAAATGAGGGGCGAAATCTTCGACAGCGAAAACTACCTCAAAACTTAGACGACCCGCTTCTTTGAGATCCGGATCGATAATTTTTGGCGAAATTGAATCAATCAACTGGTTGAGAGGAAGGAGCAGGTTGTCAACAATGACGGGGACTATATCATTGAGTAATTTGTTATGTTAATCGTTTTTGTTCAATAAATTTCGCTGGTAAAAAAAACCCGGGAACTTACTACAGAACCCAATACAATGGTGTTATCTTTACAACCACTGATAGTCCAGAGGCAATTCTCATAATTCTACATGTTATCCAAGGACTTCGACTTAGTAATGTCCTCGCTGGATGATGTACTAACTAAAGAGCCATCAGCATCTGTTTTTTAGTTTCATCTTCTCCAGTTCAGGCTTTAGTTAAGTACCTAAAAATGGATTTTGTAGAGTTTGTCGATCCAATTTTTGTATTCGTAAAAACATGTCGTTCAGAATGTTGAAAAGATGTTTCGTTTTGGCTGTAACATATCTAATGAGTAGTGAAAGGTGAAATGAGCAAAAAATGACCTTTGTTCAGGTTTAATACATAAGATAACGCAGAAACAACTAAAATCGACGCAGAAATGGAAAATTATGATAAAATTTATCAATTTTTAAACAAGTTCGGGCAGAAACTTGATTAGAAATTTCCTCAATCACTGTCCTCAATTTTTACATACTTTTTTGTTGCGATCCACGTTGCGTCGTTTATTTCAACGTAGCATTTCACGGATGGCGACGTCATTCCCTATGCCTTATTCTCATTTCTCACCATTTCCCACATTTGTCACATTTGTCCTTTTCACCATTTTCTTAAATGAATTTTTTGTCAACCTTTATAAGCAAATTGATATAAATCTTTCAGAGTTTAATTGGGGCGTTTGGAAATTATCAACTATTATACACCTTTACTTTTTTACTGTTTTACGTGCAATAAATAAAACGAAAAATTTGGTCAAGAATTGATTCTTCGTCAATAGCATTACAGCCTATGTCAGTAGTTGGACACTAGATGAATCTCAATGTAGGTGCCCTTAGTCTGATTCCTCAGTTTTGGTAGCTAGAAGGAACGTCTCATAAGCCACTAATGAATCTTCCGATTGCTTCCACAGTAAACTTGCTGGGCGATTAACTTGCGCTCCCTTCTTTAAAGTCTCTGGTCTGGAGGCATACAACGTTGTTTCGGGATGCTAAAGTATTTCCTCTCATATGGACATTGGTGAATTTTCTCAACTTTTCACTATGACTGGTATGAAATAAATAATGGTTCGCCGGCCTTCACCGGCCGATAAATGTTCACTAGCTTTAGAATTTTTAAGAGCATCTATAGGTCTTTGTTAGCTTGTTATTCTCCGGTTGTCCCTTCTATGGATCAACACAGAATCCATCAATAGGATATGCTGATCAGTTAATAAGTGTTTTCAAAAAATATATCAAAGTATTTGAGAAACATTTATTGAATTGAATTTTTTTTCAACTCAAATTTTAGTCAACAAATAATCTTCACAATATCGTCGCAAGTTGGATAGTGCTTCATAATTTTTCTCACGTGCATCAGTTCCTTCAAACAAATGGAAAGATTAAGACAGTTCCATGGGATGAAACACCACTAGTCGTTTAGAAAGTTTATGAAACTCAAAAACGGTGTTAGCCGCAGTTTTCCAGTTAGGTTAAATTTAGTGGAAACCCCCGTTTATTTGCGACTGAAACACAGAAAACAGAATGAAGAAACGTAATGAAATACTGGATACAATCCTTAAAACTCTACCATCGACAAGAAAGTTGACCAGCACGAAAGATGATGGGAGGAAGGTCAAACCCCAACTGAAGTGCCAAGATGACACACAATGATGATTGAGTGAATAAGTCAATGCTTTTTGTTTTACCTATTTTCACTACAATATGTTGTTTTTCATATAAAAAGAACAAATTACTGGTGAGATTCACTGGCGTGGCGAGGTTTACTTCCCTGGAAATTAATAATATCACATCTCCCTTGCAGTGTGTGTTGTTTGGTGGATGTCATCACAGTGCTGCAGCTTTCGCAGGCTTTTACACCACCGATGCAACAACTCAACCCATCTCGGCTCAGATATTGCGTGCCTAATTGGAAAATCCTGAGTAATGATTCACTCTCCATATAAATCCTTCCAGATAAAGGCCTCTTGAGTTTTTCTACTAGTCTTTGTCTCTCCTCCTGCTTACATTTGAATACATTCGTTGCACATCGCAAACATATTGAAGCTCTTGTAGTTCTATAATCTTTGAGTTCTCTGGTTCATCAAAAAACATCCTACTGCTCGTGGTTATACTTCTCTTACCATTGATCTCCTTCTTGTTTGGCTCCTTTTTGCGTCTTCAGTCTTGTTCCTTTCTTACCTGAGTTTCTCAAATTTTCCTGCCCGCAGCATAGCACAGACATCAACGTAGCTTTATACTTAGAGCTCTGTTCTACTGTGTAAACAGTTGCCATCAAACATTAGCAGAACTATTTGAACATTGTGTACCTCTGTTTAGTTCAGCGGATTCATTGCCGCTTTTCGCAAGTCAATGCCATAATACACAGAATTTCTTCGTTCTATACTCTTACACCATTCAACGTTATATAAAGAAGGTTTGATGTCGTTTTTCCCATTAGTTTTCTCATAAGGATCACGAATTTTATTTTTGCCTCGATAATTTATAGCCATACCTTCTTCGCTCCTTGGTGATGTTTAACATAATTACTTGAGCAAATATAAAGGACTGTGACAGGATGGTAATATCATCTGTATAGACTATAATTTCGTTCGAAATAGAGCAGCGCGCGTCTTGTGCACTTGACAAGGCTTTCGTACTCTAGAACATAATTAAACAGCAGTAGGCCTCGCACATACTCCTGATTCCATCCAGACAGAAACCATCAACCGATAGCTCAATGCTTGTTTGGACTTTTAACGTGATTTTTTTGATGTTAACTTAATAAAAACTTTGCTAGGATTTCAAAATCAAGGGTGCTGTGATACAGTATATCCCGAAAGGTATTCTAATATAATTGTCTGAAATCAACGAAAATATGGTATACATTAATGTTCAGCTCCCAACGCTTCTTAGGGACATGCTTGGCCGTCAACTGTTGGTAGGTAATCGATCGTTTACCTCTATAATTTCTAATAATTTTTCCAGTGTAAACAGTGATTTTGCATCCTAGTATAAATTATTAATATTCCTCTATCGTATTGATAGATGGAATTCCTTTATTCTTTATTCTGTTTTTCTTTAATGGATTACACGTATTACAATGGTATATGCCGTTGGTCTCGAATATATTGAACCACTTTATGTTTGGCATTTTGAGCAGTACCACCATAACTTGAAGGTTCTTCTGGAATCTCATTAATGCCTAGCGCTGTATTGTATTTCTGGCCTTGAATGACGGAATTCCAATATTTGGCAATACAAAGGAGACTTTTACAATGCATTGGTAATGTTTTATGTTATTGAGGCAAGTTGGCAATGTTTTTTCACATGGTACCTCTATCTCTCTTCAATTATGTTCTTCACCGACATAATTTCGCTGGATTGATATTAATGTCTATTAGGATAAAGGACGTGGATCGTTCAGGGATCTTATTATTATAGTAAAATTTTAACTCAGATGATTAAAAATACATTCCTTTTGTTTTTATTAACTTCAATTCTCACAACTATCTTATTATTACAAAAAATTATCAGCTCGCGATATTATGTGTGAGTCGCGAACAATAATTAAGAAAGAATAATATAGGATTAATTGATCGAGTAACAATCTGAGTCGTTGGATTAAGAAGAAGATGCAAAGAAGATAGTTTATGAAGGATTTTAGTGAGTGATCTGACTTACTTAATTGTCGAATGGTTACTTACTGATCTAGATAGTTTATAATCGCAGAAACTTGGTCCCAGCAAGCCATGGAATAAAAACTGAAAGATGATAGGCACAAGAACTGTAGAATCACTCACTAAGAAACTAAATTTTCACTCTGCTAGATATCAAGGAAGATTGGCTGAAGTTAGGACGCAAAAAGTAGGAAAGATATGTTGTTTAAATAGTCAAAGGAGTCCTATTTGTTAATGAAATTGTGGGAGGGAGAAAATAATAAAAAAGAACGAGCTAAAAAATGTGCAGGTCAACTCAGATGAGTAGTCATCTGCACGCCTCATGTTTGAGAAATTTTCCAACATTTGACAGTGCCGTGATAACCCTAAACTTGCGGGGATTAGAGCTGAGAAAAACCCAAGATATAAATTTTTACGATATTTGTTTAGGGTGCGTGGCTTGCACGTCTCAATCCTTAACAATGTCTCTTGTTTTTCACCATTCCATATACTTGTGTGTTGCGAATGGTTGGAAAAGTAACATCAATCGTTTTAATGTGTCTCTTAAGATTTGCGCTTCATATATCAGTTACGTCTTATGCTACTCTGTAGAGGCTCTCGTTAAATTTCACGCTTCTTCCCTAACGCATCCTGATCTTGTTCGTTGAACCAATCAATCATTCACTTGATATCTGGAACGAGGGCAAAATTATTTTTAAGCATAAATAGTAAGATTAATTTTTTTATAAATAATCCTATAGAAAGAGAAATGTTATGAATAAACTAATTTACAATAAGAATAAAGAACGTCACGTAGAAACATCGAGTGACTGTGACTATGTTGCAAAACCTGTGCATAGAAAGTCAAGCGATCGTCAGTCATTGCCATTACTATAATCGAAAAGGCTACAACCTCCAGTTATTCCCTGATATTTTACTTAGTTCCCTATTTTCGTTTTGAAATCACAAAGAATAAATTATGTATCGTTTGTAGGCTACAAGTTAATGAGTGTTTTTGTTCATTACAGAAGTAGTATTTTATTTTTCTTGTCATTTATCCTCGGCACGTAATATTCATCGCTACAAATGAATTTCGTTGCTTTGAAAAGGATTGCACATATCGTGCGAGTCAGACCTGTTGTCTAGTATAATAGCGACTTCTAACTCTCGGCTCCTATAGGCTTCCTTGCAAATAATCAGAATGACTTCATGTCTAATACTTTGCTATGATTCCATTCCGCATCCTGACAAGTAGAGTGCTCGCAATAAAAACTAGCTTACATATCAAGGTTTGTTTCTCAGCCGTTAGTAGATTTCAAATTCAAGATACCAAATTTAAAAACATGTGATGATAAATGTATGTTCTCTTGTCGGAACAGCCAATATAAAAATGCTACTAATTCGATTCTTATCTGCACATTATTTCTAGCCAGCTAATTCTCTTGTTCGTCATTTGTTTCAAAATCAAATCATCATGCGACCACAGTGCTTTTAGTGATCTATTATTACTAGAACAGTAAGCGGGTATTTCTTAGTAACTTTTTCTAAAATTCAGTGAGTAAAATTCGAAGAATAGCCATCAAAAAACAAGCAGAAAGAACTAGTAAAAACATAACCCAGCCCAATGTTCTTGTACAAACCTTCACAATGTAACTATTTCAAGTGCAACAGCAACCAAATTTTAACTGACCAACCGCCTAATTGGCTTCAATTTTTTTTATCAAAACTAATCGCATTTCAAAGTCAACCAAATCACTGACTCCAGTAGGCTTCACTTCAAACTTTCAAATTCAAATGGGGAAAAAGGCCTGCAGAATATTTTTACACAAAATCTTTATTTTTTCATATAATTTCATTTAGGCCGAAAGGTTGATGAACAATCAAGGATAGAACGTTTGCAGAACTGTTTAATTTGATAAATTGTGTAGGAGTGAAAAAAAAGTTAAAATTTACTATAAATAATTTGAAGAGAAAATGACAAATATACTAGCGCTTAGTATCTAGGAGTCTGTCTACCCATGTAATTCAAATGAAGTAACCATCGCAGATTGCAATATATGTGTCAGGAGTTGTGTATTTCATTTGTGTTATCGCACACATCATCGTTATCTGAAAATCTCCGGACGTTGAAGCTAAGAAATTTCACGCTGTCGCCCAAAAACCAAATTTGATATTCATAATTCACATTCTAATTTTTTCACTTGACTTTCGACATTATTTTTAAAACAAAAAACTTGGCTCACGCATCTCGTCTTATTACAACAAATCTTCATTTCGGTGTATTGTATTTGAATTAAATAAAACGATTGTAAAATTCGATAAGATATTGTATTTTCACGGAACAATAACAATCATGTGAAATAAATTTGAAGATGTAACTTTACGAAATCTGGTACAATCTTCACAATGTAGTTTAATGTGCACTATTAAAACAGGCCACTCAAATTTCTGAACAAATTTAATCTGCTTTTGAATGGTTTTGAATGTTTATGAGTTTTTGCTTCAGATTATATGAAAGTCAGATTTCATAAATCTCAATCAACTGAACCTGTTGTCCAATCTCTACTTGGTAGGATAATTCCTTCGTTTCGCTTGGTATATTGTGTTACATCCAGTCTTGTTCGTCTTCACACATAGTGTAAGTAATCAGAGGTTATTGGAACCATTATAGAGAAACCCGACCAATAACTAACAGTATCGAAACGTATCTCACAGATCTCACAGATTAATGCTCAGACGTGCTCACAGATTAATTGTCTCACATGTTTGAATTCTAAAGAACAAAAGTCAATCATATTCATTTTTCGCCACTTCAAAGCGTTTAATTGCACCTCTACCAACCATTCTACTGTTAAGTGTTTATCTAAAATTAACTAATTGCAAGTTGGTCAAATCGGGAAAGTATCCAATAAAAACTTTATTACCTACACTGCACTTCAGCCAATCTTCACAAGTGATAAGCGATCGCTTAGCCACCACCACAGGTGGTATCATCGCTAACAACAACAAATCGCTATCAAATACTCAACACCTGTCTGTTCTTCTTGCGCTTGTGGAACGCATGGATCATATGTCCGTGCTACGACGAGCGTGTGTATCGTACCATGCTTGGGGTTTTCCTATGAACACTATCCAAAAAGTAGCTGGAAGTTGATGGTCGTATAAAACCATACTAGTTGATGGCAAGGTGCTCAGTTTTACCAGTGGACCACTAACGTGAAGGTCTTTCCGCTGTGACGGGAAAACTCGGTTCTATTTGTTATCATTAATTCTCGCGATTTATCGAACGGTTTTTCGTTGATCGCTGGCATCTTACATAAGACACGACCAAGAAAGTCTTCCTGTTTACTCACCTGGAAATATAAAACAATGCTTTTCGCGGTAAGTGATGGTTTACAATTGTGTTTGAATAACCTGCATAGTAAGACGGAAAAAAGTACTTCCTACCAACCAGACCTAAATTGTTTTCTGATGTGATGTGGTATTGACTTTATTCTAAAGCTTTTGTGGCCATTCATTTATTTATTATCTGATTGATCTAAGTGCAAGATGAATAGGAAACAAAATTGGTTTGCATACAAAGTTATGCATGGGAGTATGTTTCAGCGCAATTCGAATAATGTAGTGGATTACGTGAGGCAATTGTTCGAGAAAACAACAAGCAAGTACAAATTATTTTCAATAGAAAAGCGTGAAAATAGCAATCGGAGGTGAATTGTTTGGGGTTCTTCGGAAATGGTTTAGTTCAAGATAAAAAAATTAACAATACACCATATAGTAAGTGTCCATCTGCCAGCTCGTGTATGTTAAAAGAAATTTTCACATAAACTACAACGGTTCGAATTGTGATTTTCAGAAAGAGAAGAAAGTGAAGGTGCAACTATTCAGTTTCAGTACCTTCGAAAAAATTTTCCAAATTTATAATATAAAAGAAGGGTTCGTATGAAAACCTACAAATATCAAGCAAAACAATTAAATTAATTTATGCCCAGCCGTATTTGAAAATTATGAAGTTCGATGAAATCACAAGAATCTTTCACATTTTTTATAAGAAATAAATGCATAAATGAATAAACAAATGCAACATTTTAAATAATGTTGATTCAACGAGTTTCTTGAAGTATTTTATTATCCTACTATAACGTTGAAGTTGCGAAAATTGCAAATTCAAATTCATAAAGTTTTTGTTGTTTAACTTTAGTCCAGTAGCCCTGTGACAATCAGAATCGGCCGTTTGGTTGTGGACTTGACTTATGAAAATCAGAATTCATCAAATTTTTATTGTTGAACATTTTCGATATCCTTTAAGTTGTAAACTGAAAAGAAAAGACAAAGACTACATTTGAGATTACGCATATTACTTAATAGAGTTGCTATTTGTTTTTCTGACCTTTGACAATCCTAGTGTGAACCAAAGCAAATCATTGGTAAAGTCGCAAAGTTTGTCTTTTTAAACATATATTTTTTAGAATATAAAAATTTATCTCAGCTGAAAAATGGAATTCAATCGTGAACATTTACGTGCAATGATTTACGATTTGGGACATTTTTTGACGTAGATTATCAGGACAAAAATGCTTCGATCAACTTAAATCGACTTTTGGTGATGAAGCTATTAACACGCGTATAACGCATTCCACTGTTGTTGCTATTCGATCAAACATAAGTCTCGTTTAGGTCGTATAAAATCAGCGATTTTGCTAAAAAAAAACTTCGATGCAGTCAGAAAATTTATTATGAAACGTCATGTGACGTTCCGTGAAATTGAGGCGTCCAGGAGCATGTATAGCGTGCATAGGATATTACATGAAAATATTTGATGAATTAAATGACTCAAAAATATGCTCGTGTCTATTGGTGTAAAGAAATTTTCATAAAATTCGATCCCGAAACTTCCAAATGACATTTTTAAGATCGTGACGGTGGAGAATCATGGGTGTATGCGTATGAGCCCTAATTAGAACAGCAATCGACTGCGTGGTTCTTTCAAGACGAGCCTAATCCGTCAAACTTTGTTCTATTTTCTAATAGTTACTTTTCAGGACTAACTGGTCATGTTGTAACTGCTCCAGAGAGCACCGTAACAACCATTTCTATATTCGAAGTGTTTGTTGAAATGTGAAAAAAAAAAAACAAGCCACGCCTTATCAGTCTGCACCATGATGAAACTGAGCTCTCAAAAATTTCGGCAGGCACCTGACTTTTTGATCGATCACATCTAATCAACTGGTCATCTTCCGTGCAGTCCTAATTTGGCATCCAAGAATTTCTTCTTGTTCCCTTAAAATAAACTGTGTGGACAATGGTTTTCGACGTCCGAAGAAGCTTTTGAAAAGTTCAGAAAAACCATGTTTTGGAGGTTCCTCAAACGAAGATGGGGAAAAATAATATGACACAACAAATGTAAAAAAAAATAATAAAGCGATTTTCATTGATAATATATTGTCTTTTCATTTTTTATACCAGAAATATCTGTATGAATTGTTGAAGTTCTCACTGATTCGTTGATGTTTAGTTGATAGCGTGCTACCACAAAAAATCCGTCATGCACTATTTTCCATGTTCGGGCAATAAATTACTATCTTTGATAGTTTAGATAAATGAACCAATTTTTATATGCGATACTCGAGTCAAAAATTAATTGCGGAAGATAATTTTTTCAGACTACGATCTGACTTGTTTTTTGTTGCAACTAAGCTGTCTTATCCGAGGTCGGCTGAAGCCAATTTTTTTAAACACATTCCTGAAGAGTAGTCAACCCCATGTAGACGCTTTCTGGTTATATTAGGGGATATAAATATCCTTGTATTAACAATTATCCGAAAGTCCCTCTTGTTATTCAGAGCCATGCTTAGATTTTCAAATTAAAGTAGCACTACCCGAGTTGCACCCCTTTCTTATTTGAAATGATTTTATTTTCCTTTTACTAACTTTAAGAATTCACAATCGAAATAAAGTTTATAAAGTTGGATACTTGTTTAATTTCGATATTAGACTTATTGTGAGGCTGTAGTTGGGGATCATCGCCTCAACTTTAAATAAATGTAATTAATCCGGAGATTAATACTAATTACCAGGGAGTCTCTTTTTTAATGGTTTATCATAAAGGTATCATTGAAATTGCATTACAATAAGTATTGTTCATGATTTTCAAATGTTTTTTGTCAGCTTTATGCGTCTCTAGATAAGTACGAATATCAACTTCGAATATTTTGAAAAACAATTTTTTGATTTTTATCAATACTACTATTTTGGTTGTCAGTTGTCGCACTGGTCTGAAAATTTAGTAGCCGTCGACTAGAACAAGTCTAAATCAAATCCAGCGATGCCCAGTAAAGTTTGGTGAAACAGAATCCCCCATTTTGGGGTTCCTAGATAATTTTTCACGAATTCCGTAGCACAGGTTTAGGCATCGACGGGGAACAAGGTATCCCTTTTCCGTCCAATTTCATAGCTATAAGGAAAACTTAATGCTCTACGAACGCCCTTTGAAAGCTCTTGGCTTCAACTAAGTAGAACTCAGGTTCCTTGCTTTTGCACCAATTCAGTTTAAGGCGTTCTCCAACCGTTGATAAGTCAACTGCAAATAATTTCGACATAAATGGAAGTGATTGGGACGTTTGTTCACTGAGCGTTGTCATCAGTTCTTCGTCTTCGACTGTGTTTGATTGTTCAGGACGCTTCTTGTCTTTAAATTCTTTCTTTTCAAGACGATTTTTATCATTCAAGTGAGTATTTTCATTTTATAACCTAAAGCATATTCACTATCAAAATCCCTCAAAGGACGGTGACTTTCCTTCTAATGGAAATAATGGGTAATAATCGAATAAAATCAGAGACTGCCATTAATATATGTTACCACGTACAATAAAATATTCTGGACTCAGTAACAAAATAGCATATCAAATGACATGGTTCAAAAGATGCAATATGTCAGTGATATTAGCCAGAACATTTTGAATGTAGGGATAGATGAGTAACACCATATTTTTGTTATTTTATAATTAATTATATTTTAAGTAATTATATTCAATTCAAAACTCTCATAAATAATAAATGATCCGACAATATGTTGCATATAACTTGGTGACCAATATCAAACTACTGAATGTTCCTTATGTCTTAATTTTCAATTTTCAATACTCTATTTTTTTCTAACGACTTAAATTATGTACTTGTTTTTAAACGAAAACAATAAACTATGACAAGCAGGCATTGTCCACCAACTCTACTAGTTTCATATGTTGGATTGAAGGCAAGTCGTAAGAAATATATAAAAATCGGTGGGTGATACACCGAGGCTGGGATAGATATGTTATATTGTATCTTTCAAAAAGGACGATATCTGATTGAGCAAGTATAGTGGGGAACTGCACTCTTTGGGCTTGTAAAAGGGATCGAAACGGTGTCTAAGACTATTAAAATATTAATGTACATCATGCCGACTGATTGTTATGCATTCACCATTGTTGTCATGTCTTTTTAAACGTACAATAGCTAGTATTCTGTTGGGTACCTACGTCTGAAACCCAACAGAAAATTAAGAAGGATGCCATTGTATACCACATAATTAATCAATCTTTTCTAGACTAACTTCTCAATCAGTTTTCCAATCGTCGACATAAGCTGACTGGCCTATATCATTGCGGATTCTGGGACCGTTCGCCTTTTTTTCAGAATAGGATACACCCTTACGTAATTGATGCTTGAAGTCATTAAAATGCCGTCATTCTCCAGCGAAATTAATTTTTCAAGTCAAACAATGTAATACAATGAAAATTATAAGCTAGTAACCAAATATACCAGTGCAGCTCCCTAGCCTATAGTTTAAAGGTAAAATTTACAACTTTTTGATTTTGCAACACAATTTTTCTAATCTTCCACATAAATTTATAATATAATACACCATACGATACTAATCCGACCAAACAAATCTTCTTTTTTTTCCTTGACATTTGCAAAACTTGAATGCATCTCTGCTTATAAAAACTACAATCGACATTCAAATGCGAGAATTATGCATTTAAATTGCATTGAATTGATTAAAAAGCGACGGCATGAATGACATTTTTGAAAGTATACTTGACAAAATACTTCTTATATGGTTTATTTAGTGGTAATAACTTTTCCAACACATAACGAAATAATCTGATGACAAGAATTTTTAAGAATATTTCAATATTCAACTTGGCTTTTATAAATAAAGACGCAATGGATATAGACCCAAACCTAAAGATCATTGCATCAGACAATTTTGCAGAATCGTTTAATGTAGGTTCTTTCTAAGTGATGGTTTTCATAAATATTTGATAAAGTAATAAATATTTTTCATTTCGACCGTAGTAGGCGGAAAACTCAATACAAATAGGTACGAATAAAATCTTGCAGTATAATGGCCTTTTGCCTTTAATATGTCTGAAACGTTTGCGGTTCAATAAAATGGCAAAACTCACATTCAATTCAAGATATAAACAACATTGAGTTAAAGACACGAAATGCAACACACATTGGTTGGTTCACAGAATCGAACCAACAGTCATAATTATTAATTTATTTGCATTATAGCAAGACCAAGAAAATTTCAACACAGAGTGATATCAGTTGATATATAAAAATGTAAGGAAGTCCGTTCAGCAGCACAGCAGTATTTACGCTACATCAGTAAGCTATAAATGATCGAGTTCAGCTGACTGATCTTGCCTGGATACGTACGTACTGTAGGTTATCTATCTACGATAATGTAGGGCTGGGCTTTCATGGTGCGCAAGGATTCACTATAGGAAAATTGTTTCGTGCGCAGGACCTTTAGGATTGAGTCAGAAATTGCATTAGTGTCAGAATCGTGACGTTTTTGGCGAGGCGCAGAGCAAAGCTGCTAAGATATGAGGTGGCTTCAAATATGAACGAGCCTTTTCCAAGAGTAAATTAATTTTACATTCAAAAAGAAAAAACACTTTATAGTTATTCTTCTACATAGTTCCCGTTGGTATAAGCTACCCAGCTGACAAGCGTGTTTTGGCTTTTTATGTTCCTATATCCTTTTCTCTTCTTCACCCTATACTAAACCTCTTCGATTCGGAAGTGTTGTAGTGAACCCACTTTTGTCGCACGTTGGTACCTCCCCAAACTGCGCACGCCATTTAGTATTACGCCTTCCTTTGTTAAGAACTTTATTATGATGCACTGTGCAACCGAAAGAAAACTTTCTCATTCGCTCATTTAGATGAAAACTGAGGAAACCCTTCGAAATGCCGTTTTGGCCTCGAGTCAGCCAGAAGGGATATCCTCCAACCTTTTCTGACTCTTCGCCTACCAAGCTTATGAACCCTCAGCATCAAATGGCTCGTTTATACTTGAATGGACAGGACAATAAGGGCAGGACCTAGGACAATAACAAAAATAATTTATTACTTTGGTAGTCTGTGTTAGAAGCTTTGCTAACTAAGATGCCTGTGTGTCAATTCAAAAAAATAGACTGCCTCGGGGAAATCTCTGTCAGAGAAAGCAAAATACGAAAAACTATGCCAGAAGGAAGCACTTCTGGATTGTTGACCCGGCCAATACCCATGTTAAGGAAGTCGTAAAAGCCAAGCGTGATTGATGTCCACTTGTTCATATAAAAAGTTATTTGTATATAGAGTTCTATACTAAAAATAATTCCTAAACTACTTAATTTCGTTGTTTGCTCTTTCACATTTTGCTATTTTTGCATAATAGCTTTTTTGCCAAACTTGTACAAAAAATGTATATTTTGCCTTGCCCAAGTTTGCTAGTCTGAAAATAATGTATGACTTTTTCTATATCATTGCTAAATTCATCCAAAGCTCATTACGAAATCATTTTGTTATTATACTTTCGACATGCATGGATTTACGATTATCACGCATGCAGTCAAAAGTCTTGGAGTCAGAGAAATATTATTCGTTCGTCTACTAAGGCAGCATTTTGTGAATGAAATGTCATGATCATCTGTTTCCTTACATCGATACTATAAATAATTCTATATAAATACTATAAAATATGATACATACAAATAATATTCGAAAAAAGAAAGATTCGATTTTCAACAAATGTCTCGAGCAGTTTGAGTCAAATTTTTTTTGTTTTCATTCAAAATTTATTGATAATAAGCAAACAAGAAAGGCTACTTCACATTCTTATGTACTTTGTCTATCTTCTAAATTGTTAATTTTTCCTGTACAAGTTTCTTCAAACCTTTTTGCGTAGAAATTCGTATTAAATTAAATTTGAAACCAATTACACTCTTTCGTTATGCTTGGAATCATCTTAAGCATTTTCCGTGGAAATACGTTCAACATAGATATCGATATCGACATCGGTTCATCGATAATTGATGGTACTGAATGTTTCAAAACTTTAAAATATTTTATATTTTCATTTGATTCAGCCATTTCGCGTGTTAAAGTCTCTGAAACAAATTAAATACATTTAAAAGTATCTCAAAAGAAATCTGGGTTAATTTATTCAAGTTTAAGTGTATCACAGCTGTCTTGAATGTTGAAAGAGTTGGATTTTCTTTACAATTGGCTAAATGACACAGTCATAGATAAAAAAAACCATTCAAACTTGGAGGTGTGTACGTTTTTTTTTTTCGTTCACGCGAATACCGTCAAAAAATCAAAGGCAATTACAGAAGATGACCTTAACGTAAAAGAAAAATTACAAAGTATTAAAGTGTAAAAGAATTGTTTCTGAGAATATTGATGCTAAGGTTAAATATACATTAGTTGACACTGAACTGTGAAGTTCAGGTTTGTTAATGCTTACAAAAACGGATAAACATTTATTCGAGGCAGATATATAAAATCATTTATATAAATCATATGTATAAAATCATTCATAAAATCATCACCTAATATGCATATTACGCTTTTCGGAAATTATTTATTTTGTATTTAGTAGCTATACATAAAAAAATTGTATCTTGGAAATGAATATAAACTGAAACTGCTAGAACATGAACCAAGTATTTGCGAAATGAATACCAGATAGCATTTGACCATTTGTTTTTTTTTTAAATTAAATCTTTCAAATTAAAATATTTCAAGTTAAATCGTGACTTAACAACACGAGCGCATTAAGCTAGAATTTCCTATAGTGAATAACTCTAAGAAATTCTTGGAGTTAAACTTTTACGTGCAATCGACTTTGTCGACCAACTCTAGGAAAGAGTGCATCTTTACGATGCAGATCAAATCTCTTCAACAGCACAACTTGTTCTTAAAAGAAACCATTACATAAAATGAGCATTCGTTTTCAGCATTACCTATTACACAAGAATTTAATCTTCTTACATGTCGATTAATTACTGGGTGTTCAAAGATTTCTTGTCGAGAGTTATTATTATAATTCACTCCACGATCACACGCACCAAGCTACTGAAAAGAAAATTAAAGAGATTTAAAAGATTTTTATAAAATGGGCCAACTTCAATGCATTTTCAAAGAGCTTTTGTAATGTGTTCAATGCTGTAACGAATTTATAAAGTTTGTTTTCGAACATTTACCATATTTTCCAAATTATTTTCTCTCATTACTCGAGCAGAAACTAATTTATGTGGATTTAGCTTATATTTATTTAATTTAAATATAAGCGTATCTTCCAACTTGAAGAAAAACCATGCACAGAGGGATTTTTGTTTGTTAAAATTTGTACTTTCATTACTTAAAAAGTTCTTTTTTGTGGTCTGGTTAGTGAGATATGTTGTGAAGTTTTTGCAGAGTATCATTGCATCCAACAAACAACCGGCTCATAGCAAATTTTAACTAAACTCTGGCTTTCTTCTTTCATTAAGAGCTTCAACACTCAGTGGACATCAAGCAAGCATATGTATTACAAACAAATAACATCGCAAAAAAATAGTGTTATATCTTTCCCCACTGGTAGTGTACGGACTAGAGTAAACATTAAAATAAAAGTTACTGACCTGAGTCTTTCGTTCGAACTATTATTTGCCAAGTTTAAGCTATTATTTTACCGTATTTGCCCAAAGTAGTTTTTTAGGGTCTTCATTAAAAATGGCGAAAAAAAGCCATGAAAAATAACGTGCACTTAGTGATATTATACATATTTGAAGTGAATTTTGGAGCTTTTATAGCAAGTTTACTCAACTTACTCGCTCCAATAATTTTCCACATATAATAGAAGTTCAAATGTCCGAAGTGGAAAAAGTGGATTGTGAGCGCATTATTGTTGGTACCTTTCACATTTGACGTGTAATTTAAAATTAGTTGCATTTTTTCAATTATATAGTTACATTTTTTCATACATTACAATTATATACATTCATACAATTACATTACAAACATACAATTACATTTTCATACATTACAATTATATATAGTTGCATTTTTTCAATTATATTTGAAAAACTTGGCCTTTGCCTCGTGCAATAGTGCAAATTCAAGTATCTTTTGGCAATAGATTAAATCAAATCAAACAAATTATATTTAATTTTCAATTAAATTAATTAATTTAATTTAAAATTTTTGAGGAATCGGATTAGGACAATGATTAGTCAAGTTAACCCTGGAGAGGTTTCGCTATTTTTTTAACCTATTAGAGGATCGCGGGGTGAAAAAACACTGCAATTTTCAAGGGTCCGAATCTCGGGCCCAGTCTGACTTTGAGGGTTAAATGAGGGCTCCTTTTTGTCTCTTGATCAAATATTAAGGGGGCTGATTAGTTTTAGCTAAATGTTTGAAGGATGCGAGAAAATTGGCCAAGATGAGTAAAAAACGTGAAAAACTAGCGAAAATTACGTTGTTCGTTAAAATTACTATTTTTCAGTGAGTTTTTGACCAAATTGAGTAATTTTATCGCGATTCTAAATTAGAAATATTGTGTTTTAAAAGTATTATAGTGGCTTTGGATAATTCTCCAAAAAAGTATTTATATTGAGAAAACAAAGTGCGCAAATGACAAAAACTTGTAAAATCGATTTTTATCAATATAACCGACCGTTATATTGATAAAGAATTTCGTTCAAATTGGTAAAAAGTATCTTTACTTTGAACGATAAAGTACAACAAGTGAGAAGGAATATCAAATTTATCATAAATCATGTATCATTTGTCATTCATGCTCACCACATGCCTGACAGACAAGTGCTCTATGGTCTTGGCACACGAAGGCCAGATACTAGGAGCATTTGACACCGTATTTTCGCTCTGTGGTTCCGGGACAATGAACACATCTTCCTGGCTCCCTGTTCTACCTACATCCCGTCTTATTGGCCCTCCATCCAATACCTCCTGTATACAGAATATTGTTTTGTGTGGTAGCTTTGTCAATTCCTTCCTCCTCCTGATATGAGGGCTTGTAGGATCTGTGGCTAAACTTTTCAAAAAATCTCTCTTGTTCAGTACTGTATTGTCAGCATTTAAATTGTATATGATCGAGGCGTTGATCCCTGATTGGACCAGCATCCCCATGGAAACACGCACTTGCCATCTTTAAGTTTTTCTCAAAAGGTCAAAAGCAAATTTTGAAGTTCCTTACTCGTCTGAATTCTTGAAAGAAATTGGTATTACTGTTTGTTTTTTTCGGTGTTCCAACCGTTGTGAGGTTCGTTCCCAACATTGTATCGAACATTTCTTTTGAAAAAAAACAGTTGTCGCAGGTTATATTTCTGGAACTTCCGTGAATTGGCGCGTTCAACTTTCAAAATATAATACGATGGTTTTTTTCTGTTTTGTCCTCCAAAGTCACTTTACCAACGTATGGAATTGTGTTCACCAAATAAAATATTTAAACGTCATTTATATTTTTTATATTACACCATATTTATCTGGTTTTTGACCCTTATAAACCTTAAAAGGGCACGAAAGTTCACGAAACGATAACAATTGTTCGTTATTGGTACAGTAGTTAGTATAAAGTCCTGCAATTTTCAATAAATGATTTCCAAATTTTTCTTATTGGGGCATATTTATGCTGAACACGACGAACTCCTCGGGTGTTCTTATCGTCAAATCTAAGGAATTGTAAAATGGCTTTGAATCATTTTTGGGCCATAACGGCACGGTATTCCATAACGGCGATCAATTCTTAGATACCATAGATCGTCAAAAGAGGCCATATTTGTTTTTTGAAGACCAGAAAAAAACAATAAACCAATGAAAGTCTTCAGTTCAATTACGTCGACATTTTTATATATCTTATCCAACTGACTGTTTATTACTTGACTCTCGGTTCATTAGTATGCTGGACAATTTTTTATAGCATGGCATCGTCAAAGTATAAACTCCAACTTTCATAAGGAGATTTAACCTCTTTTGCAGTTTCAAGTGGATTGGGAAGCTGTGTGGTTATGGCGCCTCTATCTGACAGTCTTTGATGTGGAGTTGTGTACCAAGTATGCCGATTTTTACCCCTATTTATACCCTTCGCAAATCAATGAGACTTCATACGCTTACGATGGTTACTCTTTGCATAAATACCTGGAATACGTCGTTGTTTATCGGAAGTTATAGAAACTATACCTTTCCCTACCCTCAAAACTAAAGAATCACATGTGGCAATGAGCTGCACATGCTAAAAAACTATGCTTTACTGCAAGATCGACTTTTCATTTTTGTTCTATCAAATTTTAAATTTGTCTAGAATGTAGATAAATTTGGACTGCATAGAGCCCTTTTGCAAATCGGTTATTGCTTTAAGAAAACCTGAAAATTAAAATATTCACTGATCCTTGACAGCATCAAATACGTTGCTGGCAAAACCTAGGTTGCCAGGAGTTCTTTATTTTAATAGATGATTTATTTTCATTGCTCTGTGCCCACAGCTTTGAGCACTGTGATTGTGTTTCACGGAAGGACATGCAATATTTCTTACACTATAATTATAAGGAATATGATTACATTTCATTCATAAAGATCCTGATACTAATGTTTTCTATAATTCTTTTGAGATGGTAGTTTTGTTTTTAAAATTCTACAAATTTTATCAATGTTATCCATTATCTCATTAACTCCTGCAGGATCCAGTGCCTAAATTTTCTTATGCCTTTTTCTGCTACATATTCAAATGCAATCAAAAAGTCAAAATCAGTTTTCTGAGATTATATCAACAACACTTGACCTTGCTTCAATATTCATGCAAATGCTACAATATCAACAATAACTCGAGGCATTTCTTTGCATTCCATTTCATCATTCAGCGCATCTGTTAATGGCTATTGTAATGGTCCAACATTTGAATTTTGCAAAGCCTCATTTAAAACGCATTAAAAACTATACGCCAAATATTGCTCTATGTATAAATGCGGAATTTCATAAACATTGTCACTGTATAACTTGAGAGCAACTTTTTTATTTGAACTATTTTTTTCAGATTATCTCACACCCATTTATATTATCTAAGATATATTGATATTTGCATTTACAATTTTCATCGTAAACACCAATGTTTATGATTTTCGACTGCAGTTTTGTAATTTATTCGAATTCACAAGATTTAATCTCGAAATTTTGTGGTGTAATACATAGGCAATAAATTCGCGATTTTGTTTTTGGTAAATGCTAGAAAAAACAACTAAAATTAGTATGATGTAAAGTAGGGTAACGATATTATGATGTAAATTCAATGTAATTGACAATTAATATTGCAGAACTTTATTCATGGTTTAATTAAAGAAACACTTCCATGTTATGCAAAATTTATATTAAAAGAAACAAAAGACTTAAGCGAGTAACCTCTACGTGTTCCAACCTTGTGCATAGCAGAGCCTTTGTGATACAAACATAAAAACCATTTGAACCTGAATTTATCAAATATCCGATTCAGTTAATTAATTATCTAGTAATTGACTTCCAATGAGTTAGGCTAAAACAATAATTGTCTATGATTTAAGTCTTTCGCTTATTCTGTTAGCAGGAGTTTATAATGTACAAGTGCATGCTTTGTATGTGATAATTGCATGTGCATGGTTAAACTCGTGAAAGTAAGTCCTACATTTTAGGTAATTGTTGATCATAGGTGAACAGTGAAAGTATGAATTATATTCAAGTGACTGGATGTAATTAATAATATTGTTTACATCCAGCAAACTCTAACTTTACTCGTAATACTGAACTTCATAAATTATTCATGCTCCATATTTAACTCATACAATATTTTCATTCATTCTATCATTCATATTCATATTTTCTATTAACTTTCTTGAACAACTGGGAACTTGCCCAAGCTTAGACTTTAGAAAGCAACGTCTAAAAGAAAGTATAAATATTACATACAATTAAATGGATTTATCAACAAGCCAAAATTAAGATGATATAAATAATGCAAGGCAGATCAATGCTAACATTTAGATCACATTTTTACACATTTGGAATTTGCTGAAAAAAATGCAAAAACTTAATGTCGAAGATGAAAAATCGCTAAATTGCATACAAAAAAAAAATTGCACACTTGTTAGACACCTCCGATCGCATTCACACTTAATACACGGGAAATTTCGTGGAAATCGCGAGATTTTTTGCTTGAATTAAATTCATATGATGTGTGTTAAACAAAATGGCAATGAATGCTTTAAATTGTTAACATAATCAGTAGAGATATGTAATTAAAACGAAACACGATGAAAAATTTGCATACTCATAATTTTTTGAAGAAAAAATTGATATTATGGAGTGAAATATACGAATTAATTAAGTTTAGATAATGCAACATACTTTGATACTTACTGAAAGTGTTTTGCATAAGTGTGACATTAACATCATGTGAAAATTTTTAAGTTTTTTGTGTTTAATACTTATCCCATAAACTTCTGTATGTTGTCCTTAACATTTGTAGTAAAATTAAACAATTTATTTTATTTATTTATTTATTTATTTATCCTTGTATTTATTTGTGGCGATAGATAATTTTGAACGAATATTCATTTATGTGATTGGAACTATATATTTACTTACATATGAGGTTTAACATATAAGGGGCAACATCCGTAATAAACATTAAATCAAATCAAGTTATATCAAAAAGAAATTATTATACCGTCACCGATAAAATGGGAAATTGTTCCATCACTTCTTTTTATAAGTTCTCTATAAATCAGATCAAGACGGAAGTATTACTTACTAAAACTTCCGGATGAACCATGCAAATTATCTAGAGATCACAAGAGATTGACCTTGACCGCCAGTCGTATCATTGATAATAATGTGGAAAAAATTATGAGGATTACCTAGTAGAATTTTAATTTCCTAATAGAATCAAAATATTTATCTACTTAGATTTTTCTAGGAGTGTTTTGCCTAGATTCAGTTTTCAAAAAATAATGATTATTCGTAGCATCCATCACGTGGTACGATTTCACAACAAAAATATGTACTCTATCGCATTTGCGGAAAAACACCTCCATCAAGGATTGCTCAAGCAAATTTTTTGGCATTTAAAGACTTTTCATTTTCATGACCATCAGTAAGTGCCCATCTGTAGTTTAAAACAATAGAATGAAAAATGAAAACTTATAATTGAAAGGACCGCACTGTATGAGATTGTGAAATATATAGCAAGCTTATTCGTTCTGCAATGTATCGTTAAGTATCGCAAATATATTTATCACAAGTCACACATTGGATAGTTTTCCCTGAAGCTTTTAGTTCCTTATATGTTACAACCCAGGTTTTTAGTATAGTTTTTACAACAACAACAACCAAATTCCAGGCTTCTGTATGGTCCTCCTCAAATAAACTTTTTCTGTTCGATTGAAATGTATAAAGCAGAAAAAAATAAAGTGGAAATGATGCTAATTATGAATAATGAGACATTAATTTGTGTGTCGAGCAAATGTAAATGATTTTCATAGTGAGAACGGGGAATCAAAAAATATTAGAAAGTTAACGAATTTTAATTAATAATTTTAAGAATTTAAGAATTTTAATTCAATAAATTTCTAATGAAAGTTAAGTTATATTAGGCTTAGTGCGAAATGGGGAATTTCGCTCGGTGAATCCCAATGTGTAATTTTGTACGATTTCATGCTAAACCGCACAACTGCGCCATTATACGGTATTTACTGATACAACAATATTTTTTTTAGATTGATAATGAATATCTGACCATATTTTTCAGCAAATCTTGTTTAAATCGCTCACCCTTATTTAATTTTCTCAATTCCATCAATTAAATAATCATAGGAAGTTAAAATATATATTCAAAAACAACTCCATCTTTCGATAAGTGGTAGGTCTGAAATTTATTATTTACGTCTGTTTTTTGAGTTACATTAGTCTCTATTATATTGAATTAAAAAAGAGTATGCTCGCTTTTTATAAGTGCTGCTGTTTTAAATGCTGTCTTTTCATTACTTTGTAAACTTTTTCGGTTATTGCATTTCCAATACGACAAAAGTTCCAGTACTCCCTTTTACAAGGCTCTGAAATTTTCAGAGACACTTCGACACTTCGCTGACCACATAGCTTGCTCGTCGCTATCTATAACGTCTTCATGTTTGATTCAATTGCAATTGCCACATCGATCAATATCCAGCATGCAGTTCGCCATCGTAGTTGTGTCCGTATGGATTATAAAATAATAAAATTTTTCAAGCAAGATATCGTACCAAAACATCAAATACCAAACCTCGTTTTGCCCATAATTTACTTGTTCCTTTTTTGTACACGTAAACTTCTTCAAATTCAAGTCGTTTAAAGTCTCTGCAAGAAAATTAGAAATCAATCAGTTTCTTATATAACAGTAATCGAAACTGAAATTGAGCCTATCATAATGAAAAGAGAACTACATGGATAACTATCAATCTAGATGATTAATCTCTATACGAGCAAATAGTGGATGATAAGTTTTTTATTGGTTTATTCTCAGCAAAAATATATAGCGCAGATCCCAGCTATTATTCCCAAAACCGTTCTCAATTATTGAGAAAGAATACTTTTGGTACCCAAAAATATAAAATGGTATGGTGTTACTAATTTTATCTTAAACATATAAAAAATAAAAAGGCTAGCATTGAGTTCATAAATTCAGTAGAATATCAACAAATTGCTTTCTAGTTAATCTAAGCGTCGAAATAGCTGACATCGACACGGAAAATTAACAAAATATTCTGTGTAACAAAGCAATTGCTAAATTAATTTAATCCAATATAATTCCATGCAGAACTTTCATTAGATTGTTTCATTAGACAAACAAAACACAAATTTTTACCATTTTACAATTTTTATCGACTGTGTGATAATATGTTTATCAAAATGAGTCTTTACTGTGAGTATATCTTTATGAAAACGGATCAAATAATTTATCTTTGCTGCACATCAATTAAAGGGAATTATTCCCTCCTTTACTTGACCTATTAAAGTTTAAACTTTCCAATACTGAAAGAAAAAATTTAACTAATTAATTTTACTAATTTAAATACCAGCTCAAATTTCTAAAATTTCTTCCGTCTCTGACACCAGTATATATTATATTGTATGCTCAATTATTTAAGCTTGAAATATTGAATTGTTTCATCCAATACTCAACAAATAAGAGTGCTGTTGAGCATGATTCTTTGATTTGTTATTATTTCCGTTTATTGTTCGTAGAAATGTTCAACTCTTATGCTATTCACAGCGCCAACAAGCATACCTAATTGATTTTCTTGCATTCACTTGCCGCTGTTGTTAATATCACTGGATTTTCTTGGTCTTTCTTTTTGGACTGTCTCCAAATTGGTATTTGCTGCAATAGTCGTAATGATACTCTAAGACATGTAATTGAATTATGTAATGCTACTTTAAAATGTTTAGTTGACTGAAGATGTTGGCTTTTGTAACAAAAAATGCTAATTAAATCCAGCTATAGTGTTTGTCAAGCCAATTTCGTAAATTTCAAAAAAGACCAATTAGTGACTAACAAATGTATTATAATGAAGCGATAAGGTACGTAAAGATATGTAAGTTGAAGATATTCAACTTGTGGGCTAAGCCATAATTAAGACACAATTCAATAGCTTCTGAGCGATATTTTTTGAAACTTTCTAAAGTACCACAAATAATGTTCAGCAAACTACACATCTTATGCCGACTTTCATATAAGTCCATGTGCTAAATTAAAACATTAAAATGTTTTACCAAATCCGCAAAGAATCAACGAAACACATCTGCCCTAACGTAATCCAGGATTTTTTCGCACTCAAATCAAGTTTCTGGCGTGAATCTTTTGTTTCGATTCTTGACACAATACAGCCAGCGCGGCCACATATTTCCCAATGATTCATTTCGTGTAGCTTCTTCTGTGTTTTGAATATGCAAATAAATTTAAATGTATTACGCACAATTTCTCTATTGGTAACGCCACAGTTTTATTCAAATGATCTTCAGTAAAAAAGGAAGTGCTCTCACTAAACTGCTCCCTGACGATTGCTATAAATTCATGGTTCACTTTCAAATTGTGTTCCTAGTATACTTGATTTCTACTCACTTTTTCTTTGACGTTTTCCAATAAAAAAGTTGATTGCAAAATCAAAATTGATATTTTAAAGTTTCTGGCACGTTACCACGACTTGACCTCAAGTTAACCAAATATTCACCTAAAAATAATTAGTTTGTCATTACATCATCAATACAAGATTGAAATGATAAGCGATTGCAAGACATTTCTCGGTGGCGAACTTGAATTCAAATTCATTTGTGCAATCTTGTTTTGCATTTAGCGAAAATCCGAGCGAAGCATAATTTCCAATCGATATTCTTCAGTGAATGCACTTTTCTAGCTTTTACATTGTAATTACAATAGATACCGTGGTGCGACGTACACGTTGCGGAAGTGAAACTTCCTTCTTTCTTGGCATTATTTTGTAAATATGTATCTTGATGGTGTTATGTTGATAATGAAAATTGAAAATTAAAAATTCGATTCGATTCGTTCATTGGAGTTATTGAATTTCGCATTGTATGCAGTATTTTTTCCTTGTTTTCACATTAGGCACGTAATATTCTGCTTGTAATAATAAAAGATGATGGAAAATGCAGTTTTGATTTATTATTGCTACGAAGATTTCGGCAATGATGATTCAAGCTGAAATTTGATTTTTAATATTTACTGACGTGTTTAAGCGTGAATTAAGAAATAAATCATTACTGCATGAAAGCTACTATTAGAAAGTTTGGAAATATCTAAAATGAATAACAAACATTCCATCGAATAAACCAATCGTAGAATGAAAAAAATTGATATTTTAAAGTTTCTGGCACGTTACCACGACTTGACCTCAAGTTAACCAAATATTCACCTAAAAATAATTAGTTTGTCATTACATCATCAATACAAGATTGAAATGATAAGCGATTGCAAGACATTTCTCGGTGGCGAACTTGAATTCAAATTCATTTGTGCAATCTTGTTTTGCATTTAGCGAAAATCCGAGCGAAGCATAATTTCCAATCGATATTCTTCAGTGAATGCACTTTTCTAGCTTTTACATTGTAATTACAATAGATACCGTGGTGCGACGTACACGTTGCGGAAGTGAAACTTCCTTCTTTCTTGGCATTATTTTGTAAATATGTATCTTGATGGTGTTATGTTGATAATGAAAATTGAAAATTAAAAATTCGATTCGATTCGTTCATTGGAGTTATTGAATTTCGCATTGTATGCAGTATTTTTTCCTTGTTTTCACATTAGGCACGTAATATTCTGCTTGTAATAATAAAAGATGATGGAAAATGCAGTTTTGATTTATTATTGCTACGAAGATTTCGGCAATGATGATTCAAGCTGAAATTTGATTTTTAATATTTACTGACGTGTTTAAGCGTGAATTAAGAAATAAATCATTACTGCATGAAAGCTACTATTAGAAAGTTTGGAAATATCTAAAATGAATAACAAACATTCCATCGAATAAACCAATCGTAGAATGACTTTTTAACACGGAATCAATTAAGTTTTCAAAAGCCAAAAGTTCGAAGCAAAAAGGGTATTATCTGTGTTATGGAATAACAACAAATGATGTAAGACTATCAAACGGAATCAAATTTACTTATATAAAAGCAGTTTATAAAATATAACCTCTTTTTTTCTGCAAAGTGTAACAATTATTTTGCAATTTCGCTGCAATCGCGAATTTGAAACATATTAAGGACTATCCAATTCTACAAACGTTGAACGTTCAAGGCAATTACTGCCACTATTACTATCAACTTCTATCATCAACCTCACTATGCATTCATTCCAGAGCAATTGAGAGACTGTTAAGTGAAAATGATCGCCATTGAAATGGTGGTCTGAATGTGGCTTGCATTTGGCATGGTATTCTTGCAAAATCGCAAATAGCAGATTTAGCATGTAAACTAAACGCCTTCGACAAATGAATTTAAGTAGTTTTCAAGTCATTTTCTATATTTTTGGTTTTTCATGAGATTATAATTATAATTTGCTGAGGTTGTTGGAGAAACTCAAAGAGAGAAAACTATTTATGGTTAGTTCCGCTATTAAAATCAATCGAAGATAAAAGAAAAGTATAAGAGCTCAAGAAATTACACTGACTTTTGGGATTACCCTTAATTTGAGCATATTGTGAGTCAAGAGTGTATAAATAAACAAAACTCAAACACAAAGGCATGAAACAAGTTAATGTTATTCACCATGTATGATTATTGCGCTCAATAGTTTTCCCGTGGCAAACAACTTCATTGAATAAACTACCCTCGTCATCGTATTACAAAACTGGAGAAGAAACATTTAAAGTTCCTTTTGAGATAGAAAAACATACTTACAATGCAGGATCTAAAATATTTTCGTTTGCAAGTAGTTACATTAAACACATTCTAAAGCATATGCTTACATGCATAGCTAAAAATGGAAAACAACTAAACCCTGGATTAAACTATAATGTTCCTTCATATATAATCGTTAGATTCTACATAAAACCACGTATATCATTCAGATACAGGACCAAGCCAAATAAACGAATAGCTTTTCTTTACAACAGACAACTTACTTTACTTTTCATTACACAGATGAGAAACAAAACAATAAATTAGATCCTGTTTTTTGTAGTACACACACAGTAAAACAATAAAACAAATTGAAAGTGTAATTAATAACAATATTAAATATTTAAAGGGAATATACGATAATTGATACCCATTGTTTTCAACATAACTTTTAAGTCCTTTTACGAATTTTTTTGACACTTCTTGTAGAATTTCTCTCGGAATATCGGCGTATACACGGTAAATATTTTTCTGCAACTTTTTTATACTTCTGGGTCTGTCAGTGTAAGCTCTGGGATTTAATTAACACCCAAGATAAAATCTACAGCAGGACATATCTAGTGATCATAGTGGATAAGGAAAAGTAGTTTTCCTAGGGAAGACTCGGATGTCGAACTTATTTTGCAGCAAGCTTTCTGGTGGTATATGTCAAATGACACCATCTGGCTTAAATCAAATGTGACTATGATGATACCTATATTGTCATTCTGACATAAACAAATGACAAAGCAAGCTTTTCTATTCTATCAAGTTACATGCAGCAAATTGTAACCATTAAAAAGCGCTAACACAGAACCAACTCTCAATTCACTGTCAATTGACTTCAATTTTTCAGATATATTGGTATTTTTCAGCGAAACTCATTGGAGGTAGGACAAAGAGACGATAGTACGTCGAGATACATTTTAAAATTCTCTTAGATTTTGTGTTAATGACTATCATATACTCTTACATTAGAAAAATGATTCTCATATACCTTTTAGTTCAGAAACCTAGCCATAGCGAACCCTCCACTCACCTACTTCGTGTAATTTAAAAGCTCTCGATCTTGCAAAGCTTGCTATTTTCGTTACTTGGGCTATTTTTCAGCTTATGGGAATTGCAGAGCTTTTCATAATGATTCCCTTAACTGCATGAAAAGTCGCATACCATCATACCACTTAATAATCACGTAATACCACATGCCACTTAATAATTTATTTGAAAGATAGTTGTGGTTTGATTAGAGTAAACTTAAACGGCAAATATATGTTATTTATTCTCAATTCTTTTATTTTCGAATTAAGATCCAATTAGCAAACACAAATTTATGATTTGCCTTTAACTTCAGAAACGCCTCATGAATAATTTTATATGAATGAAATCATACCACTCAATCTTATTATACAAATAAATAAAATCAACAACCGCAACAAGTAATATTAATGAATTATTAAAAATTTCCTCATCGCTTTCATATTTAACGGCCACGCTTTGGCTATTAGCTTCAATTTATCGTTATTTTAATTTAAATTGTTCAAAAAAATATAAGCTTACTTGCAATTATTTCCTTTATATTACAACAACACACAATTACAGATGCGATCCAATGAAATATTTAATTGAGTCTGATGTGAATTCATAAGCAAATAATTTTAGCAAGAATAGAAGAACATTCATAGAAATGTGGATATGAGCATTTACTCATAAGAAAACAATTAAAAAATGTTATTAATGAATATTTAATAACTGAAAAAATGTAATGAATTATGCATTTAAATATTCGCTGATAGCAATTTATTTGATGATCATTCGTGCGTTCCGAATTCTAGCTGATATTAAATGCTCGAAATGCTACATTGATTAAACAACAAAAAGTATTTGTTGAATATCTTCTGCATACTTGAGCATTACAGTATGGTAATGATTTAGTTTAATAGAGATAGTATAGATTTCACTAGCATAAATTTGAGCTTATTTTTCCTGCATCTCAAATAAGCTTGAATACGAAGGAAAAACAGTAACACTCATTGTTTGTCAAAGAGGTCCCTGTCTTTTAATGGTAAGGAGATCTCCCAGAATGCCTCTTCTAATGACACAATGCAACTTAAGTACTGAATAAACAACTCTCCTGTCATACCGGAAATCTCGCCTGGAAATGTTTATCAAAGTAAAACACTTTTTTTTTTCTGGAAAGTATAGAGGAACGAGCAACGACTGTAAAAGTGATTTGCTTTCTTCCAGCGCTAACAAACAATCAAATTAACAAAAACCGTCTCATTTATCCTACGATCTAGCATTTTATCTAGATTTGGTGGTCTGAAGCGAAGAACAGTACCAAATGTGAAGTGTATCCTCCATCGTTCCTCTTGTGTGTTGCAGATCAGCTTCCCAGTCCTGATTCAGTTCCTCAGTGCTTGCACTGAATATTTTGGCACTTTGCAGAAGTCTTGCAGAGCAAAAAAAATAGTTGTCAATCTTTTAGAATCAGAAAGATAGCATTCCTTATTTCAAACAGCACGTTACGCCATGAGTGTTTGTGTCAAACCAGATCAACTGCTTCCAGTGAATCGCCTAACCCCAAAAAAATTATTATAATAATAGTAATAATAAGAATTCTTTGTGATTTGGGCTATGGGTACTGGGCTCCCAGTGACAACCGGACTACAAACTAAACATCTCCCCTGTCACGTTGAGAACCTAGCCTGAAACTTCTTGTCACATTACTTCGGACTATGCCTTTTTGCTCCTATCTCGCATAGCTGCGCCTCTAAGCTACGGAAGTCCCTCTTGCAGCAGGTATCGAAGGGAAGGAGCGGGGTTGCTGTCTTAGAGTTTTGTGGAGAGAGCAGATGTTTTTGATCGGAGAGTTGAAAGTGAAGTCTAGACCATCTTCCAATAATAATAACTACATCCTTAGTTATTTAAATCATTTGATAAGCAATAGCGACCGTACTGTTCGGTTTCAGTAAAATTAGAACGGAAGTAAAAGTTTCAGTAAAATTAGCACCACGTAATAAAATATTAAACTATATCCAAAAATATCTAAAGGTAAATTTCCTTTTTCTACTTCTCCTGCGTCATGGAAATTTAAAGTGTATGGATATAGGTACGAAGATGCTTAACATTCATAGAAAATTTGCTGCTTACCATTTGCTTTTCTTTGATGCAGAAATTCGTTACAGAGAAATACCATTATGCCCGTGATATGCCATGTTACTCATGAAAGTAAGGATTTCCACCTGTAGCTACTTTAGTAAGCTCTAAACCGTCTATTATACCCTTATTTCCTAAAATCCGGCAACTTTTTTAAGACATTCAGGTGTTGAATGGATACGTAGAGTTCCAGTACCGAGTAACTAAAATTCTAACTTTTATCGTGATCTCTATTTTGCAGGTAGTATTCATCATTATATATTTGTTCCTTCAACCGCGATTTTACTGGTCTTGTTTGGCCGATCTTAGACAGCTGATTTTGTGGATTACGTTGATTTATTCTTCTATTCTTAAGGTCCTTTTCATCGCGAACCCAGTTTTCTGTCATGATTGACCTCATTTTTTCTAGCTCTAGAAACTAACATTTTATCAACGTTATTATAGTACCCAAGAATAAGTTGGAGCTAGGATTCCTTATTTATATTGTTTGAAAATGTTGTTTTAATATTTCCTTTGCGTCTCTTACTTCAGAATTGTATTCATGTCGTCAATATTTCAGAAGATTGCCATCAATATGATACGTATACGTTCTACCTGAAGTCCTTCTTCGGCATTGTGGATTCAGCAATTTGTAGACTTAAATTTGGTAGGCTTTCATTTTTCGTGAGTAAGTGTAGTCCGTGTGTGTCGAATTCCAAATATTTTCAAAGTGAAAATAAAACTGATTGCAGTTGCCAAATTATTAAATTGTTTAACACATACAGAGCGGAAGGAATTAAAATAAGTTCAGGATCCCGAAATATGGGAGACCTTTTTCTAGACTGTTCGATTGCAACTTCGCCCAGAGATGTGTTAATAACCTTTGAAATGATTTAATACACAAAACTAAATTTCTTTGAATAAAATTTTACCTTTTCACTTAAGAAAGCTCACATACCAGCGTTTCAAAAGAAAACTGCTCTCTTAATCAGTATAAAACTGTTAAAATTTCAAACAATTTATCCTTTTAATTGCTAAGAAAGTTCATAGAGATTTTTTATTTTCTGCAAAAATCTTTCGCCACCAAAATGGGAAAAGATTCAGAATATACTGTCGAGGGTCACGCTAGAAACGTGCTTCCGGTGGTTCATGGTAACAAAAGTAGTTAAGCAAAGTTGATACCGAATATTGTTGTGGGTAAATCAAAAACAGACTTTACCAAAGAAAATTTGAAATCACTAAAGTTATTAGAGCGCTATTAAAGAAAATCAATTATATGTAAGACAATTTCCAACTGCGAGCGGCGGAGCAAAGAGGTCAGATTCGAAACCAAACAGAAAAGTTATAAAATAAGTTAAGATACCCAAAATATACCAGAAATTATACCAAAATTCAACCAGAAACAAGTGCAACAACTAAAATCAGATAAAAGCTTATAATATCAATAATATAGAAATATTTTTGTTATTTTATCATGTTACTTTTTCATAATGATATGCGAAGAAATTAAGGAGGTCTTAATGGAGTATGTGTCAAAGAGTCGAAATTTTTTCTTTAATGCCTGGGACAAACGATGCTGTTTTAACCAATTCTTGGTGTCATAACGTCAACCTTAACGTTCAGAAAATATTAAGAGTCCTTCTAACGTGAATTAGAAGGACTTCTCATCAACTAGTTCAAAAGCGCCATCTGTTCAGGGCATCAAGGATGGACTTGATCGAATTCAGAGCTGTAACAAACTTAATATGAGCCAATATAAAGACATACAAAAATTGAAAATTACCCAACTAGAATTTCTGACGCGTACCACTCAAATCATATTTAGAACGAATGGAATCTAGGGAGATGGTCGTTAAGCCATAGATAAATCTACATACTATCACTACCACATTAGGAACGAACCAGATTAAGAACGAAAGAAATCAAAGGATATCACTGCAGATCGACGTGCAGCAATCTATAAATCCTCCTAGTATCAGAAACCAATTAAACAATCAGGTGAAAGACTAGTGAATTTAAAGAGAAACAGAAAAGGAAGTGAAGAACTCATTGAATCTATTGGAGAAGGCGAAATTCGAATAATTAGAAAAATAATAAATAAACAAGTAATAAAAAAAACAATAGAACGAAATACCTTCAGTCATTTTTAGGACGACCCTTTCGCCTTGATTTTTTCTGGAGCATAGTCGCGATTGCGACCGACGTACACCTGCAAATTGCATGCATAATACATATGCATAAACCGCAACTAGTAACTTCATCTTTTTGCTGGTTTCGATTGGATGTATTGCATGAATGGTGATCATCCACGAAAATGCAAAAGCATTTGATCTACTGTGATGAAATCACCTTGATCATAAATCACCTTCAACCGCAGAACCCATTTGTCAAAAATTTCGCGAATTGGGGCAAGTTTATCACCCTCACGAGCTCTGCGCTCTCTATGATCGAAGCGGAGAGAACGGTTGATCCTTTTCAACTAAATCAGAAATATGGTTGCGGCAATAATTGTCCTTCCATCCTTATCGTCCCATAATTCTTCGACTGCCTCACCAGTCGATCGATATACGCGAGCCTGTAATAATAAACCATAATACACATGCATTGTGGCCATATCAGCATTTACTCTTATATTCACCTCATTGCATCCTTATATTCACAAAATTCTTGGAAGTTCGTCATATCCATCAAAAATTTTTCAATTGGGTGAAGAATAAAAAAACCCTAATCGGATTTGTGCACTGCGAGGTAGCAAAAGATGTTGGCCCTATTATAAAAGCAAAGTAATAAAAATTCAAAACAGTGGAATAGTTAAGAATAAGGATTCACCTTGTCGAGAAGCTTATAACCGCACAGACGATGCATGTGACGGTGCAAGTGTTAAGGGACCCCTAGAATATGTGATTTTTTTTATTCTTCGAAAAATTAGAACATTTAACTGTAAAATAGCCTATTCTTTCATTTCTTATGATAAGAATTCTGCTAATACTGATGAGAAAAGATAAAAGGACAGGACTGGAAACGAAGCTGCAAGTATAATATACTGAAAGCATGGATTGTTTATACAGTGTCTATTCGACACTTGAAATACGAATTTGTGTTTTTTTTTCGTTTCACAGAAAAAAAATTTAAAAACTACATATACATATACATTTAACGTTGAGCATAAATCTCAGGCAAATTTAGTCGTAACTTATCTGGGTAATGTTTAGTTAAAGTCCAAAAAAGCGTCAAACTGACACCAAATCCGGATAAAGGTTAAACAAAAGGTGTCAATGATGAACGGGACGAAATAAAGAATAAGCATTCGAAGCGTGTTTCTACCTTAAGCACCTGTATTTATGCCTTTGGTTTTGATACGAGGTAGCTCTAACATAAGTTCGAGTCCAAGGATCTATATTGCACTTCTACGCTATCAAAAACAGCTGATCCAACTCCTCATGAACATGACATTCCTTTGATATCCTTGTACAGTTGTTTGTAAATAGCAATTTGATTTATTGTTAATGAAAAAATAGCAACTCTCATGAACATGAATCATGAACATGGGCCAAGTTATTTTAACGTATATTTGTTACTGTTGGTTGCTAGTGCAGATACTGTTGTTGTAAAGAAGCTGAGATCATTTCAAACTTCCTGCTGAACCTGCATAGTTATGTGGTACTTAAGACCACAACCTTGAACGAATGAAGAATTGAGCAATATCTACATATGTATCTTGCGAAATAATTGACTTGAACTGTATCATTCATGCAAGTCCTATACACCTTGATAAATAGATTATATCAGCAGTGTGACGAACATAACTGGTCGACAATGTGAATGTTGATTAATACACATAATTGTTACTATACAATTGATTAAGAAATAAGAAAAGCTAATCCTGAAACTTGACTTAGCTACTCGCGACAATAATCGATAGTCATTACTAAGTAGTTGAGTTATCTGTTCCCAACATAATCCGATCTAATTGTATAGTTTTTTCTCGTGTAAAACATATGTATGACGCTTGTGTAAGACCTACCTGGACAGCCTTTTTGAAATATTTTCTAGAATGCGTTCCGGGTAGTGAAATCCTGCCTCTGATTCATCGGAACATTTAATTCTTTTTTATTTAGGTCAGTAACTCCAACTTCGGTTCAAACATACATTCGGAATTGGATATGAGTGCACACGTAAAATTGAATAAAATTCTATTTCAAATAATTTAAATTCTACCATCCATTTGAAGCATGCAATTTTTTTTTTTTTTTTAATAAAAATAACATAATGACTTCCTATATACAATAATACGAAATTCAACTTCCTTCTGAAATTTTAAGCGTTAAAATAATAAAAGCCATAATTTTTACTATTTATCCGAAGTTGCAAAAATACATAGGAGATTTGCGCAAGCACTTAATATTTCTTATTAATTGGCATTCTTTTAGCATTTATATTCAACATGAGTGATGGACCTTGGTACTATTTATTGAGTTCATATTCTCGCGAAAAATGTTTGTAATCATTATCAGTTTCTAATAATGGCTAACAAGCCTCGAAATAAGTGGAATATGAAATTCAATACAGCTCTTATCTTAATCATTCACATTCTTTAAAAGTACAAGAGTTATGAATTATTTAAATTTGTTTTCAGTGCTTTTTTTCTTCTACCAATTCGTTACTATCATGAAACTGAACTTAAATTTGATTCATATCGTATAGTAATAAATACATTAGTTTCTTAGGGAAAAGCGATATTTGGACGTGATGTCGAGGTTACAATGCTAGTATCAAAACGATATTATAGATTACACCACACAAACTTTCTAATCTTGTATAATAATGAAATTTAAGCTTTCAATTAATCATCGACATTGAACAAAGCGTAATAATATGCTTAAATTATACCTCGTTTCTGCCTATTTGAGAATTGAAAAATGTGAATGTTGCAAATTTAATATTAAATGCTTTTCTTTTCATTTCTGTTTTGTTTTCATCGTAGAAATTCGTTCATGGCTAATTTATCGTGGATAATAACAAGATAATATTTTCAATTTTCAATTCCAAATTAATAAAAATATCAGCGAAAAATTGTAAAATCAGTGACTTTTTCTTTGTTCCATCACCTTTTTGTTTACTGCCAACACTTGTATGACGAACAACGATTCATCATCTTTTATAATTAAAGCTCAGAGAAGGAAACTATGACTTTTATATATTTACTTTTTTTTTTTTTGATGACTTAATATAACACATAATTTTGATACGGTTCAATAATATCACTAATTAGACCTGAATTATTCAGAAGGAAAAGCAGCAAACAAGAAGATAAAATAGTCAAAGTAAAATTCACATACCCATTTACAGGTTATACAAGAATTTACGGTGAAAAGACTTTGAATATTAATATTCATAAGTGGAAAGAAAAATCATATCGCACAACATACTCAAAGACATTCAAATGGAATGCACTTCATTGGTTGATCGCTCGTGTGGAACCAAGGACAGTTGATATTAAATACTGCACATGTTAAGTAAAGAAAGAGTGGCTGACTAACTTACACACCAGATATTCATGCAGCAGTTCAACATGTCTTGAGAAAAAAAGATTTTAGTTCAAGTCCAGGGACAAATATACGATTAGTCTCGATACTTGGTACTGGATGTAATGCCACTGTCGTATGTGTCATGTAGGCATGTATGATTTCAATAAAATGCACTAATTTGATTTCGTATCCGTAACATGAATGAATGTTAGATAATTTTTATTGATTTTTAAAAGTAGATCTAGCTTGGAAAAAGGGAACATTGTCTAGTCATTGTACCCACAAAACAATGCTTACCCGCCTTAACATCTGGAAAATTTCTAGTTAGAAAGCAACGAAAAATTTATTTAAAAAAGTTAATTAATTAATTGTTACAAACAATTAATTAGTTTTTTATACTAATTTTTCTCGAAAGATCTACTTCAAATACTTTGAAAGTCATAGAATTTGAATTTACGTTATGGCATGCAGAGACGAACTATTGGACTTACAACTTTGAAACATCTACTTTCCTTTTCATATTAATAGATGCTGAAGGTATCACAAAGACGAGTCGTCTAATCTCAAAGAACTTCGTTTCCAACCAGATTGAATTGAGACAGGGTGTAAAAACTGTTTAAAATTTCATTAACTTTAACCCATAGTGTGTTTCCAACCTCCAAAAGCAAAATAATACTGAAGACCTGAAAAACTGAACTCAGAATTTTCTTAGTTCATCTGCTAGTTTCTTGTGACTGTATCATTCATTCATTCAACACTACGTAGTCGTGCTAGCTATGTTCCAGTTTAAGAGATGTAACATAAGATGGAAGCTATGTGTGCATACAAAACGTGTACAGAAAATAGGTTGTGAAATGTAAATTGCAAACTGCATCCATTTATTGCATTGGCTTTCATTTCCTGGTAGTAAGATAGTACCCACATGAACTCAAAGTGAATCAGCGCATCAGGCAATGTACAAAAAGAAGCCTATAACATCTCCATTATATAAAGTCTCATCAGGCAACAAATTGTGATTATAGAAATCCTACGTTTTTCATGACCCAACTACCGCTCTAACCCTACACCAATTATTCTCAAAATACACAATGTAAAATGCCTGTTTTTTACTGGTATCAATAATAAAACTAGTCAAAAAATTTACTCAAATACTACATAGCATCAATACTACAATACTACAAAGAATCGTCTCATCGTAGTTAATACCCAAATATTGAAAGGCATATTCAGTTTATTCTGGCTCGACTGTTTCACATAATTAGAATATGATTGTTTTTGTATGAATAAAAGTATTCTCAATTCCTATGGTTCTACATTTAGAAACCCCCACTATATTCAAAACCAACGATCTTCAGTAGATTATCAACGAGTCAAACAATATAAAAGTCAATATTGTAGTGAAGCTAACTCTGCTCTTTTTTCTTTTTATTTAAAGTTTTCCACTCCCTGTTGTCCAAACAAACTCAGATTATGATCCGCCTCTTGGGTATGATCATCTCATTTTGGAATGAGCACTAATCAGCCGCATTTTCAAGGCGAAGTCAAAAAAGGATGTGTTCAAAACGAAGGATTTCCGTCATTAATCTCGATGGACGTTGAAAATCCAAAGAAGCATTTCCATACTTATAAAGCAGAGCATCCAGGTGCTTTATAAAATCCAAAACATGATCTCCACTAATTTGGAAGTTGGAAGGCAAATGCAAATATGTAACAGAAATAGTGTAGCACACTATACAATCTTTTTTGAACAAATATCTACATATATAATTCATATAAATACAAATTGCTAAGCTCCATCGTTAGAAAAAGTGAAGCCAGTGAGCGAATCAATGATCTCCAGAGAAACAGCAAAAGCTAGAATCGCAAAATCGAATTTTTAGATGAAAGTGACTATTGGTAGAAGACACTGCCTTAAAAGAAGAAATATCTAAAACCCATTAAAAAAGCGAACATTGTGAAGTTTAACGGCAACAAATATCATCCTAAAACAGTGAATATTCCAAGAGAAAACCAAGAAAGTATTAAATTATCCTAGCTTCCCAAAAAAAGCTATTGGAAATCTTATTTTGAATCATGGCTGCCGCGGTTGCAGATATTTATTTAGCAGGGACCTTTGGATCCTTCTGGTCGTTGGTGAGACCGGGGACTTCTCGTTTCGTTCCGATTCTTGTGAGAAAGATCATTTCTCATATTGGGACACCCAACGTCCATTTTTTCCTCACCAGAATAATGGTGGTCAGCACATGTCAGCACAAAACAAAATGAAAGCAAAGTACATCCTTCAATAATTATCCAAAATCTCTGAATTTCACCACTTCAAACTGGCAACATGATAGAGTTGTAAATTACCAACGCTAGGACACTTATAATTGTACTCAGTAATCTAATTTCCCTGATCAAGTCTGATTACTACCAGCCCCAAACGTTACAATCTGAAATAATTGTAATTTTTTGGCACCAGGACATACTTACCTGCATTTACAATCGTGTTCAGAAATCTAAACTCCGATAATTCAGCGTACCTCTATATGAATATGGAATAGGGAACAGTTATCAGTTATGTTAATAGTTATCCGGCTGATAACGACAAGATTCTCTGAGTAATAGTTTTTCCACTTTTTTAATCGCAATTTTCAAATGTCTGAATGCTTCCAAATATAATTTTAATGTCAGATATTTTTTTAAACCTATCAAAAAACATCATTCCTATCTTCACACCTTAGAAATTTGTACTTCGATCCAGCACCGTCCACAGACTTCGTCGAATTCCTTAATCCACGTCTCACGAGACACATCTGCCTCCACGTATCGTTACTGAGAACAGTTCTCCTTTTCTAGCTCAGGTCTAACTTTTATCTTTTGGTCGAGGTTAACCTGCCCAGAGTGGGTTGAAGTTTGCGTCAATCAAGCAAAACAAGATGAAACAACCAAAAAAGTCAATAACGATCAACAACCACAATAGATATATGGTAGATAAGCCCAGCATTATGGGATCCAATGGCTGTCATTAGTCCATTGTCCTACATGATGCAAATGATGCGATGCAAAATCGAGCTTCAGCATTACCGCGCATAATCAACATGTCAGATACGTTAACATCTATGTTTACGTATCCACTCACGTTCACGGAAATTATTACATTCATTTTTCAAAGGTTATTGCTGATAAAATTTGTTACAATCGAACTATACGAAATTCAAGTTTATTGAATTGTTTAGAAACCATTGGAGGGAAATATTTTGCTATGGGAAAAAAGGCGTAAAGAAAATGACAGATGACAAAAATAGGCAAAATTGGGAATAAATACATAAAAAAAATAAATACATGGAATACCACCTACTAGATTTTAGGAAGAGGAAAAAAAGGAAATAAATGAGCAGGAAATGACTTTCACATCCGTACACTGCAGCGTTACAATATAACGAACCTGTTAGGATTTATTTTGAAAAGCGTTAACAGAGATGACATACAATTAGTACCTAGTCTTCCCTTTCGCCTTTAAAACAGCTTCTAGTCGTCTTGACATTGACTCAATCAATTGTTTAGTCAAACTGACTGGAATTTTCTGCCACTCTTCGATTAATTTATTTTCAGCACTAAAAAGTACGTTTTACCAGAATAACATATGCTCTTTTCTATGCTTTTTGGCAAAGCACCCGGAATTTCTAATTTTTTTCAGAAATGTATGGTTTTTTTACGGGGTACTCTGCCATGTAACCCATTCCTATTAAATATTCGGCAGGCAGTACTTGCGCTGACACTGACCCGAGAATCTACTGTTATGTTTTCCGCGATTTTAACTGCACTCACTGCTGGATTTTCTCGCACTTTCCTCACAATAAATCGTTCATTACATACGGACAACTTTTTTGGCGTACCAGAGAGAGGCCGATCACTTACGTCTTTGAACTTCTCAAATCTTCTCGAACGACCCATTTTAGATAATGTAGAAACTGGATCGTTCTATGGTGCAAATAAAATTACGAATGATTGAATTATCGCATCTTGTCAACCAAGTTTGCATTTTGAAGAACTATAATTTAAATCTAACGGAAGTTTTCCCGTTAAACACACCAAATACATGGTATGCTGCAAGCTGTACACTTATTTTTGACGAGTAAAAAATAAAGTATTTTTTGTTATTTTGTTGTTGAACTTTTAGTGCAATGTTTTATCATCAAATTTTTATTTTATTTTATTATAAGAAAATAGAAAAACCTTTTCAAAACACAAAACATTTTTAAAATCCGACGTCTAGAACTCATTTTATGAGGTTTTGAATATGCTAAACATAGGTGTACACTTTCTTTTGACGCTCACAATAGATGGGTAAACACCGAATCGGAACAGCAGATAGAACCTGGGTCGTGAAATAGCCGAGTACACTATTGATGTTGATTCTGGAACGAATACCGACGGATACGGAACGGATTCTTGAACGAATACCTACTGATAAATCAGCCCGAATGAAACATATACAAAGCATATCATTCTTTCAAAATTGGAGGACACGGTCAATAGGCCAAGACAGACGAAGGCGCTTATTGCTGGAAGCTAAGGCCCGAGAGGGACGGTAGTGCTGAAAAGAAGATATTGTCCTCTCCAAAAATAATTTATTAATATCCCTGTGGTAGATTGCACAAGAGATGTATTCTCTATTGTTTATGCTAGTAACATGACAGTCGTTTTTTCGTCCATCCCCTCTGAGCTCGGTCGAATAAACTTAATATTGTGATCAGAAATATTAAACGAAGGAGAGGAATATTGAAGTACCAATAACTCGACTGTGGTTTATTCAGGATTATTATAAACCAAGACACCACTTCACTAGATTGGAAGTGAGACTAGATTAGATGCATCCAGTCCAGTCATACTACTGAACAAACTCATACAACAAACAAACTCACATTTGGCACAATATGAGCTGGAATGTGGGCTGGTGCTATTGAAGTCAATTACTAAATACCAATACAATAGCAGCCGTCGTAGACCTCCTATGATCTGGGGCCATATTTTGACTGGATGTCTAAAGAGTTAACTTCAACTACTACATTGTCTTCAACTATCACTGTCTCATGAATTAGAGTGTTGAGGAAGATGTTTTCAAATCCCTCAGGACTCAGCTGAATTGGTCGTCGTTAGATAGTGTATATGCTCAGGCCTGAACCACAATTATTCAGAAGTTGTTAAAAAGCTGCATCTTCAGTACATCTGATCGTTGGGCAACATAACTTATTAGATTTCTTAAACTGTGGATTAGCCGAGCGGGTTAAACAAAATGATGTGCTTTCCCTTTTTTCAATTTTCAACAAGAGCTGGGGGCATCACATCATCCCATCACATTCATGTCATCATCATGTCTTCTGTAATAACTATTTTTATTTATTAATTCATGATATAAACAATAAAAATAATATTTAAGCACTATATTTTTAAAGTTTTAAAAATAATATACGTTAGTATTTTTTACTGAAGAACGATTTTCTCCAAGATTAAATGTTTCATGAACAAGCCATATAATGGAGAAGTCCAAGTTGTTACGTTAAAAGCGGGTCTTGATATGCTTCAGTCGAATTGTTCGAAGAGAATCTATCCAACAATTATTATTTTATTTAATTTGTTTAAGATTAAATGGATCAAAGTGCATTGGAATCTTTAACACGATTTTCCCAGCGACAATTTTTATGAAACCAGTTCTGAAATATTTAAAATAATACATCTAACTGGGTTGCTACCCCCTATAATGCATTACATGAGACCACAATTTAAAAGTCTAAAATTCTCAATCAAATTTTTCATATTAAATTCAAATAAATATTCTTCACAACTTTATCCTTTATTAGTTGTAGGACAGTTATACGTACATCACATCAGAATTAATTTTTTTTTTAAATGATTTATATTCAGTTTTCTTCGATATTTGTTTCAATATAATTTGATTTTATTTTCATGCATTAGTAGCCCCATTTTCATTTCCCCTACTTACAAATTCATTGCAGAAATTACTATTCATTGCCTTGCTGGTAGTCCTGGTGACTGCTGAAAGTGTGGAAGAAGAATATGACCCAACCGAATTGGATAATTTTGGAGCCGACAGTCAAACATTGTATAAATATGTTAGAGTTCCTGTGAAAAATGTCAAATACCTTTCATCATATGCAGTAATGATTATCAATTTGTGCTTTTTTTATATTTATGTTGAATTTTTTACAGCCTGATCATCCCTTACCACATCTAATCAAAAATCATCCGGCGTTTTCGTCCAAACCGAGAAAGGGAAAACCTATTTTCACGCCCAACCCAAAATATCTTACATTCGCCAACTTCCGCGCTGCTGCCGAAACCAAAGGAACCTATTCAAACAAGTACGCTGAAATATACAGACCAATTCATCCAAACTTCTACACCGACTTGGCTACGGTGAACCTTCCTTTATCGTTCAAAGAGCCGGGAAAATTTGAGTTTGTTGGCGTGAAGCCAACAATTATAAAACAACAAAACGTTCCGAACAGTTATCGCCTCCAACAGGAGTTTTTACAATCTGCATCACCAAAACAAATTGAAAAATATTTAGAAGATCAACAAAAGCAACGAGACGAAAACCTCGAACTTCAACTTCTCAACGATCCGAATCCAGAGGCCAAAGGCAGATACCAACAATTCTTGAAAGCTAAAGAAGATGAAAGAATTGAAATGGAAGCTATCGAAGAAATGAAAAAGCAAGGTATCATCCGTGATATTACATATTTTCCAAGCTCAATAACTGAACAAGAACCAATCAAGAAGTCTGAAACTCCAGGATTGCGCCACTATAGAACATTAGATACTGATTCAAGTGCATACGAGCTTGAGATTTCACTGCCATGAAATGTTTTTTCTATTTTTGCATTATATCTAAGTTTTTGTAATACGTCCAAAGCACCTAACTGAAGATCATAATTTATTGTAACATTTACTTTATCAATTTGGATGAAAATCGTCATTTTTACGATAAGTTTTTTGATGTTAAGACTTTTTATAAATAAATAATTTGTTGAAAACAAATTGGGATATTTTTAACTTTAATATATAAGAGTATTTGCATACCTTGTCGATCTAGTATTGCAGAGGTCGTCTTTCAAAGCTGAAATTACCGTATTTTGTTCAACATTCCACTCGAATCATATATTCGTTCTCATCAAATCGTGGAAATGCATTGCTAGGTTGCCAAAACCAGAATCAAATCTTTGTTAAGGGGCTATACCAGTGTAACCCATAAAAAATTAGGCCATTTACGAAAGAAAGTGCTCGATAGAATGCTTTGAAGTTTTTTGGACATAATAAGGTATATTTTCAGCTATATTTTAAGATATTTTTTTACAAAAATATTGAAAAATAACGGAGTTATGTACTGTCTTCGGAGGTGTCTAAAAAAGTTCCCCAACTGCTCACATGATTCCGGCCGAATGACTAGCTGAAACAAAAAAATTCAAAAAGGTTATTAAAATTGAAGGTATTTCCTATACAATGACCTATGATTTTTGAAAAATCTCAAAAATTAACAATATGCCGTAGTTCTGAAAAAAGGGTCGTTTTATAGGGTAAAAAAAGCTCGTTTCAATTTGAAGTCGATTGATCAATTTCTCGTTGAGTTATGATGTCAGCAATTTTTAAAAATGACGTTTCGAGAAAAACGCGTTTAAATTTTCAACTATCGATTTTTGCTAAATAAAATTATATTTACCATAAAAATTGCTAATCTGCTATACCTGGCCCATACAATACACCTTCTTCTTCCTCGAAAAATGCCTGCTGAGAGGCTAATGCTTGTCTCCGGGCTGTTCGTCCGTGATTTGAGGATACCGCGTGACGTATCTCCACCTGCTTGATTCGATTTTTATCACGTCCATTCATCCATCATTCCAGGAAATTAGCCAGCTCAATCGTTTTTATCCCGGTGCTTTGGGGCAAAGTGCCACAGCAATCCATTATAACTTTCGTTATTGTTTTGTGTGTTTACTCCTTGCAACGCTCTAGCAGTTCCCTTGAACTCAAATTAGTAAAACTTGCTTTCAAAGTATCCGTAACAAAGTTTAGCGGTAAATAATCGTGCTTGAACTTTGATAAGTCCATTCCTTGAGCTAGTGTAACTACACACTAACTCCGAAACTCCGTCTATAGGCAGGTGGAGCAGTTTAAACCTGCTAGCGGTCGCTTTTTAGAACGATGCCATTCAAAACCTATTCAATATACGGCCTTGCCGCTGCACAGAATTTTTTTGAAAGTATAAACTATCGAATAAGCCAAAAAACAAAAACCGATTTCTTGAAAGTGTCACACTGGTATAGCCCCTTAATAAGTCCATAAACCCAAGAAACTTGTCAGCATATAAGAAATCACATCAATTATTGGCAGCCTCTTATAAGCGGTTTTCGTTTGACGAGGCCCTGGCCACTACCTTTGCTTTTAGTAAAGCCGAGGCCGTAGATAATAGCAATTGTGACTTGTAGATAATAGCAATTGTGGCTAGCTGCAACCATGCCCAGGACCTTATGGCAATTGCTCCACTTCTCTTTATTCGCACAGGAGGAAAAACTTTAAAATTTATCGTTTATTTTGAATGTTCGCATTTCTGGACAAGAGATCATCCCTTAAGAAATCAATATTCATAAAACGCTGAACATTCATTTAGCAAACAACACAAATATGTCCTTGCCAAGAATTGGTACCGGATGAAATTAAATTTCCAAGCACAGTTTGTCAAATCGGTTAAAATCTGCGCGACGGATATTTCTTATTTACAGATGGTATGAATTTCTCATAATCGCATTCCATTCCTTTGTGCATTTGGTATAACATCTGGAATTTATTCTTTCAATGTTTAAGCAAATGACTGTAAAAATATTCAACAAATTTTGTTTATAACATATATTTATTAGATATTTACTTCAAACGCATTACAAAAATAATATGAATCATTAGCACACCAATCGATAGGAAATGTAGCGACCGGCGGTTTCGGATGGACGAATAATTTTCACGACCTGAAATTCAACGAAATCAAAACTCTGAACAAAGGATTAAGACGAAGTCTAACCTGTCCTCTTTTCAAGCCGAAATATCTGGCCACTGGATCACCAGCTTGGATTCTCATTAACATATTTTCTTTTAATTTGTATCTAAAAATTTAGAAATATTCAGAAAATTTATATTCGAACGTCGAAACAAAACACAATTATACCTTGCCAATAACTCTTGCTTCTCTTCAGGGGTCATGACTACGTGCTCGGGTACCAATTCATGTTCTGTAATGTTGATTAAAAGTTCCGACTCTAAAAATTGCTCTAAAATGTACTTGGGCGCCATATCAACCAAGGACTGTTTGGCTGTCGGTGTCATGCCGGCTTGCACGACAACGATAGCTCGATGGATATTCTCATCTTGCATACGAGTACAATATGTTTTTATTGTTTTTATACCAATTTTCGGCTCGTCGGGGAAGAAAACGAACATTTGGTCAGTCGGATCGTCATTGTGGGCCACCAAAACAATCAGATCCGAACGTGCCGGTCGCTTTTCACTGAAAATATGGATTACATGGTATGAACATTTAATTACTGAATTAGTTTTACCTCGGCTTATCCCCAAATTGCTCTTTGAATTGTTCGAGCGTTTGATCCAATTCATCCTGTGTAACGAGGTAACCACGATCGTGGCTCAGCTGTAGAAATTTCAGGAAACAAATTCAACAGAGGTTAGAAACTGTCAATAAACAATTGAAATTACCTGCATAACTGTCTTGCGAATACGCCATAACTTATATGTTTCTGCTTCATCATCCATCGTTGTCGAAAATCTATTGTATTCCTAAATAATGGGTTTTATATTTCTTCGTTATTTTGCAATTGGAACAACCACTACGACTGCGACGCAACAACGAACCGACAACACTTTCTTAGAACTGTCATTGAGCTTCTTGGTAGGACAGAAAGTTGCTTTTGCCTTACCTATCAGTCTAGCTTTCATTCGTGTTGGAAAACATTACAGTGGGTTATGGAAATGGACATTAAGCAAAATTATGTTCGGCATAATATACCATTCTCTCAAATCGGAAATTTATGTGATAAATTCGCATAAAAAACTCTTCAACGTTTAAGATTGAATAACATATTATATAGAATATTAATGAAATAAACATTGAATATTCTTGTTTCACAACTACCAGGTCACTGATTTGATAATAATTTACGTTGACTGTTTAAAGGTTGGATTAATATTATCCTTAAAATAACACACCTCCACTGATTCTGAATAAGCGTATCAAAACTATCCTCAAGTGATACACGTCCGATGTATTTATTTTCTAGATTCCTTGAAAATTACCGAGGATACCGGTTTATCCTCTACCGGAAGTGTTCCAAGCAAATTTTTTTACAAAATTTGTATCAGTTCGTGTATAACTGGAAAATAAAGACAAAACTGGCAAAACTAATGCAATATTTATTAAGCAAAATGCGTAGACGCGCGCTCTTACCTTATCAGTTAATAGATTTTTTAAGAAAAACTATGCAATGATTCAACTATGCAATGGTAATCTTGACAAGAAATTTAATTTCAAAGATCACATTGAACAAATAAGTAATAGGCCGTTCTATAGCTGTACCCACTACACAACAGGAGGTTTCCATTGAACATTGAGTAAAAAATATTAATCACAAAGATAGTATTGATTGTATATTCGGCCTATAATATATACGGAGCGCCTTCTTGAGGCCAATGTGCCAAATATCTGGAAACAAAGCTTTTAGCTACTCAAAAAAGGCACCAAATAAACCTTTCTTTTTTTTCAAAAGCCACATGATTAAACTCGCGCTCTCCTATAGACTTCATCTACTGGCTAAAGCCGACCTCGTGTCGAATCCGTGCATACTAGCTCTCAGGATCTAGCATAATAACTCAACCCAAAAGCTCACGTGTCCTCTACAGAGTGTAGGTAGAAAGTACTGAATTCCAATATACTTTGTAAATAAATTATACTATAGTAGCAGTTTAGGTTTGAATTCATGCTGAGTTTAAAAAAATGTTTTTTCAAATTATCATCTACTAATAAAAGTATATCTTGCATATAATAAGCATCTGTTGAACAAACAAGAGAAAAGAGATATAACAGATGCCAAATTCAGAACAATTACTTTAAATAACAAGCTAAGTGCTGTTAATGTTTAGAAATAATAAAGAATTATTAATGTCGTGATAAAATAATTGTTAACTTTAATTTATCGAGCTTTCTAGCTAGTAATAGTATGTTAATAGAAACACGTTTTGTATTTTCGCTGTGTACGCCCTGTAGAAGGCTGCAAGTAGTAGACTAAATATATACTGGTGTAAAACAAATCATAAACTAGGAAAAAAAAGAACGGTTCCATTCGATATAATTGTTCCAAAACAAACGACACTCATTCGATTAAAACTTTCGTTGGTTGATCGGGGGACGGACACCTGTCGGTAGTAATTCTCCCTGCTGGATTTCGTATTGTATCTATATTTTAATATTTATGGATATTAATCTAATATGTTAATAACTCGACAGGAAACAAAAAAGGGATGATACATGAAAAAACATGGAGGTTCGTGGAGTGCGGCGTTTATTTCTGCATTAGTATATGCTCAACAAACCCACCAATCTTCAAACTACTGAATACACCTCCACTAACCAAAGATGACAAAGCCATCAGAATCATCGCAACGTTTCTGAATCATCGCATTTGTTTAGAAAAATTCTTCTGCAATTTTTCTAATCAACATTTGTGTTCTTGAATCTTCAGCCTTTTCATTATGACTTGCAAGACGATGCTGAATAAAACAGTTTAAGTATGGGCTTGACTTTTTGATCAGTGTTATCGCTGTGACGATCGAAATTTTTGGTGTGCCTATTGGTATTGAAACTAAACCTGGACTCTAGTAAGCGATTCCAAAAAGGCCTCAGACGTATTCGAAGGAAAAATGCCAAGTGTGAATCACGGAATCAAGCGGAAACTTCGTTACATCGAAGGATTCTATGAAATTTATTAAAAAATTGATATACTTGTGTGCGTTAAACCACACAACAATGGATAAGCTAAACAAATTTATATATAACGAACGTATAACGTGAATGAAGGAATACTGACTTGCGGCGTTGCAGCATTCTAAGAACGATCCAAACCGATATATCTACTATGGCAACCAAAACTGCCATTCTCATATAATAGGTTCATGTGATCATTTGTAATCTAAGATTATATTCATTCATTTTTAAGCACTTTGAAATAATTTTCCGAAATGTGTTAACACCAATCAAAAACCAATCACGACTTGATAGAACGACAACAATGTTTTAATAATGATACTGATAATTTTTTTACATGTTATAATTTCACAGAATTAAGATGAGAAACAATTTCTTACACATCAATGGGATGTGTGTATACATACATATGTACTCTCCATTTTAATGAACTTGGGCTGCCGTTGCCCTGAAATCAAATATTCCATCGTTTTGAAATACTCATACATCAGTTTATTGAGCTCTAGCTCATAATACCCATAAATACTCTAATAACCAAGTCATTCTGTTCAATCAATAATAGTGGAGGGCTCAAGGCTGACATTCGAAAGTAAAATCGAAAATGCTGGCAGAGTAAGAAACGAGAAAGCGTCAGCAGTGTGAATCGCGTAATAGGATCAAGTTTAGATACTAGTCGTATTCAAAGAATATGGCGGTTGTTCAATAATCAGATTAGGGAGACTTACTGCGATGTAACTAAGCCAACTAATGGAACATGTATCATCAATGAATTAACGAGCTAATAAACGTAAATTATTATATTTTAATTTGCTTTTTATTAATACCTAAAGGATTTTTAGTCATTGCTGGTTCATCAGACCATGCTTCATAAAATTAAATCAATTGACTTAGTATTCACGTCTTCAGTTAGTACTTTTGAGTATTCCGAACTTATCAAGTGATATCTTTTTATCGGTGGCCCGTCTGTATATGTAATATATAATTGCGACGCCGTCGTAATCAAATATATATCGGAATGGCTGTGAAATACAGATCTTGCGATATTATTCACATCTTTTTTTTTAAATTTCCTTCGTAAAATTAAATCAGAAAACAAAATCCACTTCGTGTTTCTGGTTTTTCAAAAAAAGCTGTTAGAAGTAAACGTTCTTTAATATATTTCAACTAAAGAAACAAAATTTCTGCCTTGATAAAATTTTACCTTTTACTTAAAATTGGTCCGACATTGTTGCGTGTGAATTTTCGTTTTTGTCAAGCTGATTTTGTCTTAATTAATTTAATTGATAGGCTCTATAAGATCCTTTTAAATAGGCAGGAGGAAGTCTAGTAAATTTTCCGTTTTTATTCGCGTATGATATCCCATCTGACTTCTGCAAAGCAGTTTTAATGGTTCGATGATTATTTCCGAACTAGTACTCGTTTGTCTATGATTCGTACGTCGGATGTTTTTAATTTGTTTTCGAGTAAGTGCAAATGTTTTCCTTAATGTAATACCTTCACTGTATTCTTAGCGTAAGCTGGTGAAGACTTTTCATTCATAGTTTATGAAGTTGACTTGGCTGCTTCGTCCGGCATGCGAATATTTTTGTTGTAGTTCCTTACTTGGTCTCGAAATTCTATACTTTTTCAAGTCCTGTTTGGCCATTGTAATAACATTGGCTACATTTTCTCTATATATACTGTATTTTATACAGCCTTTTTGTTCACCGGGTCCTCTTTATTGGTGTTTGTGCGCAATAATTGACCTGAACTGATGCTTGGTTTCAAGACGGTGTTGATGTATTTCTTATTTTCGCTGTTGATTTTTCCGTATATGACAATGTTGTCGAAGCTTTTTCTTATCTCTACTGTTGATATGTTTTGGAGACCGATCTTATCTTGTCCACAACGCCTAACAAAGAAGACAATTTTGTTTCCTGCTATACTGTATATTGTGTTTAATTTTTTGATTTAGAATGTGTGATTGTTCGATCGTTCTTCGTCAGCAATCGACCTGCCTAACCTAAACGTATCTCTTAAATACTACTCTTACACAGAATAGCATACAATAATAAAATAAATAACACTAAAGCCAAATAATCAATTATAATTAGTAAGTTAGGGTAAATAGTCGAGATTTCCAAACATACTCTATAGCCTTTTATTTCGAAAGTTCAACGGATTTTAAACCTACCAGTATTTAAAAATTGATTCCAAAACATAAATTAACCCTTTGAGAACGAAACACGCAACTATTCGATTAATGATTGCCAAAAAAAAAACTGTAGAGCCGGTTGCAACCTGCAGTTCGACTTGGAAGCAGTGAATAGTAATCAATCATTGCTGATGGAAGAAATTCTAATGCTAAAAAGGACAATGTAAGCTTATTGAAAATATTTGAATAAACAGAGCGATCAGTGAAGAAAAAATAGATATTATTAATGCACCCGTCTAGCAGTGCTTTCGAGATATCGAACCAAAGATTCACACACTGCTTTTGAACAATTTACCCTCATCATTGCTGATGAAAATGCTCCTGCCGTACATCTCCTCTTAAAACTGAATTCATACATTTCAGTGATCTAATATCCCATAGTTCTGTTATCTGATACAAACAACTCATCTTCCGTGAGCGAGTATTTTAAGACTTTCAGAAGTGGTGTTAGAAGCACGTTTTGCATCCAAAAGCTTAAGCCTGATTATTTAGTTGTCATTTATTCGTTCGGTTTCACGACGTGGGTTACGTTTTAAAGCCAAAAATAGATGTCACAAACATTGAACCCCAAAAAACAATCCACATTCGTAATATATGCAAAACTTGTAACTCATTCACATCGTATCCCTCAACAAGATAAAAATGACATGCATAAAGCAAAGATCACATTTTTTTTCTTCATTTTATTTCAACTTTTTTCCATATCAAAAACGTCTTTACTCAGCTGGCACTTCAACTGCACCACTATCAATATCCTCAATAATGTCATGTGGTGGACGTCCGTCAACTGTGCATCCAACGCTCTGCGCTGTACCGAGAATTTCTTTGCAGGTTCCCTTCAGTTCACGTGCCATTGAACGGGGTCGCATGGTGCGGGCGATCGCGAGAATATCGTCGAATGTGACATTACCGCTATGCTTGATGTTCTTCTGCTTCTTCCTGTCTCTTGGGGGCTCTTTCAAAGCCTTAATAATTAGGGAAGCAGCTGATGGTACCACTGAAATTGTGGCTTGTCTGTTTTGAATTGTCAAACATACTGTTATCTTCAAGCCTTTCCAGTCCTGGGTGGCTTTAGCAATATCATCACCGACTTTTTTTGGAGACTGAAATCGAAAGAAAATTTCGTTAGTAAAACTCACATGAGATCGGGAAGTGAATTCAGAACAGTTTAGGCATACAAAATTTCCATTACTTATATCAGTGATCGGTATCAGCGTCTGTTACTAAGTACAAATAAGTAAAATGAACGCAGATGCATTGTTTATACTTTTTAACAATTTTAAGTGTATTGAAAATTCTAAACACGAAATAAGGTAGCTTTAGCGACAATATATTCTGGTGTTACATTATAAAGTGGAATCTGTCACGAATGACCACAATAACATACGATTAATACTATCCAAAGTTAATTACGCTCAATACGAATCACACAGTAACAATTGTTGAAATATCGCAAAGCAACAAACTGACGTTAGAACGTTGTCCGTAAACATTCTGCAACATAAACAGCGAGACACTGTCAATGCTATAACTTTTTTCACGACTCTAGTATTAGCTCAATACCACGATTGATCCTTGCAAAAATATACCCAATAACAACCGAGTTGAGCAGCTGTCAAACTACATCGAACACGTCAAGCCGTTCACACGATTCACAGCATACCATTCCTGAATGCAAATTTTGTTTACAATCAACTTACCAAGCCAAGTGGACCGATTTTCGGGGCCAATGATGAAGTAGCGCCTACTTCTCCTCCGACACACCTCAAGTAAACTGCAAATTGAAATACGAAAAGCAAATATTAGTACGCCGAACTTTGTCATAACCCCCCAACTAGAATAGCCGGAGACGTCAAACTTTCAAATGCAATTTTAACATAAATCACAACACACACCTAACTTAATTTCAGTAGGATCAAACTTTGGCGGCATTGTTGTTTCTTATTGTATGTAATCAACCTGGAAAAAATAACCGATTTATAAGATATTCAGCGAATTTCGACCATGGACGGCCATCTAGCATTCTACTCACAGCGCACAAGAAAAAGAAAAGGAACGGAACATACAAACTTCCGGTGACATTGACATTTTTGACACCAGCTGAACGTCAATTGGATGGAAAATGTGTTCACAATGACGGGAAGCTGTAACCGGTCTGAATCGTGGTAGTTAAAAATTGGCTAAATATTAAAAATTATTAAATCAAAAATATTGAATATATTGAACCAAAAATCAATAACCTTCAAATTAATTTAGATTATAGTAAATTAATGCCAACTGACAACGAAGTAAGAAAATACATTTTTGTTCGTATAAACACTTTTTAATGCTCTAAAAGATATAGATTATATATCAATAGAACACTAATTTGTACTATGAAATAATAAGACCGAAGTAACGAAACGGAAAAATTATTAAGATTTCATGAATCATGCCCATCGTGAAAGGATGTAATGAATAAAAAAATTAATTTCGGATGAATTACAAAATGAAAAATTGTAGGATCAGCCATTTATCATAAGGAGACGGAATGTAAGTAAATTTGAAGCACGACGAGAAAATCTCCTTTTAATTATGCAAGGTTTTAGTATCATAGTATAGTTTCCTTAAGGTAACGTTTATTACTGATAGTAAATCAAATAAAAATTAGGAAAATAAGACGCGACAACTGAGTCCAACTTCGCAAACTAATTGATTGACAACAAATATACACCAACCAACCAATCAACCCACGTTAAGGAAACAGTGAATGTATTAGATGTACAGCCTAAGGGGCAACGGTTAAACTCTCTAGAAAAGTTAGAAATATACAAACAAAAAACATTTGTCGGACATCGATAAAACCCAGAACGGAACATCACAACGATGATGGCGCACCGCCAAAACGCGTCCGTGGATGAATCGGAGAGTCGCTAAAGCTAGGATCAATATAAGTAACCAATATATCTAAACAGCATCCACTCAGCAGGTACTGCTAACTGATGCGCCCGATCAAAAAGTTTGCACCTTATGACGATTGGGAGGGATACATTTTCGAAACCATCTTAAACCCGTTAATCATTCTTCCAACCCCAAAATAATAAACGAACCTAAAACGTATCTGCTTTAAATGCAATCCAACTTTTTTGTGGTAGCATCGAATTGAGACAGCTGAAGAGTTTCAAATTTTCAGATAGCTTTTGTCCATCGCCAACTTTCGTTTATTAGCATCTGAAAGTGTGAAGCTCGTTGAATATATCATTATCAAAACATGTTGAGTTTTGTCAAAAGGATGAAATGATAATGATATATAATTTGCAAACACAGTGTAAATTGCTTAAATATTTGTATATAATATATATTTTACTTGTCAAATATTTCCTATTTAAACTTCCCACATCTGTTATCATATTCCTAAGCCTACCGCAATCAAACCATTAAGGACCGCCATCATACAAATCGACGTCGCCGTAACCCTTCGCTTCTCCGTCACATTCTTAGCCATTAAATGCTCTTATTAATGGGAAGCTCTTGGCGAAAGTACACAGATTTATACGTACTTATCCCTACTCTCTTTACGACTACCTTTCCTTCTTACTATAACATGAGTAGAAGGACAGAACGGTTGGCAGCTACGTCCTGATTTTTTTTTAAATAAAGTTTCTGTGTTGTAATATAATCTTTCAGGCAACACTAAAGACTTATAACTTGAATTATTTCAATGTTTCAATATGAAAGACATACTAGGTGTATTTTAGGGATTTACTCTACCTAAGTCCAAATAAAACACGTTGGATACAATGTAATAAAATATATTTATTAGCTAGAAACAATCGCGTCTATAAAATATGGCGGTTCACTTGCGAGAGAGATTATAGGATTAACTGTCAAAAATTAATATCCTGCCGATCCTCACTTCGTTTCATATTCGATGGTTTGAGTGGCAGTGTCGCCACAGTACTCCCTCCTGGATACATTGGTCGTCTGACAACTTAGCAAATGTTGACAATTGAATACTAAACATTGCTAAATGTCACATTTCGTTGTTTTGTTTTCGGACCGGCATACGTTCTGCGAATTTGTTTTTGCTGATCTGAAGACGGCTGCATAGCTGGATCCGCAGTGGATTCGAAATATGCAGGTTTGATTCTTTCGGTGCTGATGTTAACATATTCCCCTTTTATTTCCAGCTTGAAGACATTTCCGGAAGTTCGTTCAATGACTTTGTAGGGGCCTTCATATGGATGCTCCAAAGGCTTCCTTACTCGGTCGACACGAACGAAAACATGCGAGCAAGTTGAAAGGTCTTTGTGGACAAAAACTTTGCGTTTGTCATGACGTGATGCTGGAGTTGCTTGTATGTACTTCATATGCTCACGGAATTTTTGCACGAAAAGTTTGGGATCAGGTGGCATGTCTTCCTTGAAGAAGAATTCTCCTGGCATACGGAGTGTTGTCCCATAGACGAGCTCTGCCGATGTTGCACCAATGTCGTCCTTGATACTGGTGCGAAGTCCCAATAAGACAGTGGGAAGAATGTCGACCCACTCGTAGGTGTTATGGCACATTATCGCTGCTTTTAACGACCGATGCCATCGTTCGATCATTCCGTTCGCTGCAGGATGATAAGCTGTGGTTCGTATTTTCTTGCAGCCCACTAAATGAGTTAGTGATTGGAAGATTAGTGATTCGAACTGTGATCCCTGGTCTGATGTCAAAACAGCAGGAGCTCCAAAACGCGATATCCAGTTCGCGTAAAAGGCGGTGGCGATCTCGTCCGCAGTAATCGTTTTGATGGGAATCGCTTCAGGCCATCTCGTAAAGCGATCGATGATGGTCAGTACGTATTGGAATCCTTTTGATGGATTCAAGGGTCCAACTATGTCGATATGGACGTGATTAAACCTTGCGTCAGGCATTTGAATATGACCTTGTAGAGGTTTTGAATGTCGTCCGGTTTTACTCCGCTGACATGCGAGACATGATCTGGACCATTCGAGGATGTCTTTTGATATGCAGGGCCAAACATACTTCCGGCTGATTATTTTCTTCGTGGTTCGTCCCCCAGGATGAGACAGGCTGTGTGTCATTTCGAATATTTTCCGTCTGAAAATCTTTAGGATGTATGGACGGATTTCCGCAGTTGATACGTCGCAATATACAGTTGTATCCGAGTCGTCGATGCGAAGTTTACGCAATTTCAACGATGTTTCCCCTCGAAGTAACTGCTTCAGCTCGTCATCGTCTTTTTGAGCTGCCGCTAAGTCTTGGCTGGTGATGGAGACTGGCATAGTGATTGAGCTGATCCGTGACAATGCGTCTGCTGTGATATTCTCGTTTCCTGCTATGAAAACTAAAGTTGTCGAAAATTGGCTAATGTAATCCAATTGACGCAACTGTCGTGGTGATGCCTTGTCAGCTTTTTGTTTGAAAGCAAATGTGATGGGCTTGTGATCAGTTTTGATTATGAGTGGACGTCCTTCAACCATGTGCCGGAAGAATTTTACTGCACTATAGATTGCCTGCAGTTCGCGATCATACGTGCTGTACTTGCATTGCGCTTCCGTAAACTTCTTTGAGTAAAATCCTAGAGGCTCCCAAATATTGTTGGTAAACTGCTCCAGCACTGCTCCCATCGCTGTATCTGACGCATCAGTTTTGATCGCAAGCGGTGCGTTTTCAACTGGATGACTTAGCAAGGTTGCATTAGCAATTTGCTTCTTGCATTCTTCGAAAGCTTTATCCGCTTGTTGATTCCATTCAATCAGACGCTTATCCTTCTTTCTTGCACCAACGAGAAATTTATGGAGAGGCGCTTGAATAGCAGCTGCGTTTTTCAGTGATTTTCGATAGAAATTAATTGCTCCCAGGAATCTGCGCAGTTCCATAATAGTTGACGGCTTCTTAAAGTTGAGAATCGTTTCAACTCTTCCTGGAAGAGGTCTGATGCCTTGTTGTTCGATGAGATAGCCAAGGTACTCGATCGTTGGTTTTCCAAACGTACATTTTCCTACGTTTATAGACAATCCATATTCACGCAGTCTATTTAAAATGACTTTTAAATGTTCGCGGTGCTCCTCATGTGTCTTGGAAGCAACGAGGATGTCATCAATGTACGCGTAGCAAAAGTTCAGGCCTCGTAGAGCGTAATCAATGTAGCGTTGAAAGGTCTGAGCCGCGTTACACAAGCCGAACGTCATCACTTTGAATTCGTACAGCCCGAATGGTGTTATTACGGCCGTCTTCGGGATATCTTCTGGAGCCACGGGAATTTGGTTGTATGCTCGCATTAAATCCAGCGTTGAAAATACGGTGCACCCACTCAGTTTGTGAGCAAAGTCACTTAGATGAGCGATCGGGTATTTGTCCGGAACAGTGATCGCATTCAAACGCCGATAATCTCCACATGGCCTCCATTGGCCGGTTTTCTTCGGGACAAGATGCAATGGACTTGCCCACGGGCTGCATGATGGCTGACAAATTCCTTGTTGAAGCATGAAGTCGAATTCTGCTTTTGCTTGACGAAGCTTTTCGGGAGTTAGGCGTCTTGCCTTTTCGGCGACTGGAGGTCCTTTTGTCAATATATGATGGTAAATGCCATGAGCCATCACTTTTCTCGTATCTGAAGGAACAGTTAAATCGACATATTCCTTCAGTAGATCGTGGTACTCCATGTTTTCTTTGATTGTCATGATCGTCACATGGGCTTCATTTGTGTGTTTAGTGTTGGCTGCTAATTTTGTTTCGCCATCCACCAACCTTTTCCGACGTAAGTCAACTATTAGGCCAAAATGTTGCAATAAGTCCGCTCCGATTATTGGTTGCTTTACATCCGCAACTACAAATCTCCAGGCAAATGGTCTTCGCAGTCCGAGGTCAAGCGTCATCACCTTCTGGCCGTATGTTTTGATCGGTGTGTTGTTGGCTGCGTACAATTCCAATTTTCCTGGAGTGCTCAGAATTTTGTCCCGTGGCAGGACTGAAATATCGGCCCCAGTATCAATAAGGAAACGCGTTCCGCTTTTCCGATCAAAGATAATTAGTCGGCGATTACTGAATCGAAGTTGGTCGTCCTCGGCCGCCGTTATTCGGGACGACGAATTTAGTTTTCCGACGTCGTTTCGGAATTCTTCCACTGGCAGGGTGGTTTGCAGTTTCTGGCTAGTTTGCCAAAGCGCGTGTGGAAAAAGCAACTTTCCTCTAGACCGCGATCTTCTTTGGTTCGATCTGCTGCGCGTTTTAGAACACGATCGATTTTGCGTCCGCAATTCTAATCTTTCAAGACGGTCTAGGATCTGGGATAACACTTCGTTTCCTACCGTTGACTCTGGTTGTTGACGAACTGTTGAGACTCCAGGTGAATTTTTCAACTCCAACATTAAGTCTGCCATCTTTGCCAGTTTATCTAAATCGGGCTCGCTTGCTATGGCCAAAACGACTCGTATGTTTTCAGGAAGTTGCTCCAACAACAGCGACCGGAGCATCGCGTCCGTTACCTGCTCTCCTCCCGTATTGCGCAGATCCTGCAAGTAATGTGATGGCTTCTTACCTTCTAGATTTTGGCCTTGAAATATCCGCCTCAATTTCGACTCTGTGGATTCTGCGAATGCCATCAATATCCGGTGCTTTAAGGCTTCGTATTTATTTTCCAACGGTGGATTCCTGGCGATAGAAATGACGTGAGACAAAATCTCCGGTTCCGCATACTGGATGACGTACTTGAATGTTGTCTCGTCTTGCGTGATGTGATGCGTATGAAAGGTGGCTTCCACCTGCTCGAACCAGAATTCGGGATCCGGTCTGTAAAATGCCGGGAATTTCGTAATTCGCGACGCTTCCACAAACAGATTCGCGGATGTTGAAGGTCGCGGCGCGATCGGTGGTAACACACTTGGGCTTTTAGATGTTTTCGGGGTCTCAACATTTGGTGCGGTAGCCATTTTGAGAATTGAGTTTCACTTCACGAAAACAAGAGAAATGCGTTGCACTTTCACAGTTTAGAGTCAATCGAAATGTTATTTTAACCAGGGGAATCACGTCGGCGTCACCAATTTAGGGATTTACTCTACCTAAGTCCAAATAAAACACGTTGGATACAATGTAATAAAATATATTTATTAGCTAGAAACAATCGCGTCTATAAAATATGGCGGTTCACTTGCGAGAGAGATTATAGGATTAACTGTCAAAAATTAATATCCTGCCGATCCTCACTTCGTTTCATATTCGATGGTTTGAGTGGCAGTGTCGCCACAGTATGCAAATGAAAGTGCCCTCTGTGTTCCAATAGCTAAATCTACACATGTATGAACTTTCAAACCGTATCGACTGTCATTTTTTATGTTTTTGGCATCTGTCAACAATATCCAATTCATAACATTACAAGTTTCAAACATCAACGCATATTTTTTTGGTATTAAAAATGTCGATTTTTGTGCCACAAAGTGCTCATTTGCGGGAAGCATTAGTTTTCTGCTTTCATTTGAAAAAATCCGTGGCTGAATCTCATCGAATGCTTGTAGAAGCTTACGGGGACCATGCATTTAGTGAATCCAATTGCAAAAAGTGGTTTCGAAAGTTCCGTGATGGTGATTTTGATGTGAGAAACGAAGAACGTGGCCATGCTCCGTCAAAATTTGTGGATACCGAATTGCAAGCATTGTTGGATGAAGACGATGGCCAAACGCAGCAACAACTCGCAGAAAAATTAAATGTTGACCAATCAACCATTTCTCGCCGTTTAAAAGCCATGGGGAAGATTTTAAAAGTCGGTAGATGGGTGTCACACGAGTTGAATGAAAGGCAGCAAGAAAACCGAAAATCCGTTTGTGAAATGCTGCTGGCCAGGCAAAAAAGAAAGGGTTTTGTGCATCGAATCATCACTGGCGATGAAAAATGGATTTATTTCAAAAATCCCAAACGTAAAAAATCATATGTCAGCCCAGGCCAAGCGTCCACATCGACTCCAAGGCCGGATCGCTTCGGAAAAAAGGCCATGATCTGTATTTTCTGGGATCAGCGTGGCGTTATCTGGTATGACCTCTTAAAAACTGGTGAAACTGTTACTGGTGCACGCTACAATCAACAATTGACCGATTTGAACAATGCCATACGCGATAAACGGCCAGAATATCAATTGAGGCACGACAAAATTATTTTCCAAGATGACAACGCATCGCCACATCGAACATTGGTCAATAAAAATTTGGCAAACGCTTTCGGCTGGGAACCGCTAACCCACCCGCCTTACTCACCAGACTTGGCGCCTTCCGATTACTATTTGTTTTCATCGATGGGACACGCACTGAACGATTCACGGTTCAATTCCTACGAAGAAGTCCAAAAATGGCTCGATTACTGGATTTCATCAAAAAACCAACAATTTTTTTGGCGAGGCATCCATAAATTGGAGAGATGGAAAATATGTGTAGCTAGAGATGGAAATTACTTCGAAGATTGAATTTATAACCATTTTTTCGAAATAAACATGTATTTTTGAAGAAAAAAAGGCACTTTCATTTGCATACACCTAGTAACATTTTAAAGAGCTAACGGTCATATTTCAAAATTATTATCTTGTCAATTGGAACAATCCGTCTGTCGTGTGCAAAAGTTCTTCCTGCTTTTTTAATCACATATTAGTCAGTTGCAACTTCGTCTTTATCAGAAAGATATGTGGTAAGCAAGGTAGAAGCAAAATTGGTCTGAAGTATTAATCCTCGCTCAATATATTACTTCTAAGTTATAAGAGAAATAGAAGATTTGGTACTTGAAAAAATGATGAACACTGAACAACCATTCATTGAAAACAGAAAGAATTTTTGTACACGCCTGATATTTTTGCATAATTTGTTATCAATTGCTCAGTTAAGTGTGATCGACTCCTTTTCAGACAGAGAATGTTTATATCATTCTGGAATTCTTCTACTACACAGACAAAGATTATACCGAACTCCATCAATAATTCATGCAGAGAATTTTTGAATATGAGGACGGTTTAAACAATCGATAAGTTTATAACCATTTCTTGAAAACTTCATCGCCACCTATCATTAGAAACATGACCCCAACAGCGTTTAGAGAGCATCCTGCACTACTATTACACAAGGCCAACGAAATAAGAAAGAAACAACAACCTTCGAGTGAGACACTAGCAGGTAGATACTTCGAGGCTACCAGTCCAAAGTTTATATGTGAAATTATTTAATTAAACTTCACAATATTTATTCGAAATTCGATATTTGAAGATGAGCAAATGTCTCAGTAAAAACAACTCTAGCCTTGAATAGATTGGAAATCGGTAAGAAAAAACGCTGGGTAACTTGCATTGTTTAAGATGAAAAAAAAAAATCTAAATGCTACTTGTATTCTAATAATAGATATTTTTTATCCTTTTTGAAGGACCAACTGTGATACCTATCATAAAATTATCTTCATTCTTGCCCTTAAAAACATCACTTAAATTTATGGCACATGTAAAATTGAACTGAAAACGAACAATGAAAACAGTTTTCCTTCATAGTTGTTGAAAATTCGCGAATTCGTTTTCTCATTCAAAATGAGTATACAATTTTGAAACAAATTTTCTCCTATTTGTTAAACTCTCATACAATATATGGTAATTAGCATAGCGGCAAAGGATTATTTACGTGTATCTTATGCTTTATAGAGTATAACTATTCACAATGATTGAATTTCACAGACAAATGATTGGAATAGAAACTTAACATTTCCAATAAATATATTCAAGTGACATCTCTCGCAAGAAAAACATACCTTGCGTTGTAACTTCCAACTGTCAGATATCTACGTTCTGTGTTGTCACACGTCTTGATTTACTCTGCAACAATGACGGTTTTCTGACTGTTCGCCAGACGCAAAATTGCTATTGTCGTGAATGATTTGTGTTTCATTTAGTTTCAATCGAACGGTTAAAGCCTTTTAACCATCGTCAGAACAAGCAACGAGTCGGCGTGAACGGGCAATACGAATATATTGCAATAATCGCAAGGAAGTCATGGTGAAAATTTGCTAATGAATTCGTCGTCACTGTTAAATGCAGGAGAAGAAATTCAGTGGACGGGACTGCACTGTAGCAAAAACGCCCTCACCGATTTCTTCGGATGGTTCCTGCAAGGAGTTCTAGCCAGTTTAGCGTTTACGTGCTTAATAGGTAATTAATACGCATAGTATAGTATCGAATGGTTGCGGTTCTGTGATTTAACCCATTGCGTGCACAAGCACTAAAAACAAAGTCTCAACATTTTTGACCTATGCTCTCATAAAAAAGATAACTGAAGTAATAACGAACTCGGAAGAGTTTTCAGTTGTGTGGAGTGTAGTTAGAGCGTTGCGAGATGTTTCCAATGTTTTTTTTTTGCTCGGCTGCGATTTCTTCTTGATATTTGGCAATTAGCGTAACGCATCGTTGTCGATAGAGAAAAATTCGCGCTTTCATCTCGCATACGTCCACCGATCGGTGACTGTAAAGTGCCAATTGTACGTACAATCAATATTCCTCGATATGCTTTGTGATGTGTGCAAGCAGATAATTATTGTAATATTTCAAATATAAATAGAACTCGATATCAGCATATGAACGCGAGCAACGTCTGTGTTTATAGTTTTTATACAGTTTGAAAACAACCTTACAAGTGCAAATCGAAGGTGACTGTCGCACCAAGTGTGTGTCGGTTATAAAGTGAACGTAATTCTAGGTAACGTAGAGTATATATGAGAAAAGTAAATAGAGCCAGATTGACGGTGGATTTTAGCGCAAAAGTGAAGTTTAATGATAGTTTTACTAAATATTGTTAATACGAATTCACGAATTTTCTCAAAAGTTACAGTTTTCTTGATTAATTAGAGCTTATACATATCTATTCATATGAATTTGTCAAGCAATTCCCACTTCAAAATGTTTTAAATTTGGGTTCTAATGGCCAAAACATTTTAATGCCAACATTGCGTACAGTGGATAATGCCGCAGATAAGTATTGACCCAGTAACGTTTGAAATGACTTGTGATAGGTTACACCATTATCTTCTTGCTTTAACCACCTGTTGCACTAAGATAAATCAAAAAACAAACTAATGATCGTAAAGCGGCATGAAATCAGATCACGGGAATAAAACGACATACAACACTAGCATCATTGTATTATACTTTGTAATGCTTAAAACCTCAATAGATAAATTTTGCATAAACTAGGTAATTTCTATTATTTCTATATACTATTTCAATTTCTATAAACTAATGGTAATTTCTGAAAAAAAAACCCGCGAGATGTCTAAAGCTCTATATTGATTTCAGCTAAAACGAATTCATTCTGCCGAATCCTCAGTGAAATCTTCTCTATTTTAGTTTGATTACTGCTAACTTATAATCCAAACCCTAAGCAATGCAATGGAAGAAAGACTCTTGGCTGTTCCATTTAACTGACCCTTGTGAATCGCTGTTCCTGATTCATGGCATTTGTCTATTCGCCATAATACGAATGCCATGAATTTCTTGGCAGAAAAATTTTAACCAATTTATTAAATTATTTAACAAATTATTAAAATCCGATGTTTGGGTTTCATCACTAGTTGTAGTCCTATTTAGGATGACAAAGGGGTACAAGGCTGTGGGAGTTTATGGACCCGACGAAAAAAGGAATTAAGAAATTCGGTAAGAATGTAGGACAACCATCGACATCTGTACTGCCTGTAGGCGAACGTTTCTCACTACTTCCTATAACATAGTCGTTTGAACTTTTAGAAATCCATCGTGAAACATAGATTTCGCGAGTGATTCATAAATATTTCGAACGACTCCATCATCCTCCTTAGTCATCTCTTCATCATAGGTGTTTGTCCGTCAACTATTAGATAAACGATCATCACAATTGATCCATATACGGTTAAACACTCCCGATGAATAGCTGCTGCTGAATAAAAACAGTTTTGCGATCGAATAAAAGTTTGCATTTCATATTTAGCAGTGTTTGTCAAAACAGAACACACATTCCGAACCTATAAAATTGCGATCAGACAGACACCATCAGACTACCACGGCTGGATACCAACTGACCTGCTGCACACGTCTGTGCTAACGTTTAGCCTTTTTCTTCGCTCATGGCAAACACTCAAAGAATACTTACCCAAGGGCCATTATTTTCTAAAGAAAAAAAAATTCATATTTCAAATCGTTAACAAAGCTTCCATGCTGTCCTAAACCTTCTTCCGAAACTCTTCTTCTCTGCGCCTGCAGGTCTAGCTTGAGTCATCACAAGGACCAAAAATCTAAATAAATTACTTGATATGCAATGTGGATTTAATACAAATGTAGAAAAATTATTTTATTTGAGCCAAGTTCGACTGAATCTGTAGTTCTTTGGTTATCTCATCGCTTCCGCGGTTTTGATTGTCGTTTCAAACAGGTTTTTCCGATTCTTTAGGTGTCGATTCCTAATCCTCCAATTATTAAATATAAAATTTTCTTTAATATGCTGGCTTTAGTTCGATGAAATCCTTTTTTAACTGTAAGAACTGTAACTGCAGGACTCAGATGAAGTCGAGTCTGGTGATACGGCAAATGATGCAACAATTCTCACTTTAATCCACTGACATTGGAATTGTTTTTTATTTTTGTTTTGTTAGAGAACATATTTTCTTTCAGTATTCCACTATAAACCAAGCACTTTCTGACGAATTTCCACACCTAACTAGTCTGAAGTGTTACAATAGTAATCTAACTCACAAACAAAATTCCTCTTGTAATCCACAAAATTGCTCCGCTACAAAACATATTGCTCTGGTATTTTTTGGCAAAATTTGTGACGCTCATTTGCTTTAGATCCAAACTATCGGACACACAATACTAACTATTCTCCTGTTTTGATACAAAATCAGGATGGTAAACCCAAGCAGCTTTAACACTGATCAAACGAAACGCTCTGGTTTTTTTGTCTGTCAGGGAAGGAAAAATTGTTTGTTTATCTTAGGAACGAAATTTGTCGTTTCCCGTCAATTTTTTTTTTGTTACGTTCACATACGCGTTTTGGCAGTGTGTCATCTTCGGTGGACGCTACACGTTCATACAAAACACAAATTCTTTTCAACCTTTCTTAAATGCTCCAAAAAGTAGGACACTACAAAACTTTGGATACGAGTATCTTTTGTTCCATTTTTATCGAATGCGGCACGCGTTTTGCATACATGTTTCTCCAGCCCAAAACTTTAGCCAAAATTTAGTTCACACTGCTTAATGAACAGCCTAGGGCTTTTACTAGATTTCTTTAAAATAAACAATGATTTGCCATATCTATATCGTATATTTTTACTGTGTTGTCTTGTTTTGATGTACTTCCTATGTCTTTCGCATCCTTCGCGACGTTATTCATATGCTTATAGAAATTGTAGTTACTGCAGTATCAAATTGTGTGCTAAACTTAATTTAAAATTTCTATCGTTCCATAATAGCTCTTTCATAATCCCAGAGGGAGTTCCATAATGAGATTCTTTCATTATTCGACACTTATCCTTAACAACAAATTCTGAAAATGGTCACAATGTTGGAACCAAGAGTACAGTATAATCGAAAGTCCGCTAATTGTTGGAGAAGTGTGCGTAGAGGGGATAGCGATCAATGGTATCCGAATATTAGGGCAGCCGATATCGAAACACAAACCGAACACGAACACTCCGTTTCACAGGGAGCTATAGCTCTATCTCTTTCATCTATCCTTATCTGATTGAAAAGCGTGAACAATCTTTTCCAGATCTAAATAAAAAAATAATTTGAAAGGCGAACATTTCTCAGTGAGAACTACATTGCTTTGAAGCATGTAAAATCGGTCAAATTTTGCATGAAGAAAATTCTATTGAAATCGACACGATAAATTCGGGCTTTTTATTCATGGCCAATGAATTACTGCTCGAGTTAAATCCAGTCGGAAACTCTAGCCACATTTCTTAATGGAGGCCACCCCAACAAGCCTTCAATTACAACAACCACCATGAGATATGCACCATGAGGTTTACACAATGAGGTCAAAAATCCCCATCTTCCTGAGGGGGTACGTTTACGATTTTTTAATATCTAAATAAAGGATGCACCTACTGTAACTCATCGAAAATTTGGGCAAGACTTCATGAAGCTTTCCGTTGCTGTAGCGGCGTTTTGTTCGAGAATAGACTAGGAGGGTTGTAGAGTCCAGTGAAAGCTACTCTACTCCTGTAGTCATCACATGATGTGTTCTTTAAAACATACAGAATGATGGTCATAGGAGTGCAATAAGCATATTGCGGCAATCAGCTCATGCGTTTATTAACAACACATGGAAAGTTTCGTGAGCTTCACTGAGATTCTCTCTCATAAGCGATTGACATCAGACCTTGATCAACATCACGTGGCGTTCGCCTTAATAGTTTTATGAGATATCCAGTACCTTCAATCCATAGTGATTATCGTCTCGTTTCTGTAGATCAATAACGTGACTCAGTCTTCAACAGAAATAGTAGGTTGTGTCTTATTCTTTCAGAATCTACAGCAATATATTACAACTTCTGTGATTGGTGAACAACTTCCTTTACCAATCACACTAACAACTTTTTATATACGTCCTGGTTTTATTCAATGTTCGACCCTTCGCTCATACCTTTGCTCTTCGGTTAACATTCTCTGCAACGAGTGAAGCTTTTGATATACACAATTCATTGAAAGAGTTGTTGACTTTTCGAACTGCCCATCCTAAATCTTCAAACGCTACCTTATCCTTCGTGACGTGTACAATCTGTGTATTTTTTACCAAATTTGAATTTCTCGGCCCAGAATTTGCCTATAGAATAAGAAGATGAAGAGTCAGACAGAGTTTCTACTAAAAACCTATCTATTAATCCAACATTACATCAACTCAACACTATTTATTCAAACAGAGATGCATTTTCAGAGCCAACAATTAATTTTCCTAGTGTCTTCGAGTGTTGTTATTTAACCCTTTGCGTATGTCACACTGGAGGTGACAATACCAATTTACTCTACAACTTGTATGTCACACTGGCGGCATACAGCCGGAGGTGGCAAAGCTAATGTATGTCGGTAGACAACAACATTTACTAACTGCAAAATACATTGCGGCATTCGAGATCTTACACAGTAATATTTTGTCAAGTTTTGATAGTCGAGTGTAAGTCGTACACGGTATTTGTTCTCTTTGTATAATTCAGTACACATATATTTCCCCCTCAAAATGGATTTTGATGGATTTTGATGGATTAGTGGCAGTCAGTCAGGTAAATAAGAGTGAATTTGAATTTACTAATATAGATGTGCGAGATAATAAATAATTAATGAAATAAATATACTTTGAATTCTACCACTGTACTTTACCTTACTTACTTACTTTATTACTTTAATTCATTCAGCTAAAAATAATAACAAGTTGACACGCAAAAACATTGAAAATAAATCGAGTGCATAGGGTTAAATACTTACGTCATAGTTGGTAGATTGACGTCCTAGTTAATGTAAAGACTTCGAATTATTTATTATTTGTAATTTTTAATGTGTGCAACAAACAATCGATTAACATTAAGGACCAGCCCATGTAATCCTACAAGATAAGCCTGCAGTAGTCTCTCGATCTTACTGAGGGTTCAGATTTTCTTACAATTTTAAATGTTTTAAAAGTTTCAAGTTTAAATCCCTGAATTAACGTAGTTCTTTATGCTCTTAAATAAATATTGATTATAGATTTTATGTAGCTGACTAATTCAGTGGGCTGTTTCAGGCATCTAACTGAAGACCTAAATAAATGTAACATCTAAACCGTAGTATATCAACGGTGATTTATTTGCTTGAATAGCTGTAAAAAGTATAACTTCCTATAATTGCAACTGAGATAAATTTTTATTTTATCTATAAGTAGAACAAATTTTCTATGATTAAATCAATTTTTATTTCCCTGCCTCTGCAGTTGAATTATTGTTATGTATTTAAAATATCTAGCAATTTATTTGAATATTTTATGAAAAGGCCTTTCACGAAAAGGTGTTCTATTTGCTGCATACGAACCAGGGAGAGAAGTATAAAGCGTATAACATTGACATTTAAAAATCTCGCAGTCTTACCGTTCTTGCGTGCCTGACATACATCATATACCAATTGGAAAGTGTAGCAATCATATAATACTGGTACAATGACTTTGAACTGCAAAGTAGTTCAAGAATGAAAAATCGATAAATATCGATTCTTGTGTTTATTAAGGGACACATTTCGCTTCAGCCCAATGTCCAAGGCATGGAATCTCCTTTGAAGAAAGCAGACGTTTGCTGACAAAGATTTACGGCTTGGAGTTTGTTTGTTTTGTTAATATTTCGGGAGGCAGACTTGGGTCTATTTTAATAATCTCTCTTTTTACCAAGAAAAGTCTCTTTGTTCAACAGAATGCAGCAGCTAATTATGGTTGAATGTTTCACAATACATGACATACGATTAAGGCTTTCACGCTTGAGCATATTTTTCTTTATTTTTATAATTTAATTTGTTGAGTATTAAGTTCCCCATGCCACATTCGTATGGAAGGTAATTGTTTAAATTGATTATGATGAAAATGTGCGATATTAATGTATCTTTATAATTCAGAGCCATATTTATTGAATCCAACCAACAATGACGAAAATTCCGCAGGATATGATTTGCGTATAATGATGAAAATAATTGTTGATTGCTCATGTTAATCTCACATCCCCCCCCCCCCCTACACTACGCTGCCTATCAATAAAAATCTATATTTGATTGACCCAATTATTTACTCATTTTCTTTCGTGAATTTATACAAAATTGTTGTTATTCTGAAAAATTCTGTATTTCGATATTCCGTTTTTCGATAAAATCTTGTTTCTCATTTCAAATAAACAATCTAGATTTAAAAGCTGGTTGACCTAGTGCTGTCCAACAAAAGCGAAACACGAATTCGTCAAGATGATTCATCAATTTACATTGATATGTTAAGATTTTCATGAAATAAAAGCTTATTATTGATTCCAACGAATTACATGAAAACAAATTTTAAAGAGTCTCAACTCGGAAAGCTATTCAGAAACAATCTGATAGATACTAATCAATAGTACACGACAAACTATTTGGCTTAAACGTAAATAAATTATTGACGGTTCTTTATCATACCACGCAATCTCGCACATTTTATCATTGTGTTAAATAACTGATAACATTGGCAATTAAATAATTACTTTTTACTGTTACCTTGTACAGATTGAATTGAAACTTCCGAAAGATAATTAACTTGTTAAATATTAAATTGTTTAAAATAGTGGCGAATGTAAATTTAATCTTGTGTAAGCGATAATCAGTTAAATATTTTTTCACTCGTTTTGACCAGTGTCAAAAGTCCAAGTCAAAATGAGCAGTAACTTTTCCTATAAGCTTCATTTAAAGTTTTAAATGTACGAGATATGTAGCAAAGGTAGCCGACATGCGTGTACACCTCCACGTCAAAACCCTCGTTCGAGTACCCGCTGTTTGATACAAATGTAATCATTTGTATCAGCACAACAAAAGATAGAAGGTATCGCTATTATAAACTTGATGTGATAGTCTTTATATGCATGTATTTATTTACAGTTGATTTCTTTCTGAATAGAATAACGCTTTAGTTTGAAAATAAAATATTTAAAAGCACTCCCAACCCTCATATTTTGCCGACACAGCCTCCTATAAGTATTGCCTGTTCGCGGCTTTGAAACTCTGTCCAAAGGCGCTAAAAGTCACATTGAAATCAATGCGACCAGTGCACTCTAAAATCCTGATTAATCGAAAACTGAAAGTATACTGTTAGGAACACGTTTTTTTTTCTGATGGGTGTGGATTACTTTGATGTAATTGTATGTTTAATGCACTAAATTGAATGCAAAATCTAATGCCGCAAATTGTCAGGATTCATTTCCCAGTCACTCTCATCTGTGGCCTTCAAACAAAACACTGTGCGACTTACAGCCAACTCATCAATTCTGGTAACGTGTACTTTAAAGGTTCGACGAGGAGCATAGAAATTGCAGGTACACATAGGGCGTCAGAAGTTTAACTTGGTAAAAAATGACAAGCATTGATTATATTCTTTAGAATTATTTTACATTAAAGAAAGAATGGCGACATTATCTTTAAAAAACACAGGTTTCCAGGCTACAGCTGACATGCCGCCAGCAGGTATTTGATAGCGAGAGGAAGGCTATGGATTGATAACTGAGAGAGACCTTCTCCATTGCATTAAAAGTTAATCAGGACGCCCTGTTACCGTCAAAACTACTGAAATGATGGAAGAAATTAAAACAATTTTTTTTTTCAATTATATTTTCAAAGATATTTTCATGGCCTACTGGCAAAAAAATCTTGTTTCATTACAACAACACGATCCTATCTTGGTCATTTCAATGACAAGCATAAACCAACTGAAGTTTGAACTCTTACCTCATCCTGCATATTCCCCAGATTAAGCCCCACAGCAAATTTCATCTGTTTTCCTTTCAGAAAATCTTTGGAGACAAACATCGTGTGACCAAAGACTCATCTTATATATAGTGTTAATGTAGATTTTCAGGGGCACGACGAATTGGGGCTTTGAAAATGATATTACCGCTTTAGAGCGGCGATATGAAATTGTTTTTCCTTATCAACTGAATGTTTTCATTTCACCATGATAAGATCCTTTAAACTACATTTTCGGCTTCGTTTAACAGACTAAATATCCATATCGCTTGGTAAAATTACGATGGTGCGTTGGATTCTTCGCGCCAAATCAAGAATCGTTCTTTACTTATTCGCAAAATTGGTCTATCAACGGTTTTAATAACCCGCGAAAGTTTTGATGATTTGGAAACGCACATATCGTGCGTTATTTGACATTACTTTATTGAAATAATTGGTCCTGGAAAAGTGTCTTGTAACAAATCGGTTGTCTGGCGAAATGTGAGACAAGTTGCACTGTCTTGTCGAAAGCAATTATAAATTGATAAGATAAAATTGTCCAGGTTCCACCAGAAATATCCTGAAAGTATATTCCTGTAGCGTTCGAAATTTATAAGTACGTGATTTCGATTTCCTTCAGAAAAAGTGCGACCACGTCTTGAGCCCAAAGACTATACTAACCAGTAATTTTGCGGACATAAAGAAGCGAATTGCGCAGGGCTTGAGGATTTTCCTAAGTCTGAATTTAGAAGTTTTGTTATTCACGAATTAATTGAGGAATAAACGCGGTTCATTTGGAAAGATGTTTTTACAAAATTTCAATTCTGACCTGGTCTGCAGCTCAATTCGCCAAAGTTCCCTGTAAGTTAACCCTTACAGATAAAAGCTTGACTAGTTAGTAGTTACTTAGTAAGTAACGTACAGGTGGTTGATTAAGTATACCACACATTTTTAGCTCAAAGAACGTAACATCCGACAGGCTGAGAACTTATTTTGATGATAAATTTTAACAACTTAAACTCCGTTTTGCCAGAAATGCTCACTTACCAAACAATGCTAAACCCGCGGTGTAAGTTTGAGTTTCACTTCTTCAACAGTTTAAAGATTTCACCGTTTGACGGTTTTATGGTTCTCCAAACGAAATTCTGAGTACTCTGCATTTTTCCTTGTATCGTTCATATACGTGTTACAACAGTGTGCCATCTTCGGTGTATGATCTCATCCTCTGAGGATGCAAGAAGACAGGAAGAAAACGACGGAATATTGTTTCGAGAACAAAGACAAAAACATATCCCTCCTTGAAGGCCACAAAACGGAGTAAAGCTAAATATTGGTATACGCTATATTTAAATAGGAATGAAAGGGTTGTGTTGCCTCGTCAAACATAGGAGCATGAAACTTAGAGATCAAATAACTATAAATAGTGGCTTCAATTTTTAGTTCAAGCAAACAAACAATTTCGTTCAAGCAGACAAAGGAATTGGACTTGTGAAAAATTTATACAATTTTTGAAGCATGATGATTTTGATAGTAGTCAATTATCTTCACCGTGCCTTGATACTCCAAAAACTGGACTTCCATCTAATTTAGTTCATCGGGCTTTTGTTTGGTATCCTTCGCGTTTGGTCTGCGTCAGCTAGTTGTTCCTTTAAGACGGCATTCCACTTTTTCCTAATTCAACCTTTATTTTTGTTCTAGAATGGATGATCAGAACACCTCTAATAATAGCGAGAGCAGTATTAGAGGTCTTGAGATTTATTAAACCAGTAAAACAGTCGTTAAAGAGGTACAAACAATATCGTTGTTTGTACCTCTTTAACGATTGCCGTACTTGCAAAACGATTATAAATTAAAAATTGTTAAAAACACATTTAAATTGAGTTTTTTTTCGATCATCGATCGAGATAATCCCATGTATTTACATTGGCTACCAACCCCACCAATTTACATCGGCTTTAATTGAACACCGACGAAGAAAAGTGTTAGGAAAATGATTTAGGAAAATGAAGTGATAATAATGACAACATTTTTCAAGAGGACTATAATTCCACAATTTGCGGATGACTACTGAGAATGTTTGAGAATATTTCAAAGTATAAGAAAGTAAACAAATTTGGAGTAACTAAATCAGGCGGTCTGAAACTTTATCGAAAGAATCCACAGAAAATTCTATCAAAATCCTGTCTCAAACATGTCAGGAGACAATTGAGGCTGGATGGAAACATGCCACTTATTGATTCAAAACTATTCAAGTAAATATGCAAATCTTCAAATTCAAGTATGAAAAAAATTGAAATGATTGTTTTTGAAAATAGTTGGGCTCGCTCTTACATGAACGTAGTACATAAAGCTGTAATAACGTTTACTGATATGATGAAAGTTATATGTTTTCTGGTAATATAAGAAATGTGTTTTGATGGAAGTAAAATGTATTCTTTGATGAAAATATATTTGTGTTCTGCTATCGTTATGTTATTTCCTAGTTATTTACTAAACTAGAAAGTGTTGGATGAAAAAAATGTCACTACTGAAAATATCAACCAATTGGTGTTTGGTTATAAACCAAATAATAAAAAGAATTACTCTAATGATCGATTTGAACAAATTTTTACAGCCAAACGTTTCTGTGAACCGCCATATATACGACGTTCGTGGGAAACATGGTGGTACGACACATCGAAACAAGGAATTGGTGCTCTAGTCATTCATATGACCAATGTTTACGTGGCACCCTTGTTTCAAGGAGACCCGTGCACATGGTACATAATAAACTTTTTACTGGACTCAACCATTGGCCTTTTTATTATCTACGTAGGAATAAGAATTTGTCAGTTTTTAGCTAAGCGAAATAAATGGGATGCCATCAATTTCGGTGAATATAGTGAGTACAAAAATTCATGTAAGCGTTTATAATATTAATGGTAATTTATTACAGATGCACCAAAGTCATGGGTTTATCAGACTTGGATATACATCGGATTGATGGCCATAGTAAAGTTAATCACAACCTTGTTTATACAGCTTGATATTTGGGATAATGTTAAGAACTTTGTTTTATCACCGTTTTCTAATCCCAAGATTGAATTAGCGGTTGTTATGCTTATTATTCCGTTCTTTGTTAATGTAAGTGAGCAAAGGAATTTATTTTTGAACTTTTAAATTTCATTTGTTTCGTTTCTACTATTTCTACAATACTTTTATTTTTCAGATTTTAATCTTCTGGGTAACTGATAATTTCCTAATGCGACACAATCGTAAAAAACGACTTGGTGGTAGTCGCGAACAGAGTATTCTACAAAAAGTGAAGGTGAATGCTTGAAAAAAAAAATAATTAGCGGTAATTTAAGGACTAATTGCAATTCTATCTTATATATTTTTCTCTTTATTGGTCTCATCATTTCGAATATGCAGGTAAAGTACAGGTCAATACGAAAAGACAGTAGAAACGATTCCGAATCGGAAGCACTGATATCAGGCGACGACGACTTACTAGGGACAAATACTACAAGCAAAGTGATGGGAATGCAAAGTGTTCAGCAGCGAACGAGTATTTCGATGGCCTAAAATATGCAAAAATATTTGGATCTACATAATTTATGATAGACAAAAGAAGATTGGGCGGCTTTTTTACTGAAAGTGTACTCATACGTATTATTTATCATATTGAATTTGAGAAAAAAAGTTGAAATTGTTTACTTTTGTATATATCGTGTGTTTTATTTATCAAACCTGTTATTCTATCTATGGAATAGATGTTGGCTCGGATATTAGTTATGCAACGCAGTTCAGTGTTAGAAAGCATGGATGCAGAATGAAGAATCTTAAATGGAACCGGCTTTTTGAATGTACTTAATAATCAGCTCTGTTGGCGAAAGTGAACGCTTCATTTAAATTTTTCAAATGATATCTTTCAACAGAGCGAAATGAACTGATTCAATATCATATATCAATAGAATTTTATATAAAAATATAGATAGTATAGATATTGAAGGCATAATAATGAAAATCATATATATCTTTTGTTTTTGCAAACGAGTACTAATGATATATACGATAGAAATATTGGTTTGCAAAATTCAGATTTTATAATGAAATTGAATTCAGATTGAACTCCTAATGTACGATATGATACCCGATACCCATTCGGAAACGTCGTTGCAATCAGTTTTTTCGAAATAAGAAAAGTGAGTTAGAATGTTCAGCGAACTAGTTTACACCGAAATCATTTTTTTCTATTTAATTACTGTGAATTTTATTTAGCACTAAGTGTCCGGTGGGGTATTCAGGATCCATTTTAAAAGTAATGTTAATTCCAATAAATAAATGAGGAGAAACAACCATTCGTCAAAGCGATTGAGCGGGAAAATAACATCCCATGAATATTCTAGAAAATACACATACTTCAAAATGCCACGGCCTTTGTAGATCCAGCTCTGTAGTCGATTAAATGATAATTAAAAATTGCAAATTCAAAAATGGGTACTTGTCCAAGAGTATTTCTATAGAATGATGAATCAATACATAAATTTATTCATTGTTTTATCACTACTGAAGTTTTACTGACAAATCAACAGATTCCAGTCAATCTGAAGCAAAATTTGGGGGAAAGCTTAACCACTGTTTTTGGGATTTAATATATTTTTAAGGTTAACCTCATACATGGACTGACATTTAACAATTATTCGAAAATTTATCATCAATTGAATTCGAAGACGCGATCTCTAACGTTATTCAGATAAAAACACCTTAGTATAAAAGCCTAATTTTTAGGCATTCAGCGAAAAAAATTAAAAACTTTGCGGTTGAAAACTGAATAAATTTCAAAGACAAGGAAATTACAAATTTGATCATATTAGACACTAATAATCTTATTTGTTTGTTCTCCCAACGAAATTCTATCATTCCTTGTCTTGTAACGTTCAGATTCGCATTTCGATATTGTGCCATCTTCGGTATGCGGTTTCGATCTCTTTTTTCTTTCTATCAGGTGCAGATAAGGTCGAAGTCAAGCTCAACCAGCCAAGGGTCATAATATCCCTCCAAAAATTCTAACAGCCAGCCAAAGTTATAATCGACCAGTAGGTTGGAGTCCCCCCGTTACAGCATTCAATTAGATGAAAAAATAGGAAGTAAGTTTACTTTGGTCAGTGAATTGAAGAAAAAAAAGGAAATAAGAAAAACCCAGAATATAATATATATAACATGCAAAATAATCAACTCGTACAAGTCAACTATTTATTCCGGATAAAAGTCTGCGAGGCCAGTTCGTGGAGTGATCGGTTGTGGTGTGCCGTCTATCTTCGATGGGGCTTCCCGGGATCCAAATGACCCCACCCAAGAATTCTAGACCATTCTTCCTGAACCCTAATATTTAATATGGGATCGGAACCACACACTAGAGATGGCACACCGTTGAAACGGTAATGTGGACGTTACAAGAAAACAAACGGGGAACGACGGAATTTAGTTTGGAGAACAAAAAACCAGCATTTCTATCTCTGTCGGACAAAGCACGGGGTATAGTGAAATGAATAATCTTTTATCGTCCGAATAGAATATTAGAATAGATTGGAGTCAATATCGAACAGTGAATTAATATTTAGAAAGAAATGTGGAAAGAGCTCAAAAGCTGGTTTCGAACACGCGTCCCTGCCGCTTCTCGTCAGGTGCCAACTCACAGGCCGGGACGCTTCAATTGGAACTACCAGCTAGGTGGATGTCGTCTGGTTATTTTTACTTGTTATGATTATTGCTCTCAGCTTGAAGTTGTCCTATTTTCTATTGGTTAGCTTTATCAATTCTAGAAGTTTTTGGTAGATTAAATATACCCATGAGTCTTCGCTGATTGAAATCATCTCCTCGGATGTTTGGGGAGAAAATAGCCAGAAAATTTTGAGTCGCTCATTCAGACGGTTTGACAAATTCCACAAATTTTTTGGAAAAAATCGTAGATATTGGTGCCTGTATCACTACATGTACGTCTAAGTTTCAACACAGCATTAAAAATAATAGAAACTACGGCTATCGAAATAAGACGTTTCGTGATAGTATATTCCACAGAAGAATTGTTTATCTTCTTAGGCTGTTAATGAGCGAAAAATTCACAAGAAAATAAGGGAATACAACGAAAAGACGAGAATCAATACTTAGAAATGGACGGATTACTTATGATCCAGACACTGATAAGGATTATTAAATATATTAGAAAATAAAACGAAAATTTTAAATATGTTTTTCCCCAAATGCCTTTTTCTAAATTGGGGTTGGCAATAACGAAGAACTAATAGGCCGAGTTTCAAAATATTTTTTTAACTCGTTACTACCTTATCCTTGAAGCATTGCACTACGATATACGAGTGTGACCAATTTTTTCAACTTTGACTAAGTTTAGTAGAGTCAAAATTATGTCTCTATGTTTTTTTCCGTGTCCCATTGTTTTCTAAATTCTCAAACATTCTTCTCTCTAGTTGACTGCTGAGTTCCAGTTGTCTCAACAAAAATGAATTATTTCGTTCGTTTGCGACGTTCCAAAGCTAGGATATCACCGACGCCGTTTTAAAGATCTCATTTGGATACTTACGTGAACGTCATCTTTCAAGATTTCAAATCATAAAAATGATTAATTATAAATATATATCGTATGAAGATCTATTCATTGGAAAAAATTGTAGTCAGTCCCTAACGAGAGTTTACTATAATGAGACGTTGAATTTGTAGAATAGAAAGTGTGAATAGTTGAACATGTAGAATAGAAAAAGCCACACATCAAATCATGAATACAACTTAAAAACACATTACACCATTTGCCACCTAATAAATAGAAAAGAAAAACAAAAAATCAACAATTTCAAGTACCATCTAGTGTGCCATCTTCCGATTTCTGACCAATTCATATTTTCTCTGTCGTATGAATTTGTTGATCCATTTGGTCTTCATATAATCCATTGAGCAATTATTAAAGTGACCTCAAATAAAATTGTCAATAGGTAAGTACGAATAACTATTGATTATTTTTAATCTACCAAAACACGTAGCCCATTGATATTGTTAACGTATGGTAGCCGGTTTTTAAGGCCACACGTTACTATACGCGTACTATAGTATGCAGTATGGTAGTCTCTCAATGAAATATCCACCTGTGGGGCATGTTTTTGATGAAACGAAACAAGAAAAACCAAGTACGGGGGCTAAACTTGAGGTGTGTTATTTGGTAAGCAAAGATATTAGGTTCAAGTGCAGAGAAAATGTAGTTAAACATTTACCGCTATGTGGTAAGAGATTTCAGAGATCATTTTGAATTTAAGTACCATAAATGTAAGCGATCAGTGATATGTAACAAGTGAAGCTCCGAAAATATGTATTTTTAGCCAAATAAATCTTAAATAAATGGATTAATAATGAGAAAATTAAATGTCTACAAAGCAATTAAGTTTAAAGTTTGATATTTGTTGCTTAGATCCGCCGAGTCCTGCTTTTTCTTATTTCGGCCGGTTTCATCTGTAAGCATCTTCAACTAGTCCTCTCTTTTGATAATATTTCAAAAGATAATATTCTCCAGAGAAATGCAAGACTATTTTCGTTCCACTAGATGCTCTAAAGAGTTTATCAGTAGGCGCGTTAAACTTTTTATTAAAAAAAATGAAAATTAAATTGAATAAAAACATAAAATGATATTCATGTGGATTTATGACGATTAATGATTTCAAAGAACATTGCTGAAATTTATATCAGCAATGTTCTGTGAAAATAATATTGTTGAAACCTCATCCTCGGCTTCTAGGGACCTTACACTTCCACTACATTCTCACAGAAATTGCATTCCCTTAGTCTAAGTCCTGTAGTTTTGTTTATTTACAGATTCATTGTGACAGGAATGCATTCCATTCTAAAAGACGATTTTAATCCCGATCTCTGAATCGACTTTCAACTACCCTAAAGCCCATTTCGTAAAAGTTCAAAGCAAACCGTGATAAACAGATTTTGGGTGCGTCAATTGGGTGAATCTTATAAGTTGACGTTAAATAAGAACTTGACGGAAAATTCTTCAATTGGTCCTCTGAGAAATTTCGACTTCTTGTAAATGACACGGGATAGAGAAATTCGGAACTACTCGAACTTTGACTTGGTATTCTGACAGAGAACGGCTTCATTGCCTTGGTATGATCGAGTAAACTGTCCAGTTTATTTGGTATGATCTTATAGTGTATGATTCAGCTCACTGTTACATTGTATATGTGTTTGTTGATTGAGCACTGAAAGCAGTCAGAACGGGCAGGGTGACAGGCAGTTCATATGTTATCTATGAAATAATGAATATGACGAGCAGTTTTGTTTGCTTAATTGCATGATTCCTACGTCGAGGATTTCAACATATTTTTGAAACGAACATTTCAAATTCTCCTTAATAAAATTAATAATAAAAAGTTACCAATCATTTTGAACCAAATGTTCATGTTGTTTAATCTAATACTCTTCATAGTTTCCAACGGAACAGTTTCGAAAATTTCCCTAAAGGGCTCTGTCGTGTTGGTAAAAATGTACCCCGAGAGGTTATTGACACTTCTTAACCAAGACAAATGGGCAACGTTATTTGGTTTATTTCACCAAATCTAACTACGACCACTGGATAGAAAAAGGTTTTTAAATCAGTAGCGGTTGGAGACAAAACGTTTTGGCAGACCAATTTTAAGCTCCATTTAAGACTTCCTATCATCCTGCTACATATGCCCTTGTATTCAATTTTCTTCAAATTTTTGAATAATTTCTTCACTCTGTTTCTATCTGCTTCGAACGCAATAAAAATTTTATATATTTATGAAATTTGACGCAATAATTTTAGATAAATATACTTTTGTTTAATGAAATAAATAAGGTGATTTTTCTAAGTAGTCTAAGTAACTAGACCGCTTAATTACTTGATGAAAACCATTTCTTTTTCAAGTCTCTATAGCGCATTTCAGGCGTAGGCCTTCAAGATGTCTCGCCTCAAATGTTCTCTTCGTCTTTTCTGGGAATTTCACGTCTTTTCCGTACCATCTTTCGCATAGGAAGAAGATCTTCACCCGGCGGAACAAGCATATAGGGACCAATGATTCTCAATCTTTTGCCGGTAAAACTGAAAATACCCGTGAGAACTGATAAGATGTGACAAGTAATAATCAATCTCACTGATAGGTCCATCCATCATGTACCACGTTTCTTTCCACAAACCTACGATTTCTTGTCTTTCCCCTCGACTAGCATTTTCTCTCTCCGACTCCACCCTAAGTAAGCAGAGTCACCTTCGCTTTTCAGCATTTAAACAATGGGGTCCACCCGCACGATAACAAGCACCACCACCTCAGAAACACTGAGTATTGTATTGATTCCTTCGACTTGATGATCCTTTCTTCAATGCCAATGGGAATAACACGAGGGATCCGCTTCATGGTCAGTATGACGAACTCGGTTTTTTCCACTAAACCATGGCCGGTCATCCACTTGTTCACTCAGTCCTTTGTGTGTATTGCATGTATGATAATAGTAAAAAATAAAGCAATGTTCTTTTTATTTACTAGTGGTCTTAAATATTTTTTTTAAAATAATATAAATTGATCAAATATCTAAAATTATGATATGTCATTAAATCTTCGCGAAACGAAACCAATCATTTCAAATCAAATTTCGAATCAGAAGGGTTTATTGACAATCCGATCAAATCAGAAGTGCTTATTTATACTAACTCCTTATCAAAATGTCTTATTTATTAAAGTCAAAAGCACTCAAAGCAGTTTTATAATTGTGTCTAGGTTTAAACAGAATAGATAATCCAGCTAACCAAATACATAAAAATTTGACTTACATATTACATTAACTTTACCTAAATTTAAGACAATGCATTAGTTCCATTTACTGACAATGCATCAGTTTCAGATATTTGCTGTTTCTGAATAAACCTACCTGGTAAACCTAACTTGTTAGATTTTGCAGAATCTAACACAAACCTAACGAACCTGTACAATGGCGGTTACAAATCATAAGACATCCAATGTTGTTGATGAAATCGTAAAGAGATAAAACCATTTCACATTACATTTATCTGAGCAATTAACAAGGGGTTTCCCATTTCCAATCCCGAGTAATGAAAGTAAGTTACATTCTTGGTGGGTAAAAAACAAAGAACTCTTTTTATTTTTGCCATTGTTGTTTGAAGTTTAAGTAATGAAACGCAACTGTTTATACTATTTTAATATTTCATTAAGCTTTCTTTTTTTCATAATTTCTATCTATCTTTTCAGTAAACTTTTTGGTCCTTAAAAAGTCATGGCATAGTGATGGATAAAACGAGTCGACATTGAAAGCTTCCTCGTAACAATTATGCCCAAAAATGATTAGCGATTTTATAAATTTTGAAGAAACTACGGAAACTGTCCCAATTGAAATTGGTTGCGTAATAAATGAACTAAACGTGAATGAATGAACTAAACACTTCAGCAAAGAAGATGTTGATCGAATCTCCGCAACGCATTTCATAGCACCGCTGTCAAATTATTACTTAATTGAGAAACAATTGAGCTACAGTGAAATGCACAATGAAATTCAGGAAGCTGTTAAAAACGTCAAGATTTTGACAATGAAAAATATGAATGAAGCCTCCACGCATCTTGACAAATTTTTGACAATCATGGAAGTATGTGATCCCAATGCAGAGTGTACAGCTCAAGTACGTAGGGCAATTGAGAAAGACACAGCATGTTATAGAAACCTTTATCAAGAAAAGAAAATAAAACGGGTGGTATTCAACTAATTCTAGACAAATGTATAAAGTACTTAACACGCCTCTTTAACTTCATTATGTATACATATTGATAAATAAATACTTTAAAACACGATTTTTGGAGCAAATTTTTTTACATCCCTCTACTTTCGAACTTTCCACATTCGCACACACTTTCAGGAACCAATTATATGTGAAAGTTGAGAACACACTGTATTCTAAAATTAGTTGAATACTGTGATGAATATATGATTTTTTTTGGCAAAAGTTTTCATTTAGATCATACTTATAACATTTTGGCAGCACGCCTAATTTTCGAAACAGGGACTGAGTACATCATTTTTGTCCGCGTTCTGAAACGATTTTGCTTCGCTGACCAATAGTATCATCTTCACATTGTTTATGACTCACAAGAAAATTTTTAAAGAAAAATGCATTACGACACACAAACATACGACGAAGGCGAACAAGAGCACATATGAGACGTGCAATACAACATACACGCAACATATTTTCAGCTAGTGCTGGGGATTATCATTGAGTGTACCCGTCATTTGCACTGTCCATAGCGCGGCTCTGCTCCACCAATTATGAAGAAGACCCCGTCACCTCACTAGACCCCATAATGTCTATCACATCACAAATAAACAGCTTCGATGGCTCCAACATCGCGTCTTCGTCTCCATTCTGTGACCACCACATACCCCCTTCGCAAACGAGTACTTTGTGCTGGGGCTGGTCGATCCACGCTTTTCTATCTAACGAATATTAGATAGTATCTAAGTGAGAAAGATAGTGGGGTTCCAGTTGGATAGTGGCGTTCTTATTCTGCTGGTGGACTTCTAAAGCTCACTTGGAGACAGAACTTCAGGTGGGTCGGGTCCTCTTGTACGGTTGTGTGGTTGGGACTGTTGCCTTCAAGTGTGCTGATGTGTCAAGTGAATTGTGGTGGTGCTTAAGGGCTGGAATTTTTTGGTGACTAGAAACCCGAAAAACAGATACGGTTTGCTGATCTTCCCAGGTGAGTTTAGTGAGAAAGTTGGAAAAGTTCGGTTTGCTGCGGATCTTTGCTCGGAGTCTGACTAATCTGAGCTATAGTCGAGTCATACATTATCGAAATGCAGTTCCGTTTCCAAAAACCAGAACGTTTTCTGTATGCAACACTGAAAAATTGATCCAAAAAAGCACGCTCGCCTTTGATAGCGTGAAGAGCTACTGGACCACTATGCAAATTTCAAATTAATTTATTCCATCGAAATAGAAAAGGCAAATGCGCTAATAGATTCAGTTTTTTTCCTTCTTACTTTGCCGCTGACCTTCCCTCCGCGATGATACTTAACTTGACGATAATATATTTTCATGATCTCACTTTATGTGATTGACCGTAAACTTATCTTTTTTTCATTGTACCATCATCTTATCCACATCTCATCTCATCTTCGCAGATTCTTCATTTCTCCGCGAGACTCAAAGTCAAGGACTCGATGTCGCAGCTTAAGACGATACTTGTGACGGGCGGAGCCGGCTACATTGGATCACATACGGTGGTAACATTACAGGAAGCTGGATACGACGTTGTGGCGCTAGATAACTTCGCGAATTCAGTAAATGGCGCGAAAAACGAATCGATTGCCCTCAAACGTGTTGAACAGATAACGGGCAAGCCTGTTGTATTCTACAAATGTGATTTGTTGAACAAAGATGAGGTCGAGGAGATATTCAAAAAAGTAAGTACAACAACAACAACGACAATAATTAGAAAGCACTTTACGTGCCGGGGGTCCCTTTATGCTTTCATCACAACGAACGTAAATGTATGGTTGCAATTACTTAAGTGAAGTTTTCATGATTTATTGTTTGCGATAACGGTTACAATACAGATAATGGTTTCTGCAATTGCTAGCTATGAACCAATCGATAAGTTTCCGAATAGAGTATTGTGATTTGTTACTTACTTTTGTGTTGGTTACGTTTTCATTATCTTATCAGAACATTTGGAACGTGGAAATTGATATCTTAGATGCGGTTTGAAAGATTTAAGACAGAAACTTGCATGCGGTGTTATTTGTGACTACAAGTTAATTATCTGTTGCAAGCAGTTATTGCAAGATGTTATCTGAGAAATACGGAAATGGGATATTAACGCCAAATTCCCGACTAAATTAAATGTACTTGAATTATTCTTAGAATTCCAAGTTTAGTCAATGTCATAGCTTGTAGATTTTCATTAGTTGTAGCTCTTGTTCGTTCGTTTTAGGATACGTTTAATATTTCAAAACATAAAGAAGTTCGATACCAGCAACTTACGGAAAAGTCTAAATATAACATTATGATAGAGTCACATATAAATTTCTTCTATTCTTCTATCTCTTTTCTTTTGTTTTCAACAAGTTCATCTCTTGCTTATTTCTAAAATTCAGACTTAAATCTTCATTTCATCTGAGATCATAGTTTGATTCATAATTAATTTTCTTTGGATTTGGGATGGATAATGATAATTCAATATTCACATGCGAAATTTGTGCGAACCTTTGCGATACTGATTCAACGAATAAACAGGGATGTTCTTTATGAATATATTGTTTATTTATGAAGTATTACAAGTTGTTGTTACCGATGATGTTTGAAATTGAATGTTGTGCTCCTCGATCTAATTTGTTACCAACGAGGCAACTTTTCAGCAATTTAAAAATTTGGTAGTTGGAAAACTGCAGGGATATAATTAGTTAGCTAAAAATAGGAAGGGTTTTGTAAGAGTACATATTATTTCTAGGGCGTCGTGACGTAGACTAGACTTGCTCATAAATATGTTTCACTATAGTTCAATTCTCCAATAAGTCCCTTTAATTACCTGAATTGAACTTATTGGAACGCATTGTGCCAGTCTTTAAAGGTGTCTGGCAACATTTTGGAACCATCAAAAGTGTTTAGTTTTTTTGGTAAATATCTTCAAATAGGTCCCCAATTAACACATTTATATTTCAGCTTTTATATAATAACGTAATTTTGCAAGTTTTTTTTTTGCGCATTTGAAAGTATCTGGCGGAAACTCTCCACCATTCAAAGTGTCTGCCTCTTTGCAACGTGACTTGAAACACATACAAAATATTAAAAACTCAGCTTTTATATTATGACGCAAATAATTTCAAAATTTTCCAACAGTTGAAACTTGTTATCTCTCTAAGCCAGCAAAACGCATAGTTAATATTATCCAACAGTTGCTACTCAGTGAACAACAATTGCGTAGAAAATTGTTTAGCTTTTATACTATGACCCATGTCTTAAAAGTCAATTTTCATAAGTCCGTTCTTTACATAATTAGTTAGGGTTTTTTTTTCTTGTTTGCTGTCATTGTGCGATATTGCCTTTGATTTTCGTAAAGTTGATGTAGCAAACTCTACGATGATGCCCGAATGAGAACTTGTCTGGTAGTTTATAATTCGTCTGGCGAATGCATGTCTTCGAGTACGTTCAAATGACTTTATGTTGCACATTTTGCATTTCTACTGCTGTCCAAACATTGGTATACATTTGTTTGGTAATCATGTGGTTTGCAAGTTGGATTGAGTTGTAACGTCCGGCTTCCGTATCACTTTGTTGTAATCCCTTATATGCTCACGAAATCTTGTTCTTATTTTTGGTCCTGACTGACCGATGCAGCCATATTGACATGCAAAAATTAATTTACATACACCCAATTTTTCTTACAGATAATTTTCCGTTGTTTTAATGCGTAATATCTGTCACAAACTACTCCCAGTTTTAAAGGCGACGTTGCTGTTGCATTTTTTGAACGACTTAACTAAATTACATGTAGATTCCCCGGTGTACGTCAACGTTGTCTATGCTTCTTCCCGCTTTCTACTCCTTTTCAATGATTTTTGGATTTTTAAGTTCCTTCTTATCTTGTCAACCAGCTCTTCTTTGTATACATTAGATGCGCAAATCACTCGTCTAGGTGATTAAACGAAAAGGATAAAAGTCTTTATTTGATTTGTTATTTGTTTAATAAGGGCTCCCGAAGCTCGATTGTTAGTGTTTGAGTCCATTTGCAGTGAGTTACATGCCATTATTTCTCTAATTTTGTTGCTAAATCTATCGGAAATATCGTGATAAGTGGCTCTATTTTTCTGAAAGCAGAAAAGCGTTTCCTTTGTCGTCTTTCATAGCAAATGGAAGACCGTGTTGCTTGTCTCTCGGTAACTTGGTCGGCTTCCTGACTTTTCGTGCGTTGGGGCTATCAAGAAAATTTCTTCCAGCGCAAGTCCGAGACTTTGATCTTGATAGCTCTCGGTATAGAGATTACACTGATATTCTAATATTTCTCACTAAATCCAACTGACTTATAATAACTTTAATTTTATGACCTTAGCCTATTCTTTTTCTGTCAACGAGATACATGTTTTGAAAAGACACAGGATACCACGGGTCAAGGTTAGATCGAAATTGTGTATCTATGATATCACTATCTTGACTTGAATAACAAACTGATAAAGACCCTGCATCCTTATTTAGATATCATCGGTAAATTTAAGAACTTTATCCACTTCTTTTTTAAGTCCTTGCATTTTCCTTAATTGTTCTTCAAAAATCGTAAAGATGGAGGAGCATCATAGATGCAGTAAGCGTCTCTCACTTTTTATGAATTCATTAAAGTCGTTTTTATATCCATCACATCGCTTTCCCTTTAATTGATTGTATTAAAGAGGAATGGCACGGAAATTGTTCAAATCTTAGTTGTGTCAAGTTCATTACGAACCGATTCCTGTGTTTTGAAGTATTAAAAATCAACTAATGTGTTTAAACGTGGACACGAAACAGCTTAACATTTTTCAAGACTTTCTGTGATGGTGATTATCTTGAAATTTTCTACACAACTCATTCAATTCGCTCCATCGATAATAAACCGTTTTGGACAAAAGGATTTGATGCTACGTCGAAATACAAAGAAAACATTAAAAAATCGACTCTTGAATTATTTTAATAACCGGTATTTTCAAGAAAATCTACATCAAAACAGTGTGAATTCGATTTATTTTAGTTCTATTTAATGGGGAATTGTCTTTACTTTCACTTACGTGCCACATGTTACATTTTGTTAACTTCTGGTTATAATTCATGCAACAAGTTTACACATTAATTTAGTTCAAGATAGCTTAAGGATACAAAATTGGGTGCGGGTTTCGTTGAACGCTAGTCTACAGAAAATCTCAGTCAAAAGAAAAGGGGCTAATTGTAAGGGTGATCTTAATTTTAATCTTTCATTAGATTAAAATATTCTGTGGCGTCGCCGACAAAGCCGAATTGTATCCAATAGTATATTATTCTCATCAAATGTATAGAATATAAACATAACATATAAGGATCAATTAATTGGTTTATTAATTTATTATTGGGCCGAAATTATAATTTTTTTCTCAAGTTGATGAACGATACCAAGCTGTGGGTGGCTACAAGTAGTCTGAAACCATCTTCACCAAAAATCCAGCAGACATCTAAGACAATATGCTAAATACAATTTCATTCACCATTCAAAATCGTTCATTATTCTACAAAAAGCACTGTACAACTTCAATATATTGCAGTGCCGTTCGTTTCCATCGTATTACGTTCACGTTGGTATTTTAAGTTATTTCTATTTTCAATGAGTCATTTAACAGCATAAATAACAAAAAAATGTGCTTTAATAGCGTGTAATTTTCGAAAACTGTTTACGGACAACTAAGTGCATGCGCTGAATGATTATTGTTGAGATTAAATAGGCACTAGTCCATCAAAGTCCAAAACACAAGAACTGAAGTTAAAAACGTACAAGTTATGTTATTAAACTCGGAACTATCAGAAACTATTTCAACTATCAAACAAGGGAACGTATTTAAAATTTTTTATTCATATGCGGATTTAAAGCGTTTATTAATATTTAATTTTTTAATTATTATTCATTTCGCACGGCTCATTTGCGTTCATATGGAGCAAAATGCTTTGCAATGGGCTAGCTACAGAGAAAGATTTGAAGCATTTCCACATCCTAGGTTTTCGTTGAGAAGAGAACATTAGGAACAAGTCTCCAGCACAAAAACAAAGAAAAAGATAAGGAGAATCAGTGCAAGCTCATATCTGATTCCTTTTCAACCTTCACGAACTAGGAAATAAGTTCCCGCTATCCAGGCGATTGGTGACGTCTTCTCGGGAACAAGAACCGACATGGGCAACATGGGCTGTGAGAGATGGTTGTATAACGCCACTGGGTTTCAAAATTCATGGTTTCTGTTAACCATTATTGCAAAAATCATTACAAAATATAAGCGCGTAGTTTACGGCCTAGCATATACGAGAACTTTTAATGACCTTGGCAAGAATTTTCGGTTGTTCAAATTTTCTAATACAAATATAAGATACACTTAGTCAAAAGTTTTCACTTTTCGTACCCATAAGATTTCTCGAGCACTTCAAAAACTGCGCTTGATACATTAAAGACCTTATCATGACAACTAAATTTTTGCGCTGTGCTTTTTTCAAATAAGGGAATAGGTAATAATAGGTAAGTAATTAATCCGGTGAATGTAGTGCATAATAAACTTCCCAATTTTGCTGCTTGTTAGGGGTTTCTTTGGCTTTGTTTCAAAGAAGGAACTTTTCATCTGCCTGATTCGCGAGAAAAAGTCTTTTGACGCTTTTCTGGTGCCAACGTGGCCTTGGCTCCAACCTATTTTAAAAGTCTATCGTAACACACAGATTACATTTAATATTAAAATTCATTCTGCGCATATTTTCTATTGGATTATATTACTCAAAGTTCATGCATTTCATTTACAATATTCAATGATTGGAACAATTCCTCTTTTGTGAACCTAATGCAGCAGCTCGCATCATGGAATCGATATTCGTTTTATGTTGAAGTTCGTTTTGGTGTTGCCGCAGGCTAAAATTAACTCTGGGTGGCTTGGGTCCGCCGGGCCTTGCTTTGTGGGTCTCGATGTATGCAGCCGAAACGCGTCCTCGAGACCCACAAAGCAAGGCCCGGCGGACCCAAGCCACCCAGAGTTAGTTTTATGTTGTTTGATTTTCACCATATTGAACTATTAACATTCTTATCCACCCATTATTTTAGCACAAAATCGATGCCGTCATTCATTTTGCTGCCATGAAAGCCGTTGGTGAATCAATGCAACTTCCATTGCTCTATTACAAAAACAATATCATCGGTATGATCAATTTGGTGGAAGTTATGGAAAAGCATGATATCTATCAATTGGTGTTTTCAAGTTCCTGCACAGTATATGGTGAGCCAAAAGTACTACCGATCACAGAACTAGAGGAGACCGGCAATGTCACAAACGTCTACGGACGCACAAAGTATTTCATTGAAGAAATGCTTAAGGATCTGTCTCGGGCGAATTCCAAATGGAATATAATTGCCTTACGATATTTCAATCCAGTTGGATGTCACAGTTCAGGGATTATTGGAGAGGATCCAACGAAAGCTTTCACCAACTTAATGCCATACATTAGTCAAGTAGCAACAGGCAAGAAGGATGTGCTAACGATTTTCGGAAACGATTATGAAACTCCAGACGGAACAGGTTTATTTAAATATTTTATTTATTATTTTAAATCTAAGTTAAAATCCGGTCCAATAGGAATTCGTGACTACATTCATGTTATGGATCTTGCAACCGGACATGTTGCTGCACTTAGAAAATTAGCCAGTGACCATCTTGGCATTAAAGTGATTTTTAGTTTAAATCGGGTTGTAGTTTAACATTCTAATAACGCTTATTGCAGATATACAATTTAGGCACAGGGAAAGGCATTTCGGTATTGGAATTAATTCAGACATTTGAACGAGTGAACAACGTGAAAGTGCCTTACATTGTGGAAAAACGGAGGGAAGGTGACATTTCGTCCATGTATGCTGACCCGTAAGTCTCTTCCTTTGAATTTTCACTTCAGTAATCGACTGAGTATTGCGTTTGTTTTCAGAACATTTGCACAAAAGGAATTGGGCTGGAAAGCTGAAATGACTGTTGAAGCAATGTGTAAGTATTTTTGCGACCGGTATAAGTAGACATTATCTTTAAAAACTTTGGTATATTAGAAACTCAAGTTATAAAATTTGGCATCAAAATCCCTTTTCAGGAGCCAAAGGCGTGTTAGTTATAATTTATTCAAACAATTTACTTTTACTCTAAATATGAACCCCAAATGTACTCCATTTTATGCTAAGTTCAAATCATGTTCCTTGAATTGTTATGAATCATAATTCTATTCCGTTTTTTGCAGGCCGAGACTTTTGGAAATGGCAAACAATGAATCCAAATGGCTACAAAACGATCTACACTAATGGACATGGACCATAACATTATGCAAAATCTTGTAATTTACGATGTACTACGTAGCTAATATAAACTTTATTCTCTGAATACATAACTCGCAGACGGGCATATACAACTTATGGAATATGAAAATAAATTATTAAATAGTAAAAAGCGACATGTTTGACTTTTTTGTTTATTCATTTTGTTTTTGTTCTTCAATTATTTGTTTTGATTTTACATTGTAAAAACGTTTATCTTGAAGTTTCAACACTTCTAATCCTACTGAAGTAAAACCAGGATATAAATATCTCGCAAATAGTTCCAAGCATTTTGGTTCGTCTGGAAGATGTTGTCTAAACAGTTCTGAAAATGACAATAATTTAAAATTCATTCAGGTTTCGCTAAGGATGTTGCAGGATGATTTATGCTTTGTGATCAAGGTAGAATAAAAGTTAGTTGTGGTAGTAAATAAGAGTCGAAAAAGGGAGTAGAATCGCGACCTACAATCGATTTCGAACAGAAAACAAAGATGGAAAAAACTGATCGAAATTAAAGTTTTATTTAAATCAAAGGCTTTTCGCTCTATTTTACTCCGTTAAGCATTGCTTTTTCTATTTTAAGGATGCCTTGTGGCTGAGCTGAGTGATTTTATGAAAGTGTTGAGGGGATGAGTGGCAACAAACATCTTCATGTTTCTGAAGGCTGAGCTAAAAGATATGAGAGTACGGGTTAACTTTCATGATGGAATCACTTGTTCGATTGCAATTAGTTTGATTCGTAATCATTTTGGTCATCCTTTGATATCATATTTCGTTGACGGTATATATGATAGTTCTGTTAATAGATTATTTGTATCCATTGCTGATAGTTACCATTTTTTTTTCCGGAATTCAATTTTGTTTATGGCCCTTCCTATCGCCTTCGAGCTTCAGGGTCACTAGATGTATGCTCTGCTGCTTGATCACGCGCCTACCACCTAACGCACTTTTAAATTAGGCCCATTCAATCTAGAACAAAAATTTCAAAGGGTTTTGAAATTTTCAAAAATTTCAAATTTCCACTCCGCGCAGGTGTCCAATGAAATTTTGAATGTTGACCCAGATGTTTGGGATCTGTGAGGAAAGCCACTTAGATCAAGAGTAAGAGTTATTAGGTCTTCGTTTTGTTGGGGTGAGGCCATAATGGATGTTTGCGTCAACTGCTAACTGAGTTCTATACATTTCCCTCTTAACGGGGCTATTCTTTCCATGGATTTGTGAGTCTGGCGAATGCCCGCTTAAAGGTAGGTAAATATTCCTTTTATGAGTTATAATGCGATGCTCGCGTGTTAACTAGAGTTCGTGAGGGGGATAAATAAGTACATTATAATAAAAACAATGCCTTTTATGAAACACGCATATAACTTTATTCCAACCGGTTTCTGATCTTGACAAAATATTGTGTGCATTACGTACGTGGTTCTTGATTATTAAAATCAATTGATTAAATGTACGATTTAAATTGATTAAATCATAAATATCAGTCCCACCTTTTTAGTTCTCATTAGAGATTTAATATTGTTGTAGTCAACATTATTTCAGATGTTTGCGGAGATGTTATCGTGTCAGATTATAACGTCTCTCACTTACCTCAAAATGGACAATCAGTCGAATTTGATGACATCATCAAATTCTAGGCTAAGCTTATTACGTGTATCGAGGAGTCTGGGGTCCACATAATTAAGTTTAGAGCACTTATATGAAATTATAAAGCCATACAGGCAAGGATTATGGCTGTCACGTGGTAGATCTTAGTGCAACTTTAAGCTTTGCCGAATAATATGCAGTTTCCTGCTATCCAGATTTTCTGGTCATCAATTTCTTTGCTGAAGTTAAAAAAACGGATTCCATGTAGTATTTCAAGCAGAGGCTCACTGCGAATCAAAAACAACAGTATCGATCCCTTCATCAAACGTTTCACCAAGAGTCGTGAAGTGGTATAATTTCAAGTTTGCCATTATGCCACTAACTTTCAAAATGTTTTAATTTCAAATATTAGTGGCATAATTCAATTAAAATTTTTAGACTGATGAAAAATGTATTACTGAATTGCATTACTTTATTTTTTTTTTTTTTTTTTTTGTGGGTTGGGGGGTGAAGGCAATTTACGCCCGGAGTGTGGGACTCCTAGCAGCGCATGCTACCAGACTACCCACTAAACACCCCCCCTGTCAAGAGATCCTAGCCTGGAACCGTTTGACACATTACTTCGGGCTAGGCCTCTTTTTTACTTCGCGCTAGGGCGCCGTCAGTCTAGAGAAATCTCCCTCCAGCGGGAGGGGGCAGGATGGAGGAGGACTGCTGGAAAGGAGACCTCCCTAGACCCCGCGCCCAAGGTTATCTATCGTATATTTTTTGGCAATAAGTATTGCCCGAGAGTAATGTGCCACGCAGGTCCATTTGTCGAAACTTTTCAGCATTTCTCCGACCAGATTGTCTGGAGAAAGCTCTCCCATCACCTCCCACAAGTCCTGCCGCATCCTGTTCCACCTTCTACAGTTGAAGAAGGTGTGACATGCGTCATCCCTTTCCCCTGGGCAGAAAATGCAGTCTGGGGACCGTGATTTACCAATCTTGTGCAAGTAAGACTGAAAATACCCATGCCCGCTAAGAAGCTGGGTAAGGTAATAATCAGTCTCACCGTGCCTTCGATTTAGCCACGATCTCACGTCCCCTATAAGGCGGGCAGTCCAGCGGCCATTGGAGTCGCCTTCCCATGACTGTTGCCACTCGAGTATTGTGCGCTGCCTCTCTTCTCGGTTGACAGCATATCTTGAGCCCTCCACTTTACGGTCATAAATTCTCCGTTGTTGAATGTTGTCAAGATATATAAAAACTGAATTTAGAACTATTCGAAAAGAGACTTTATTGATGACCTGATCTCCTACAGCGAAACTGACTCAAGAGAAAAAAACAATGAAAGGCTGTTGGAACTTTTGCCCCGCAACTCCCGCAAGTAAGTTTCCCCTATATAAAAACTAGTTGGGTCAACATATATGTTTTTGGTTAGCTGGGTGAATGAATTAACTCTTTGCAAGCTCCCTGACGATATGCGGCGAATTAGAGTTGAAATTTCGGTCTTTCAGTGTATTCATAATGTTCTACCCATTTTAATCACTAGATGAGTTCACATTCCGAATAAATCTTATAGAGTTAGTGACATCTGGACAGACATGGTCTAAAATGTTCGCAGTATTTTACATAGATTTCTACAAAAAAGAATTTTTGTAGTAAGATGAATTTTCCTTTACACTTTGGGTTGAAACACATTTACGGATTCACGCATGTCAATACTGTATTTTATAGAAAAAACTTTGAACTTACCTAACAGCGGTGGCTTATGTGAATGAATAACGCTCGCCACACTTATCAAAAACTCCTCCTTGAAACTTAATGTTTTATTGGATTCATGCGTTGCGACGAATATATGTTCGAATGGTTGTTTTTGGCCAGCATCCTTAAACGGTCCAACTAATTCACCCTTGTGGTTTAGCTTTACAAAGATTTCAGTTGCTACACATATCATATATTAGAGTAATCTTACTTTAATCCAATACCATGTTGCCAACAACTTTATGTTCCATTTCGGCAAAAATGTGTCCAGTATGGCTTTGTGATGAAGACTTGAATTTGTACACCAAATAACAACCAATGAATTTTGATGTACATACAATTCTAGAGGAATATCTACCAGGTCCTCATTGTATAGCATTTTATATGACAGTTCAGCGCGGGATGACTTTAACCGCCGAATATATTTGTTGCGCCATGGAGGATCGAGAACTATCAAATCGTATTGTTCTCCTTGAGGAAGTATTTTCGTTAAATTTTTAATATCGTCATTATAGAAAGAACATTTAGGCGGAATTAAAAATTCAACACCTATGAGAGTAGTTATCACAGGTACGTTTAAATTATTGGCACCACGAAGGGTTGGAAATTCGCTGGGCTCTTCCAGAATAGAGGTAATGTTAACATATTTATTTAAAGGAAAAATATGCTGTTGGCAGACTGTCAGAAGGGATGTAGAGCAACTGGCAACATGATCTATGTTCAGGAAACTAGAATGGTACTTCTTTATTAGATCTCATATAAATATCAATTTACTAACTTACCTACTAGATTTATCTACATTTGAATCTAACTTCTTTGCTTTTTTACGTTTCCTTTCACATTGCCCACTAGACTTAACCTTTTCTGTATAAATAAACAATTCCTCTTTTAGTTCGTAGATGAAAATGTTTGGCGCACTATTTAAGACTTGGTCAATTAATGATTTATGATTAAGGAAATAGCCAGATGTAGATTCCGCCGAAATCCTATGCATAGTTGTTTATTAGACGATACTTGGAACGCTTGAAACAGCTGATTATGACATTTGTAAGAAAATATTTATTGCGGTACTAGTTTTGGACTTAAGTATAATTTGGGGAATTACCTTTCAACAGATTCGGTATTTATAAGTATGCAAGTTCTTCATTAATTTATCAATCAACATTATCAATTTTTCAACTTAGCCGGCACGTGTAGCTTATAAATCAAAGATGGACAGTTTATTTAACGTAAATAAACCTAGTAACAAATATCTTTGCAGCAGTAATCAGGATAATTATGTGGCGTTTTTGGTCGTAGCATATGAAATAAGTATGTATATGCAAAAAAGTCTTCATGTAATTATTTATTAAGTACTGAATGATGCACAAGTAGTATTTATCAATTATGGTTTCTGGATTTCAACATATTGTTGGGAAATTATCACCGTATGAAGTGCGCAATAGCAGATTTGATGTAAAAATCCCAAAGTTGTTGATGAAATTCTGTTTTAATTTGCAGAAGTATATGAGTGGTCACAAAAGTCTTCTTTGTGCATCTTAAGTTCTGGGGACTACCCCAAAATTTCAAGTGAGGATGTTTAGAATTTTCACTGATACGCAGAGTGGTATTATATATACCGAAAAAGAATTAGGATTCACCATGTAACATGAGAAAAATGGAGAACCCAATTCTAGGACATTATCCACAAACAAAAGAAAGGATCAAGACTAGACATATTGGAAAGACTAAAAATTTACGACGCCGAAAAACGCTTGTTATCAGTTGTTAACGAACAACTGGTGACCAATACCGATACAATATGCTTTTTGATCCACCCGAACTTTATTAAGAAAACAAATGTGAACACCAGACACTAACAAAAGTTTCTGACCATGGTTTTGTTTGTATAAAATGAAAAAAAAGGAATTGGTTCAATTTTATAATTTTCATATAGACTACACACATAAGGTAATATAATAAAAAGTTATGAAGTTTGACCTTCTTCGTTTTCTATACCTAGTAAAAGTCGTGTCTTATCTTACATTTTTACGGGCGCTGAAGTTGCGTCCCGCTCAACTTGAATGCGTCGAATCAGGTGCTGCCCATTTTATAGTCTGGGATCTCTGAAGATACTCCTCTATCTCTAAAGACCTTTAATTTGGAACACACATTTTCGATGCGTTTTAAATCAGGGGAATTACCCGGCCAATAAATCCACACATTGGAAAAATGCTCATAAATCACTTTATAAGTTTAAATGCATTATTCGCCTTGACGCCCTCTTGCATCAGAATCATTTCCTTTCTGTCCTCGAATGAAGAAATGCTGCTGACTTCGCCAGCTATCTCGATTTTTAAGTCACGTATAGGAGTCTGTATTACGAGGTGTGTATATTTGACTCCTAATAAGACGAACTCTCAAATAAAGGCATTATTTTCGTATTATCGCTTAACTTTCTGTTTTCCCTTTTCGTAGAAAGTAATTGCAGCTATGTAGCTATAAGAAAATTTAAAGCGGGTGTGAACATTTTTGAAAATAGGTTTGGCCGATTAATTTACTCGGGTTCATTTTCTATGTCGAAAGTTTCATCACCCTGTTAAAGCACGGAAAATAAAGAATATTATGTCAAATAATTATTTTTAATTTTGAAAAACGTAACGATCATTTAAAAATAAACAAATCCACAACCTGGTTTAACGCGTCATATTTTGCAGATGATTTAATGCTAGGTTATGGATGGACTATCGATAGTGTTGCTCTCTGGTGCGAAAGAAAAAGCAAAGTAAAGGAACGTTAATGTAAGTTTGATTCTTAATTTAACAATATCTAGATAAGATATTGTTGGATTTATTGTTATTTGGATATTGTTTGGATTTTAGCAGAACCAAACTTATGATAGGAGCATTCCTGTGTATATAACATATACATAGGAACGTACAGGGAAATGCAAGAGTGTTAATAGCGTTGTTCAAATTTCAAGGTTTCTGGCTGCGTGCTTCAAGGTTAGCTGCTTACCAGATCTAATACTTCGTCAAAACTCCCCCTTTCTGACCATATTCCACCACAATAAGTGGAAATTTATTCGAATTGGTAAGTTTTTTCACATTTTCGCGTAAAACGAGAAAACTCTCTAACATGCTTAAAAACGCAATGCAAGGATAAATCAACCATCTAAGTTTTTTTTATCCTTGTCTGAGAGAATCTACCCGTGAGTGTTGTCCCTGTATAGACTTACGATATGGTTTTAAGGGGGGAATAGGGTTTTTAAAATTTTTTTTCCGTTTTTAAATTTTTTTTTGGATGAATGCATAACATCTCAAGAATGCTGTGTCCAAATTGCAAGTCAATCGGAGCAAAATTGACGAAGTTATGACTATTTTTATGGGCGTGATCAACTGACTCAACACGTATTGGCCGAGCAGAGCAGGAAGCTGGAAAACGAATAAAAGAAGGCAGGATTCGTCGTAGACAGGAGCGAAAAGATGCTTTAGACATCCTGGATAATTACATTATTCTTTATGGACCTGGTATCGGTGATTCAGTGTGAGATAAGTCGATAGAACTCGCTTATGAACGTTTGATCTTAAATTTTTTAGTGTTCAAAACTTTAAAGCGTTTTTCTCACAACTCATATTTTCAAAGTCGGTGCCACTCATAACTTCAAAACTACTGCACCGATCGTTTTCAAATCTTGAACACTATTTTTGTACATAATTTAGAAGGTAATGCTGGAGAATTTTTTTTTTTCAAATTTATTAATATTTTTCATTTTACAATAATAAATTAACCGATTTTTTCGCAAAAAATCGTGTTTTTACCTTCAAAGTGTTCTCAAAAAATGAAAAATTGAAATTTTGGAAAACCCTTTCCAAGGTTACCTGGCCAAAGCGATTACCTTACGATATAATTTTGGTTTTTTAATTTCAGATGATTCAGCACCGAGTTCGGAGTGTCATCGCCATTCACTTTTTTTTTCCAGGCGCTCCAGAATAATTGCCGTCATTGCTGTATTTTTCAATATTTCTCCATAAAAATTTCACAAAATATTCTTCAAATGGCATACTATAATGTACCATTCGTTTTAATAAATAAATTTCAACTGTTCCATAAAAAAAATCACGAAATTGTGCCTTTTTTCACACGAATTAACCCTATTCACCCCTTAACGCCTCCGGTTACTGCCTTCTTTTCGCGGGGACTAGATCGAATAAAAACTTTTTTGATCTTTGGACTTTTTGGATCGAATGAAAAGGGTTATCTGTGGAGGAACCCTGACATGGAAGCAAACAGTTTGGAGAATAACAAATTTAACCCAGTGGGGAAATCCAAGCAGCACTGATAAACACGGCGGTGCCCATACAATAAGAGGCATTTAATAATAATATTTTTACATTATTTCAAGAAAACGAAGAAAAGAAATAGATGAAAAAAGTATCGAATAAGAGAAAAGCATCTCTTGGACATGAAAAAATACATGAATATGGCCCAATCTAACGAACAAAACTGATATATTCAAGGTTCTCAGTCTCCCGGCGATTTCAAAATTTATTTTAAAGTATTTGAACAAAGAACTAGCAATTTATCAAAGAATCATCGTTATAACTAGATCTTGGACTTCTTGGGGTGAATATCATTCGAGCGCTAACATTAAACGATATTTAAATAGACTTTCGTTGTTTTTTTTTTAATTGAAAACAAAAATAAAAAAAGATCTCGAATAAATGACTTTCCTATTATTATTATTATTATTATTATTATTAGGTGCCCAGAGCATTTAAGCGTGAGCCACTACATGTCCTTAGATTTTGCATTTTCATGTTTTTGGTGTTCAGCAATATAAAAAACAATGTTGGTAAGAACGCTCAATTTTCACAAATATTGTTAAGAAGTAAATCATAGAAGAAATTGTCTTGTTTTTTCTGCTCCTTTTTGAATGAACGTAAACTCATTTGGCGTCTTTAATGATTGAACTACTTTGATGGTCGGATTACGAGCTAAAAATTCTTTAGTTGATTTTCATTTCTTTTCAATTCTAATGCTCAATTTTTCTGTGGAAAACGAGTACCTCAAAGTTTATCTGAGGGAAACAATTCTTAACAAATCGATCTATTATTCTACAGTGTCTTAACTATTCTGGACTATTCAGAACAGTACGAGAATATTTAAGTTCGATAGAAACTCTCGTTTGATGAAAAAAATTAACGTCTTTCCGAAATTTAAGACAAAATACATCTATAAGCCGTATCAGAAGAGAATTACCCATCCGAAGTGTGATTACCCTACGGTGACATAAATTGATTATCTCATCTCTGGTAGTTACTCCTGATTTAAAAAAAAGTAGGTATGGCAGTTCTATTCCACACTTCCGCATGAAGTTAAAGAAATGACCTCGACTTCACATCATTAACCATCTAGAACACTTTAGATTTTCATTTGAGCGTGAACCTAGAAACAACATAATATGCCAATCTTCAAGTGACAATCTGAAAGAAATTTGCACCTTCCGAAGCAAATAGCATGAGAGATGTGTTAAAAGAAATGTTTCCGAATAAGTAAATGAGAATTACTCAATGGAACGTTGGAGCATTCGAAGATTTTGTTGGAGACATTGGGTCTGGCATTTAGGTGAAATATCTCAAAGAATAAAGATGGTAAAGATGGTTTTGGATTCAGTGAAATTGGTTGTTTGTATTTTATTAGTGTATGTGCCACACGGAATTTCAGTCCTCGACAACACTTTTGACTTTGATCTCAATAACATCCTTGATTCGAGTCTCATGCCGTCGGCTTTGTTCTTACAACAGGATCAACCGGTAGTTACTAACGATACTCTTCTGAATGTGCCAATTAAAGGAGACTTTGGGAAAGCATATCAAATGATGGGTTTTCACAGGTTTGTACAAAAGAGTGCTGGTAGTTGCATTCTCAAATAATTCAAAAATTGCATTTGGTTAGACATGTTTGTGCTTAAAAGTTTAAGCTGAATTTTTAAACATTTCGTCGCACGCGAAAAATAATTTGGAATGTGCATCCTATTATTTTTCTACATTCTTCCTACCAATCATTGTATCTAAATCTAAAGCTATCTAAATTACAATATCTATCTTGGTCTTTAATTTACTTTAATATTCCTATGTAAGCATATTTCAGTAAAATTCAAAACTTTGCGTCAATTTTATTTATTTCATTTTGTTATGCATATATTCTGTGGATACAATCGTGCGAATTGAGGATTGTGATAAAGTTGCATTTGGGCGACCTGAAGTAATTGGATATTGTGTCAATCTTTTGGATCTATCTTTGGATGTATCTATCTTGGAATGCTGCATGCCAATCTTTAGATGTCTACTGTGCACCCGTTTCTAGCGCATCTAATGCATTTCAAGATCAATCACTTTCAAGGTGAATCATCTTACAAAGATAGTTAATGATCAGTTTGGGTCAGGTGTTGCAATTTGTCTTCGACGAGGAAGTAGCTTTCCTGGTTGTCTCTTATTATGTGCTAGCCAACAGTATGCTAGCAAATGCACTGAAATCCTTTTTTCAGAATTGCAAAAACTATACTTAGCATTAAATTCCAGCGACTTTCATAAAAGTTTTCAGGATCTAAAGTATCTTCTGGAGGTATAACTAAGGGCTCTTCGTATTCTTTTCTCGATTTTGATATCAGTTTGAGAATTCCTTCATCGCAGTATCGCGGCATTGTATCTTGGACTTAATTTATTTCTTAGCAAATTGATGACCATTGAGCACCTGAAGCATTTGATATCGAGTAAAATTGAGTGATATTGAGTATTCGTGCCCCATCCGGGTTTCCTCTGGTCTCAGAGGATGCCAGCAGTTAGCTTTTATAGTGAGAAATTGCTGAAATTGCAACTGTCTTTAGCGATGATAAAATTACAAATCCATAGCTGAACCCGCATGTACTTCTACTAGCAAGGATCGGTATGAAAAGATGCTCAAATCAAAACAATAGCTGAAAGTGGTCTTCATTGATGCTGAAATTACCACATAATTACCGAAATCGCAAATAATGTCATACTACCACATCAGCAGTTTGTGTAGCTTCTTGGTTCTTTTATTGATTTTTTACTGCTGCAGGAAATAGTGTTATGTCTTTTTTCCATGGAAATGATGTGGTCTACAGCAAACTACAAATACTAATTCATATATTGGTGAGCTTCGTTTTTGAATTATTTCGAATCGGACATTGTTGACTCAGGATTCACTAGAATGACTATAACTAAATACTATGACTGTGTAACAACAAGCACGCACACTTCCAGGATGCGGGACAGCAATGGATTCGACGCGTATTTAACTGAATGAAGAGATATTACTAACAAAATGAGGGGTCACAACGTAAAGCCTACCCTAGTTCATGACATTAAAGAAATGGTTAAACCTTTGTACACGACAGGGTGTCATCCTACTATCTTTGAGATGGTCGAAAAATTAAAAAAAAGGAGAAGTTTATGAAAACTTCTTATTCCGGGGAAACTCATGAAATCTGTATCAAGATTTAATGCAAGGCACGTTTTAATTTTTGCATAAATGGCCGAGGGTAAATAGACTAAACACAAGCGCTGACAAAGTTGAGCTCATTTTATTAACAAAGGGACAAAACCGTTGAAGTTCCCATTCCCCAATTATGGAGGGAAAACGAAAATTCTTGGGAGTAACCGTAGACATCTAACAAACCTGAACTCATACAGGAGAAAGTTAAAAAAGAAACGAAGGTGCCTTTATCTGCATAAGGCCAGTCGTCTAAGATGTCTTAACTCGCCAACAGGGTCTACACGCCCATGGTTAAACCAATGTGAGACCAATTAACTACCCATGAAGCGATAGTGCTGTGGGCATCACTACAGAAGTTAATTTGTAATCTCTATAAACGCTCTATCAAGGAAGAGGGCTTTGTGGCCAAAACCCACTTTGTGACTAGTCACAACTGGCAATGATCGGGTGGAGTCAGGGCTGAGTTATGAACACTATTCGAAAATTTTTGGGGCATATTTCTTAATTTGAGTTCAAAATTTGGAGGATTCCAATATATTGGCTCTGATAAGCTTCAAGCGCACATTCTGTTGCCGTTTTCTGGATCCATAAAACTTTGCGCGGGGTTTTGTCGAGAACAATTTTTTCACAATTTGGCACTGTTTTCAGCTCGTTCTTAAAAATTTGCAACTAGAACATTTCACAGCGCAGTGTAAGTTGAAATGCTGCAAATGGCTGAAGCCGAAATAGCCGAAGTGCATCGTTAAAGTAGTTGAGGCAATGCGCAACGGAGTTATTAAATAAGAACGGACTTGTCTGAGATAGGAAACTACTGTAAAAGACAACAAGTAACAAAAGTTTGCAAGTCAGTTTGTTCATTACAGAAATTAGAGAGGAATTTCTTGAAATTAAAAGAAAAAATTCATATAAAAAAAGACAAAATGCAATAATAAATTTGTTTTCATATTCCAGGAAAATGATGAACGAGTATCTGTGCAATAATTTTATTGCCAAACAAATAATATTGGAGGTTGCACCGAACGTAAATTCATCATTGTCACGACGTGTAGGAATTTCAATTGATGGTGAACACTAAATTTTTTAATACAAATCAAATTTCTTAATAAAGATAACGTTACCAGAAGTAAACGCAACACTTGCCAACACAAGCGTCTCTGGCAGACTACCAAAAATGATACAGAATGAGGAGTTGTTGTATGATCCTGGATCTACAGGCTACAAAAGTTGGCTTTCAAAGTAGATTCGATGAAAATGCATCAAGTATTAAAAAAAAATTGAGCCTTAAATGATATTCTAGGACTACAACATTAGAAGATATTTACCGTCAATTCTCCACCGATGGACATAGTTCAACAACTATTGCACCTCCTACTAACGGCAGGCGGCAGACATCTGGCTCATCTCGCAGAAATAGTTTCACAAGTGAAGGTACAATTCAAGGAGCATATATAGAAGGGGAGATTAGTGGATATGCAACAGCACAAGAAGTTCCTGCTCAAAAACAAACAAATGTAATATTTCAATTTATATTACACGGAAATAATTAATGAAGACAATTTGATTTAGAATTATGATCCCGAATATTTACCCGATAGGAGTAAAATTGTAAATGTCCCAATACCACCACCCTATCCAACTGCTGGGAGCAAAAACGGTTTGTGGCGCAAACACTCCTCTAAACGAAATAGAAGGTTGACGTTATTTATAATTTGATCATAGGCTACTATCCTTCAGGTCACGACGGGTATGACGAGAGCTATGGTGTCCATTCGTACGAGCAACATCCTGAGCCATCCACTTCAAAGGAACTTGGTTTGAGAGAAGTAATGGAAATAGCAATGACCACTTTGGCGTATCTCTCGTTCGGGATGTTTATTTTACAAGTCCTAATGTGTATCACTATGGTGAGGCAGTAGATAAACTCTTTGAATTTGAGATTTTAATTATTATTATTGTCAGGATAAAACAAATATGCCCATGATGATGCCTATGGAAGCACCTGATGGTGGAGATGTTGAAGAAATTCGAAGAAGGAAACGTTCGCTCATGGAGGATGCATACATAGAGAGAGTAAGTATTCAGCCCTTATGTACAAAAAATTGAAATAATTAATGTGTACTGGAAAATAATTTTTAAGGCAGTCATATTAGAAATTCTCGATAAATTAAACAAATGAAATTGGTTAAGTAGTTTTCAAATTTTCTATTATTCAAAATACCGAATTTCAGATTAACGAAATTTGTCGCCGTGTCCTTTTGTCGATTGAAGCTGTCATTTACGTTGAGCACGATGACGGTCACTGTTTATTCCGTTCACTTTGTGATTTCAATAAATTTGCCAAGGACCAGGAAGATCACCAAAAAATGTGGATGCCATTGTGGGGGTAAGTTTTTTTTCGATCATAGAAACCTGTAATTGTATTAAGTTAATCCCCTTTACCAGTTTGGGTCTAAGCTGGTTGTCATCGCGTATGGCTCGTCCGAATTTGAATACTAATATACGTTTGGCAAGCCTGAAGGCCTCTGTGTTAGGTTTAGGTGGTGCCAATTGCAGTAAAATATATTCCGCATGTGATTATAGCAGAATGTTAGAAGTCCGGAAAAAGGAACGAGATACTGTAGACACAGCGAATTTCACATTAAACGAGGACTCATGATATACAATTTTTGATGAGAAAATTAATTACTAGATTTTAAAACATTTAAGACTTTTTTTTGAATAAAAGTGTACAGTTTGGTTCGAGTTTCGTTTATTATTATTTTCTATCGCAATCGCCTTTACAGTCATTCCCAAAGGATCTTGTTCTTAAGGACGATATATGTGCAATTATATAAAAAAAAGTATCAGTTACATATTCAGATTACTTAATGGAAATTAAACTCCCGGAAGTTGTACAGTTTTCATTTAAAAAAACTCCTTTTTTTATATTTTCTCTTTGTGAATATTTACAATCACTTAACAGGACTGTGAATGTCTTTTAACGTTTGAGTAACTCAAAAGACAGGACTCGTTTTAATTCCGTCTCAGAATGTGGGGCGGGGACTTATCGTTGCGCTCAAAGTTTTAGTTTACGTTCGGTTCTCGAAAAAAAGGCCAAATCCCTGGTAAAAGATCCTCGTGAAATAAAATTCACGCATTCTGACGAAATTGTCACGAAAATTTACACAACCAATTAGGAGACTTGTGGTTTTGTTTGTATTGTTATCAGATCATACTTTCAGGCTGCCTATGAGGGATGATCAGTATACAATAGGCGGTACAATGTTTTCTACTCCTAAGGGTGCGCTAGGTGGAAGGACAAATAAGAATGAAATTTTTAGTGAAGTCGATTTTCGAAAAAGAATCAGCTTAAAATAGCCAGAAGAAGTTTTCTCAATGTTTTCGCGCTGCCATATTATGGCACAACTGGTAAGAAATTGCCAATATTCAACCGACATCTGGATTTACTTCAATGCAGGCGTCAGCGTGTAAGCATCCTCTTTAGCGTACTGCACGCTGATTGAAAACCCATTGGGATAATTTTCGCTCGAAAAGACATTGTTCGAACTGCTTTTCGCTGACATTCTTCGAACTTTCTTCAAACTATAACCTACCTCTAAGGCACAGAAGCGTTACAGCAGCAAAAACAACAACGAAATAAAAATCGTTACAACAAACTTTTTGGGAAACATCATGGATAATCAGAATTTTCGTTACCAATATGTGTGTTATACTCACAAAGAAAAAATCTTGTGATGTTTCAATTGCAGTAAAAAATAAATTTTAACTTTAATTTGTCGAATTGATATTGATTAAATGGAAACACGTTGTCTACTTTCTATTAGCTAGTATTTTTTTAATTTTTATTTTCCCGAAATCTATATTTCAGGCTCCTTCAGTGCGTTGTGTAAATACTGAATGAAACTACATAATGGATAATGTATACAACGTGCTTTTAACAATTTAAAAAAAAATATTTCCAAATTAAAGAAACTCTACAAAGTTCTTCTGAATGGTTAGAGAAAACGCAATCCCAAGGTGCATTCAATGTGATATCAGAGTGAACGACAATACTAATATAATTTAAATTAGCATTCCAGTGAGTTTAACTTAACCGAGAGTTTTTTTATTAGAAATATTTTTGTATTACTATGATATGTTATTGTGTTCCTTACAATCACAATCATCATGTCGTCCTTAATAAGATTTAAATTTTATTCATATGATATACTCAACTAATTTTATTCTTAGTATGGTTTCATATACTGACAATGTCACCGGCAACTTTTCTCTTCAAAACGATAATTTATATGATTCAGACGAGTTCAGGGTCCAAAAATAGTCACACAAATTGTAGTCAAAGTATACGGTGCTGACTGTTCGGGAAATCGCGCCAAGATATACATCAGAATCGCACTCCAGTGCGACAGAATGTACGACGTTTGCAATTTCTGAGAAACAGAATTAACTGCCACGTTTTCAATGTTTTCTTTGTTAAGTTTTAAACGGAACAGTGAAGTCAAATTTTCAAAACTAAATATGTATGCTTGATTATTGATAAATAAAATAGTTCCAATCTTGAGATCAAAGTAATGAATATGTTTGCCGTAACCGAGTTCTTCGGTGGCATCTCAGTACGCTCAACAAATTCAGTTACATTAAAATTCTATGCTGAATTAATTCCTTTCTAGGAAGTTGAATGATTTCTCATCTAGAATTCAAATTCCGACAACCGTCGTAGTGTGCCACGACAATGTAGCGACAGATCTTTTGCTTTGCGCATTTCAGTCGACTCGGGATTTCATCTAGCGTAAATGTCAATTTGTTTGTGAATTGGTTTGTCGTCGTTGTGTTGTTGCAATACCCTGCGAAACGCTTGAGAAACACTTTTAACAACAGACACACCAAATTGCCAATAACGCCAGGCAAACCTTAAAAAGTTCCTACCCAAGTGACACACAAGTTTGACGGGCTCGTGAGGCAACTGCATGTTCATCGTTAATTTGCCAAGAAGAACGACGTACGGCCATTAGATGTCAGTGTGGTTGCCGACTAATGTCGCCTCCATCTTGATTTTATAACCTGGCTTGTTCCGTATTATAGGAAAAACGCGAAAATCGGCACGAGGAAATCTGTTTAAAATTAGCGAGAGGATCCATAAAGCAAGTTTTTTAGTCGTTGTAACTCATAAGTCGCGCGAGAAATCGGTTAATTGGTCAGTGGTCGGTGGCGAAACTTTTTGGTAGCAGGAAAAATCGGTGTGCGAGGAAATTTTTTCATCATCCATTTGCCTTCGTATTGCGGAGTGTGTGACTGAAAAGTTGTCGTCGGCGTAGTCGGAAGAGTGATTACGGAAAAAGTGTGGTGCGCGAGCGTGGAATAGCGGCGGGCGTATCGCAAGGAGAGGTGGCGCTGGAACGGGAGCAGCCAAAAGTCAGTGTAAATTGACAACGAAGACCCTATGTCTTCGGGCGTCTTGAGACGAGAACGAAAGCCACCCAATAATCAGCCAAGATTCAGTGCCGAGCGCTTTTGAGGTTGAGTACTGTTTTTAGTTCAAATCGTAGCCGATTATTTTGTCAAGGTTCGCTATTAGCAGCGCCATCGCGAGAAGACAATTGGTCGTGGGGCACAAGCAGCACCTCCAGCAGGGACGACGCTCCTTCCGACTCGACTCAAAGACTCGATCAGCTCCGCAGCGGCGACCCGACATCGGACCACATTTACCTGCCCCCTCGTAAAATGACTCTGCCCAGCACGGCCCGTGTCTACGCGGACGTCAACTCAGAGAGGTCGGACGATTACTGGGACTATGAGAACTTCGTGGTGGATTGGGGCAAGCAGGACGACTACCAGCTCGTGCGGAAACTAGGTCGCGGGAAGTACAGCGAAGTGTTCGAGGCGATCAACATCATAAACAACGAGAAGTGCGTGGTGAAGATCCTGAAGCCAGTGAAAAAGAAGAAAATAAAGCGCGAGATCAAAATCTTAGACAACCTCCGCGGAGGCACCAACATCATCACATTGAACGCAGTGGTCAAAGATCCTGTTTCGCGCACGCCCGCGCTCATCTTCGAGCACGTCAACAACACGGACTTCAAACAGCTGTATCAGACGCTAACGGACCTGGAGATTCGCTACTACTTGTTTGAATTACTCAAAGCGCTGGACTTCTGTCACAGCATGGGCATAATGCACCGCGATGTGAAACCTCATAATGTGATGATTGACCATGATAACCGCAAATTACGCCTGATCGACTGGGGCCTGGCTGAGTTCTACCACCCCGGGCAGGAGTACAACGTGCGAGTCGCCTCACGATACTTCAAAGGGCCCGAGCTGCTCGTCGATTACCAGATGTACGACTATTCGCTGGACATGTGGTCCCTGGGCTGCATGCTCGCCTCCATGATATTCCGCAAGGAGCCGTTCTTCCACGGCCACGACAACTACGATCAGCTAGTACGTATTGCCAAGGTGCTGGGCACCGAAGAACTCTTCGCCTATTTAGACAAATATAATATTGAATTGGACCCACGATTCCAAGACATTCTACAGAGGCATTCCCGCAAGCGATGGGAGCGTTTCGTACATTCGGATAATCAACATTTAGTGTCGCCTGAGGCCCTTGACTTCCTCGACAAATTGCTGCGTTACGATCACGTCGAGCGGCTCACGGCTCGGGAAGCGATGGCACATCCCTATTTCCTGCCGATCGTGAACGGGCAATCGAACATGCTGAATTCGTCGTCTAAAACTAGTAATCAATAATAATATGATGTATAGAGAAAGCTAAAATTTAAATCCACTATTCAAAACCCACAACATGAACAGCAACACGAACATTCAAAACCAACTGTAAACTTTATCCACCACAAATTGCAAATAACATTCGAAAAAGACGCGTAGTACGAGAGTGTGGCGGAGGAGGAGCAAGAGGTGCAGGTGTGTCTACCGCAAAAATGGAATCGTTTGCTCTCTGCAACCATTTATTCGTTGCGATAAACTATCATCCGATTGCTAAATTCCCATCTCCATTCAAACTATTTGTCGTGCCCATCCAGATTCCATCCTAAATTGGTCCGCATGGAGGCTCATCCCAAAAACATTAGAAACGATCGTTGCACGTCATTCATTGCCGGTCATTACACTAGGTGTCAATCATGCGACCGTCACCTGAGGTCACGTTCCAGCTACCAACAAGTCACAATCCATTGCAATTACACCATAATAAACATTCGGCAAATTCCAATACACGACGACGGATGAGTCGCCAGCTCAACTATTCCATTTCAGACCACTTTCCAAGCAATACACACATGGACATGATCTACTCTACCTACATCCACCAAACGTACAGTACAGCCAATTCAGCAATTTCAGCAGCAGAAGCAGTAATACCAACAACAACAGCAGATGCGGGACAGCGCGCGAGGACGCAACTCTATCGAATATCATAACAATATAGAAGAAATGTTGAAATTTTTATTTAAAAAACCAGAAAAATTCACTCATTTCACGAAAATGAAAACTAAAACAAGAAAACAAATTTGTAAGGAAATAAACTTAGAAAACTGAAAATCCAATTCGACACATTTTTTATGGTACAATAATTTCAAATGCGTTTATAAAATCGCTCTTTTCCGAAATTTGCATTAATCTACAATTTATTATTATTGAAATTACATGAGCATTTTAAAAGAAGATGAATTATTTACAAAATGGAATAATTAACACGGATACGAAACGAACAAGCAAGCATTCTTTTGTGGGGGCGAAACGGGCGAATGTAACGAAGTAAGTGAGGGAGCGCGGGACGGGTTCGATCGATTTTGTTAGGGCAGGCTTGGCGAGGCGCAGACAAAACACTACAACATTATAAGTCGCGAACGCGGGCAGAGCAGGATAGGCGATTGGTTATTATCTATTATTAAATAAAATAATGAAAAAGAAGAAAAAAAAAACAACAAAAAGAATGCGTGAACAGCAGTTTGCCCGTTGCAGCTCAGTAATTGGCATTTTGGCAGACTGCACGCAAGCAAAAGCTAGGCATTATTAGAATTTTTACATTAAAATGTACTTTTAGTTTAGATTAAAAAAGTAAATAATAAAAAAAGAAAACATGAAAATAAAAACAATAAAGTATAAAAAAAAGATAAAAATTATATATATTATATAACCTATTAATAAAATGAGAAAACAGCAAAAAAAATCTGAAGGGAAAACCCATGCAACTAATTATTACTGAACTCGAGAAAGCTCTACTAGGACTAGGGCAACGCTCGCGAGGAATCCTCATCCATGCTCATGCGGATGTTATCCACTTTTGCCTCAACTCGAGATTGGTTACACGCTTCTATTTTGTTATAACTTATTAAAGAAAAGAGAACTAATTATTTCACGAAACTTATGCATTCGCAAAGGCGAAAGGACACACATTCTCGTCCGTTGCGAGCTGAACATATATTTCGAACTCTTGTGTCAATTTTCATCAAATTGAACATAATGAAATGCACGTCATCGACGGAGCGAGGATTCGTCGCGAGCATTGTTGATATAAAAACAAAATGTATCTATAATAGAATACGAAAATGATTAAACAATAAACAAAATAAAAAGTAAAATTTGGAAAAACACGAGGTCATTGAGAATGAAAGATAGAAGGGAGTGAGGAGCAATTTATTAATTCATTAAAAAAAAAATCCAACAACCAAAAAAAAACTAAATGGAGAATTGTTTCAATGTAGCTGTTGAATGTGTTGTATCCTATGTTCCAATAAGTTTATACACTGGACGAGTGTTTTGATTTTAAGGATTATATATTTTGCATGAAAAGAAGAAGATTTGCTTTAAACGTTTATTGAGAGTTTGCGTCGAGTTTTGGGGTTATTTTGTTTTTGTTTAATTTTTGTTGGATCTTACTTTGTTTAGTTTGGCAGAGGTATTTGTTAATTAATGATGCGTACAAAACAGTATTCATCGTTGGAATCAAAATGCGTCATGGTTGTGTCTCAAATTATTTGTCATTTCCTATCGCGAGTGAGAATGCTTTAATCAATTGTAGTTAATCGCATGGTTTATCAAAGTTGAATGAGTCGTTGAAATTCAACGTAGAAATTTGGTGATACTCTGTTGGATTTCGCTTTCCAGAAGGACTTAGCACAGTTATAATGACGAAGCTAGTCATGAATTATTTAAAGTCAATGTGCAAGAAAATTGTATAATTCTAATGTACTGAGTGAAGAATTGGAAGAGTGATATGAAGGAAGTTTGAAACAAGAAATAAATCAAGAAGCCACGATTCCTACTTGAAACATAGCTCGCTGGAAGCTGCCGCTATTGACTACCTTAGCTATAATCCAGTATTTAAGCACTGAATGCTGGTCTTACCCAACCAATGCTATTATGTTATACATTTTCGGCAAATTTATATTTAGCCATCATACAAAACTAGGTTATAACAATATAATATACCTATTACATTTATTCTTACGAAATTAGCCTAGGTTATATCTATATATAATTAACAAAACTGACGTGAGTTCCCTTCTGGATTGAAAATTTCCTATAATGAAAGGCAGATACGATGCGTGCACTATCGCCACGCATGCACCCAATGCTTAGTTGGTGATCTGAATTCCTCAGATGGATGTATCTAGACGTTTCAACACAATTGAGTGGTGGTTAATTGTCCTTTTCCAATCCTCCACAATCTGTTGTCCTCCACGATCACCTCAAACGTATTTTAGCCATGATAGAATTTGTAGATAGGACAAAATGTGGGTCTTCGAGCCTGTCGTTCAGATAACCCTCAGATCAGCTTGCATTACCGTACGGTCCAAAAAATCTTGCTTTGTCACAAGAGACTAATCGTCTTTCCTTAGTCTTTGTGCAGTCTGTACGTACTCTTAAGGTTACTTTGACCATTCCTGTGCGTTATGATACTAACTTCTGCGGTAAAGCGGACCTATTGGCAACTAAGGAATTTATCAAACAACTTCCAGGACTGCCAGCAAGTGTTGTGCTTTGTCCTCGCTTCTAAGTTGGTTTCTTTTCAAAGTTTTTATTTGTTTAACAAATTGAACAACGTTTTATTGATAATTTAGATTTCAGAACATTTCATATCTAATCTTCATAATTTTCACGTCTCAACTCCGGTGTGGAGAGCACTTGACAGAATGTTCGATAAGTGTTTTGCAAAAATCAAAAAATGAGAAAGAATGAGTGGAATAATTGGAAGGACTTAAAACCCTGCATTGCATGTTGCTAGACACAATGTTTGTAATGATTCTCAATAACTAGTTCTGAGCTTAAAAATGTGGTTATGATTGTGTTGTAGCACTTGCAATTAGCTATCAACGGGTCAGCATGCTCATTTTCGAAGTAAACCAAGAGTTCCATCAGTCTCAAATTCTCACCCGAGAAAATTGAGCATAGGAATCACAAAAATACCTCTACTGCACTATCCAGAGCACGTAGATTATCTGAAACTAGTGAAAAAAAACTTTTATTCCTTATAATTTTTATGGCCGCCATTTGCATCTATAACGGCTTCTGGAGAATGGGGAAATTATTTAACCAAACAATTCAAAAATCTTCGTGGCAACTCATCTATGTTGGAAGGACTCGTAATTTGCAGGACATATAAAATCTAGGTAATTTCTTTTGTCCATGGTCGCCTCAATGTACCGCAATGCTACCTAGGCTAGGTTGTATAAATATCTTTTTGACATCTGTTTAAGGTTCTTTCCATACTATCTGTCCCCTGTCAGTGCCAAATAGATGATGAAACGCCACAGAAGAAGACCAAACGATAACAGTCGAAAATTTGTTTCGAGCAACATAAGATACTATTTTCGAGAATTGAAAGGATTATTCCCGCGGAGTATTTTTGTATGTATGAGTATTTTTGTATTTTTATATTAAGTATCCCGGAGGAGTATTTTTGTGAATATGGAATCGGTTACAGTTATATTTTTAAGGAAATCGTGTTTGCGCACTTTTTTTCTAAAATCGTTTGAAATCTATACGGGTGAACGCGCGATTTTGTGAGTTATTGTATCCCAAATAGCTTTTTTTTTAATTGTGAACAGCGGGTAGGCGAAATTATATCGAATATAATTCTTAAAGCGACTCCTACAAATGATTAATTGTCAAAACATTTATCTATAATTGGCCCGTGTAACTCTGTGCAAGAAATTATTAGACAAAGAAAATTAAGTTTTCGTACATCAATTTATAGAAATTTCGGCACGAAAGCGATTAAATACATTTGTATAATATTTACAATCAAAAAAGGTCCTCTTATCAGTACCTACACCTCTTTTGCCTTTTGGTTTTCAAAATGTTCCATCTACAATTTTTTAAATTTTTACGCTTAGTTTCTTTGGTCCCGTCCTCCAATTTTGGAATCTGAGAAGGTCGCACTACGGTAGTTTTCGGTAGTCCAGCACTTTGAAGGCTGCCCGAAAGTATTTCGTCCTTCGTCGTATGTCTATTGTTGCCCCATGTTTATTCATGCAATGCAAGTGAGCAGTCCGGGGAACTTGCTGTATTGTCAAACATCGGTAACAATAGTAGGTTAAAATTATCAGATATCCTTATTAACTTAAAAAAAAACTACCAATCTCAATTCTTACTATCTAACCGTGGATTCGACTGATTTCTTAGCTTTTGTGAGGTGAGATTTTTTGATTTGCTTTTATTCACATCTGTATAGCGTAGCATCGTTTAGAAGTCATCTGTGTTAGTAATTAAAGCTGGGTTGCTACCTATTGCTTCCTACGCTAGAAACAGCTGAAACATCTGCGTGGCATGAGAGGTTCCACGCAATCAACTAATGGTAGAATCTATATGTAAACGAAAGCAAGTGGACGTAGTGACATTTAAGGATCGGTTATCGTGGCGCCATCAAGAAAAAGCACAAGTGATTTCCTGATTGTAGAGGTGGCAATGGTCGAGGTATGGTCCTTGCCTCGAATTTTTCTTTTTCTCTTCGGCAATACACCCCCTCTCAGGTCTTCGCATCCTGTTGTCTTCCATTCATTTCACGCAAAAGGTGGAGTCGGCAGGTTCTTCCTGTAAAAATTAGAGAAGGTCTTTCGAACAGTGTAAACGTAAAGGAAATTAGTTAAAATAGTATCAGTTTCAGTTTTTATTTCCCATCCTTCCTCTCTCTCTTTTGCGCCTTGCCTCTGATACAGGTTGATAATGCATTAAGGCGTACAAAAACGAGGTCTATTCAAAACCAATGCAGCGTTATGAAGAAATCAATCTCAGACCTGGTTATTTGTTGGATAGTGAGGGTGTTTAATGGGTCATTTTAAAGCAATGTGTTGTTGGGAGGCTCTGATTGTCAATAGCCTTCGCACCTCTATATAAAAAGATAAAAGATCCGAACCTTAAAAAACTTTCCTTTAAATTTGGATGTACACAACGAGCCAAATGCAATAAAAAAACAATCCTCAAAACCAAAAATCTTCTATATTTTATTTGTGCTAAACGATGGGGAACTCATTTAGGAAGATTAAACAAAATAAGGCCCAAAGAACCTTTATTTCTCAAATGATTCCTAATTACTTATAGTCTATTTATGTGTATAGCGTGCAATTATCAGAGCTTATTATTCAGATCAAATGCGATGGACAGGGACCGTTCATCTTAAAAAAAAAAATGGAGGAATTCCTGTTTTGATTTTCCTTTTCTTGACTGTGAAGAATACACAAGTATGTAATGTCACAATACAAAAAATACTATATCAGGGAAAAATGCAGGTATGAATGGAGCCAAAAAGCCTTATAAAATTGTGTAGGTTGGTTATTTATGAGCACCCTGAATCCTGGTCTTAACCCGTTACCACCCAATATCATCGGACCTAGACGCCAAGTATTAAATAAATACACCAAATAAATATACCAAAACTACTCTCTATATTACCGAACATTTTTGTCAATCCTTTGTCCTAAAGTGCAAAGCACAGCGTGGCGACATACAGCGATAACACTCTTGAGCAGCGCCTCTCAGACAGAGATAGAAGAAGGGTAACTAGATTCATGGTTGTGTTTGTATGCAAAAGCTTTGAGAGGGATGTTTTTGTTGTATAGGAGTCAAAATTAACCAAACAAAATAAATTTCCCTTTATATTAGTTGAATACCGATAGATCGGATGTCTGCTCGCTGGTTAGCAGCAATTTTATGGTTTTTTTTTCTGGTGAATTCATGGTAAAACACCGACAAATGATTAAATTATGTAGGCAGCCGCGATTGTGTCAATAATGGTTTTCAGTTTTGCATATCAGTGAGAGTGTATAAGAAATAAGTACGAAATGAGAGGATTGCCAAGCAAGACATTCATGTCTCAGGTATGTATTTAAATTATATCGCACTCATTAACTTGCGATTCCGGAAAATTCCTAGATTTAAATTCTGATATAGTATGTATATTATGTATGTATTATAGTATGTAAATTCTGATATATAGTATATAAAGTACCATCAAGCGAAGAAAGTTAGTTCATTTCAGTTTTATTTCCCAAAAAGAAAGTTTAATAATAATAAATATTCCTCTTCAGTTTTCAAATTCGGGCAGACATTCCTCGGATTTGTTTTCTACAAGGCTTGTCCTTTGGTTTTAAAAGACAGAACGCTCTAATTTTTCAAATAAACTTTTCGCCATTGTTGAAATGGTTTGGTGAAAGTTGGTAGATATGACCGACCTATGCGACAGAGAATACGGATTCCAATTTATACCCGGGAATCTTGAAGAGATTATGACCTAAGTAAAAGACGAGGACGACGCTCATGGAAATGATAGTTTGCACGATCCTTATTGCAAACCACATGAAATAGAAGACAATGAAATATGTAACGCGTATGAGGCATTAATATAAAAGCCTATTCGTACTGTTAATTCTTCGAAGAACATATCAAAAGTGTATACATCATTTTAAGAATCACTAGGAATACGACAGATTATACTATCACCAGATTACACTATTGATAACAACACCAGCAACAAAGCCTTTTAGGCCTTCTCCTACGCGTTATCTCGTCCTACGAGATTACGTCCCATTATCAATTTTTTGGTTTCGGTGGATTCAATGGTGGGCCAATAACTCCTATTTGTTGTTCTCGCTCTAAAGAGTAACTCAACTTCACATGGAACAACAATAGTATGCAACTTCATGCCGATCGAGAAGCTTTAAGAAGCAGCGCAGAATTCCCAACCGAACTCTGATACCACTCCGATAAACGTTTCAATGGAGTGCTTATTCAAAATAGTTTTTGATCAAACTCGATGAAGAGCTAATACAACGTTCACAACGGCAGCTAGCATAATAATATTTGCATCGTTATTTTCACGTCAATCAATCGTTATTCCGACATGGAAAACTTTTGGGGTAAGCGGGGGTTTGGCGTGGCACAGAATATTACGCCTCTTATGTATTATATTAGAAGCATCAAAAAGTTTCACGGGTTTGAAAAAGAATACAAATGACTGCAAACCTGTGAACCTGGCTACGAGAAAATGTTTCAAACATGGAAAACAGCTGACATCCTTGATGGATTCTTCGGTTCTCAAATCGGCCAACTATGTTAAATATAGTTTCGCATCATTCGCGACAGTATATGCCGACTAAACCCCACAAATGGGGTTTCAATTAAGTTAACAGAATTTATATACAATTTTGAAATTTTTCATGATCTTGTGATAATGTAGTTCTATCGAATTGACCTGATTAAGTTAAAGGCAAGGAGGATCTCGGTTGGTGTGTTGACTTAAGCGATTGTGGCCTATCAGTTTTCCACCAGTGTTGAAACGCCTTTTAAGGTTTTCCTGGGAGTTAGCAGGAAACTAGCAGACAAAAGCAACAAATAATTAACTGTCTTCAGGAAACTGATTATGAAGAGGAAGAAAGGTAAAGATTAGCGAAGATGAAGGAGATCAACGTGAAGAAAGGGTGTATACGCCCTAATCAGAGCAAGAGAAGTATGAAGGAGGTGCAACCAGTCAATTAACTGTCGATATTGATTAAGGTGCTCAAGAAAAAGTCGAAAGTTCCGAACAGGATTGTCCACTTTTTAACTTGCAATGGCATAAATATTTTATCCCAAGAAAATATCTCATCATTGATGAACAACGGGTGACTTTTAAAAGACATCGTGATTTTTTAATCATAACAAGCCTGATAAATACGGTCTGAAGCTATTTGCTCTGGTGGATGTATAATTCCCTTCCGGTTGTAATTTAGAAGCTATGTGGGAACTCAGTCTATAAGCCCATATCAATTACTAAATAGTTTACCAGATTTTGTGCAAAGAATGTTGTCACTTATATGAAGCAGGGGCTGCAATTTTACTATGGACAGTTGGTTTTCCAGCATTCCATTTTTTGGAATAAGAGCAACAGAACATCATAGCAATTGAGACTTCAAACATCACATCAAACAGGCCAAACATACCCCTAAATCTACAAACTACCAAAGGGAGACCAGCAGTGTCCAGTCACTCTTCGGTTTCAACAAAAAAGGCACGTTGGTCTCAAACGTTCCGAAACAAAATAAAGTAGTATTTGTAGTTCCGACCATGCACAATGACAACACAATTAATACTCAGCCTAACGGGTTTTCCATTAGTAACATAATAATTTCGCATCTTTATACGCACCCTTAAGCTTTTTTAATGAACTGTCAATGTCAAAATGTAAGCCACATTTTGATCATAGTAAAGTTAATGAACCAGCACCGTTTGGAAAATATTAAAAATTACTACCGAAATTCTGAGTGGGTGGTCGCATCTTTAAGAGCGCTTACATCAATTTTCGGTCGTATTAATCATCCTACCCGACAGGATCTGCGTGCTAAGTGGATGTGAAGTGCTAGGCGATAAGCTCGAGTCCAAATTTTCACTATTGAACGTTCCGTTGCCAAAAAGACGTCGCACCGCTCGAAGCGAAGGAAATATCACAGCCGTAAGTGCATCGATTCAAAATGAGCCAAATCAGTCGATTCCATGTAGTTCTCAAGGATTGGGCATCGCTCAAATAACACTGTAGCGTATTTTGCGAAAATATCTTGGCTTACATGCTTACAAGATCAAATCGACTCAAGAATTGAAGCCACTTGATCATTCGAAATGCCAAAACTTCTTCAATTGGGTTCTGGCAAAGCTAGAAGATATGCTCAATGGCCTTGTTAATTAGCAAAGTATGCGTTGTTGGTCAGCAACAAATTCACATGAGCTTCTTGAGACACCGTTGAATTCGCAAAAAATTACTGTTTGGTGCGGATTTAATGTCAGAGTTGTGATTGGACCGTATTTTTTCGTTGATGAAATCGACTACCATGTTACCGTCAATGAAGAACGCTATTGCGTTATGCTGAAAGATTGTGGCCAGGATTAGATCAATTTGACATGAACGATATGTGGTTTCAACAAGACGGTGCCACTAGCCACACAGCACGTATCAGAGTTGATTTATTGAGAGACAAATTTGGTAAATGTGTTATTTCAAGAAATGGTCTGGTCGAATGGACGCCCTGTTTATGCGTTCTAACGCAATTGGATATCAAGTCACTGGCTTAGTGACCAAACCAAAAACTTTAGACGAGCTCGAAGACAACATCCAGTTCGTAATCGCCAACGTTCTGGTCGAAATGTGTGTCAGAGTGGTGGAAAATTGGGTCCAAAGAATTTATTGCTGCAAACGAGCTCGTGGTGGGCATATGACCGAAATCGAATTCCATTCATAAAATGTAATGCTTGTACTACACCCGCAATAAATTTGAACGCAATATCTCAAATATTTCTGTGTTATGTTAACCGATAAAATTGTTATGTCTCCATTGTTAAAATCTTTATTTATGCCCAGAAACCTGAAATAATAAACGAATATAATAGAATGAAATGTGGTTTTGTATGCTGGACAAAATACTTAAAGTTTTCAGAATAGCACGAGGAAATAGACCTTGGCCACTAACACGATCTAATGAAATTGACAACATATCTGGTATAAACTGATTCATAATTGATAAATACAGCTATCAACGCAAGTCGAGACGAGATTTCCTTCGTTTGGTTGCATTTGAGCTCATGCTATTTTCATAAAACATGGACTCCAAAAATAAAATTTGCGCAGAAAACTGAAAGATAGTAGCTTGCTATTTTCAAACGCAAATATACCCAACACGGGCTCAATCACCAGGTCCTCCAAGAAGAAGAGGGAAGACCGCGAGGTGCCATGTCTCTAGGAGAGTAAAAGATAGTAATGTCTCCAATGATTTAATCAAGGCGTAAACGATCTCAGCTTTTTTGCTAAAGATTGATAATTATAAGTTTTTTAAGATTATATGTGTTTTAGTTGTTTTTTTTTCAAACGAGATTTCCTGTATATTGTTATTATAATTGTAATAAACTTTTGTCTCCGTTATTAAAGTGAAGTCGGATAAATTGATTCTAATTCACCTGATTAGATAACTACAAATGTTTGTTTAATTTTTATTCTGCAGCATCAAATAAACTTATTTTATATTAAGGCACGCACGTAGCTCACGCGTGTAAATAGCGTTATAATGGAGTGCTAGTTGTACTCTTTTACATGTTTTTCATTTACATTCTTATGGGTTTATAGAATTTCGCGGAAATGGTTCACTAAATCGTTGTCGTATGTGACTAATTAGATAATTATTGCTTACGATCCCGACTAAGTGCACTCACCGTTTTCGAACTTTCCTCTGAGTTCAAACGTCTAATGAGGTTTGCGTCTATGATCGGTCTTCGATGGCGAAACTGCCATGTCCAGCATTTGAATGTCCGAAAAAGCTCAAATTCGTACGCTTCATTCTTGGAATCGTTCGGCCACCGTTGGAAAACGTGTTTGTTGATACCAAAGCGTAATCACTAACACTATGGCCGATTCTTTGACTTTTAAACGGCAAATGCTTATCGCAATGTGATAAATGCCGAACCCGATGCAGTCTGCGCACAACCGTACAATTTGCAAAGCTTTAGCGTTTCATTAAAGCGCCGGTTTCCCTTTCGTCGCTACTGTGCTGTGGCGAGTGCAAGTATGTGATGTACACACTAACGGCACTTGGCAATGTTGACGGTATACGTATTCCATTGAAGCCACTATCAGCCGGTTGCCGTGGTGCGTCTGATTTTTGTTGCTGATACGAAATGTTCACACGAATAGGTTTCCAGTTGCTCCAGCCCAGCCAGTCTACAACGGACCGTTGCTCATGATTGTTGTGGTTTTAGTGCTCCTCTGGCTCATAGCGAACTATTCCCTGAACGAGCCAACCCTTTAGCTTCGTCGTCGAACATTTGCAAATGTAACTATTCCCGGAAAGTGATTGTTCCGGTTACGGACGTGACACAGATGCGGTAGTGACGAAAGGAAAAAATTGCTCATTTGATTCGATTATTCCCCTAGCTAATTTGATTCACACCCTCGGGAGTAGAAGTGCCTAAACCCATTCATAGTTAGTCAGTGCAAGAAGGAAGAATTCCAATTGGGAAGAAATCATTAGAAACGGTTGTGCTGATAGTGACATAGTGAGTCTCATCCTGGTTCGTAGTTGGTTCATTCATTCGCTACAATACATCCCCAAAGCGCGGGGGCAGTGTGACGCGGTGGTGAGACGCATCCTGGCGTCCTCAATATTGGATGTCTTATTGCACATAGAGAAATCGAATTTGAAGTGACAAAGCAGCAGCGGCAGTGCCGCACTGACAAGTGGGTATCGAAGAAGGACCTGTGAAGGGAGGACGCTCTCTATAACGTACAACTCGTCATAAGAGGAGGCAAAGCAACAAACCCACAGCCTAGCTGGAGCCATGGAAGTGTGTTGCTTGAAAATGGCATCGCGTTGCAAGTATGTATCCTGCATCCCCAGTTCTCCTATATATTTTTGCAGGCAACTTGTTATCCTTTTTAGCTGATGAGAGCAGTCATTGAACATGTCGTGGAGAATAAACAATGCTCTATGGCTGTCGAGACTGCCGAGTGAAGTAATTTGAAGACGTCAGGATTGTTTGTTGGGTTGGTGAGACTCATTAGTTGGCTCTTGTAGAGTGTGTAACATGTTGGCAGAATGGGGGAGCCTTGAAATGCGAACATTTCATTCTCGCAAATTATTCTTATCTTATCACATAAGTGGTAACAGGGTCGATATTGTTTACATTTTTGGGCTATTTTAATTCAGCCTGTTGGAACGCATAAGCGCAGAGTCCGAAAGTAACACATAGGAAAGTTATGAAAGATACGTTGCAAGTTTAATAATTTATTTTCAAAATTTTCTTTCTCCAGCTTTTATCACTCAAATCCTCGTGTGCTTATCCGAAACGCATAAGGGGCTCCGAGTGTTAAAATTTTTTTGGTTCTTCAAAAAATATATTAATTTTAGATGATTTTCGGTTTACCAATTGCAAGCTTTTATTCCGTAGCAAAATAGAACCAAAGACATATAATCCTTCAATTTCGATCGAAACGAAAAGATGTTTCTAGGTATAGGATGTGCTAAAGTTTACGTAAGCAGAACCTAAATCTCAGCATGGCCTGTAGGAACATTACACAGGTCTTCAATGGTTTTCCTTTTCTATTTTGATGATTGATTTAGATAGTTTTGGGAGGGCTGATAAATACGGATAAAAAATATTCAATATTACCTTTTCCATCACGTCAGGATTTTAACCTGTTGACCATCGTTTTTTTGCCAAAAATACCTAGAACTTTCTAGTTATGAACTACTATTTTATACTAATCATTTGTTGGTAAACGAGAAACACACTGAATGGTTGCTGTAGACAATAATGAATTAGTTGTCACAAATATTTAGTTAAATATAACTTAATAAAGAAAGTTACATACCCTTACTTTCAAAAAATTTTCAAGTCTTTGCCAAAGACCTCAATTTTTTATAAAATTGATATTTTTAATAGGAATTCATTTAAATCGTCAGAAGTGGATTTTTTTGTAGAGATAGTATCATCATTGTTTTAAGTAAAATTAGTACATGCGTGCAAGTCGTAACGCTCACTTGAAAAATGTCTTCGCGAAAATATTTAAACTGTCCGGAAATGTTTGTGTCATTTGTGGGCAATTTATGCTGAGGCAAAAGAAGCATAAAATGAGCTAATTCAAAACTAACGATTATCATATGTATTCAGGCGTAACAATCGCCACTCACGATAAACAGTTCGACAAAAAGTTTTAAAGGCATGCGTCTGTGAATTTCAAAATTGGTCAAAAGAGGAAAACAATATTTTGATCTCCCATGATCTCCTATCATCTGTGTTATGGAAAGAACCTCAGGATGACACAGAGGACGGTTACTTTCACTGCTGCAAGACTAAAGGTTGCAATGCAAAAACCAAAAAGGAGTTGGCATATCCAATATTGTAATCAGTAATACTCGCTTTGTATCGTGTTCAAAACGTTGTGCGGCCATCACTACCATACTTGGAATAATTGCAAGCTGTTGACAGTGACAGTATCTCAATATCTGATGCTGAAATTGAGCCAAGTAAAAGTAGAAAACAATTATTTTCAAAATCAGAACTGAACAACTTAACAAGAGATCAAAAGATGCAGCTAAGCTCCTCGGACCAAGACTTTCAGAAAGGAATATGCTTGCTCCTCGCACTTCCTTTCTTAGTATTTCATTATAGAAAAAGACTTTCGACTAAATTTTGCTGAAAATCATGTGCAGATGTTCATGGGTAAGTGAAAATGTTTAACATGTAATTTGACTCAACGAAATAGATATTGTTCATAGAGTCAACAAAAACCAATCTTGGAAGCAGTCCTTTTGCATAATAGCAATAAATACGCTTGTCTGCCGGTCGTCCATTTCGTACATTTGAACGAGTACTCAGAAAATATGAAGAATGCTACGATAATTTGAAAAATGTGCTGGATAAAAAAAGTGCGTAAAACGCAATTCAATAGTCCGTGCAGATCTTAAGGGGGGAAGTCCATGTAGAAGCCCCAAAATCGGTCATTTTTTAATAATATTTTTAACGATGGTTAAAATAATTTTATTGTTTTTAAATTTAACACAATTTTAATGAATCTTTTTAGAACACAAAAATAATTTTTTTTTTTCAATTCAAAATGGTGGCTCAGTATTATTTGTTGTCTGCTGCCTCCGACGCGAGGTCCCAAACTGCTCCAGTTGTCACTCATTAACCGTTGATCTGAAACACAAAAATGAAAGTTGTTTTTTTTTAAGGACATATAAACGGAAAGGATGAACCTATAAAATAAAAAAAAAGTAAAAAATTCAATGTAAAATAAACCTTTAAAAAAAAGTCAGAATTTAGAGCTATTTTTTGACATTTTTGACCCCAAAAAAATACTTTATCAACGCGAAATATTTGAAATTTTAGGTTTATCCTTCCGATATTAATGTAAAAAAAAGTCTCGAAAAATTTCAGCCAAATCGGTCAATAACTTTTTGAGTTACAACACGAGCAGTTTTGAAAAATATAGTTTCGAGATAATCGCATTTAAAGTTGAAGTACAGGAAAATGGCCACTTTTAATTACTTAAGGATGAAGCTTGGTCAAAATGGTGGCTGTATTCTATACCAAAGGACCTTTGCTTACTCTGCAAGTCGAATAGTTGAAGCAGAGGACAAATTTTGAAGAAAAGAGTCACAACCGAAGACTGAGCTAGTCCTTTAATCCAAATGTTTTATGGAGGACAATTAAGTCCCTGAAAAAAGAAAAATGTTTGATACCCCTTTGCACATAAACCTCGAGATGATGAAAGAATTTGTGAAATTGTTGAACAAAAAAAAAAAAAAGATAAGACTTTTAATATTAATTTACCAAATTTTTCCCGAAGCTAAAATGAGAGAAGGTTTTTTCGTTGGCTCGGATATAAGAAAATTGATGAAAGATACAGCTCAACATTGAAGAATGAAAAATTGTGAAAAATGAAGTATGAACAATTGTGTGAACTTCAATTAGAAAGAAGGTTTGAAACCTTTCTAGGAACGGTGAAGTTAGGGGTGCCTGAAGTTTGCATCGTTGATAACGCAGCGGTCTCTAATTTTGCCACTTTTTAAATGTTTTTTTGGAGAATATGACTTAAAATTTTGGTAAATTTTATTCGAATATTTGCATTTGAAGCACTCTACTATGTGTAGAATGCTCTTTTTTCATCATCTACTATAAAGGAATAGTGGCGAAATTTGAACTCTGGAAGGTGTCTGAAGTTTGCGTCGTTGTAAACGCAATCATCTCGAATTTTTTCACTTTTTGGATTTTTCAAGGATAATTTAGCTGAAGTTTTCGTAATTTTCCCTCACATACTTTTGAGTTTCTAATAGTCCATTCGTTTTTTACACCCACGAAAGCGTGGATGATAAGACCATTCGTTTTTTACTCCAGTCTTTACACCCGCAAAAGTCAAGCTTGAGACACCTGAAGTTAAGGGATCTAGAAAACCTTAAAATTTCAAATTATGAGGGATCTGCAAAGATAATAATTGAACATTTCGGAAAAATGTGTTGTTTGATGAACATTCGACTTCACTTCCTTAATCCGCCATTGGGCTAGAGCCTGATAACTTGATAGCTGTAAGTAGTTAACAAGGCATAAGATTTCGCCGGAATTAAAAAAGATTAAAATTCGTTATCGGGGAAAGTGGAATAAAACTAGTATGGCAGACTTATGTTGGGTTTTGAAGCGTGATGATACAAGTCAGAATTCCAAGAGAAAATCTCACAACGGAGCTTCATACCACAGAATTATTTAATAGATTTAATTCATTTATTAATGTCTCCTAACGTGTTAAATGTTTAACAGCCATTTAATTGTTGCTTGACAATAAAGAATAACAAAGAGTAAAATTCGCGTATCTGCGAATTCACACAGAAGATTTTTTTGAAAAGTAAAAAAGTACAATGTGTCCTAAAAAGTCCTGAATGTGGTAGAAAAAATCCAGGTATATATTCGCAGTATATATTCCCAATCATTGCACCGAAGAGCAACTAAGAAATTAGAATAATGAACGAAAAATAATAAGAGTTAAAATATGCAGACCTTTGTTATTGAAAGTGTCTGAAATTGACATCGTTGTAAACGCGACGCTGTAAAATGTTTTCACTGTTTCATTTTTTCACGGAAAATTCAAATATGTGACTGCAATTCACCGAAATTTTTCGGCAAATTACTAAAAATATGTGCAAAGTAAAAAGACCCTCCAGTCTAAAGAAGGTGTTTGAAGTTAGCATCGATGCAAACGCAACTGTTTTTAACTTCACTTATTGACTTTTGCGGATATGAAGTACTGATACTGCGGACTGAAGTAAAAAACGAATGGTCTGATGATCTGCGTTTACGTGAATGCAAAAACGAATCGACTATGAGAAACTCAAAATTTTGAAAGAGAAAATTACGAAAAATTCAGTCCAATTATCCTTCAAAAATTCAAAAAGAGAAAAATTTGGAGATTGTTGCGTTTGCTATGAGGCAAACTTCAGGCACCTTCTAGACTTTATCCTAAATATGGCCAAATGAGGAATTCAGTTGATTTTAAACAAAAAAATCGTGGATAAAGCACATTCTAAAGCAGACAATTTTGAACAATGGGATCAAGATGCCCATTAATTTGTTTTATTTTTTAAGTATAAGAGCTTAACTTTTTTTCAGTTTTTTTTTTTAAAGTATTTTCGAGAAATAAAAGCGTGTTGGTCTACCATGCAGATAAAATGGGCTATCATGAAAGCTATCATGTTAGATTTTTATTTATTTGATTTATTTTATTGATTTTGACAGTTATGAACCAATGACTGATTGACTTTTTGAAGTTTTGGAAAGGTTTAAAGTTGATAATAAACTTTCATTGAATTGATCACAGAATGTACGTTGATTTTCAGGGTTCTTTACTTTTAATTATTTTTAACGACATCTCTGATATAAGGAAAAACTTTCGATGTTTCTGGCCGGACAGAAGGAACTTGAAGTTTGCATACCTAGAAACGCATTGATCTCGAATTTTTCGCTTTCTGTCGATTATTTGAGCGGAAAAGAAAAACTATCATCAAATTATCGAAAAATTGCATAATTTAAGGTACATTTGTCCAAATTTCAAACTACAGCTTAAAAAATGGAAAAAGGCCTCAGATCGAAGCAATTTTTCGATATCTGCGAATCGATAGGAAAAGGTCCGCCGAACCCACAACGTTTTTCCGCGAACCCTTTCCTTAACTAACTCCGCTAACACTTCGAACAAACGGCCAATATAACGGTATTTGACACAAATTTTTCAGATGCATTGGTATTTGCAAGCAGAACTTTTTGGAAATAGAAACATAGCCGAAATATTAACAAGCGCCAAAACTTGAAATAAATTCCCAAACTAACGGTATTCTACCGAAATTCTTCAGATGCAATTGTATTTTTAAGCAAAACTTGTTTGAGATAAGGGGATATTGGTATCTGTTCCTTCGGGATGCCCCTCCGATGTGTGAGCGCTTTTTAGTAGGTACGGTCAGATCGATCAATTTCAACATGCCTTGCAGCTTGTACCTTTTTAACTCCATTCTAGTGTTCCATTCGCGTACCAAAATTCGGAAGATATTCCTTCTTCTTTTCAGTGGCTCTCCTGTATACATGGTTTATAATCGGCACCAAGTCAGAATCAAAAACATATCGATTAATGTCCAAATAAACGGATGCTTTGGGAGGTATAAATCCGTTGGTCAGACGAGCCGCAATGTCTCCGACTGTGAGGTTGAGATTCTCGTTCGCAATGATGCAATAAGGATCCAATTCAACGTTTAAAATGAACAATTGCAATACTGATCCAGATGAGCACCGAGGTGTCAGACGAACGATTTAAGGGGAACCCGTGCAGGACTTTCTCGTCCATGATAATATCCAAACCTCTTCAATTACGTTTTGGGTCTTGACAGATCGACAGTAGCAATGTTAGAAAAAAATGGTTTCACATTTTTGCGCATTCACATTTCTTCGCCACTTGTCCCTGTGGAACTGGATGTCGTCAAAAATGTTTTCGCGTTTCTCTTCAACCACTGAAGCGTGTCTATCTGCCATATAGATTATCAGGTTACTGGCAAACGCCATTAATCATCGCAATGGACACATAATGTAATCAAAACTATTAAAGATACTGAATGTAAAGCAAAATAGCAAAACCAGCTTGGGGGGCGATACTGTTCCTTGCTGTAGACTATTTAAGACCTCATTGTCAGATTTTCATCAGTAAAGTGAAGCGATTTCCCGTATAATATATTGTACTACATAGCGAAGAGGTGTCTGGGGAAGTAAAATTGAGTCCATCTAACCAAACCCTATTGGAGTCTCAAGGCAATCTTTATTGTTTAGTTTCCAACCGATATTTGAAGTTACTTTCGATGTCGCATGTACAGTGGAATACCTGGTTCAGAATTCAAATTGACAGTTCGGCATCAACTCATATTTCTCGATATGAGCGATGTATTTGATTGACTATACCTTGCTAATGTTAAGCAGCAATTGGGCGGTTAATTTAAAATTTGAAATATTTTGGCCGTTTTCCACTGATTTACGTAATATAAATTGTTCAACATAGAATTTAACAATACGTAATATTAATAACAAATTATTTCTGATCGTTTGTTTGTGCGAAATACGAGACACAAGTCCTTATAGTCAATAGAGTAATCGAGAAGATACTAGCTCGGTATATGCTTGGACGTCAATGTTGGATTAAATTGAAGAAAGGATCCATCGTTTAGATTACGTTTGAAGTTAGATACCTTCGGTCAATGATTTCAGAATTTGGGTACCTTTCTCAGTATTCGGTAGATGAACCAACAGTGCTCTTCTTGCAACAAGTTTTCTTCGCTGATCCTTCCACCTACAATGCTGTAATACAATGACAATCGTTTTCCTCCATTATCCGGAGTCATCGTCTTTATTGTGATTTCTGTCTTATCACGAATATTTATTTCATTGCTAGTGACAATATGATTCGAGACATTTACTTGCGACTTTTCCCGAAAAATATTGTTAACTTTTGCGGACACATCATCTGGATTCTTTGTCTTATTACTTCTTAGCTACTCTGCCTTTGATAACTGATCTTATGTAGAATAATGAACAAACCAAAGGTTGAACTTTATAAAGAGGATTGGGTAAAGATTCAAAGGAAGTTTTGTTATAACTACCAGAAGGAACTTGACTGTTGCGCAGCGGTTCTTTATTACAAACGCAACGGTTTCTAATTTTTCCAATTTTCGAAAGTTTTTTTGGGCAGTTTGACTTAAATTATGATATCTCTACTCTTTTGCATTCTACTCGGTTTTCATATCAGTTTAATTATCTACTCAGAGGGAATAGTTTAAAATTTTTTAGGGCATTGCATTTACAAGGATGCCAACTTTAGATACCTTACTTTAGTTAGTTATCACTCCAAGTTAGGAACTCGTAAAATTAAAAAAAAAAAACATTTGTCTCAAGATGGAACCTTCAGCTATCTACGCCATTTGATTCACTTGATAAAATAAACCTTCAGAGTCGTTTTACGTTTATTTAATTAAATTAGTATTTATTTAAATTTCTTAGCAAAAGATATATATTAATTAATGAACACCATGGAATCTATACTTTTATATGGATCTAAAGCCTAATCTGACGTGGTCATCAGGCAAACGTTTCAGAAACGTTTAGTACAGGTAGAGTGGCGAAGAGTCCTACGAATCGCCTTGGTATATCGCATTATTTTTGAATCAACTGTGAAAATTAGTTTAGAGGTGATGCCTATTGCCCTCCTAGCAGGAGAGTCAAGGCGGATATATCTTCGGAGCGTTGAACAGGAGAGAGGGGATACAGCACGCGAGGAGCGGGAATGGACGCACGCGAGGAGCTGTGGCAAACTAACTGAGAATATCAAACGCGAGTACGTTTATGCTACGGCATCTTAGCGAAATGATGCCAAGGCTTAGTTAAGGACACGGTGAAATAGATTATTTCCCGAATCAGCTGCTTACTGTGCATGGATATTTCCTGTTTTACCTGCACAATATTGAAAACACACAGCCCACTGATTGCATCTTCTGTCCTGGCAAAGTGGACGGCGCTTACAACACCTTTTGCATTTGCCTTTTGTAGATAAACGAGCGCTCTACCCTTAAGGAGAGAATTGGTCAACTCTTCGGAATCTAGCATGAATTTGGAAGCATGGAAAATCGAACTGTGTGGCATATTACGTACGTGCGGGTAGTTCTATTGATAACAGAAGGATTGTTGGACCACTAGTGGACGAAGAACGTTTTTTAAATGGGGAACTTTTAACTTTTGTAACTTCTGCCACCTCCGCTTTCTCCGTCTGAAAAAGAACTACTTTCACGGAAGACACCAACTGGCGAGGAAATGAAGACCTTTGCTGATATAATGTGGCTAACATCCCCAGTCTGGGTTCGTGGGTGGTGTCTCGACGGTTGTCTAGTAGTCTCCTGCTGTTGGTAACCCATCACACACGACGTAAATAGCCTTGAATTCCCAACCAGAAAAAAATATCACTCATAACAAAAGTATTGGTTAGTGCCCATGATCTGGTAAAGGCTTGGTCGCTGATTTTAGAAGGGGTAACTCGGAATTTGCTTTTCTAGACGATATGACTAGCTACAGAAAACATATTAAGTTCTATTAGGTAACTTTGTGCTTCCTTCCTAGATTGCTGCTATCGATATATACCAGTTCAAATCAAACACTATTTCAGCATTCCGTTAAACTGTCGTATCCTTTTTCAATTCTTCAAATAGTTCAAATTAATCAACGAAAGTATACAAGAAGCATTTAGTTTTATTTTATGTACGGGAATTTCTTGCATTTTATTGTATGCATTCTGTTTAATCAATATCAACATCAATTGACCTCTTCCTTTATGAAAAACAATTTAAATCAATGCACTAAGTATATTCAAAAGTGGAACATCCGCATTGAGTTCCATTAAAGGATTCGCTGAAACTCAGCATGAAAATATAGTGGGAGCAGCTTTGACACGTGTCGAAGGGCAGAATTAATATCACTTCACAAGTCAGCCAGAAATGCATAAAACTCGTCAAGGATACTTTGTGAATATTTGTTCATGTCGATGTAGAGTGTTGGAGTCATGAATTCAAAGTCATGACCTCTGTAGATGGTAAGGGGAGGAATTTGTTATTTTCGATTTTCATAAATTTGTATGTAAACACGGATGGAATTCCTCAAACTTTTTTGATGATGCGCCCACACGCATACGAATGCGATTATATCTATAACGAAATGTATGCAATTGCATGTATGCAAATCGTATGCAGATGAGTATTGATTGCTCAAAAGTAGAATAGTGCATTCTTTGTACTCTGCTCATCGTCGTACTTTTCCTGTTTTCTTGGCTGAGGAGTGTCACCCCTGACTGGGTCACTTCCTTTTCTAATCCTTTCCGCTTCAGTCTGTCGAGAGAGGAGCGTACAAAGTAAACACGTTAATACTTTTGCACAAAGGAAACTTTTGAATATATTTACTCGATCCATCATCCTCTTCTTTCTGTTAGTTTTCTTTTAGTTCAGTCAGTTCATCTTAATAACATCCGGCTGCCTGGGTATATCGTCTGCACATCGTAGTTGTTGCTGTCCTCATATCGTCATCTTATTTAGTGCAGATTGTTCTGGCAGCTAACACTCGAGTGTTAATTGGTCTTATGATTTTGCAATAAATAACTTTTGAAGCCAGATAAACAATTTGCTGGAGTAAGTGAAGCAATTTTCAATCTCCGGTCGAGTAAAGCGAAAGACTGGATCGGAGGGTGTACATATGAGGCACTTTGGTCTGTGGAACGGCAAGGCTTGGGATGAATGAAGCTGAAGAGAAGGCTTATGTCTGTCATATGGGAATCATGTGGGGCTATAGGTGCCCTATAACGAAACATAAGAGCCTACGACTTGCTTCGATGACGACGACCATGGTGGCGACTCTATGATGATGACGGCAATCACGTCTTAGACGACAGAAAAAAAAGAAAGAAAAAACCAGCGACAAAGTCTTCTATGTCAACTTTCGAGAGCCGTTCAATCAATTAACTCGATTGTTTTGGTCTCGTTTCGATAAGGCTTGAAAGAAATAATGATGTCTTTCGAAGCGAGTGGTTACGTTGAAACAGACCCATTTGTTAATGGAGCAATTAGACCAAGAAGGAACTCAATAAGATATTAATGAGAATTGACTGAAAAAGTCTTATAAGTACACTCATACAGAAGATCATTTTATTAGGCTTCAAATTTGCTATCGATTTTCCAGCGTGTCACTTGATATCACACATGGTGCTACATGTGTGGTGTCATATAGTGACACCGCTTTTGGTTGATTCTTTTCAGGAATTTCCTGCAAAAGTTATACTACCATCTTTTCTAGAAAGTTTGCGAATGTCTAAAGTTTCTCTTATCATTCAATTTCTTAAGGAAAAGAAAAAGACGAAAACCATTTTAATTATAGACAGCACTCAACATTGAATTGCAACTTGCATCATTTTTAAAATTGGCAATTCCATACAATGCTTATCAAATTTTTTTGTTTCTTCACAGTGATAACATTTTGCAGTGAAAAGTTGATGAAATGGCACGTTTTTACAGAGCTTCTTAGATAACTCACTGTTTATGTAAAATGATAAAATTTCGACGACCTTGGCGCGTTTTTGCAAATTAAAGAACGAAGAAATAAGCACAAGAATGAAATACAATAAATTCGAATTTTCAACATTTGTATGTAATTATTTCAAATCATCTTGTATGCAATGGGGGGTTCTAGATATTGACAATTTTCTACAGGACTCAAACCAGTATTAAGTCCTGTAAGGTCCAGAAAAAATGTTTTTGAGGTAGGACAAATTAATGCGTTTCCTAGTTATTTGACAGCTCGTGAGCCCTACGAGACATCCTTAAACTTTAGGATTTAGTCAATTTCAGAAGTTTTTGGTAGATCAGAGTTGGTAGAGTAGGTAGAGTTGGCTACTGATGAGAAGCGGCAGGGACGCGTGTTCGAAACCAGCTTGAGCTCTTTCCACCTTTGTTTCCAAATATAAAATTTAAGATGTAGATTTCTGGCCAATAAAGGAATCCAACTTATTGGGCTTATAGAGAAGAACTGACAATATTATCTTGCTCTAGAGTCTAAAAATAGACTGAAAAAATATAGGAAAATAAACGTTAACGCATGAGATGCACAATCATTTATTTTTGAATTTTTCCTGAGACGTATCATAGAGTACAATATTTGGAATTCCATCGACTCCAGATGACGTCCTGGCATTAAGTCGTCTAAAAATGTCAACCAGTGCTTATTATGAGACTCAAAAATCTTTTTGATCACAATCTAGTTTAAAGGTGCCTGAAGTTTGCATCGTTGCAAATTCAACTGTCTCTCAAAAATGCCTGTTTTTTGGACAATTTGACTCAAAATTTCGGTGCTTTTTATTCGCAAATTTGTATTTTAAGCACTCTACTAGGTGTTTATTCCAGTTTAAACCATCTACTGAAAATAAATAGTGAATAAATTTCCCAGCGTTGCATTTGCAACGATACAAACTTTAGACCCTCTTGTTTGGTATAAGCCTTCAGTTGATTATCGAGTTCAATATTCGTTCAGGCTCGCGTGAAACCTTTGAATGTTTCACAAGAACGCTTCAATAATTTCTGACATGTTATCTAGTCTCGTACTTGGCTTTTACTAATGAATTGTCATTCAGTCTGTTTCAATAATGTCAAGCTTCCCGACTCCAATAACCAGTACCCTAGCGCATTAGGGAGCAGAATGGCTCACATCAGTATCAGATTAAACCAAAACAGAGCTCATCATTTCTTGATACTCTAAGAATTGGCATGATCACCTGTGGCTTTTTACGGAATAAGTTGCTTATTTGCAGTATAATACTGTGCCTGGGGTAAAAATCCTTTGACTTTTTTCGTCCACTGTCCGCTGAGTTGGGTCCTATAGATTGATGACATTTTACACATTTTTCAATACTTCCATGTTTTTAAAGATAAAGATGTTTTTAAAGACATATTTCGTCAGGTCCAACGTAAGACTATTGCAATCCTGCGGTCACTGATAAATTTTATTCATTTGGTTTTGCTAATCTACGTGAAGAGCATTTACTAGAGACTGCACCAATGGAATAGTCTTGCACTGGACCTGACGTCTCCTGACATACCCTTTCACTTTTCCACTTAGTCTGAAGCACAAATGTATGATTTCCAATTAAAATGGTCAGGAGTTTTATAAATTCGCTGTTGGGTCCTGACGTCTTCCGTGATTTCAATTATTTATAACGTCTCTATTGTTCTTAATAAATCTTATGGTCATTCATAACAGCTGAAATCACATGAAAATCACAATTTTTTTTTAATTTGAAAACTGCCCAGTCTATTAATTTTTCCTTTTTTTGTTAAAAAAAGAGTTTACCGACGATAAATAGTACCGAAATGCAATCGATATAGTTATTTTCAAGACGACTTCTGTCCTAAGTCAGGGTTCTCTGCTCTTTATTTTGGTGTCAAAGGCTTTTTATGTAGAATACCTTAAATTGAGTGTATTATTATTTATATAGTGTATTAGTATTTGTATTATTTGAATTTGTATATTGTTAATTTATCGGAATGAATCAATTTAAGATATAGATCGATACTCCTTACTTGCCAATTATAAAAAATTTTGAACACTTGCTACAATTGTTTTATTGTTCATGTCGGATCATAGAAAAAAATAAAATCGCGTAAAAAATTCAAGATCTTCAGACGTGAGGAAACAGCAATCAGTTTGCGACTAAGATTTCATAGAAAACTATTTTTTTAGGACCCCGAAACCCTCAAGACATCGATTGGATTAAAACAGAAGTTAAAGACCGTCGGTGCTATAGCGTTACCACTAACAAGCGATTACCAATCAAACGCGATTTTCTGATGTAACTGTGTTCAACTCAAAGTTTAATAATGCAGAAGTATTTGTAAGGAAAACTTTTTCGATCAAGACAAAGGTGTAGAAAGAAGTGCATTGACATTCTCTTAAATTTTGTTTTCATGGAAATTGACTCACATATTTCACACCGGGAAAATTCTTCTCACATACATTGAAGCTTAAAAAGCTCACTCTCACCACAAACGTCATTTAACTTCCAAGTTCTCTATCTTGCAAAGCTCGCTTTATTTCTTGCATTTGGTATTCGTATTATTTTTTTTGTGTTGCTCACCGAAGTGTGAGGATGATTTAGTGGTTACGTTATGATTGTATTTTAGTACAATCTATTGTACTTTAGATTTTAGTAGAGGGGGCTAACTTTTTGTCGATGCAACGTTGTCTGTGCATAAATTTCAAATAAAGAACATGAGTTAAACAAAAGTTGGTTCTAAGGAAAGGAAAGGAAAGGTTCTTTTAGAAAGCATCACGAAGAAATTCGAACTAATCCGCCTAATTCGATAATTCTTTGGAGTGTACTTATTATACGTTATTCCCGAGTCCGTCATTATAGTGCTCAAATTTAACCAGTTCATCTTTTAATTTTGTGTCACTATATAAGTTTCGTCGCAATACCCGATGTCGATATAAACGACAGTTCTTACATACAAAAGTGCTTTTGTCGATATGTCGTTATATCCGATGTCGTTATAAGCTATATATACTGTATTCGAAATGGTCAATTTTTTCCGCTCTTCATTCAATATTACAATGGGTCGGTTTGGTTTTGTCATTTTCTTCTTTGGACCATGCAGGTTTTTGAATTTTTGATTTTTTTCAAACAAAGGACTAATTAAAAAAAAACATTTTATGTCAATTATGCACAAATAGCAAAAAGTGAAAAAATTTAAGTCCGTTGCGTTTGAAACGATGCTAACTTCAGACACTTCGTCAAGCTTTAATTGAACGAACGCGAGGGGAGTAGAATCGTTTTGGTTGACATCTTCGAATTGGGCGACAGTTTTGATCTGAGGTTAATTTAATGCCACTTAAAGGAAGGACCATGTACAAAGTAAAAAAAGTTCATTGTATTACTTAGCATGTCTAGTAAGTTAACAAAACAGTAATAAACCGAAAGTTTTCATAATTTTTAGAAACTAACTAAAATTTACTTATGCGTGTATTGGCTTGGAATCTGGTTTATATAATGCGAATCTTTGCTGTGAAATGTAAATGGAACCAATGTTATGTTCCAAGCGATAAGAAAATAGATAAATAAATAGATAAATAGATAAAATCAAATTTTTTTACTATTTCTTTTCAGTAGATGATAAAACTCTAATGAAGACCTAGTAGAGTGGAAAATATTCAAATATGCGAATAAAATTTAGCAAAATTTTAAATCAAATTATTCGAATAAAACATTCAAAACTAAGAAAAATGGAGACACTCGTTGCATTCGTAACGATGCAAACTTCAAACGTCTAAATTTCAATACTGCACGAATTCCTATCCTTTGTGTGTATTTGTGGACTTGCTTAACACTTAAGAAGAAATGAAGCACTTTTATGATATTGCATCATATTCCTTAAATTTCGAAGTAAACTAAACTAAATAAACATTTCGAATGCAAGAAAAAAAAAGGGTTTTTGTTATAACTTTTTCATTTGAAATCGCCTTTCATTCCATCATTTGTAAAGATTTAATTTGCTTATTAATCTTCATCGAATCTAGCACTTACACTTCTCTACTTGACCTTTTCAGTTTTTCATTTTCCTTTCTCTTTTCTTTCTATTGATTAATGGATTCCATTGAGTTCTTGATTGACTTTGACGTTCCGTTACTGTTTATCAAGTTAAGTTGAACAAAATTTCGATTAAGTTTGTTTTGATTGAAACGAATTTTACACTTAAAGTTTGTTTTGAATTGAAAGGAAGTATTGAAGCAAAGTTGAATTCATACTGGTGTACTCGTTTTCCGATAATGTGAAGTTTTAAGACAAAAAAAATATATCTGAAATATGTTTGATGATATTTATCTTCTGCTTCCACACGTACGTTACGTTACAGTTCATATTAATTATGCCACTGTGTCAAGCAATGAATTACGTTACAAGCTTGGCATATTCTGCGTAAATTAGCGTCAGTTCCAAGGACCAAAGCAAAGTGGGCGGAATAAGCGTTTTCATCTTATTCCGCTTAAGCTAGCAGTTGGGTACGCGGGAATCGTCTTGATAATTTGATTTAATTCAAGTGGGTACTCACCATAATGAGAGCCTGGATCTTTTTGAATAAGAAAAAAGTCGCCTCAGTTGTTTTTTCGTCGTGAGTATGAGTCATGAACATTAGGATTGTCGTTTGGTCCTTTATTATGTGGATGATGTTGACGTAGTCTTCCCTCGGCCACGTTATATATAAATTTAGCGAATCCCATTATTATGTTATGTATCCTGTATAGGATACTGAAAAAATGTTAGTAGTTATCTAAAGCGGATAGAATAAAGTGAACGATAAAGTATGAATTATATACGTTTGATGTATGGCTTGTCCTGGAGCCCGAAGTTCATTGGCGAGAGTCAGGAAAAGCTCTTTCATAACAATAGACGATGGTCTGGGCAGTGATGCTGGAGTAGGAAGTTTCAATTATTATGAACTTTTTGTAGTGTATTCGAGGAAAAATGGTCTCATAACTTCTAAAGGCTGTATTGCATTGAATATGATAGAGGTTTATAATTGGTTTCTAGTGATAGTCTGTCTACAATGCGAAAGAAAATTGTATGTGTATACCTACCCGTTTGTGGTTTCAATTTCCCTTCTGTTCTATTCAGAACGAAACAATATTTTGCGCACTAGAGAATTGTTTTTTGAGATTTTATTGGGAATGTTAATTAAAATCGTACAACAAAGCATAAAAATATATGTTTTCTAATAAATCTGGGCACATTTCATCAGTATTGCAAAGTACTTAAATGTCACAAATTATTTTTAAATGAAGTTTAATATTTTAAATAAAGTAAATTATTAAATAAAGATTTTATGCAGAAATAGGGTCCGATGATGTTACTTGCATTGAAGCTTAAATCTAATTTCATGTTAAATATATTTTCCTTTATCTTCTCCATTTTAATCGTCTCCTTTTTCGCGTTGTCCTAGAGAGTGTCACCGCTTCTCAGTAGTTACGTCATGAGTGTCCCGAATCATTATAAAAGAAAAGAGAAATTATCCTGCTTAAATTGAAGACAGAAGATCTAACTAGAGAATCGAATTACATGCTTGACCTTTGCTGGCTAAATCTCAGATCATAAATTGATGTACTAGTTAGCAATGGCTAGCCTTATCGAAAAATTTATATCAATTCATTAATATCGTTGTTTTTATAACTATAAAACACATTAGATTTTCGTTCAATAACATTTCGGTTTATGATGTAGGTTAGCGGGATGATGGTGTGATTTTTTCGGTGCCCAGATATTAAAATACTGTATAAGAGGAGTTTTTACGATAGTGTATACAGTGAAATTGACAGTTCCAGGGTTAGGTTTGGTCTTGTCAGCTCTTTAGGCTAGTCACTAGCCTAGCACAAACGATGTATTGAAAAACGAAGCTTGTCTACTCATGATTGAAGTGATTAGTTCAGGATTCATGCAGTTATTTTTAAGAGCACGAATGATTACAGCTCCGACGTAAATTCCAATAAAAGTCGAGAAAACCAATACAGGTCATTTTAAAAATTCAAATTCAAATTTAAATTCAAGAATTCCATACAATACTGGTTGCAAATTTTGAGAAAGCTGTATATGATATAGAGGCGTGACGCGGTCTCTCCTGCGATGAGTAAAAATTCTGTTCGACAACTGATTTTTCATCTGTTTTCAAGAGTTTTGAACAGCGGTAATGGCAAGAAATAATAAATAAAGTAGTATTTTTTTCTGACTCGTTAATCTTTGATTATTAAGGATATAGTTTTGTAGAAAATAGTGGGAGCAAGGGAAAGAGAGAGCTCGTAACCACTTTCAATGGTAGGAACCGCCAGTCGGTGAGAATAATGGACCATAAAGTCTGAAATAAGTCTTGTTAGAGTTTTTACAAAATTCCAGATTAAAAATTATATCTGAAATAAATAGCTGCCTGAAGTTAACATTGTTGCAAGCATAACGCTGTCAAATCTATTCACTATTTCTTTTTTGTATATAATTAAACTGAAGTGAAAACCTAATAGAGTGTAAAACAGTGAAATATGCGCACAAAGTTTACCAAAATTTGAAATTAAATTATCCAAAAATCCTTGGAAAATTTACAAAATTGGACTCCGTTGTGTTTGCAACTATGCAAAGCTCATAATTTATCAGACATGTAAATTCCTATGTGCTGCTTTGCATTTATTTTTGGCGCGCAAGACTTGGAAATACATACACAATATATTGAAAAAAATTTGCAAAAAGGACATGAGTCTTTACCAGTTTGTTTAATCAAATTGCTCTATAAATTCCAAAGTTTTTGCAACACTATCTCTGGTAATAGAATAAACAAATTTCTGAGACCGTAGTTAGACGACATCACATGTTTGGGGCGGGCAGAGTGTTTATGGTAGGTTACTGGCGCCTCTATATCGATAGGAGAGTATCCTGCCAAAAAAATGGTGGTTGTGATTCGAAAATTGAAAATATAAGTATACTCAGGATGTCTGAAATGTGAATCTTCAGTGCATCCCTGGGATGTATCCACTTTCTTCTTTTGAAATTTAAGGGGGAGGAGGTAACTTTGATTCTTCACTTTTTTTGCACTGATTGCTTCAGACTACTACGTCGATACCTAATAATTCTTTTTGCTTTGACACTTTTAAAATATTAGATTTTGAAAAACGGTTTAAAAATAATTCTTTTGATTCCACTTCATGTCCTGTTTCAATTTTTCAGCGAGTTACAATCTATTTAGTTTCAATTTTTATTTTCGTCTTACATATTTTATAGGAAAATGAAAAAATAAACTATAAATAACCAAAATTTATAATTTTGCGCTTTCGTTTTTGTCTGGGTGTATCCTTATTTTAAGAATAATTCTTTTTTAATTTCGTTTTAAAATGCCACAAGTAAAGCAGTAAGGGTTACAAATTAACAAACTGAAAGCAAGTGCGTCATCTAAAGAAGAGAAAATGACCCCAAACCAATGTCCCCAATGGTGAATGGTTGAAGAGGAGATAAGGAGGCGTTATACGTTAAAAAAACTAATAAAATTAATGAAGCTTTTCATGAATTTCACAATGGCAATGGCTATGAACTGTCGAAGATAATAAGAATATTGCTGGCGCATGATTTTGCCAATCCGTTTTCCATCCCTTCTTTAAGACATAATCCTTTTTCCCATTGACATTCTCAGGCAAAACAAACGCTCTCGATAAGAGGGTTCTGAGATAGATCAGTAGTGATACAAGAGCAGAACACGAAGGAAATTTCAGGTTTTTGTCAAATCTGGGGGTCTTTAAAAATGCTAAATTTTAGAACCTGCAATGGGCCGGTCATGTATAGAAGATTCATGTCAAGTGGATATCGAGGAAGGTTTTCGAAGATAAGAGTGAGTGGTCAGTTCCAGTAGAAAACGCAGGAAGCGCTGATTATTGAACGTTGAATCCATACTTGAATCTGCCAATTCAAGCCAATTCATCGCCATCGATGAACCGTTGTTAGAGGCATAGCAAATAAGAGAGACGATCTGACAGGGGTTGTAGGGTTGTAGGCACGACCACGAAAATTCTAGACTCCTGGTATTTTTTTAAAGATTATTTAAGCTTCCTATTGTACTTAGCCGTTGCCTTTTCAAATCATAAGTTAACCAAATACACGTGTTCAAGATGATTTCGAATTTTTAAGATAAATAAAAGACATTGTACATTTAAAACACAATAAAACAAACTCAAATAATATCTATTTTTAAACAAGTCCATATCACGCTACATTTACTTAAAAAAAATTGAGAAAGGAACCAAAAACAGATTAATGTATATATTCGTTTCTTAGTATATGGGAGCGTGAGTATATTCACGTGTTTTGGCTGGCATGAGTGTACGTCATTAGTATTAACATATTAATTACTCTTAAGCTGGCGCAAACTTATTTATACATGTTATCTCTTATCTTTCCTGCATTCACTTCAAACACCTGAGTGACTTCAAAGCATGTGTGGAGATTTGTTATTTGTCGGCCTTATACACTCAAGCAATGTGGCCATCCATGTGAACATTTCCTCATGTTCTGAAATACCTTCATTGATCGAAATGTTACTCCATGATGGTGGTAACAATTTGGAAGATTTGCAGGACATATTACAAATTAATTGAAAGTAGAATGCAGGTGGGAGTTGGAGATAAACGTAGTCCTGATAAAAGGACACGTTATGTATTCTCATACTACAAAACAAACTATAAAGTATAAGTATAAGGCACCAATAAGGTTCGTTCATTGCATAAGATACCAATTGGTTAAACTCTTTTGGTTTTGATTATTGATTGATGTTCGAAGTTATATCCTTGCATTTAAAATGAAGTGATAACATTTGAATTCGTAGTTTAGAAGATTTTTATTTTTTGCCATGTTCAGTGGTGAGTTACTGAAAGGTAATATGTTAATTATAAGTGTTTGCACGATAACTGACGGTATTCGACTATGCTATTGTATCAGTTCGTATTTAATCCCCTTATTAAATCTGACCAGGAATCGTGTCGCCAACTAAAACAGCCACAAGATTACCTTCTAATTAATCGGTGACCTTTTGATACCGTGACAGGGTACAATTGTGCAATCCTGATTTGAAATATCATGAATCAAAACTTGGGAGCTGTTCAACTCAAACGTACTCTCTGCGAAAATTTAGGGGTCAGTTTGTGTCCTTTTAATATTTAACATATATATAGACGCAGAAATGTACTATTTACTTTTAAAATTGCGATTGTTATAACAATTATACCGATACCATTACAAATGCTAAGTCCTGATATTTGACTTGGAACGGTAATAAGACTGACTGTAAAGATAACTTTGGAAGAATAGATGGAAAACTTTGTTGAGTTTTGAGTTGGTATATCACTAAATATGTTGCTCCTTATGACATAATAGTATATCGTTAATAATACGCATGCGTATTATTAATACGTTAATAATACGCAAGATATGAAGACGAATATGAAGGCGACAACGATTATAAATTTCAAAGAAAGGATCTGTTAATTCTTTTGTATCACAAAACGTTTGTTCCCTAAAAAAAAGAAATTCATCAGGTGTATGTCACCAAACTCCAAATCCTTCCGAGGAAAAATGAACAAGAAATGAATTTGTCATGAATATTAATTGGAGTGAAACTCATGAACATTTGCATCAATTTGCCTGATTTCATTCATATGTTGCACAATTCTACGTTTTCTCCGGCAGGCATTAAAATCTTATTGATTTGATATTGGAACGATTCTCCGTCGTTCCTCATTCTTTGATTTACTCTAGAGACTTTTTCAGCAGTATGCCATCTTCAATGTGTTCTTCCGTTGATTAATCAGTTAAACTTTATATATATTTTCATTGTTTTACATAGTTTTTTCTCGCCGACACTCGTAGCATTCTATCCTTTTCTCAAAATTGCGAATAGCATAAGCTCTTCGGATAAATTGATTCAATGTGAAAGAGATGTGCATTCCTTAAAGCTCTGGTTGAAACAACAGACGCGTTATATGTCTAAACTTGGCATCGTTTGACGGAATGGAAAAGTTAATCCGCCATTTCACAAACATGTGCTAAAAGGGAAAGGACGTAGTGCGATAATTTATCAAATGATTAGAAGTTGGTAGAAAAAGATAAATAGCTAACCGCACGCAGTGCTATTTGTAAATGTAAGATCACTTCATTTTCGCACCCGATTGAGCCGCAGAAGCTTGGACCATAGCTTACTTCATGCAGATGTCTGTCTGATGACGGAACTGTACTCTATAACGGGACTTTCATATGCTTTTGTTGAAGAACTCACAACCTGCTGTAGTTAATATTAAGTATGATTTTGTACGTGTAAAGGTCAAGAAGTGGTTTTCGAAAAACTCGGTCGTATTTAGAAGCAAGAATTAGTAAAAACTCATATGAAAAAATAGTTAATATCTTTTGTTAATAGTTAGTTGTTAATTGTAAGCTTCACTCCATGGTGTAAAGTCATAGAACACTTCTTTCGTGAAAATCGGATTCAAGATATTGGCAACTCGTCCTTTACACTCATCCGACGAATAAATTATTGCATTAAAAATCTCGACGAACCCAAAGTTATAGGCTCCAGAACTGATCGCGGATATACGGCAAGGACTAGGTAAGTCATGCAGGGTAGAAACTGTTCGAGAAACTGTCCTGTCTGTTCCGAGATCACTATATCAAGGGTCGAGTAGGCAGAAAAACCAATTCATAAGCGGAACAAATCAAGTGAATCGAATTGTCTTTGCAAGGAGAATGCTAACAAAAACTTGGACTTTTTGAAAAGCGTCCAATCCGCCGATTAGTCAACATTTGAAATCCTTGGCTCTAATCGCATGACGTACGTGTGGCGAAAATAAACGACTGAGCTATAAAAAGCAAATTTAAAAGCTAGAGTGAAGTATGGCGGCGGAAGCGTAATGATTTGAACCTTTATGTCAACAGCCGGACATGGACAAAACTATGTATCTCAATGTAAAGAATAATGTTGCTTTCACATATTATTTCTACCATACCAACGATACCAATCATAAGTCTCGAATTATTCAATTTTGGTTGATTTGGAATTTATTATGCAATTTTGGAACTATGATTGGAACTATCCTCATGTTCTGGTTCTAGGGTACAGAGGTCAGACTTGAACGTCATTGGAAATTTATGGGCAAGTTGGAAAATAACATTCGGAAACACAGGAGTTTCAGCGATGCCTGATTATAACAAAGGAGTGGAGTGATCGAAAATGTCCCCAGCAAATACACAAAAACGTGTGGAGTCTATACCAAACAGACTTAAAAATAGTAATATACTACTATATTCCTATAGTAATATAATAGTAATATACTACTATACTCCTAGTACTAAAGTAAAGGAGTACTAAATTCCGTATCTAATCTTATGTTTTTTAAAACAAGATCTAAGTTTAAGTGCATAAAATAAACAGTGGCGTAATATTAAATAGTATTTTCTTTATTTTTAATTATAAAAATAATTTTGCTATTTTTAAAGTTTGCAGCGTAAGAATAAATACTTTGCTTAAACTTTTAAGCATTTATACCTCATAGTTATTTTATATATGGGGTGTTTTCTAATGTTTTTTTTTAGTTTCGGGCTCAATATTTTCTTTCCATTTATCACCAATTCATGTAAGCTTAATCTAGTACATATCCACCATTATTAGCTACATTGACATGTCTCTAACGTTCTGGAAGATGCTGTATCCCTCTCCTGTAGAAATCTTCACTCTTATCTTCGAACTAGTTTGCTAGTTCTGTATTAAAGTTCTCTTCAGAGTTGTATTCCCTTTCCTGCAGCTTGTTGTCAAGGGGCCCAAAACAAGTGATAACCCATTGGAGCAAAACCAGCAGGATATGGTGGGTGGGGTTAAAGTTTCAAGCCAATCTTCTTTATTTGCGCTGCGTGACTGCAGTCTCGCATTGTTGTGGTGTAAGATAGCTCCGCGATCATTTACTAATGGAGGACGCTTATCTTGTGTCAATTGCTGACAGTAAAAGTCCGCATTTAACGTTTAATTTCGCTTCCGAAACTCCAAATAAATACCTCTTCGAGACTCTAAGAGCCTGGTTTTGAAATAGACGCTATAATTCATCTCTTTTGCGAATTGTTCATCGAAGTTTAACAGTATAGTTCAGGACCTACTTCTCATCGCCAGTAACCGTCCGGCGGATAATTTCTTCATTTGTCATTTATCATTGAAAAGTAGCAGGCCTTCTTTCTCTTTTCAGAGCAGGACTTGTTCTCCATGTCCTAGCGCATTGATCCTTTTCTCTATAGTGGTTCTTTGAAGTTGAAACTTCTTCAATAATTCTGCGGTAGTTATCTTATCGTCTCCTCAAATAAATTGCAATAGATCACCATCTGTCATTTCCTTTGGCCGTTCTCGTATCTGATCGTCAATCTTTCTGTATCACGAATGTGCTGAAACAACTGCTGGTATGTTCGTTCTGTTATATGCTTGGAAAATTAATTTATTTGAAAATCTTAGTCAATTATATTCTTTTTTCCACATTGTTTTTCGGTTTTAAAATACAATTTCCCCAGTGATAAAAAAGGTTCTGTTATCGCAGCCGAATAACGCAGTTTTACTTCTTGTTTTGTTCCCTTCTTGAAGATCCTTTCAAACATCCAAACAAATAATCGCGGAGTGACGGGTGAGGCTGTAAAGAGCGATGATGCAATTGAGCGCTTTTGTAGGTTGGAGACCTATAGAGTTGACATTTCGTGTTCTTCATGGTATTTTGTAGGGGGAGATGTCCTGCTGACTCAGTTTTTCTCGTCTTTTAAGGCAGTACGCAATTCGAACTCTGTTCAGCAGTTATAAATTATAAGCAGCATTGATTTTGGAAAATGAATCGCCGGTTGGAAGAATCCTATAATGGCTAATACTTGAGTCTTTGCTCAACTGCTGCTTTGTCCTTGGAGCCTATATTTACATTGAGGTACGTTTATTTTCTCTTGCTGTATGTCGCTGGTTTGGTTCGATCTGGGAGTGTAGGGATTCATCCATGGTTAGTGGCAGGTGATTCAAGACTCTGACAGACGTTTAAGTGTCTTAGCTTTTGTTGGCAACCCATAGAGCATAGTCTTTGTAGGCTTAACATACTGCTTAATGACATCATGCATATAATTTTTGGATTCGACAATGAGGAGAGGTGGCAACTACTACTCAAATATATGGTGCTAGGGTTTTCCCCGTGCCACCTGCAATTGGTTCCTTCATAACGGAAAATCCTTGATAATATCTCATTTTTTCTCAATCACGTTGACACAGTCCATGCATGGTTTTTATGATTTAATTTAATTATTCTTTAATTCGAGCTATTTATTTCGCCCATGGATAATATTTTTCAGATATTTTTAGCATCTTATTTTCCGAAACTTTGGAATTTGTACATATCGCAATTAGAGCATCGTTTTCCATGTGAATATCTTCGGTGCAGAACTTGGGTCATTTGCGGAAAACAAGCGCTAATATAATATATTGTCAATATACCACGACGAATTCGGCAAAATGATCTTAAATGGGAGCTGCAAAAGCTGCCGACTAACCTTTTTCTGCTCAAAATGAATTGAGCTGATGAGCAAATGTTAACAAAATGATTTCCTTTCACATGAGCACAAAAAACCGCTAAACAAAATATCAATTAAAACAAGTTTCAGATACGACATTGCTTCAGAATAATTTTTTATAGTTGTTGCTGTTGCTCTTCCGCGAAGCTTAACATTTGGTATTTGATTTCGATAAAATGTTACTAATTGCCGCACCTTTGCATATAACGACATGAAATTGATACTTCAATAAAAAATATCAATTTAAGCTTAATCACGGATCATTCAAGTGTACAAATCAATATCCAATTAAATCTGACATTAATCTAATCTACATATATAGTTCAATCATAGTTTTTCGGTACGGTATCGACACGGAAGTACTCACATGTAATATGCATACATGAATACCTAAATTCATTTATTATTGCATATGTTACGTTTGCATTTAAATGCATGCACTAAGAAATTAATTTTGATTAAATAGTCGCAGAAGAACGAAGAAAAAAAAATCTCACATTTGAAAATAAATACCACAAATATGACCGTGACTTTGTTATCGACACTTACTAATAGTAAGCGAAGTACAGTCGTATTAACAATCCGTGAGATCATGTTTTTCCCCCCAGTTCAAATGAAGTTCATTTTATTTACATTTTTGTTTATTGCCTCTTTCGTTAGTTTCCAGTTGAGTATAAATTTCACCAGTTTGTTTGACTTTTAAGAAAATTTTTTTTCCGCACAATTTTCAATTTCAAGGTTTCCCGAGGTCAAATCGTGGTGATAGGCGTAAATTGTGAGCATATGCACAGAAGTTGATCCTATTTGGTGCTTAAATGAGGGTAAAAGTAATGATTAATAAAAATTGAAATACGTCTGTCGAGATAAGATGCAAATAAAATATGTGCAAGATGTTAAATAGGTTTATGTCCAATTTTATTGCGAGAAATATGCATTAAATTTCACATTGCCAGTTTTTATTTATTTGAGAAATATAAAAAGCCTTGAATTAAAAATAAAATATGTAATTTTCGCGAGCTCACAAACATTGTTTCCCAGTCATATTTTCAACTTTTTGTTTAGTAGTGTCCTGCTAGGCTGTTCAGGGACTACTCAGCTTCAGTATTTTGTAATAAATACTAGTTGTGCTTCAACAACTATCTTATATTTAAGAATATTAATCTTTAATCTACGTCGTAAACTTTTGCTCACGACATGCAGTCTGGGATCATACCTACTCTTAATTAGTGAATTCCTCTATATTTTTTTGGAAAAAATTATCATATGACAAATAAAAATAAAGAATGATTCGTGAGTCTTCAACATTTATTTATATTCAAATATATAATAAACTGTTTGGACCCCTAAATGCACATGAAATCAAATATTCTTTTCTAAGTTATAAATCTCAGTAAAACGACACTATATTCTGTATTTCTTCAAATGGACTAAAAAAATACTCTTTCTTTAAAATAAAAACCAACGAAAAATACAAAATAAGTAAGACTTTTTATCGATCTAAAATGTTTTCCTTATTGAAGTGAACATTGTGGAGAAAATAAAAACAAATGGCACATACGTTTATGCAGGATTCAAAAAAGCCACAAGGTAAACATTAAGCTCAATCCGGGATCTTTTAACCAAATGTTAAGCATTTATACTTTTAGCGGGCATAAAATTTAAAGGATGTCTTCCTTCTTAATTTTTCTAGAAGCCTCATGTAACGAAAATTCTTTAATCTAAAAGCACACGTCTTTTAGCAGCAAATATCAGGTTCTAGATGATTTGCCAAGCCAGAGTCTAGAATTCACGTCAATTTCAGCTTTGGTTCTCGCGGTTATTTGGTGCTGACCACTCTTGTTTGTATATGTTGTAATACCAAATGTCCAGAGGACAGAAATTTTCAGGAACATCCGTTTGTCAATTTCTGCATTATGAGCCTAGTGTAGTAATGCGTTGACTGTCCTTATGTCTGAAACGCGACAAAAAGAGTCATAGACCAACGTCTCGTAAGGGGACTACAGGAATAGATGGAACACTTTTTATCCAATTTTTGTTCACGCCCCCTGAATGGAACGGTAAAATTCTGTAAAAAATATCAGGTTATTCTGTAAGAAAATATGTTCTTTCGAAACAGTGCAAAGATAAAGCAAGTGAAACAACTTTACCTTTTTTGGGTACGTGAGATAAGATTGTAGATTGGCTGATGAATCCGTAGAACGTACAACCTTCTCTTTTTCAGAGTTCCACGTAGAATGCGGGACCATCTCTTTATTAGCTTCTTTTCCCTTTTTTACTGCCCTAACAAAGGTTAGTCCCCTTTTTGTTCATGGTATCAATGTGCTCGATAGATCTAAACCAATTATTACTAACCAATGTTATATGTCTAGTTGAGCCATACAAAGTTTGAGATAAGCTTAAGACAGATTTAGATGAACTTCGAGTTCTCCATCAGAACCCTTGCCATTATAAACAGCCATTGTTAAAGAAGTTGATTGCGTCATATAAACTCATCATTTTCAGCTAATTTTTAGCTGTTTGTTCAGTCTACATACAATTAGAAAGGAGCACCCTTTAAAAGGAATCAATATTTCGTCTATAGTCGGCTTATTCGCCAATATTGTGCAAACTCTGGTTGATTTTACAAATTTACTGAAGTATCTGAAATGGCAGATAAATAAGGTTTTCGTTTAATTTCTATCAGCTGGATTATCAAATCGAATACAGCGGAGCAAGCTCAGAGATATTTTTCTCAACATTACACACCAGAAAAGGACGTCCCATACGATTTTTTTTTTCAAGTATATAATCCTCGTGTTCATGAGCTGATTTCAAAACAGTTGAATATGTTAAGGGTCTTCGGTTTATAAAATAATTATTAATATAAATAAAAATATAAAAGGTAAGAAGTGATATAAGAAAAAACTAGATACATCAGACCGAGCTGATGATGACTACCAATATCAGAAACATTAACTCACTAACAGTCAACATGGCCGGGTGGACATAGAACACATGATATGAGCAAGATATTGACACACTTTTTTTGAAACTGACATCTGTGGAGCATACTACATGGTTTGCGTAAGACTATGAACAGCGTTATCTGAAATAAATTTAAAAAAAAATTCGTTTATTTTTTTAAATAAACTTTGCTTTTGTTCCGAGGAACGTAACGTTTCTGAAAGGACTGACACCAATGTTTCGGTTTCTCCACATTTTTTGAACATGTGGAGCACGTAAACACGCAAATGTTTCATTTTATAAAGTACAAAAAATGGAAGAAAAGTGTAAACTTTAATAAATAATAAAAATTGGAAATTACAGCTTTATACACAGCACTTTATTCAGTGTATACCTAGCTGTTTTATGTATTTTTCATAGTTTATTAATTAAATAACTTATGAAAAAATAAAGATCATACCTAGAAATGATTAAAATACGTTGCGTTACATTTGAAAAACATAGTAGTGAAAGATGAAGTCAGTTCCAAGAACCTCGTTACTGCGTTCCACGCTTCTGCTCTGTTATATAATAAGGGGAGAATTTACTACACCGCTAATATTTGAGGGTTCGGAAAAATCACGGAGAATGTCATAAAAAGCCAAGAAGTTTTTTCAATAAAGAATTCTTTAAGGCTTAAATATATTGGCTATCTCAATATCAATGTGTGATGAATAAATGAATGTGCTCAGCTTCCGTATGTTCTTTGTCTTCTTGACAATTGTGACAATTTCCAACTCTTGTTCGTGTCCTTCGCAAATGTGTTTGGCTTCCGATGACCTCACATTGCTTGTTGTCTCACACAAAATAAGCAAATGCAGCGATGAGACGAGTAGACAGTTTTCTTTGGAAACACAATAAAAAATTAATTGTTAATTCACGATTGAATAAATCAATACATAAATATAGGAGAGAATTCAGAATATCATTGGACTTATGTTGGAAAGGATTTGCATTTCTTCCATAGAAGTATAAGATAATATAGAGAGGTAATTCCCATGTATGTGTGTGACTATATGTTCCGATCTACAGAACGTGATTTTACCAATTTTCCCCTTTACCAATTTTTCATATGCTCAGTCCTATTCGTGGCTATGCTTTATTATTGAAGAAGAATATAGAGTCAGGATATTGATTAAAATTCCGATAATTTTGAAACGAAAAGAAACTTGAATAAAATATGACGGATACTGCCTGAGATTTCACTGATTTTGAAGAAACCGCAGAGAAACTTGCTTATAAAGTATATGGAATGTATGATTTAAGATTCAAACTTAATTTTAGTTGACATAGACAAAAAACCCATTCGAAGGAAAAAGCTGTAAAGTGTATTGGTGTTCAGTCGCAAGCTAACAGGCATATAACCGCAAAACAATAAGAGAGAATTGTCAAAGAATCGTCAAAAGAGAATCTTCATCAGTTCATGTGTCAACGTATTCTTTGAACTACTAAAAGTATGAAAACACTGAAACAAAAGCTTTTTAATACCTACATAATTCGTAAATTTAAACTTCTGTTCTCAATATTTTTTCATCACGCTAATGTTCATTCATGTTCGTTCTTAGGGCTGTCAACGAGTTTAAAGTTCAGTTAGAAGATAAATTTACGTAAGCGAAGATGCACGCTTTGGTTCAAATTGATTTAGTTTACATTGTATTGTTCGATTATTTTGCAAACTATATATCTTCAAGTATTTAACAAACCGAAATGCTATAAATATTGATCATTAAATAATTTAGTCCTCTTAAAACAAGCCCAGAACATTATGTATCATGTATAAGACATAACATGTTTTATTACGCAAGTCGACCTCAATCGTTGAGAGTGTACGAGGTCTAAGTGAAGTTTTAGAACAAAACAACGTGCTCATATCTTTCTCTGAAAATTTGCCGAAATTGGGCAAATGTCAAATCAACTTCAAAGTGTAAATAATTACATTTTCAGAATGCAAATTTCGTTTAAATTCATAGACCATATGGTTTTGATTATTAAGCTCAAATTATTGCCATTTGATGATTTTGACGTTTCCTATTCATAAAGCAAACTTCGTGAGCAGTTTAGTTTATTATTAGTTGATTTTGTACTGCTGTATTTGCTCTTATTTGATTTGCTTTCGTGAATAAAAAGGAAAAGATTTAATATTCTGGAAAGTTGAATTCCCCATTTTCGGCGTTCTGCAATAAACAGAACAAATGAATAGCTGATATAATCTATAGATTATTTATTGTTTGTTACCATTTGTAACAAGGAAGTCTTGCTCCTTTACGCTTATTTTGCGAGTAATTGCGAATAATTGTAACACCTAGGTAAACCTAGTTAAATTTATACAATCCAGTCATGAATTCTAAGGATTAGTTCTTTGAAGTATCAGCGGATAAGGTCAGACCTAAAAAATCAAGCAAAAGAAGCTTGATGTTTAGTGAGTTTGAGACGGTGTTTCAATAAAGCTCCGAGGTTTGGGAATACAATCTCAGTAGAGCTCTTCTTGCCCAAAGTGATCATTGCCGGCATAGACACAAGGTGAACTGGAGGTTTTGTATACATGCTTATATCAAGCACCCATACTCCTTATTTTTTATAAAGAGCGAAAAAGGATTAACCGGCGAAGGTAGAAGAAAGAGGGAGGACTCGCGGTCCGTGACAGAAACAGGGGCTAGGAAACGTGAGTCAGGTGGATTGCGGCCAAACCAATTACCTGAGATCAAGACTCAACTGACAGTACAGGGAGTTTGTTGATTGTCTAGCCAGTGTGGTTATTTCCCGAATTTCTCAAACAAAATTGGAAATTCGCTGTCCCTTTATTGCTTGCTTCATGTGGGGACTGCATACGATGATTGCTATACCTACTTAGTATCCAAAAGGTACCCGAGGCACCAGTTAATTCTTGTTTTAAAAATAAGTAAACTTTCTCCGGATAACTCGTTTGATAAGATGCTTCCATCAAAAAATAAACTGATTGAATCGCTTCTAAGCGTTGAAAGAATAAAAGATATTTGTCTAATTTGAAGATGCGATTCCTCGAAATATAGACCTTGTTTGAACTAAAGTGGTCTAAACTATGTTCCTTAGACAAAAAGACGGTTCTAGTGGGTAGTAGCGAAGTTGGGAAAGGAGAGGTGTTCGCAGGACTCCCGAAGTTGCTTTTTAAGCGATTTTGTGAATTCGATACTCAGGAGGTCAGTAATCTCTTGAATTGATTGAAAATGATGAGCTTTTTAAATAAATTATTATTAAGAGACTAATTTATTATTTTAATAAAATAAAATGGTATCAGGCCAATATTTTAAATTAAATATTGTTATTAATGTTATCATATTTGTTATTTATATCATATAATGGTTATTATTATATCTTTCTTTCTTAAATTGAAGGATATGAAAAAAGGCGTTCACAATTAAAATTCATTCTGAAGCTAAAAGACTAAGGAAAACCAGTGTAATATTTGACTTTAATGAATTCCGTATCCTAGATTTATGCATGCAATTTATGTGTAATTGTTTACTTATTCCTACAAACCATAAAAGAAATTAATATGAATTTATTCTAATATGAAATAATATATAAATATGTAATTAATTATATTTCTTTTGGAAAGAAGGGGCAAGGGGAGCATGTTAATTGTTGGTTACGAGATTTATTCCTATCGCCATTCATTAAATCAATATTGTAAATTATAATTAATCTTTTAGAATCTCCTAGTTCAATATTTAGTTGTCGCAAAAACGTTTACTAAGTTGTTTTATATACACACATTTGGTTGCAAGACCTGTCAAATAATAAATTATAAATTTCAATCCCGTGTTACTTCAATGGAAAACCTAATGAAGATTTGATTCGCTTACTTTCATTGTAATAAAAACTTTTATAGCCAAACGTATATTGAGCATTAACTTCACCCATAACAATATTTACCCTCGCAACAACCTTGGATGGCATGCAAATTGGTAACATGAAACTCCGAACGAAGCCATAAAAAATTCAACCGTCAAAAAGGAAAATAGACAAAAAAAAAAACACACACTCACATAAATCGAAAAAAGGACCGTAGGCAGTCTTTTATTGTAATAGTGTAAATATCCCCCAGACATGGCTAGTCATTATCAAAAATTTGTATCAATTTCGTGATAACCTTCATGCGACTGGTAGCGATACCATACTTCAACCTTGAACTCTAATCCCTCAACAAATACCCTTCCTCCTTGAATCGGTGCACAACTGAAATAAAACTATGAAACAACTAAGCTAGGTATAGGTATGTAATATGTGCAGAAGGAAAACTACTTCAGGTGTATGTAGGAAATAAATAAAATCAGCCGGCGACCTATAAACCTACATAGCATGATCACCTGACCGACTGTGTCCAACAGGATTGGAGTATTCTGTAACCTGCTTGCTCAAACATCAATTATTCACATCCACGAGCAGCTGCAGTAGCAGAGTTAGAAAATCAATACAAACTTGTCTATGTAGTGGTGAAGGAGATGGTGGATTTTGTCTTCTGCGTTTCGTAAGTATTGAGAACCGTGGCCGAAATTGAAATTCAAATTGGTTTTTTTTTCGACGAGAACCCCCTCAAGCGAGCGTAGGATCAAAGTAACTATCGTTAAAGCAAGTATTCGCTGGTGTAGTCTAAGGATATTTCAGTCGTCTTGTCATGTGATATTGGAATACTACAGCGAGCACAATGTTGGGCAAAGCTTCTTTTCGGATGTTTCAAGTGTTGCCATGGATATTAACTTCAAGATGGACTTGAGGTAAAAAATCGTGTTTGCTTGTTTTTTTTTAAGTTATTCAATGGAAAGGGATCAATTCAGTTGATTACAAATATTGAATACACAAATACAACCACTTCGTAATTTTCATTTGCATTACTATAACTTGTTTCATCAAGGGACTTCTGAACTTTAACTTTGAACTTTGTTTTTAATCAGTGTCCTTGTTTACACGCAAGGCTGCATAAGCTCGAGCAATGCATGCAAGTTAACTGAACTTGAAACTTTAGAGGATGCTCTACGTTGTTTTAGAGAATGAAATAATTGCTATTATAGGTACTGTAGCCTTTAACATGAGGTGAAAGGCACTCCATGTATATAAAATACACCAAAATACGAAATTAATTTGTTGTTCCATGACTTCCCGTGCAAACTTGCTTCAATGCAATCCATGTAAAAGTTAGTCTGCCTTTACGATTTCGCTTTTGAAAAGTATTTCTTTATTCGCAACTCTGCCAACCGAGGAACGTATAAAACCAACAAACAAAAACAGCAACTCCATTAACAAACTTCAAAACCTTTATGAAAAGCCCCTTCAACTCACTACCAAGTCGACATGGCAAATATCCTTTTGGAGCGATGCTTTTCCCATTTCGCATTTCGATTGAGGGTTGTTGACTGCTAATGTGTTTTCGACAAGGAGCAAACCGACTGGAAGATAAAAGACATCCATGGAATAAGCTTTAACATTTTTTTTTCTTTACATTTTACTTCCCATAATTCTAGAGTTCCCTGAACATAGCTGCAATTTATGTGGAATGTTATTATACTCAATGCTGTCGGAGAAATGTTTTTGCTGTTCCCCCTAGCTAGGAAGTGGTACATTGCAAAAATTTAGGCTAATACATAACCGGTAGATCTACTTATCCTACTTGGCCAGGATATGAGGAAAAGCTTCATTGAGATAAGGGACTGTAATAAATGGCTATGTTCGTGATAAATCACATGCATTTTCGATATTTTCACGAGCACATTTCAATGATTTTGCTGTTGAGATTGATAAATAGTCCCTGGGTGAAGCATGTGGTCGTTGTTGTAACATTCGGATGATATATAAAGGATTGGTTGTAAAGAGCAAGTGATTCAGTATAAATGGGTCGCAAAAAATGTTTGGCCGCCTTTAAAGCAAACATCGGCATGATAGTAAAATATGAGTTCAATGACATGTTAAAATATTCTGAATATTATTTCAGAGAAAGATTTTTTCAAGAAGACATGAGATACTTTAATTCAGTTAACGCAGGGTCGAGTAGAAACACGGTGAATGAATTCGAAATTTGCTGTCGTAAGGGTCAAAGTAATGGCAGAGGAAAAAAGTGTAAGTATCCCGGTTTCAAAATATTAAAGTTCGCTTCTTTTTGATTACATATCAGTGGCCTCATATATCATCAAAGTATCTGTTATGAAAATATCAGAAATTTGGTGTTGTTATGTCAAACCATCTTAAAAACTTAAGGAAACGTTAGACCAGCCAAAATTTGAATCTGGCGCCTTCAAGTGTGCTAAAGATTTGATCAATTCTGTGATCAAAATGACGCGTAAGATATATTTGACCGTTATGATTTGAAGTTGCTAACTGCTGGTTGCCAGGCGAGAACTTCAGCCAGAATACATTACACGTGTTCCATATAAATCTACTATTGATTTTTCTATCTCTTTCTCCCTGTAACCATCCGGGAGTGTTCTTGCTGTTATGTGCTGGCTTACGAACTTAAATGCATTGCAAGGAAAACTTTTTCGAGAATCTTGAATATGTAAGTCATTATGTGTGCTATGTGTAACGGCCCCCTGAAATTCTTATTTTTGAATTTTTATAATGAAGAAGTTTGTTGGCTTTTATGGGCAATGCAACTGACATGTGATAAATGCAATCGGCACTTGAACATAAGTACGGTTACTGGTTTTTATTGAGGAGAGCGCATGTGGTTCCTTTCATCTTTCTAACAATTGTTCTATAACTGTTAAATTTTTGATCAAATTTCAATTGATTGTTGTATGGAATACTTCGGAAACGATTGAAAAATGAAAGTACGAAAATTTTTGAATGCGCTTTACATAAGATTGTTGTTAGTAAATTTGCCTGATGTGCGTACGCCGACATGCAATTTTTTCCCAACATTTTCTACAATTTTGCAAGGACAACAGAAAATGCCAGTACACTATTGTGTCGCTCTACCCATTGAGTCTTACAGAACTTGTAAGCTCACATTCTTAGATGCGCATTGGGGCAGTTTTCCATTTCGAATTTAATTTATGGAGAGAAGTTCTCCTTTCATAACAATACTAGTCTGGGGTCAAACAATAAAAAAAAAAAAAAAATCGGACTAGTGTCTTGTCAAAATTTTCTACGAGTGTTTTTTAACTTGCACGGCAGGAGCTCAAATTTCAAAAAAAAACCAAATAACGATTTTCATTTTTTTAAATTGTACGATATAATTCCAGAGGACTTGGACCTGAATTCAATAGTTTTCTGGTTTAACTTCGATCGTTTTCATTTCACGAAATTTCACTTCTATCGCGTAAAACAAGAAGGCTCATAGTCCTCAAGATTCGCTGATTCCTCAATTGTGTCTAATATTTTTACATGGTAGCAAGTTTCTCAATTGAATCTACATCGTGTCGTGACATTTAACTGCCTGCTGTTGATGCAACAGGACACCCATCCGTTATCTCATCAACAACATGGAGCAGACGAGTTGGATGACGCTGAATGCATTTTCAATCGTTTCTAAACGTGAGTTAGGGGAACATCGAATACAGTTGGCTGTTGTCGAAAACGAAAATTGATGTCAACATTACTTGACAAAAGTTAGCAGATTGTTTCCCAAGACAATGCTGTTTGACACTTCCAGATTATTTGCTTTGATAAGTGTCCGAAATTTGATTCATAGCACACGCAACGATCTCCATTTTTTTTTATTGTTTGTGAAATTTCTTGAAATTTTCTTTGCAAATTAAAAACTATTTGTTTTCTAGTTACTTTTGATTGTAGCCTTATTCTTGACAAAACTCAAAAAGTGGGAAAAGTCTAGACCGTTGCATTTGCAACGATGCAAACTTCAGACACCTTCTTTGGTGTTTTATGAAGTGTTTGGTTTATTTAAAAAAAAACAACAATTTTGGAACATTGAAAGTACTGAAGGAGAATGGAAATGTAGGAGGAGAATATTCAACCTGCCATTGATGGTAAAATAAAGTCGGACTAGGAGCATTGTAGAATGTGGTGGCAAATTGGTTTGATTGAACGCGGTTTGTACCTGTAACCGTGTAACCATTTAAACAAGGAAAGAATGATCAAAATAGCTTCGTTTCTTTTATTAGACTTTGAAGCGCTTAACCTATAAAAAACACTTTATTCTCTCGATTGTCCTGTTTCTCTGAGAATTTTTTTAAATAAACATATTAAAATTAACGTGAAATCCAATCTTTAACAATTTATGGTATCCAGTATCTGGAAAGCTTGGAACTAGAACGATTATATCGTTAATATTTTAAGTTATGCGTATTAATCATCTGAATGTGCTAAAAGTATGATTATATTTTTAAGTGGCCATATTTACGTCAAACAGATCGGTGCAGAAGAAAAAAAATCGAAAAAGACGTTTGCCAGAATATCTGACAAATAGAACGTCTGGAGGAAAAGAAAAGTGTATTCGTCCTTTACAAACTGGCAGTTTAAGAATTTTTTTTAAGCTCCCTGAAAGGCCCAAAATTTTTACGAAAGATTTTTTCAAAATTTTCTGTATATCATCTTTTCGTATTCGTTTGAAGCTAAGTCTTCATAAATGGGGCCCAAAATTGTCTGTATAGCATCTTCCTTACGAGGAACGAGTTTACACTCGTTATAGTTACACTAGGAATCAGATTCAGCAAGGTATCAAGTATGCTGAAGACGTGTCCTAAATCTTCTCATGCATTGTTCATGGGTTGTTTCCAGCTTCGTCTTAAGGACTCTGTTGTTACTCTAATGTTTATTTTAAATTTTAAAATTTTTTCTAGTTTTATCCTTGTTTTGCTGTTTTGTTTTGCTGCGTTTTGTTTTTCGATAGAATTATTCTCGACTAATGCCCACTTATCTTGACCATATATCTAGACGGTATGTGGCCAAGATACGATACGATTGATATGCTTCCAGATTTGATAAGTTTTTTTAAACGGTATTTAACATGTTAACACTGAACTAAGGAAGGACATTGGGAAAAGTTGTATCGACAGAAACCGCAAAGTATGTTTGCCATTTGCAATAACGATTCTGAAATGCTTGAAAATTACGTTCTTTGTTGAACAGTGTGTTGATTACTACTTAATTTTAGTTTTAAACTTCCTGAAAGTCTGTTCATTTTTTAACTAATCTTCTTCTTTATCCATAATGCCTCGTTATTTGTTTTCTAAACGACCAAAAACTTACAAGTGCTCTATAAGTGCGAGTGGTATGCCCGAAACTATCGTAAATATTATTTACAAGGGCCTTGGGTATACCTTAACAAATTTACTAGACTGGCATCAATGTTTCGAATTTTAAATCATAAGAAATATATGTTGTGAGATCAATGTTATTTTTAGGCAAAATTGTTGAAAGGTAGCACTTAAAACGAAGGAGCGGCGAGATGCGCATTGAATTCTGTTAAAATCTGTATCCCCACACACATTAATTTCCATATACGTAGCACCGGATTAATTTTCACATACATTTAAGATAAAAAAACTAATCATTATAATCTCTCAACGGACCTGCCTCATTCAATATTAAAGCTCTCTATCTTGCAAAGCTCATTTGGTGTGCTTCATGCGGTATTTTTACTTCTTTCTTCGTGACACTCCTCCGGGTTGTGAGGGCTTTTTAAGAAAAACAATACGCAGAATGTAGCGTTTGTTTTAGATAATTCGTGGTGAATAACATTAATTGAAAATTGAAAAACATTTTTTTGTTGTTGAAGACCTTTGAAAAAAAAATTAAGCTTAGGGATAGTATGTACAGGGAAGTTGATGGGTTGAGTGATGAGCAAACACTAACCGGAGGAAATGCGCACCATGACATACGTGGCTAGCATGGCTTGCAGCTTACTCCTCAAAAATATTTTTGAAAAATTAGGATTTACGAAAAAGAGTTGGTGCGTTTGTCAAATTTCCATCTCAACGCTTGGGTTTGCGGTGAAATGCGTTTTTGAATTCTGTTTTAATTTATTTATCATTTTACTTTTATCAGTTTATTATTTATCAATACACTTGTAAAAATATAATAAATATCGTTCGAGATATGACAAATATTAGTAATTGATTTTGGTCCTTTCAAAGAGGAAGTACAGTATGTCTTCACGATTTTTTTTTGTGAAAAGCGATTCGAAGTGATGATATGGCTTTTTTCACGCAGTCTCCTTTGGTTTTAAAATAGATCTTAACAAATTACCTATTTATACTAAAATCTCCTCTGAAAATAAATTTTCCTTCCAATATCATGCGTATGTTCGGAAATTATTATAAAGGAAAAAATGTATCATGGGAAGCATATCGATCGATTCACAAATGCAAAATCTGAAATTAAAATATAACTAGAAAATGACTTTTAATTGAAATACTGAAATTTCTGTAGACGGCAAATTGTTAATTGAAACTATTGGAGTTGTATTGCTTGATCAACTTAGATTTCGATTAAATTTATTTAATTTTCGTATTGTAGCCAAAATGCAAATATTTATTTGAGCGCAAGATACAAATATTAAAAAAAATTAATAATCCACGACTACCTAATAGTGAAGACTTCAAAAACATGATCTCTATAAATTAAAATAATAATAACAATTAACGAAAATGTGGTGATTTACAAAACATGAATACTAAAGAAATGTTAAACACAAGGTCACACATTGACTAATATACGTCTGATGATAATGACTTATATATTTGTTTTGTTGTTGCTAAGCTATCTACTGACGAAATTGAATAATTGTTCCGCCTGTAGAGTAGGTTTTTGAAACTAGATTTTTCAATATTTTCGAACTGGTGTGCTTTTAATATTTTTGCGGTGACAAAACTAGCTTGGGGAAAACTGTACAACTAAGTGAAATAAACATTTCCATCGATATATAAAGTCCTTTCAAATTGGGGTACAAATGACATGGAGACCGATTTGATTGAAATCGATCACCTTAACCTATTAAAAACTTTATTCCGGACCCAAATTTGACGCAGCCATTGTTCCGCAACCAAAATTCAAGTTTCATGGAGTTTGCTTGCTCGAAATTCTTCAGTAATTAATATTAAATTTATTGCAAGTTAACTGTCCAAACAAATAACAATTGATTGCGTTAGCTTTACTCATTTGCCAATGCGAGAGTAATATGTGTAATTTGTTCGTTGAACTTTCATTCCATTTTACATATATGATACAAAACAAATTACCTATATTTTTACTACTTTTTGCCCGCCAAGAAAACAACATATGCTAAAGGTTACAATGATTATTATTAACTTCAATAACTCACTTATAATTTATGCAAGCGAGTGCGGAATTATTGAACACGCATAATTCTGCTTTCTTTATTCGTTTTGCATGCAAATTAACAGTCGCTGAGGATAGACCCAAAGAGGTTTTTGCAGAAATCACTGATCATAAAATATGCATGTATTCGTTTGTAGGATTTTTTTGTTAATTTCGCAAGAGCTGGGACTCTGAATAATAAATGAATATTAATCGGAGGTGTTTAGATTTTAACGTTCTATCATTAGTGTCAATCAGAATTGAATAATGAGAATGGTATTTAATCGTTTTGGAATGACGAAGTTGAAAGTATGAACCATAATTAAGGGTTAGTAGTAGGTCTATAATTCATTATCTGCTGTTATGTATAATCAAAGAAATATCCAATTGTGTAGCATCCATATATCTCGCAATATAAAAGATATTATAGTGGTCACACACAAATTTAAAACGCCCAATTTCGAGACCAGTCTGACACGGATATGCTAAATTATGCAGTGAATATTAATAATTATTAAAATTTTTGTTTTTCTTGTCATCGTATTGAAGCTAGATTGGCTGTTGGGGAAGAAGTTCAGCGAACGTTCAGTGAACAAATTTAGTCCTGATAATCTAATTTGTTTGCGGCAACATCATCGCTGATGAACCGAGGATTGAGGGAAGATGCGCTTCATATTTCAAGAAACACCTTAATCCTCCGCACTGTTTCAGGAAATTGGACAGCTTACATTAGCTCCGCCAATTTTGGATGAAATCTGTTCCCCAAATAAAATAATAAAGCGTCGGGCATCGATCAGATTCTAGTGGAGGTCAAATAAATATGGTGGCATAAGTGTTCAGTAAACCATCCATATAATCATCCAGCAGATATGGGAACAAGAACATATGCCGAACGAGTGGGGTCAATTAATTATATTCTCAATCCACAAAAAGCTGACAAGCTATAGTGTGACAACTATAAATGATTATCACTACTTTGTACCGTGTACAGAATATTTTCGAGGATCATCGAAAGTAAAATCAGATCATAAGTCAACACTTCGATTGGGGAGTAACTTGGGGGCTTTACAGATGGTAGATTGACGACAGCCCAATTGCTTTCTGTCAAGCAGGTACTTAAAAAAAGCTGTGCGTTCAACATGAACTTTTGCTAGATTTTCGTTCACTTTAAGCAATAATATGATAGTGTTGATCACAACGTATTGTATCAAATAATGCTTCGCTTTAATATCCCAACCAATTTAGTCCGTCATACCAGAATGAGAATGATTTCAACTTTCTCCCAGGTCCGTGTCAATAACCAACTCATCGACGCCTTTGACACAAATACCGGGTTTGACCAAGGAGATGGGCTGGCCCCTTTGCTATTCGATTTGGCTCTAGAATATGACATAACAAGGCTGCCGATACAAGAGCCACATTATTATATAAGTCAAGCCAAGTAGTAGCCTCTGTGGAGGACATCAACACTTTTTCATGGCTAAAAACCGCCAAAATTTTTTTCCTGAATCTCGGAAGCGAAGCAAAGCTTGAAAGGATACAAATCAATGTGAAGAAAACAAAGCTCATAAGGCAGTCGAGATAAAATACCTCTACTACCCCAAATATCACAGTCGGCGAATACTGTATCGAAAATGCGAGCGAATTTGTTGATCTAGGCGTCAAAATAACGACGATTATGAAGACCAGCTGCCTACGTAGGAAAACAAAGCTCAAAGAATACAAATCCTTGATAAGACCTGTGTTCTGTTCTAGGTGTGAAACATGGACCCTAACCCAAGCATCCGCAAATATATTTAATGCCTTTGAGCGACGTGTCCTGAGGCGAATAATTGGAGCGAACTAGACGAGGACCAAAGGCGTATTCCATACAACCATGAGCTATATGAAATTTTTGATGAGCCGAAGGTCCCAACGATTGTAAGACTGCGGAACGAGGAAGCAACGCGCAAATAAGCGAAACTATTCAAAAAATACATCAACACAGCCGGTTATTTTTGTAAATAATATTATCTTTTTATTTATTTTTCTTCGAGTTTGCTTTGGTATTGGTTAGAGCTTTTACTCGTGCAGAGAACTTGTTACAGGTTATCTAGGCTGCAGTCAGCCTTCTAGCAGAGGATATAACTCGCCTCTTTCGTGCGTTCTATTCTTTTAGGCTCAGCTTTGCCGCATCTATACAGTAAAGTGCTCTTATCATGCATTTAGTAGCCTTGGTCGGTATTAACTTAATCTGTAACATTGAAGCAACGCAGTATCCTGCAGGCGACCCAACGAAATTTGTTGTACTCATGCTACTTAATTTTTTCGTTCATCATTTTGCAGTCATGAGTATTTGCCTCCCATTTAATCGGGGCAATCTCTTTTGAAACACTTTCCCACCTCACTCATGTCCATAAACAGTCAAAATCGCTGATTTTACTTATGGCGAGAAGTTTACGCTGTCTTTCTGAGTCAAGTTGACCAGTGCTCCAGGGGTAAATCTTATTTCGCTTTCACTTCAATCGGGGAAATCTCTTGAAAACCAATTTTCCATCTTAGGCCTGGATATAAAACAGTGAATATCGTTCATTTTAAGGTTATTCTTATTTCTTATTCTTATTCTGAATCTTATTTCGCTTTCACTTCAATCGAGGAAATCTCTTTTCAACCACTTTTCCATCTCAGTCCTGGATATAAATCAGTGAATATCGGTCATTTTGAGGTTGCCTAACTTTATGGGCTTTTTAAGTGCGTCACAGATGGGATTGCAAAGACCACAATTGAGTTTTTGCTGTCCGTACTCTATCAGTAGACCTCTAATTCGATCGGATCGAGATCCGGTTCTGGGTCGGCTGGATCGTTCATATAACAGTGTGGGTGTCACTGAGTTTGACATCTCCCTTAATTTCTCGCGATACGTCAGTGTGGGCTCTATCATCTGTTTCTTTGACCAGCAGAGATCAACATGTAATTTGGGTTTTCGTCGGGACTCACTTTACGGTTTTTATTCAGTATTTTTTATCTATGGCCCTATTTTAGCCTTTAGAAGGTTTTTTGAGGGTTTATCAATCAGATTTGGCTGCAAATTTTCGACAAAGTTAAACTTCGATACCACTTGCGTTTCCAACATGAACTTAGTCGTTTGTTCTTTCTGTACTTTGAGAATATGCAGAAATTCGATATATGGGTCCACTTTGGTCTGAGGTCTCCATCTGATATCTCGCTTAACTAAAACTATCAGTCTTAGAAGGTCCTTTGTTCCAAATGTCCCTTCTAATATCTTTCAGGACCTTGCTATCTCGTAAAGCTCCCGCCCGGTAGAATTCTTCTGAATGACGGATTTCAGATGAAGCCATTTTGTGTACATTTGCCCGATCGCGCTCTGAATACTATTGTTAGTTCGTCGCTTTTCGTCTGTTTTGTTGCTGTTGTTTTACTGGATGAGTTCTAGAAGGGTTCTAGACAAGGAACCACAACCTTCACTTGGGTGTGCTTCCGTCTTAACAGCCCTAGAGGTTTGCATGCGAGGCGAAGAGGAGAAGCTGTTTGAGGACTAGTACTAGGTGCCTAGATATTACCTAAAAGATTACTAGAATGATGCTCAGACCCGTTTATAATCGTGAGCACGCCATTATAAAACCAAGAGAGTTTCCCAATGATCCTTTTTCTAGAATATCGCAGTTTCCAGCCGAAAAATTCCGATTAGAATTCGTTGGTCGGTTTTTCGTCCACACCTATCATCCGTTGAAAGATCCAGCAAACGGAAACAAACATATATGGTATGGCATATATGGCATATGGCATATATGGTACATATGGTATACTCGGGTACATATGGTGCCCATTCATAAAGTACTTTGGCTCTCAGGACAACTTTTCTCAGCCTTATTTTTTTCTGGGATCATTTCAGGGATGTTTAAGTTGCTTTCTATTATTGGACATAAAATGTAGGTGAAATTCTTCAAGAGTTTTTGGAAGTTAACTTGGTAATGTTCCAAGAGGTATTTGTTATTTGTCAATTATAGATGATGAATATATTTGACTGATGTTGTTCGAGAATGGGGATTCCAGGGTTTAACGTGAGCCTCAACATTGACGGCAAAAAATGAGCTGTATCTGAGGTTAGATTAGAGTCAAATCCACAGAACCACTGAAAGTGGTCAATAAATATTTTTTTTACGATTGAAATTCATGGAAATTTTTCAATGCAACGCTGTTGAATGGTTTACACGTTTAAGGAGTCTCACTAGAGGCATGGTGTAAAGGCATACAACGCTAACACTTCGAACAAAATACCGACCAAACGATGTTCGACCAAAATATGTGGATTTTTATATAGATTGGTAAATGTTAACCAATATTTTAAAAATTATATTCCACTCATAGCTTTTGCATAAAAGCGCAAGACATATATAAATCTACTTGTGGTTTTTCTATCTCTGTCTGAGGCAATAATCCGAGAGTGTTAACGCTGTATGTAGCTAAGTAGTGGATAATGTTTTACGACTGTTTTCGTCTTACAAACGGCTGATTCGGTGTTGTATCCAAAATAGTTTTTTTTCTTGCGTCGTGGAGATAACAGGAGTGGATATTCTACTAAAATCGTGCTGATTATCTGATTGTACTAATAAGGATGCTGTTGGATGTGGCTAATTGATTACGGGAGATCGGTTCAAGCTACAATTACTTCATTTGAAGTGCATTCTAGAAAGGACCAAAACATAGAAAGCTATTCTTTGTGATACTCTTCAGCCTCATGTTGCAAAAGCAACAGAAATTACGACAGGTTCAAAAAGTATGAGTATATGCAGGATGAGTATCTGACGGAGCGTTAAACCCCTTCTGCTGTATTTTTTTGATTTTCATCCTTTCGATACTGTTAGTTACAATCTATTCAGTATGGCTTGTTTGGTCACTGGCTCACTTCTATTCAGAGAAACCGTAAATTGGCTCCTTACTTGGTTTACATCGAAAGACGAGGTAGTTTTTTCAGAAAATTGCCCTGTTTTACCCTTAACAAATCTGTCTCTCATAGTACCAGTACGACGGAAGATACTTCGATTAATCTGCTTCTGCGTTTCTCTTTAAAACAAATAAACTACTGGAGACAAAAAATGGATCAAACCAGTTGATACCCTAGATATTTTGATATGTAACCGTGAACTGGAACAATGATTGGCCTCATATTCAGTGTAAGGACAATCAAATGTACATATGAGGTGCAAACGAAAGTAAACATTAATATAATATTTAGATTGAATTAACCATGTCAACCTTGTTGGAATAATAAAAACTAAAGTAGTACAATTACACTTCACACTGAACCCTTCAGAACAGATAATGGTCGTACGTGTATAATTGAAGCATTCACATGTTTTCCCAACTGTTACAAAAACAACCAGACAATCCATCATAAAAATCAAATATTTTCCAATCTCACGACATAGATAAATTTTTCAGATAAAAGCTCAACTAAAACTATCCAAGCTCAAGGTGAACACTATGACATAATGTGATAGTATGATATTAAAAGCAATTATCTCTCACTCGTGAGCAACCCACAATACCCTAAACCATGTTGCTTTACCAGCAAATAAATATGGGTAAATCTCAGCGCAAATATTGTTAATATTTAACCATTTTTCGTTTCCGACTAATCACGAATTTCGATGTTTTATGGGAAAGTTGAGACTGAGATAAGTTTAACGAACTGATAATGATGGTTTGCTGAAATCCATTCTTCAGCAACGTTTAAGAATTGTTGTGAGTTGCAACTGAAACGATCCATTGGAATTTCTGCTATTAATGCTTTGCCGTAATTGAAATATCATGACTTGCTGATATATTGTTGGTTCTCAATACTAGCGATGCCCTTTAAAATGAGGTTCTCCACTACAGGGGTTTTGTGTGAAAAAGACAATTTATCTGCTTTTATAGTTAACATTGAATATTGGTTGGACCTATTGGCCGTGCTATTTCTTTGCCATTCAATTAATTTTTTGAAAGCAATGAAAAAGGTGTGTAAAGATGTCTGCAATTAATTCAAGAGCCTGACGAGTGGCGAAATATTTGAAATTATTTTACAAGATTCAAAAGTATTTGTAATTGCTTCCATCTTCATCAACTATTCCAGCTGCAGATAATAAGCAAACAATCCTTCAAATTTTACGTTTTTACTTATACGTTTCAGAATGGATTTGTCGACCGTTAAGATTCGATTATCCTCAGATCATTATAAGAAAGATTTTTCGCTCTTGATTTTCAGTGAAAGTCCTTGTTATATCATATACGATATCAATATTTACTTAACTGATAAACAACCTTCCTTCCTATCTGGGTTTCTCCTTTGTTGCTCTTTTGATAATACTTTACGACTAGTGTTGAAATAAAATAAAATAAAAATAAACTCTAGCGCACACTTAATCGACATTGGTAATTCCTACAGACTTCTTATGTTATTCTTCTTATTTATCTTTCTCTGATATTCTTTTTATTTATAAAATAAATTCAAATGATGTATTTTTTTTTACTTTCAGGTAAGTGTTGTTCATGATTGAAGTCACTTTTGTCCAAATAAGTAAGTACTTCACGTCATAATCGCTACCTATCGAACGTGTCCTCGGACCTTTTGAAACTTTGATTTTACTTGAAACTTCTAGACATATTTTTTGCTCCCAAAAAATTTGTTTATCATTTCCAAGATCATAATTTTTTGCAGATAAAATATATGTTACGGAGTTTTCAAAATGTAATTTAGTAGGTCAAGGCCGTACTGAAGATTCGTATACGTATGAGTTTTGATCATATGAGGTCAAAGCCGAGCAGAGCTCAAAACCCGAATATGCTTGTATATTTGGCATTTGGACAATACTCTATAGTACTCATTTTTTGGACTGATCACACTTATAAGATATAGATTTCCATAGTCGTGTTTGTTGATTTTGCCGAGTCAACAACTGTTGAGTCCTGCACGGAGCTGTTGTCCCATTATGTATGTATAGTCGTCTTATTCTCTACATAGCTAGTTATCTTTGCAAGCACGGAAGCCCTGGAAGGGTTCATGATTGTCCTCCTGGGGACCGATGGTAGGAGCCAGAGTCGCGCTAATTCGGAATTCGTCCCAACGATATCGTAACTACTAATAGGCGCTAACCATTACTTCCAATCTTCCGGTATTCGTTGCGCTATCTCCAATTTTCCGGGTGCATTTGTATATGTAAGTAAAACTTGATTAAGATAAGGCATGAAAATGTAGGTATGGATGAGTCTAAATTTTGTATGCAGATGCAGCGATTGACTTTAATTATTCCACCTGACAAAATTCTTTATTATTTTAAATTTATTTAAATTATATATTTAAAAAAATATTTAAATTTATTTAATTTATTTAAAATTATTACAATAAAAAAAACCATGATGGCCCAGAAAACTGGCCATTACGATTGCTCCACTCACCTACGTCTTCAGTTTGTAAGCTCTCTATGTTGCAAAGCTCGTTTTATTTGCTTCATAGGGTATTCGTATCTCTTTCCTCATGATTAATCTCTGAAGTGTGAACGTATTGCTTCGTTGTTACGCTTTGATTATAACAATATGCAAATTATGCTTTGAAACACGACAATATGTATGGCATGTTTTATATATTGTTTTTGAATCATAAAGTTGGAGTTCATGGGGTTTAATTTAATAGCACATTGATATACTAAATGCCGAACGACCATTTTGCAGAGGAAATGCTTACAGTACTTTATGTGGCTGGTTTTTGTTCCCGATTAGTGTGACCGGTCGCAGATCTTAAAATATTCCTTGGTCTGCAAAAAATCAGCGAGGAATAGACGACATGATAATTTACCTCACGTGCCGTGGACGAGCACGTCCACGGCACGTTCACTTTGGAGGTATCAATCTATGCATTAAGGTTCAAAATATTTTTTCCGGCATCCCAAACACGTTAACCCTACTACGAAAGTCAGTGTCAAGTCCATTGATTGTACCAGGGTTGAATTCAGCGAGACCCTTTAGCGTTTTCCAGGATTTTCTATGAGAATACGGTTCAGGTTATAACCCAGTAGCAGGATTTTCGATAATAATTGAAGACAATAAACTGAAAGCTTCTGAGGATGTGGTAACAGTTTTTAAAATTAGAAAATAAAATAAAAGTAGAAAATTTAATTATGGCACGTGCTTTGGATGGGCAAAAAAAAATTAGTTTTTTTGGCTTGCCTGGGGTTGATTTTCGGTGCTACTGGGTGGGATGTTTTAAGGGACGATTGAAATTAAATACTCGAATTGCCTCTTCTTGGACTAACGTTGAGAAAGATTTTCCTGGTACGCGGTTTTGTTCTGTAAAGTTGTTATAATTCGGCGGGATAATAGGCTCTTTCTCTTGGTGTTGCTGATTATATTGATGATGTCAATATTGTTTTAATTTTTTATAATTGAGTTTCTTTATATCGCTGAGTTGGATAGTAATTTAAGCAAATGCAGGGTCTTAAAAGCTTGATTAGTGTTATTTGGAGCTTGCATTGAATTGCCGATGACTGGAAATTTTTCCATCTCAACGTCCTTCAATGGTTTCGAGCAGTGACATAACAATGTTGACTCCTCAATTCGCAGTAGCTCCATCTGGCTAGATACTGGGTCGGACCAGAAGACGGTTTCTTATACAAGAATCCAGTGGATTAATCTTGCTCAACATAGAAATTTGATAATTGTGGGAAATTTGCATGTGAAGTGCAGACTTAAGAGTAGTGCACGGAAGACATTTGTTGCATTCCAATTAGGTAAATTGTTTCGCTAACTTTCACAACAAACTGTGGTCGTAAGTTTTTGAGTCGAGAGTCCTTGAATTGTAATTTGAAATTATTGGCATGCGGCCCTTGCAAAATTTAAGGGGTTTAACTTTCCGGGACTTCGGAAGGATTTTTCGTTCTTTTTCGCAATACTTCGTCGTATTGTTTCCATCGTATTTCGAACAAATGAGTTTTGGCTAACATATAGGCCGAAGAGTCTTTAGTTTGATAATAGAAAAACAATATTTTAGCGCAAAAATGATTTTATTCTTCGACATAACCTCCATCTAGAGTAATTCCTTATTAATGTGGCGAAATAGTTCGCCTTGAAAAATGACACGTTTTGCTTTCTGGTCAATTGCAAGGAAACACGTCACGTATTGCTCTTATAACTTATGCATGTGTAAATATTCATGAATGATGTGCTGAAAGTGGTCCTTTGAGATTCCTTTGAGCTGAGCTATACTTTTTTAATGCTTTTCGAAGGTACGGCCTCGTCTGGCCTTCTCCTTCCCGAGACATCACTGGAACTCGTACGATCATCACAATGTTCAGCAAAGCCAATAATTAGTGATAAATTATGATGGGGCAGGTGTATTAATTTATTTATCAAGTCATACCTTTGTGCGGAACGTATTGATTCCCACGAAAACACAATGTTTTGAAACATGAAATTCACTTTTTTCAATTGTTTACAAAAATGCAGAGGCAGCGCCACTTCGAAAGCTTTAACAGGAAAATGAGTAAACCAAATGTCATTCAATTTTGACAGAATCTTGGATAAGGTTTGCACTCTATAAAGACTACATGAATGTTAAATTTGTGGTGCCATCTTCGTGTCAAGTCAAATACTGTTGAGTATTGTATTATAGTAAAGATAGAATCCATCTTAGGCATATTTTTGGTCCTTCAGAAGAATGAAATACACAATAAAGATGGCAAATACCTGAATCCCGTTTTTCTAAAATAAAATATAGGGAAAATAAAAAAATCATGAAGTGAGAAATTAACACGATGTAGAATCGTTCCTCAACATAGATCGATTAGATCGATTAGATTGGAGTCAATACACTGAAATCTTTACGTTTTGTTATTATTAAAGACGATGAAACGATTCTCCCCTTGTCGAAATTTTGAAGTGAAAGGAAGATGACCCAATTCCATAGAAATGCTAAAGTAGTCAACCTAGCTTAGCAAAGATAAGAAAACGTATAAATCTTTATGGTCTCCTTACCCTAAAGTACTAAGTCACTCGGTTCGATTTAACATCTCATCATCGTTCGCCTGATCCTTTTTCAACAACAAACGTCAATATTACATGCGATACCAACAACCATAATGGAGTCGATGAACCGCGCTTGGTTGTAATCAAAGCTTAAGCAAAACTTTAACTTCAAATGTACATAGTCCTTGTTATCAAAACACTACATTTTCCTGGTTGAACTTAGGTACATGATTATATAAAAGTTTTCATGCTGGCGCGTTGCATTCTCTGGAGTAGAGCATTAGTGCATGTTGTTGCTCTTTGCAACGAAGGACTTTTTCCTCGATTGCAACATTTTGATAAGGATGGAGTCAATGGCACGTTGCTGGTCATGATGCATGCATGTGCAAGCAATATATGATGAAAGAGAATATACATCGGTGCCTAGTGTTTGGGTGTGATTGTGCACGCTTCCGTGTGAAATGCAGCTAATGCAATCGCTTCAGACATGCTCGTACTTAAAAGCCCGCCTATGCCATTAAGACTGAACGTTTTTTCATCTTTCATTAAGGAAACTGCAGCATTTTCCAGAAGTTGTTCAAATAGAACGTTCATTTGCATTACTTTTGCTTCGTTTGCTGTGCACACTACTGGTAAAAATGTCGTGATAATGAACAGACCTTCCTTATAAATTAAATAAAAGTGATAACAATTTTGCTGTGAATCATTTCGTTATCGGGCAATGTGTTCAGCTTTCTTTTGTGACACAAATCGATAAGGAATTAGTGCGAAATTTCCAGATAATCGAAGACTCACCTAAATTAAATAATTTGAGTTTGGGGTGTCTTTTTTTTTGAATTGAAACTGATAAATTCGAACGCAGCGTTTGAATCAAAGAAATTAAATTATCAGAACATTTTATGCATGTATGTATCCACATATGATTGTCGTTCAGTGTATGCAAACTCTATATTACACCTGTTTGCATGAATGGATCCCTATGTCAAGATAACATAAATTTGTTCAGAGATAGTTTCCTCATTTGATCATAACGCTGCGTATTATCTTGGAACATACGCGAGGAACAACAAACATCCAACTAAGCAAACTGTTTCGTTACTGAGAAATCTTCAAACAAAAAACTTAGTAAGACTTCCTGGTTTAACTTCATTTATTTAAACACATATTCCAGAACTCCAGAACTTAATCCAGGAATATGTGGCTAGTCCGACTTGGTCATGTGTGAAGGAGAACTCGAGCTACAAAGAAAAATTTATGAATCTTTGTCGGGTCACTGATTATTTACTGATGAGACAATAAACAATAAACACAGCCTAGTGTGCGCATATTGCAGATAATCACGCGAACTCTACATGAATAATTTTTGTCTTCTTTCCGAGTTGCGGCGTTGTTGTAAACATTTTCGCCAAGTCAAGGTTGCAAAATTGACATAATTGCTCGACAAAAGTTTGTACTGTGAAGAGCAGATATTCCAAGCTTAACTAATCTATTGTTAACGTTAATGTTTTCCAGCGAAAACAAAATGTATTCTGTTTTTTTTTATTGTCTGGTGGCGTGGCTTGACACAGTTTGACGGTTGTCATTTGTTTCATATTACGTAACCAATCATTTTTTCTCAGATGAAAACTGAAAGGTTCACGGTCAGATGGTTATTGTAAGTTATTTTTTTATGTAAGTTGGTGAATCAGAGCCATGGTTTAAGTGTGTTCTTTGAATAAAAATGTTATGCAATATAATACGATTGGTGCTGTCCTGATTTCCGACTCTGAAAAGTAGTTAAAAGTAAGACCATATCGACGGGATTGCTCGAAACTCGAATGACGATTTTAAGGGCATATTTTAAACAGACGCAGCAGTAGTAGTAGTTTTCGTATCGAAACGTGAAGGATACATTGTTCACTTTAGAAAAACATAAAAATTATTGTGATTTGTGAATGATTTCCCTTTGTCAATGACATTAGTTTTTCAATTAAATAGTTCAAGTAAAACAAAAATATACACTTTTTCATTTTTTTCGCGCTCTACATAAATAATAGGTTGGCAACACTGCTTAATGTTAAGTATGATGTGACAGCTGTCATGCGGTTATGGTTAGTTTGGTTTGTCATCTAATCGTGAAAATGTTGACGCCTTTGCAACGTCTCCAAATTGTGCAGATTTACTTCGAAAAAAAAAAAAACGGTTCTGTTTCTGATGAGAAACTCATCGCGCTCTCCGTCAATTTTATGACCAATATTATCGTCCTTCTGTACAATTGATTCGATTAACGATGGATCGTTTCCGCACCATGCTGACTCTCACTTATATATAATACGCATGCATCCAGACATCGTACATTGAGCAACGAAGAAACCTTAGCAGTTGTAGAGCGTAGTATCGATAAAGTGAGTCCAGTTGCCATCGTGCTCAACAATTAAACCTCTACCGATCCTCATTTTTGAAGATTATACGAAAGGATTTGGACTGAAAATCCTGAAAATCCAAATCGTCGAGAAATTCATGCCGAATGACCACTGGGCACGGCGTAGATTTAGTGTATGGGGCCAAAAAAATTGTTGTAAATCAAAAATTTCACAAGAAAATTCTATTGGACGATCAGGCTCATTTCTGGTTGCAGGGCTACGTTAACTAGCAAAACTGCCACATTTGGAGTGATGAGCGTTCAAAGGCATCTGTCCAAACACCGTTATATACGGAGAAAGTCATTGCTTGATGTTTTTTGTGGAACGGTGGAATCATTCGTCCATATGTCTTCAAAAATGTTCCTGGGAATAAAGTAACAGGAAATGGTGACCACTATAGAGCCATGATCATTGACTTTATTGTTGCGGACACGACTTGCTGTAAGACAGGCGACATCCGGTTTCAACAGAATGGTGCGTTATGCCATACAGATTGTGCAGCAATCGACGTATTCAAAGAAGCATTTGATGAGCGCTAAATTATTCGTCTTAGACCTGTGAACTTGCCTGTAAGATCTTGTGATTTGACACCGCTGGATTATTGATTTGGATCTGTCGAAATACGTAAAATCACTCGTCTACACTGACAAACACTATACACTTGACCATTTGGAGGACCTCCCTCCCGGCGTTATTAACAAAATATGGCCCCAATTTTCGATTAGAGTAGTCGAAAATTGCCAATTCTACTTAACTTAAAGGGTAGAGTAGGATTAGAGTAGTCGAAAATTGCCAATTCTACTTAACTTAAAGGGGTAGGATTTTTCGTTGTATTAAGTCGGTATTCATACTTGCTTCAGGCATTGCGAGCCATTTATATATATTTGAAATGCGAATAAGCCCTATAACTTCTCTTTTTCTGTTTTTTTTTCTTATGAAAAAAGCAATTTGATATATAGATATTGCATGTGCAAAGTTGGGAGGGTTTGAGAACTTGAAATTGCTCTGTCAGTTATAATATACTAGAAGCACTAAGCCATAAATGTTAAACATTTCGATTTTTATGTATGGAATTCTTGATAGATGAAACTCTTGTCTGGATGACCCGAACAGGAAGAGCGAACGTGGTAAAAGGGACTTCATTTTCGAAGTAGATATCCTCAACACCTGACAAAGTTGGGACTGCCAATTGGTACTGCCTTTGAAAACAAAATTTTTGGATTTCTTGTTGATAATGCCAACAGCATGGAAAGCCATGACACAACGATCTATGTGTGTACTTTCTGGAATGGCTCAAAGAAAAAAGTTAGCTGAGCATTCCGCTCAACACCTTCTTCCGTTCTTGAAATTTCAAGCCCCACTGGTTAAGCATTTCTTTCATAATAATAAACATAAATTTATCCTTGTGAGACTAACGTGAACTTTGGTTTTGAAGTTGTTGAAGCGAGTGGCTCGTGGGAATTTCTGAGCGTTGCCAATATTGTAAGGCGTTTCAAAATCAGTTAAGGTCGGTTCTCCTGTCCTATGAAAGCCTGTATAAGAGTTGTATATTATGACCAATAGTCCATTGTACGTTGGATAGATGAAGGTTTCTAAACTTGTTCGTGACTTGCCAAAAACATAAATATCCTGAAATTAAATTTTTTCAAACCGATTTAATTTCATACTGACTTAAATTTTGTGAGTGACGGATTGAAAAAGAAAACTTGTTGAAGTCTTACAGATTCTGGTATGTCATGTCAATTGAATATCACTTAAGTGGATTCAAAATTAGATCGATTTGAAATATGAGATGTAAGTTCGAAAATAAATTCAATAGAAGAGTTAAGATTGGGTAGTAAATTATAAAAGTACAAGCTCATTATAAGGGAGGTTAAAAGTTTTTATTTTTTTTGCAAGAAGTTCACAAATGTCAAACGAGACGTCATGTATAAATTTCAGGACTAAAAATTAGGCAATATACCATAAATTTGCAGTGATAATAGAACGAATTCATAGGTCTTCTAGGTCCGAAATCCACGGGTTCTAGGATCAAATCCAAAGTCCATACAAAAGGCATGCCTACCTTATTGAGTCAATCCATTCTATATGTAAACTCGAGTTCTTAAAAGTTGGCTTAGCTTCTTAATATAAGTATTTAATTGGATTTAGTGGCTCTTAGTGGCTCTAGTGGCATTGAATTTAGAATGAGGTGTTAGAGACAAGTCTGATTTGAGCAGTAAAAAGCCTTGTTCTGAGTAGTGTTTGCAGGAGAAATATTTCATTTTCAGAGTACATGTGATTGGGTGTTCGCTAAAGATTTTATTTAAATTTGAAGATTACATCTCCCTTCACGGTGCAGTGCATACTTCAAGGGATTCCTAGTTTTCCTAGATTGTAGTCTTCGGGAGGAGTATTTTGTGCTCCGGATCTCACTAATAAAAATGTATATTTTTCAAAGGAAGCATGTTTACTCTGGGTAGCTTGGGTCCGCCGGGCCTTGCTTTGTGGGTCTCGAGGACGCGTTTCGGCTGCATACAGCCATCTTCAGCTCATTCTCTCTGCGGCAGCACCAAAACGAACTTGAAGCAAGTTTATGTTGCCACTTTTTATCAATGAGAACTTTTTTCTCAATTGTTACATTTAACAGCTTTTAGAATTACTCATTTCTTTGTTGGTCATATAAATGTGCTGTCGGCATTCCTTTTGAAATCGATCCATTCTCTATGAACAATATATTTTGTTGCAAGCTAGAAAATGAGTATGTTTTAGATAATAGAACCAAATTAATTAAGATTTCATTCATGTCAACGATATTGTATGCATGCACTCACAATGGATGGGAGAACTTTAAAGGGTAGTTAAAATTTAAAACCGCAGACAGACAGACCGACGATTGAACCAACTTCTTTTGTACGTTGTTAAAAGCATGTGCTTATTTTCTCAGATTGTTTTCTTGCATCTATCGATTTATCATGAATGAATGACATGTCCGGTTTCAATATCACGAAACGATTGGAAAATTTATTTTCTTTTGCTTGCCAATTTTTCTGTATACATTGAGTAAGCATACGGTTGACAATAAATTTTTATTATTTATGCATTGTAATTATGGTGTGTACTTCCGATGGAGAAAGGTTTTATTGTTATTACCAGACGTGACCTGTATTTCTAGAATGAAAATTGACAAATTGTAAATTGTTTAATGTTTGTGTGCCTTTATTACTCATTACCATTAAACAGGGACAATTTGTTTTGATGTGATTTTTGCAGTTATTAAGGACTGCAGTTCTCTTTCAAAATAGTTCGACACAGAAAAACATTTGAACTGAACTAAGTTCAACATTTTCTAGAAAAATTTCGGCGGAAAATTTCAATTCATAGTTTTAGTTAATTTTTTTGAGTTTCGTATAGAAGATATTAGTCTTAAAAATAAATGTATATATTTGTTTTACGTTATTATCCTGGTTTATGTATACATATATAAATATAAAAAATATATGTGTATATATATAAATATGTATACAAATATCAATAACATATAACTCTGCCAATGAACATCATGAAGGCCGAATCAGGAAAAATGAAACCAATACACTACATTTATTATTTTATATATTAATATGTATTTTTAAAAAGTCAAATTAATTTGAATGAATCTGAGTTGATTTTTAATTATGAGATTTTCATATAAAATGCTGCAAATAAGGCTTTCAGGAACTATCTTAACAATCTTTGTCATTTTGCACTAGTATTTAATGTCCGTTCGCTACTAAAACCTATGTGAAAAATCAAATATAATTGCTTTCACTTTGAAGACGATGGCATTCATTAGACACTCTATTGCTTACCTCTTTTCATATTTTTACGAAACCTCCATTAAAAAAATTGCTCGTTATTTTATCAACTAATAATTATTTGATGATAGCACGTTACATCGTGTTGCTTTTTTATTACTTTTTATTAGAATATAATAATGATTTTCCATATATTTGTATTGTTGGCTTCTTTCTTACCCTAATACTACTCAACCGAATCAAATATTGTTCTCGCCATGTATAGCATGCGAATCGTTACTCTTACCGTTACTATTTTCTTTTTCCAAGAGTGTTTTTCCCGATCTTTCAATCGGGATGTTTAAGGTTACCAAGAAGAAAAAAATATTTTAATCTGTTAATAGAATAATCAATTTAAGCACAGCATTCGAAATACGAGGGTGGTCCAATCAGTATTTAGCCTACAGAAGATAAAAGAAAATTTTGAAAACGTGGCAAACATAGCCTTCTCTTAGACTATGAGCTCGATAGACTTGCTCCAGTGTTGCTCCAACTTCGCTATACCGTCTGGAAAATACGTTTTTCGAAGTCTGCAAAGTAGGCCTCTGTGTCGCTGATTACCTTCTCATTCGACTCAAGCTTCTGCCTGTCGGTCACATTTTCAGGTTTTGAAACAAAAACAAGTCAAACTGGGACAAATCTGGAGTAACATATCTAGCCCACTTCGACTAATTTGGCCATAGTGTCGGCGAAGGTGTTAGCTGTCAGTGCGTTGTCATGAAAGAAGAGCGCTTTTGTACACTACTTTAATTACTTTTTTACACTTTTTTAGCACTTCACCAAATAGGACCTTTTTTTTCAAATTCGGCGTCGGATTACTCCAATGTTTTGTCATGGTAAAGCCCTATGACGGGTTTGCTCTTCTCCAGATATTCGATGCTGATCACACCTTTTGAATTTTGAATTTGAAACAGTTTCCATCACCTTTTCCACCGAGAGAACAGTCTTCGTCGTCTTCAGTGTACGTTCACCGAGTAATGTCCACTGTTTCGACCATTCCTTAGGCTGTGATGTAAACCAGTGGACCCAGTTTTCGTCGACGGTCACAAATCGATCTGAAGTGGTCTAAGCGTTGCGCTTGTTGTCCGGAGAGAGCGAACGCGTTATCCATCGCGCTTACAGCTTCCTCGTGCCCAAAATTCCATTTAAAATATAACCCACGCGGTCTTTTGATATTCCTACTGTCTCAGCGATCTCGCGCACCTTGAATCGGCCGACTGTCAACACGAAATCGTGGATTATTTGTCACGCGTCTCCGTGTTAGCCGTTTTTAGGGCACTAGGGCGTGGCTCATCAGAAACTGACGTACAACCCCGTTGAAACTCGTTAAACCAATTTTTCGCATCAAATTTTAATAGATGGTTTGGGCATACGAATGATTGTCAAAATGGTCAAAAATGGTGTTGACAAATCGCACAACTGTACGGATGAGAATCAAAGAAACGTGAGCGTTGATCTACTTTATAGGATTGGCAATGGAAAAGAATTCTTCAATTATGTAATTACAGTCGATGAATCTCGGATATTTGAGTATGATCCTGAAACAAAGTGAAGTGACGCAAACTTCATCATTTAACAGAAAAAATGCCAAATAAAGAAATCAGATGTTATTGATTTATTATTTTGATAGTAAGGGTTTCGTGCACAAAGGATTTGTTCCACCAGAAGAAACTGTCAACAAGTGTTCTTAAAAGGCTAAGAAAAATAGTGATCCTTGTAAGACTAGTCAATGCTGACAAGTGGATGCTTCATTTGGAACATTACCCGTGTCAGAGAATTTGTAACACAAAATAGGTATCTCTTGCTCCCCTAACCCATTCTAATCATCTAATTTTAAACCTTGTAAGTTTTCCGTTATCCTGAAATCGAAACATGTCTAAAAAGGATGTCATTTAGAAACTCTGGAGAAAATTCAAAACGCTATGACCGACTGTTGAAACGCCAAACCAGTTGAAGTCTTCCAGCACTGCTTTCGAGTGTGGGAACAACGATTTTAACGGTATGAAGCTGCCGACAGGACTACTTTGAAGGGGATAATATTGTAGATCGACAAAAATAAAAATTATGTCAAACGAAATTCCTTGGTATGGTGATAGCATAATTTGTTCCGTTCAGGGAGTTTGAGATTCTTCTTTGTGTGAAGGATGGTTTCCGATTCGTTAGTTTTTGAGAAAATTGCGTCCAGATATGCTGGCTGTTTATTCTTGTCCTCCCCAACTGTGAAGCTGTTGTTTTTGTGAACTCTATTCAGTTCTCCATATTTCAGGATTTTACTTTCAAAGCTAGAAGGTCGTCCTTTTTTAGTAACCAGTTTTCAATGAAACACAATTTTTCCATCACCGGTACAGTGGTAAATAGGTTTTTCCCCTCGAAGGACACCATCACATCACCATGTGCTGGAGGACCATATGCGAGCAGATTCTCTGGGATTGCTTAGCTTTTCGCGCCGAAGTCACTGCCGCTGACTTTAATTGTTTGAATTTTGTAGCACTCCTTTCCTCTCCTTGTGGATCTTTGTTAAACATTTAACCCCTGGTAGTGTGGAGACCCCGAATTTCGGTACCTCCTCTATTCGCGGTTCTCAGCCTTTAATCACATATTCTATTTGTTTAATCGATTCGTCCAACGGGTTTTGACGGAATTTAAGGAAAATGGTGCAGCTTAACTGCATCTATTTCTTTGTATTTTTCTTTGTTAATTATGTCCACTGAGTTCTCTTTATCGACTATGATATATAATTAAATTAAATTTAATTATAATTGTTATATAATTAAAAATCTTATAGTAAAAATATAAATAATTTTTATAAAATTAAATGAAATTTAAGGTCATCGCTTAGAGCCACCAGATTTTTCGGTTAAACATCAGTATATTAAAAAGATGTACATTTATCTACAAGTGGATCCCTCAAATCTTGTGCGTTTCATTTATAAATTTTCACTGGAAATCGAAAGTATCAAACACTTAATCAACATTTCCAAAATTCCGTGAAATTCAATCATAATCGGCCGAGCAATAATCAACCATGCTTGTCGTTTCAATGAAAATATTATTGAGACGAATGGAAAAAAATCTATTATCGAATAATATCTATATTGATGATTGATCTCCTCTTTTCTTATTTGATTTTCAATGACCAAAGTCGATAAACAACAACAGCTATAAAAAAATATTTGCTTTCTTTTATTTTTTATTCCTTAAGCGCAAATTAATCGAAATATTTCATGCTCTTATCTAATGCAATAACTTTGGTAAGTTTTTCTCCTACTGCTTCGCCTTCAACATCGGCTTCAAAGCATAACCGGTGACGGTGTGGCATTTGGTAAAGAATTGAAGATACATACCATAATTTTTTTCCTGCAAGAAATCTTTAAACTTGTCAAAATCAGATTCGCTTTCACTGGAAAAGTGCATAAGCTTCGTCAGTTTGAGCTTATATTTTGCCTGCACCATTGTTTTGGCAACATTTTTTCTTTGCCACTCTGGGTTTCGTGGTTTGAAAATTTGACAACTTCAATTCATATGTTATGAAATTATTAATTTTGTAATTAAGACAACTATTAAGTGATTATGCGGGATGGAATAATAGATTTCTGACAGTTTTTTCGTGTTGATAGATAATGCGGTTGGTACTGAAGATGGACATATGATAACTCTTCTTGGATGATATAATAGATCGACGTGGTGTCAGAGATGTGAGTAAGGTCTTGGGGTTCATTGAAATGATTAGATGGTTTGTCTTATCATGCACGTGGAAAGTAATTTAATCCATGTAAGCTATAGTTATGTGTCAGGCAACTTTACTCATATTAAATTTCTTTGAAAATTGTCCGCTGGCGTTAATCAAAAAACAGAAGCATGACACTCGCACTCGTGTGCCTTTTGTAGGATGGCGTGAATTTATATCGAATAATTTCACTTTTTATAATACGAAATAGTATATAAAGATACTATTTAGGAAAACAATTGCTTAAGATCACTTCTTTTGATTTTGATTAGTCTGTTTTCTGCCGAAATATGCACTGTCAAAGGTTCGATGGATACCTAAGTCGAAGGCAACAACTACATTGTCAGGTGTAAAAATTATTTTAAAATTATCAACTTACTTTTGCTTTTGCACGATCGTCTTGTTCATGGTCTTTTTTTAGTTTTATCAAAACATTCAGCGGGCACCCAAGTAAAAAGTATTCAATGACGCGAGAATTGTATGAATCAATAATCATGAAATTGTGGGATAACCCGGAATGATGATGACCATGCTTAGATTTTGTCATTGAAACCATCAACTGGGGTGGCTTTGTGGCACAATTTGAGGGTAAAAAATAGAATGTGCAATAACAAAAAAGTGGTTGGAATGGATAGCAAAGTTTATTTTCAGTAATCTTTTAATTTTTCGCCCTCGAAAAGTGATCATGAAGAAGCTTTTTTGTGCCAAAAACTTACCCTAAGTCATGGGGTGAGTTTGTGCCATGTAAATTGTCTATAGACATTGTATGATCTAAGTAAGGTGGCACAATCAAAACCTAATATAGTTTATCTACCATCCCGTAGTTACAAATGAAATATCACACCTTAGTCTTTCAGTAAACCATTTATTCGTACAAAATCAAAACAAAATCAAAATTTTTTCTTCAAAATAATTCAAATTGTAAACAGCCTTCGAATTACAAAAACAAACGATCTTAATCAATTAGGTCTTAGTTTCTACTTTAAAATATTTCTCCTTGTCTATGATTTTTTTAATGTTGTGGTTGAAATACCAAATTAAGGCTGGTTGAACAGGCCACTTCCAAAAGTACCACTTTTTATCACAGTGTATATTAAAGCTGTATCGTCTTCTACAGCCTTTACTTCATCTGGGTAAAGTTAGTTAAAATAGCTAACAGGTATGTCAGGACCAACATTGACCTTAATTATGTTATGTGGGTCTGTGGGGTTTTCGTTAGGTTGCATGTCACTATCCCAACTTTCATCGAAACGTGGAGACGAGGAAGGACTTAGTACGCTCTCCGTATAAGAAACGTTTCCTTAGCTTTCACTTTTGCTTTCAGATGTTAGAAATTCTCACAACTGTACCTGGAGGAAGTGTCAGTCGGTCCTGGTGAATTACTCCTGTGGAAGTTGAAAGCTGCGTCGATTGATCGTTGGGCGGGGTTAATCATCAAATGTGATACTTTTTCATTTTCCTTTTTCTCCTTCTAATTGTTCTTGAAGATGTTATTTCCTGTTCTTTTGCTTTAAAGCGCTTTTCGCTTTTCTAAAGCTCTGAACTGGCAGGGATTCTAAAACTTGTATAGAGAGTCTATCTAAATCCCACATTAAAGAAATCCAAATTTTAGGTTCTCTGATGACCTCACTTGTAGACTGTTTATCAATTCTTTCAGTAGACCTGAAAATTCGTCCTTCGGTAATGATGGGCTTTGACTGTTTTGACTTTGGTACATTTACAACAGTACCTTTCGCCATGCTTTTTTTATTGGTCGAAAATACGCAACGTCTAGAGATTGCAGGAGATAGGACGGGTTTGGAGGCAAAGCTATAGAAGATACGTCATTTTCTTGGCAAAACTGCATAAATTCAATGTTAATGTGAAAGTTAAGATTGTCACCTATTATCATTTTCTCTCACTTGCCTTTCGAGTCGTAAATTTTAGAATTATTCTTCGCAACAATGGAAGACAAATCAACCAGATTTTGTTTGATGATAGTGAGTATTATGAGGACCATTTTCTACGTAACTTTGCCATATTCTTTTACACAACAGTGTAAAATGATGCTATTCCACCTTCACTACTTCCACACATCATAATTGACGTGCAAGGTTTTGTAAATTTTCAGGATATTGGCTGCGTATTCTATCAAGAACGTTGCTTGAACCAGGATCATTCAGGAGACACATTTCATCAAAGTTCCAGATATTCCCTCCGGAAACCTGAACGATGTCTTTTTCGAGATTGTCAAAAAATCTATTTATTAATTCTTCATTGACGCTAGAATGATGATAGAACTATAATACGGGAAGCTAAAGCTGATTTCTCGTCTTCTGTGGAAACGGTTGAGCCTCAGGTGTTTTTGTGTGCAGTTTACTTAGCTTATTTGTACTTGTTTTTCTTTGAATTCCGTACTTCATTTCCGCTTGAATGGAGATTTTTCATTTTTCCAAAATCCGCTCCAGAGTTTCTGTTTTTAATTTTAGGTAATTTTATACGGTCTCCTTTTCATACGTACCGTGCTTGCCGAGCTGCCGCCTGCTTGTAATAAGAAAAAAGCAAAAACAGTATTCTACCTTTTAAATTGTCTGGTGAAAATTTGTCCTTTTAAAGTCTGGTCAATACCAGAAAACACTTTATTTTATTGGGATTTTATCTTCAACTCCTTCTACACATTTCGCCCATTTTTCAGTTAATTTATGAATACCATGCCAGAAAAACTGTTTGTCTTTTGCGACAAACCATTCGTCTAGGCATTTTCCAAGTTCCTTAAAATCGCTAAAGTGTTGCTTTGCGAACGCGTGCCCCATCGATGCGAAGAGGTGATAGTAAGATGGTGCCAAGGCTGGGCAGTAAGGATACTGCACAAGGATGTCCCATCCAAGCGGTTTCCATCCAATGCTGCGAAGGCGCGTTGTCGTGTAATAAGATCACTTTGCCATGTTGTCTCGCCCATTCCGGTCGTTTTTTGATTAATGCGCGGTTTAAACTTACCATTTATTGACGATAGCGTTCTGCATTAAGGGTTTCGCCGGGCTTCAAGATTCATAATCGACAATGTCACTCTGGTCCCATCAGATATAGAGCATGGTCTTCGCGCCGAAGCGATTTGGCTTTGCTGGTGAAGGTGAAAGTCAAAACTTTTACCGCTTCGGGTTTTAAATCCATTTTTCGTCGACCGTCACAATTCGATGCAAAAATGATTTCGTCTCCTTTCCCCGGAGCAGCATTTAACTAATGACTTTGCGATTTTCCATTTGACATTCATTCATATCGTGTGGGACCCATTTACCGAATTTATTGATCTTACCCATTGCTCGTAAACGTCTGTTGATCGTTTCCTGTTATGATTCATGATACATTTACGATTGATCAACACGATAAAACAAACACGCTAGTTTTGGGGGATTCAACTTGGATGTTTTTGTAGCTAAATGTCAGAACATCGAAATGTCGTATGTGTCAAATTATTACGCTGCGTATTTTTCCCTGGTGCCATCTCTTGGTAAAACTGGAAAAAAGCTTAAGCATGCACCTAGTAAAGGTCTCACTTAGGGCGTACTAACGCGAAAAACTTGACGGCCACATAGCTACAGGATAGACCACATAGTCTTCTTGGTTTCTGTAGGGCATCAGACTGGGGTGTCGATATATTTTAGTATGATGTATAATACGTAGGAACCTGGATACCTGGATTCAAAAGTGACTAGGATGCTATTGCGTGCAACTTAACTTTCTATCGCGTTATTTTCAAGCAAATGACCGATATTGCATAACTCCGATCGCTAGATCGATCTTCACACATACGAAAAGACAAAAAAATTCTCACTTTTTTCACGAAATTCTAGTGCGAGATATTCGATAGTGGAGGCTAGACTAAGAAAAGTGAGTTTTGAAGTCTGAAGAAAAGTCGTAACATAGAGGGTACAGTATCAGTAAAGATATTTATTTAATGCTTCAATTAGTAGAAAATTACCACGAAATTCAACAACTACCAAAGAGAACGCAATCCGAGTATTACAAAACAGATTTATATGTAAATAAATCATCAGCGGATGGTTTTAATAAAAACTACTGAAGAGCTTTCTTAGCCTTCTTAATAACTATCAATTTACATATGTACGAATATCTCGGACTTCTTCATAGAGCAAAATACGAATTCAGAAAGAAAAGTACTACGCGTTAGCAATATTGTACTTCCTTTCCATTGCAAACTCTATTCAATACATTAAAGTTCGCATGTTGCATTGCTATTACAACCCAATCAGAGAACGTAAAACAACAAAAAACAATACAGAATTGAGTTTCTCACGCAAGTAAAAGTACGAATGGGTTTTGAGGTAGAACAGGTGTTGGAGAAGTAATAAAATGGACCCTCATACACTTCAACATCTACGCTCACTCCATAAATGATAAATTATTCACCCTTTCGCTTCACGCAACAAAGATACGATAGGTTTCATTATAAAATGAAAATGCAGGAAATTTGACGGAACAAAGGATATTTCAATTTTGTTCAGTGACTTTAATATACTCCCGTCTAGTTCGTTATTTTAGACACTCCTTTTGCCGGCATATCCTGGAAGCTGAACACACGGATACTCCATAAGCTGTGCCAAATAAATAAAATGGCTTCCTATTGTGGAGTTATGTGATCAATAATTCAACGTGCAGACTATGTGGATGTCCTTTGTCGGCCTATCAGGCTACAATTCGCGATGAAAATTTGGGATTGCTGCTTGATATACTTCAAAGTTGTAAGTCGTTCCAAAATCTCATAATGGCTTTTGCCCTATCTGTTGTTAGTTTGGATGGCTGTTAAGGTACACCTTTGGGCAATTTAAATTTTATTTATTTGAACAATTTTCGTTCCTGCTCCAATTTTTGCAGTACTTGTTGCAGATACCATTTTTATACAACGATACGAAGAAGGAGTAAAGACGTTAGAAATTCATGACGATCTTATGACGCAATAGGTAAAAGCATTGCATCTTATCGGCAATTTTTTGCACACACTCTTCTACTATCCAATTCAAAAACGACAATAAGGCACATAATCTGTACAACGTTTACAGTTCAAACGATATATCTACTCGCTTGTCTATTGCCAAAATACCATTCAAATGCAGACACATGTAGATAATTTGTATATCCGCAACATGAGACGTCTTGTTTTAATTACTTCCACCTAAACGGATCTACAATACATGTAACATGTTGTGAATTTTAAACTTAAATTGTTTTCTATTCAAAAGATCTTTAAGGTGCGCTTAAGATTTAATTAGAGCTACAAGTTATTGTTCGTTTTGATATAAGCGCAAATAAAAAATAATCAGGAAAATATCATACATGATAGAAAGTTTATTACAATATAAAAAAATTAATAGCCGTCGTATGTACTAGCAAGCATGTGAACGCTTAACACGCGATATTTTTGGCTCACGAAAAATTATGGTTCCCTTCTAAATTTCACTTAATCGTTTACGTTAATTTAATTACAATTGAGTGTATCAAATCTGCTTAGTGGAGTGGGTTGAAAGCTCAAAAAAAAAACCTTAAAAAAGCAAAAAAAAACCTACTAAGGGTATGCGCATTTTTTTTAACAATATCTTGTCATTCTTTTAACCCTAAAATCCTGTACTATCCTGGTATAACAAATATACTGAGGAAATTCGAACTCCACGACTTGATAACCAAAAATGATTTTTATCGAAAAAAGCTAATTTTTTTATTATTTTCATCGCTAAAATCATAGAAATTGGATGCACAATTGAGAAATAATCTTTGATGAAGTTTCCAACGTAAAAAGTGCGGTAGGATGCAGAGGGAAATAAAATTTCGAAGTGTTTCGATAAAACCAATAAAAAAATAGATGCAGTATTTCGCGCACCTTTTTTTGACATTTCTTGTCGTCCTTTACTGGATTTGAAGGTGTAAAGTATTCCTAAAAACTTATGCATCGAAAATCCACGGTTATGACAATTTTTGCAACCCTTCGCTGTGGACTTTTTTTAAGGAAATCATCTCTTTCTTTCACGAAATATTCATAATCAACGAATTTGAATTGCAAACAAAAAAAAATGTTAAAAAAATACTGAATTCTTGTCATAATACAGTGGGTGAACATATTCTGTTACAAGATTATGTTCGCTATCCAAATCGTTAACCGATCATTGGTTGGTCATAGATTTTTATGTATTATAGAATTGGTTAATTCGTTTCGACGATCATAAAATTAAAAAAATGTATAATTTCTTAGTAAGTTTACTGAAAAATAACATACATATAAAGTCTTACTAATATTGTACGAGGCGGGTTTAATAAGAACCCGTGTTTGACGACAGGGGGCGTTCCCGAGGGAAGTTGGTATTATCATCGTGTGCTGCCATCTATCAAACGACGGTAAAACAAATGTCAGACTGATTGATAAGTTAGTTTGAATTTGGCAGCCATTCAAGTAAGACGTGATATTCGCTAACATGGGAAAAGAGCAGTATCATTCGTTCATTCACTTTTTGTTTTTGGATGGAAAAAAAGCGAGAAGATAAAAGCAAAGTTGGATACTGTTTATGAAGACGTTTCGCGTTTAGATATTTGTTCAACAAATTTAAACGTGGGTGTACACCCGTTCCTGCTCTCTTAGTAAATAATTGACACTGAAGAAGGGAGCAACTTACTCCCGAAATATATATCTGTCAAAATTAAAAAACATACATTTTGGCATTGAAATTCAAAAAATAGAAGCTAATTTAGAAGTGCTAAATACGGGAAAATACAAACAGTATATCCGTTTTTGATTAGGGGCGACCAGAACGCCCGGCAGACGTGGTTTCCGAGGAAATCATTCAAAAATTCCACGACATTATCCTCGCTGATCGACGAACGAAAGTCATCAGTTTTTTAGAAAAAGGAAGAACGATCACTGGACAATGTACAGTTCGACAACTTCGTTAAAAAATTGAAGGAGACACGGCCGCATTTGGCCAAAAATAAGATGCTGTTTCACCATGATAAATCACCAGCACATTCATCCGGAGTTGTCGCCGCTAAACTGCATGAATTGCGACTTCTTCTTGTCAAACGAGGAAGTAATCGCCGAGAATTAGGCGGATTTTGTAGAGTTCGACAAATCCTATTTTTTGGAGGGGTTAGAAAATGGCAGGAACGTTGGGAGTTGTGTGTCTTCCGAAAAGGCGACTATGTGGAAAAATAAAAAACATTTTTTTGAAAAAAATGATGCCTTCACTTCTAACACGGGTACTTATTGAAACGCCCTCGTAGATAAATATAATCAGCCCTTTTCATTTTTGGTTATGGGGCGTTAAAAAAACACGTGTGATTTCATTTGCATTTCCCTGTTTTCCAGGATTTTCCCGAAAATAATTTGTCGTTGCAAAGATCCCCAATCCAACCGATAGAAGCTTGATTTGAGTGCCACTCTAAGACGTTCTTTTTTTCAGAAGGATACACATTTCGTAGTGTTTTCACATTCAATATTTCTTGGAGTTCTTCTTTTGTCAGTTTATCTTCATGTTCTTTTATGAGCTCTTCTATGTCATCCTCGTTCGTCTCTAATTCCAGATCTCTAGCAGTTGTCAAAGTTTCATCCATAATTTCAGGGATGTTCCCTCGATCACCTCCGTTTCCTATAGCTTCCAGAATGTCCAATTTTTTTTCCAAAACGTTTTAAAAGTCATTTCTGAAGAGAATAAGCATGCTTCAAAAGCATACGCTTAAGTGTACAATTTCTTGAAACCTCCTGATCAATCGGCTGAATCAGCGAAGTCGTATTCGGAGGTAAAAACTAAACTGTCAGTCAGGGAAAGTCTCTCGAGAAGTTACCTTTTAGGTACGTTGGGTGTCCTGGTGCATTGCCCAATAGCAGCAGCGCTCTAAGTGGCATTTTATTGGTATCTAGGTAGTCCTTGATGGTCGGGGTACAAACTTTTAACAGCATTATACTGAGTGTATTTTCCCATGTTTAGTACTTCCAAACTATCCCTTATTTTGTGATTTTTCATTCCAAAATGCTATGTTGCTGCTTTTCACCCAGAAGCAGCGTGTCTTTGGCTACAGCTGGGTGAATCTTTACTTTGTTCTGAGTCGTTTTCACTTTGTTCTGAGTCGTTTTTACTTTGTTTTACGAATAAATAAGGCTTAGATGAGAGACATGAACGCATAATTCAACAGTAGTTGAACCCGGCATCGGCTCGTCTAATGAAATAATTAATTTGAATTTCTTTATTTTCTCCATATAGAAAATATCTCCCTCTTACAAGCTTGAACGTGCATTTATTAGATAGCAAAATGAAGTTTCAACATATTTAGAATTAGTTTCGTAGCTGATTTTGAGTCCGGTTGGGAAGAATGACAATAACTATTGAGAAAGGTGGAAAGAGGTCAAGCTGGTTTTGATCTACCAAAAACTTCTGAAATTTACAATAACTGCTAGTTTGAAATGGTAAAAATGAATTATTTCTGTGTCCTCCTTTTCGGCGTGTGTGGGTTGTGTCCTGTGTGAATTAAATTGCCTAAATTCTCTTCACAAACGCACGAGAAAATCGTATTCATCGTATTTTACCCTTGGATGAAATATGCCACGATTAAACTGCACCAAAGACTAAGGATTAGCCAAAGCTGTGTTGGAAAATGCACCAAAATAAACCAAAAATACCGATGTAGCTCTGTCAGTCAAAAAAGTCACGCTGGTAGGTAAGATTGAAGATCACTTAGAAGCTGAAGTGAGCACTAGACATTTGGTTAATGTTACTGGGATCCGATCTGGTTGCTTTTAAAACTGAGAACTGAACTGACAACTTCTAATCAGGAAGGGATTGAGTCATTGCGTACTAGACAGGTCATCAACTAACAAAGGAAGACGCAAATGGCATTTGTGCATAAAGGGCTGTACAACAATTAAAGGGTATACCACACGATAACAGCCGAGTAAGAAGGGTCAAAATCGCAAGGACATGGCAAAGTGTGATGGAGTACGTTTCTAGAATGCTGAGACTTTAGTGTTGGTGGGTTTCTTGGGATATCGCACCACTTTCAATGGCTTGTCCTAAGGAGATTAGGGGAATTCGGGAAAAAATTTCGGCTGGAGTGCAGTTTCATAAGCAATGCATTTTTGTCGATTATCATTGCTTTCAGATTACGCTCCATTTATATTTAACGTCAGTCTGCTGTCGACTTTTTGAATTTTGAACAATGAAAGATACGATTCGCCCCTAACAGAAGAGCAAGAAAATTGAAGGAATGTCCTTGAATGGCTCGGTAAAAGAGTTATTCAAGTCAGACCACACATTGTAGACAAGTGGATGACGTTCATCATGACTATTCATCCTGTTCCACGGACGTTTACATCAGTGATTTTTTGACTTAAACATTTTGTCAAACTCCATACGCACCTGATTTGAAGCGAAAATGAAACATGTCTTCAAAGGGTGTCATTTTGAAACTCTGGAGGCAATTCAAAAGGCAATACCAATTGAATACTTCCATCGCTACTACAAAAGTGGGGACAACGACTTCTCCGATGTATAAGTGTCCAAGAAAACTACTTGGAAGTGGATAACATTGTTGTTTGAAAATAAAAACTTTGGTAAATGAAAAATCCGTCTCAGTACTTTGTTCCCACATCTCATGGCAATAAAATTTGAAGTATTTTTTTTTAAATTATTCTCTTGGGTGGAAGCGAGGCAATATATGTGCCATTTCGGAGTTTTCTTCCAAATTTTAGTTTTTCTTAAAAATCTTTTTGAAATTAGAATTATTTTTATACACCATGCCTGAAACCAGGCCATTATTTTCCAGGTATCGCAACACTTTATATTTGACCCTTTCTCCTATCTGCTTTCAAATTCATGTTTAGTACGTGCCAGTTTCTAAAAGTGAAAAATGGATAATGAACCATTTCCATTATTCCGAAATATCGTGCACTCGTTGAATTCGTTCTGGTACCATCTAGAATATCGGGCACCCATCAAAAATGTTTACGTTCTCTTCTCCGGAAATTAAAATGATGAAGCAAAAATTAAAATAAAAATTGTTTCCAATCACGATCATCATCATATTTCAATTCCATTTCACCATATATAATAACTGTGCAGTCGTACATACTGGTACACATGTAGATACAACCAATATCTATCTTTCAGATACCTATTTAGGTTTTTTACTTCGATTGAGGTTACATCTTTTACTTTGAAACTGTGTCACTCAAGATTTGTAACTATGACTTTTAACGTTTCCATTCTGAGAAAGAACAACAACAGCAAAAGGTACAAGAAATATTCACCTGCATTTTAGTACTTTCTCCGCTGACACTCAGAATGTTATTATATGTTTAAATTTACAGTTGCGTTCTTTTATGAATGCATACAATATCGCGCAGTGAAAATTTGAATGGTTTGGGATGCACATCGAAAACGAATGACACGTTAAAAAGTTTTACCAATAAAAAAACACAAAAGATACTTAAAAAATGTTGAAATAATGGAAATGTGAACATATTTTTTGAAATATAATAGCTCAGCTGTCTTCATTTCTTTCACCTGGATTTATGATGAAATTTGTGTTGATTTTCAACCCCGATAAACATGCAAATAAACGTGTATTAGTTGAGTGTGAGAATTTCTTCAAATGTGTTAAATTTTAATATTTCTCGAAACAATACCTGTAACGCACGTTTTTACTCTATTGTTTATTCATTTGATTTGTAACATGTTAAGTTGGAGCGTGCTTTAGGTAAAGGTAATATGAAGTGTTAACATATGAAATAAAATTTTTAGCAGTTCTTGTACGTATTGAATAAGATGTGATAAATTTCAAGAGGTTATAACCTTCAGTGCTTATACCACACAACTTTTAAATTTCATGGGAAATATATTTTGTATCGGGTTTTATAATCATATTTTCAATTTCGTGAGTCGATGATTGATTGCAATTGAATTTATCGGGTGGAAATTGATAAATTGAAAGGCAATTCGTCATTCATGTGCTGGTGGGAGCAAGCATTGTGGGCTGCAAACAGTTGAATGCTGATTATGAATCTCTAAATGGAAGTAAACAACTCTTTTATGTGGTTTTATTGTATATCAAATCAATTACTTCTTATCAGCTGGTGAGATTAAAGTAAAACAATTAATTACACGAAAGTGTGAGAAGAAATTTAGATAAATGGTATTTAAAATCCAAATTAAAATTTACTATATAAGATTCACTGTACGTATAAAAGGCACATCAATAACTCTAACTCAGATAATGTCCTTGTCTGAACCATTGAAACAAAAACCACGAGCTTTGTTGAACGCAAATGAATTATCTCATTGTGAGACATCTATTTACTCGTACTCAGGCAGTTTGTTTATAAAAATGTTGAAGTTTATTCAAGCCTCGTTTTTCGTTAAGCTGTTAACTGGGGAATTCCCTTTTTAATAGTGCAGACTATAAACCGTGCGAAATCTTTAATGTCAGTACGGTATGCTCAGAGGACGCGATTTTGGTTGGAGGAGCTGGTTTTTTTAATCCTTAAAATCAATGCAAATACAATGAAAAACATATTTCTTCGTTTGTTTTTAATATTCAACTCAAAAGGAAATACAAAATTTCAAATAAACAGAAAAGAATATCATTTTTATACGTCAAACTTTCAATTTTATTTGTATCGGTCAAATCGGTTTTCACGGGTCTCCAAACACAATTTCTTATCGAGAAGCCGAATATTTCGAATTTACATTCTTCGCATAAAAAGACAAAAGCCGATCGGTTAATCGCATGCTCTTTTGCAAACGACATTCTTTTTTACCCAATTCACTTTATTAATCCACGGCTTTATAGATTGCAAGGTTGCATTTTTAAGTCAGCGGGAAGGACGGGTAGGTCATTATAAACTGTAATCAACATAGTGATAAAGCGTTCAGTAACTCATAATTGAAACGTCAAAAACAACACCACCTAGAGGTTTCTCGACCCCTATAATAAAGGGAAGAATGGAATTTTAAATTGAATTGTTACTGAAGACAAAACTTGGATTCATCATTATGAACCTTAGTCCAAACAGGACTCTATACAACAGCACAAAATGGGCATCACCACCCAAGAAGTCTAAGGTGTCTAAGACGGCTGTTAAAATAATGGCTACAGTGTATTCTTGAGGCCTATAATTTCAGCAAACTTTAAATTGGTTAGCAAGAGCATACTTAGTCCTTTCTTTTGTCAATGGCTGGTCATGACTAGCAAAAGAATTGGTGGCCGGTCGGCTCTTTCAGCAGAAGTAAAAAGGAAAATCCGGACATTAGCTGAAAAGAGACCAGGAGTGGAAATTTCAGATTCGGAACGGCTTAACATCTCTCCAAGAGAACATTAAAAACGTGTGAAGACAAACCATTTGACGTTACATTCGGTACACCAACTTGAGCCAGCTAGCCTGGAGACAAAGCAAAAAACTTTTAATTTCTAAAAGGACATTCGAAATTGGCTGAGTCTCTGTAAAAATCTCAAAAACGTCGGGGATTTGTGAAGAAATTCCTGCATTAAACTGCGACTGCAAACTGTAATCTGTGCATTAAACTGCATCCAATATCCAATCGAGAGATAAGGACAGCGAGAAAGATAGGGATCCCGCGGTCATTCTCGTGATACAAGCTCCGAAATTCTACTTCAAAAAGCATGGTAGCTTGCAGAGTGAGAAGTTTTGTTCAGCAAAGAATATTTTTTAATATTACAGGGAAAATATTCTCTCTGTTTTCATGTTTGTTAATCGCTATCAATTCAGGGGCGGATAGGAAGGGGTTTTGATACAAAATGGCTTTAAGGCGTATACTGCGTTGAAAATTGTTGGGCGATAAATGGGAATTTTCCAAACGTGTAGATTGATTGGTCTGGTAATTCCCCTGATCTTGATCGTATTGAAAGATAATATATTAAGAAAAAAAATGTTCACTGATCACCATTAACGAAACAATAGTGCAATTTCAACTCATTCTCAAGTGAAATCGCTTCAAAATAAAAACCGAAACAAGAACCACTCGTGCTGTGTGCGTGAACATAGTATACTGAGAGCTCGATGAGAAAAACGTCAACTTTCACATGGAAAGGGCTAAATATTGTTTTAGAGAGAGTATGCAAAAGACCAGAATGCGACGTAAGTTGACATTAAAAGCGACGTAGTACGGGGGAGACGTCAGTCGGGGATTACCTGTATTTCAACCTCTGCCAAAATATTCAAAAAGGAAAGGAAGACATTATTATGCATAATATTTTTTGTTTTGAAAACGTTATTTTTCAGAAAAATAATTACCTTTAATTTTTTTTCAAATTCACATTTATTCAAAAAATAGCAGCAAACTATACTGATGGATTCTAGTGTCGAAGAAAGTGCTTCTTGGTTTCCGGGTAAATGAATACGGGCAAATCTGGGATGATTTTCTTTTCGATTTCTTCTGTATTTTTTTAATGCATTTTCCTATCTCCTGCCAGGATATATATATATTTTTTTTGTACAAAATCACCCTGATTGTTGTTACAATAAAAGTGTTTGCTCGGTCTTTTGATTGATATTATATGAAAGAACAGAAGCTAATAGACAGTCATCTGTACCTAAAATCCTTTCTGTAGTGGTTTGGTTTGGCAACGGAAAAGCGATATTTTGTTGCAAAAATTATTTGATTGCAAAAATTTACTCAGGAAAATGATCTTCCAACATTTCGATACTTTTCTTGTAGGGATAGGAAAATGATCTTCCAACATTTCGATGCTTTTCTTGTAGGAATCCGCGTCAAGTCCTACAAAATAGACTTTTGTTTTATACTCCAGCTCCTCATATGAATAAAATCTCTTCCCGTTGAGCCAATTCTTCAACCGAAGAAACAGATAATTTTCGCAAAGTTAGGTGAAAACGGTGGGTTTTCATCCACTTCGTAAAGTAAATTTATCAGTCGCATCGCGCGCAGTATGAGTTGGAGCGTTATCCTGGTGAAACAAGATTATTTTCATACTATATGGTACTATTATTTCCGATATCTTTTGCCATGTGTACCTCAAAAAATACTGACTAAAACTTTGCCAGCTGATTGGTGTGTCTTGGGGCGCTTCTTCCAGCTGCCACCAGCCACCACCACCAATAACCTTTCCAACGGCTGGCGATTGGACGGGAGTACGTAGTGATAATTTCATGCTTCGTCTATTGTTGTAGATCATCTCGAAAGTTCCCTTTTATTCTTGCGAACAAGCTCCAAATTTCGTTTTGAAAGACAACACATTTGTATTTTGGCCAATTGCAAGGAAACGCGGCATCCGTCGCGTGGACAACTTTCACATATGTTAAATATTCATGTATGATTTTTCTAGCGCATAACTTTGAGATGCCTTCAATTTTATACGGCGATCATTCAACACAAGATCAGTATCTTTTTTTTATAAGTAAATTATGTTTTCAGAAGTCACTCGCTTATTTTTCCTTCCCGATCACGGGGCATCACTGGCGTTCGTACTATCACAACGAAATTCAGCAAACTCGTCATATTATACCAATATTCGATGGTTTAACATGGTTAGGCAGATGTTGTATAATATTAATCAATCTATGCCTTTGTTTGTTACTTATATATCCCATTAAAAACATGTTTTATCAAAACGCGATATTCACTTTTTTCGATTGTTTACAAAAACACAGAGGTAACGTCACTTCGAAAGCTCTAATTCGGAAATGAGTAAGCCAAATGTCATAAAGTTAAGGTTCGTACTCTGTAAAGCAAGCATGTGCTTTGAATTTGTGGCGACGTCTATATGTCGGATCACATACTTTTCAGCCTGTGTTGTATTTGGCATTTTATTGAAGACAAAAAGTTGAATTAATAAACACACATTTTTTCGGAGCTTGGTTGTTTTAACCAGTGCTATCTTTTTGTTTTTTTATGCAATTTATTTAGAATTTGCTCAAGAAGAGCTGTGTTTCATAATAGTGGAATGGCGCTGGAAAGTTTTGGGGGCGTCCACAATACGCATTTGAAGCTGACTTCCTGTCAGCGTTTATTATTGATTGTATTGATATTAAGCCTTCATCATTTAAAAGTCATGACCAACTGAGCCTGTCTTTTACCCGTAGCAATTCAATTGTCAACGAATCCATAGGAATGTTTGATGGATTCATAGAAATGTTTGATGGATTCACTACAGATACCAAAGCAAAAAGGTTAATTAAGTTCAAATAGTATTGGCTACGCTTGTAATATCTCACTCTTGGCGATACGAAGGGTCCGTCGCTTATCTTATGAAAATTTAATTCATGATTTCACTTTCACTGCCATTTAAGTGTTATCTGTTTGGTAACATGTCTGCACGAGTCTAGTTTACAATACCACAATCGCCATCATCAGTTCCGTCTTCTTCATGTTCCACGATCTAACCGATCATTCCATCACGCTTTTTCTGTGCAGCTGGTTGATTCGAGAGAACAGGAAGAGGAGCCTTTTCTTGGACTATACCAACAACTTCTCTCTATCAGCGTCGTTTAGATCCACCGTCAAAGAAGTGAAGAATGCTGCACATCCTTACCGTGTATTCCATAATGGACCAGCGTTGAAGATCGCAAACCGGATGATGGCTCCACGTTGATGCATCCAAGTGGTGAAGACGAAACATTGTGGCTCAATTTTGCAACATTTAAAGTTTAACAAGGTCGAAAAGTATTTACATTCCCATCGGACTTATCGTGGCTATTGGCGCAACAATGGACTTGCTCACGATTAAAGTACACATTGAAATGCTTCTTTTTCTTGTGAGTTGAATGGGTCCCCCGAAGGCATCATGATCGTCTTCATGGATTCAGAGTTAGTGATTGCAGATTACGACCTCTTACAGTTTTATCTGTCCTAGCAATTTGCTGGTTGATGACATACATACAATGTCGTATTGTGCAAAGAATTATTGGTGGATTGTGTTGGGCAACCTCCGAGTTGTTGCAAATTGCTTACACGTTTCGTTTTTGAGCACGTTTGTCACGCCAGCGGCTTAGGATAGTATTTAATTTGGCACAGGCATTTAAGAGAGTTACGCTTCGATGGCATCATAGGTGTATGTTGTGTATCCCATATGAATAATGCTCAGGCGTAATACTCATTACAGCGATTGCAAAATTTATGCCAAATTGCTACAATAAACAACTGATATGGTCAGCAACACGTTAACTCAGATCTCGAACGTTTGTTTGGGTGTTAATTTCGTTTTTGAAATCCCAAAATGTATCTAGACGCCATACATGCTTATCACCTTTCTAATTGCTTCTCTGGCAAACCAACAATGCGGGTTTCTTCCTTTCTAAAATTCACACGACAGAGTTGTTCTCCCATTGTTCGTAACTAGTCGCCCGTAGCCTAGTGCCATTTCTTGTATTTTTCTTGTTCAAGGTTCCGCTCTCAATTAAGATGTCTGGTTCCTAACATACTCACATACTCCAGGTTTAGCAAGTAATTCTGTCCAAACACCATTTGGCATTCATCTGTGGCTATTTGATTAAGTGTTTGTATCATTATCTTGGCTTTATTGACTTGGTAACATCAAACAATTTCTTCAATCGAACTGCGCAAATGCCTGTGTATCTCCTTAAGATGGAGCAAATAACACGAAGAAAAAATTAAGTCAACATATAGCTCTGCAAATTTCGATGAGCACGTTCTAGTGCTTACTCAGATGCGAGGGTATGTCAAGTTGTGAATTATATTTTAAGAAAATATTATTAACTCAAAACCCATCGTTGCTAATTACGATGCCTTCCAAATAGCCTTTGTATGGCTTTTTGTTGGAGCGATTCACCTTTTTGTTAATTTATTTCAATTTTCGGTATTTGAATTGCGACGGCTTGCTTTCAAAGCAAAAAATATTCATGATCATGAAAAATATTTTAGTTAGAGCTATTGAGCTTCAAAGTATCTTTCACTGCTTACAATTCTGCATTCACAAGTTTTTATTTGGCGTCACACCGGCAAGAGGGTTTTTTTGTTATTGTTACGGGGTGACCTTGCTGAAACCTTAGATGACTAATAATTTGTTTAAGGCTTCGGGTCATTTTTATACTTAGCTTTGAATGAATGGATTCGGACTTGGACTATCAATAAAAACGCCAAACTTCTTTTTGTATAGCTTCACTGTGGCTACAGAACGACGCCAAATTAATGAAAGTTAATAGACACATATGTTTTTGCACTGCTCAGGCTGGTAATGGCTCAATTTAATGAAGACACTGTGTTCTTAGAAAATGAGTATTTGTTCAAGAAAAAATGGACCTCGAGGGAGACAGCAAATAGAATGTGTTACGTATAAACTAATATTTAAATTTTATTTTAAAAGGAGGTCTTTGAAGTGGAAACAAATTAAAATTTAAGTATTTAAATGCTAAATTTATAAATACCATCATGTATTGAAAGAAATTACATTTAATTTTTTTTATTTCAGGTAAGTTTCTACACGCACACATCGTTCATTCCGTTGCACCGTGAGTATTGCCTATGTTCTCAGTACTTCGCTGTCCTGAAAATGTAGGGTTATTTTTGCTTTCTCACGCTGTTGACTATGAAGCCTAGAAATTAAAAGCATGGAACTATTTAATAAGGATCTGTTTGATTCAACTGGAGATTGTTATAATTCAAGCGCAAGCGATCCAGAAGGAAAATCTGTACAGTGGATTAAAACGAGTCCTGCAAAGCAAGAGCGGGTACCCAGTATTATTTACAATGAGGCACACATCTTTTCACACCCACCAAGAAATTCAAAGCTAGAAAAACTTTTATTTCTGCTTGCATTGCAGGCGTAAATTATTTATAAATATATAAAGATTCGTTAAGGAAGCAATTAGCAAAATTAATCATCTGCCCAGGACAAGTGCAATAATTGTTTTGCTGCAAATGCCTTTTGTTAAAGGATAGGGCTTGAAAAATCACATCCTGTAAACCAACGCACATGTGATAGTTTTTCCCCGATTTTTGGTGCGATCACAGTGTTCGAAACGAAGGAGGGTTCAAATTATTTTGTTCTGAACTGTTACCTGTTCGGCGGTTAGTATTAGATCAATCAAGTATCTCAATTTTCACAGCCCCAGTAGAACCTTATGAATTTTCTGATAGAATTGCTATCTACAAATATTTGAGCCGGGCGATCGTCAACTTCTACATTTGATTTACAGGTACAGATACTCTCTTATGGTATTCTATCCAACAAAGCATGTAAACATCGAGTCCATTGAGTAACGATTCATTCTGTACGGGGAGGGTGGACGACGTCTTCCACCCCGTTTCCAAGCGCAGACGGGGGTAATCGGGCACTTTCTCCTTCGCTGAAAAATTTGTGAACTTCCTCCGGAAAGTCTGGTGGATGTGATGAGATAACAATTAACACATGAAACCGGGTGCCTGTAAGGATGGTTCTTCTGAAGAAGAAAATACTATTGGACCACTAGTTGATCCAGAGGGAAGCAGAGTAACTTTTATAGCAACTCCTATCCGGCTGAAAAAACGAACTCCTTTGAACAAGAGCGTTAACCTGCGAGGAAAAAGGAGTCTAGCCCGATGTAATGCCACAACCAGTTCGAGGTTAGGTTCTCAGGGTTACAGGAAAGGTATTGGGAGGGTACTCTTGTAATTTCCTGCAGTCAGGAGTCTCACGTAAGGAGTAAACCACTTCACCTCAATAGCGCGAGAAATAGCGAAGTGCTCCACAAATTAAATAAGAACATACACACATTTCAATTGCCAAAAATAAACAAGTAATGTTTAAAAGGTTTAAGGTTGAAATGAGAGTACAGACTACAAAATTAAGTGTATTCTCAACCGTTTTTAGGGAGAATGATAGAAAAACTACGGTAGTTAGAAAGCAGTCCTTTAGCAATCCTTAGAAACATGGCAATCCGACTTTTTAAAATCAATGTATTATGTAACCTTTTGAATTTCAACATACTGAGTAACATCTGAGGTCCTACATTTTGTTTCCAATTATTCAATACTCAATAACGCTCTGTTTCCAATTATTCTAAACAAGAAAAACGTTCTGCTAATGTGAAAAACTGATAGATGGTGCGAACTTGCAATATGAAATTTCAAATACAGGATTGTTATGAAAAGTATTGGGGAAAGTTTTATGAAACATATTTATTTGAGATATTGCTACAAAGCCTAAAATTATTCAAAGTACATCATTATCAGTCGGCAATGTTTTGCGAGTGACTTTGTCAGGACTCGAAAGCTCATTGATAGGCCAATTCTGTAAGGTCCTCAAGGGTACGCATGCAAGCTTCTTCGATGGCACTTAAAGTCCCATGGTGGTATCCTTCGATGGATGATTCAATTCGGGAATAGAATAATTTCCTCGGCAGGGGTCAAGTCGGAGCTGTAAGGGGTTGGAAATCGTAACGATGCCTTATTTCGTCAAAAGCGCAGCATAACCTGGCGGATATAAAGAACAATATAAGACATTTGAATTATTACATTTAAGTGAAAATGATTAACTATCTTTTCCTTTACAATAAGGATTTTGTTAGTATCGCGTTTGAAAGAAACAACTGGAGTTGAGGGCAAAGTGCAGAAACTAATTGTGATAGGTTTCTCTCTTCCAGTGGTAGTTGTAGAACTCTTCTTATCTTTCATGTGGATGATAAGGACTACGTAGATAATCCTGGTTGAATCATTGGAAAGAAGTTCATTAAATAATCTGTCAACTAAAGCATCAGTGTATACTCTTTACTGGAAAACATTGCAACAAATCTCACAAAAATTTTCGTTTCCTAAACAAGGAAAAAAGGAATCCTACTGTGTACAGAGTTGAAGCCAATTTTAAATAGTGACTTATAGAAAAGATTTATGTTTAGCGGATGAAAGTCTAAATTGAGTTGCAATGTTCTTCCGTGTTTGACTTCACAAAATTACTGTCGATGTTGGACTTGAGGTCTGCTAGTTGTGCTGAACGGCGATATTTCAAAAGATACTTGGCCACAGTGTATTAGAATCCAGATAAGAAGCACGTCACCATCACCGTCTGCGTCCTCGCTCACGGTTTCTGCCTTGTTCTTTTTCTTTCTCAATTTTAACCACTTCCCTAGTTTGACAGTCTTTGTCATATTGGTCAATGCACTCATCGACTTCTGTGGAAAAATAATCTTTTGGCTCTTTTGTAGATCAGTTGAAATTTCCTACGTGTCCTGGTTTGGCTAATCTTCAATTTTTTTTCTATTTTGTGACAACTTTGGTTCAAAGCTTACGTCAAGATTTTCCGAGCATGTATTCTGTCTATCTGAGTAGAATTGTGATTGCGGTATTTAAGCGGCAAAGAAAACAAACTTAGGTTGTTGAATTTCTTAAGTTAGAAATCGTTGGCGAATTCTTACGTTGCTATTGCAAAGCAGAGAAGAAATGAAACACACAAATTTAATAAGCATTAATGCAAGGAGCAATGTTTAGTTTATCTTTTTATCTTTCATAAGTTTCAATCCCGCAGCTATTTCCTTTTATGTAGTGTAAGTTTTTCTTGGCAAGGTGTAAGTTTATTCTCTTTAATAATTTCATGAAACTTCACAAAACTCCTGAGCAACCTTCGCACCAGCATATGATTTTTCACAAAAAAAAAAAAGCTGAGAACTCATATCATATCATTTCTTTTATAATGTCCCTAATATAAGCTTTTCCTTCTTTTTTATCAGAACCATACAGAACATACACAATGCATTGTCAAGCTGTTCAATTTTAATCATATCGTGGTTTTTCGGTTTGTAAGATCTTACCGGAAAATCTGTTGGCACTGTGTATGCTTTAAGCCAAGTAACGTATGGACGCTAACACACCAGGTTGTACACTTCCACACAATTTTAAAAAGTATGCTTTGAGTAACGCAGAAACAAAGCTGTTTCAAAACTAACGAACATTAAACACTGAAAATGTACAGTTCAGTAGATTTTGAAAATTCTAAGCATAGCGTAACTACTAAAAAGTTCTTACACTACGTAAGGGCGACACAAAGAAAGATATACATGTACCCTATGTAACAGAGTAGCGAGCTTTTCGAGATAGAGAGCTTGTAAACGATACGACATATTTAATTGGTGAGATAGCGATGGGTAACTTTCCAAGCTTATTATATTAGCATAATTTTTCCAGTATAAAGATGTATTTGATTCATTGGTTTTGAATATGAAATCTAAGAGGATGTTAATCCTAATCCTTAAACTTTCGTCCATATACCCTATGTCAAACAAGTTTTGCTTATAACAACCAATAAGACTCGGAAATTTTAGTCCAACACTATTAGATCGTGAGTTAGCATAACATCATAAAATTAGCGTGACAGCCTAAAATTTTGACATAAAAAATACGAGGATTTGCGAGAGGAGTTCGACTTTACAACCATGAAATAAAAATTTGGGATAACTAAATCGATAGAAGGCTTTGCTAAGGATCTACGTTACTGTGTTATGTGGCATTCACTTGTCCGAACGACATCGTTGTTTAATGGTATTAGCAGAATTTCAATAAAATGCAGCGATTTGAAGGATCATCATAATTAAAATACTTTATCAATATATCTGACTTCATTCTGTGGTAATAAATAAAAGTGATTGTGGAAACATTTTCAACCTAAGTCTTCAAATACGGACAGCCGAAACATTTTTAACGTAGACTGTATTGATTGACAGTTTATTTGAGCAACTCAAAATTGAAGTATTATTTTTTGGGATTATTAAAAACTACTCGTTTAGGTGGGAAAGTAGAATTTTGAGAACAACAGTGGTGTACGTATTGCGGACAAAAATAGTTAACGTTTGGAGAAAAAGAGCGAAGAGTATTAATCGTGACTTTAATTGTTGAAAAAGATTGCAAGGACTTGTTGTTTACTAGCTGTAGTTATGGCTTACTTGATACAGAAAAATTGGTATCTTTTGACCAGCTCGATTCGGAATTCGAAGGAACAGTGGAAACTGAGTAATTAGCTAGGGGGGTTGATCAAAATCATAACAACGTGTTAACTATTAATTGTTTATCTATTTTATCATTAACTAGAATTCTCATGTTCGATATAAATTTACGGAGTATTGAGCAAATGATTGAAATAATTTATGTACTCTCGTTGAATGTTTAAATGGAAGAAAACAAAAAAAAATGATTTTCATGGTGGAAATATGGCCATTAAATCTGAAATCACATATTTTCCACTTTCCTGGTATTTGACTTAATTGTTACCCTCTGCAGGTGCTTTTACATGGTAATTCTACTTAAGAGGTCTTGCATACCAAGTATCGATTTGGCACCTGCTTGCAAATCGAGTGTAGCTAAGTAGTATTTTCCGTACTTTCTTCTAGTTTTCCCGAGATCGACTTACATTTCCGCGATGCTGCTTTATTTTAACGAGGGCGATTATGAGATTGACTTTATTCGTGCTGGTATAAACTCTACGACTTTGAATTTAAATCCTTTTATGGCGCATTGACTGCAAGAGCAAACTGAAATCGATATTTACGCTAATGGGGTAAATATAGTCATCTAATGTGCTTGCACTTCTTTCGACATAACCGAGTCGAATCTAAATGAACAAATAATTCGTTTTCCCACGCTATATTTTTAAAGTTTGTGGTTGAGATACTATTCATGGTTTAATTAACAATTTAAGTATCGCGGGCATGCAGAAGCAATTTCAGTAAATTGCTGCTCTCTATTTTGAATGCTATCATTCATCCGCATCGGCATATCCACAATATATTGGTGGTTCATGTAATTACCACTTCAATTTTCATTCACCTTGAACTTGTATGCGAATCAATGTTTTTTTCTGCTCTTTTACTGCAAGCGCGAAGGCATACACGTAATCACTTCATATGTTATGTTTATTTTCCATGCACAAACAATTGCTAGTTTCGGGTAATAAGTACTCGTCAAGTTTAGATGTGCTTCTAAATGTGTATATTTACCAGGTTACGCTCAAAAAAATCGTATTGAAAATGAAAAGGAAATTTTGAAAATCTGTACCTACCACGTTTGAAAGACTTAATAACAGCCAGTGGAAAGTTACGTTGTATCTGCCCAGCTCTTAATTGATGGAGGGAAAAACCAGATGGCAATAAAATTATTCAGATAATAATTAAATTTTTAAATTGAGTTCAGATGCATGGCAAATGTTCTGAGCTATATTAAAACCGACTGCGATTGCTTGATTTTTTTCGTTGAATTATTACAACACATATGCACCATGTGCATTACGCTTCACGGATTCCAAATTACCGAGTAGGTGACATGTTGAATTACAATATGTAATGATTGACATTGGAAGTTACAATAAATGTCACCATGCTATTACATTTAGAGCCTTGCTGATGATATCACTGCAGCTGGAGGCACCTTCATAAATATTTGAGGTATGTTTTGTATTTTGAATTAATTTTAATTAAATTATTTGGGAGAACATCTTTTGTAGAGGTTATTTATGCTGAGAATGGAATGATATCATATTAGTAAACTTGTCACGATATTTCAATTGGTTCTAATTTAGATTCGTGTGAAATAACAACATCATTAATTACGTGATGATTGTAGGTCAATACAAAGTGCAAATTGAAATTCAATTAGATAATTTTTCTTAGTGGTTGGTCTTGTGTAGGCTTGTTGAGTTCTATGAGATAATAAGTTCGTTTTGAGAATCTAATTTTTAAGACCAACACGAAATTAATTGCAAATGAAGGCATGATGGTACCTGAGGAGATAAAAAATTTCAATATTAAATGGCATAACTCTGAAAAACACTGATTTAAGAGAAATGGCCTAAATCTGAATAGCCCACAATGAAAACGCCTCTGATAGTAGTAATGCGTGTTTTTTTGAGTTTGAGGCAGGATTACTGGACCAGCGTGTAAGAAGTTTGTTCAAAAAGTATCGATCCTTCCTTCATATTTCTGCACTATGCTCCACCGGTGAGTGACATCCTTCGAAGCAGTCCATAAGAGTGCAGTAATGGAAACATGCTCCCACCGGCGTTTCCACTTCTTGAAGTTGTAGTAGAAGTCAGTTTTCGGCATATCCTTCAGTGCATCATAGCATTAATTTCAACTTTCTCATTGCCATCTTACCGATATTCTTTGGCGGCATTTTTATGACATGGAAAAGAGGCAGAAGTCGGATCGAGCTGCACCAGCCGCCGTTTGATCCCTCCTGGGTTGTAGGGACCAAACGGAGTCTGGTGTAGCTGTCCCGGTGGTATATTGTCAGAAATTGCTGCAAAGCGTTAGACAAATGCGTTGCCGTATTGTCTTAGTAAAACATCCAATCAACGCTCGTTTTAAAAAATGTGATCATTTTCTTCTTAATTTCTTTACACGATCATTTCAATACTTCAACGTAGTATTCTTTGAAGATCGTTTAATCTTTCGAACATATTCGTGGAGCACTACAAGTAATTAAAGAAAGTGATCAACGACGTCTTCACTTTGATTTTTTTAACTTTAACTCTGCAGAATGCTTCCAGTGTGAAGACTGTTGTTTTCTTCCTGGGTTATGGCCGTAAAATCGTAATTGATAACAAAAATAATATTCTTCAGGGTATTTTTATCAATAAAACCCTTCCCGAATGACTTCTGGCGAATTGGCGCTGAATGGCTTCAAAGTGAATATTATTCTGTTCAATTGCGAGATAAACACCGGCGAGCCCTTCTCGAATTTTCGATAAAAAAAAACCAAAAACTAGTTTTCGTATTTCAAGACCTTTGTCTAGTTCGCATATGGTCAACTGACTATCTCGTTAGTCTTATACGCTTGACGTTTTGGTGGTATTCCGTACTAAGGTTGGCTAGAAAATGAATCACTGCTTAATGAGGTGCGCCCATTTTTAAGCCGGTTGAACCGCTCTTTTATTCTTTTTTTTCGCTTATACACGCCCCTTCCAATGCTTTATTCATTGTATCGTTTGATTCCGAACTTGTCCCTCAAAACTTTGTGTTTAGCGAAACTTAATGCGAATTCCTTAATCGTTTTTTTATTATTGTTAGATATTTCCACCTATAATGAATTCGAAAAATCTATTCTATAATCAATACATGCTGCGTCCGAACTTAGGTGTCACGAGAAAAACTGCGGCATCTAAGGTTACTTGAAAGAGTTTTAATTAACATTGATACCTGGTAAAGGGCGCTTCAATGTTGTGGCGCGAAGGCATGAGGTATACGGACAGGCTCGATAATTTCATACTCGATACTATTCGACAAAGCACACATTTTAAAAGGTTCCTTCAGCGATAACAATGGTAAAGGGTTATTCTGCCTAAATTATCCCCTGGAATGGCCTTTATCCGAAAGGTTGCATTAACTCATCTCGGTGCCCAGGTACCATCGAACCTACTTTTGATCATGATCCATTTTATTATTAATGGATTCAGCATATCACAATTCTTCTATTGAAAGTTCAAAAATGAGCCACCAGTGGATGACAGTTTTATTATATCTCAGCCGTCGGCGAGGAAGAGAGGACTCTTTGGTAGACGTAAGTAGACTCATGGCGTAGTTCAGAATGCTTAAAGTTGTGACTGCTCTAGTCCATCGCTATACCACTAAAAATAACTCCAATCAATGCACACTCCTTTTCATCATATTTCAGTCTACAGATGAAATTCAAGCTTTTGCTTACTGAGAACCAAGCTGACTTGAGTCGATTCTACTGTGATGGTTGGCTTAAGAATCCCTGTCGGATGAATATGTGTATCGACCATGTCATGTCAACATAAAAATTTCAACTATATGACTAAATAAGACCCATTCTACCCCTTTGTTTAACAAGATTCTCCCAAATTTGTTGAATTTTTTTGGAACTGATAGCGAGGACAATACTTCTCCCTGCAATATATGACCCCCAAGAAAGGACATTTACCTGACAGACCACCGCTTTTCATGTTGTTCATGTTGTGTTACTTTTCCATATAAGCTGGACTAAGACTAATTTTGCAAGCTTGGTCCAATTCCCGTTTAGCAGTTTATTCCAGAGATACAGTTGTAGGACCGAATCAAAAGATTTTACAAGAATTACGACAAATTTCATTTCTCTGGATACCCTCAAGTGGTCTTGGATCAGTACCAAAAAAGATGAACACCTTTTTAGAGTTCTTCTAAACGTCTCATTTGATTTTTCGGTTTTAATGGAATGTTCAGGAACACGAACGGTACGAACACGATCAGTAAAATCGTAAGGACGGTAAATTTGAAAGGCGTGCTAACGAGAAGGACTTCTTGAAAAGTTTGACCTATATAAGTACCTCATTCATACTACCCAAGTTAATATACTCCCTCACTACTTCCACTGTAGTGTTACAATCTCAGCGAGAGAAAAAAATCGACTGTGGAACGCATAAACTTCGTAGTTAGCTCATTTTATCAGCATTACCTAGAGTTGTTATTGCCCATGGTATCTTATCCTTCAGCTTTGATCCGGGTGTGATATTTGTACGTCGAGCAGTTGTTTTCGCTTCGTTCCATATTGGTCGACATAAGCTGTAGGAGTAAGTGACGGGGAAGTTATGTGCTGGTGTGAGTCATCAAGGACATTTGTTTGCTTTTGAAGCAGACCGAATAAAATCTATGATTGTAACTCAAATTGTTGCATGTAGGATTGTTTTTACTCGGAAATTTACTCGGAAATTTCGCCCGAATTAACCCGAACAGAAAATATTCAATGAAGAATAAAATTTGATAAGGCTTCAAAATAAAAAAAAAAATAAAATTCAGTAACACGCATAGCTTATAGGGAGCCGTACTACAAAATTCAAAGCTACTGTGACGAGAGCGAACACGATTGTCGTATAGGGGTCACCACTCACAACAGTCAGTGTTAAGAACTCAGTCGTGTCGCAGGTGCGCCTGGTAAATTGCAATTGTCAGAATGTCAATGTTGTCGGATGAAAGCAGTTCTACAGACAAAATTTCCTACTAAATAAGAGCACTATTGAGTCTATGCCAAATCTAGCGACCGATAAAGCACTAAACATGGTTTGAACTTGACTAAAGCATGCAATAAATCAGAGCGATACATGCCCTTTAGCTTTCAAACATCGAACGTTGACAGAGGGTTCTGCTAAGATTTGCTAAATTAAATTCAATTCCGAGATCTTCACTATAGTGAGCACAGTGTTACCTCGATGTATGAGTGCTCTAATCGACGAGTGATTTGAAATACGAGCCGCCGAGCGAGCGATATTTTGCTTTGAAATGAAAACAAGATTTGAAATTCGAGGAATCGCACATTACATCCCAACATGCGGGGCGCGAGTTGTTGTCGCGTTCAGCGTTTAACCGTTTCTTCCACCTCAGACTAGACCTCAGTCTGTGTGCTTGTTTCCCTCGTTTTTGAAGCATTTTTGATAAGTTGGGTTCGCGTTTTGTTCTTTTTGTATATTTACAAAACATTATCCCATTTATTTTCATAACCATGGGCCCGGAGAAGAAGATGATGTCTTTTGTATTGTAGCGTGAAATCTTAGAAAACAATGAGCAATGTGTGCGAATAACTCACTTGACGAGGATGTACGGGTGTAGCACATCAATGATATTTACTGTATTTTAACAAAAGGAGTTGATAAAGGGAATAATGCGAGCTAAGATCGTTACAATAGTTTCTAAGTTCCGAAGCTCTCTCCATGAAAAGATGGAGAAACTACTGATGGTGTGGGTGACAGAGAAGCAGCTTTAAAGAGGAACCTTAATACAAAGCATCATATGTGAGAAGGCATGAGCGATTTGTATGCAAAAAGCACAAAATTTCCACAAACGAGGAGTCGGAAGACTCGTTTAAAGCCAGTCGGGGCTGATTTGACAACTTTAGGAAGAGGAGCGGTATTCCCTCCGTCGTCAGGCATGGTGAAGCAGCAAGTTCGGATGTGAAGGCAGCTGAGGTTTACATCCAAACGTTTTCTGAACTGATAGAAGCCATAGGATACATCCCCCAGCAAGTCTTCAACTGTGACGAGAGAGGGCTTTTCTGGAAAAAATTGCCGAATAGGACTTACATAATGGCAGATGAAAAGACGATGCTAGGTCACAAGCCCATGAAGGATAGATTAACTCTAGCACTTTACGCCAATACGAGTGGTGACGGCAAAATCAAACGTCTGCTAGTATACCATCCGGAAAATCCTAGAACCTTTAAGCAACATAAGATTTTAGAAGAAAAACTGCAAGAAATGTGGAGGGCAAATCCGAAGGCGTGGGTCACCAGGAAATTCTTTGTGGTGTGGATAAACCTAACCTTCTGTTATAAAATATCTATACAATATAGGAAAACAACCTACCCATGCAAGTCCTTCTCGTCCGCGAAAATGTCGCTGTTCACCCACCAAATATAAAAGATGATTTATTCGAACAGTTCAAGTTTATAAAGGTTCTCTACATATCACCTACCACAATTCCTATTCTGCAGACCCTGGATCAGCAGGTAATTTCTAACGTTAAGAAGTTGTACAGCAAGCACAGTATTCGGCGCTGCTTTGAGGTGACAGAGAACACAAACCTTACCCTTCGAGAGTTGTGGAAGGACCACTTTAACATCGTGACATGTCTAAGAATTATTGATCACCCCTGGCTGGGTGTTACAACGAAGACTTTCAACTCTGCATGGGAGAAGCTGTGGCCTGAGGCTGCAACTGAAAGGGCTTTGGAAGGATTGAAACCCGAAGTATCAGTGGTAGAGGTAATTGTTTCTATGTTAAAATCCACGAGTCTGAAGGTGGATGAGAGAAATGTGAACGAACTAGTCGAGGAACAGTCTCAGGAGCTGACAACCGAGGAGTTACACAATTTACATTCGCAGCAGCAGACGGTGGTGCAACGAACAATTAGTTTTGGAGATGAGCCAGAGGTGCAGGTTATCTCTACAAGAGATATAAAAGAGGTCTTGGGAATGTGGGAGAAAATTGTAGAGTTCGTGGATAAGAATCACCCCGAAAAAGTTACGACTGGTCGTGCATCGGAGTTGTTCATCGAAACTTGCCTAACACATTTCCGCAATATCCTTAAAGGAAGGAAGAAGAAAGAAACAAACCTCCTTGGACACTTTTTTTCAACGATCTGCAGGAGAAAATGAACAAAGTGTAACGTAACAGGTGAAGACCAGTAACGAAAATCAAGCGCTTCCGTAAGCACTTTACATTTTCTTTTATTATGTTTTTATATAATAGAAAATGTATTTGTTGTTTATAAATAAATTTTTCTTCTTGCTCATACATTTTTCTTATTCAAAAACACTTAACCAAAGTGGCTGAGGTGTTGGGGTGGGCTGAGGTGGTTGGGAGCTGGAACGGATTTATGGCATTTCAATTAATTTCAATGGGGAAAATCACTTTGAGATACGACTAATTTGACATACGAGGAAGGTTGCGGAACGAATTAAACTAGCATGTCGAGGTAAAATTGTATTATTTTCACGTTGTGGTCGACACAAAGACAACTGTTTTCACATGTTAAAGCCTCCGCTGGAGACATTTTACCTGATCTAATCTCAATCAATAAAACAATCTTCCTTGCAATGTGGAAGAAAATAACTCTTTTTATCTCCTTCGCTAAGACAGTTGTTTCATTCTCAGGAACCGTGGAAGAGCACCTTGTGGCACGATTGATTACTAACAAGGAACCTTCTTTCAAAATTATTTGAAGCAACAGTCCTTGCCCCAAAAAATTTAGGTATTTGTAAATGTAGTAAAATTAAATCGTGTGGAGTACATTTAGTGCCCACTCAACTTTGTGGCCTCAATTCACGTTTCCTTCAAGCAGAATGTTTAGATACTTTCGGTTAGTTCAACTGTGATGTATCCAAGTTTAATTTACTTGCCAGTGCCACATTGCCAGAAACAAAATATTCTTAACTATTTGCAGAATTTACCACACATGGTCCTGATTGTTTTCTAGCTAATTACTCGCGGACTCGAACTACACAAAATCCACAACGTTGCCTCTGTTCGTACGTTTGAGGCTTATTTTTATAAACCCAAAACTATTTCAAAATCAAATTCAGACTATTTGGTAAATCACGTAATTTGCATACAATTGAATTTGGAAATATGCCACCGCGAACAAAGCAATCATTATCAGGTGTAAATTAGGAAACAAATGATTTCAGGATGCTGTAATTCGACATGCAACACATTTGGCGAACTAACATGAGTTGAATACGAGTCTCCACCACATACGCGAAAAACGTATTTTTGAGAGGGTGTGTATCTAATGGGGAAGTGAATGCCTACTCATCAAATACAGTAAAGCGTTTTGTTTAATTTTGTTGTTTTACTCAACCCGGAAAAGTAGTTTTATAGTATGCAAATATGTGTCTTATAAGTGTCTTTATAAGTTGCTAACATGCATAAGTTCTTCATCAGGTTCCATTGAATTCAACCAACTAATTACTGACTCATGTTGGTTTGGAAATCAATTAAAACAACATTAATTTGTTGCAATACGTTTAACATTTCGTTCCTTTAACAATCTTCTTTGGCAATTCACGGAACGCTGATCAAATAATTTAGAGCATATTCCTTTTCGGACGACTATCTATCATCTGTATTAGTTTGTTAACTTTATATGTCGCTGTATCCAATTACCGAAGCAGTCAAACAATTGATAAATAAATAAACTGTAAACGAAAATAGCTATTATTGTTGTTGCAGCTTCTATTGTTTGTTAAATTTGTTGTTAGTTTCATTTATATTCGTTGATACAGTGGAAAGCACTTGATGGTATTGTTACGCCTTGATGAGATAGCAATAAATTTTGCTATTATTGCTTGTTCAATTAATGTGGGAATAGTCTTCTCATGTTGAATTCAATTGAATTTCAGTGATAATTTATTCAATATATTTTTGTTTTGTAATTTCAATAAGTTAATAATGTTATGCGGTAGTTAATAAGTATTCGGTAAGCTATGGGATTACTGCAAAGCGGAATATTCAAAGGAACATTTTATGTTTTTAATAAATTTACTTGGGTTCAAGTTTATGATGTAAGGACCCATGACTTTGTGATAAAATTTATGTAAATTTTAAATGTGAAATATTTCGAATTGATTGATAATTATAAGTGTCTTGAACATGACACTCATAATACAATCAAGGAACGTTTAATCATGTTATTGCAAACAGTTGGAAGTATTCAGGAGTGTCTACGTTATCAGTTAACGCGTGAAAGAGCTCCAAACCTAGTGAAGAATTATTACGCAGAATAGAATCTGGACTGTAGATAGTAGGCAATTTGGAAAGTATTCTGGAGAGTTTGAATGTGGGTTTGAACATTTTCGCCAGTAAAAAGCAGGACGAAATGGAAATTTCGTAGCAACAATGAGATGTATATCATTTACAACTGCTTGATCCTGTTTCTTTGCACTATTGTGCGCTAAATATACTTTTTGGATAGACTTAAACGTGAGCTAGAAGATAGATAAAATCAAATAAAATTGCTCACTCACGCAAAGGGTTGGTTGCAGGCGAAAAGTTGATGAAAAAACAGAAAACAATGAAAAGCTTCAGCATAATCGTACGTTCAGGCAGCACAAACCGATGAACAAAGCCGTAAGATCGGTTCAATTGTTGCTTTAACAAAAAGTTTAATTTGGACATGCATTAATCACATTATCCATGATGTTCTAAATATCTCATTTAGCTAGCAGATAAGTTTTTACGAAGTAACACTTGCTATCTTCAAAGCCAACGGAAGTACAAACAATGGTTTTCATGTCAAATTTTCCCCAAATAGACCGCTCTCAAAGTAAAATTCGAAAAGTGCTTTATCCTTTTTTTGTTGTTGTTAATCAAAGCTTCTTAAAATCAAATATAATTAAGATTGCCACAAAAATTGACTCTTGGGTTAAAAGTGTGTTACCTAATTCTCATAAATCTTTTCAATTATCTAAATATTTCTTATGAAAAAAAAAACTATTATTCTAACCGGGATAATCGCTAATTAGTTTCAAACATAAACCGGAACATTCACTAAACATTAATCGGAGTAAAGACGAGCTAATATTATAAACAATAGACGCAGAATTCTGGCAACATAGTGATAGATAAACGATAGTGATTGCAGCCCTTTGGATATAGAGAGGAAAGGATTGCCCAAAGATAGATAGGTAAAGGACGGCTACGAGTGTAAATCAAAGAAAATAGATAAGAGAGAGATAGGAGATAAGGAAAATTAGACTATACTTGGTCATAAAAAGAACCGAGGCCTAAACCCTTACAGTTTTGCTGAAGCTGGAGGAGCTGATACAATTTTAACTCAATTTAGAGCATATATATTGGGGTGTATTTAAGAAGTATTAAAATAATCATTGAGAGAAATAAGTCATAAGCCCTTACTTCTTATTAATAAGGATCAAAGAGCCCTTAATGCTTAAATAAGAATGAAGGGCTGACAATTAAGGATCTTAGCTGAGATAAATTTAAATTGAGGGGTACACCTAGTACACCTAGTTAGGAGGCACCTACAGAGGGGTTCCGAATAATTTTAGGGAATAGAGAAGATTCTTGCTGTATTTGCAGTTTACTAGCAAATTATAATAATAATTTTTTTTATTTCAGAGGACTTACCTTTAGACGAGAACGATTTTTGTCCAACAGAAGGGAATGTGGCTGATTGTGACAGGAAGTCTGATTAAAAGAAGGTTATGGAAATAATCCTTATAAAGGCCGATTTTGATGTCAACCCCTTGACAGATTTCTCGGTGCTCGGTAAGCTTGAGTGAAAAGATTTCCCATAATTTCACGGTGCAGCCTCCAAAACTTCGGAAAGAGTAAGCTAGACTGAAGTTTCACTCGTCTCAGTTTGCAGAATTTCTCTTTCCTCATTCAATTTTTGTCGGAATTTGACGTCAAAAAGGCTATGGGGGTATGACAGCTTATTGCTAAACGTATAATCGGATCGTTAGACTAAATCGAACATCCCAAAATGATCTAAATGCCAGTGATTGAGCCATGTTGTCCTCACTGGAATAGATGTGCTGAAAACGACTAGAAAAAAAATGTCCCATTGAAAAGGTCCCATTGAAAAGGTAGAAAAAAATGGCGCAATTTTCTGCAGGAAATTCAATATTAAATGCTACCTCGCAAGCTTTATGGAGTGTCCTCAAGCGAAGTTGGCTTAAGAGAGCAGGCAGTAATTCACGAGAAATTGGAAGACAGGTAGGGGGGGGGGGGAAATCACCAATGCTTCGTTAAAAAAAAACTCAATTCGAAATGCATTAAAATTTTCTAATGTAGCAGGCGCTACTGCCAAAGCAACTGCAATTCTGTCTGCATGGCAAGCTAAAGCGGGTAATGGCAAGTGGCAAAGATAAGATAGAAATGCGGTCATAACTCATGACCATACACAAAGTGGACTCTTTCATTCAAAAAAAAAAAACGAACTAACCTGAGGGACCAAAAGGCGGTGTACTTACACTTCAAAATCAAGATCTGATGCCCCGATGAGATCCATTAAGTTCTTCAACAACCTTTGTTCGGTTGCTCTACGTTCTACAATAAATTCTGCGCATGTAACCTTGCCCCTGAAGACTATTTTACTGGTTCATCTCAGAAATAAGACTGGTCAGTAAAGACAAAGTTGACAGGCGGAATGTGTCGATTCAGATAGAATCCTTGAGATAGCTATGAGGAAGCTTTGAGAAAGGGTCTGAAGACTCAATGCGCTTAATTTTTGGAGTGTTTACCTGTGCATTTGCTGCAATATAAATCAAACATGGATATTCAGGAAGGGAACTTAGTGAAGAAATCGCTCTGGTCGTCCTTCCACTGCTCTGACAGACGGGAATGTTGAAAAAATCCTTTCGTAATCACTCTGGACGATCGTGGAAGAAATTGTGTAGCTGTCTAAAGTGACTTGGAGTTCAGTTTAGCGGATTTTAAACGGAAAATTTCAGGATGAAAAATATGGCTGCCAAATTCGTGTCTTGATTGCTGAACAAAAAACAAGGCCGCATGGAAGCATGCTTCCCTTTGAAGAAATACTTTCGAAATTATCCAAATTTTTTCTTGATGTATTCAGATGACGAATCATATCGTTGCGATTACTATCCTGACACAGTCAGTTTTTTTAGTCTTACCTGAACAAGATAGGTAAGTCACGGTCTCCAGATTGCATATTCTGCATTGGTGTGAAGGATGACGCCTGTCATACTTTCTTTTCATGCAGAAGATGGAGATCATCCAGATCATCAGATAGCCTAGTCGCTCGGGTAATCTTAGTAATGAAAAAAGGCATACTTGATCGGCTGGAGGCGTCGAGGGTGGAGAGTTTTCCTTCTCTAGCAATCCTCCTCCTCTTTCCCATCCAACTGGAGAAGGAATCCCAGAAGGAAACCAAGCTTTCTACCCAGAAGTTTTGAAAAGATTGTGCAACAGTTTACGGCGGCAGAGGCCTGATTTATGGCTGTTGGGTGACTGGTTTTCCCACCAATATTGTGCCCTTGTTCTCACGACTCTGGCTGAAACTTAACATGACACGATAGAAGTGAAGAAAAAAAACGACGCGGGTGCTGTCGGACATCACAGAAGACGAGTTCAAAAATGTTTTGAGCAATGGAATAAAAGATTTGAGAAGTGTATAAGTGCTGGTGGTGAGAACTTTGAAGGGGATTGATACCCTTCAACCCTTGTTTCAAAATAAAATACATCAATTCATCAATACATTTGGCTCCACCGTGTATGTAAGGATAAAAGTATAGGAATCCTGTACAGATTAAATCGTTTGAAGAGACAGAATTCCAGAGAAATAGAATTCTCGGAAGAGCCATTAGACAAACTCCGTCGGTTCAAATTAAGGCGGAGAAATTCTACGTATTATTAGTAAAAAATTGTTAACATTATACGAGTTTGCTCGTAACCAGATCTACACATCTGTGTCCTATTGGGATCGATTTGAAACTTAAAATCTAACTTCATCGAATTGCGAAAGATCAACTTCTACTAAAGTCCCTATGCTATGTTCTGAGTTGTTGGCCATGAAACAAATTAGTACTTAAATTCTTAAAAACTATTCAAATTTGACCACTCTGGATAGGAGACAAAAACAGTTTAAGACGCTAGTTCGCAACGATATTAGATGGCACCAAGTCCATCAGGAATTCACAAAAATAGAATTCACCTGAAAAATCTGTATGACATCCTAGATCCTCCAATGGCAACTCCTATCGCATAAAGAGTGTTCCTAATCTTATTGTAAGCATAACATGACTCATTAGATTTGTAAAATAGTGAATTCCAGACACACATGTGCGATTTAGTCTTCCTTCCGTTTATTTAAGCCATTATAACACAATTCACCTTCCGGTGTGAGTGTTACTTCCACGCCCAGTCTTTTGTTTATTTGATGTCTTCAGCATGCTCAATGAAACGGGTGAACATTCTTGAAGGCATGACAAAGAAATTAATAACTTTCCCTTGGTAACTAAAGACATTCGCATACAATCCAAAGTATTTCGCTGATCTGGAAGACATTATCATTATCGATGGCACATAGTGGCACGGGTAGTGTGGTGGCTCTTGGCTAGCGTTGATTGTATGTCAGTTTATGTTCATTAGCTAACAATGTGTATATTTGCTTCCATGTAAATTCAAGTTATGGTTCGAGGAGCTTCTGCAAGAAAAGACCATTCCCTCATGCACTCACCATCCGTTGAGTGGACTTCATGAGCAGGTGTGAAATTAATATTCGCCGTATGTAATTCCTTGTCACCTGGAGTCGAATTTCGCATGAGTATGCGAAAGACACCAGTGGAAACATTATCGCCTTATTATCGACTTATTGTCCATCTACTTCGCTACCATCACTACTCCTTTGGAGCTTCTCTTGTTGCATACTCTTCCCGCTAATTGACATGCAAGGTGTTTGGTCAATTTGTCTTTTGCGCGGAATAGTTTTGTTCTAGTTTCGACGCTAAGCGAGCAAGCAATGAGGAATTCAGATAATGTCCATACAAGCAATGCAAATTATCGAGGATACTCGCATGGATTCCATATGAATTGCATTTGTAAATGCAACGTAACGGAAATGTTATATAAAATTATACTTTAAAAATCGTGATAAGCAAAAAAGCACATTTAGATGCGATGACCGAGGTGAAATACTGTTAAAAGATAGTTTCCATGCTGAAAAGATATTCATGCCCAATGTGGAGTGGTTTGTTGGCGTTCTGGGAAACTTTCTCGCATTGAACTTCAGTCTCAAGCAAAGAAATTTTGCATAGTGTAAGATTTTAACATGGTTTTGGATCGGCGGTCAATGGATAAATTTCATTTTGCGAGGTACTAATTTAGATTCAGTAAGTTTATAAAAGATATACGAGTACTAGCCGTTAGGTGTATTCGATTTGGAGTTCGTGACCTGTACCCGAAATATTTCAAGTCAGCTCGGTGTTGCCCCTATTAAGAGGTGATACCCTTGAATAGGCTCAAATGCCAGTAGGTAGCCATATTTTAGCCGCTCTTGATAATTAACTGCTGCATGAAAGTATCTAGAACGTGTGTGTCAAAATGTTATCCTACATGGTTCGTTACATTAAGGTTAATTGTATTAAAATAAAAATTTATTGCCTTCTAATTAAGAACGTCCATTTGAAAGAGTTTACTTCATTTTTCTTGTCATTTATTATGTTTAGTATATTAAATCGAAATTTTTTTTTATATCTTACAGGACTGCACGCCCGGTTTTAATCGATGCCACAAGAATACCAACCGTGAGCTCATCGCATGATTGTGGTTCGCTGTCACGCGTTGTGATGGTCCGGAAAACTGATCAACGACTAATTAACCACAAAAAACCACAGGGTGTGAGTGATTATATTCTTGTCTTACGTACTTTTAAGCTCACTTCACGTACAATAATTTTACAACAATTGCAATTTGTTGCATTCTCCAATGGCTTCAACAAATTGCTCATGTACAATATATTTAGATTGTAGGTTTGTAGATGGATAATTCATTTGAGTATCGAATAGATACAATACTAAAAAGTTGGTAGATAAAAAGATACATTCGTTGTCGGTAAAGTATAATTTATATTGTGCGCTGTTTGGAGTACTGGAGATATTATATGCATTACCAAGCATATGTTAAGTTGGAAGCGTTGAATGGATATAGTTAATGGGAATGTATGAACATGCGGTTTTATTATTTGTAGTTTTTATTCCTCGAAACATATTATTGATTCGTACTATCGTGGCATGTTAGATGTTTATTGAAATATCTTGAAAATTTCTTTAAAAAAACTTAGCACATCTTCTTTATCCCTAAGATTATGTACTTGTGCGTTATTCAAAGTAATTCTTACAGGTTATTTTGTAAATAAATTTGATGGCCCTACTAGCAAACGTTCAGTCAATGTTGAATTCTTTGTAAACATTTTTGAAACTTCTTACTGTGTAAGAAAGTTAAAAAAAACTGGACAGTAAAAAATTAAGGAAACTGATTGAAGCGCGATCTTATTCGTATCGTTGATAATTTTATGGATAAAAATTAGTCAGGCTGACCATCGATAACATAAAACTAAGTGTAAATAAATATGCCTTTGTGTTACCTTGCCCGCAGTGCTTGAAACACTTAAATTAATAAAACAACAACACTAAATTAACACTTAAATTAATATTATTGTTTCCTTTTTAACTAAAAATAGTGAGCAATGCATGAATGCTAGTAAATCTATAGAAAAAAGCCGTCTACAAATTCCCTGCCTGGTTTTTATTTGTTTTGTTGTGTTTTTTTTTTCATTTCTTAAATTAGTAAATCAGATACTCGTCAGAAAAATACTCACTTCCTTTAATTTAAAATTCTTTAAGATATCTTTAGCGAGTCATGTACTCAACGTGGACTGTAAAATCAAAATAATTACTCACATATCACAATCATTCGAGCCTTTCTCTAGAAAACATCCTTTGAGTAAACGAGTATTCGAATAAAACATCCTTTATATGAGGGTGCGGTTTTAGTTGGGAGGGGGAAGGGGGAGTGATATATTAGTTAATAGGATTCACTAAGTGAAAACGCGTCTAACAACTCATTTTGAGTATAAATAGCAAGTTTTATCTTAACCGAGCCATGCAGAATGCTTGAATCGGCAGTCAAACATCTCAATCTGGAAGTAAATGTGAAATATCCAAAATCGAGTACCGTTATTTAGTCCCTTAGCAAGCAAGGAATGTCATTTAAAATCACAGTGATGGTGTTCCTTGACAGGGACTCTTATCTGAACAAAATCATGGGTTACAAGTGAGTCACCTACAGACAACACACGATTGAAATAACTACTCTCGGAATCTTTCAAAAACTCGAAAAATTAATATTGGAAGATGCTAGACTATCGAAAAGATGGATGGAGTATCGGATAGGGCAATTTTCAAAATTCTCCAGGCTTATCTTGGCATGATAAAAGTCCCTCGCATATTCGCATGTTCCCTCGCATGCCTGAACGTCTGTAGTGAAGACAAGGATGGACTATTAAATCGAACAAAAGGATTGAATTGTTACTGGAGACGAAACTTGGATGCATTACAATGAACCGGAGTCCAAGCAGGACTCTGTACAGTAGCATAAAGAGGGCACATCACCATCCAGGAAGTTTAAGGCATCACAGTCGGCTGCTAAAATCATAGCGACAGTGTTAGGATTCAGAAGGGATCCTGCTGGCAGATAATAACGACAAATGCGTTTCAATAACCGCAAAATACTACTAAAAATGTAAATTTATTAAATAAAAAAGAAGAGAAAAATTGATCAAAGATGTTCTCCTTCTACAAGACAAGGATCCTGTTGACAACTGCAGTGTTGCGTTGATTTTCCTGCAGAAGATATTTTGGATATTGGATCCACTCTACGGGCTCCTACTACAGGAACCCTACTGGCTCCCAGTGATTGTTGTCTGTTCACACAGCTTTGAAAAAGAACTTCGTCCGAGAAGTTTTCAAGCAAGGCAGAAGTGAGTTTATTTCACGATCAAAAAAAAAAAACATTTTATATGAACGTATACACAAGGTAATTAAAAAATCTTCAAAATGTGTTAATAGCTTAAATAAGGATTATTTGCCTTTTTTTGTTTTTCAGCTGTTCCAAACTCTAGAAATCGCGTTTGAAATATTCGTGATATCCAAAAAATATCCACAATAACTCCCAATAACTTTTTTGTCTACTTAAAATATTAATAAATATCTGTTAAATCCAAAAAGATCTCTTTTGGCTTTTTTTTGTCCTCGGAAGTTTCCGTCATTCCCCGTAACTTTGTTTAATTCGTCTACAGACGCGTTTTGGCGGTGATACTTTCCGAGGAAAAAAAAATAATTCAATCCCCGTCGGAACACATCATTTTAACGAAATATCTTTTTTCCTTCGATGAAGAAAAAGTCATCGCAAAAGGAATTTTTGTGTAAGCCGCAAGTCGTATTCTAAACGCCCCCTTGAATTATCATGCGTACAAAATTCTTAGCATGACAACTCGGGAGTTTTTTTCGCATTTTCAAGCACGCGCATAGGAAAATACGCTTTGGCAAATACGTGCTTAAAATTCTGGCCACTAAATTTTCGGAAACTAGAAAGGAAATGATCTGGATTCTTGTTCTGCAATTTTGGCTTGCAGAAGGTACTCTCCTTTGTGTGTCAATCAATTTATTCTTTTGTTTTTGCTATGCGGCCTTATTTTGAGATTCTTTATGTTTTTTTACAGAAAATCTAGAGGCTTATTTTGTATTATCAAGCTTTTTTTAGATAGAAAGCTTTGTAACTATATCTAGCTTTTTTGTGCTCTGTGATGGCCTTATCTTGGTGTGTTTTATGTTTTTTCAGCTCAGTCAGCTTGTGAATTATCCTTTTAGGTGTACAATTCATGCATTCTAATTTGATCAGTGTCAAATGTTTGTAGGGACGACATGATGATGCACACGAATTTTCAACGTGTTTGAGGGCCCGATGTTAAAAACATACTTTACATCATATATCTTGTGTTTGAACTGTTCAATGGTGTCATGTTATTTCGATTTTTCCAATACTACTAGAAGGATTTATTGTGCATTTTTTTTTGGTAATCTTCGCATAAAGCCTCATTTTCTAGTGTAAATTTTTTGAAACCAAAAGGTTCACGATTTACATGCGTTTCTTTTCACTATGTCAACTATATCCTTATAAGTTAAGATTTATTTCAATTATAAGAAATAAATCCTTTACGGGGAATCAAACCTCGTTGAGCTGGCGATCCGTCTGCTGACAGCGATTAATGATAAGACTCATTTCGTTGCGCCTTATTAGCAACTTGTCGTCCTGGAGAGCGTTTTAGACCGAAATCTTCGGTGCATCTTTAACCAATGTCGACACAATCATAATAAAGGTAAATATTGAAATATGGAAAAAACCAATTGGTACACAAAACGCCTACCGTCGGTTTATTCCTGGCCTCCAGATAAATCATTCATCATGTACTGGGTCCCACATTTGATTGAATATTTCAACCTATATTTTATAGAAGTCCCAACAAGCTCCTAAGTGGAACATTAATAAATAGATAAAACTCGCTTTTAAGATCTACCGGTAATCTACTAATGACAACACGGCTTCATGTTTGCGTAAGTGAAATATTCTGTATCCAAGCTGTGTCCTTTAATTTATTATCATAATCTTTACTCGTTTCATTGAAACTCAACATGCAAATATTAATAGCTCTATAGTGAGACATTTGTCATATAAAGCGGACACATATCAACCTGATAAGTGCTCTGGCATCATATGTAGCAGAGTGTTAACAGAAAATTACAATGAATGTGTAGAAATCTGATTTCTGTAGTCTCCTCGGGGAATATAAACACGCATACAATGCGGCCACAAAATTGTAAAGTACGATTCGATCGAGTGAATTTTTCTATATGAGTTGTGGATTCTGATTCTCAATACTGAAAAATGTTGCCTAGATTGTCTATGAATGCGATTGATCCATTCCTCCTAGAGTGCTAATCCTATTCAGAACTGAGAACGTTGCGAGACTGCAGAAGATTGGATGAATTCTTCAAAATTCAAATTGAAAACTACAAGTTCAGGTATAAAGACGGCATGAGTATATCTTTTCAATGAAACCTCATTACTATTCCTTGCTGAAACATAGCTCAAATATAAGATATTCATCGTTGAAGCATTCACTTGCAAATGTTTGCGATGAAATAATTCAAAAGTAAATTCTTTCAATTACACCAAATTATCCACTTGTTTCTTAATTTATTTAACAACAGTTTGCTTAACAGCATGCGTACACTAATTCACATGATAATTTTATTAAATTAACGTGTAACTCGTCAAAGATTAAACAACTTCACGCTGTGATGATTGCATTTATAGGCAGGCACGCAGACTATTCCTTGTTGAGCTTCTTCAGAAGTTTGTTGTCTTGACATCACATCTCATGAGATACAATCAGCATTTTTTCTTTTCGCTTTTGGGTCACGTAAACAAATTATGCTCCCGATTTAATTTAGCATACAGATTGTATCTTTTTCGCAACAGATACGAAAACAACGTGATGACTACTGTCGTCATTTGTTGTCCTGAGGAAAATTCGTGTTGTCATTTTCATTCTAATCAAGAACATGTCGTGAACATCATGATCATCATCATCCACTGACTACGTCTATAGGTAATCACTAGCAGCGAATGATTTCCTTTTTCTGCGTTCAGGTGTGTGTAAGGAAGGAGATTTTGTTATACAACAATCTGCTATAAAAAAAAAAACAAATAGGAAAGGCAACTGCGTACGTGTTATATAATAGAACAAATAGGGTAAAATATCCAGTAGTCAGCTTTTATGTGAGATTAAAAACGTTATTCGACTGTCGTCAGTATCCAACTTCATGAATACAAGGGTGGTCTGAAAAGTTTCCGACCACAACGTAAAGATGGCGGTGCTTGTCAATAAAACCTAACCAATGTAGTTGCGCACTTTTTGACAGTTACTCACCAAAGTTTCAGCCATTTTGGAAGTGCAGTTTTTAGTTGATAGTCGTTTGGGTGAGTCGATGTGGGTTTTTTTATGAAAATGGAAAAAAATTTAGTATAGAGTTCTTATTAAAGTTTTTATTTTTGAAAGGCAATACGTCTACGTATATTAAAGATGAGTTAGACTTTGTGTATGGGGACTTTGCACCGTCATTTACCACAGTGAACTTTGGGCAGCTAAATTTAAACGTGGCCGTAAGAGTTTGGGAGGTGATAAGCATTCAGGAGGTCCAAAAACTGCGTTTATTGACGACAATATTGCTGAAGTTCATCAAATGGTGTCTAAAATTTCTAAAGAACTAGTTTGTCACATATTAAATCATGATAAAGCTCAAGATTTTAGTACTGCGTATGCTCACATTAGACTTAAAATGTGTTCGAAACATCATCTCCAATGCTCTGCGGGCGCAGTTAGAGCGCAATAAATACGAGTTTTTGTGTCGATTAATTACTGTAGATGAAGCTTGGATACACCATTATACCCCCGAAATCAAAAGTGAGAAAGTCAGATTTCATAAAAGCGTGTTAGAGCTAGTAAAATTCACGTCAGTGTCGGCCATAGAGCGTGTGCATGGTTAAGAAATAGTCGGAATCATTTTCAATATGCTCATCAAAGTCAGCCGATAGGCTTTATGTCCAAATCACCTGTAATACTTTACTGTAATAAAAGATATTGGGCCTGTATACGCACATAGAAAAAAAGGAAATTTTTCTCATTCTTGGATAAAACCAATTGGGCTGTTAACCTCAACAATTATGATTGCTGTTGTTAAATTAGTCGTTTGTTGGGTAACAGAATGGAAAGAGTGGAACGATAGTGATATGGAAGCCTTTGTTGTCAGCTCGCAAGTATTCAATTAGGTTAACTTATTTTGCGGATGTTATCTTCCAGATTGGGAAGCATTTGATTCCATCGATGTTCCGGAGATTCAATATTTTTCTTCTTATTGCTTTCGTGGGACTATACACCCCATTTTTATTTTTATAGGCAATTTCTTGCAACTTACACCGCAATGAGTTTCTTATTTTGACAAAAATGTAAATATTCGCTATCAAGCAAAAAATGCGCATGCTCCTGCTTTACTTCTGGAACGCTCGAACTGAGAGTTTTCAATATGATTTTTTCGAAGCTTTGAATGGCTGTGTCCTTTGTTTCTACGAAATTCACAGATTTTATAGCCATTTAGCTTATTACTAGCCCCAGACGGTTAAAAGCAGAGTTTTTTTTAGAGTTTTAGAACTTTGAAATGAAATCAAATAAGAATAAATTGTCTTTATTGCCATGAAATTGGTATTATTGGAAAGATAATTCTCTACCATTTTTATTTGAATAGATTTCGGCCATGTGAGCGCCACGAGCCATTATTGTGATCATTGAAAAAGTCGTTTATCATGGTTAAACAGCGCTCTTATTTGATTGGAATGTTGTTCCTAGCATAATTTTTGAAGGCATATAGACCAAGGATTCGACCAATCAAATATACAAACCGTGATTTTCTTCGAATATAACATTACTCGCAAAACTGCTTGCTCATGCTCATCACTCCAAATGCAACAGTCTTGTTGATTAGCTTAGTAATTCAACCAGAAATGAGCCGCATGGCTAAGCAAAATTTTCTTGCGCAATTCGGAATTTACAGCAATTTGTTCTTGGGCTCATACACTGAATCTACGTCGTACCTAAGGCTTAAGTTCCTGCGCCAGTTTGACTTCGTAAGCCCGCAACCGAGGTCCTTCCGATAATAAGATTCCGATAAGGAGAATATTAAAAAATTAAATAAAAATTATTCCGATATAGAATCGACTCACTTGGGTCTTGTTCGATACTACGCTCTACAATTTGTTGTCTACTTTACGCTCTGTATGACGTCTAGATGGGTGCGTATTATAAGCGAGAGTAAAAGTGGTGCGGAAATGATCCATGGTTAATAAAATTAATTATTCTAGCAGACAATTATGTCGGCCACAGAATTGATGACATACACGATGACTTTCTCGTACAGAACTGTTTTTTTTCCAAATAAATGTGCACTATTTGCAGGCGTCAACCTATTCACGATAAAATGGCAAACCAAACTAACCATCAAACACATGACAGCTATCATATCATACGGAGCGTTAAAAAGTGTTGCCAACTTATATTTCCGTATTTAAAAAAAGACACTTTACAAAAATAAACCATTTGGTTGACATGTGATACGCCTGGATAGGTTTTGATTGGAGGGCGCATGAATTATAAGACATTTATTCTATTTTTTCTTAAAAACTGTTCAACACCTACCATGTTTCTTTACCAATTAAGAGGATGGTTATCTTAACAATTCATTCAAGTAGTTAGGGCTTGTTTGAATGCTGTTTCAGTTATACTTTAATACTTCGACAATGTCTGTATTGCATATTTCCTGCAGAACGAAAAAAATAGTGTACATAGACGAAATAAAATTAGAAATGCTAATAAGATTTTTTTCTTGCTTAAACTGAGACAACTTTCACTATCGCAGAAAAGAAATACACGAGTCACGATTAAGGGATTACAGTATCTGAAAAGGAAGTGATCGTAATGTGTGGTCTAAATGGAAAGACCCGATGTACTTAAGATTGCAAAAATAGGTAATAATTGTCATAGCTGCCAATTCATAAGTCAAACCTTTGCTATGCCGAACAAATCCAAGTTAATTTATTCCGCAATCAAATCGAATTAAGTTTGCCTGAAAGTGCGAATGAAATTTTTGTACCACTTTTTGTCGCACGTTTTGCCTGACGCCAAAGATTGGATAATGACTGTCCAGTCAACGTTCGGTTGTCCGACACTTTTCTATTATGCAATATCCTAATGATCATTACACGTAATTTTGCAATTGCATTATTTTAATAACGTTTAACACGCAAATCCATTGTTGCTGACCGGAGTCCACAAATTCGCGAAATAGACCAGCTTTCGGCTTATGCGCTAGTTTTCCGCTGATGCTTCACATACTCAACCATTTACAATGCGTATCCTCTATGACTTGCAATTTGTGGCAAGTAAATTTGCATACGGCACTTTGACTTCTTCAAGGCGCAAAGCATTCACCTAAAAGATTGTAAATTTAAGCGGCTGCTGGCACTTAAGTACTTGAAATTAAAACCTAGTATTCGCTGGATATCTCACAGCTTTCAGGCATTTATAGTCGCGAGTGTAGTTGCTTGTTGTAATTAGATGATACTTAGTATAAATAACGAGTGCTCTGGGTTGCCTTATGCCGCATTGCACTTCGTTGTGATGCTTGCACAGGCCTGGGTCCAATGTGAATTGACGTACTCTAGTCTTTATTCAAATTATTGTAAATCAAGATTAATTGGTTGGATGCTTGAGTAAATTGCAGAGACATAACATTACAACAATCCCCATGGTAATTGGTCTTATGCAACTGCTCATGCCACAAATAGCCGATGAGTTCACAGGCAAAGGTCTAGTTCATGTTGAAAAACTGGCGTCCGATACCATCTAAATTATGCTTAGAAATTTCCATGGCAATTGTTTTTAATGGGAAATTGCATCAGTTACGTTTGAGCTCTAAGGAAGCCATGCGGAATAAGATGCACTTATGGATGTTTAAATCTTCGCTATTAATTGTAGTTTGCGTTGCAACTAGCTTTAGACACAAAATGCTTTAGAAACATTTACTTAAGATGGTTCCAGGACGGGCCTTCTTACGGTATTCCAAGGTCGAATATTACAAGTCTTGTTAAACTCCTAGCAAAGGGCATGGAAATCAAGAAGGTCCTTATTGGAAAGTACGAAGATATAATTTAACAAAATACAATGGACAAAATTCTTAAGATCAGCACAAATTTTCTCGACTTTTCCAAACAAAGTCAAAGACTTTTCCAAACAAAGTCCTTTTTTCCCTTTTTGATTTTAAACTTTAAGAATAAGATGTGAAATTTTTCATATCGCTTTTCAAAGCACTTACTACATGCGCTGAAAGTTCCCTGGATTTTTAATTACAACAAGCATTTTTTGGACAAAATTATATTTATTCCTCAACATAGTTGCCTTCGAGGGAGTCACGCTCGGCATAGAATTTTCTAACCATCGATGCCGTTTCTGTAATACGAAACGTGCAAGCCTTCGAAATACGCCTCGATTCCCGCGATGTTTTCCTCATTCGATCTGGATCTCTTTCTCTGGAGCCACCGCGATTGAGGTTTGGGAACAGGAAATAGTCATTGAGGACTCAGTCTGGAGAAAACGTTTGATGAGCAGCCCATTCGAATTGGAATTGGTCCAATTTGGGCACCGCTTTCGAGGACGTGTGTGACGGTGCGAGATCATGATGGTACAGAACTTTTTTCTGCCGCATATGGGGCCGTTTCTTCTTTATTTCGTCGTTAAGTTTATCCAATAAGGTTGAATGGTACTCTGCTGTGACTGTTCTTCCCTTCTGCAATTAATCAATGAAGATAATGCTGTTGGCATCGCAAAAAACGGAGGCCTTACGATTCCTGGCCGAACGTTGGCTTTTGGCCGCTTTGGTCGACAGTTACTCACGCTTTGGACTTTCCAGCCACTCTACAGACTGCCTATTGGACTCGGGCATCTAGTAATGGACCCATGTTTCATCAATTTTCGCAAAATGTCGAAAAAGCCTGCTAGATCATGCTGAAAAAACGCCAAACTGGCTGTTGAATCTTAAACGCACTGCTTTTTAGCCGCCGGTCAGCAAAAAACATTTTCTTCTCCAAATTATAGTGTAAAGTGTATCGTGTCCGTTCTTTTGAGATGCCCATGGCCTCACCTAACTCACGCAAAACTCACTTTACGATCATTCAAAACGATTCGATGCGTTTGCTCTACGATTTCCGTACTCGTAGCCTCTTTTGGCCTTCCAGAGTGAAGTCCATCTTCTGTGCCTTTATTTAATCCATCCATTTTAAATTCACTAAACCGCCGATAAACTGCTGTCCTCGAAGGAGCATATGTGAAATAACATTTATGCATCCATTGAAATGTTTTTAGCAGTAGTTTTTTCCATCAATAAGAAAAGAAAGAAAGCTCTCTATCTTACAAAGCTCACTTAGTTTGCAACATATGATGTTCATATATTTTCCTTTATGATGCCATTCTGGAATGTTAACACTTTTTGTTTGTCCCGCTATGGTGCAGGCCAAAAACATCGATTCCTGCTTAACAGATTGCTCAAATAATAGTATTTAGCCTCGCAATTCGCATGATTGAGCCACGACGTCATGTTCGACGTTGCACGACCAACGAGTACTTTTTGTACTCGGGAGCATAATGATTTTTGATTTGAGTCAGAAAAAAAATATATATATAAAACGTTTCAATTGGAATTTCGCGCTTTTTAATTTTATTCGAATGATTAAACTGATTTTCAACCGTACAATTTCGGTCTTCTTCGAAGCTAACATTACTTATATATAGTGTGGTTGCTTCGCACGGTCAGTTTAACATGATGACGAAGTAGGTAACTAAGGATGATAAAGGCGACCGAAATTGTTCCAATATTAGGAGGATTGCCTGAAAAAATCAGGAATTGTATTCACCACTCCCTTGATTCATCTGAATCAACTTTTCTCATGGAATTGTTCGATTTTTAAGGGCCTCCAATTTTCTAGTATCCCATGCTTCTCTGATCAGTACTACCTACTTCAAGAGGACCTCTGTCAATGGACCGTCATCCCTAGTTTAGTTTACAGCTACCTCATTTATGTGTTCTCGTATTCTGGTGTTCATTAGTCTTCTTGTTTGTCTTTATCCTTTATCATTTATCCTTATATTCTGTTCCTTCTGTACTTGGTCTGGCCTTCTGATCACAAGCATATCGTTGAGAATTAATGAAAGTGAGTTTCCCATCACAATTTCTCCTTTGGTTTTATAAAAGCTCTCTTTGAATATGAAGTCATTTTCCACCATACGCAATTAGTAAAGTTAGACGTTTTTTCCAGCGCTTATTTTCCAAGTTTGAGAGTCGTCCTCAGTCCAGTCCTCAAAATCTGAATGATTTCATTATTGCTACACTGAGGCAAAAGCCTATCACGTTAACAGGCATCCTCAGCTCATCGTGTGCGGGAAGACCATATGAGAGCAAGTTCTCGGTAAGTGCTTTGTGGCTCCTGATTTTCCAGCTGGCTTCACTTGTTAGGATTCTTACACAAACAATCTGTTTAGCTTCTAGGTAGGTGTGTTGCAGATAAATATTTTCCCTCACATTTCCTTCTGCTCCTCGTGGACCTTCAGTAGATATTTAATCCTTAATAGCGATCTTACTTTTGATTACTCCCCGATAAGTGGTTTGCAGCTTTTAATCAGTTAAACCTTTCTTATCGATTCCTTCAATGGGTTTTGTCGCACTTTTTCTGGAATTTTCACTGTTTAGCTTATTTTCAAATGCTTTTTGGTATTTTCCTTGTTGATTAATACGACTGACTTCCATTTTGTTGGGTTTTATGAAATTTCTGTAAAAATGTTCTCCGTTGGATCTTTTTCGGTTGGGTCGCGTGGTTGTGTCCCATGTGGGGCGGTCCTATTTTCTCCGTAGAAAACTTCACCATCAACTTACTAGTCCATGGACCTGATGGGCCTTGAATTTTTTAATTGGTCCTTGGTAGCCTTTCGCCCAAACGCTTTTATTTCTTGACATGTTTCCTAGTTTTTTTTTGTCGCTCATTGGTCAATCAGATCTACTTACTCTAGTATGACATCCATGTTTCTTTTCCTACACTGTGTTGGTTCCTTTATCAATCTCAGGTAACAGTCGTTAAGTTCTGATTGTGATTTCATTGAGTTTGCTGTAAAGGAGCTTGACTCATATGCTAATCAGGTTCCACTGTGGAATGTTAAGTGACGGCTTTTCGGGGTAACTTTTTTTAGCAAACCTTTTTTCATCAAGGCTCCTATCTTTCCGTTTCTCGTAAATGTTCTCTTATTTCTGAAGAATTTGACAGTGAAAGTTGATGCTTTGAGCCTCTTCATAATTTGTGATTGTTTCCCTTTGTTTGTTGGTATGTTTTTATGTTCTCCTTTTAATTTTGTGATTTTAAATTTTCTTTGAATTTTATTTTATTTTATTCGAAATGAATTAATAATTCGCATTAAAGAAAATTCTCAGAATCAAATTTCGTCAAATATAATTCAAACATATCTCTCGGGGGTGGATCTTACCCCTTCTCCCCTCCCCATAATACTTTTAGGATAATGCTTTGCAATTCCTTTGATTTTTTTAGTATTTCATTTGGTTTCTTCGGTAATTCTATGCGTTATTATTTTATATTTTATAGATATATTCAGTAATAAAAAGTACCTACTACTTTGGTCAAGCACTCGAAAAGTAATGTAAGGATTATTTTTGGATCCGAGAAAAAAATGTATGTAAACAAATTTATTTAGCTTTCATTTTGTGGGAAAGTATTGAAGATTTTCGATAAGCAATCTGAGATGCATCTTAATAGATGCTTGTTAGTCGAAAACTGTTTTCAAAATATCGAATTATTTTTTTTTTAATTCGAAAATTATAAGTTTGGGTATATCTCAAGAATTTGAGTATGTGTCACTTTGACTTTTTTAAGACCAATCTTTGGAATTTCGTTTATTAGTAATTCCGTACAATATTGCCATACGCATTGGTGTTCTATGAGCATGTTCTTGCCTGCCAGGGTTGGTTAGAATAATCTCATTTGCATTTCTGGACAAAAATACTTCTCCTCTCTTCATTGAAAAAAGTAGAGAAACATGAATGTTCTCATTCTTCTCCACGCTCGCGCATACCTACGCGCCTAAATCTATTTTTTACGGTGGTTAATCCATGTTTACACTCAAGCCTTTCACATCCTGCAAACATGTTGTCACCAACGAGTGGGATTTTCCACCTTCTTCTTTTTTCTGAAATTTCTTCTGGAAGTTGTGGAAAAACGTTCTCTTTCCCAACAAAAAACCAGTCCTTTTACGTCTTCCGACTCGGTCGGTTCGGTGAGCGACTCCTGTTTATCGCGTTTCGACACAGTGCTTTAAAGTTTTCTGATATGGTCGGTTTGGTGAGCATCTTCTGTTAACCGCGCTTCGAACAGTCCTTTTTTGTCTTCCGACACGGTCGGTTCGGTGAGCACCTTCTGATTTCGGCGCTTTGCGACTTCCACTCGCTGTCTGGAGTTTTAACCAAGTTTCACTGGAACATTTCTTTCAATTGCTCACAGTAGAGAATTTATCGGTGTTCATTCTCGTTACTTGATACAATTACGTTGTCCCTGTTAGAAGGTCTAGGGACACACCTCGTGTGTCATCGTTCGTCTCAAAAGTTGATTGAGTGCATTTACTTGGTCCTTCATCGAAGGCCTAGGGACACATCTTGTGTGTCATCTTTTATTTCACGAGACTCCAGGTTTCAGTTACTGAGAGGAAGCTTCAGAATTTCGTACTACGTGCATCTCCAGGCCAAGCATCCTGAAGTGACGAGAGGATCTTCCTAAGCGACTAGGATCCATCATCTCCAGGATGGCATGTTCATCCTGTCGACAGCGCTCATCATTCTACTACTCTTCATCAGAGATTGTTAATTAAGTGAATTAGATTTAATAAAAGTGTGTTAGAAGTACCACCTCGCGTTTGACGAGCAATTCACCTCACAACCTCCGGATCCTTAACACAAACCGAACAATGTAAGCGTAGATTTTTTTTATTTATATTATTATTAGAAATTCTTGTTATTTAGGCTAAATTTTATAGTAAATCCTGAAGTCTGCTTTGCACTGCAATCAAAGTAATTTGTTTATTTTATGTTTTAATTACGAATAGCTTTGTTTTACCTGCATATGGTACTGCGTAGTGGGCACAAACAAACATTTACATGTGTAAAATTTCACAAGCAACAATTCAATGTTTTATCAATGAAATTCATGTTTCAAGTACCTCTTATTCCAAAAAACAACAAATTAAACGAAACGCACATCATTAAAAAAAACGAGAAAGTAATTTTCTAACACTTAAAATTCTTCTGAATAGGCGCAGTCTTATTGATAAGTCGTGATCGCTTTTCCTTTCCGCATTCATCCAGTTTTTATATAGCAATCGGAACTTTAAACTATAATAGAAAGCCACATAACCTATAACCACTGCATTAAAAAAGAAAGAGAAACAAAATTCAGGTCGCTACTCAACCGTGCTCCTCATTATACTATCATACCAAGCTAGACCGCGTTTGCCCTTTTAAAGAGCCACAAAAGCAAACCACAATAATTGAACATAGCAAAGACCCGTTAAGTGCTATTATTTCATAATTCTGCACATCATTGTACCGATTAACTATCAATTAAATGCAAGCATGGCCATTGTACAATGTTTCCCACAGTAGAATTCACGTCACGATGCAATGCGGAGATGAGAAGTATCTAAATACTTCGGATGTTGTATCTGTTGGGTCTGTTGGATGGACTCTTTTGCAGCTGGAGTACCAGATAGGTACTCAATTACATCTTGTTGCTGTAGTGCAGATCGGTGATGCTGCGTTTTATTTTGGTGTTGTTGGGATAAGAGTTATCTATCGGCAAAAGGGTTATGATAATGAAGTCAAACTCGTGGGAAAAATTTCAGGGGAAAAAGGTAAACTTTCACAAGCAAACACTTTTATTGAGTGAAAGAATGACTTCGACTCGATCGCTTTGCAAGGGTTTGATTTTATTACAAATTATGACAAATTTTAGGTAGCCAGGAATTTCTCACACACTATAGTTTATATATTGTTACATCTTCATAGAGTAGCAACGCAATAAATTTTAACATACTCACATATGTACACATCTCCCCTATCTTTACGAAACATTTATTCTGCATCATAAGAAACATTTAGACTCATTCGTTGAATTTATCATATTTATCATGCCCGTTGACTTTCACTGCGCTAAATCTTGTTGCAAATAATAAAACTGCCAATGGATAGATAATGTGAGTTTCATCGAACTGATGTTAAATTGTTACGAGGTTGTGGCTTTACTGTCATCAATTGAAATGGTTAAGTAACAACAATCACATCACAATCGGATCATTTAAGAGTTCCAATCGAGGGCTTTTAAAAGTCTGTAAATTATTATCAATTTGTCATAATTAAAAATAAATTACGATTGTGCTTCGCTAAATTTTTTTGAATTAAATGATTATGATTGGTTTGGCCATGCATATCCATATGAGTTCTTAGTATTTTTTTTAACATGCAACATATATTGATTGTCATTGCAAAATATCATTGGTTACAGTCCGCAGATAATGTCTTTAATGGCCTCGATCCACTGGTCACGACTATCTAAAGAGCGATATATAATTTTCACCGATTGAATCATAAACGTTTTGCTTAGACGCTCACCTTTTGTCAAAAACTCATTTTAAGGCACTCTATGATCATCCATTCACTGATTATGATCACCTCATTGCAGCTCCCTATGTCGCAAATTTTAGATAAAACATGTATATCCAAATATATATGTCACCTACCGGGTCATCATAGTAATTCACTATCATAACCCAAATAACACATGTTTCCAAGCCATTCAAAACGTTTGTGGATCCATGTATTAATTATGTACAATACTAGTTTAAACACCCATGGTCATATAATCATAACCTTATAAAGTACTTAACCATCTTGATTAAGGTCTAAACCACAGTTTGCATCAACTGCATAAAAAGTGGATACTTTCATAATCTGTACAGGAAAAATTGCAAAAATCATTCGATTAAAAACTTTTGGAAAACGTTCTCTCCTTCAAGCTTCCGACCCTTTTTGTGGTGTGCTTTTTACCTTAGGAAGAAATGTTTTAAAAAGTATCTTAACGAGACCATGTTAGCAAGAATGGTTCATCCTAGACCACCGATTCGAATTTAAGGCTTAGTACAGCGAATTGAATGCAATTTCTTGCCTTAATAATCTCCTGTTAATCTTAACAACGTTGCAAGATCCTCCATCGTTCCAACGTTCCTGTGCCAACAAAAAAGAAAAAAAAATATGTTTGGTATGTAGGTACGTTTGTTGTCGACGATGTTTTGTATGATGGACTAATCCTTAAATTGATCCAACTTGGACTCCCCGAGAATGCGATTAGAACCGAAATTAGTTTCTTCTATAATAAGACTTTCTTTGCTTCCGTTCGAGAAAAAAATTCGTTAAAACAAACTGCTTCATCTGGTGTGGCGCAAGGTTCAATGATAGGGCCAGTGTTATATATTATTTAAATTTTTTTCACAACTAAAACTCTGTAAAGGCCATAACGCCAATTAAAAACTACATTGTAAGCCTACAAAAATAGATCATTAAATGAAATAGACAAAAAAGAAAAACATGCTCTCAAAACCTGATATAACTTTTTTCTAAGACGATTTTTAAAGACTTTTTTTCAAAAGTCATCGCAATCATTTTAGATACAACAAGTTAATGAAGTTTTTGAAGTACAGAAAAATACTAAAAAAATACGAGAAATAACCAGACGTCCTTCCTCCAATCTTAAGGATCTAGGATTGGCCTTTTGGAACCAATCTGATTCAATCCTCACCTTCGAAACATCACGAAGAAAGCTTACGGTGTATTCTTGCATTGGGTTTCAATCCGCAAGCAAGTTGGGGTTTTCACAAAAGCCAAGAAAATTTTCCATACAACAGCGGTCAGAACCATTATTAACTACCCTGCACCAGTTTGGTTGACATGTTTCACAGCCGCTATGAAAGAATCAATAAAGTTTGAGCAAAAAGTAATTCGAGCTGGTACTGGACTTTACTTGAATCTTCTAAACTTCAATCCTCCTCAAAACAAATCGATGCTATAATTCGAGAAAAAGATGCAAACCTCGATCATCTCTCCAGTACAATAATAACCTTGGCGTTCAGGTACTATAGAGGTCCTAGCGTGCAAGCGAACAGATGCAAAAGATATCCAAAGATGTAACAACCTTTCAACGGGGGAAATTCTTTTGGATAAGCTGCATCATTAACTCAGAAGCAGATGATATACGTGAAGTCCTGGGAGTATGGCAATGAACTTTAACATTCGGGACAACCATTCGGCCATTTGGAAGTCAACTTTGTTGGTAGTTGCTGGCAAACTAGCTCTGTTCTTTGAGGTTTGCGGACGTGGGTCGGAAAATTTCCAGACATTCACTTCAGTTTCATTATTGAACCAGCTAGCGCAATACGCGATTTTCCATACATACTAGGAACTCCACTTTATTATTCTCATTCACAATCAATTCAAACATCAAGAAATCGCGCATGCGTTATCCGAAATTGTTTCAGTGAAAAAATTACATAAAACATAAAAGAGTAACAAAATGAAATAAAAAATACATATGAATGTAAAAAAATCAACTCACGTGATTGCTTTGGGCTTAATTGCAAATAATTTGATATATTTCTTGCTCTTTAAAATATAAAACATGAAATTTTTGAAGCGATGATCATTTAATAAAACAATGATCAAATGTTATCAGAACAAAAAAACTTACTTCTTTAATAATTTTTTACATTTGATGCTTATGTTTAGTATTCTGAATTATCATTCATTTTTGTTTTATTTTCGTTTCATTTTTGTTTTGTTTTTGTTTCACCATTACCAATGTCAAATTCATAAAAACGTATTATATAAATTTTCCGAACTTTTAACCATTTCAACAAATCCATTAACTTCCATTTAACATTCCTTCTTGTTCCGCGTCACAATTTGTCCTATGACTTTCGTACCAAATCTCAAACTAGTCGATGTTCTCTTTTCTTTTCTATCCTTAACTAGCTTAAAAAATACTATATAGGATTTTAACCAGAAAATCTTTCATATAAAGTGCTATGCCGATAAGAGAAGTGAAACCTCTACGAGCTCAAGAGCCATTGCAAGGAACTGCAAATTTTTTTTCTAATTACCAGCGTCTTCATTTTTTTCTTTCGTTTCTTCACCTTTTTTTTAAATACCGAGCTTACAACGGCGGATGCTGATATATAAATGTGTTCTACTAAGTCATTAAAAGTATTTTTACTGGACCCTTCGCCTATATCCATCAATCCACAAAAATTAATTATACCTTGATAGGCAATACCAAGTAAACACATGTCGAATACAAAGCGCCGATTTATTTCGTAAGAAGAAAAATATTGTGGGCTGATTGAAATATACGAATCTGATTCACACTTATTCTATATAACTTATTGAAAGCCTGATCCTTTTTCCGCACGTTTTGAAGACTTCACACCACTCTTTTATGCTTTTAACACAAGAAGGTTTTAAAAATACAAAACCAAAGTAAAGTTAGTTAAACGGTAGTGCAATTAAGGATCAACATTTACTTCAAAATCAGGGTTTTTTTTTTAATTTTCTTAGCAGAAGCATTTATAGCATTGCTTTCTTCAACCGTGTGTTGATTACCTCGAAAACTTCTTTGTTTTCTTTTCTTTCTACCTTTTCTACGAAAATTAAGAATTGTCAACTTTTGTACTGTTTTTTCCATTTTCAAATGTGTACTATGAAATAATAATCGAAAATATAACATTATATGTAGCTCTCGACATGAAAGACGACCGACAACTAGATACTAACTAAGGAAAACTATTACAAAAGAGTTTCTTACAAAACTCTTCCTACTTTTCAATATATTTATTGCAAAGTACCGTTATACTAAACATCTGCCGGAACACCTGCTGAACGCGCGTGCATACACTCCATTGTATCGCATTGTATATGGTTTGCTTGGCTTTCCTCACCAAAATAAAAGTTTCTACATTAATTTTATATGTATATTGTACTTAAATATCATGTTTTAGAAAATCGGTTTCATTGAAAAAAATGACCTGGAAAATAACTTCCACCTTAAGTATTTTGCTTATTCGTTTTGCTGAGGTATAGCAGGTTCCGAGTCAATCTCCTCAGGTATTGTTTTTCTTTCTAACGCTTTCAGGACTCTGGTTTTTCTTTCACCAAGTTAAGATTAATGAGCAGTGTCCATTGTGAAATATAGAAGATCCAAAACTGTCAACAGTTCCAAATAACTACCCAAACACTTTCGCTAAGTATTATTGGTGTGATACGGACCTCTACCCTCTGAAGGACCCCTACGGACCCTGCCACCCTCTGAAGCTCACAACACTTAAAAATTAAGGTTAAAGTGTTGCTTTCGTTTACTAGACATATAACGAAAAAAACACTTATAAGGACGATATCCTTTTGTTTATATGACATTTTATTGAATGTTAATGAGTTGCCAATGTTAATGAGTTTGAAAAATTTATTAAAAAAACTGCATAGATACGACTTTTTCATAAATGAAATTTAAAATATTTGCATAAATAAATAATATTTATGATAAATTTTAGTAGATTATATTCTACATAGTAAAATCAGATTACATTTATAACTAATTTTTTACATAACCATTCGTGTGTGCTTGGAATAAATTTATTTCAATGCTGTTGCATGAGATGAACTTCAACATATTAGCTGGGCTTACTATCCATCTGTAGTTTCTTATCTAGATATCATGAAAAATAATAACTTTATCAATGCCAATGCGAATTTGAGTGCTTAAAGGCGCCGCCATCATAATTTTAATTCAACGCAAAGCGGTGGATATAAAGCTCCTTCCAGTGAGGCATGAGATATTATCAATAAAGATAAATACCACGATGAGTTTGATATTATGTTTACTAATGTGCAACTGGCAACTACAGTAAACATTTAATATTGACTCCTAATGCGCCATTTTACTATTGTTTACTGCCGAAGACACTAAATTGAGACGCATAGTATGAGGTTCGTGACTTGTAGGCTTGAAATTCGATTTTTCGGGGTTACGCAACAAATTACGACACTGAAAACAATTTTGTTGATTGAATTAAGCGATAAAATAGTCAAAAAAATATATTTTTAGATGATATCGCGTGTTGGAATTTGTTTTCTTCCTTTCCTTGTAGTTTTAATGTTTGAATTCTGTCGTGATTTTGAATAAATTCCAACTAATAACAATCCTTTAAATTTCTTTTTCATTCAGGACTCCCAATGCGAGGTTGTCACATTCGAAACAATTCAAACATACAAAGGACACAAACCCGATCGGACAGTTGTAACGCGGGAACGACGTGATTTCACCAGTCCCGATGTCACCAAATCACCAAGCATTGTACGACTTATGAGTCGTGGTAGCTCCACATCACCACCAAATGAAAGACGAATTTCGGCACAGGATGGCAGCTATGAATATCGAAATGGATTTTTAAGCAATGGCACTAGCAAATCTGCAACGCAATTGAGCTTAAGACAGAAATCGCCATCGCCAGGATCGTTGAAAAAATCAATTTATGGCGAATTCGAGTTGGAATGTTTACGGGCCCATAATGAATTCCGAATAAAACATGGCGTTTCAGCGCTTAAACTCAGCAAGAAACTCTGCCGATTTGCTGAAGAATGGGCCAAAGTGTTGGCTTCGCGTGGCAATCCCATACATCGAAGCAATTCACCATACGGAGAGAATATATTCTGTGCTTGGAGTTCAGCGCCAAATGGAGCGATTGTCGATGGCCGAGAGCCTGTTGAGCACTGGTAAGAGAAGGAATTAGTTTTTTGAATTTTATTTGTTGCTGTTTATTTTTATTTGGCATAATAAGAGCCAGAATAAAAAATAAATCGTTCTATTAGATCTTAAAATATTTGAAAAAGCGAAATATTGTATTCCTACATCTTCTTTAGATATCCTTTCGTTATACAAGGATGGTTCAATAAGTACCCGTGTTAGAAATGAGAACACGATTTTTTCAAAAAATTGTTTTTTTTTATTTTTCAACATAGCCCCCTTTTACGTTCTAGCTACTTTTTGAACCCCTCCAAAAATTGTTTTTGTCGAACTATCCAAAATACGCCTCGGTCTCGGCGATGACAACCTCGTTTGGGTTAATTTTCTCCCGCCAACTATTTCTTCGTGTTAGGGAACAAGAAAAGTCGCAGGGAGCCAGATCGGTTGAATACTGGGATTGAGGCAGCAATTCGTAATGCAATTCATGAAGTTTGGCGGCAACAACTCCAGATGAATGTGCTGGTATGTTATCATGGTGAAACAGCACATTCTTTTTCGAAAAATGCGACCCTGTGTCATTCAATATTTTTTCGAAGCGGTCCAATAATACACTGTAGCATTGTCTAGTGATTGTTCTTCCATTTTCTTTAAAAATCAATGAGGATGATGCCGTTCGCATCTCGAAAAATCGTCGCCGTGACCTTTTCGGCCGATGGGACTGTCTTCGCCTTCTTTGGAGCAGATTCACCGAGAGAAGTCCATTGTTTTGATTGTTGCTAGTTTCTGGTGTGTAATGATGAATCCAAGTTTTATGAACGGTAACAACTCGAAGTTAACAGCCGTATCCGCTTGTTGTCGACCGTGAACAATCGCCGCACCCATGGGGCAGATAATTTTTTTTATCGCCAACTTATGTAAAACATTAATTGCCATTTCGGTCAACACACCTACGGCCTCTACTACTTCGCGCATTTTCGTTCATCGATCAGATCATGTCGCAGACTTTTTGATTGATTTCCTTAACCACATCTGCCGGTCGTCCTAGTCACTCCTCATCAAAAACGGATGTTCGCCCACGTTTGAATTCGATCTCTAACTGTGGTCACAGAAAGCAAAGACTCCCCAGGAAAAGCATCCAACTTTGCTTTTATCTCCTCGCATTTTTTTCCATCCAAAAACTAAAAGCGAATTTCCTTAAAATACTACTCTTTTTCCATCTTAGGGAAAATCACGAAACGCGACTTACTCCAATGGCTGTCAAATCCAAACTAATCTATCAATCAGTCTGAAATTTGTTTCATCGTCGTTTGATAGATGGCAGGACACGATGATAATACTAACTTTCCTTAGGAACGCCCTCTGTCGTCAAACATGGGTAAGACGGGTATTAAACTACCTTCGTTATATTATGCTCTCACTCTGTGGTATAGGTCATATTCTATCATTCATTGCTATCAGATTAGACATGGGTCTGTAATTTTTCTGTCCTCATCTACGTGTACCGGCACATTAACGTCAATATTCGAGTTAGAAATAAAAAGCCACTTGTAAGACATTATTTTGGTCTGAATTGCCTTACCAGTCCTTTTTACATCTGACAGACCCCCTTTGAGTTAAAGGGATCAACGTTCTCTGGGGAAAAGCTCTACCCACTGCGCAAATCTTTACAGTATGTGTCACCTTTGCAGAAGAAAAGATTTTGCGGGATACGCTTATACGAATTTTTTCGGGACGCCGGCGAAATTAGAAAGATGGGAGACAACAGTTAGTACTTGTTGATAATATAGTTACATTTACTTGGCAAACGTTCATTTGGTGTTTTGCGTAAGTGATCTTGTGTTTTTATAGACAGGTAAGTGTTCGTTTTCAGCATGGGAAAACTATCGGTTATCTTGAGGTTGAGTAACTATGTAGGTGTACGTGGGGTTGAGTAACAATGCAAGGCTTATGTAATGTGTTAAAGAACAAAAAGGATCTACATGTGAAATTGGGATGAACATAAAGAAGATGATTCACGAGAGGAAAGAGGAAGGATTCTCGCTCCTTGATAAAAAAAAGTTCCGTGGTGAAAAGAACAAACGAAGCAAGAAGCAGGTGGACTTCCAGCGTAGAGGGACCTAGAGGCCAACCGGATAGCGAGACCGACTTCTACTTGTCGGAACTTATCAGCAGGCGCAGGTTTTCAGTCTTATCTGTCTTAAATGTGAAATTCTTGATCTTCTGTCTGACTGTTTACGGCGGGGATTGCCGATGATGCCTGCCACAACTTCCTAGGTCAGGGATTTTTTATGTAGAATTATATTTGGCTATAGATGGCTTCCGCCTGGCTGTATCTCTGCGTGTTATTGTTGCTCGCTTGTTTCATTCTCTAATAATTATATCTTGATAGTTCGCTTCAACGTATTGGTCCAATGACCGCGACGTTAACATACAACGCTGGACTTCGTTTAGGGTTTATCGCTGAGAATGTCAAAATTTGAACAGTCGTATTCGTAATTTTATTGAAGTTGACAAGTACAAGCTTGTTACGCCCTGCGTGTCGGACGCGCAGTGGAAACCGGACTATCGCCTTAACACCTCCCTTGTCACAGGGCATAAAATAAGAAAGCCTATAGACGGGTTGGTGGCAAAATGATACGATAAAGGACGAACGGAACTATGAACGCTAGTACGGTTTGATGGTTAGGTTTGTTGCTGAGACCTGCTTCGATTGGATGGTTCCCCTTAAACGATGGGATCTTCAAACCTTTTTCTGCGCAAAGAGAGAAGGCATAGCCTTTGAATTCAAATATATACGAACGAAAATTCTTGGATATCTTGAACGAAAATTTGCTCTGTTTTTCCGTCACCAGTTGTTTTTCGCATTACTCCACAAATTTATGATCTTCAAGTCTAGTTCTCTCAGTATTGCTTAGTTAGAAGAGATGATCAAAAGGAAGCTGTTCCTGTGTATTCTAATAGCGCCACTTTCGCTCGTCCTTACTTATCAATTGCTGGAGTTAACATGCAAAAGAATGTGAGAAGTGGGAATGCGAAGTGTCCTTTAGGCGAGGATTTTTGGTCGCAATATCAACCTTCAGAGGCAGAAACAAAATTGGAGATAATTTTTTTTTAATTTGGGGAAAATTCGAGAACTTCGTCCATGACAAGAATTTGTTACTCCCAATGCAGGGGGGGAGTAACTCTTCAAAGTGAATTAAAGATTCAATGTTTGAATTTGGCACGCTGCCACAAAAAATTTATTCGGCGTAAAAAGGATCTTTGAGATTGTGGCGCGTGCACATTTAATGAAAAATTTTAGCCATTATTGAAAATTCTGGATAGTAATGGGAACAACCGTCAGTAAAAATGCAATCGTTTTAAGACAGCATCCCGATTATGGGTGGTCTACATGTTCTACAGTGTACAAAGTCTACTCTTTTAGCCTAGATGTTTCAAAAGAGCGCCGGGCGAACACAGGAAGTAAAAATCGATGACAATGGATCTATTTAGGGAGTAAAAAGGTATATTGTGTGGAAAACGAATTGCCAATTTAGCGGGAGAATCTTTTATTCGAAATTTTATCTCCATTTTTGAAAAAAAAAACTTTACACGCATTATCCTCAAACAACGTTTTTCAATATCGCTGAATCTATCTTGTCGATCAGATTGAACTTTGCGCCGAGGACTGAGTGCAAGTTTAGCTTCAACTTCTTAAAGATTCAGAGTTTTGTGTGTATTTTAAAACATTTTTTTCAACAAATCGTAAGTGTTAAACCTTTTTATTCCACCATTTTGTTATTCCGTCCGTCCCCAAATTTTAATTCAGATACGGACTATAACAAATGATCTTTATTTAAGTATGCCAGTCAGGATTTGTTGATTTCAAACGATCGTATCAGCAATTCTAAAAGGTGTATCCGGGGTATTGGAACCATTTGGTTCATAAAATAAACAAAGCAAAAACTAGTTTTTATACTGTTAAATATTTGTTAATTAATAAATGTTTAATTTTTAATTTAATTATATTTCAATACTATAATATATTTTATTTATATTTATTATTGATTAATCTATAAACATTTTCTAATATTTAAATGTAAAAGACTGACAATTTTAACTGACACTGGCCGATTTGACACAAATAGGACTCTTGTGCAATTCGTCGTTCAATTATGGAAATAACGTTCTCTATGGCTACCGTCAAAATGATGAAATTGGATAAAAAGCAAAATACGTTTTATATGGTATAATAGATGATATAGTGAACCTTCTAATAGATGCCAACAAAACCAGATTGTCATAACGAAAAATATGCTACAATGCCAAACGTGGAGGTCCGTTTGCGTTCGTATGTTCTCTATGTACGTTCGATAAATGGTTGGTTGAAAGTTAAGGTAGACCTTAAATGAGTTAAACGTCTGAACCAATTGAAATTTTCACTCCTTGATAGTTTTTTGACTTTGATATTGTTGAGGATTATGCGACCTAATTTTGGTTTATTTTGGATATTTGGTATTTTGAAAACCTTATCCCAACGTTTTGGTAGGGGCGGACTGAATGTTCCTACGATCTTAAGCTATGCTTACATTTGACATTTCTAAGAACCTTTTTTTGTTATTGTGAGAATGTTTTTACCTTGTAGGTAAAGTAGATTGTGTAACAAATATTTATTGCATAAAAAAATGGTTCACTACCTCTTGTGCATCAAAGTCTTATATTCGACTATGTAAATGAATTCTTTGGGAAACTCTTATTCAAAAGTTCTTCTAATTATGTAAAAATATCATTAATGATATATACATATTTAAAACATATCTATAAATATATTATAACATTTAAAAATATTAAAAATATTTTTGAAAAATGTCTAAAAATTGACAAGTTTGTAATTTTTTTGCTCTCGGTACAGTTTCCCGTCTTTTCTCGTCTCCTTTTTTTATTTTATTTAGACAAAGGGACGAGAACCCAAATTTAAAAGCCGAGAATCGTTCCGAAAACATAAAAATGATATTCTGAGTCCTGTCGGAAGTACTTCAATACTCAGCGGAATATAATATATTTTGATGAAAATAAATAAATTATAAATCATAGTCTCATCCTTTTTTACTTTCTTTTAGGTACAGTGAAGTTGACAATCACACATTTGGTCGCGAACCCTCGACACTACGTACGGGTCATTTCACGCAAGTTATATGGAAGGATAGTCGTGAAATCGGTGTTGGACAGGCTAAAAATCGTTCTGGTCAAGTTTATGTTGTTGTAAATTATGATCCGCCCGGGAATTTTATTGGAAGTTTTGCCGAGAACGTACCACCAATTGGTGGCTTTCCACTAACGCCACGCATTGTTATTGATCGTGTACCTGAATCACCGGAATCCTCACTGTCATCGAGCGGTTACAGTGACGAGATGTGTGATTTCATAACAAAAATTTTGAAATATCACAATGACTATCGCAGGAAACATAGTGTGCCAGAACTTAAGTATGCATAACACTATTTTATGCGACCCTTGAAGGCGTAGTATGATCTTTTCTTATCCTTGTTTTAGATTAAATCCAGATCTGTGTCAGTTAGCACAAGAGTGGTCAGACCGTCTTGCAAAGGAGGATCGATTCGCCTATCGTCCGAATAGTATATACGGTGAGAATATTTATTGCTTGTGGTCATCGGATCGCAATGCCAAGGCGAATCCAAAGGATGTGTGTCGTTCATGGTATGAGGAACATCGTGAACACAATTATAGTGTAGAACCGAAAGGTGCCTTCCGTGCTGGACAATTTACACAAATGGTTTGGAAATCAACTCAGGAATTGGGCGTAGGATTGTCCAAAACTCGTCGCGGTAAAGTTATTGTCGTTTGCAATTATCATCCACGTGGCAATACAATTGGCGAGTTTATGATGAATGTATTACGTCCTCACTGAACAATTAAATATGTATATTACATTGACTTGCACTAAGCGAAAGAAAAGAAAAATAGAAGCAGATAGGATCTAGGTAAGAAGAAGAAATGGACTTAAGAAATTCAAATGAAATGAAAAGGCTGTTATCTACTATTTTCCATGTAAATTGGTCGAATTTAATATTTAAAATGGAAAATTTTTTTTTGTGTCTGAACATTTTAAATCGAATATCGATTTCTCCAATTAAAATGATATTGAATTGAATTATTTTGCGCAATCTAGTGCAATGTAGCAGTATTAAGTGTAGTTCGGGTCAGACTTACTTCATTTTGTACTTTTAGGCTTAAGAAAGATACGAATGAGCTTGAATATTTTCTAATGCTACACTTAAACGCATATTGCATAAATTAACTTCCATATTGGGCAGGCAACATATTGAATTTGTAGAGCTTGGATAAATATGGTTACAGTGAGGATTTATGGCTTAATGTAATTTTTTTTTGTTTATATGATATTATGTGTAGATTTTATTTTGATACCTTATTATTATATGGAATCCAAAAGTGGTTCCATCGATGAAACAGTAACCTCTTTCTCATTGAAGCCTTTTGCTTATATTTACTTGGTTGCAAGATAATTCGGTTTCTTCCTGTAGCTCCACATAGGCTTGTCTTAATTGTTCCAAACTTCTTACTTATGCGGTTTTCGCAATGAGAACTATCTTCTGTCTTTGCTGGTTCTCATTATGTGAAGACTTAGACGCGATCTAGGTTCGAGCATTTGTTATTCGTCAGTTTTATGTAATTAATTTTTCAAATTCATGCAAATACCAAAGCGAATATAATATTGTATAAACGTTTTTGCGTTCATATACCTATAAATGCATAGCGCCTATTAGTTTTCGTGAATCCCGAAATATTGTGTGTCTCAAACACTTTCCATGGCAAAACCTAGATATGGATTTTCTATCTATTATTTTATTATAATATATTATCTTTGATTTCCACTAGATCTTATTTCTGTATTTATTACTTGGAATTTTGAAAGTAATTTTTTGAATTTTTTGAATGAAAACAATCAAAATTTGTCTTGCTTGCAAGATTCAATTTAATTTCACTCGGCATTGTTAATATATTATTGAAAACGTGCGACTTTCATGAAAACAATAAAAGACAGCTGATGATTCGAGATCGTAAGTTTTTATCCTTCTCAATTAAAATTTACAACTATATTATTACATTGTTTCAATACATATTTAAAAAAACATTCTCAGACAATAAGAGGATAAAGAACTTCAACAAGAAGTCTAAAAAGTAACATGCACTGATTAGATTTTCGGTTTAGTGTAGTCCACTCTCTTACCTTAATTTTTATTTTTTTCCACTCCAACAGCAGGCATGTTTCCTATGATAAAAACAATATGTTTTGTCTGTTTCTCATCCCCTAACTAAAGTGCTCATCAATTGATGCCTTGGATTGTTTCTTCGGTAGCAACGCTTATTGGCAAAAGTAAAGCAAAAGAAACGACTTTAGTTACTAAATGATACTTTGGTGGACGTTATTGCTAACAGCTTTTACCAGGCTTTAGTACAGAAAATACAAACATGAGAAACTAAAGTAGTTTAGTAACTAAAGTAGTAAGTACTGGGCGACAGAACTGAATTGTACGGTGGACAGTTCATTTAATAAAAACCAGCTCCACGCTGTGCCTTCTCCTCAATACTTATTATATGCGATTGTCACAGGATTTCATTTATGTAAGATATACATAAATGAAATCCTGTGACAATCGCATCACTTCTTTCTGCTAAATTGACGTCGCCACGCATCAAAAGTACCACACAGAAATCTACTTCCATCATAGTTTGATTTTATGTTTTTTCTGTTTTGTCATTTTTTGGTTCATTGCGGAACAATTTTCAACGTTAAAGATTTCGCCGCGATATCATTTCTACTTCCTTTAAGTCCTTGCGATTTGCAAATAAATATTCGACGAAACACTTATCAATTTTAAATTTCATTGACGCCTTCTTTGTCTCTCGATTTCATTGATTTTTCTTTTTCAATTCTGGGTCATATTGTCAAGTCCAAGTTTCATCCATTGTATATATAAATTATACATTGATTTCCGGTGGTCTTGACTTTTGTTAAGACAAATTTAATCATCAAAACATCCTGCGAATCTCAAAAAGTTTCATAGTCGATTTTTCTCAATGAACTTTTACAGTGTTTTAGTTCACTGACTTTTCCATTCTTATTTTCCCGGAGTTTCTCTGTTGATTGCATGGTTTTTTTTTGTATTTTAGTGTATATTGTCAAAGTTTCATTCACAATGACAGTAGGAGTCAAAAATCCTTGCATGTGACATAATGGCAACTAACGTGGGCTAACGGTTTCCAATCAACTGTCGTCCAAAGTCTTTTTCTGCTTTGGGGATGTTTTCGTTCAAAATGTCGGTTTTAGGCGTTTTCTTCTTAGACTGTGGTCTAGTCATTCTCCTAATTCAGTTGAAAGCATCATCTCCAACATTAAAGATTATAATATTGTCCAATTTTTCCATGTACCGACATTTTTCCTACATTTTTAAAAAAGAAGTAGAAAATGGGATAAATCCATTTTCTACTACCAGAATTGTTTTTTTCGTATTTTTTGCATCATGAAAGTAGTGATCCGTTTTCCTCTGAAGATTTCGCACCATTTTCTTTTGAAACCTAAGTACAGTCCAGAAGAAATATTGATTAGTGTTTGTTGTTACAATGTAACACTGTACGCTATAACACAATACCCCACTTGAGACAAACCGCAAAAAAAAACAGATGAGTCTCTTTTGTTATGGTACTTTATGTTATTCATGTTTTAATTTTTTGTTTATGTTTTACAACAAATCTACTTAACTGTTATTGAAAACTAAATATACGGGGAACAGAGGAAAATCATAATCACTTGCCTACATAGAATAGTCTACAAAGGAAACGAAAAACTTCGAGGTGTTTTTTGCGTGTGATCACAGAATTCGTTTATTGTAATCTCTAAAATGCGATAAAAACCACATCTATTTTTAATTGACTGCCAATGAGGTTCTCCAAACTGTATATCAATATTATAAAAGAAAATGACAGTAACGGATGTATTTGCACTGAAACAGCGTTACTCATGCTACACTGGGTCCCATCTTAGCAAATATTTTTAAGAGAATTTTTAGTTAAAATCATAAAACTAAAGGGGCGAGAAGTAGGTTTCAGAGACCAAAATGTTATACTTTCATGTGCATAATTTGGCTTTATTTATTTCATAGACATCTCCTTACATTTTTTGGAAAACTTTCAATTAAAAATATCAATAAATAGATCTCAGACATCGAATCTCCGGACGAGTCTCGAAAATAAATTACTGTGCAGTCTACTCCATAACTCAATATCTGCTCATCTGAAAAAAAAATCCGTTTGAAAGGCGATATGTTCCTTGAGGCAGTACGGAAGAGTTTATTTTTTATTTTTGGCAGCATTTGCAAGTGAAAAATGTAATTTTTGCTAAACATTGTCGGTGAAGTTGTTGTGAAATAGAATCAAATGGTAAATGACCTTTCATTGATTTATGTTTAGAAATTGTACCTAAAATTTTAAAAGTATTAGATTTTGAGGTATAATCGTCACAAACTTCAAAAATACTTTATAAAGAAATGTGGAAAGAGCTCAGGCTGGTTTCGAATACGCGTCCCTGCCGCTTCTCATCAGGTGCCAACTCACAGGCTGGGACGCGTCGATTGGCACTACCAGCTTAGGTGGATGTCGACTGGTTATTTACTAGTTATGAATATTGCTCTACAGCTTTGAAATTCTCCTATATTCCAAATTGCCTTTGGTCTGGCTTTATCAATTTCAGAAGTTTTTGGTAGATCAATTTTTCCATTTTCACTTAGAACTTATAAGTGATTTATACCCTTGCTAATATATATATATCAGCATTGGCATTAGCATTAGCATTATATTACCAATATACCAATATATTACATTGCATTAGCATTATATTACCTTGGAATATAGGAGAAGTTCAAAGCTGTAGAGCAATATTCATAACTAGTAAATAACCAGTCGACATCCACCTAAGCTGGTAGTGCCAATCGACGCGTCTCAACCTGTGAGTTGGCACCTGATGAGAAGCGGCAGCGACGCGTGTTCGAAACCAGCTTGGGCTTTGTCCACATTTCTTTATAAAATAATAAATTCACTATTGAGGTACTCGAAATATTTGATCAGAACTTCCGCACCCATGAGTCTTCGCTGAGTTAGCTTAGCAAGGGTATAAATCACTTATAAGTTCTAAGTGAAAATGGAAAAATTGATCTACTAAAAACTTCTGAAATTCAAAAATACCTTTACGGGAAAAGCGGTTTGAAGTTTTTAATACCCGAAAAACCAAAATTAATCATTAATAAAAGGGTATAATTTTTTATACTTCAACATAATTATCAATACCAGCTCCGTATAGTCATTCAGCATATCCAAGACTAATATTTTGCTTTTGTCTACGTTGAATTTTTCCTTTTTCACGTGCAGCTTGTTCATTCGGTTTGGTTTTTCGTAGTCCGGACGTTGCACGGGCTCATTGGTGAGTATTAAGGCTTGTAAAGATGCCAATTTCATTCAAAAGGACAGCAAAGAAAAAGATTCTTCATTCAAAGTGCCAATTGCTGCAATTTCAACAACGATTGCAGTACTGCTCACAAATTTTGGAGAAAATCAACCAGAGTAAATCAACAAGAGTCTCGATCAACCTAACAAGTTGATTGAGACTCTCGTTGTTATTTCGCGTTGAACCTCCAAGGCACCACTGCAAAGTTGCGTTTCTGCTTAAAGATTGGTAGATTGGCTATATACCTTTTGTTGCATCTGCAGGAATAGCACTGTAGCTTTGTTTTAATGAATCTAGAGTGATCTCACCTGCCATTTTTTGTCATTCACACATAGAGTCCTGACCGCTCGGAAATTTTTTGGTTAGTGGTTCCTCGTCTTTCGAGCAGTAATGTGTAGTATGGCGCCCAAATCGCTTTTTTTCAATTTTACCAAATGATCGTAGTCGCGTAGGATTGCCAGTTATTACAACCACATATTACGGTCAGATTGACCATAGTATAAGGTAAATTTATCGATAATTTTTGCAGAGACGTTTCCTATTATTTATTTCTTCCTGCATTAGTTTCACTATCGATCACCGTTCTTTTTGCTGGTTCACGTAAACCCCATTCTTTTTGGCACATGTTCTATGAGCTCTTCCGTATTTATCGTGAAATCTTCACCGTACAGTTTAGGATTTAACACACCACTGCAGGTTTTCGTTTTCGTAGGTATAGTGTGTCGCTTCCGTCTTTTAAAGATTATATCTCCTATATCATTTTTAAACACTATTGCAAAATACTCTAAAGAGCGTTTGAACATCTGTTATGATGATGTATACTTTCATGTTGGAAGTAGATGATGGACATATATAATTTGCTATACAGTCCCCGCTGTTGACGTGTTGTTCGCTGTTGGAATTCCGGGGCATCTACGTTAATTGTCCTGGCAGCAATAATTCTTGATAAACACATCAAAAACCTTTCCTGTATAGAAACCGGTGAAGGAAGCGACATTGAAGTTGGAAGTGAATCCACGCTCCTTTCCCTGATATTGTTAATTCGTTAGTATCTTGTGCGAATCTTTACAACAATAGCAAAAAATGTTTTCGCAGCGGTTTTATAGTTGTGTGTAGGTTCTGTATATGTGTTTTATATTCGTTGGTTTTGCGACTACCTTCGTAAAGACTTACCCGCCACCCTCCCTGAATCTCGACGATTATTATACCCGTTGTGATTCATTGAATGCAATGACAATAACACGGTCTGATCAAAAAGATAGAATGCTTCCTTTATAAAATAAAAACTATTACAAATAATGACACAGTGTTCTTTCTGGTTCACAAATGCATTGTAATCCTTATTGAATGCGTTGTGGAAATACGAGTATCTACTAATAAATTCGGTCGAAGTCACAATTTCCAAATTATTTGATAAATATTTTGAATATTTTACATTCCGAAAAGGTATTAGCGCCTGTGCGCAACGATATTTAAGTTATAATAATTAATTAATTTTAATTTTATCAAAACAGGGCCTTATATTCGAAAAATTTTGCTAGGAATAGTAGAAACCAATTTTGGCAAAAATTATCATTTCGGATATGAATGTTGATCACTGTAACCAAAGCTACACATTCAAAAACATTTTAACAGCTTATTCCATAACGCACAATTGTTAGCTCTTCAGTTTTCTATGCTATATATGCCATTATGCTTACTGAAAAAAGGATTAACGTAAAATTTGATAATAATTCTAACAACTTATTAACACTTCTAATCATAAATATAAAATATTTGTACCTTTACCGAATCACTGTACGAAAAAAAAACCAAAACAACAAAACTAAGCTCTAAAATCCAAATTAATAAATAAGTAAATACTTATAATCAAGCAATATACCATTTTGGAATGAAAACTAAAAGCCTATTAGTTCGACTTAAGTATGTTAAAATTACTCCATTCTGCGAAGAAACTTGATAAATGTTGTGCCATTTAAGTTTTACACTCTGAAATTGATGAATCTGATTAGAAAAAGACATAAAATACAAACACAAAGTTGGCGTCGGTATCTTAAAATTTGAATGAAATCAAAAAGGGAATGACAAAAAAATAAATCAATGTGCATAAAGTGATTAGTCCTAATCAAGCGCCTTCAATAGAATTGAACGAAAATATAAATTTAATAGATATTAGAAAAGCAAAACTATTTTTTGCATAAGCTTTACACAAGACACCACAAAAAAAAATAAACAAAAATGAGAAATGGAACGAGATAAATTTTTATCAATCAATAGCCTTACAAGTAGTTTTTATATACGTTAAATGAAATCACAGTTTTTCTATAGTAGCAATAGTCTGCGAATTGAGGCAATCGAAATAGTGATGCAGTTGCAAAACGAATTGAAATAGCACATTTGTTTTATTCAGAATATCTTAACATGCGTTTAGCACAAAAGTGCAATATCAAGGATCTAATTTGTGTTTGCTACAATAAATGCAAAAAATTATCAAAGAAATGGAGCGCACTTGCACTTTTAACTACCTCTTCAAACGCCTTTTCCAAAAGGATTCATAGCACAAGCATCTTATTTCTATGCAAATGTAACACAATTTCGATTGCTCCCGACTTGCAACATATGAGAACCTCAACTAAGTTGTATCCGGTCACAATAAATAAGAATCTTAAAAGTTACCAAATGTTTGTACCATACACGAGTACAAACGATAATAAATAATTATTATTCCATATCTAACATTAATCTGAACGTACTACGACTGTTTTTTGGATAATTTTCGTAGTTTCTTGCATATTTGCCGTAATATATTTCAAATTATATAATTTGGTAGGATAGATTTGAGTCTGTGACTATTAAAATGTTTTATACGAAATAATTGTAATCCGCTGTAGTACCTCATACACAACTTGAAAGAACTAATAAACCATTGTATGTAGATAAATCAACCAAAGTTTAGATTATAAAGTGATCATGAAAATAAATTGATGCATGAAATTTGAATTTATATATCACAGATAAAAATGCAATTCAACTCTATACATACACACATATTTATATAAAACGGATTATTGTAATCTTAACAATCTTATACTATATAGATTTTAAGATTATAACCAATATGTAATTATTGCTATCAATTACTTTTACATCTATTATGGCCCAGCAATGATTAGTTATAATTATAATCGGTCCGGTGGGAATATCATGAAAACTATGTGTAACTTTATTTTAATAAGATCTGGGAAATCTTGACAAATAAAAACAAAATGTTACTCCAGACTTTGTGTTGTTTTCATTTTGAATTTTGCCCTGGTCAATGCTGACTAGTGCAGAGTAATGCGTTGTGCAATTATAAACAAAATTCGGCACTTTTACTAGGAAGCCACTTTTCTATTCTTCTTTTCTTAACACATTAAGGATCGCTCACGAGTTTTCTCGTGTTTCGCCTCCCAACTGGTACGGACCGCTTACGAGTTCTCTCGTGTTTCGCGTTACCTCTGTTACGCATGGATCCCCGAAATAACCCGTATTTTACACACGCTGTCTTTAGATGTCACTTACTTTCATACATTGTATTCTACTACCTCAATGGCCAAGGCAGGCGGTCCCAGGCGTATGCCTTACAGATTTCTTTGCTGTCCTTAATGTGTTAACAAATGATTATTAAAGGATATATCAAAAAGGAATCATGTTGTCTTACTTTGTTGCTTCTGTTTTTAATCTATCCCAGTATTGTGAATATCCTTTTCACACTCATCAATATCTTTCCTTAAATTCTACCTTTAGAGTTACAGGCTCAACCTAACCACGACGAACTCTTGAATAAACGCCTAGTACTCTAACTGTTGTACGTTCCGCCCCTTGCATTTATTGGCTTGTGAATAAACCCTTAAAAACAATAAATAAGTGTCGGAATAGGGAACTTACTTCATATCATACCCGATACATCGTTTTCCTTTAATTTATGTACATTACAAAAATCTTTAAATGATTTTTGAATCAATTAATCGTATTTAATTTCGACATACGGTTCCGATAATTTACATTGAAAGCATGGAATTAGGTTTTCTGAACGTGTTTGTTTGACCATACAAAAAATGTTTTTTCATGCAGATAACTTTAGCTATTGATGACTTTCATTCATTAGGAAATATATAGCAAAATCTCTTCTAAACTAAAACCTAACTCAAGTGAATCGTCTGAAATAAATATACCTCTAAAGCTAATTTAAAATCTGATCGGCGTATCACTGACACACATGAGAGAGACGTACGGGATCTCTTAAAATTGCTTTAAGTTAATTAGCCTCTGCTTGTAAGGATTTGGATCATTCACGCTACGGAGAGTAACTTATTATTAGTAGCGTTGGCGAATTGTTGAGTTTATAAATTTATTTTTCTCCAGATATTTTGTGTACCTCGTGTGAAGAGAAGCACTAATGTTTATCAAGTATCATTTTAAGGCATCAATTTTGTGTAACTTAAGGGGGTCACCTCATGTAAATCGAAAAAAAATCGATTTTTTTTAGCTTAATCTGTTCCAAAACTATCTGTTAACATTCTCTTAAAATTATAGACCTGAATTCAACGTATTTTAGGAGTTGTTGCCTGTAACGTGCTCACGTATCGAACTTCGGTGAGATTGACCGCGCGCGCTGCAGATTGGGATGATAAATTGCATTCCTTTAGCGATAAGAAGGCTTTGTGGGACTTTTTCTACTATTTCCAGTTTTCTCGTTTATCTGTAGGTCTTTTGTAATGAATTTTTGTGTATGCGTTTTGTAAATGTGTTAGTTTTACTGTACAGAAATAGAATTTGTGATTTGAAGTTTAGTGGTGCTTCGATCTCGTCGCGGCAAAATATGTATCCGAAAAGAACGAGTGGGAGTTCTGAGCGATCTTCGCGGCCGCGGAAACGAAGATTTAGCGGTAATCAGTATACCACTGACAAAAATAAGGCTCCAGAAGTTAGCACAACGGCAAGAAAATTGAGCAGCTCAAGCGCAAACGATGTTGGAGCGAGTCTTGCTTACTGTTACCGGATCATCGAATTTTTTTCAGTGTTTAGTGCGATTTCTGAGTTCGTTGTGTGTGGTACCTGCAAAAAAAGTGACATTCGATCAAAGTAATCATCGCGGCCTCGGTTTTCACATCGTTTCCACGTGTAGTTGCGGTCACAGGAGCATTCTTTCGGGTCCTACGATCAGAAATGCTTACGAAATTAACCGCGAAATTGTATTTGTTATGCGTTTACTCGGCGTGGGACTAGACAGCATAAACATTTTTTTGTGGCCTCATGGATATGGGTTCTGGTTTATCAAGAAAAACATACGATGCAATAATAACGCATATCTACTCTGCGGCAACTACTCTATTCGAAAAAATATCAAAAAAAGCTGTTGAAGAAGAGAAGCAGAAAAATCGCGACCATGGGAGACCAGAAAACGATTTCAAAGTGTCCGGAGACGGCTCATGGAAAAAGCGCGGATTTACATCATTGTACGGCGTTACAACGCTTATTGGTTATCACACCGGAAAAGTAATTGACCTCCTGGTAAAACGTTCATTCTGTCAAGCATGCCTGCATTGGAACTCAAAAAAAGGGACTGAAGAACAAGAAATTTGGTTTGGCGCACATTCAGAAAAATGCTCAAAAAATCACGATGGTTCCGCGGGGAAAATGGAGGTCGACTCTATTAACGAGATGTTTGCAAGATCAGAAGAAAAATTCGGCGTCAAATATTTAAACTACATCGGAGACGGTGATTCCAAGACTTTTAGCAGCATTGTCAAGAATAACCCTTATGGTGAAAATTTTCCAGTGAAAAAAAGTGAGTGCGTTGGTCACGTGCAAAAGCGAATGGGCACGCGCCTGCGAAACGTGAAGAAAAAAGAAAAACTTGGAGGGAAGGGACGGCTGACTGACGCGCTCATAAAAAAACTGACGACTTTTTACGGATTGGCGATTAGAAGACACGTGGACTCTAGTGACGAAATGCGAAAAGCAATAATGGCAACTTTGGAACATTATTGTTCAACCGACAAATCTTCGAATCATAAACTTTGTCCTGTGGGTTCCGACAGTTGGTGTGAATGGCAGAAAGCGAAAGCTGCTAAGAAACTGAAAAATTACCATCATCCTGATCCGTGTGTTATACGACCCGATGTAGAAAAGCATATTCGTCCAATATACAAAGAACTTTCAAACGACGATCTACTACTCAGGTGCCTAGGCGGTCATACACAGAACGCTAACGAGTCCTTCAACGCCGCAGTTTGGCGAATCGCCCCAAAACATTTGAATTCTGGTCAAAAAATTATTCAAATTGCTGCGTATTTAGCAGCAGGCATGTTTAACGAGGGCTACTCCGCCATTATAAACATGATGGATTTGCTCGATTTGACTGTCGGCGAGCAATGCAAGATTTTTGCCGAGAACGCAGATGAGACGCGGATCGCGTGCGCCGAAGTACGATCTAGCAGCAGCACAAAAGAGGCCCGCACTGCTCGTAGAGCTGAGAGAATACAAAAGGACGAGTTCTATGAGGAAGCTGAGGGGTTGCTTTATGGAGCTGGAGTAGCTGATTAGAACTGGATTGCTGTAAGTTAAATATTTTCAGAGCTGCGATGTACCAAAACTTTAAAACGTTTTTTCTCAAAATCACATTTTTGCAACTTGTGTACACGATTGCGGGAAAACTAATTGACCTATCGACCTAATTCAAATTGCGTTTTGTAGAGTTTTAAAAACTGTTCTATATAAACCACAGTTTCATACAACTTTAATTGTTTATCATAGTGTAAAAATAAGAAATAAACAAAATTTTTGAGTGAAAATTGCATCTCTAACTTCAAAACAAGATAAAAATTATTTATTTCCGGTTTTCATTAGGTTTTTGAGGTTCATATAGAGTAAAAAACTTTAACAATTAACGAGGTACAAATGGTTTCTGTTTCAGTTGAAAATTATGGGCCCTATCGTGTACACAATGGGACTAATTCATCAGCGACAGGCTCTACTAGACTTCTGATTACTCCGCCAGTTTTGAACTTTTTCAAGATTTTTTTTTTTTAATTGCTTTAAAGTTGTCTCAGATATACCTATCGAACAAACAATGTATAATAATTCCTTGTCATTAAAAAAAATTCCCGAAAAACCATCTTTTTTTTCGATTTACATGAGGTGACCCCCTTAAAGCGTCTTTTTTCAAGTTCTTCGCAATTTGGTTCCAGCTGGGAGCTTCGTTTAAAATTATCGGTTGGATCAGTAGTTGGATAACGATATTTTCATTCTTTATGATTAACTTAGATTTTTGGTTTAACAAAGGGTACAACGATAGGCCGTTCTTAAAAGCCCTCGTGGTGATGTTTTTGCTTTTGAAAGCAGAACTTAAGTCCAATAGCAGTCCAAGGTATGACAGTTCTTGAGACCGGGCAATTTTCCGTGCAATAAAATGTAATGGTCTACTCGGAAGCAGAGTACCTTTTAATTTTGCTATTGAATTTTACATTTATGGAACAACTGATACAGTTTTTAAACTTCGAATCATGTTGTTTCAAGTGATCCTAGAGTTTTATATGGATGCATCGCCAGAAAACATTTGTCAGATTGCATTGGTATATATTTGAATAATATGGGGCTCGACCGGAACCTTGAGGAACACCAATAGATATTTTTTTCAGGTAGGAAAATGGTTTCCTCGAACTTTCAGTTGGTATCATCTTTGAGAAAAGATTTGACCAAATTGATAAGGTGTAATGGCGTATTATAGTGAAATATTTCACAGAGAGATTCCTGGCAGACGGTAATAAAAGGTTTCATTGAGGGCAGTTTTGATCTACTTCGTTACACGGTAAATTAATTGTTCAATGGAAAAACGGTTTCTGAAATCAAGTTGGGAATTTTGCAGAATGTTGTAATATCATCAAAGCTAGCTAGCCTATTGTGTATTAATTTTTCACGAACGTTTAATGGGTTGGGAAGGGGGTGGCGATGAGCGTGAGGGTGAAAACAGACTGATTGGTCTGTAGTTTGTATTAAAAGAAGGTAACCAAATATTTAAGTTTGATGCGAACATTAAATTAGAGGCCTATGAATACAAATCCTTTGCTTGGCTTTAAAAAGTAAAGGAGTTATTTTTAAATAAATTATAGGCTTATGCATTAACTCCTTTCCTTATTTGTTTAGAATTATTTTAGGCAGTCCATTTATTCTAGATATTTCCCGTTCTTAACTTTCTCAAATAAGTTTCCTACCTTGTGAGATTTGACTAAAGTCTTCGGGGGAATGCTTGAAGCACTTGAGCAAGTTTTCAAAAAGTTGCTTAACAATATTTCGGTGAGATTGTTATACATTCTACGTAATATGTCACGGAATCTATGGAACTTTTCAGAGCTTCAATTTTTCCTTCGTTTTAGAAAGTTGTATCTTCGGTATCGTTTTGCACTGAGTAGGGTAAAAACTGATTTTGAGTACATAGTTGTCAGGTCTGCCTAGGTTTCAAATTTAACAAGGCTGTAGTCAATACTAAGGAACATGTTATTCCAACATTTGTATTTTAGGCTAGATATTTTGCTTTCGATCGCGTGTGGTAAGTTCTTCAACATATTTTTTATCGCACGGCCTGATCCCAATGAAAAACGAACTGGTAGATGTGAGGGCGATGAAGCTTAAAAGTCATTAATCGTATAGAAAACTAGAATATTTAAAAATTTTCGTGCGGTGCAGAAGCAATTAAAATAAGCAAATTCATTTATGATTCTGAATTATGTTCCCAGTTCTATTAGGGATTGTCATGGTGCGTAGAGGTCTCAAAAAAACGGGTAATTGATGCGGATGACTCTAGAGAAAATGGAAGGAAATAAGTCAAAACAAAAATAACAAAAAATAAACAGTCAAAATGGATAGAAACTATGAAAAAATAGATAGAATACACAAAAATGATCGTAAATCAAATTGAGTAATTTTAAAAGCTGTTGCCATAAAGAAGTTTGGGATTTTTAACGTCAAAAGTTACACAATTGGAACGCCCATGCGACAGAATGGAAAACAAACACACAGTAACAACGTTTCACCTTGCCAACAGAATTTCACTACTTGAAGATTTCATCACAAGAGGTCCAGAGAAAACACTTAAGAGTCACTCAAGAGAGACATTCCTCCAACATGTTAATAGAACACGCTAAATTACTATAGACATTTGCCTCAATAAAGACGTACTACTAAGGATAATTCAGGAAAAATTTAAATTAAAAACTTAGCTCAAAAACATTGAAATAATCTACTCCCTGCGCGAATAAAGTTAAGCAGCTTTAATCACTGGACGGCTACAAACCTCAATGATCAAGGAGTGAAATTAATTTTACTCCTCAATGTCCTTTAAAAAGTAACGAAAGTCCTGATAACTATTAAAATTACATGACATATACGACTAAGAACGGGAAAACCCCTTTAATGGAAATAGCTTCACGGAAGGAGCAGTCTAATCTAATGGAGTACTCTTGAAACCTTGTGTCCTTTGGAGGGTGCCACCTCCACATTGTCTCAGAAATTGAGGTTTTCGGTTTCCTCGTGTACGTGGGAGGTTACCCCAAATGATACACAAATAACGATCTGACTGATTGATTGAAATTAACCTTTTATACTGCAGAACATAATTCTTGTTTTATGCAAGTTTAGGCTGAGGTGACACTTGAGTTTAAAAACAATGACAATCCCATGCCAGTGGAAAACTAGGATGCTAAATAGCAGCTTCTAAGATCATCCAAAAGAGAGATGAAAGTAATTGGCCCTGGGGAAGAGTGGATCTTATTTCCAAAACACATATGTATGTCAATTACCAAAACGAATAATTTTTTTTAATTCAGAGTAAATAAACGAAAGGAATAAGAGAAAACTCGAAGCGCTAACAATAGGAAAATATTCAGACTGCCTGTAAGACATGCCTGGTAAATAATCAAATACAACAGTAGGGAAGATAACCACGGAGAAGAAGTCACTGAAAAACGACGAAACAAGATTATTTAGAATAACTAAATGTTCTAGCCACCTTAGAACGTGTCAAGAAAACAATTAGCACATGCAGAGCGATCTACATAGGCAAAGCAGCGATCCTTGTGCACGGTGACAGACGATTACATTTGAGAGAAAAGTAAAAAGGTAGAAAAATCCTCAATTACAAACATTACAATCGAAGTTACTCACTATACGTCAATAAAGCAGTATACCGTTCAAGGATAACGTGGATCATCCTGGATCTGTAAAGCGAAATTGGTTCTCAATGGCATCATCGACTTCTGCTTTGTATAAATGAACCTTAGCAACGATGTCTTAAATGACATTCTGGAGCTGAAGATCCTTTTAACACACCCAATAGTCCACTGCAGGAGCTGGTGGACCAAAACAGCCAAGCAAAAAAAAGTTCCAAGCCTTCTAATATGATTGTAAGATTGCGCCTTAGAAGTATTTAAGGCACCTTAAGAACGGCCTTTAGTTTGAAACGGATAACCTTCATGAGAACGAAAGGACAAAGAACCATCGGATGCGATTCAAGAGCTTATAAAAGAAGTGGCGTAGACCCGACAGCAAGCCGAACCTACTTAAGGAAAAAGGCTAGATCTGCTAGATCTTTACGACCAGCCCTGCGACCTACCGGTGGTAGATATGATAAGTTCAAACCGTTTTAAGCATCGTTGACCAACCAAAACCAACACTGAAGTAAGAGTAAAAGGAAGGAAGAGGAAGAAGGAAGGAAGAAAGGAAGAGTAAAAGAAAAAAAAGCCGAAATGAATTAAGGGAAGAGGAATCTTATATATCTGGAACTAACCATGTTTAATGTTTTCTTGTACGCCTGTACTTGGGTATATAGGCAGTGGCATATATCGTCGGTCTGGCGGCTTGGTTTCGAGTATTTTCAGTTCTTTTTTCAGCAAAATCACGAAATAAAACATAAAAAATAAAAATGCGCGAGCTTCAAGTTCAATTTTTAGCTTAAATGCAGCGAAAACTGACATTATGCCGACAAAAAAGACCCTGACTTTAATCTTTCCTTTGCTTCATAGCCACGAAATCTCATTATTCTCCTGCTCCAAATATCTACGAATTATTGAGAACTTCGTATTAGAAACGTAAGTATGGTCTTCTACACGTGCAGCTTAACTTTTGGTAGGACGTGTGGTTTATACTTGAAATAAAGTCTAGATATTCTCTTGAAAATATGCATTCTCTTCTTAAAACAGTTGAGCTCTGCTGAGAACTGCAGTCTAAGGAATAAAAGATGTTTCGCAGGGAACTCATACGTCAACGTTGATCGCGACCTCAATCCTGCTGATTTAGTCTGTCTGACTTTGGTCTAGTCTGAAGGAGTTCTGATGTCAAGTAGCAATTCCATATGGTCGTAGTCCCATCCCAATCGTCAAATAAAAGGAAATGATCAGAACAACGACTGACGTTACGATTTCTATGCTCAGCTCTAAAAAGCGTATTCCATTTGAACTAGGCTGAGGAAGCTTCGAAGTGTTGCAGAGCTATGACACAGAAAACGATCAGCTGACGTTTACGAGCAAAAGTTAAGATCAATAAACTCGATAAACGGGACCCACGCGGTTTGAATGAACGTCAAATGGAAAGTCGCACAGTCATTTGTGAAATGCTGCTTCGGGCGCCACGACAGGAAATCATTTTGCTTCGAATTGTCACGAGTGACAAAAAATGGATTTATTTTGACAACGAAGGATTTCCTTGGTTTAGCTTCAGTGAGAAGACTTTATGAACCAAGAGAAGTTATGAACCAATGTTTCAGAGAAGTGTTATGAAGTCTTGAAGCCTTGTAACTTCGTTAATGCGCAACTATATAGTCAACAAATGATAATTTTTAACGACGTTTGAATCGGAAAATAACCGGAATGGGCCAGGAGACATGATAAAGTTACATGACAATGCGCTATCGCATAAAGCCAAACCAGTAAAAGACAGAGTGACATCGCTTGGCTGGGAGATATGCCTGAACCCATCCCATGCACCCGTTGCCCACGTTCCCTTGCAGGTGGCGCCATCTGACTATCACCTCTTCGCGTCAATGGGGCATCCGCTCCCAGAGCAGCGCTTCATCGATTTCGAGGAAGTTCGAAAGTGGTTTGACAAATGGTTTGCCTCAAAAGTCAAGCTGTTTTTCTGGCATGGTATTCATAATTTACCAGATAGATGGGTGTAGAAGCTGATGGTTAATATTTTGAAGAAAAAGAAAATTATTTTTTCTCTAGTAAATTACGTATTTTTTCCCCAAAAAAAAAATGGAATAAACTTATGCTTACACATGGTACGTCTTTCATTTGTTTGCCTTTAAAATGATTTTCAGCCATTTTTGTCCTTTTTTTCAGCCATCATCGTCCACCGACGTTTTTCAATCTTGTGAAATATTCGTTGTGTTGTTTCGTTTTGAGTTCGAATTCCGAATCCGTATGTCTTTATGTTTATGATTATTGAGTGGTGAATCCCCCGGAGGACATAAAGAAGAAAGAGACACAACTGCTAAAGGTAGCAAATTTGGCGATTTTGTATATTAGCCAATTTCGCTGAGAGGGGAGAACTGGGAACATTTGAAAACAGAGAAAAATTTCGACAATTGAACGTCGAAGAAGAGTGAAGGGACCACTATGCATTCAAAATTGTATCGATTTTGGCTATGTCATCAACCTCATATCTGTAGACCATTGTTTTCGAGTCTTAAATGTTCATCGATCTCTCTAACTATTTAACCACCCTTAAGGAGCAAACACTTAAAAGGAAACTTTGGTTGGTATCCTGCATAAGCTTTTTCATAAGCTTAATACATTCCTAGAACCTTTTCATCGGAATGCTCCAACAGATGGCTTAGCGCTTACAACCGCCGTTCAGTTGTTTGAATGTCCATCAGTCACATATCACATGCTTTAGTTCTTGTTACGGTTCTTCTTCGTATGGTTAGTAATTTCGAAATTTGTGAAAATGGAAGACACATATTCTCCGTTCCGTATTATCAAAATGGAAAAAGATTACGCGCCAGTTTGTAACGAAAAAATTCCAATTGCAAAAAGTTTAGCGAAAAACAAGAAAACTTTCCATGAAGCCATTGAATTGCTAATGCAAGTGGAAAAGGATGCACGGCAAGTGAGTGATGAGACTAGCTTGCCTAATTCGTTGGAATTAACAGTGTTTACATCTTAGGGTTCCGATTTGGCATCTACTACACGAGTTCTAATTACAATTCTGGAAATTTGTTACGAGGAACGCAACTGGAACGCGCTGAATGAATACATTTTAATTTTGTGCCGAAAACGGTCACAATTCAAGGAAGCCATTAGCAAAATGGTCCGGCATTGCTTCGTCTACTTATCCCTCGTCCCCAGCTTGGATATTAAGCTCCAACTGATAGACACACTCCGGTCGGTGACTGAGGGTAAGATTTTCGTTGAAGTTGAACGTGCCCGTCTAACTAGGATGCTGGCGAAAATTAAGGAAGATGCTGATGATTTGAGTGGAGCTGCAGATCTCATGGCTGAGCTGAACGTGGAAATATATGGAGGCATGGAGAAGAGAGAAAAGGTATACGTTGACTTTGGAATGCTGAAATGGTTTTAAGAATTATTTTTTTTTGGCCAGATTGAATTCATCCTTGAACAAATGCGTTTGTTTATTTTGAAACAAGACTTCACAAAGGCACAAATTTTATCGAAGAAAATTCCAATGAAATTTTTCGAAGATCATCAACACGAGGACCTTAAACTGAAATATTACAAATTGAAGATTATAATGGACAAGGATTCGTCCTTTTTGCAAACGTCCCGGCACTATCAAGCACTGTTTGATTGCACTATCCTCGATAATGTGAAGAAGAGCGAACTGATCATGAATGCTGTAATTTATTGTGCTTTGGCTCCATTCGATAATGAGCAATGCAACATGATGCAGATTCTCTCCATGAATCCCAAATTAAAGGAGAGTACACTGTACAGGTAAAATGAATTTATAACAAAGCGCTGGATTATGAGTATGCTATTGATTGCAGCAATATATTAGATTTGTTCATGTCTAAGGAACTTATTGATAGTTATGGATTTGAAAAAGAATTCCAGAAGGAGTTGCACAAAACTGTTATATTCGATCAGAAAAAAGTTGGAGGCATTAAGCATTGGTGTGAGATGAAGAGCAGAATTATTGAGCATGTGAGTGGTGAACAATTGGTGTATGAAGTGAATCCGTTAATATTTTCCATTTTATATGTTTCAGAATATTCGCATCATTTCCTACTACTATACACGAATCTTTCTGGGACGATTGAGCGAACTTCTGAATGTATCAAAGAAAAAATGCGAGGCCTATATAAGTAGTTTGGTATCGTCAGGTGCACTATCAATAAAGATTGATCGAGCTACGGAGATAGTAAGTTTCATAACAAGAAAGCAGCCCACAGAAATGCTGAATGATTGGTCAGAAAACATTAATCAATTGATGAAAGTTGTAAATCATACAGCGCATTTGATCAACAAAGACGAATGCCTTCAGAATGTTTTACAGGAGTCTTCAGGACTTTAAAAATGTTCGGTTTGTTATGTGAATGATTTAATTTATGCATTTTGTTCGTATTGTTATGTTAATTTTTTGTATGTTTTGTTGACTTGAATTAAATGTTCTATTGAAACTTTAACGTTGTCTAAAAAATGCACTTGCGATTCTGGACTTCTGTAATTTCTTTCAGTTCTCGTTGCTGTGATGGAAAATATGATAGAGGATAACCAATAAGTGGTGTCCTAATTCGAACCTAACCTTTTGTTATATCTAATATTTATCGCATGTTGTACTCGGCAAAGCCTGAAGTAATAGTTTAATGGAACAAAAAGCGTTTTGTCATATCGTAGCCAGTTTTTGCTTTTCATATTTTCTTTACGCCTTTTCATATCAAGCCTTCATTCATTTTTCCTTGGAATAAGAGTTGATGCTACGAGGCGTCAAAACTTTCGACTGCCCGAATGAAATAGCCAAAAAAGCTGAAGTCAAATTTCAACCGGAGCGCTCGTTCTGCAATTTTTTCGTGACGCGACCTTAGTCGAATAATCGGACGTGCTCCGGAAAATTTCCCGCCAAATATCCATCTAGTCCAAAACAAAATTCCAGACAAATGGTAACCAAGTTAGTTACCTAAGTTAGTGCAACTGAAGGTGTATTTCCGGAGAAGATAGCTGCTATTCCTTGTACAAAGTGCTGGAGAGTTTTCAATAATTTACGGCCTGGATTGGAAGTTTTCCAGGCTAGGCGCTCCGGTTGACAGGAGACGTGTTTAGTCGGTAGTCCAGTAGGTCCGTTGTGACACTGGGAGTCCGACACTCAGGGCATAAATAGCCTTCACCTTCCTACCCAAAAAAAAAAAATTAATCAAATATGCAGAATTTCCTTTTTTCGGTTGAATTTTAAATTTATATATCTTGTAATACATATAGATTAAATAGGATAGAAAAGAATATATTTAAAAAATGTAGTTAATAAAATAAATAAATAAGTAATTCTTGGGGGCGGTTATTTTTTTAATAAGGTTATTTGTGAAGTTAATTACGACTAGCTCACTGCTTGTCCGTGGGGGACATTCTGAAAGCCCTGACACTTTCGGGACACGTACACACACAGAAAAGAAACTTACTCTTTCATATTTCTTTTATATAAAAAAAATACAAATACATATAGAAAATATAAACCAAATTCGATTTTTTTAATTTCTAAGTTTTGTATTGTTGTTATAGATTGCAATTTAGGGATGTTATTAACCTTTTTACTACAAGACACGAAACCACTGAGATGAGCCAACTTCTTCGGCCCATTTGTCGATCACGTTCAGAGAAGCGATGCAATTGTAATTTTGCAAGTCAAACGTCTTTTAGTGTTGCGACTCGTTTGACGAAGACTTTTCCACAGACGTCTGCGCTCCACTCGGTGCATGCGTTCTTCATCGGAAATTCAAGATCCAGAAATACATGCATTCTTCGGTTATCCCTTTTAGTCTCAAGGATAAGTCTTTTCCTTGTATTGCAACTCAAATTCACTTTGTTTGTTCTTTTGTATTTAAATTTAATTCCACTTTATGTTGTTCTTTTCCTCTCTATTTTAAATTTAATTCCACTTTATTTTGTTCTTCTTCTCTGTCTACTTAAAATTTAATTCTACTTTGTTTGTTGGATCTTCGAATATCGCTAAGGAGTGCCTTTAATTATGTCAGTTAATGAAATTGATAACAATGTCACGATAACGTCCTTTTTTATGTGTTTTCTTTTTTTTCGTGTGGCGCTATAATTGGTGGACTGTCGACATAACTCACGAAAATAACACTTCTTTACCACGTTTTGCTTACCGGAATTCAAATAAATCAAATACCAAAAGGCAACGACTGAGATTCAATAAGCTCCTTTCCCCAACTTGATAAGTTCACGCAATAAATTTCACATTCTTATAGGTGCCGGTTCACTACCAATACCTGAATTATAACAATGGAAAACTTCTTTCCAGTTAGAGTTACTCGAATTTAATAAGGGATTTTTTTTTACTCTTTTTTCTATCTTATTTCTACTGAGACTTTTTTTTCTTATATTATTTACCAAAATATTGCTTAATAGCTTAATCTAATTACAAATATTATTTTAATTCTAGTCTTAGTTCTATTTTATTATGTATGATTTTCTTTTAACTTAAAAATATGAGTTATATGAAAATTCAATCAAAACTTCATTCGACCATGACAAATAATCCTTATCCAATAGCGCTTGCTCTCTTTTAATATTATTTTATGTATTATTTTACTTGTTTATTTTATTTATTTGTTTGTTTTTTTGTCTGTCCTAATGTCGCCTACACAACAGGAAATGTAACAAAAGTTACACGTATTACAATACTAGGGACAGTGATAGGTCCCTATCTATACAATATCAGTATAGGAAGGTTTTATTAATTTTATTGATTGTCATTTCGGTCTTTAGAGGATTATCCCCCAAAGGTTTTAGCTTCCCGTATGCCTTTCAGACTAATCTCTTTCGTGTCGTCCTTCAGACTAATCTCTCCTAATAAAAATATCCAAGCAGATATTAACTATTCTCTGCAATCGAATGTGACCAGTTATTGCTGGGGTCTCGTCGATCAGCATAATTTGCTTTTGGTTATGATTGAGTGGATTTGGGCTTCTCAAAGTCTACAAAAGTCGAGTCCAGAGTTTACAGAAAGTTCACTTTATTAAATTAAATTAAAAGGTACAACTCTTGAGCACGTTTTCTTGTCGCTGATTTTAATTTCGCTTTTCTTTGTACACTGGCACATGAAGTTGTCAACTAACAACTTAACTACTGCCAACTTAGCTTGGTCAAACAAATGATTGGTGTAATGTAAGGATAGGGTCGAGGTTAAGTTGGGTTAGATCAGCTGTTAATTGATCAAATCTCAACATTTGCAAATACTTTTTTTTAAAAACTTTGAGCTTTGACCTCACTTATATGATTCCTCAAATAGTCTCAGTTTATCAGACAAGTCCTCTAAATTGAATAACAAAGTAGTGAGTGTCTTTTCGCGGCAATCAAGGCCGATATGCTCTTTCGGTACCCTCTTCGCTCAGCCTAACCAGTAAATACTTTTCTAGGTTTTCCGTCACCATTGTGAATCTTTAACCTTCCCCCGACCTTGGTCTCCAGTATGTGATAGTCTTAGATAGTCTCCGTCTATCAGGAAAGTTCCCTTATCGGAAGACCTAAGTTGTGATTGACTATTTTCAGCATTTCCTGGACTCTTGCCTATCAAACTTACCTGTGAGTACCTTTCTAGGTTTCCGCGCGTAATGCATCTGCTGAAAGTGACCATCCTTTTGCAGGTTTCACAGTTATATTGCCATTGATACCTTTTGCTCGCTTAAACTTGGTACAGCGCGTGTTCTACTTTTTTTGTCCCTGAACTCTTTCTTATTTTTCTTTTGAAATGCGTCTAAGGACCCGTCTTTTAAATGTGTTAATTTTAGTATGCGAATGTTTCTCTCAGGATTCACGTTTCAAAGATTTCTTCTGGTTTTGAAGCCCACCTAATTTTGTGCTTAAAATTTGGTGCTTGCAGGATTACATCAACAGACGTAGAGAACTATGGTAATATGTTAATATGATCTGTCTTTACCGAAAAAGGGTTTTAATATTTAAGAGTAGCATACCTTTTGTAGCAATGGCGAGTTTCTTCATGACATACTCTTTAGTGTTCATAAACAACGCTGAGAAAAGCCTATCTTCCTGCCTCTGTTCAAACATTGTGTCAAAAGTCTGTATTAGTTGGGAGCTTGCTCTGACTTGTGAAGTCAATATCAACGCTAATTTTAGTTTTGATGGGATGCCAGAATCAAGCTTGATTCTTGTGCAAGTACTTCTCCAATTTAAGCGTTAGTTTGTTCCTCAGAGATCCTTTTAAATATTTCATATCGGTCACTGAATTTGCTCACTTATCCTCTATCATCCCTTACTTGCATGATCCCGTGATGATGAACATTGCAGAGCATAGAAGAAGGTTCGACATATGATTTGGTCCCCGTGATAATGAAAATTACAGAGCCTAGAGGGAGTGGGACAAATGCATTGGGCCCTAAGCTTATGCCAAACAGCGACTACAGGAGGATTCTTAGTGCTCGCAAAACATTCTTCTACTGACCAAGAATACCTTATTCAGGTAAAATTTTATCGCACCAAGACGCCACATTATCCTTCGCGCTTCAGTTGGAAAACTTCTCATTCCGGATAGAATTCAGATCAACTCATTAATTTTTCTCTGGTTGAGACCATAGTGTTCGCCTGACCCACAAACATCATTGGCAACGTATAGAGCAAAGTATATGTATTCAAGGGTCTTCAGGCCGAATATGATATCACTCTTAGTTGTTCTTTAGTTGCTATACGCTAATATTTGGTTTAGCTTCAACAGAACCCGATAGTAGCTTTTTGGTCCTGCATTCGCTGCAATTAGAGAGATTGGGGTGATCCACTGTAAGTTTTTAGCTGTGTCCTGTGCTCTTTGTAAAACAGATCAATCGCTTTTCCCTCCTACTTTGCCATTTTTGGAATGAAGGATAATAGGGCAACTTATTACAACATTAGCTGCTATGGCCATTGAAAAGCCAGGAAGAACCTTCAAGTTCTTCGGCATATTACATGTTACTAACTTCGCAAAAATATGGTAACACAAGGTCTTAGACCAATGTCAAAAATCGAACGTAAGTGTTTCAAATCGACGGGACTATGCTACGAAACAGGAAAATGTTTTCCAAGACACAAATCGCATAGATAGTGTATGTTGCTGATCGCTGTAAGAAAAGCGATGCATATTTTAACATTCGAAAAATGAGTACAATTGACAATAATCTTTCAGCTGTTCCATGTGAAAAAGGTAACCATAGGATATCATAGTCAGACAAACCCATGATAAGGTATTTCCTCCTTGTTTTAGTCCTTCTCCTTCCAAATAAGAAGATATTGAGTCATTTAAGTCATTCTGCTTCCAAAGAGAGAATTTTCTAAAGAGAATTTTTACAGCTGTTGGATTTTCCTCGGCTTTTCTTCAAGTTTGCACGAATAAAATTTTCTTGAAAAATAAAGGACTCAAAGATTAATCGTTTGTTAAAAAGTTAAATGACTCTTTCAAAACTCACAAATGCAAAAAGATAAAAGATACTTTCACTCGCAATCGAAAATCCTGATTTTGTTCTTTCTTGATTTTTTGTGTGTTGTAATGCAATCCGATAACCACCGCTTAAAATGATATATTTCAACCTTCACATTTCTTTCTCAACATTTTCGACTTTGTGTTTCGTCCTTTCAATGTACGGACACATACATTCGCTTTTATCATGTTATTTCACAAGAATGCATTCATTTCGGTGAAATTCAATCTTGGAGAGCGTCTTGCAATCCACTTCTATACCCTTTTATTTCTGCATTCCTTTGCGAAATGTCAAATCCAATAAGGACTGTGTCTTCCTATTTACGAGATGCAATTGGAACCTAACTTTTATTCTCAGGTACGATGATAAGGCGAACGGAGTTGTAGAAAACATGAAAAGTCTGTTAGTGCAGTCAAACAATATTCAATGAGTGGTCCGAATCTGAGTATGCAATTGAAGTCTTAGAAAAATGTTCACGTGTGCTTTTATTTTGCCAATGTTTAGCTGTTAGCAAGGAGCATACATTGAATTTGAAGGTTAGTAGGTTAAAGTGTATTATTCTACTTATTTACTGATGATGGCATGACTCCTTTAATTCTTCAAGGATATCAAAAAAGGAAATAAAATCTTAGTTGTATTTTTCATGAATTCTGGAAGCTCTAAACAATCTTATGAAGGCATTGCTGGGGTTCAACGGGTTTGTTTCTAATAGGTTTTTGCTCACCTTTCGAGACGAGCTTCTGTGCTCTTTACTTCTCTGGACAACACAAACGCAACATGAACTAGAGACGTTAGTGCGCTGGGAAATGATATGGGATAACATTGTCGAATTCGACATAATACTGGAGAAACTCAAAGTCATTATCCTAACCAATACATCAAACAAACTGCTAATCTGATGATATTTGATTCAAATTCCCCTCACTCACTTCTTGCCAACGACCAATAGATCAGTCTCAATGAATTTAGAGAAAAAGTAAGTCAAAAAATAACCCTCATTGCTCTCATCAATGAGGACCAACATTACATGAAATCTACTCAGACGTTAATTTTGAACCCACTGCGAAAAAATATCTCCTTAAAGAAAGCATCACTACGTCCAATCAAGTTCTTTTAGACTCGAATTCTTCGAGTCAGCAAGTAAAACTATCTTAGAGTAATTCTAACTTTTAGACCTTCTCCCGTTCGGGCTTGAAAATCTTTCCTGCTATTATCGCCGGTCTCTGCAATTCATTCTCTATGACTGATATCGTTAAAGACCTCAAAAGTTAAGGAGTCCAGAAAATTCACCAAATGCTGTTGAAACTCCTTAGTTGAAGAAAAGCAACCTCTATTAAATCCACATTCATTACATGCAATCGAACTTTGACTCAAACTGTTTGAAAAATATCCATGCAATTTTTTCATTTGTTTTAATTCGGGACAATCAAAAATAAAACAAACTCTGTACTGTAAAACTGTTAGGGATTAGATCGCTTTATCAGTGAGTTCCATCTCCCTTACCGATGTGTCAAGACTCAATGCACTAAGCACCCTCTGAAAACACAGGCCCAAACCACGTCTGCCCCAAAAGTATCCCCACTCGTATGGCACCGCCTATCATCCCTTGAACCTCTCACGTATCTGTAGTACGCTCTGCTACCTACACGCAGTCCTTATTCTTCGAAATTATTCGCGTTTTCCAAACATCAATATGTAACCAAGATCTCTGTCATTTTCTCTAAACACAATATAAAAAGTAACTTGATTGAAAAGCAAATTATTATACTCTCTTTCCATGGTTCCCATCATGAAAATTAAACTACTCTAGCTCATCATAAATTGGCTAGTTTCTTATCCTTGAAGACATAAGCTAGAAATGCAGCTTGGCATCACTAAACCCGGTATTGTGCGTCTCTGCGGAGCCCAACTACATCGGCCCTCCTATCTAAACTATACTATTTGTAATGAAACGCCTATGCTAGTTGTATCCAGGGGAAATTTAAGCTCCCACATTTCCTCATGCATGACAGCCTTAACACATATTAAAACCACTACTGCAATGGCTGAGCCTTAAATCTTTTTTGTTTGTGTTTGTTACCATCGACATTACTGTTCCATATCGACCAAATTTTCAGTAACTTCCACCCCTTCTCTGATCCTAGGAACAGAACGTTTACGTTGTATGCAAATATCATAAAATTCATCAATCACCTCTCTTAGACTGGATACCTCTAAAGGATTCGGGAAAAAATTTTCCAAACTCAAAAAGAATCTGCCAAGCTTTTGAAACATTGCATCCACTACATGCATATTTCTCCTGCTCATGGAGTTAAATTTTCTGTTTCCCAATCCTCAAAAAACATGAAAAATCACTGCTACGCAATAGCCTCCGCATAGTATATCTCGTGCACTAACTTGCAAAGATTTTCTAAATGGTCATCACAGACTTTATAGACAAACGCCTGGCTATAACGGATATCACCCCACATTTCAGTTCGCAAGCCACACCCTTCAATTCAATTGACTAAGCTCCTCACCCTCAGAACTAACGACTGTTTTAACTTACCCAACAGTTCACATACCATCGCCTGTCTCCTAGGCATTCGTCAAGCTTCTGAAAAAGTATGGAAAATTACTGAGCCACAAAATTTTTATCCTATTCCTTTTCCAATTTCACTTATCTAAACTCATTCCCTCGTTCCTTACTGAACGAGTATCCTTCGGCGACATTGGTGACACTTTGTCTCATCTCTAGTAGTAGGCTAGTAGCAATCAATAGGTGACTCTTTGTTTTTCAAATTCATCTGTAATTCCATAGTGTCCTCTCCTTGCTACCAGTTCAGTACCAGGCTACATTGTCGATATGCCTAAGCCTATGCCTTACAATAACCCAATCCATCCAATACTCCATCGATACACTTTGAATGATTGAATATATTATAGGTAGTTGAAAGCCTGCCGAAGTACCTCCCAAAGCTATTTCTAACGAACATAACTTTTTCATCTGATGGGGCCTTCAACTGAATTTGTCCATCATAATATTTAGAAATGCAGGACCCTTCCAAACAATACCAAAGTAATCTTCATCTTCTATCCTTAAAACTAAAGAAATTTAGAAGTCCAGATTCAAAACAAGCAGCTTCAATTGCTACCACTATTTACCACCAACTTTCTCAGGACTCTCACTTCAAAAACATGAAAATATAATGATCTTAGAGGTTTTTCGCGCTCATGGTTAGTCCTCAGATGAAAGTTATGTGTTTTCTTTAACTTATCCGCCCTATCCTCAGCTTCAGCTTCTATTTTCTGTGTAATCTTTCAGCAGCTCAAATGGAATGCCTCGGAAAACAATTGCTCTTCAAGCGAGCAGCAAAACCTTGGGTTGACCATGACCTCATTACACACCTCCTCGAAACTTTAGCCAAATGCATAGATCATCCAAATCTAATTTTCTCCAACCTTATCTTCTCCGACGAAATTGCAACCGCAATCCCTCATCGCAAGGACCATTTTCTCTGATTTTGATAGAGTGCTACACTCTAGTGGCGACCACTTTAATTCCAACACAACATACTCTGACCCCAACACATTAAGTGTCCCTCACTCCTTTTGCTAAACTCGACATCTCAAGCTTATGATAATTGTCCTAGATAAAGCTTTAGTTGCTAAGCATAAAATAAGGTGAACTCGAAAAATTGTTAAAAACAAACACTCAATTCAAAAAAAAAATGTTGTAGTTGAATCGCAATCTCAACAAATAAAACAAATTAGAGAGGAGAAATGATCAGCATTGGTGAAGTGCAAGTTTAGTCAAAACGAACAGGGAAAGAGGGAAAGTCTTTTTCGCGCAAAAATAAGGATTGATTGACCGATCCAAAAACAGTTAGAATTAATTTGGTTAAATACCGTTTCATCGGGAGTGTGTTCGATGCATATAGTAACTACTGAAAAGTGGTTACTCACCATCACTGTTTGGAAGAAAATTATAAAGAAAGAAATACCAATATTCTATATAGCCAATCAAGCGAGCTTTTTAAGATAGAGAGCTTTTAAAGGAGTCAGGTAAGTTTAGACAGCTACTGCCTGGTATACGATCCGCCCTGCCTACGAAAGATTTCCGACATTTTCATCACCAGGAGATGTGGGTTCATTTTGTCTTCATTTATATTTTCTGGGGCTATTTGTGCCCAGATTCAATACTCAGCTTGTTTGGTGTTCTGTCTATTCAGTTATTTGTCGCCGTGATTTGTAAGTCTGTCTGGTTGGGCTTGTCGAGAATCTCAGGATATCAAAGGTAGTATTGTCGTGATTGTCAATTTTGTCAAAGAGCTTAAGAGCTTTGTCCCGTATGTATTTGTCAACTGTCTCGAGTCGCAGTTCGTTATGAATGTCCACATTTCTTACATACCATGGGTATCCGAAGATTCTTCTAAGAGCAAGGTTCTGGCACGACTGAAGTGCTTTTTTGTTTGTATTCGTCGTCTGACAGAAAGCAGTACTGCCGTAGAGTAGCGTCGGTCGTATTATTTGTTTGTATATGAGGAGCCTGTTTTTAATATTTAAGTTTTTAGACTTGATTAGGGGGAGTAGGGATGTGAGGATGCCAGTAACTAGTCTTCGTTTTGTTTGTATGTGTTCCGTCCAGGAAAGTCTGCTGTCAAGCGTTAGTCCAAGGTATTTAGCAGTCTTTTTCCATTTGATGTCTTCGTCTTGTATTGTTAAGAGTGGTGGTCTTTGGTGTGGGCGTCGTGTTATAAATATGTTTTGTGTTTTATCTGTGTTGATTCTTATCTTCCATTTGCGAAAGTACCTTAAAAGCATGTTGGTGGACTGTTGCAGTTTTGAAGTGATGACTTCTGCTTGTCTGGATGTGTAATATATACAAGTATCGTCGGCATAGAGAGAGAGTTTGACATTCGTGGGTAATTGTGGAAGATCTGCCGTGTAAATGTTATAGAGTATAGGTGACAGTGGCGATCCTTGTGGAACTCCAGCTTCTATTGGCCTCAGATTGGAGAGGTGGTTGTCAATTCTGACGCGAAATGTTCTGCCTTGGAGGAAAGAGCCTATCATTTGAATGATAGGGAGGGGTATAAGGAGTTCATGCATTTTGAATATTAGTCCCGCATGCCAGACTTTGTCGAATGCCTTTGCCACATCAAACATGACAAGGCCGGTGGATTTCCTTCTGTTGAGGCCATTTTGAATGTGTTGTACTAGCTTGGATAGCTGGAGTTCTGTGGAGTGTTGGGGCATAAAGCCAAATTGTTCCCCAGGGATAATTTTGTTCTGCAGAACGACTTCTGACAATCTTTGAAGTGTTGCCTTTTCCACAATTTTACCAAGGGAAGATAAAAGACTAATAGGTCGCCAGTTCTGGGGGAATGTGAGGTTTTTATGTGGTTTCGGAAGAACTGTGACGATTGCTGTTTTCCATGCCTTTGGAAACCTTTGCAAGTGGAAGATAGAGTTTGTTATGTCCGTCAGTTTCTGTATGAAATTGTCGGGGAGTTGCTGTAAGGTCATGTTTGTAAGGGTGTCGTAGCCGGGTGATTTTCTAATATTTAATGTCCGTACAAGATGTTTAATTTCGTCAAAGTCTGCTGTAATATTCTCGCGCTTCCCCGTAATATGTCATCGTCAATGTCCTCCTCCGAGGAAGAGTTCTCGCGAAATTGGATCTCAAGCGTGTCTGCAAAAGTCTCAGCCTTGCCAACCTTTTCGAACACCATGCCGTTGGGACCATGGATAGGAAGGATTAAGGTCTTGTTTTTAGTGCGGAAGTATTTGGTCACTCTCCAGAATCTGTCCTCGCCCGGTTCGAAGCTTTGCAAAAAATTCTCCCAATGTTCGTTGCGAAAAGTGTTGATTTGAGCTAAATCCTTCTAAAGCTAGGATCACCTGTGTTCCTAGCTCGTCTACGAACTTGATTCATTTTCATCACCACCCTTATTGACCTTATATTTTGATATTAACTATATGTGAAGTTAATTTCTCGAGTGTAATCGTATAGGTGGGGAAGGGTGAATGAATATAAAATTTAAGAGAATGTTCATCCGCATTTACCCACTCTTTCGTTTGTATATCCTAACTCTAACATGTTATACTTACATACTATTATCCAGCTGGTAAATCTGAATCGAATACTGTTAGCTTCAAAGTGTGATGAAACAATCAAGAATTCGTTAAGGGTTACGCAATGGTACATAGTGTTACCGCTTTAAATAATAACGCGATGCCTGAGGTTTTCGTGGTTTTTGAGCTAAGCAGGAGACAATAACGAATATATATCGTATCAACTATAAATCAGCTAATGTTCAACTTAGGAAAACAAGAAAGCGAGCGTGCTGAGTGGTTCCTTGTTAGTGTATGGGTCATATGTGTGGCGCAATGCTGTGCAGTTAGAAGGAACAGAGTAGGTTTCAAAGCGGCAATGTATTTTATCAAAGGGTTGTTTTCCAACGCTCACCGTGTTAGAGAAAAAGTTCGACTTGACATACAAATGAAGGTCATTGCGATGCTAGGACTCATGAATATGGACACAACGTACTCAAGACGTTGCATCAATCCATGGTGAATGAAAATTGTGAGGTAAAGATAGCAAATAAAGGACTTGCTCAATCAAATGCATACTGGGGCTTTTTTCTACCGGACGCACCTCTTGAGCTATCATTAATGTTCGAAGCCTTTTGTGCTACGATGATGAGTCGTTATTCAACGATTGTACGTTTCCATTTGCCGAGAAACGACGATTGGGTTTTACATATTCTTTTCATGCAAAATTTAAAAAAGGCAGGATTCGGTGTTCTTTTAAGAAAAAGAAGAAGATTCCTATCCGGACAGTCCGGCTGGAAAGATTCTCGGATAGCTTGACATATGGTGTCTGCGTGGGAGAAATTAAGGAGAGCATATTTGATTCCCTGCTGACATTAGAGGTCAATGGACCTCTCTAATAGGAATTCATGGAGTAATTTAAAATTAAAGTTAGTTATTTTGTCATGTTTCGCCGATTCTTCCTACCTTTATTTGGTCTTGCTCTTGTTGCTTTGCGATTGGTTTTCGAGCTGCCAATGACTAAGGAAACCGAAACAGCGACCAATCAAGCGATGATGGATGTACAAAACGACAATATGAAATTTAATTAAAAGGTCTATGTAAGTCTATATTAAATAGTGTGCATTCCATATTTTCCTTTTGTAATATGAAATTATCAAGATCAAATTGAGGAAATTTCGAGGAATGAAGAGATAAACGAATGTAATCAAAGCAATCTATTTAAAATCAATACGAATATAATTTCAATCTAAGAAAATTAATCGTCTATGAATTCGTGAAATTTCTAATCAAATTCGAAGTTAAATCTGAAATTTAATCTTTTGATCAAGAGACCTGAAAGTGAAACAAAATGCTTCGCATTTCCACATCTAAGGGACCAATGTATATATTTTAAATGCCTATGAATTGACAAGAAAGATTTCCGAGAACTCATTCATATAAAGCTCAATTTAATTCTGAGTCATATGCACACGTGTATAAAGGATATAGAATTCCGGCTCGTGACTGTGTAAAGGTACGTCAAAGTAAATTAAGGAGACAAAATTTCAATGAAGGTGAACGCTATTAGGTTTCACCTTCGATTAGGGACGCATGGTTGTCTTGCAGCAGAATTATGCCCAGACAATACAACGTTTCGGTTTGGGGATGGTTTACATTTTATAATGTAATGAATTTTTCATCGATTAGCCTAAAATCGAAGAGATAGTTGCAGAAGAACCGAGTTGGAAAATAATGTAAAATTAATTTGAGCAAACATGGTAGTTACTAGCGAGTTTATTAATGTATTGATGTTGGTTTTCGATATAAGGACTTCTTCGGCGAAACTGTCAGTTATACTCCACAAAACCTTGACAATTTGGATGATTAAGTGATTTGGAAACATATCATCTATGCAACACTTTGTGATTCTGGGGATGAAGAATCAGTACGTCTCCTTACAGTAGGGAGAGTCGGAGTAGTATTTAAGTTAAGAATGACTCCCAAAGAGGCGTTACTCATCTATCGCCTTTTAAATGAGGTGGCTCTGATCGCTGATAAGGTAAAACAAAATTTTATTAATTAGCTCTGGGTCCTTCTCAAACGTTGTATTATAGTCAATTGAATAATTGAGTGGTCCGCAAACAAACAGGGTCGCGATCCTAAATAAATTATCTCGAACCCTTTCCCATATGATCCCACCTTACTTGAACACTCAATGTGTAGTCAAAATCCGGTTTTCTGTGTTTCTCCTTCTCCAGCATTTGTGATTCTGCTCTCTACACTCCCGACAGGAGTGTAACCTCGTGCAACCAGGTTGACTGAAAGAACTGACAACTCTCGACTTTATTCTGCTTGGTGGTTTTATTGAATTCAAAGTCATAGATTTTTATGCAAATGGTCTTGAAAATTAATGACACCTGAAAAGATTGTTTGAGCCACAAAGATTTTTGGCAATCCGAACAATCGGTTTTCTCCTTGTTGCGTTGACGTTTACAATTGAAACTAGCTATTGTGTAGAGGGAAAAAAGATAAAGGTGCAGTGGTATACGCACTTATTCTCTTGAAAACTTATACCCATACAGATGACTTACATATATTGTTGCAGATAGATATTTTTTAACATATATACACTTAAATACAATACATTTGAATAAGCTATCCTGCTAACGTGGTTCGTTGACTTCTGGACGTAGTTTGATACTCATCGTCTTACTCATGCATAATAATTTGAGCTTGAATATGGAGGCTAAAGAAATATTAGGAGTTGTTCTATCTGTGACATAAAGCAGCTGAACTACCGGCCAAATATCCCATATGTTTGTACCACAATTCTCAGTCTGAAGCCATTAGACACATTCCTTTGGCCTAGACGCACTGGTCCTACACTTTACAGTGACCTTGGTCGCAAATAGCCATGTTTAAGAAAGGAAGAAAAAAGAGGATTCGAGAGGGGAAAAGAAATCCTAGTCAATTAGCTGAACAAGTATGCCACACATTGTTATAAGTATAGCCGGAGTCTAACTTACTACCTGATACTCCTTGCCAGGTGGTTTCTGTATCTGTTTGGTTGAGCTTTCCGGACGGGGAGCTCCACACTCGGTTGACTACAGTATGATTGCTTTCTTGATTAAAACATTTTCTGCATGAAAAGAAAGGGTGACAGCGTCATTTCAGTACGCTTCAAGATATGTAATCTTCAGAACCCAATTTAGTGATCTTGTCCAGGTAAGGTTCATAACAACATCATCCTCTTAATAGTTAGACAAGGGAGAAGTCAGATGTGAATCATTTCAATAGTCTCTGAGAAATAAATTGGAGGACGCCACGTCAGGCGCGATTTTATCGTTTTCTCGGTGCAATTTTATCTTTTCTTTGAAAAATGCCACCCAGTGGTTCGTTTGACACATGGCGTCTAGCACTATCTTGTTGAAGCAATGAGCATGTATTAAATGTTTCAAATTGGTGTAATTTCATGCCCGAGGATCTTGGCATACTTCTAATAGGATGCTGATGTAAATCTTATAATTTGCCATGCGATTTCGTGCCATTCTCGTTATTATAGGCTGTAAGAAACCTGCTCTACACACTTTCCTTATTCTTTGCATACATGCTTTCAGGGAATAATGGGAATAAATATAGTTCGGTAGGACCATTATATCCTTGGCTATTTTGACGGTGCCTCCACTGGCGATTGAAGAATGGAAACAGCAATTGTTCTTCAATCAAAATAGTCCCCACAACTGCATTTTAGGACATGTTTTTGTAATTTTTTTTTGAAGTTTTTGTGTAACTTGTAGTTTAAATTTTTGCGAAACCAAAAAACAAATGAATACACAGGTCGTCGACGGTGATCTCTGTGACGCCCTGCAAAAAGTGAAAATTTTTCACACAATCACAATCACACAACTTATGGTCCTAAATGTATGTGTCAGAATGTAGTAACTCGGCCCTTTAGGCTGTCTTTATTCGAAAAACATATAACGCCTTCGATTAGACATATCCTAAAATAAGACAAAAATAATTTATTCTACTTTTTCTGGACCCTTTCTTGTTTGTTTCTAATCTATTTTCTCGAACCCACAAACTGGTCAATTTTTAAAATTACATGTGTTATTTATGCGGTTACTTTACGGTTTCGGAAATTTTCCGTAGATCCTCTGCAACAATATGGTTTTAGAGAATGCTTCTGGACTACGCATTTAACAACCCCCTGTCAACCGTAGAGTTTAGCCTGGAACCTTTTGACACATCACTTCAGGCAAGGCCTCGTGTTGCTCCGGTTAGATGTGCTTTCAATTATGGCTACCCATTCTCCAGCGGGAAGGAAGGAAGGGTAAGGAGGTCCTAGAAAAGATATCTTTTCATTCCCAACGCCTTCTGACATTCCAGTAGGACTACCCGAGTACATAGCCATGCGAATCTATTTGTCAACTGCTCTAGATTTCATTTCAATTCACTGTTTTGTTTACCGCGCTACCTACAGCATCTTTTGTAATAGGAAAATTTGTGACGGGCGACATTCATTTCTCCTGTACAAAACGAGCAGTTACGAGACTTTGACCTCTTAATTTTGAGTAGGTCTCCATGCGAAAGTAACCATGCCCTCTTAAAAGCTCACTCAAGTAGAAATCAGCCTCGCCATGCTTTCGATTGAACCACGGCCTTAGGTATGGGATCAGTGCTGGGAGTCCACCTTCCCTTAGCGTCTTGCTCCCAGCACTGCTGCCAATCGTTGATAGATCGTTGCCTCTTTTCCCTGGCGACCACTTCTCGGTCGTATTCGATTTTGCGCATGGAAATATTTCTGTGCACTCTCGCAAGGAAGGCAAGGGGTATCCTCTCTTCAATGGCCAACACTGCCATCCCAGAGACTATGCCTGTGCACCTGTGCCAACCCAATTCGGCGTAACTCCTTGCTGAGAGCGTCGTCCCCATAATTCTGACCAAAAGAGTAGAACCAACTCCACAGGACTCATTAGGAGTCCTCTTGTTGATGTGAAGGATCTTCATATCTTACTAATTAATTGCGTGAGTGCCGTTACATACGCTGCAGCGTTGTAAGCTGTTGCCCTAATTTGTTGTGACAAACTCATCTTCTCAAGGTATTTCACTGCTGATTTCGATTCGACCAGCTCTTCCCCAACACTGATAGGCCTCACTCCGGGGATTCTTACCGTTGTCGGGATGACTCGTTTGGTTTTTCCACTACCAGCGTGAAATCATAAGCGGTCATTCGATCCCGTACTCACCGCATAGTAGCTAACAGAGTTAGTCAACTGTGGATTCAGCCACTAGCGCCGTGGCATCGACCGTTTAAATCAAATGTAACTCATCCAGAAGTTCAAGCCGCAGCAGTTCCAGACCGAGGATGAAAGGCACCTGAAAGTATCGTTTTTCGGCTACCTTTCTTCAAGAAGTAGTGTAGGCTACGGTCCTTCAGATAGTTCCTCACAATCCATATCAAATAAATTGATACTTAAAAATGGGTTTCAAGCGCTTCCAAAATATCTTGAATATTAAGTGCAGTCAACCGCATTTCGGACATCCACAGAAACCAGGAGACCTAGCCGTGAGTGGAAATAAGGTAGAGATAAATTGTTATAAAATAAACTCATCGATGTTTTGTAATTTTTAGAAATGATCTAGACAGTGTGATATATCATGGCAAAAATTAGATGTCATTCAAAAAAGGATGTTTAATTCATTGCATTTTGAATAAGAAGTTGAAAAAATGTCGGCTTGTTCACAACGAGCAAATATAATTAATCACTTATGGTATGAGGAGCTACTCAAACCTTGGTCCTGTTCTACAAATAAAGGTTAATAACGACGACAACTTGCTAAAATTCTTACTTCAATTAAAATTTAAGAAAACCGAGAACAGGACACAATTACTGACCATAATAATAACATTCTACTTATCACACTGAAAACCCCACGAAAAACAATTATTTGAGTTGGTCAAAAGACAAAATGAGAAGTCAGTTGTACAAGTTCATTACCGAAGTTAATTATCCTGTTTGAAATCGTCAGAAGATTTTCGTTGAAAGTTTTCCATCATTCAAACCATCCGTCTACTGAAACTAATTACAATAAACTTATTTTAGTCCTAGCTAGGGATAAATAATCAAAGGAGGGAAACCATAGACGTACGAGACTGCCGGTGTACTTTAATGTTCGCTGAAGGATACAAAGTTTTGCCGTTGAATGAGAGAAGTTAGTCTAGAAGCCAATTCAGGATTCATAAGGTGAATTAATAATCGGAAAAGGTTCTGAATTAAGTAAATATTTCCAAGACAACAATGCATTTTACGGTTGGAATTTGGAAGTGGTGATTGGAATGTTACATCTGGGGAAACTGATAAGGATTTGAGGAAAATGACATGCGCCTGAACTTGTGTAAGAGAGTCGCTAGCTCTTCAGTGCTTCTGAGCTAAGGAGCGTACATTGGCAATATACAAAAGGCGGGAACAATTCTGTTCTGTGTTCATTGCTCTTGCCAAGGATTAGAAGTGGATTTAGAGGATACTCGTTAGATACTTAACGTGAAGCACGTGCGAATCGTTTGATTGATCAACATTCTTTCTGCACATCCTGTAGAACGTAGCTTGTTACATCCAAATCTATCGGTTTGATAACTTATGTACATTTATCAAAATCTTAACATTTTGTCTAAAAGATGACTGGTTCTAAGGATTCAAGATGAACCCACAAATGAATCTGAATTTTAGTCATGTCCCTAGAGATCTGTACGCAATGAAGTTAACAAGGATTTTTGTCAGTTCCGCTATAAATAACCTTGAATTATGTGCGATTCAAATCTGTTTGTCTCTCGGGGAGTATTTCGGGCTGAATGAAAGATTCCTTTAAAATAAAATAAACGTTGCCCTACTGTTTCCATGCAGGAAAATCAATAGATGCCAATGTGATATACAGTCCTTACTTCATATGCCTAACTTTCTTATGCCCACTTGAATGAATCTTGTTTTAAATGCTTGCTCACAACATTTGCCAAGGAATTTTATAGATGCGTGTTGGATTCCTGCTCCTCCGACTCCATACGAGGACTGGTGAATTATTAATGAAAATCGACTAATTCTACTAGTAAAAGTGGGAGTGTTAAAATTTGATGAATCCATAGAATGCTGTAAGTAGATTAAGAAGTCATTGATGAACCAAACGGGGATGAGGGAGGGTGGATGTAATTGGCTCGCTTTCCTTAAGCGAAAGGAAGAAGTGTCTTCGGTAGTGCTATAAGCTGTATACCTTTAGCTGCTATTTACGCATAAATTATTTACGAATATGAGCTTAGAGGTTTTTCGGACATTTAAGTTAAAGAGGTCGATGGAATTAAATGAGGTGTTGAAGGATGGGTTGAACTAATTGTAAATGTTGAAATATGTTAATGCGAACGGGCCTTGAATGTTGATGAGTATGTAAATAGGATAAGGCTTAACGTTTTTACAGAATTCAAGTATCGTTTCGTTTATTGAATAATTCACAAACTATGATTTTCACAACCTATGTGCAGTAAAAAGCGTTTCAATTACATCTGCAAGACCTTACATGACTTCGAGTATTCTCTTGCTATGGGACTGTTATTGTATGTTGTAAAGTTTAGGAAGACAGTATCAGTTTCAAAGTTTTTTTTTAAGAATTTTGGATCAAAATTTCTGCGACGTGAAGTTAAGGACGCTTTCTCCCAAGCACATAAAGTGTCTTTGTATTCATTTTGACTTATAATTTTCTAAGCAGCCATAAGTGGGCAACATACAATAAGTAATAGTGCTTATCACTTTAGCTATAGAAGGATAAAGCATTGTATGTAATAATTTAAATTGAAACAGGGTCTGGTATTCGGCACGATCCGTCCTTATAGAAACTCACCACAGTTGTCACTGTTGTAGTATTCAGGAGGAGGGGCCAAACACAATTCAGACAGGTTTTTGGTTGCTAATAGGAATCTAAAATTTCACCATAATGAAAATCTAGATTCTGTTGTCAATTGAAAATCAAAGTAATCGGCTAACTGGATACCTATTTAGTGGTGGGATAATGTGTTTTGGTTGCCAAAAATGGAGGGACAATGTGTCCCGATTGCCGGAAATTCGGTCAATCTTTGATGAACTATAAAGACGACAACATTTTTAGCTGCTTCAATCGGATTGCCTCAATGTCCATCAAATGAACTCTCGGTCTCATGGTACTTGACCAAAATAAGGGAAATTATCTCTGGATTGGTTAATTTCCTCTCGTTTTTATGGAGGACAAAATTGCTGTTCACAAAACTTTCGTGTAAAATTGCGAAAAAAATAAATCTACTAATCTGTTTCTCAAATCTGCTGAATTATTAGCGCCCAGTTCGATTCTTTATGCCCACGCATTATATAATGAGAAAATTTGAGGTTCCAATAATTGAAAAGTGTTACGTGATGTGTGAGAAAAGCAATGGGACTGATTTTTCGTCTAACTTTTTATCTTTATATGTCCTTGTTTTTTTCAAATAAAACTGTTATCGCCTTCAACGTAGTTGCTCATGGTAGTAAAAATAGAAGTCTTGTTGATCGGTAACAGTCTTCAGAACGCTTACCAGAGACTTCGAAATGACATCTTTTTAAAACATGTTTCAATATCAGCAAAAGGAATCAGTCACAAAGTTGAAATCAGATGAATGGGGGCCAAGGAAAGACAATAATGTGTTTTAAGGTCGAAAATTTACCAATAGAATTGGCGGTGTGACTGGGGGAATTGTCGCGATAAATCATCCATTTGTCTGCATTATCTGCTCACACCCAAATTTTTTTCGAGAGCTTTACCAGAACACTTTTATAACATGCTTTGTCACTTTATCCTGGTCGAAATTATTCGTTCGTGTACCCAAAGCCTCTTTTGAAATATTTTTTATAGTGAACGTGTTTAAATTTAGGAGTTTTTCTTATCATCGTTATTATTAAACGATGGTCTGATCACAGGAAAGCTTTTCAACGCTTTTCAACAATCACTTTCAACGTTACTGTCAGTTTTTGAAGGTTGAAGTCTTCCCGAGTGTGGTTAATCTTCAACGTGTTCTGAGCATTCTAACAATGATATGCCTCAGCGGTAAAATTGTGTTTTGGATAAGCAATGTTCCCAACAGGTGTTTTTCAATTTCCCTAAAGTTACACTCACGAATTTATCAAGTTTATCACATAATTTATTTGCGCAACGTTGCTCTAAACTCAGACGCTTCGTTTTTGTATCACACAAAGAAACCGTTCATTGATGATGTAGTCAGAAATGTTATGTTGGGAGTTCGGAGTTGAAACTGGGACTGAGGAAGTGAAAGGGATAAACAAATTGGTCTAGTGCATTCCGGTAGACACAACGTTGCCAGATTACTCAAAAAGTCGAATACATATAATATATATAATTTGAAAATCGGGGAGGAAAAAGTATACAAGTTTTCCCTAAAACTTACAATTCACTGAATTTCAGTGAAATGTGAAATTTCTGAATTTCGTTACAATTTCACTAAAATCTATGCTATATTCGATTCTACAATAAATATAAGAGGATTTACCTATTATATGAGCCAACTATTATAGACGTTAGATATGCTTTGCTGTGTTTGGGAAAAAATATTTCAAAATAGTTTGGTTTGCTTTGAACTGGGCAACTGGGGAGATGGGCAACAATTTGTTACTGAATTCAGAGGTATGTTCACCAAATAGATAACGAATAATCCCAGCAAATTCGGCACTAAATGTTGGCTTGCCTGTGGTACTAACAATAAGTGGAAACAGAAGAAAATTTCCATCAATCGAAACAGAAGGAAATTCTCAAAAATTTTTAAAAACAAGAAACAAACGATGGCTTGGTTTTCAATACTGCTTGATAGACATTGCACTTAAACCATTTGCATTAGTGAACGAAAAAAGAGAGTTCTGCTATTAAGTTTAAAACACCGAGACATTAACATGAGGCATGTTAATGGCTTCGCGTGCTGAAAAAATGTCTGCAAATCTTACTTTACATCCTTTCGACATCTTGTTGTACACGTTGCCAGGAAGCTTTTTGGTTGCGGATACCAAGCCATACTTGAATAATAAGTATAAGAGATAAAAATTATAGATGTGCCTTTCTGTAGCGGTACAGCTACCCTAGAAGAAATGGGGCTCACGGACTAGCACTTCCACAAACTTTCTAAGACAAGTGGGTATCGGTTAAGCTTGTCACATTTACTGCAGCTTATGAATAGCACCTGAATATCATCAAAGAAACAATAATATGGCTTAAAACGAGGTATGAGTCTAATAAATATGAATTGTTTAGACATTTAGTAAAATATCCGGTGAAGTTTCAAAGTCGTGCTAACCGAAATCGTGTTATCTGAAAACGTGTTATCTAAAATATTTTTTTCTGAAGCCTGCATTACATTCAGGTTTGAAACATGAAGGTGTTCATTTTTTCAATTTCAATTTTTTCGTTTCAATAATGATTATCGACGGGTTAATCAGTTAATCACTTTGTACAGTGTGATTATTTTTTCTTAGTTCTGAAAAGGATTAGCTACTCCGGTCACAGTGAAATATCTAATGAAGGTACACTTGTCGCTCATCAACTGAACTGAACTCTTGGTTGAGGACTTGAGGTTGAGACCCGGATTATTCCTTGTTACTTTTGACTCAAGACAATAATTTTCAATGCCTTTTAGTATTTCAATGTAAATGATGGACATGCAATATTAAAGGTTAGGACAACAATTAATTGAATCTGCTTATATTCTGGCTTATTATCATGATGAGTCAAGAAGTCTGCTCGGTACATCTTTCATTACAGTTTGGGAAAGAAGCCTGAATCAAATATGATTTGAAATAGCTTAACTCCTCACATCAGGCAGATATCCCTACCAAAACTAGAGTCATCCCTACTAAAACTAAGCAGTATTGATTCAACGTGATTGACCCAATTGAGTTCTGAAACGCTGTCCTCTACAAATCGGCTTATTCTGAGATAAACTTCTCGTTAACTCTGTCTCGCCAAGGAAAGCCAAGGATACAGTCCCAATTCACTGTCACAGTATTCTGGAAAATTCTTAAAAAAAAATCCAAAGGCTGTTTTGACCCAGAAAAATTTGGTTTTTTACGAACGTTTTATATAAGCTAACGTCAGTGAACATTTTTTGATGTTGATTAGCTCTTTAATGTGTTTTTGCATTTAATATATTTATATGATATTCAATATTCATGAAAGGGATTAAATTGGTTCGTGTTGAATTGAAACTTTTTACTATTCCACCTTCGTCATATAAGTTGCAATCTCGATGGATTAATCTCATTGTCCTTTTTATACTTGACACCATCGAAAATGAACATCCAATGTCCTTGCTTAAAAACTTAAATTTAATCGGAAAGCTTTTAAACGTACTCCTAAGATGCCTGAAAGCCCCGAGGATACCCTTTGCTAATGGTAAAATGTTGTTTACGGAACAAGTTTGACTTGTTGATGTATAGTCGATTTTCTCAACAACAAAATAGCACGACAGACACACATTTGCAGTATTTGATCAAGGAGATAAGGAGAAAATATTTAGTTGCATTGAAATACGGCTGAATGCGATTTTAGAGTAGAAATAAATTTTTTATTGAGTAATTTATTTTTCTACTATAAAATGTGAATGAATTAAAGGAGTAAACTGGGCGAAGCTAAACTGATGACTTGTTATTCGAAAGGAAATGGTACGAAACAAAATTAATTTCGCATAAGTGCACAATTTGTACAACTTGTTCAACCTAGAAAACAGTTTTTCGCTATTTTCCGTGCTACATCAGTGAGTAAAGCTGAATAAATCGGGACGAGCATTTCATCGGAATCAAACGCCCAAAAAAAGTCTTTTCAAATCTGAATACAATTTCTCTGGATTTAGAACGGCTTAAACCCTTAAAAACGATTTTTCACCTTTTGATTCTGCCAAATATTTTCATATTTACTCTGAAAATCAAGAAAATCGATTGGCAGGAACGTGTAACGAAAAAGGCTCAACAAAACGGAACAAATCATCTTGGACGTAGTTCTCTCGTCTCTGATGTTGTCGGATAAATTGATTCCGCAAATATCTGACTTGGATTTTGAATGGATGTAGTAATCTCTTTCCGTAACGTATATCATATTTATCTTTTGTGCATTGGAATGAATCTGTATGCTATATGTTGTCCTTGATATCTTCCTTTTTGCTGTTTTCGGTTCCACTTCATTTTGATCTCTTGATTTTCAAAATTCATGGAGCACTAGGTGAGATGGATGTGAAAAGTAAAGGCGTATATTGCTCATAGGTGGGATTTTCAAATCCCTAAAGAAAATAAAGTTAAATTGATGAAAGTGATAAGGGTTTCTAGTTCGAAAGCTTCGATAGAAGTCAGAAAAGTTGTGGTTTGATTTTTTAGTCGTGGAATCATAACTTTTTGTTTTGATTTGAGTTTGGAGATACTTTTACTACGTTTCAGTTATTTGATAAATTACTTATCATAAAGACAAACACTTTAACTTATTTGGATCTCTTTTTGACATATAAAGGATATAAGACTTTATATAAGTCATTGATGTTATCTTACGTCTAAAGCGATCTGTTCTTTCATTTTCTGTGATTCCATCTTCTAATAGGCATTGAATCCTGTTTTCATATGATCTGAGCATGTGAACCGCAACCAGTTCTTGATTTTATATCCATACTGATGTAAATCTTTATCATCGCTTAAGTCAAGGATGAGAAGCATAAGGCGTCCTTCAAAGTAGTCCCTAATTAGTTGAAAAATACACTCACAGCGGTGTTTCTACTTACTGGAGCAGTCCAGCAAGACAATTCTTGGAATTGTCTTAAGTGCATCCTCCGGATCTGTTTCAACTCATTTGTTTCTCTTTCTTATTGGAACGATGTTCCTTGAGCGACATTTTTAATGGGACCGAAAACCAAAAGTCGCAAGGAGTTATGATTGAACTTTAAAGAGTTCTTCTCACTGCATCACGCAATCATTTCGCCACTTATGTTAATAAGTGATTATTTAACCTCCCAGAGCATCATCGAGGTGTGAACACCTTCAAAACTAAAGAAAATAGTGAACACTAGTTCCGACTTTGACGACATTTTAAATTGTTTTCAGATTGCATTAATGTAAATCCTGTCGTTTTGTTGATTGGTTTTAATGGAAAAAATTGCCAATCACGAGCAATAATTTTTTGAGAACATTTTTGTCACTAGAAATCATTTCCAAGCTGTCTGAGCGATTTCAAACCGATGATTCATCCAATCTGCCCTATTTTCTGGTTCCCGGGGAAAATTCTCCAAGCTATGGTTTTTAGAGTTTTAGAATCACTTTCTCTATCACGAAAAGTCAATTTATGAAATAAATACTGTAATCACATGGTTCACGTTCATACACGTTCCATGTTTTTGAGCAAGAGCGAGAATCATTCTTATCTGACGTTCTATCATCCTTGTTCTACTTACACCAATCTTTCAATCATAGAGGTATAAAGTAACGCGAGGCCCTGAACCCAAATTTTTGTCCGGAAACACCAAAATTTACAGTAATGACATTGATGAATAATTTGGAATCGAAAGGGAGGTATGTGTTCTCCAACAAAACATGTAAAAAAAATCTATTTTTCATCTGTTTTAAGTGATAGATTAATGTAGTTTCCATACGTTTGTCTATGGTAGGGTAGTATATTGCCAATTATAAGTAAATGTGTTTCTATTCACTCGGAATTCATTAAAATTTCGGACACCATATTGCATTCAAGCACGAATGGAGTCAAGCATTTGAAAAGTTGATAAGGGGTGAATACAATTTAGGGACGTTACAGGAGAGCCAAAAGTCTCATGGTTACCGGGATATTCATTTAGTGCCCCTTTTTTGCAGTAAAAAATGGTGATCAATAAAGAAAGCTGAAATCGTCAATATTTTACTTCCGCCAATTTTGAAACGAAGCACCAGAACAGTAATGATTCAAAAGTACCAATGAGATCTGTATCAATACCCCTCTTCGATTTTATCTTTTCGCGAGTGATGCCTTTAATAGTCTCAATTTATTGACATTGTATTCCATCGGAAAATCTAAGAGCTATTAGCTATAATTATTATTACACGATTATTAATTTTTTTGTTATTATCGCATATTTCATTCAGGATCTCTGTGGATGACCCGAGTCTCCGTCCCCGAAGCCAAAAAAACGTATTTCTGCCGTCCAAGAGTTTTATACTGTTCTACGATTCTCATCAAATCGAGCCCTACCGTCAGCAACAAAACGTGTATCATCCTTTCTCCTTAGTCTCAGCCTTATAACAAAGCTTCGAGAGCAGTTAGTCAGCAGCAGATAAATTGCCGATCTAATGGAATTCAACTGGAATAAGTGGATTTTGTTGTACTGGTGTATAGTAATTCATTCCAATATTATATAACAAGAATGCGTGCGACTGCTCTATGTCCATGCGACGGCCTCGACACAATAAGCCTGCTGTATACTGGTGGTTGGCAGAAATCGCCGAAAAGCGGAGAGAATGTCATAAACTCCGCCGCAAATCTCAACGTTTAAGAAATCGAGACGAGTCACACTCCCGAACACTGGCATACAGGTCGGCTAGAAAAGTTCTCCGTAGGTTAATTAACGAAAGCAAGGCTCGCCGTTGGCGCAACCTAGTTGAGGACATCGACAGAGACCCGTGGGGGCTGGGTTATAAGCTTGCCATGCGGAAACTAGGAGTTGCAAGGAGGTCCTGTGCCCTTGAAACGGAAAAAATGGACCAGATTGTTAGAGCGCTCTTCCCTATGCATCCTATTCGCCCCGATGATGCAGGTGTTGAATGTCTCGGAGAATGCCCTCTTTTTACCGCCATCGAGCTGGATGATGCGTTGAAAGCTTTAAAATCGAAAAAGGCCCCAGGGCCAGACGGTATGCCAGCGGAAGTGATACAGCTTGCACATCAACTTTGTCCTGATAAGCTGCTCACCACTTTCAATGCCTGTTTGCAGCAGGGCGTGTTTTCAAATTGCTGGAAAGAGGCGAGGCTCGTGCTGATCCACAAGGGGAAGGGGAACGTGGAGCAACCATCTACATATCGGCCCCTATGTATGCTAAACGCCGCTGGGAAGGTACTCGAGAGGCTCATTAGAGAAAGACTTGGAGAAGCCATTCGAACTGCCGGGGATCTGTGTCCTCGGCAGTATGGCTTCAGGGCTGGTCGATCCACAATTGGTGCAATAGCAGAGGTAGTGAGCGCGGTCCAGCAGGCAGAAGCCCACAATCATTACTCGAGACGAATAGTACTGCTCATAACTCTAGATGTGAGAAATGCCTTCAACTCTGCTAGATGGACAGATATTCTTCGTGCTCTGGAATATTTCATCTGATGCGGATACTGAAGGACTACCTCAAAAATCGGAAACTCATCTATGACTCGTTGGGAGGCCGGCGAAGAATTGATTTGACATCAGGGGTCGCGCAAGGTTCCGTTCTGGGCCCGGACCTCTGGAATGTCTCGTATGATGAGCTTTTGAGGCTACAGTTATCGGGGGAGTCGCGCCTGGTTGGCTACGCAGATGACGTAGCAGTACTAGTCGCCGGACGTACTGTCGGACAGACGCAGCTCAAACTGGGTGCGGTAATACGCCGAGTGAGCGAGTGGATGACAGATCGTGGGCCTAGCGCTGGAAAAGACCGAGGTTGTCGTCCTCACCAAGAAGCGAATCCCTCGTGTTATGCCGGTTCGGGTGGGGGAAATGATCATCGAGTCAAAAGAATCAATCAGATACCTTGGCTTGATGATTGAGTCGAAGATGAGTTTTTTCGAGCAGGTTCGAGCGTCAGCAGATAAGGCTTCTGTGGGAGTATCGGCTCTCAGTCACCTTATGGCTAACACGCGGGGACCAACCTCGAGCAAAAGACGTCTACTGATGAGTGCAATGGAGTCAGTGCTTTTGTATGGCTCCGAGGTTTGGGCTGACGCTCTTAGTAAAGAGACGTACCGAAGGCGTCTGGCACAGGTGCAGAGGCAAGGAGCTTTGCGCATAGCCGCTGCATACCGAACTGTCTCTGAACCTGCAGTGTTGGTAATCTCGAGAGTGGTTCCAATTAAGTTACTTGCAGACGAACGAAAACGTGTATACTCACGTAGGGGGGAGTCGGTGAGAGAAACCGTCAGCCGAGAGGAACGGAGAAGAACCCTTATCTTATGGCAGTAAACATGGTAAAACGAAACGCGAGGCAGGTGGACCGCACGGCTGATAAGTGACTTGAGGCCATGGTTCTACAGAATGCATGGTGAGACTGATTATAATCTGACGCAACTACTCAGTGGTCACGGGTATTTTCAGTCTTACCTGTATAAGATGGGAAAGACACCATCCCCAACTTGCGTGTTCTGCCCGGCGATGACGGATGACGCCTGCCATACGTTCTTTACGTGTAATAGATTCATAAGACTCCGTTGGCATCTCTCGGAGAAAATTGGCGTAATTTCATCAGAAAATGTAACGGGAAAAATGATGAAATCAAAGGACAATTGGAACTGTGTGTCGCATTACGTACGGACAGTACTCATTATAAAGAAGGACATAATGGACGCATTATTATAGTTACTAATCGCAATTCCTTCCTATCCATCCGTGGAGAAAGAGAGATTTTCCTTAGCCTGAAGACATCGCTAAGCGATGATTAATGAGGCCTAGTCCGAAGTAATGTGACAAACAGTTCCAGGCTAGATTCTCGGTGTGACAGGGGAGGTGTTTAGTCGGTAGTCCGGTAGTCGGCGGGGGAGTCCGATACTCAGGGCGTAAAAAGCCTTCACCTCCCAAACAAAACAAAAAAAAAAAAATATCATATATCAAGAAAGATACGCTCAAAAGGCTTGAGTAAAAATGTTACTATTACTGCTTACTCTATCCCTTTCTGCTCGATTGAGAGTACTCTTGCTATTTTTTGATTCTGTTACGCAGCAGTCCATGCAAATCCACGAAGAGCAGATGGCATATGGTATCGATCCCTCTAAAGAAATTAAACCATCAAAAGGACTAAAGGGTTAACATTTATTGTAGACCCGAACTTGATGTCTCCGCATCACTATAAAGCCACCTGGCTCGAACCCATGTGGTGAGAACCCGTAATCTTAACATGCATATATGGTTGTGCAAATCATTTTAAGGAAACAAAGGCAGGCATCATTGTTGGTAGAATTCAATATGTTTGAACTATGTATATGAAAATAAAATTTATTAAATTGTGCAACGAAACTGTTTTGGATCAATATTTGGATCATTGTTGTGGGAGATGGAATAGCTGGAAAAGGATGGATAGGTAAAGCAAAAACGTGAAAATCTATTAAACCAGCAGAAAATGACCTCAAAATCCATTTGTCGTTGTGTTGTCAAAACGTACTTTAAACTGAATAAGAGTTTATATTTAGTAATTCGATTAAGCATAAATTATTGTTCACATTAAGATATGAACAATAATTCATATTAATTAATTAAATCTTGTTATGTTAAATAAAGTTATAAACGAAGGTAACGTCATCCTGGTTGCTGCTTAAAACTGTTTTATGACGGATGAAAAGTGAGCAGAATACAAGCGACAAACGTCAAAGTGTTTGCACAAAGCGTGCATAGGGCTGCATTTCTCCTCATAAAGGTGATATTTTATATCCTTACATATCTTCATTCCTCTACACTTTACCTACAATGCTTGCATTGAAGCTTTGAGCAAAATAAAAGAAGTAAACCGCGCATTGTTCCTTTATCTGGACAATCGTTCAATGGCGTAAAAAATGGCGCCAAATTCAAATTTTGTGTAGTTTGGAAAATGTTCAGTTGGGGAAAACTGATTGAGATAATTGATTCATATCAAGCAAAAGAGTTACCAATATATGTCGCCTTAATACTTCAGATGAAATTTTTAAAATCCTTTGAAGTTTTACTTACACTATTGAAATTTATTTTGCAACCTAAAGTTTAAGATGACCAGAAAGGTTCGTGAGCACAATTTGAATTTTTTACTTATACAGAAAACAATTTCCAATGTTGAGAAGTGATTGGGGCTAAATGTTCAGTATTTATTCAAGATTAGTTATTGACGTCTTAGATTGGATGAATGAGTAAGGACTGTCTTTCCTTACCAAATAATGCACGTGTAAGAATCAAGAAACATTTATAAAAAATTAAGATTTCACTTCGTTGACCTACTTCGGATAGATTTTTGCTGCCGTATCAGTTGTAAATATTTAAGCTTTATCTTCGCAAAGAACATTTTGTTTCCTTCGAAACTTCCTTAGAAGGTAGGAACATGTATTTGGGAAACTTTTAAAGCTTAATCTCAACTGATATACGCAAAGCTCTTATACAGTATAAATCATATATTATTGCTTTTTGCTACGTAAGTATTCAGGGGTAATGTTTACGTTGAATCCTTTACCGGTCAGTACTCGACAGTCGTTTGTGTTGGTGTTATCCTGTGCGTCCTTCCTGCTAGTATACTCTTTCGTCAGCAAGGATTATTTCGGGCTATTGATTGAATAATTTTTGAGATTTTGACGTAATCACGATAGTTTTAATTGGCTTCCAATCAGTGTGAGTTAAGATGGCCATATCCATTAGATAACAGAATGGTATTAAATCATAATGACAAACATAGCCCCTGCAATGGATCCTTGTGTAATTTAAGCAGATTTCTGAATTATTCATGGAATCAACATGTTGGTTACGAAGCCATAATTCTGCGGCACAATTATACCTTGTCTACGTGGAAAACATTAAAGAAAATTTACGTGTATGCTTTAATTTTTCCTTACGCAAATGTATGAATTTGGTATGCGTGTAAAGGATTAAATTAATAGAACTTCAAACTCACCCCAACATATTTCAAGTTTGAAGATATTTCAATGGTAATTCGAGTACTCTTCATATCGGTACACTTCAAGTCGTCATCGAACTTTGTGGAAAGACAAGATTTAATCGATATTTAAAGCCATTAGCGAATCAGGATCAATAGCATCAATATCCAACAGGCATCGCTGTCGTTATAGACGTTATTGTGCTGTTGATTATAATTTACTCGATAAGATTTAAATTGAGAGTTTATCAATGAATTAACGAAGTCAATGCAATTGAGTGATGATGCTACGTTCCTGTCTCGATGAAGTAGCCTGTTTATCTCATCCCATTGAATGGTTTGAAAATGTAAAAAAAGTTCGACAGATTCGTCCTTTGCTAATGAATATGCGTACTTAAATCACGAGGGCAATACAATATCAATTATGGCCGGTGCAGTTCAGTGGGCAGGAACGCTAATGGTTAGAACACTTACCTTCTAAGCAGTAGTTCAAAGGATTATGGACCTGGATCAAGTAGCAGTGATATTTGAGGTTGTGATGTTTGAGCCAGTATTATTACCAATCGTTAACAGTAATTGCATTTGTTGCACATCTAGCATTGATTGGTCAAAATATACTTATATATAATTCTTACCTGATTTTAATGGCAACAATGAAGCTCCTTCTAGTGATGATTCCTGCTTCACTGACTGATGCATCAACACGGATTTCGAACTTATAAAAAGAGTAATATCTGTCAAGCAGAAGAGACCGGAAGAAAATTCTGCAAGGTTGATGTTTTATTCTGTCTACGAATTTGCTTTTCAATAATTTTATCACTTCCTAGATCGAATAAAAAAGTTGTCTAGATCAACTTCTCAAATTTTATACAAGGGTTAGGAATAAATAGTTGCGTTCTCGTCAAAGTGGCAGTCCATGATTTTTCGTGGTAACACATAGAAAAGTAAATTTGCCAAAATATTACTGCCAAAATTAACTTGTGACTTATCTTGCAAGTATGTTTTTTTGAAAAATTTGATTTTTCTTCAAGCTCATTTCAGTAACGCGCATTCTGACAAGAATTGGGGTATTCGGAATCAGATTAGAAATAATCCTTGAACCATAATTCAAACAGCATTTCATTTGAGTTAGATTTTGGTGTGTTCTATGTGTTGAAGAAGTTGGGACATTTTATTTTATCAGAAGTGCTCCTGCTTAAATCGTTACAGCAAGTGGAGGCTGATTGAGTGACTTAATAACTACTTTTTTTAGCTCAATTTGAAAACATTGTCATCCTAGGTAAGTGAAGCTGATCTCATACCAAACAACCTGTAATGTAATTAAGTTCCTTAAACACGTTTAAGTTTCCTAATTGTATCAAGAAATGGACCTGTAAACTGATAGGTCGTTTTGGTGGAAAGTCTGACGTTGGTTGTCTATTCTAATAAGCCAGAAAGTATTGAAATATTTTAAGCAAACCTTCAAACATAAGTTGCAGAGGTGGGTCCAAAATACTTCGAAATGTGAATCTTCTACATACGTCATGTCTTTTTTTGGAACAAGATACATACATTTTTATAGAAGATTCGTGGCTTTTCGAAAAGTAGGGTGTGGACTTGAAAAAAAAGATAGGCTATGCTTTTTTGATGACAAATATTTTTATAAAAAGCAAATTTTTTAATTTTAAAATTCAATCTGCCTTTCTGCCCCTTTCGTGGCTTCATTTTTCTTGCTCAATATAGTTTTCAAACTCTTGTTCGTCTCTTGGATCCATTCAACGCTATCAGACTTTCTGATTCACCTAAGTTGTCGTCAGCTCTTACGTATCACAATTTGTCACAAGCATCTTTTTAAATGCTTGTGACACTGTTATTCACCATTGAAAATTATTTATTTAAAGCTCCATTTTTCCCCTGGTTGAGTTTGAAGCTGGGTTCGCCCAAATGTTTCACAATATCAAATCTGACAATTCATTCGCTTTTTCATCTTAAACATGGCCAAATCCGATTCTTCTATTTATTGTGTAATTTTTTTTATAAAGTTTAAACTTAATCAAGTGTCTTTTTTAGAAACAAAGAATTTTGAAACGAAATAAAATACAGATATTTTTTTTTTAAATTGTCATGAAATGAGTTTTACTGAAAATAAGTTTTTAAATTGCAGGTCACGCCTGGCGCGGTGGAAGTCATGGCATGGAAAATTTTTTGAAGGCATATAGATCAATGCTTTCATCGACCCATAAAAAACTTTCTCTGGATATAACGGTTTTTGGACAACAGCTTGGCAGATAAGCCTGTGGTTTCTCATCACTCCAAATGCAGCAGTTTTGTTTATTGACGTAGCCTTTCAACCAGAAATGAGCCTTATCGCTAAACAAAATCTTCTTATGAGATTAGGGATCTAAAGTATTTTATTCTCATACACAGAATCTTCACCGTACCCGGTGGTCTTTTGGCTTCATTCCCAACACGAGTTAAGTCTTTGGAGCCTGTAACTATATCCTTCAACTATATGATGCGGATGAGCACAGGAATAATTGTTGAGCACGATGTCCAATAGACTCACTAGGTCTTCATCGATACTACGCTTTTCAGCTGCTATGGTTTTTTTCATTACACACTGTATTACATATGGATACATGGGTATTATCAGTGATAGTAAACGTCACGCGGAAACGATTGATGGTTAATCGAACTAATTTTTCTGATGGACGATTGTTTTGGCTGTCAAATTGACAGAATGAGCGACGAGTTTCACGAACAGAACCGTTTTGTCGAAATTAATTTGCAAAATTTCCAGACGTTCCCCAGATGTCAACTTATTCCTGATTCAAAGGCAAACTAAACTAACCATAAAACGCATGACAGTTGTCACACCATATGTAGCATTAGAAATGTCGTTAACTTAAAGTTGGTCAGTTATAAGAAAACACCCTTTAATGCCTATATTGATAAAATGATTTCAAACGTTAATGTCTTATAAATATATTAATGTTTGATAAAACAACCTAAACAAACGAGGTAGCTGTTGATTAATTGTCAATGGTTATAGAGGATCTTTGGCGAAGCGTTTTGCAGGAGCATCTTTCAGAAAGTTCTGATGTATCACTAAATTGTTGCGCCCCTTCTAATCATATAAATCAGGTTATGACGGGCTATATATAAAACCGAAGTGAGGATCTTCACTACCTCTATTGTGTTCAATTTCATGGAGAATTAAATCATCAGGGAATTTGGATTGGCGCATCACAGTTCCTCTCGAAATTTTAATTGAAGTCGTAGAGCAGAATATGTGTTTGGGTAGGACCACTTACTACGATTCGCAGGATTGATACAATTTATTTGCACAATGCAGCAACAGTTGTTGTTATGGTGATTTCGAGGCTCTTGCTGAATTTGAATAACTGTTGCACACCTCTTTCTACTGGACCGTAATCGTAGGCATGCATTGCTTTTTTGGCATGCAATACGAGGAACATATGGCTTATCTTGATTGTCCAAATTGATTTTATCGTAGTGAAGTTATGCAATTTTCACGAAGCTCGATACAGGTTTTCGATATGTTTCAAAGATACAAATATCGTAAAAATATCCTGGATTATGCAAACAACATCTTCTTGACCAAACCATACTGACTACAACGTCAAAATTAAATATTACTGTCCCGCAAAACCCGGAAATCTAGAAACGAAATTGGTGAATGAAGGATGTTTGCTATCATTCAAAAACAAAAGCTGTTGCAAAAAATTTTTTATATTTGAAAAATAAGCGTCAAACTGGAGTGGAAACAATAAACAACCGCACCTTGTGTACAGATGGAGGGCTTTCCCATTACTTAAAAAAATAATAAGAAAAATCTAATATTTTTTTCTTCCAATCAATGTCATCTTCAGATTGGTATGAACACGAAAAAATAATTCAACTTCTTTAGAAAGCAACTGAGCACTGGCACTACACATGGCGATACACTGGCTTCATTATTGTTTACTCTAGATCTAGAATAAGTGAATGCAAAACACTACATCGATACACTGCTCTTTAAATTGGACAAAATTGCAGCCTAAGCTACTGAAAAGTCCTTTAAATCCAGCTCCAAGGAGCATAGAAGCTGGTGCTACAAACTGACAAAGGAAAAACAGGCAAGAGCATAGTCCAAACAAACCGGCCTGGTTTCATATTGGATGGAAGAGTAAAGAAGGAAACGGTCAAGGAATAGAAAGGAAAAGTTCCAAATATACAATGCGATGTATGGCTAAGAAGGGTCCTAAATCAAATTTAAATAATGTGAAACCAGGTGCTTAGGCGAATTAAATGAGTGAAATGTGAAAGAAATGAATGGGACTTAGGCTACCACTTAACATTTACCACGAAGTTTTTGATAAACCTGAGGACGAAAAAAGCAGCGTAATCGGAAGTCTTTTTCAGTTACGCCTGAGGGATAAAATTCCTAAAGGACAACCCGGGGACGCTAACGGACTCGATTGATATAATAAGCGTTTTTTTTGAGCTGAATGTGAATGTGAAGAAGCTGAAGTTGAAGTGAAAATGTGAAGTTGTCTATGGTTTGACATTTGAACTCAAACTGTGTTGACATTTCTATTCAGTAACGTTTGGCAATTCATTATGAATCGCTTAACGTCAGTAAAACACTTCCAAATTGTGGAATAATATTTTGAAAAAAACAAAAAAAATGAATGTTCGAAGTTCATAGAGCACTTCGTCAATTTTACGGTCAACTCATCGGCCTAGTGAGCGAACAATTCTTGCAGTTATTTATCGTTTTTGTACTAATGCTACTCTTCTTGATATAAAACTATGAAGAGGAGAAAGAAATGTGCGTACTGAAGAGAATATTGCTTCTGAAGCGCGAAGTGTTGGCCAGAAATGGTAATAATTAATTACCAGAAATGGTAATTCGCTGCTGTTCTTAACTTGTTGGACTTTGTCCTTTGACTACATAGACATTTTTTCGTAAGGATCTTGGCTGACGTACCTATAAAATATAGCTAGTGTAAGAATTAATGTTGGCGGTAACGTTTACGTCGCGTTTAGGCTGATTGGTCTTATTTGAAACTGGCCAAACGTTTTTATCGAAGAGCATTTATACCGAACAAATGTGCTTAGTGATGAGGCTCATTTCAGTTTAAATGGCTTCGTTAATAAGCAAAATTTCCGTATATGGAGCGAAGACAATTCTCGACCCTTTAACGAATCGCCATTACATCTATGAAAATTGACTGTTTGACTTCATTGAGAAGTTGTTAACAAATTACCATTACTTGATTCCTTTTTAAGGGGCTATGTTTAGTTATTGGCTTTAAACGACAAACCAGCAACTATTGAATCATCGAAAGCCAAAATTCAAACCATCATTGACGCCATACGGCTAGATTTTTTGGAAGAAGTAGTGAAAAGTTGGGTTGATTGAATAGACTATGTAACTCGTAGCTGCGGTGGACATATGCTAGAAATAATATTTAAAAATAAATGCCATGAAATTAACTACAAGAATATAATAATAAAACTTCATTTTAACAATGTTTCTGTCTTGTATTATTGTTTAAATTTCACAAGTTCTTAATAAAATACGCTTTATACAACGAATCGCTGCTTGGAGCTACTTGTTCCAATTGGAGGATACAGTTGGTGGAAAGGGGCTGTAGCACCGCAACTACGTATAAATGATAAACGATATTTTAATAATGTGGGTCCTTATTCTTTAGAAAACTAGCTGTTCCTGAATCCTCGCCATGCTAAGAGAAGTTTTTTTGAATTTTTTTTTGCTTTTTTTTCTAAAATGTCGCCTCTTGAGTATAGAAAAGCATGAAGAGAGAAGGAATTCCTTAAAAAATGTTTAAAGTCTTAAGGTAAATCATATGCTATGGGGCAAGGGCGTCGCCAGAGGGGGGCAGTGACAGCACGATCCACCCCCTTCCCCCCTCGGAGATCCATTGACCTATTAGTATTTTGGTTTGGGAGGGTTTGGGGTAACCATTTTTACAACTAGCGTATTTGAAAAGAATTCAGATACAAAACAAAGTCGAGTGTTATCACGTGTAAACACTGCCGCTTCTAGGATTTTTGTCGACAACTCGAAGATAGCATAAACAAAAAATTTCAAGTGAAAAGCAGCGCTCAGTCAATGATTCGATTGATTATTTGGTAGTATTTCGCGGCTCTGTGAAACACTGTGGAGCGAGAAACACAAGAACCTCAGAGTTTTTAAAGAACACTTCTGTGCAATAATGGAGGCACTAGAAATCCTATCAGTCGAAGGCAATAGTGCGACTCAGAAACACGCTTTTCAATTCTATTCCGCTGCTTCAAGAGTTCTTTATATTATGTGCCTTCTGTTGATAGCCAGATACTCAGCTTTAATGGAACCTATGGTGAATGGACTTAAGACCGTGGCTTTGGACACAGTCAAGGCTTCGCAGCACATTAAGCGCCTTTTAAAACATTTCAAAGTGCACCGTGATTATCCAGATCACTTCATAAATGAAATTTCGAAAGACGCTACCTAACCTAACCGCCACTAACCCAATGCAACTGATTTGACCGTTGTTGAAGTGCTACAAGGCACGAAGCCATTTATCCCGGGAATCTAGACTCCTAAAAATCTTGATAGCTTCATCGTGCACCCTTTGTACCGTAGAACTCTCCTTCAGCAACCCTAGTCCAATGGCTGGCAACGGCCTTGATATGGGTACTTACGTGCAACAAAAAATTCGAAATAAAACACACATGCTATCATTATAATTAAATTTTTACTAACGCAATTATTAGATAATTTTCTTTCTCTGTCCTCATGCTTTTTCCAATGAAAGTTATTAGTGCATAATATCAGCTATGCCAATAATTTTCACTATAACATTAATTTTATCCACATTTTCTCGAGAAATTCTTAATATGTTTCGTGTTTGTTCAAATTGTTGATCTTTTTTGCTTCTATCAATACGTTTTTTTATCTATAATTCATCATTCATTTTCATCTAAGGCCATTTATTTAGTCAGAAGATACGATTCTTAATTTTCTAGTGTTTTCTTTGCTTTATTTGAAAGAAAACAAAAAATTTAACGAAATATCAATGAAAAATGAAGAGATCCTAAAGGAATTGTTTGAATAAGCATCATCACGATAATTTCAACGTATGCAGATAATTGAAATTTTTTTAAAAAGTATTTTTACCTCTACAATTGTTTAAGATTAGTTTATGTACATAATTTTCTATGACTAAAATATTTTATTTACAATATAAACATGAGATTTCTAGTAATCTAATTTATTCGCGTGTGTAATATTCTTGGAAACGGGGTGATATTTAATACCGAATACTATGCATGGTCTTAGCTTGAATGTTATCTACTTAAAGAGAAACTAAAATATCTAAAGTATGGATACATGTTCATGATTATAAATATTTTTGCTGATGTTTATACAATTTTTATACATGATTTTACTTGGACTTTTCCCTACGTTCAATTGTTATCAATGCGCTGCTTCGATTATGTTGTACATGGATTCCTTCTAATTTATCTAATCTTAAATGTAGAAATAGTTATAAATATTTTTCGCTAAAATTGTTAATAAATTAGATCAAATGATGTGTTTGATAGTGAATATTATATACATAGTGTTTGGTTTTTCTTTTAATGTTTTTTTTTTGTCTCCTTGTGGCTCTATACAATTTTTTTTTACATTGTTCAATGCATTGGAATTTGTTTTAGTAGTAAAGCGTTCACAGTATACCAAAGCGTTGTATGTATGTTTATTTAATTCGTTTCATTTTAATTAATTAAATTCACGAACTAATAAATATATTTTGTTTTTGTTTGCATTTACAATTAAGGTAGAAAATCAAAGATGCTCTTATGTGCGCAAGAGATTCAGACAATAAAGATATCTAAATTTCGGCATTTAAACGTGTTGTTTTGGATAGAATTTCTTATAATCAGATAAACTAAAGGATGTTACTAATTCTCCGAAATTTTAAATGTTGAAAAATGATAATTTAATAGGAAGACGAAAGCATGAAAGTATATTTGCTACATTTTTCAATGAAGCCATTGCATCGTTTACATGAAGGTGCTTTTCCAATTTGAAGAACCCATTTCAATTACAAAATGCTCTTTAACTTTCAAGGATCAAAAAACGACTCAAATAGAAAATTGACAGTGGGGTCGAAAAAATTTCGAAAAATCTAAGAATATTGAAAAAAATTCGGAAAATTGAAAAGTATGAAATAGAGATGGCAAAGTATTTACAGAACTGCCTCACTACATGAGAGGACCCACGTTCAAGCACTACTCGAGATTATATTTTCTACTGCTGGTATGTAATATTTATAAAGAAAGGTGGAAAAAGCTCAAGCTGGTTTCGAACACGCGTCCCTGCCGCTTCTCATCAGGTGCCAACTCACAGGCTGGGAAGTGTCGATTGGCAGTATGGAACTATGGGCACCCAGCCTGTGAGTTGGCACCTGATGAGAAGCGGCAGGGACGCGTGTTCGAAACCAGCTTCAGCTCTTTCCACCTTTCTTTATAAATATTAAATTCACTATCGAGGTAATCGAAATATTTGATCAGAACTTCCGCACCCATGAGTCTTCGCTGAGTTAGCTTAGCAAGGGTATAAATCACTTATAAGTTCTAGATGAAAATGGAAAAATTGATCTACCAAAAACTTCTGAAATTGCTGGTATGTATTTTAATTGTTATATCCGATCACTGGATGCTGACCAGACGTTATTCATCATGGCCAGACGGTATCTAAGCATGGCTCAACGTATAAGGTGCCCTTTTGAGACCAATTATTTTGATAACAATGAAAAAATCGCAGGTGAAGACCGAACGATCACGGTTGAAAATCAATTCCGCAAGGTAAATAAATACATAAAATTTAAATGAAGGTAGTTCTTTATTATTAGCAATGAAAAAATTATCATTCAGCATCCTTAGTAATTGACAACTCTTTCAATTACGTCCATAAGTACTTAGTCATATTGAGTCTACCGGAAAATTCTGTCCGATAGTGTCAATTTAATTTTTAAACTATATGCACATGTTGGTTTGAGACATATATGACTATTTCTCTTCATAATTGCATTCCAGACTCACGCAAAAAAAATGAAACAAAGATGTTTCTTGTCATTATAAAGTGAAACGCGATCGTGGAAACATGGGTACCGATGATGAACAGAAGTGTGTTGAAATTTAGTGAACGTTGTTGGCGCAGATGCAGTTTGTGATAGAACGTGCAGAAGATGGTTTCAAAAATTTAAAGCTAGTGATTTCGACCCTAGTGACAAGCCATGTTCAGGAAGGTCATCTTTGATCGGTGACAATAGAGCAATATTTCGTTTTGCCAAGATTCAAGGTTGAAGAGAAGCGGATTTCAACACAACAGTTTTTCCGAGCATATTCGGAAGCTGGGATTGGTTATTAAATATTCTGGATGGGTGCCACATCAGTTCATTCACAAAAATTTGAATGATTTAATCCACATATTCATATCTCTGCTTGCTCCGTATAAAAACGAACCTTAGTTGAATCGAATAACTGGTAATGAAAAAAGGATTACATACGAAAACATCGTGAGCAAAAGAGCATATTGCCAATCCCCACCACTCCTAACCCTAACTTGAACCTGAAGAATGAAATGTTATGTCTATGGTGGGACATCAAAGGACCAATATATCACAAGCTACAGAAACCTCATGGAAAGCTAACTTCGGAGAGATACTATAAGCAAACGGATAATGATTAAGAGACGCCGGCGATGTTCAAAAGAAGCGCGTCATACTACATCATGAAAATGTCGGATCACATGGTGAACTATCGTTAGAAAATTGCAGAGCTGGGTTAGGAAATTCTGTCTAATCCACTATACTCTCCAGAATTCGCGTCTGTGATTATCAATAGCTTCTCTCTTTAGGGAACTTTTTACAATTCAAAACTGAAGTCTATATCAACTAAGCACTAGTTGAGTTGTTCGCCTCTAAAATTAAATAATTTTTAAAAAAATTACATGTATAAGTTGCCATTACACTGGCAAGTAGTCATAAGAAATGATGGAAAGTCTACTCTACACTTAATATTATTGCATGCATGAAAATTATGTGTTTTCGTTTCAATTAAAAAACGAACGGATTTTTGCTGTGGACATTATATAACTTAAAGATTATTTAACCACATTATATAAGTATAAAAGTATCGATGATCTAACTCCTTACATGGAATATGAACATTGGTACATTAGAATCATTTTAATTTTCAAACATTATGAGCGAGAAACCAATTTTCTCAGAAGTTAACTAAAATACTATTAAGATTTTATACATTTTCAAACGAGAAACGGTGATGAGAAGGGGAAATCAGAAGGCGCAGCTTTCATTTAGAGACCAGAAACAACCAAGGGCGCCTGATAGACTCTACAACCAGACGAGGCTTTACAATTAGTTCAATGCATTTGCCGTACCGAAAAATATCTGGGTATACCAAGATGGTCGTTGATTCAATAAAATCGATAAAAAGGAGCGGCCCTAGACATCTTCGACGTAAGTTTGTTCGGCAGCGTTGTCGATCATTCGGACAATTACCTTATAAGGTTCAACTTACAAAACCACATTTTCAAGACCTGCAAACAAGAAAGAAAAGTCCCTGATACATACCAGCTCTACAGGTGAACAATAGCGCATTAACATCTATAGACATGTCAGCGTTAGGAAACCGTATCAACACACCTCCGCAGGTGGAAGACGGTAGTTAAGACACCTCTCCGCATAGCTTTGATCATACGGAGACAGTGACGATAACAATAGCGGCCTAAGAGGTCTTGAAAAATCGACGTGGCATGCAAACAAGTGGTGGATAAAAGGAACCAAGCGTACATTGAGTACATTCAGCAACGAACCCCGGCCAAAGTTGACCACTACAATACCTTACGTTGACAAGCTAAGATAATCTTCCAAAAAAAAAAAAAAAACAAGCCCAGGTCCAACTATGAAACGAAAATTTGACTCTACAAGAACTCAGCTCGGCGTTTTCCACTATCAAACAACTGAGAGTGCTAAATTCAACAAACGAATGTTTGCAAAAGTGCACAAGGATCAATCGTAGGTAACCAGTAAAAAAAAAAACAGAAGACTGCAGTATATGAAGAAGCTATTCACAGCGCCTCCAACAATAATTTAAGCTGTGAACGTTCCAGAAGTTGCAAAAAATGTCGTAGTTTTTCAGCCTACCAATAAAGGAAGAGCACAAGCAGTCGTACTTAACCCCCGAAAGCTAAGGATTCTGGCCTAGATGGAATCCCAACAGTCTGCTGCAGAAGTGGGGTCTCATCTAAGTATCCTTCTCCAGTAGTAGTTGCCAGACGACTGGTGAAAAAGGATTAATTGTACAGGGCACAAAAAAGGGAGAAATAATAATATGTGGACACCACAGAGGCATGGCATTGCTCTGTACCCCGTATAAAATCCTCCCGAAAACTCTTTAGCGCCATACAAACATCTAGCTGGAAAACCAACGATTCAATGGGAAGACAAAATGCACACTGACAGACGATATTTATTGGGGATAATCAACTGAAGAACGAGAAGAAGGTCTTTATGGTTTTGACCGCCGCGCCATAGATGGTGATGATGAAGGACTAAGAAATTATTTGGCGGTCAGAACGAACGTTGGTTCATAAAATTTCGTTCTGAGAATAGGACCTGAATAGACGAACCACGGGCGGGAAGTCCTGACTTTGACGAAAACCTTTCGAAGGCAGTATTGCGACAAATTCCACGCCAATTAAAAGAAGTTTTGCGGAAAGGTTGAAAACATTACAATAAACTGGTATACAATTCCTTATTCCAATTCAAATTACAATTCCATAATAGAAAGCTGGGAATATGAGTACCTTACAATCTCAGCGGAGGGAAAAAGAAGATCACATGCAAGTTACCACAAGGCTGCTCTCAAAAAAGGACAAAAATTGAGTCTTTAGCTTACACAGGATTGCAACAAGCCAAGAAAAATGGATTTTCTTAGACCTTGATAGAGATTACTCTTCGCAAATGTTTGCTGAGGACCAACCACCCCTATCAGATCGAAAATTAAAAATTATTGGCATATAGCTTTTATTGTGTGTGTGTTAAGATTTTTAAGGAATTATTTCCCACAAGTTGTAAGAGTTAAATTTAAGATTTTTGCGAATTGCGATTTTTGCGATTGAAACGTTCAGGAGTTGCAAAGAGTGCAATAGAAGCTCCATAACAAGTTTTCTGCACTCTTCTTTACCAGAAACGTTATTCTTTTACATTAGGATGCACGAATGACTACAGAAATAAATTTTTGACTTGGATGGCCTGTTTTACTACATCCGCCTTACTGATCAGAACTAATCCCGATAGACCACCACCTTTTCTGTTCTTTACAAAAGTTTTTTGACGGAAAAATCTTCAAATCTGAAGAACAATTCTAGCAGTCTGTTGAAATATTTCTTTCACTTCAAACCAACAATATCTGAAAAGGAAGGAGTTGACAAGCGTCCTTGTCAACCCAAAAGTGCCCGAAAAGTGTCCTTTTCTTAAAACATATGTCAAAAAGTTAATAAATTTCAATATATACAAACAATAAATAAATGAATAAAAACAATTTAAATAATTTTTTTATTAATGTTATCTAAAGTTATCTAAAGATAAATATTTTAGTGAAATGGTAACATAAAGATGGCGGCACTCGTTATTAAAAGCTGGTGAACGTGGGTGAGTAAGTGAATATTTTGACAGTTACTCAGTTTGACAGTTACTAATTAAGTTTCAGGCATTTTGGACGAGCAGTTTTTAGTTGATAGTAGTTTGAGTGATTCGATGTGAATATTTTTGTAAAAATGGAACAAAATTAGTTAAAAACTGTAATTGAATTTTTGCTTTTGAAAGGCAATAAGTCTAGACAAACCAAAGGTGAGTGAGACTCTGCACCGTTATTTACCAGAGTGAAATTTTGAGCAGCTGAATTTAAACGTGGCCGTAAGAGCTTGGTAGGTGATGAACATTCGGGAGGTCCAAAAACTGACGATAACATTTCTAAATAGTGTTAGGTGACCGCCAAATCAAATTTGGAGAGAAAGCAGAGGTTATGAAAATGTCCAGAAAACGTGTTTGCCTCATATTAAATCAAGATTCAGGCATGATAAAGCTGTTCACGCGTTGAGTGCCGCGTTTGCTCACTTTACACCAAAAAGTGTTTGAAAGAACATTTCCAAAGCACTGTTGGCGCAGTTTAGGCGCAAAAAATCCAAGTTTTTGCGCTGATTGATTACTGTGGATGAAACTTAGATAAACCATTATGTCCTTGAAACAAAAATACAGTCAAAACAGTGGACTCTAAAGAGGGAGCCGGCTGCGTCAAAAGCAAAAACAATTTTTTTCGGCAGGCAAAGTGATAGTGATGTATAGTCATGGAGTTATCTTAATCGATTGTGTTCAGAAACGAAAAACCATTAGGCGAGTATACTACGCATCATTACGTGCCAAGCTGAAGGCAAAAATTTTGCGGAGCAGAAAAAGAAAATCCTGTTTCACTAAAACATTGTGCTGTGTCACACCTCAGCGGTTGGCATCACAAAAATCCACAAATTTTGGTTTGAACTGCCTGTCTCACTAGATTTAGATCCAAGCGACTTATTTTTGTTGCTTCGTGAAAAGCTGCGCTCGGAAGGCAGACATTTTCGTCAAATGAGGTGGCAATCACCTTCGTGAACAATTATTTTCAGTGAAAAACGCTGAGTACTATTTGGACGGATTAAAGAATTGAGAGGATCGCTGAGAGAAGTGTGTAGAATTTTAAGGAGATTATGACGAAAAATAAAACAAAAATGAGAAACAATATCTTGTTTTATTGTTAGGTCGGAAACTTTTTAGCCCATCCTCGCAGTCTGCATTTTTTAAAAAATATATTCAAAGAAAATTAAATTTTTTGTTCAATTTTAAATTCTTAATAATCATTTTCAATGTCTGTTTGAAAAATAAACCAAAAGGAAAAAATAAATATTCGAAAACATTCTTCGAAACAATTTTGTCAACGTCAAAAAATCATTACTGAAATCAAAAATCTGTTTTGAGTCTTACAAGGAAGGCAGACAGCAATGAGCTAACAAGTCCTCAAGCGGAAAAACTTACCTTGCCTGATCATCAAAACTTGAATTCTCAGGTTTCGATGATTTGTGTTTGATTTTCAAAGTTATTTTTAAAGTTTCATAAGGAGAGGCTATCGGTAAACATGAGTAATATGAGGAAAAAATTGAATTTAAAACATTTCCCTTACCTGAAATTGACATTTTCACAGCAACTACGTTGCAGGTTACGTTTCCTGGATTGACTTATACAATTGTAAATAAGGAATTTTCAATTAACACGTTTAAATGCCTTAAGTGAATACACATGCCTTATAAACATTGTTAATTTTTTCATATCGCTAAGAAAATTTAATTTGATTTAACAAAATATAATAATACGAACTAGATAATTTTTCATTTAAATTTCTATTAGTATGAATAGCACTTTTTGATAATATTTACAGAATATTGATAATTTTCAAACAATAAATATTTAAGCGAGTTTTTTTGTTTGTATTTTGCTAGAATTTATTATTTAAAATATACTACTATACTACTAAGTATCGATTACTTACTCTAAAATTTTTGTGTTTTTTTTACAAAAATTAAATTATTTGTTGAGAAATATTTTATGCGTTTTTCTGTTCAAATTTTTATTTTTGTTCATTTGGAATTTAATTTAAACCTAATCATATTTTACTTTCTCGTTTAGCTTTGAATTGATTATTTCTATTCATTACATTAAGATTTCTACAAATTTGTTCCCAAAACACTTCAATTCTAATATTCACTGAATATCAGATACTTTGATTTCTTAAAATTAACTTTTATATATGTTTGTTTGTATTTCTGTTTCGCTACTAATAATGAAAAAAATCCATTTCATCCCTATAAATTCTTCCCGGGTAGAATGCATTTTGTATACAACTGGGTATTGAAGGCCAATCTTAAAAGTGAGTGCAACAAAAACTTCTTATAAAATTGTTTTACAAATTTAACTCTTAAAAAAATTAACGCTCATAAAGGCAAATGGTGCTCCTAAAAATGGGATAAATTTTTCGGTGACAGCTGTCCTGTGCAAGTTAGCACGCTTGAGCGCGTTAGTTCTATTAAATCGCGATTGTATTCAATAATTAAATAATTTTCTTTGATTGAGTTAGTCATGAACAAAAGCATGTTTGCTTGGCAATTATACAAAGGAAATAATGCGGAGTGGAAAGCCATTTGTTCACAATGTCCATCTCATCTTTAAAGGATCTCTTGCAGGATGGTCGGTCGTTAATTTTCTTTGCAATTGTTCTGCTGGTATCTTTCCTATTTTGTTACATTCATCTTATGTAAACTTTATACACTATATAGACAGCTAGTTAGGCTTAGATTCTATACAAACATTTACATTACTCGGTTGTCCCATTTATTCTTTGCTGCTTTGTCCTTTCTTCTCTCTTCCTCCCTATATATGTAGATATTGTTTGTTGCGTATGTATTGACCTTTTATTTTATTTTCTTTTGTTATTAAATCCATTTGTTCTTCGAAACTGCTGAGCGGAGCCTGCGGCCCCACATTAGGTTGTATCATACAATTGTCCCCTGCAAGTGTTGCGGTGACGGGGCAGCTGATTGTGATTGTTCCTGTTGCGGCAATTGCAAAGGTGATGAGTTACCCATATCCGCAGTGCTAATGCCCAAGGACGAGCCACCCAATGTCGAGCCTAACGTTGAAGGATTAACACCACCGATGCATGGGACACCCAGAACAGGTAGTGGTTCTTCAGGTGGTGTGACCTAAGTGAAAAATAAAAAAATATAAAATGTTATCAGTGGTTTAGGATTTTGTGTTGGACAGGAATCACACAGCAACAATGAAATCAATAAAGAGATTCTAGCAGCAGGATAATTAATTAATTTTTGATTTTAGATCTCGTGACATTTATCCAGTTAGCGTGAAACTTCTAGTGAATAAATATGCATATTGTAATTTGATGAAACTAACTTTCTATGCAGAATCGAGACAGAGGATATGGGCTACAAGTTGAAATAGGTTTATCCTACTGTTTCCGAATCAGTGCCATTGATAAAATATTTATAGATCCAGTACTCTCCGAATCGGAAAATACTTATAACGAATTAATGAAGATTGACTTTAGTTCAGTATCATGAAAAAAAAAAACAACAACTTTTTTTTGGTTACAAATTTGTTTGTTGTTTGTTTGTTTTTTTTTGACTCGTGTTCTTTATCTATAGAAAATGAAATTGGTCTATTTTATTATTCTTTTAAAAGCGAATAAGAAAAACAGGTTATATCCCGGAAATCTTCCCGAGATATTGAGCATAATTGCAGCAGTTGAAAAATCAAATGCACTGTGAATTATAGTTATAAAAAAATCATAATGTGTTGTTCGATAATTTATGTCGTTTTTTCTTTAAAATGGCGTAAACTGCATATTTTAAAATATGTGATTACAAAGCTCATATGGATATATATTTTTTAAATTAAAGTGTTTGATTCTGTTCACTTTTGCAAGAATTATCCCACTTCTGACACCAGTGCCACTTCTCTAAGTACGCGGATTTCAACTTACAAAACAATAAACTTCTTGCAAGTTAAATGACTCTTTCATAGCTAATTATTTATTATATTTTAGGTAATTAGTTTTAGTTTAGTAATTAATTAAAAAAAACCTAAAGCAAATTTTAATTAATTATAAAAGTTTTGTTTTACTTGTTGGAAGTTTGAGCTTTAGTAAATTAAAGGACCTGCTCCTGGATAAGTGCAGCGCTGGTGTCAGAAGTGGCAAATTTCGTGCAAAAGTAAACAGAATCGAACACTTTAATTAAACAGGAAACTTGTGGATAGTGAAACTGAAGGAAAACAAAACAAATCATGAATTGTTCCGGACATTTTTGTGTTGTGAACTTTGGCATCAAAAGCATCAAATAAAATTTAAAGAAGAATTGCAAAAGCCGAAAATTTTCACCAAAAGTAGCAAAGCTATTAATTACCCGATTAAACGAAGCGAAAGGAATGGGTTTGGAGCTTTATGTGTTTCCCAATGCGCAAAGTTGCACTGGAGGAGAGGAGTAGTAACAAACATTGTCTGGAAAAGATCTGATGCAGATGTTGATGTTAATATAAAACCAATAAACTGACGAAAACCAGAAGTTCGACCGGCAATCATCTGACTTAGAGGCAGATTCAGATGATCTAAGACAAAAGCTGGATCTTTAAATTAAAGGCACTGAACAAACGATGGACAATACAAATGAAAAGATGAGCAATGCCGAACCGGTGCGGGAAGAAAAAGAAAGGACCAAAAATACTTAAAGCAAACAAAGGCAACGAAAGCAAGCACTCAGGCCCCAATAATGAATAAGGCCAGTGTCTAATCAAAAACTGAAAAACCACCAACTATTGATGAACAAATTTTGGTGACACCTAAAAAAACAACAAACCGCCACTTTAACCGGGGGACCAGGAGCAAGAAATTGTCCAGCGAGGTCTAGCTGCTGAGATTCTTCATCCATCATGAACGTACTGGAAATGAGATATGGAGACAATCACTGATAGCAGATTTTCAGAAAAATGGAAGGAAATTTAGCAAACTAAATTTAATTCCAATTTTCTTGTTGATCGTTAGACCAGTATAGATTTATCATTAGACCAGTAGTTTGCTGGAAGTGTTGGCCAACTTTAGGCTGATTTATAAAATATGATAGTTACTACCTTGTTGTGTTTTTAAAGGGAGATTGGTCAGTAACTCTTTCGTCGATGTGATGCAAATATGAAAACTGCATTTATTTTGCACTCATGATGTCATTGTTGCTATTGCTGTGAAGTCAACCAATGACGATTCTATGGGTTCTGATTTATGTGCTTCTTTGGGACCTCTCTTATGTCTTACAGCATTTTCCGCACATATTTTGGCTTACCAGTCTGGAGTTCATCTTATCACTCAAAAGTTGAAAACCAATTGCTTACAGCCAAGTTCCGATTTGTCCTCGCAATAGGAGTTGTGGAGCGAGGCAAATTTGGGTTCATCAATGCTCTTAATTTTTTGCTATGAAATTTTGCCGAGATAAACATTATCCTTTACATCATAAAAGGATCATGCATCAGCCATATCGGCTGATGCATCTGATCATTTATTTCTGAATAAATCATTTTATTTCAGATCATTTATTTCTTTTTTGGCGTATTTCTTCGCATATACAGCCCAATCGGTTCATATATAAATTAAGGAAAAAGTGGTCGTAACAAAGTAACGACCGCACGAGAGAACCAGTTGTTTGCATGTGATTTTTTTTCTTTTAGTTGACAGAAAACTGGTTTAGATTTGAATTTACCAAGGAGCGGACAAAAAAAGTAATCAATACGCAATGACACAGTTTAGTTGCACGTGCTTCGTTTAGGAATCGGAAAAAAGCAGCTGCTGAACTGCCAGACTTTTTCAGAAAGTACAGAAACCGATCCACATATGATTTTCAGAGCAATCACCAAAAGTTAGAGCCATGCAAGAGGACAGATTGATCGTCATAGCTGCATTAAAGGGTCAGAAAAAGCATCTGCCACGTTAGCTGCTGAACTGTCAAAAGGGTTTATAAAGAAATTGTCCTTCAGATTCGAAATGAGACATCTTTGCGCAAAAGCATTTAGAGGCTGTGGGATGAGAAAGAAAGTGGTAAGAAAAAAGCCAAGAAAGTACGACTAGAATAGGCTCGAAGAACTAACGTTTCACATTAGAAGATGGGTCAGATGCATCAGAATTTGAAATCAGTCTTAGAGGTAATGTATCTTTTCAGCTAAAAATATCTCATCGATTCAGGGATATTTGCATTGTATGTTTTCGGTTAGTTTTAAAAATAGATATTTTTAAAAATATTTGTGTTTTTTTAATATTTCAGTGTGTGAATTTGTGCGACGAAAGGGTGAAGTATACCAGCCACTGTTGTAAGGCGAAGCATATCACAAGTGTCACGAACGGAGCTGGTAGCATACTTGTTTAAAGTTGCATGGTTTCGAAACGGGTTGGTAATTTAGATGTTCGCGATGTAAAATGGACTCTTTGAAATGTATTCAGTACTTGAAAATGCACTCTTTAGTCAAGAGTTTTCGGCGTAACCAAGCTTCGAAAATCGAAGATTATGAGAGTTGGGCTGGACAACGCAATTTGTCAGAAGTCTGATGTTGCTATGAGGTGGTTTAATGATCAAAGTATAAATTTTTTGGAATGCCCCTTCAGTCTAAAGATCCTTATCCAATCGAACATTTATTGAGCATTCTGAATCGTACGAAGAATGACCGTTCCATAAGTTTCAAAACAAGTTCAATTTGCGCCTTAAAGGAAGAGAAACGCCAAAACCACATGCTGAGAAGAATTGCTACGATTACCAAAGCAAAATATGGTCCAAATAAAAACCAATTTCTTTAACAACATAATATGAATAACAGTAATTTTTGTCATTTCCTTTCAACAAATATCATAACACTTAGAGACATGTTACTTTTTTGGGGTGGGATTATATGGTTTGTGCATGCGAAAATCATTTTGTGACCTGAACGGTGCCGATCTCTGGTTGATGGTAAGAGTTTCTGCAGGTGAACTAATTCTCTTTTTCTTATCTCTCTTATCTTGATAATAATTTACTCATTTTCAAAAAATTCAAATGTGTATAGCCGCTAACTTGTTTTCTTTCGTTTAAGCTTAGTAATAATATCATGAAATCGTACGCAAAATCTGTAGAAACAAAATGTCATTTGCAAAAAAATATCGCGTCTGATACCATATTATGCCAAAAGCATATAGTAAATATACACAGCAATAACACTCTGAAACGATTCTTCTTAGACAGAGATAGCAAAGACACAAGCAGATAATAAAAAAGCGTTTTAAGAGGGGTAATCTGGCAAAAGCTTTCAGAAGGGTAATATGGCTTTGTACAAAACTGAGAGAATAATGGTCTCGAAATATTTTGAAATAATTAACAACGGTTAAATATTTTGTATTAATTCCAACGATTCTAATTAAATTTTTTTAAATATAATTGAGTATGAAACAAGTTCTATATAATGCAAGTAGGCTTATATCCACACGAAAAATAGACACTTTGTAAATATTTGAGGTACTTTTTAATCTGAAAAAAAGGTTAATTTTAATGATTTTGATAAATGTGAGTTCAACATGGCTGAATCACTTCAACTTGAACTATGGTTTAGTGAGGCTTTAGCAAGGCTCAAGCCACATTTTTGGTTTTTTCGTAAAGAACAAAAGGAATAAGGATTCGAAGCTTGTTTGCATAAAATTCTACTTTATCTTATTTTTCTGTAGATTCGAACGCCGATTTAACGAATTTTGGGCGTAATTGATATAAAATTAATTCAAAAAACCTATAAGATGTTTTTTTTATATATTTAACAAACATTCAGTGAATTCGAAAGGGATTTTTTTTCGAATGGAAGCAAAGTACTCTACCCTGTATGGTTTGCTTGTCTATTATTTTTGAAACAATTTCGAAATTTACTCACCTCTAGTCCAATACTTCCGTTCAAGGCGATTTTGATAGGATTTGTGTGATTCGTTGCTTGCATTAATGTCGTAAAATGGCTTATGCCGATCTCTTCTAGCGACGACTTGCGTCGTCCACTTACTCCAACGTTCGGTAATCCTTGGCGTAACGAGCTCGAACGTCTTAACAAAATATCGTTATCAATCTGTAAATCAAAATCAAAATTATTAAATATCTGTTATATCGGTTTCGTAAAATACCCCAACACAAATACGAGGTATTTCACATTTGATATCTTCACGAACCCTCAGTGAATTGCTCCTTCCGCGCGCTTGACCAACAACAGTGGGGCTGTCGGGTAGAGAAAGAGAATTGGATTTAAATGAAGTAGTAATAGGCGGAGTAGCACGTGGTGTGCCATACCCAGCTAGTGTTTGTACACTTTGCAGTGTATTTAAACCTAGACCGGAACCACGACGGGATGCTGGTCCACCGGGTAGAGGTGCTCCCAAATTTATATTCGAACAGAACGATATGTTCGATTTTCGACGCGAATTGTGTCGTTCAAAGGTTTTTTGGGCCGAGAATGGTGATGGTCTTACGAGATAGCTGCAAAAAGAGCAAACCTTGTTGAAATCAACTGAATTGCAATAAAACTTTTGTGCTACGAAGGATAACAATTTTGGCTTCCTAGACAAATAAAAATAATTTAAACATTCAATGCATGCATGTTACATAAATCTTGGCTATAATTTCGTAGCTGTGAGGAACTTCTTTACAATCCATAGGAGAAGATCAACGAGAGTTCTTCAGCTCTTGAACCCAGAAACAGGGGTACAACAGCCTCGTCGTATCAGTTCTAACCTCATCCACAAATGAAAGCCCCAAAACTCCTTTAAATTATGAAATTAGAATAACCAGAAATGCAGCCAGCGCTAACACTTTTATCGAAAAAAGGATCTACTGCTATTCGACCAAACTATGTGAATTTTTATTCGTATTCGTATATTTCCTCCCATTTTCATGCAAACCAAGCATACCCCTCTTGAAGCGTTTGCATAAAAAAGCAATGCAAATATAATTCTGCTTGTGCTGTTTCTATCTCTGTTCGAGAGTTTTAATGCTATATGCTAGCGCCACAGCGTTGGGCTGAAGCTACAAAAAAATCTTACATAGCTACGCCACGCTATATTTAGTCGCCCAACAAAAAGGAATTGCATGCAGGGTAGTGAGTTACATTGAAGGTGACGATCGATATACTAAACGTCTTCTTACATTACAGTTCCTTTGTTGACGGGCTTAAAAAGAGTTTAAAGCAGATTTCTAGCCTCCCATGTTTCGAATTGCGTACTTTTAATTGATTCCGGGAATGAATCAATAAGGAACCTTAAAAATGTCAAAGGATTGCCGAAATGTTTCCATCGAATGAGATCTACTGTTTAGAAGTCACAAATGTAAGTTCAGTGATTTGTGCTTTGGATCCTTGCTCTGTTTCATTTCCAATATTTTCGAATTCTCCTTCAAAATTTATTTGTTTCCTGCTCAAATACTATGTTCAGTGCAGAATTTCATCGATCATTCATTGTTTATCGAAAACAACAGAGAACCTACAGTCAGGTCATAACCAGAACCATCTCAGTAATTTGTCCTTCGCTTCAAGTCCATCCTCCAGTCGGAAAACGTATTGAAATGGTTATAACCAAAGCAAAGAAAATCTATAGCCACAGAACCGACGCACAGACATGAGTGCGGATAGGTTTTGTTTGGGAATTGCTGATTTGAAAAATTGCTTTCATGGCCGAGGAAGTTGCACTTCACTTGATGCAAGTTCCTTATTCTATATTGTCAAATAATAGTGCATTCCTTTTGGCGATAAGCTGCTTATAAGTATTGACTCGAGTCTTCAACATGACAAAGTTGATTGCCATAAGCGAAGAACTCTTAAAAACTTCCTTGATGGCGTCGGTATTAGTTTTCTAAGCCGACCACCTCAAATCCTGATTTCAACATTTTTGAGGATATTTCACCTACCTTGAAGCATCCTCTGAAATACTACATGAAACGGACACGAAAAGGGACAATTGAAGAGATTGGACTAATTTGGAAATCGCAGCGATTCAATGGCTAGTAGATTCGGTCCCCGCTGGCTGTAGGAAAGTTATTGATCAAAGACGAGGAAAAACGGAGTACTTATATTCCATGTTCCGTAACCAAGTCTTGATGTGAGTTCCCTTTGCGGTTCCATCATGACAGTCTCATGCCTGAACAAAGTGAGAGGAGAAGTGAGGCAACTTGTTGCCAATAAGGGCGAAATGATGCGAAGTAGGGTAAGCGAAAGGTGGACATGAAACCGAATTCAAAGGTTATGCAGTCTTGTTGTCGTTAGGTCTTCTGTAGCATATGAAACTTGAACTGATGAAAGACGAACTGGAATACTGATGCAGATTGTGTAATCTCTTGAAGTTTTGATGAGCCGAAGTAATAGAAGAGTGGAAAAACGAAGAGATGAAGAATGAAGTTAAGGAGATTGTAGTTGGAAGGGACGAATCGAAATGAGAACCGACAAAGTGACCAATGAGGGTTCTAAAACGTTGAAAATCTGGGGCGCATCGAGAGAAAATGGAAAATAGCCGAAACAAAATAGCCATACAATGTGTGATGACTCGTTGCAAAGAAGATTTGGTGGTGATTGATGTCTCGACCTGTCAAGAACTAAGGAGATGACCAAATAAAAGACTGTTGTGCAAGTGAATAATGGCATAAGAAGGAATGAAAATAACAATGCTTATGAAAGTTGCTATTTTTTGTGAACTGTTGCAACTTGGCCAGTTGACTTGATTTACTATATACCAAATTTAATAAAGATAAGAGTGTTATGTTACAAGTAGACCATGTAGTATCAAATGTAGTAAGCAAGTTGAAAAGCTCTCATTGCAACATCAACTTTGTTGATGGGATGGATGCAAGACTAGTACACTTGCTGAAAGTGGTTAAAAGTTGATCTTTGATTCCATGCTGTGACAGTTCTAAAACCGGGTCCTATTGCTTTGAGCTACAGGATTCCGGGTGATGCAACGGGCTGCTAAGTCTGAGACGCGACTTAGTCTCTTCAGTCTTTACGGGGTGCCGTCCCTATGTAACCCGTTTGAAGAAGGGCAATAATTTTCGTGTGTCTGGAGCGAAAATTGAGAGTTTTTTTCGGACTGTAGAGAAACGCAAACTGATCAGAGGTTTATCTGAACCACAGGTTGGGGGAACGCCCATGACAGGTTTCTATCTGTCCCCCGCACGGTAAGGAGCCTATCCTGGCTTGAAAAGTGGAGGTTGTGGTTTCGAAGGCTTCAAAGTACATTTAACATGAACCAGAGGTGTTCGAGAAACCCTGATAGCTTAAACAAAATTGGAACCCAAGACGGAAACTTATTTCAGATTATGAAGGTGGCGGTTGACACATTGTTTCAACCCCATGTCCGGAGATCGTCGAATCAAGCTTTAACGGAGAGTATGCACGTTAAACACTTCGACTTCATACCATATTTCATATTTAATGCATTACTATTCCCACACGGTATATTTCCGTCGTCACAGTGCAATTTTTGTTGAAATTGAATATCTATAGCAAATGCTGGTTTTGGATTTTTGAAAGTGCATGTACTATTATCACTTTATAATGATGCAGTGGTTAAACGACTAATAGTCAACCCAAAGTAAAGGTAAAAGGATATACTTTGATTCCTGATAGGATTCATGTTGAAATTTTTCATATTGCGATACTTCAGCCGCTGTTTATACGACAAAGAGTATGAGTTCGCACTCAATACTTATAAAGACTTTTCAACGTTTAAAAAACTTGAAAGGTTTTCTGAATTCCATTGAAATGGGCAGCTGGGCAGAGGCATAGTCGTGGTTCGTCTGCCACGAGTAATATTTAAAGAAAATATGGCCAAAGGACATAATACGTGGCCGCTGAAGACGAATAATATAATCTGAATTACAATTTACTCCACCAAATTTGCACATTAAAAGAAAATTATTTCCAATATTTCTGAATAGCTGTAAAGCCATATATGAGATTAATATGGGTAGAGCTTTTTGCCTGCGTTGGGGACATGTTACAGGATGATTGAAATCGATAATTATAAAATTCGGACTACGTCAATTTATGCTATGCTAAATACGATCGTTCACATTCCGAATAAACTATTTTTAGCCAAGATATCCTTGCTTGTCAAAATATTCACTTAAAAATAACTGAAAAAAGAAGAAAAATGCCAATTGTTAAAGCTGGAAGCAGCATTGAAGCACATCAACAATTTCGCGTAGCATTGTCTGCAAATAGGATACATTCACCACTTACATAATATCGCCTTCTTCAAGTTTAAGATCACAGCTAGGATTGATGATAACATATGAGAGATGATTACGCTTTTCACTGACATCATCATAATCGATGGTTGGAAGATTTAAGGATTCCATTCGACTACGAACTAAATTAGCTATTTCCGCGCGTTCAATTTGTTGTGCATGATTATCGCGTGCTTCGTCCGTCATATTTATCGAGTACTGCAAATAAATTTATGAAAAATAAAAATATATTAAATTCAAACAATTCAGATTGCAATTGAATCAATTTTTCGAGCTACATATCTAAATTCAGGCTTCACCCAATGATACAACTACTTAAGCATTTTTCTTAATCATGACATTGTGTTTGAATGTTTGATGCGTGTGTTGTTATTTATGCCTTATGTATATGTACAAATTATTTATTAATTCTAAAAGCATGTCGCCATCATTTCAATCCAATAAATGTTCAAATAGTATCCATATGAAAATGAGTTTTATAGAAAGACTACTTTAATAGTTGAGCAATACACAGCAGTTTACTTTTGGTTAGATTAAGTATGTATAGTAATGGTAATAATGCTGTAACAAATTGAACCATATACCAGTTACTTGATGCAATCTAAACTAAGAGAAAGATAGCATATATATATATATTTCTTAATATACGTGTATAAATAGTTTCATAGAGCATATTTCATTATCTTCTCAAAACTGTCTAGTTTATTTGTACGTACCTTAACTGAATTAACAATATTCTTTACAGTAACTTATTGTATTTAAGGACCCAAACATTCTACTCTAATTGTTTAAAAATTTCACTCATTCTTTCAAATTGAAACAATAAATCTTTCTTAATCTTTCTTAATTCGTAATCTGAGCGTCAGTTTCAACGTTAAAAACTTGAGTTGATACAAAATCGATATAGAAAGACAAAAACGAAAATAGTACATAATAAGTCCTTGTCCTATAAATTAAATTTTTGATGGTTAATACTTATATGTAAGTCTCTGAGTTTTTCAAAAAATATTAATCATTCATTGCAAGCTTTATTGCGATTAAATTTAATAAGAAACAAAGAAGAAATGCTCAAAAAAACGTGATGTTGGGCGATGAGCTACAAAAAATTGCAAATTTCATGCTACTCACGAATAATGGAGACGTACAGTCAGACGTGAAAACTCACAATGTTAGTACTCATATGAAAAACAAACTTCGTCATATTTTATCTGCGTGATAGAGGCTGATTACACTAAGATACGCCAAGGACATTCAATTTTAAATTTCCAGTCATCCCACCATTATGTAAATAAGAAATGACGCATTTATTCGAATTTTACAAGTAGCAAAATTTCAGTATGAAACTCATTACTTTGTAATACCTACACGCAATTTGGGCCATTGTTGCTAAAAAGCGGAAAATAAAGGAATACAAATTAATCCTGTACGTTTCGTGACTTTCGTATGATCCTTGCTAGTAAATATGGTCAATGAATTCATAACATTGCATACGGGTGCTTACAAAGTTCATAAAAACGAATTCAATTGGTACGAACGAGCGAGGATTAACATGAAATTTGATTTTCTATTTTCTGATTAATAAAACATCATAGACAGTTATTTTCAGGCATAGATAGACCCTTCGTAAGTGTTAATATATGTTTAATTAAAGAGCAATCAGACAAACTTTCCAGAAGGCTTTCCAAAAAATTAATGATAAAATAGCTCTACAGGAGAAAATATTGCTCAATCATCAAAAAGTGTATGTTTCTTGTTTTTCAAGGGAAGTACCGTTGGTTTCAATACGCTTCTCCGAACATTCTTAATATTTTTACAATAAGAATGCCAGACTACAATTCATTAATTCCTTGCTTTATTCAGCCACAACTTTAAATTCCACCTGTTTGTCCGTGTATTTCTTCAGAAAACAAGCACAAACAATAAAGGAGTGAATCTGAGCCTTTTGGTCATCTACAAAACTTTGAAAAGTGTGGGCCTTGCATTCTCATAATTCAGGAAAACTTCAGTAAAAGTCTTGCACAGTCAACATACAAATCACAACACCTTGCTTTCATGTATTTACAAATCCAAGAATCAGACTCGGCCTGGGCGTTGTGACATTTATATATTTAAATATACAATTTTGTAAGTTTCATTTCACAGGTTTATCTCATATACGAAATGTACTTGCAGTTGAATTTTTAAATTTATCTTTCTTTTATATTGTTTGTATTTAATCTATATTTCTTTAATATGCTTTCCCCGATCAAAACTCATCGATGCTTGTACCACCTCTTCGTATGAAACAAAACGTCCTGTAGCCCCGTTTTTGGCTGTCCGAGTGCTGAACGATAATAAATGTTCAAATTGTACGAGGCCCCAATTATGGTTATCGAAGAAGATTGCAAATGATTGGTTTTTCGAAATTTATTAGGAAAAAAACCGTTTTTAATGTAAAACGCGTTCCTGCTTGTAGTAAAAACCAAAGCTTTCTTCTCATCCTTCATGTTTCCAGGCTTTTTGAAAAAAAAAGAAGAATGTAACTAATGACTAATATAGTGCTTGCGGAGACAAGTGATGATATCCAATTCAAAGAACCTAGAAGAAGGACAGAGAATTACCTAGAATGACTTAAAAGAAGATTTTTTCTTTTTTAACTTTTCAGCTTTACATGTTAATACGTTTAGTCCGAATTGAAGAGCCTGTAGGTGAACAGCAAAGACTTAGAAGAAAATCTTTCCTCACGTCAATAGTTTATTCGATACGTTTATGTTCATGTTTAATAAAAAGGCGGGGCAATGAGTAATCTGTGTCAGAAATATTCCAAAAGAGGAATGTCATGTTATAAAATATTCTGTCTGATCCTGATCAAGAGAATTTATCTTATTTGAGATATGTGAAAAAATTAAGCTCGTGGGCAGGGACTACCTGGGAACGCGATATAATCTAGTACAGGAATACAAGGACTTCTTCTCCAAGATCACAATTTGCTTAACCGATGATTGATAAAAAGCATTTAATGAGCTTCATGGATATCATGCTCCTGAATTAGTAGCTGACAAGGAAAAACTCACAATTCTAATGCTACTTTCATCATTTTATCTGTATCCTGTCCCGAAGGGCAAAGGGATCCTTTTTTTAATGTTTTGAGTTCGGTGAAAATATGCTCGCCACTAAAACAGAATAGCAAGTAGAAAGGATATAAATAAGTTACTATGTACAATAAAACTGAATCAAAGAAGGTGGAACAGAAGATGTTGACGTCTCCATCGCTTGCGGAATTAACTAAATTCCAGTACCTCCTGATAATTACTAGTTTTTAACAGGAAAATTGAGCTATTATAATGACTAGTTTCTACCGGAGAAATTGGGCCGTCATTCAGGAGATGTAGGAACACGGATTGGTACATGTCTTAGGTGCATCGATGAACCAATGATCGTGTAATTGATAATGGTCTGACGGGAGAAATGCCAAAATTTATGGACAAAACATCAGTTGTGAGGACTGTCTGTAATATGCTCAATATAAATCTGTCATAAAACTACAAGCCTTCAGAGTGCTTAACCGTGGACGATCAATCATTTCGTTCACGCAGTTTACCCCTTCAAAATCTGCCAAACAAAGTATAAAAAATTTCTGGAAGTGTGTTCAAAAAATTGTATCCTATAAAAAAATCCATACATACATTAAATCTGCCAAATGAGCCACAGGAAGTACATGAAATTGGAAATATCATCAGGATCCTGGCATACAAGTACAAACCAACATATTGAAAAAATAACAAATTCTGTTTTCATTCAAATCGCTAGCGAAACTTTTGATAGGTTTAAGTAACTTTTGATGCGATAGCGTCTTTCTTTGTTTAGAACACTCCTTAAAAATCACAGGAGCTATATTCTTGTTTCAGTCCTGCTGAGCTACACATGGCCAGTGGAATCAATTCTATTTGGATTTCGTGAAAATGGCAATATGCTCGTACGTGTCCAAATAGACAGCATTTGTTACGGCTCTCGGCAGTCATGAGTGATCATGAGTGACGAACGCACGCTGAACTCAAAAAAATTTTTTTTAAAAATCCAGTAATACAGCAAAAAAAGCAGCTGCCGGTGATGTGGACAAAATGTTGCGAGAGAACAACTACAAAAATCCTCAAACTTCGAAAGCGAGCATATGCTTCCTTTTCAATGATTTTGGATATTGGAGCTCTAACCAATAAAATTGGAGCTTCTTGTATCTGCAGCATAGAATACAAGAAGGCTAGTTCCGCTCGATATAGCGTTAACACTCCCGGATGCTTTTCCTCAGACAGAGATAGAAAATGCAAAAGTGCATTTTTATGTGTATGACCTTCCTACGTAAAAGCTTTGAGAGTTGTATGCTTGTTTTACGCAGAAATGACAGAAACTTTACCAAACTAAGTCCATTTCAATTTATTATGATCAAATATGGTAGGATAAGGAATTGGTTCGAAGTACTAGCGATGTGTGTTCTTACTCGGAGCTTTTTGAAAACTATAACGTCTTTAGTACTCTTCAAAATTCCAAAACGTAATGGGGTCACATGCAGAACGGTACCACATACCGTCGAAACATGTATGTGAATGTAACAACAAAACAAAGTAGAAAACAGACGGGAAATCATAGAACTTCGGTCCGTAAACAAATATTTCCACTCGTGTCGGACAAAACACGAGACATAGCAAAAGGTCACATATAATACGATCAGGAGATACCAAAAAAATTCAGCAAATTATAGGTGAAGCGTGGTAAACACCGCAAATTTACAGGACATTGTTACAACTGCAAATAAGGTGCTAGGAAACGTCGATGGAAGTTGCAAGGAAGGCTGTTGCAGCTTTTAGCGTTCTATATTTGATTAATATTCTATTCCAATTAGCAAGTGAAATAAATGCGAACCTCAATCTACACTAACTAGCACATTATATCACTAACAATTTATGAATACCTTTTAATAGAAAATAATGTGAGCACACATCAGTATATCAGGACTAATTCAACTCGATTTGAACCCTTAATATAAATTTCTAACCCAAAATTTGGGGAAAATTTGGATATTTTTTCAAACCATTCTAAAAAGGTTCTTTAATGGCATTCACGTTTGCTTTAAACGGGACACAAATATTTTTCAGCCAAATATTGGGAAATCATGATCGATTCCATATCGCGAACAAGCTTTCGCTGATCGATTTGAAGTTTCTGAAGTAAGTTTTCTCGAAACTACTTTTCACTTTAAGGTTTCTCACTTTTGAACACATGAGACACTGACACTGAATCCTAGTACTTTCAAGCTGTAACTGCTGGTCAGTGAGAGGCGATTGTCAGCAGCACACGCCTTGATACATCCTTTAACATTTAAGGATTTAATAACGTAGTCTGGCGTACTTTGTTTGTGATCAAAGGACTGTATTGATCTCTTGATCAATACAGTCCGAAGCATTTTATTCTGTTAGAGTAAATAAGTTCTTATTACGTAAGACCGATTATAGTTTCTCTCGAGATTCAACTTGGAGGATCAGTCCAAATGTGCCCTTGGTTATGGTCACGGCCCCGTTCCTGACTGGAGGGCCAGTCGAATTATGCTTCCATATAAAGTAGAGCCAAAGTGCATAAAGCGCTAACACTCTTGCATAGCTTTCAACAGACAAAGATAGAAAAATTGCAAGTTGATTGATATTTTATTGTGCTTGTACACAAAAGCTTTCAAACAGAAAATCTTGTTTTATGCTAATATGAAATCTAAATATAATGAACACATTTTGTATGAATACCGTTAGATCGGAAGATTCTTCGAAAAATAGCGTCACCAATGAAAAGTGCTTACATTCCATAGGGCCATCACAAAGAAAGAGATACGGATGCCAGATGATGCAACTGATACGAGCTTTGCAAGATAGAGAGCTTGTAATTTAAATGATGCAAGCGAATCGAAAGGGGGATTGCTATGGGCAGCTTTCTGAGATGAAACGGGAATAATTTCCCAACTATATGCGACTTATTGTTGAATGTATAATCTACCAAATTGAAGAGAAAGTCAATGCATAACACTCCCCATATTCGGGTTATGTCCTATATACAAAAGTTACACTAACAAGTCCCAATGCATTTGGAAAATTTGTTTCTAATTTAATTTAAGTATTAGCGCTTATTTATGATTAGAATTTAAAGGGCGAAAAACATCTATTTTCATAAGTACCTCATCAGACAAACTAAAATTCAAAAAATGGAGATTGTGAAAAAGGATTTTACAGCAAAGCTGTATATATTCAAGCAAATAAGTATTCCTTGGGGCATTCATTGGCACATGATTCATTGGTAGGTGGCAATGAATGTTGTGTTTCAAGACTCTTTTATACCATACACTATATGAATCCGTAGAAACTTGTACGTCAAAAACGACGATAATTTGTCTCAATATGTGACAAGAGTGAAGATCAACAATTTGGGCATCTTTGCTCTTTATCTCATGTCTCCTCGTCTGCCGATTGAGATGTTACCACAGACGCCCTTTAACATTAATATCAGATGATTAGGATGGTTTCAGCTCAGCTGTTTCGCAACATTGTTTAACACCTCGATTCTCTGATGACTTCTGCAATATGCTCATAAATGAATTTTGAATTACATGTATATATAAATATATATATACAGTAAATGCCTCTTCAACCGCAAATCGTTCATCATCAGGACAGCGCGAATCCTATTCCAAAACATAATTACTACCCAATGGATGTAAACGCGTTTGAAATCATGTATTGGGAGTGCTTCAATTTGAGTTTCAGTCGAAATATCATTCCAAGTCAAAAATCAACCAAGAAGTTTGTAAATGAATAAAACGATATTGATCCTCTTAAAAAGCATCTTAAAAATAGAATAGTCAATCTCAATGAAAAATATTTGCTCGTGTCCTCGGTTTTCAAAACACAAATACGAACGCCCTCATCCGTAACCTTTCGCAAGAAATCCATCAACGTTTGAATTTAGACATTTTTGGACAAGCTCTTTCAATTGATTGCAGGCGATTTAATTGCTTCGAATCGCAGCTCACTAAACCTTGTTCGCAAAGGTAGCGCCTCCCGACTTTCTTCTTACATTTTGCCAGCAGGAGTTTTACCGAGTGGACTAATGTTAGCATGTTTCAATTAGTGTCCTTCGAACGATTCTAGTTAGAATAAAATTTGTAGAATACCGTGACTACACTATGTGTATCCTCTCACATTGTTTAATTAAATTGAGGACCTTTTTTCAGTGAGCGGTTTTTCCTTTTTTTGTACTTCACCAATTTGGTGAATATTCCAGGTGGAGTGAGTGCAGATAAACAAGGAACAAGCTGTAATTTTGCTGTTTCAAGGGCAAGGCATTTTCTTACTTTCATAGATTTACTTCGTTTTTGAGACCTTTAAGACTGTTTCTCTGATTTGAACATAAGGATGTTTATTCTCTTGTGCCAAGTTTACATTTGCCAGCATGTAGAACATATTATTCCAGCAGAGTGACAACAATTTTCAGAAACTTTAGCTTCCTTACATTTCGGACTAGTATCAATACTCGTATTTGTAATAGCACACTAAGTCCTGCAAAGCTACATCGTAAGTCCTTCAATAAAACTGCGTTTTACGGACTTGTTTTATTTGCTCAAATATTTAGTCGACACTTTACATTAATAAACACCCTTGACTCAAGTAAACATTGTAAACAAATTTATTGCAATGTCAAACATTACGCGGACTTTTGCGTCTTTTCATAGATTTTGTGGACATTCCCAAACAAGCATACAAGGAAATGTTCGCTTTTACGATTGAAATTAAGCCGTATTTCCTTTTTATGGGTCAACTTTATTGGTATGGAAATAAGAAACTGCGTTTTCCCTAATTGCGTGAAGGGACGTTGCTCTTTAAGAGTAGAGAAGAACTGTGGAAAGAAAGTTGTGAATTTTAGCAGGACACTCGTCGAAATACAGGTGAATAAGTTCAGTCGATATTGTGCGTCGCGCCTTCGAAATATTACTCAGGATGAGCGAGAATATAAAATCTTTGAGGTTGTGTGGAAATCTACAGGGCTCAATAAAGCATTGAATAATTTAAGACTATTTTATGTGCGTCTAAGGACGATTTGAGTTCATACCCGATAAGTATGATTTCTCTCACTTGATTACACCCTGTGTATTGTGTTTGTTACAAGTTTTCAGTGTTGGTTTTTGTGAAATTTTCATCATCCCTGTTGAATACTCCTGTTAGCATTTTCCATTTTGAAAATTAGAATATCCATTTCTGATATCACCACTTAAGCTATCAAATAAATTTTATTTAAAATGGGACACGGTTCCATCCACAACAACGCTTGTCCTGGCACGAGTGTATCGTATAGGAATAATCAACTCGAGTGCGTATGGTGATATCTACTATGTCAGGACATGCATTAGTTCACGCAATAAATAACTCAAAGCGTTGTCATCAATATAATTATCTAATGGCCTTTCTGATGAGTATAATAATTATTCTGTTTTATCCGTTGATATTTGTCACGCGACCGACACGGAAAAGATACGCCATTGTTCCGCCTGTATCTGTCTAACCTTCAACGCTGATCTAGATAATTCACGGATATGCTTTTTTATGGCTGGCTTTATCAATGACACTATTCAGTTCAGTGAATATTATGCATTGTGTTTTGATTGGACTCTTATCCTCGAAGAGATTAAATATCGATTTTTAATTCAGTATTTGGAATGATATTGTTCGGTATTTTATGGAGGATATAAAATTGTTTGGTCCTTTGCATAAAATTTATATTTGGGATAGGATAATGTTCCCGATATGAATGCGGGCCGAAGGACTCTAAATGGCACTGATACTGGTTGCATCAGGGTATCTTGAAAATACTTTTGTTCATTACTTAATTGTTTTCAACGTTTGCTTGGACGGATTTGCGTGATGTGCAGGTGTTGAAAAAGGTTTATAAATTTGGTCAAAAGTTTGTTGCCTTTGATCTAATCGCATTTCCTGAGCGTGGTGTAGCTAATTCTCCTTTCAGACAAATCATTTACTGTCAATACGGGACTCCCGTGATTGCCTGGCTTGATTTTGTCAGTTGGTAAATAATATCACTGTTCTCATCCACACAAAATACAGAGCATTACTTTGGCATTATCGAGAATTTATTTCTTCGACGATTTCCCCGGTGGCCCGAACCTCAAATGTGATTTGTTACACTTTATGTTTTTCCAACCAGCTCAGTTTTCAGCAACAGACATAGGTGGCAACACTTTTTAATGCTGCGTATTGTCTGACAGTTGTCATGCGTTTTATGGTTGGCTTAGTTTGCCATTTTATCATGAGTAGGTTGATCCCTGAGTAACGTCTGCATATTCTAGAGATTTAATTCAAAAGAAACGATTCTGTTCGAGAAACTCATTGCGAACTCCGTCAATTTTATGGCCGACGTAATCATCTATCAGAACAATTAATTCGATTAACCATCGATCGTTTCCACATCACGTTCACTCTTATTGATAATACGCATCCATGCTGACGGCATACAGTGAATAATGAAGAAACCGTAGCACCTAAAGAATGTAGTATCGATGACGACCCAAGTGAGTCTATCAACTCAAGTGAGACTACCCAAGTGAAACTTCATGCTCAACAAAAAAAACCTGTGCCCATTCATGCCATGGAGAAATTCACCGAAGGATCTTGGTAGGCGGGCTTAGAAAATTTACCTTGTGATGGAATTGAAGCCGAACAACTATTGGGTATCGCGTGGATTCGGTGGGTGGGCCCAAGAAAATTGTTGCAGATTCCGAATTTCATACGACAATTTTGTTTTGAAATGAGACTCATTTCAGGGTGAACGGCTTCGTCAGTAAACGAAACTGCCGCATTCACAGTCTGTTGTAAAAACATCCGGAGAAACTCACTGTTTAGGGGGCAGGTGGTATCATTGGTCCATATTTCTTCAAAAATGCTGCTGGCAATAAAATCACAGTCAGGGGAGCCATGAACTATAGAGCCATGAACTATAGAGCCATGATTAGTGACATCCACATTGCGGAATTGACCTTCTCTAATGCAGGGGACATCTGGACCAGTAGGGTTGTACGATGCGTTAAACACCTATCTTATTAAAAGAAGCCTTTGATGAGCCAAGAATTTCTAGTTTTCGACCTGTGACGTGGCCTGTAAGATCAGTTGATTTAACACAGCTGGACTTTTTGTTTTGAGGATAAGTCCAATCATTCATCTACGCTGACAGGCTTGAAGATTTGGAAAACTTTATACGCCATGTTATTGGCGCAATACTGTCCCAATTATCGGTAGGAGTAGTAGAAAATTGGATGTCTCGCTTGTGCTTCCTCTGGGCAAATCGTAGCGATAACATGCCCGAAATCGTATTCAAGTATTAATGGCACAGAATTATCTTTACAAAAAAAAAATTTTGTGTGAATCAAAGCAATTTATTAACACTTTATTGAATTTCAAAGCTCTATAGCTCTGAAAAACACACTTTATAACTTCTTCTTAGAGAGCTCGAGAAACGTTCCACATATGCAAAACAACTATTCCCCATAGAAATTGCCTTACTTTTACATGAATCCTCATTACTAAATGCACTTTGAAGTTGCTCCTTGACCGACCTTCAATGTAAAGGTATGGTTTTCATGCATTGTACATGAGTGCGCAATTATGGCGCCTTATCTTCAAACTTGATCCCTTCTCCAGTGTCTTGTTTGACCAAAATATTAAATGTAGGGGATCATATCAAGTCATGTCAGATATCATAAGCTTTTTTTTCAAGTTAGTTAGGCCAGGATTTTACATCAAGATTTTATTGTTGTCTGACACTGCTGAAGCACACCGTCCAACCTTTGAGCTATAAAAGAAAAGAGCTATAGTAAATCGTACGCTAAGAACTTCACATCATTACGAAACGCTGTTGAAACGAATACCCTTTCTTAAATGGACATAATAACTCTTAAGGTCTGGATTAGGGACACACTTCATTGTGTTTTTTATGCGTAAATTCGTTTGAAGCATGCCCCATTCGATTGCTTTACGGTTTAAGCTTGCCTCAAAGAGGACGTGACCATCTGCGTTAAAGTCAGCAACCCCCAAAGCAATAGGCTTGACTTGGAAATGCGCTCGATACTATCTGTTCGTTCGGCGTCATGTACTCATTAAAGAAGGAGGTCCCGGACCATCGACCCCATACGAAACCATCCCCTCGTCCAAAACCCTGCGTTTGGGAATTTCGGGAATTACTTCTTGTGTAGTTATGATAAGTCGGCAGCCAAAGATTGGCATTCGTGTCCCTAGCAAGCTGGGCAAGCAAGCTTTTGGCCTCATGTGTAAGCTTTTTTCATTTAAGTCCCATTTTGCAATATTTGTTGCATAACGAACTCCACGTGGGTCCTTTGCATCTTTTTGTGGTCACCATTGTCAAGGCATTTAAAAAATTGATGAAACAATTCATTTTTTAGCTACGTAAAACTTTTCGAATTTAATTATAACTATAAAATTCTTCACTACGGCAACTAGAAATAATATGAATTAAATATTTAGGTTTTTCTCCTCAGTTGCTTAGCTTGACTGGTTTGTGATCGAGGATTGCGTTTCAACTCCAGTTGGCCACATTCAGTTCGTTCTTAGAGGTGTGTCATACTGATTGCCTCTTTAAGGAAATAGGGTATTGCATAAATACACCAATGAACCACTAACAAGCGCTAACACTTCGAATAAACCATAGATATGGGACTCCAATTTTCTAGGTTCATTGATATTTCTATGCACATCTTGTTGGAAATCGGATTTAAAGACGATTGTGCGGATAGATACGCATTGAAATTCTCTTAAAAATTGTATTCGTGCACAATGACTCATAAATTCTATTAGAGAGATAAGAGAATTGTGAATACGTTTAAGTATGCCATCCCACCACTCATCTATTTTGAAGCTCTCTATCTTAAAAAGCTTGCTTTATTTGCTGCATGGGCTACTCGTATTTTTTTCATTAGGGTCACTCTCTCGACTGTTAATGCGTTTTAGTGCTTGCACTTTATCGCAACAAACTCCCGATCTAACGGTATTCGAGCGAAATAAGTGAAATTTTATTAGGATTGATAAATTTTATTTTTTCATGTTTTTTTATTTTCTCACTCTCGACACTTTTCTCACTCACTCATTTTATTTTCTCACTCGCAAAGCTTTAGCGTAAAATTGCAATAACAATTTACGTTTGCTTCCTCTGCATGTGAGAACAAGCCGAAGAGTGTCAGCGATATGATACAGTGATCAAAAAGTAAGGTGAAATCGTCATTTAAACTCTCGGGCATTAGGAAGGCAGGTAATTTTTTTTCATTGGTTGGTAGGACTGTCTATGATATTTGCCAAGCATCTGTTTGTCAAAAGGTTTAATTATCTCCAAGTCACACGTGTTTTTGTAAACAACCAAAAGTAAATTTTTCGATTTTTACAATGGGTGATTTTGTTGAGCAAAGAACTTGCATCAAATTTTGTTTGCGGAACGAACACGCGGACAGGTTGGAAATGTTACGGAAGGCCGTTGGTGAAAAACCAGGGCACAAAAAAACGTTTATAAGGGGTACAACAAGTTCAAAGCGGGCCGAGAACGCGTTGAAGACGAACCGCGCTCTGGACGACCATCAACGTCTACCGACGAGGGCCACGTTCAAAAAATCAAGGTTTGGTGCTTGAACATCGTCAATGGACAATAAGAGACCTCGCTGATATTGTTGGAATATCATTTGGCTCAGCCCAAACCATTTTGAAAGATGTTTTGTGTCTCAAACGCGTCAAGTCTCGATTGGTACCAATATTGCTCAATTTTTGGAAAAACAACGTCACGTTGATGTGGTGATACTTTGCTGTATGACTATTAGGACCACTTAAAATGCATCATTACTGGAGACGAGACTTGGATTTATGCATACGACCCTGAACAGTTGACAGTTTTCTTTGATTATCGTGATGTGGTGCACTATGAATTCCTTCCGCCGGGCCAAACTGTCAACAAAAAATATTGTTTGAGCATTATGAGTCGTTTGCGTGAAGCTTTTCGTCCGAAACTCTTGGTTCCGTTATTACTATAATGCACCATGTCATACTGCATTGGTTCTTCGCGACTTTTTTGCCAAAAAACTCGACTCTTGGTTTCTCTCTTGGTTTCTCTCTGGTTCCGAAACCACCGTATTCACCTGATTTGGCTCCGTGCGACTTCTGGCTATCCAGCAAACTCAAAAAGCCAATGCGAGGACTCCGTTTTGACACGATTGAGAAGATAAAAACAGAATTGAAGAAGGTCTTGGAGGCTATACCGGAAAAAGATTATTCCGACTGCTTTGAGGACTGGAAAAAGCATTGGCAAAAGTGCGTGTTATCGGACAGGGATTACTTTGAAGGGGATGAAATTCATTTGGAAGAATAAATAAAGAATTTACATTTTATAAACAATTTAACCTTACTTTTTAATTGTAGTAGCATGTAGCTTTGCTGTGTTATAGGTTTTGTTGTTTGGGACAAATTTAAGCGGTATAGTTATGGTGAAAATATTCGCAAATTTAAAAGTAAAGCTGAAAAGTATCCCCGATTGAGCAAGCAACTTTTTTATTGTACAAGCTGGATGCGCCAAAACGTACAACCGCAAAACACAAAGTTATTGCGGTTTATTATTGTATTATTTATTATTATATTATTGTTTCTTTAAATCCTTCTCTACTGCAAAATCCTCGAGTGGCATTACTGTTCAGGTTAATTTTTGAGATATTTCTAAAGCAGGTTCTAACGCAGGTATATCTGTCTTTATTACATGGTAGGATAGCTTTAGAAGATGCAATCTCTGCATTGCCTGGCGCTGCAAAAGAAACTTAAGCCAACATATAAGATCCGGTTGCAATGGTCGTTCAAATTGTGGGGGCGGTGATTCGGGATGGTCGGTTTCGAAAAGATAAAAATATTAAATGCGGGTTTTCCTCTTTAAATTGGGGAATTCGGCAGAAAAATGGTTTTTTTTTCTCAAAACCAAAAGGTGTTATTACTATAAAATTGACTGTCGACTGGTATCAACACTTGACCGACAGTGGTACCTCACCGTCTTACTGGTGGGGTGAAAGTTATAAGATTGTCCACTTGGGATGGTAAATTTTTAAAATTTGAAAATTTTCGAATGCAATTTGTCGAGTGACACGTGGGAATTGGTCGAACAGAGGTTGCTCTTTTTGAAACTGAAAATTTTTGTTTTTGAAAAAAATGGCTTGTCTGACCAAATCAAAAACACAAACATACATCGGTAAACGCTAACGGACGGAAAGGAATCCTAATGTTGAGTATTTTTCGCGATTTTTATCATTCTGCGCTGTTTTACGCAGGGATTTTTGATCTCGTTACAATGTTTCTTGACAATTTGGAAAGGACCTGCGAACATGATTGTAGTATCTCTTTGCTAGCGCTGATTGAACTGTGGCGTAAAGTGTTACGTTTGCGTTCGAAATAGTACTCTATCGATGTTATGGTCAGCAGTTTGATTCTTATCGTTTCGTTTTGGAAAATTGTATTGACCAATAGCTATGAAAACTTGTAAGGATCAAAGCTTATTGCTGCAATTTATTTCGATGATAAATTTTAGTATAACGACAAAAGGTCACTTAAAGAGAAGCTATACAATCGCAAAAATGCGAAAAAAAAATACTAGGATTAAAAATTTAAAACTATAGAAAACTTTTGGCTACAAAATAATTGTTAAATAATTTAAAATTTGAACTTCCGCTCAGATAGACTTTAATTTTCTAATTGTGACATGACTTTCATCATTTGTTAAATCTGATTCGAAAAATAGTTTTGTATCTTCAAAATTCAAATCAAAAAAAAAGTTCAAATATTTGTGTTTTGAGTTATCAATTGTTTCTCTTTTTTTCAGCATTTATATCTCGTCTTTTATCCGAAATCTACTTACCGATGATGCTCGACGCTCGGTACAACCGCCTAAGCATGTCGTAGATTTATGATGCATTGGCGGCCGATAGGTAACACCACGAAGACCTTCGTTGCTATCCTTAGTTGAATCTGGTGTACCGGCTTCCTCGTCATACTAATCATACATGCGATTCAAGCAAATTATAATGAAAATTATCATACTCAATTCGTTTGTTTTTTATCCAGAGAATTAGAAAAATCTGAATAACATTATTTCAATAAAGTGATAGATAGAATTCAACTCGGATGATTTGATAGAGTTTTATTTTGCAATAAAGATACCATGACCCGTGAAAGGGCAATCAAGATAAATACAGACAGTAGAGCTAGTTTTTATTACAATCAGATAACAATAAAACAACTCCAAGCGTGATAAACCAAAAAATCGGTAAAACAAAAAAAAAAACGATTTTAATTCAATCTAATTGCTGGGAAACTGCATGCAAAATTGTTAAAAGTGGTTCAACTCGCAGCTTAAGTATTTTTGTGCAAAAAAAAGATTTGGTCGATTTGCTATCGATGAGGGCTTTAGATACATGACTTTGTTTATTTCTGAGAGGGATATTAAAAGGACCAAGAATTCACTTGAAGTAAATTTAAAGAGAATACTGTCCTGAAACAGTGTACAATGTCAGTTCGCAGAAAACTATCAAACGGACGTTAGTTAGCACTATCATCCTTATCGCCAACGCTCGTTTGGCAGGATATGATTGCTGTGATTCGCTAATTCACTAATTCGATTAGATCCGCGAAAAGTATTTCTCATAGGAACCGAAAAAGAGTTTTCTCTGCACTGTCTACTGTGATATGAATTCTGAAATTATAGGACTACAATCGTAATCCCAACGGTACGATAAAAGAAAATCTATTAAATTCCCAAAAGAAAAGCAAACTATTTGTGAAATGCGATAGGGAAACAGATACTTAGTTCTCAGGCGGTTAAGACAGTGAAGGATAAAGCAAAAGCTAAAGCAACAAATATATTTTTCATGTACAGAATTTCGTATATAAGTAAGTACACAAAACAAAAAGCAGCATAAAACTCTGAAATCACACTACATTTACATTAACTCGTCCAAGAACATCAAATTTGACCATTACTCTAGACGTTAAATTTTAACAATTTGTTGCCTAAGCTCGAATAATGTGGGTACATGGCCTCTATGATGTATTTATGGTTTTCTAAAGCACATTGAAATGATTTTGAATTGGATGCACTTGAAAAAGCAAATAAACAATTGAAACAACTAAACAACTTAAAAAAAAATTGTTGAAAATAAATCCAATTAAATTTTATATTTTCAACAAATTCGGGAAGGCCTTGCATTTGTTTGGTGCCAATTATTGTGTTTTGTATTCAATTCTACGTAGAAAGTTTTAAAGTGAAATTAAAGCAACTAAATCTACTTTGAAAGTTGCAAATGAAAAGAAAATCACTAAAAGATGAAATATATTATGAACCTACAGATGTTTGGTACTTTTCTTTTAATAAAGATACTTTTTCTTTGCTATTAGAGACTCACTGCGTGCGTGTGCGTATTTACCATGGAGGACCCGATAATAAGTTTACATTTGGACAATAATTGAATGTGTTTGAGATCTAAATGCCAATGATAAATTTGTTTACAAAAAAGTAACGTAGTGTAGATAAATGTGTTAGTTATTGTGGGCTTAGCTTATGTGTTTCAGCTTTCCAGAAATAAAAGTGTTGTATTTCATGAGTTTTATAGCTATGAGAAGACGTTTTCATTACTTTTATTTGAATCCTGAATATCATTGTTTGGAGGTATGTAATGAGCTCCTAATTCATAAATAAATTTTTCTCCTTTTTTACTAGAATCTTATCAAAATTTAATCAATATTCATGCTTGAATAATAAACCACTTTCCATGATGAGTTATTTAGTTTTTTTTGTCACATTTGGTCACTTTGTTTTGGTTATTAATTGATTGTTCAGTGTAATATTATACTAGCAAATCGATGCATCTCCTTAAATTAAAGACTAATCAATCTTAACTTGTCATGCGAATCATGTGTAAGCCGTGTAAATGGTGACTAAGAAAATAGACAGGTAGAAAGGGGCTTGTTTCAGATCCCTACCAATGCTAAACTCAAAGCTATTCATCCATTAGAAAAGGATAAATCAAATGTCATGTACTTGTTCTACCCAAAAACTCCAGTAAGGAATACCAGTTTAGACAGAAGCTCTGATGTACTTCATACTTATCGAAGTTACAATCAACACATAACAGCCAGGAGTGAGTCCTCACGGCGTGTTGGATGACAATACCCTCTAAAACGCTCCTCCCAATCCACTGACCAATTTTCATTTTCCTGTAATCTCACGGAATCAACAGAATTACTTCTTCAGATCCATTGGTTGGCTTGCTTCTTTGGAAACAGGTCAGGGGTCAGGTTCAAGTTCACCGAAGTTTTCTGGTAGACGATGATGACCATTGCTTAGAAGTTGATGAGATGTCCAAAAAAATCTTTTTTTGTGATTTTGCATTTTGTTATTTATATTATGTAATTTTTTTTATTTTATTGGCTCTCGGCCATTATCTTAATAATCGCGTTTTTTTCTATCGATTTTTGTGTAGCTGGGAAGATTTTTTTTAGTGGAAGATGCATATGCCGATACTTAGATATAACTTACAACTTAACACAGATGTAGTTTGATATTTTTTTATCATTATTTGTATCAATACCATGTCACAGGTCCTGCATGTCAGTGATTGAAGGCCGTTGTTTTTGTATGTTGTTTTTTCTCACGAAGATTTCGAAATGAGCTAAAGAAGCACTAACACGTAAAATCGAAAAAAATCAACGCCGGGTGAAGGGAACAAGAAGGTATAAACATATTGTTCGCGGCACGGAATGAACGAACTTTAATAATAAATATGCCCAAAATTACGTTCTACACTGTCTATACCATGAACAAAATCTAGTCGTTGAAGATACTCACCGAGCGCAATTTAAGATAATCAACTTTTTCCTTGAAAAATACGTTAAGAAACCTTGAAGTAGCATAGAATACAAAGCTGTGACTATTTTACTGCATACAATAGTCCCAGGATACTAAATCCAAATTCTGAATGTTGTTTTAATATAAATTTGTTAGCGTCATTAATGAAGTGGGCCGAAAAGGGTTATGTTTTTAACGAGTAAGATATGCAGCGCATACAGACATTCCGCCTCCTGAATTATTTTCGCTTTGTGGTACTACCCAAATATAGAATTTCAATACGAATCCAATCTTTTTAATACGCTTCAAAGTAGTAGTTAGATGAATTCTAAACTAGAAGTCCACGTTTGCGGACGTTACGGTGGATTTATCCTGGTAACGTCCCTGATTTCTAATCTTTTAAAGAAAAATCAGTCAAAACGGAATTTCGATAACCATTTGTGGCATATTCAAACTTTTATTGTGCTTTCCCTTAACATTTCGGAGAAGCCTTTTTATACCCCGTCCCTTTATTCCCTTTTAGGAACTCAGACATCAAACAGAGTCTTTAGTACTTTTTTTCTTGATACGTGTATATAATGTTTCAATCCACTAACCAAAATCTGAAAAAATTGACGAAAAAATCCCTCCACCACAAGGGTAACGCAAACTTTTCGGGAAAAAGTGCCAATTGCCCGCGAAGGACACTTGCGTTAACGGTGTGGTGTAAAAAATGATATGCTAATCGCGATAGTGATTAAGTGGTAAGTGCTTAGAGAAAATTGTCTGTCATATTTGACGTTTCGATCATACCCACGAGCGAAACGTCAAAGTGACCAGGAAATACTTTAGTGCTTTAGTAAGTTGCTTATTTGTTCCCACCACCGAGAACTGCAAAAAATCGAATATTTTGGCAATATCCTTTGTTCGATGGAGATTTAATGGTCGCTCTTATCATGTCTCACGAGCAGAATAGGTAGGCCACAACTATTATTAAAGGTAGGAGCTGCTAGGCCTATTTTTACGTACTGCCCCGATAACAGCCAATCATATACCAATCTAACAGTTTAAATCACTTTCAGCTGAAGCAGAATTCATGTTATAGATTGATAACAAAAGTCTACGTCTTAAAAATGACTGAATTTTCGACAAAACGTAATACGAGGTGTGTGAGAAAATTCATGAGACTTTTTTTTTATTTACCAAAGTTTTTACTTTTTCAAACAACAATGTTATCCTTTACAAAGTAGTGTCCTGGGGCGGCTATGGATCAGCGAAATCGTTGTTCCCATTCTTAACAGCACTGGAATCTTCAACTCGTATGCGTTTTAACTGGTGTGTCAATATTTCCTTAAATGTTATCCATAGTTTCAAACGACGTGCTTCTAAGACATGTTTCAATTTCGGGAAAAGTAATAAGTCGCAAAGACGTAAATCTGGTAAAGACGTAAAACGTGGGTTGAAGTATACCCGAAATGCATAAACCCTTTGCATGCCAAAATCACCTGTTAAATTTGATATACGGTGGGAATGTTGAAAATCAACAGTTCCCTGATAATCCTTAGTGTTTAACGACGGTCTAACAATACAAAAAGCCTCACACGTTCAACATGACCTTAGCGAGATTAATTTCTAACACGTTATCGGCATTCCAAAAATGATTTGCATCAGCGGAAAACTTGTACTTTTACTAAGCAAAGCTTTTCACAGGTCTTTTTCAACTTTTCAAAAGCCACATTCGCATGTTTTCCGATTGTAACACAAAACTTAATTGCACAACGTTACTCTAAAATCATATGCTCCAGTTTTGTAAGCCACAACAAAAGCACAAGTTCTCTAATGGCCTTGAGAAAAACGATATGTTAGTTGTATGACGTTAAAACCCGGACTGAAAGGCGGAAGGCATAATCGAACTGGCTCGTTTGACGTTGAAAATCGGACTGAAAGGTGGAAGGGAAAGGATAAGCAACAACAAATGACTGGGTTGACTTACGTAAATAAGCTGCAAAACGTGGGAGTAAAGTAACGAAGAAAGAGAGCAGAGAGGAAAGAGAAAGAAAGAGAAGCTGCTTGAACGAGCCAGAAAAGGTGAAGTTCATGTTTAAAACATTAACATATGACTTTAAACGCCAAGTTTCATTGCAAGTTTAGATCAGAGTTTAGCAACAGCATGTACAGTAATGGTCATAGAAATTGCATCACCTTTGATTGTTGTCTTTTTGATCCTTAATGTGTAAGCAAATAGTGGGATTGTATTCCGTTAACTACTAGTATTAGATAGAGATGGAATGAGCTAGCCATAGTTTAGTTCTGCACAAAGTATCATATATAGTCTAATAGACTGAGTTTCAAACAAACCCCTTATAAGGAAAAAATTGAAATAGTGACGTTTCCTGAAGCAGGACTTTCTTCACGGGAGATAGCAGGGATGAGGTCAACCAATTCACTGTGGTAAAAATAATTAAAACAAATCGTTTGCAGGGATCAATAGAGTGAAAAAAATGGACTCGAAGAAAAATAAAGACAAAATGGCGTATAGATCTTATGATGATGAGATTATCCTACAAAAATATTTAGAGATCTAGCAGATAGCAACTTAGCATATGTAGGTCAAGAAGCAGTTGGCAGAAGATTGGGAAGAAATTGTTTATGGGCATGAAAACCAGCCAAAAATCATTTCTTAACAATAAAATGAAACAATCTCACCTAAATTGGGCATAGAATTTTATCAAATTGGACTGGACGATGTGATGACTGGTGGAAAGTTATGTTTTCAGATGAGAGTAAATTCAACATTTTCAGCTCTGACGGTGTTCCCTATATAAGACGTCGGCCAAATGAACGATTTGACGAGTCCTGTACTATAAAAACAGTGAAATATCCGGCAAGTATGAAAGTCTGGGGATGTTTTTCCTGCTTTGGAATTGGAACATACACTTCATAGTTGGGACGGAGAATGGAGGAAAATATAAAAAATATTTGGAAGCACTGTGGGGACTTCATTTTCAAGATGATTCTGCTCCATACCATATGGCCAAATCGGCAAGTTAATATTTGATTTATTTAAGAAATAGGAATATTTTGTAAGAAACGTTATCGTTTATAGTCTAAACCATTGTGCTTTTGGATAGGTAAGGCAGTTTCTAAATGAAAACGAGATCTCCACGCTGCCATAGCCAGGCAATAGTCCTGATTAAAACCCTGTATAAAACTTGTGGATGATCATAAAGAAACAGATTATTATTACAAAGTATAAAAATAAAGATAAGCTGAAACAGTCAATCGAAAATTTGTGGAAATCCTAAACAGGATTGCCTCAGTTATCAAGGCTAATGGCGGTTCGGTAAATACTAGGTCATATTTATATGTCAATAAATATATTTTTATCTTCATCTTCTTTCTAAAAAATCCATGAGGATGATGGCATTCATATCTAATGAAATCGTCGCCATGACCTTTCCGGGCGATGGGATCATCTTCGACTTCTTTGGAACAGATTCAACGCAAGGAATCCATTGTTTCTGTTGCTGCTTAGTTTCTGGTGTGTAAAGATGAATCCACGTTTTCCTCAAAATTATCAGCCGCATTCGCTTGTTGTTCATCGTGAGCAATCGTGGCACTCATCGGGCCAACTGTTTTTTTATCGTCAACTTATCATGTAAGATATTAATTGCCATTCCGGTCTACGCACCTACGGTCTCTGTTATTTTGCACATTTTCGTTCGTCGATCAGCGAGAATCATGTCGTTTACTTTTTGAATGATTTCCTCAGTAATCACGTCTGCCGGGCATCCTGGTCGTTCCTCATCAAAAACGGATATTCGCCTACGGTTGCATTTATTGAACCAAGATCTAACTAACTTTAAACAGCATCCCATTTTATTTTTATTTCTTCGCATTTTTTCCATCCAAAAACAAAAAACGAGTTACCGAAAGAGGCTGCTCTTTTTTCATCTTAGCAGAAATCACGAAACACGCCTTACACGAATGGATGGCAAATCCAAACTAACCTATCAATCTGCATGAAAATTGTTATATCGTCGTTGGATAGGCGGCAGCACACGATAATAGCACCAACTTCGCTCAGAAACGCTTTCTGTGATTAAACACGGGTACTTATAGAATCACCTTCTCCAGAGGCGGAGGCCTGCATAAAATTCTCTTGAACATCTCTTACAAATTTTCAATGAAATTGGCCGGTAGCCGTACGTTGTCAATGTTTTGACATATGCATCTGTGTTTCAACAAAATGTTTTTGCAATATAAGGGATATTAACCAGTCTCAAGAAATAGGGGATCAATAACGTGTTTTGAAAAACTACGAAAGTTAAATTGTTGATTAGTTCCTTTAAATGACATCGTTTAAGGTATTGATGCAAGAACAGGTTCCTGTGTTTTTCAGAAATATTTGTATCATAGCATAATTGACGTGGATTGTGTAAGCTTGAGTATGGTGTCCAAAAGGTACATAAGGAAAAAACTGATTTATTCTTTCGTGAGTATTGTGTCCAAAGGGTGAAGAAAAAACAGCGGATTCGTCCTGTTAGTCTGTAAGACTCTTGAGTTTGTAAATGAGAACCGCACAAAATATCTGAGTCCTTTATGTTTTCGCAAGTGTTTAGACGTTATATAAGTCCTTTACGATTTTGATTATATCACGTTTTCTTTTCAACCTTATTATTAACGTGATGAAACGGGTAGATTAGCTGAAAATTATCATCCTTTTTATAACCAAAAATGATTATTAAGACCATTGATTTCTTTATTTAAGCAAAGAACTTGTTATTGGGTGTTTTTAAGGATCCGAAACTTCACAGAGTGAAATAGTCCTTTTAGGAATGAGCTGTGTTGATTGAATGCGTTTCATTTTGTATCAAAGTAACGTTGATGGCGTCGTATTGCAAATTTGTAGGGCTATTCATTTTCGAAGTATATTTAGCAAATTTCAAAAGCGACTCAATTACAACAACCTCCAAACAATTATTTATTTCAGTATTTAGCTTTTATTTATTAATGCAATGTGAATCAAAGCTTCAGGCAATCCAGCTTTAAGCCAGTTTAAATAAAATCTTGTGGATTTCAAGTCACAACAAAAATTTAGATAAAAGTTAGTCCTTGTATCAAAATTAATTAATTCAGCTGCAAACTTTTGACATACAAAGTAGTGAAAGCTTAGTGAAGAGTTCAAAATTCAAAAAAAATCCAAAGCTATTTATATTCGTTGGAAGTCGAAGTGAATAATTAACTTTTAAATATGAAGTAAAAACGTTGCAAGTGTATTATTTTCTTTAGTGGTTTGGTAATTTATTCTTGTGAAAATTTGAAATTGTTGGTGAAAACTTCTAGTATGCGTGAGTTCTGTTGTAAGTTTATTTGAAAATATTTCAAAGATCCAAAGAAATCAAATGAAATTTGTGCTCAGTACATTTAAAGTGTATGCTATAAATTTAGTGTTCATTCAAATAGTGAATGGGAAACTATTTTTTGTTCAAAAACTATAAGAAAAAACTATGGACGTTGGAATGAGAACTAAATTTCAAAACTATTATCCTGCACTTACAACAAATATTTGGAAGAAAGGAAACATTTATTTTGATGTATTTACATGACTTTCAATGAAAATAATTTTAAAAATATAAGGATGGGTCCAATCGAATATCGACGTTATAATTAAAATTTAATTAAATTTAAATGGGCCAGTAATAAATTTATAATTTTTTTTTTGATTTACGTACTCATGTTGTTAGCATGTGCTCAAAATGTATCATTAAACGAGAACTTTTGAATTATTGAAAATCGAACGATATAATTGGACCCATTGTAAAATCGATTGTAGTCGAAACCCATAGAAAAAGTATTGGTCAAAAGTATAACTTGTACTTTGTGTATTTTTGACAATTTTCCACTCCTTATGTGTATGTGAATGTCACGAAATATTAATCACGATTTGTATGTGATAATTGCGATTAATTGGTAACAATATATTATGTGGTCGTAAAGAAGTATTTTAATTATTTCATATTGTTGGACTCACCGACGGCCGCAATCGCACACAGTGTTTCCCAAAAGCTGAAAATGGTCCCCACTTGTCTACAGGTGAAGTACTCACATGTGATGCATCTGCACTAGATGTGTCCTGAGTTCGGTAAATACCAATTGGTATTTCACACGTTGTTGAGCAAAGTTTCTGATACAATCGCCCGTATGTTCGTATCCACATATCTTCCTTTGTAATTTTCATCTGAAATACATATCAAACACAACCATTTTAGCTACTACTACTAGTTTTGGTCTATTCGTGCGTGGCCTCTTTGTATCATACATGCAAGGATACGTGTAGATGTCATGTGTTAGGTAAGATATTAGTTATATAGTTAGAAATTTACCGATGTGAGAAAACCGCTACCAGGAGCTTGATCTATTCCTAAAAGTAATCGTACGAATGTTATCACGTAATCCTTCACAAACGCCTGATACAGGAGTGTGTCGAGCATTGATGCACTGAATACAGCTCCAGCCGCGAACGGCAAGCGGAACATATATGAGATATGTGAGCCACGCTCCTTTTCGCGCTACACAAAACGATAGAAAATATTGAAATTTGCATTGTAATAAATGTTTTATGGGCTCTGATATAAATATTTTAAGTAGCAATAAGGTAGAGTTTTGTAGGTGGTGGAAAGTATGTTACACATTAGAATGATTCTAGGAATTCATTTCATTGAGTTTAACCGATGAATAAAACATAGATAGGATGTTGCGACACGAACGGGCGAAATGAGTTGAGGATTTGAAGCTGTTGAAATTCAACCGGAGCAGGATATATATTAAAATCGATTTATTCAACTTTGTTAATATTGAAAGATCGAATGACTGGAAGAGGAAAAGCGACGAGAAGAGCGGTAGAACTCCTTACGGAATGAGGGCCGTAACGTTGCGTATGTGGAAGAAAGTCCTTCAATTCTCTTTCCACATGAGTTGATTGTAGTAAAATTTACACACGTTTTATAGTTTCTACCTCGTTAACTATATTTTCATCCTAAATTATCTAGATAGATTCGATCAATAATTTATGTGCTTAACAAAAGTATCGTTGTAAATGTTTATGATAATTAATTTGTAAGATTTCCCAATATGAGAGACTGATACTTCCTAATTTCAGATCATTTTTCCCTAAGTATGTTAGTTAAGTACAGAATTGAGCCTGTTTCGAAATTTTGAGAATGAGTAGCGATCACAAAAGATTTTGATTTTATCGAGCCAAAAGCAAATTCGCTTCAATTTTCAAAGGTACGAGCACCCCGAACTAAACAGCGACCATGATTTACTTGATGGCTTGCTCCAACGTCTTTTTTTTCAATCATATTCAAGTTATTTATATCAACAACACAAGGACTTGGCTTGTTTTCCTTTGTCACTTCCTATTAGTTTCATTGATGCAATCATTCGTCACATTGTAGCCCCTCACAACACTCCCTCTAATTTCATGCTATTAAGACAGATCGGCGAATCAAATGAAGGTCGAGAATGTTCAAAGTTTCATTATCGCTGATATAAGCTGGTGAATCACGCTGTATCTCGTGTTTTACTCCACAGGATTGCAAATTTCATTTGCTAGTATTTGAGGCAAAGTTTCCCGATTCCTCTATTATTGTTCGTTTAGTTCACATACGCAGGGAAATATCTTCCGACTGTGGTTTCGTTTTAAGTTTCACCGTCTAAAGTGGATTTTGTAAGTTCATCGCGTATACAAGTAGGAAGGTTCTTTGTTCTCAAACAGGTCCTTTTTGAACCACCATTGCAACGATCTTTTGCGGACTCTTCGCGATCATCCGGGCCAAACACAAACCAAGTAAACCCGCTTGACAAACAATTGCAGGATTTATTTAGAATTACTTCGAGTTCTAAGTAAATTTTTTTTACTATAGGTAACTCAAATCGTTCTTAAATCTAATTGAATGTCTTTTTTTTGTTTATAAACAATAACTAAAAATACTCTGATTAGAAGCTTAGAAACATTTCTTCGCAGATATCATTTATTCAGTTCTGTTCAAATTGCTTGCCTTGAAAACCAATTATTTGGTTTAAAGTCCTTTCTTCGCGAAAACCCTCTCGATCAGTTTCAGCATACTCTATACCAGCATTTGAATCGTCTGCTGTGAAATTTTCGTTTCAGCCCAGCTCGTCACATGCTTATTTTAGTGCATATAAGATGTTAACCGTTATTCTAGCTTCTAAAAGGAACCAGCACTCCGGAGTAAAATCGTGAATCGTCTCAAATAAATTGAGCTTTCTAAGATAGAGAGCTTTAAAATCAAATAATGTACGCGAGTGGAAAAGTCATGATAGGCAGCTGTTTGACTTTAGATGCATATAAGAATAAATATGCGATTTCTTCAAAACTACAGTATGAGTATGTTAGTCGCAATGTCCTTTCCCACGAAATTTTACGTCCAAATACCATTATATTTACATAATTCAAGTCAAATACCGTTAGATCCTCTAGTTTTCTTGAAAGGTTTCGCTATATTAGTAGTTCAGCTGTGGTTATGCTCTGCCAAAGCTCAGTGGTCTTATTAAGTATAAGTACCATTGTTAGCAATATCGAAAAGCTTTTGGTATTTTCCCAAAATATTTTCAAACATCTTTACTTTTTTCTGAAGTTTTTGGTTGATCAATTTTTCCATTTTCATTTAAAACATTGTAAGCGATTTATACCTTGCCGATGTGAACGTGAGAAGTTGTAATTGTCAGAGTCTTTACACTGTTCAGAGAGTTAAACTCAACTTTTGACTGCTGTTTGTATAGAATTGTTTAGAAAATTATCATGCAAAGAACGAAGAATCAACAACGCATGGAATTTAAAAAGAATTCAATATCGGAAAGATTATTCGGTCTTTCGGATGTTTTGTCTATTGACGAAATGGGATCACTCCTCTATCAATGAACTCACTGGGCTAGTTATTTCCTTATCGAAAATTTTAAGAAAATAGGATCATCAGTGATTAAGTCATCAAATCTTTAAATGGTGCCGCAGTGAACCACTCGTCAATCATTTACCCTTGCAAGCGATAGTTAGAAGGAAAATCATAATTTGACAAATGGTTAAAAGAAAATCAAAGATCTTTCGCAAATGAAACTATGTTGAATCGGATTCATAAGATTCAATTTGCCCCAGAAGTGACGCCCGTTGGTTATGATTTTCGTCTCTGGTCTTTCCCAGAGTTCGACCAATGTTTAGGGTGCGCGTCCGTAATGTTAAAGCATCCTTTTTGACAATCGCCCATGAATTTTTAATGGGGTTTAAGTGCGGGCTTTGTGAGGACCACTTCATTGTCTGAAATGATTGATAAGTAAGCAATTTTTGACGACAATTGCAGTGCGTTTTGGATCTCCGTCATGCTGAAAAACTATTTAGTGAATGGGTATATACGAATCACTTTGGCAATATGAAGGATCTGTTTTAATCTACGCATACCCTCCAGAACATGTAAGTGAAAATCAAAAACCTTCCTCTGAAACGATAAATATAGATTGAAAGTACATTAACGCTGTGTGTAGAAAAGAAAGGGACACCGTCATAAAAGACAGCGCAAAGGTGGCTTTCATCGATATGGAGCGAGGCAGCTTTCGGTCATAGAAACCTTAAAACAAAAGTAGTATCTGTTTAAAAATATTGAAAAAAAATGGAGTAACCTTAAAAGAGTTGATAGTTACAGGCATAACAGGGGGGGTGCCAGATCGATAACATACGCTGACAATATTCCTCTCAGTAGCTTTGAACCATGTCAGCTTTGACCGCATTCAAACATTTATTTGGTGGGCGTAGTGAACCAGACTGCAAAAAAAAATGCTGACAAAACCAAACTTCTGGCTTTCATAAAACGCTAAAACACATAAATAACATAAATAAAAAATGACGTACGAAATTTGGTGGAAATATTAACGATCAACAATCTTATAGAATATCCAGCCAAACGAAGAGAAACTTAAAAAGATGACTCCCGCTGATCCTTCAAATCCTGTTCACTGAGAATTTTCTGATGGATGGTAATGAAACTTCAAACACTGATTCGCCATTTATGTAGAGATGTTATTTGGTGGAAATATTAACGATCAACAATCTTATAGAATATCCAGCCAAACGAAGAGAAACTTAAAAAGATGACTCCCGCTGATCCTTCAAATCCTGTTCACTGAGAATTTTCTGATGGATGGTAATGAAACTTCAAACACTGATTCGCCATTTATGTAGAGATGTTATTGTGGCGCGACGATCTGTCTTTCAATGACTTTACGAATTTCAAGTCACTTTGTGACTTTCACAAGTGACTTTACGAAATTCAGTCATTTGCGAACGTTGTTCTTGCGTTGAACTAGAGCTAAAGCGTCCTCGATGACTATTATTTTCTACATTTTCTCTCCTTTATTTTAACTAGGCATGCTAGTCTTTTACTCGCGGTCAGTGAAGTCTATTGCCTTTAAACAGTGCACGCAATTGATCCCGAATTTCAGTTCCTTTAAGTTTTCTTTCGACAAAAATTCTATCATGATTTGTTGTGAATCCGAAGGATCAAGTTTTCTTTGCCTGATTTTGAGGGCAATTCAAGAAACTGGATGAATCATTTAGTCCAACCAACTTGGCATCGAGATGTTTAAAGGAGCTCCTACCCGATTTTCTTCCACTTCAACGCACTTTACTATGCTTTTTAAAGCCTCAGGAGCAAAACCTACGACAAACCTCGTATAATACACACTGCAAATGGGTTTCGTTGACTCCTCCTTGTAATTATTTTTGCCTACTTCGATTATGAGAACGCACTGAAGCGGAAAGTTCGAACGTTAATGAATATATCCTTCCAATAAGCCTTTTTAAATTTTGAAAGCCGTTTGTATTGCATCGTTTGCAACAATTTTTAATAAAAACATTTTGTTAAATGAGGGAAATATTTTGAATGCAGAAACGACTCTCGTTTTTTTCTTCAGAAGAGGACAAAATTAATTATATAAACTTTAAAATTCTTTTAATACAGCTTTCAAATATATAACATCGAAGTGTAAGTATATTTATTACACACATCATCACACATCATTTGCGAGTTATTCAAAGTTATATATACGAGTCAATCCCCAAAGTTCTGGAAATTGTGCTGTAGCCAAATTATGCAGAGCTTATACGCAATGTTATTGGTGCCAGACACGTCTTGACATGTCCACGCAACCCATCGAGTGCAAGATTGTTCAGTCTGATTTAGGTGTTAGACTGATATAGACGCCTTTTTACAGCGAAGTCTCAAAGAACAAGAATTTTCTATACATGAAAAGACAGTGTGAAAACATCAAAAATTATTCAGTCTATGCAAGGAGTATTTGATGAGGTTGTATAATCCAAAATTATTGTTTATCAGTGCATCGATCGTTTTAAAACCCGTTGATCATCATTAAAAGACAATCCACGCTGTGGGTGCCCAAGCACATCGGTAAATAAAAAAATTATTTTTGCTACTAAAGACCTACTGAAAAATGACAGATGAACGACTTTTCGTCAGATAAGTGTGCGTCTAGGAATGGATACGCGATTTGCTTATGACATACATATGTTTATGACAATGTTTTACTGAATTGGTTTCCTCCGAAGGAGATGGAATGAAACGTTACGTCATTTCCCGTCACTTGCATCCGTTCTTCGGAAAAAATGGACAAAACGATGCAAGTGACGGAGAACGTTGAAACTTTTTGCGTAAAAAAAGGATTGTTAGCAAGTTAGCAAGAATTCGGCACGTGCCAAGACTGTGGGAGCCAGAATAGAAAATCAATAGGTTAATAATGAGCACAGATGAAACATGGATTCCTTATGTCAATCCTGAGACCAAAAGTCACTGCAAAGAATGGCGTAAACCTGAAAAAGTTTTGCATATAAGGCGCATGGCGTTTCGTTTCTTGGAAAGATAATGCTTATTGTATTCTGCGATTGCGAAGGTATTATTTTTATGGATTATCTGACAAAAGGTGTTACAATTAACGCATAATGTTAGTTGAATTTATTATCCAGACTATTATGGCAGGCCCATGTCAAAAAATGGCCTAGTTAGTTGCATAAGCGTTTGTAATTACAACAGACACGGAAAAATTCTGTGAGGATGGCTTAAAAAAATTAGTTTATCGTTGGGGTGAATGTTTCCAATTAAATGAAGATTTTGTCGCTAAAACTACATTGTAATAATGTTGAAAATTGAAAAAAAAAATTCTCAAAATTATAGCTAAATTCTCGGAAGCTTGGAAACACCTTTCGTATCGGGTATAATAAGAAGAATGATTTTAAAAACGAAACAAATATACTAGAATTTCTTATGCAAGCAACTGACGCGTCAATTTGGCGGGTTTCGTAGATGTAGAAATTAAAACAAAAAAAAAAAACATTTTAAAATTTATTGATCCCCGAAAAATAAATAATCGCGGCTTTTAATTATTTTGAAAGAAGATTTAAATCTAAGATGGAAGGTGGATAAGATGAAGATTAGGATTAAGATTATGGTTTGCGGGGAGTTTTATTTCGAAATTTAAAATCTGTTGAATTGACGGGTTCTGTAAGCCCAATCAAAATTTCAGAGTCAACTTTTACTCGTCTTCTCTTCTCGGATAGCTCAATCATGGTACCGAAAGAAGGTGATTTGTTAGGACTCTCGTTAGATCCTAGCAAACCTTACACCGTTGTCAAAACTGCGATCGCAGTCAAAATCACACCCAAATTCCCTTGATTGAAAGTTAAACCCAACACCTGCTATAGATAGGGCGACTACTCTGGGTATTCATTATTATGAATTCACTGAATATGGGGCACATAGTTTGCTTTTGAAAAAGGGTAAGAGTTTCCCTAAAATGTGTATGAAAAACCTCCCTTAAATTCAGATGAAACCACTTGTTTACGAAATTAGGCGGTAATATTTTCAACGACTTTTTTTCAATTCAAATTTAAATTGTATGAATGATATTAGTAAAATATTGAAATAATTAGACAAATAAAGTATTTGATAAGTACCACTGTGAGAGGAATCGATGATTCAAATATTTCATAAAAATTATTTTTTAAATTTTTTGATAATCGTAAGAACAAAAACATACATGGAAATGCTATTGAAGGAGGATGTTTGATAACATTCACAAATTATTGTTAGCAATATTTACAATTTGCTTAATAGTTTATTTTCATACCAATATTAAATTACGTAAAAATGTTACGTGGCAATTTGAATTACTAAAAGTTTAAAATGGAATGAAAAAACACCGATCATGCTGAGAAATTAAAAGTAAATTGATACATGCAATTTTATGATTAAATAAAAATCAAAAAACTATGTTTAGACATTGAATGAATGCAGGATTTTCGGCCACTCACTAAATAATGTCTCTCCAAATAATAAAACGGCATAGAATTTATATCCTAGTTATAGTATAATTATATTCAATTTTATCTATAATCGCCTTATTTAACGATCGTGTCCATGCATCGGTTGCTGAGTGTTTAAACAACATCCCTAAGTCTCCATTAATCCTTGGACCATCCCATAGTTAGTATTGAGTTAAAAGTTAAAAGTTAATGCATACGCTAAGATTTTGATTGAAAATGACCTTTAAGAGTTTGTGATAACAAAAAATTATTCACTTTTCGTGTGCTCAAATTTTTCGAAGCAAGCTTTCCTCCTGTTAGTTGTCACTCATCTACTTTGAGAAACAAGCAGTTTGAAATTAAGTTTAGCAGATTTTGAAGACATTCGATACTTTGGCCCAAAATATACGGAATAGAATTATCCTTAAAAAAGCCACACAAGAAGCTTACACCAAACCATTCGAAGCTAAAACTATGTTCATTTAAACGTTTACGGAAGCAAATGACACTACGTATAGACTGATAAAAGATTGGCTAAGCAAAGATAAATTTTGTTTCATATGTACCTGTTCGTATGGATCAACCTCACTTGATGAGTGTAGACTGTGCTGTAAATAAGCAATAATGGAAGGTTTAAGCGATAAAACTGACTTTTGACTGAACGTAAGGGATACTTCATCATTAACAAATCGTATTGCAAACATTTTCAAACATTTGGTCTCTGCAAATAAACACCTTGTTACAGGCCAAAGAGTATGTGTGTGAATTTTCGTGTAATCAAGTCAAAACATCAAAGCGTCTGTAAATACATCCTAACTAGGAAGCTGGCATCATGCAAAATGTAAATATGAGTCCTACGTTACTTTCGCTTTAATTTAAAGTTAATGAGAACGTGCACCATTTTCGAGATACACAAGGTTTGGTAGATGTTAGCAGGATGATGCATGTAGAATTGAAAGATGTCTACAATACCCAAACTAATGGCAAAGGATTATGCCTCCTGGGGTATGTGTGGTCAACAATCGATGGATTAAATATGAAAATAACTATTTCTAATGCATTGTCAGAAAACAGATTAACACTTCGGTTTTGGACAAATTAAATTATTTACCAACTTACGAGCACCAGACTCAAAAACGAATCGCAATCATCCTTTTCACTCTTTCTTTTTTTCATTTTTACGCAATAGCAACGAAATGAAATTATGAGAGAAAATTAAACCTGCCTTTATTTCTCTATGTGAGGAGCCAAAAGTGAGTTAGGCGAAAATTGCATAGATTTCTTTTTTAATTTTAATCTAGCAATAAAAAACCCTTAAATCTAAGTTCGCTGAAAAATTATGAGAAAGAACATTTTTCAAAGTTTTTAAGTGTTTAAAATAGTTTCGTCAAAATTAACAATTGTTCATGTCCTTTATAAATTTTTTCAAGAATATTCTAGATTAAATATTGTCGTTCAATTTAAATTTAAACACTCAGTTTTATTTTTGATGTTGACTTCGAAACGCAAAACTAAACAACAATGAAATACATTATTAAATATTAAGTAAATGGCTTGGGGAAAATTTCGACATTCACATACCTCAATGCAAGGACGTCACAAAGATCGTGAATATATGAGCTTACCGGCAGATGTGACTATGCATCGAGGTAGACACTAATTACACGAAGTGTTGTTAGTGTGTAAAAAGCTTTTACTTAGTCTTGTATTCCACATTTGAGCCCGAGAGCGTTACTTGCGAGTTGATGGTGCTTGTTACAAGTTAATTCTTATTGTGGCTTCTAAAAAGAACCAACACTCCGGAGTGTAGACGCGAAGAATGAAATACCGATATTTACATTGTCAAATAAATCGAGCTTTGCAAGATAGAGAGCTTTAAAATTATATAATGCAGGTGACTGGGAAGATGGCAAGCTATCTGGGTTTAAAAGTATTTAAGAATATTTCTGCAATGTTTTCTTCCAAATAAGAGTAAGAGTAAGTTAGTCCTATGCAATGTCCCATCTCCAAGAAGATTTCCATCAAAATACAATTAAATCGGGCAATTCCAGCCGAATAGCGTTAGATTGGAGCTTTTCTCTCTGTGCGTTTTTCAAGCTGTGGTTTCGTTATTCCAGAGCTCTACAAAGCGGTTATCAAAAGATCGTATCAAAATGCATTGGTGAGATTCTTTGGCCGAATGAGGTGTATATAGGATTCGAGACTTTTTTGCAATAATGAGTCATACATGCATGATATTTATAGCAACCAACTTGTGTTTATCTACATTTTGTTCCTCGGCATAGCGATGGAAGGCATGTGAAGTGTTTTTCTAAGTTTCAAGACCATTTTTATTCATTTTCCAGTTCTGAAAACAGTCTGTATTGCTTTAGAAACAAATTTCTTTTTCATTAAAAGTCGTTTTTTATATACTTGGCCTGTTCATTGGTCTTGTTGAGTATTAGTGCCATCATCAGCAATATCGGATATGCAAGAGTTTTTGGTGTTTTCCAAAAAAATTTCCAAACAACGTGATATAACCTTGCCGATGTGAACGTTAGAACTTTCAACAGTCGTATCCTTGTCACTGATCTGAGAGACAAACTCTAATTTTGATAGTTATTGAAAAATACGCAATTTTCCTTTTATTTTCCAATTTTCCTCTAATTTTGATTGCTGCTTGGATAGACTGTTTGGCTAATGATCCTACAAGGACGAGGAATAAGTAACGCATAGAAATATTAAGAATTCACTATCGAAAAGATTGTTTGGTCTTTCGGATGTTTTGGCTATTGACAAAAGGTATATTCCATTTGATCAACCAATCGACGGCTCTGTTTATTACCTTATCGAAAATTTTAAGAGAACAGGATCATTGGTAAATGAGACATCAATACTGTATACGAATACACTCTGTGCCTTAGTGATCCACTCGTCCAGCATTCACAAATACCACTTACACAGATAGGAAAGATGGAAAACCTAAATTTGGCGAGTGGTTTGCAAAAAATTTACTATTCCTAAATGCTACTATGTTCCTTTAACATCCTTTCAAAATTTTGATTTTAGGGTTTATACAAATCAACTTAACCAAGAAGTAACGCCTGTTGGTTATGATTTTGGGCCGAAATTTTCGGTCATTCTTAGTAGTTGGAAGTCGATCCAGACTACAATAAAAAAAAAGATTCGGAGTAGGAATTACAGACAACAGGTTGGTGCGTAATTTTGGTATAGGGAGTCGAGAATAAGCTGAACTGCAGCGTTCAGGATTCACGAATTTTGCCATAATGCCCAGAAAATCACTATTTGCTGAGAGTGAAGAGCTCAAGACCCGATCAGACCTTAAAATTTTGCATATTTTGGGACCGAGGTTGGGGCCAAAATTTTCGACCTAAGGCCAAGAATTTTGACATGCCAATTTTTTGTTTTTAGAAAGTGTGGTTTCTCGGAAATATCGACAGAAGATCAAACAGCTGACAAAAATATTCCGGAGACGAATTTTCCATGAAATTATTTTAGCGACTGGTTGCTAAAATTGATTCTATTTCATTAAACATTTTGAAATTTTATTGAAATATTTAGCCTACGAGAATAAGTAATATTGAAAAATTAAATGATATTTGAGTGAGAGTAGTAAAAAATTGGGTTTCACAATTGCATCTAGTCCAAAAAAACAGAGAAGGATATTTCCACAAAGTTATTTTTAAAGTTGATGTGATCCTTTTTTTTTAAATTGATAAAAAGATCATAGAGGCGCAACTGGTGATTATCATTTTTTTTTCAATTCCACTAGTAAATAATATTTTGTTTTAATTCAAAGTAAAAATTGCAGCGTGCTTAGTGGTGAAACCTGTAGTTGGCTCCGCATGAGGACTTATGCGAGAATGAATGTGGTAACATGTGTATATGAGAACGTGTGAATCACGTTAGTCACGGGTTCGGAATGTTGGACATGCGTTTTTCACGAGTTTACGTCTCAACAATCGCTGTGGTACCCTTTATGGTGGTGCTGTCCTTCCTTCCTTCTTCTTTTGGTTATGCAAATTAGAACATAGAGCAAACAAAATTCATATTAGTATGCGTGTTGTTTATACGGAGCCAACGTTTTAACCTAATACAGGATATCACACTTTCGTCTATTGCGTGTTTATTTCTTTGTTAATTGGTTTTCGAAAAAGTCGATCGTTTACTTTCAGTAAAAAGAAAGTTCTAAGGTATAACTTAAATTAATCTTGAAACGTAGCCTTCCCCTCTTCATCGAGCGCGTTCATCGAACCACAGGCGTTCATATGAAATTCTTTGATCTGGTCATGTATCAGGTACAGGATCATATACCAGGTACGTGAAATTTGGTACCAGATACGCCAGATATATAATTTTTTAGAAAAAAAAACTGCATGAACCACCTGGAACTGACTTGATTGGGACTTTTTAAATGAATAACATTGAAAGGAAATTGGATCTGACAGACCAACTAAGTACATAATCTACGTCCAATTGTGTTCTTCTAAGATCTTCTACGAAGAACCATTAAACATGCTCAGCAAACATAAAGAATGATTTATTCCATAAAATGAGATGGCTTTCTTTGATCTTGCTTTTCCTCTTTACTAATTTTTCATCACGGAAGAATACTATTTCCAGCAATCTCTGTCATCAAGTCTCGGTTTGTCAACGTGAAAATTTGAGTATCGAGTTCTATATTTTTTCGAATTACACAATGTTTTGCGGTCAATAGCTATCAATACTTGAAACAAACGCATCAAAGCCTTTTGACAATATTTATGTGTGATTACTTCAATCCTTTTTCGCAGCTGTGCACCACTGGTTCACTCTAATGTGGAACATACATATAGAGTTTACGATTTTTCATCGTGAAGTTTAAAAGTTTGTGATTTAATCGGAAAACACACATGTTTTCCTGTGTTTGAGATATTGTAATCCTTCTTTTTTTTCTCCAATAATGTTATGGTCCAGACATATTTTGCTGTTCGATACAATCGTTTGCTCTGAATAGAACGAGTCGTCACGAATGAACTCAATTTCTCTAGCTCTTAATTCGTCAATCGGCCCCTGATATCCTTTCTTGTGAATGATTCTTGATTATTTCAGAATGATTCTTCATATTTTAAACCGGTTCGCGTTCAACGATCCTGCTAGATTTGCGTGCGTCTGAATCCTTTATCTGACTTTGCATGTTTGACATCTTCCCAGTTTCACCGTTTTTGATTTGAAAATCCTGTAGTGAAAAGCATATGGCGAAAATATCGGACCGACAAATTTCTTCATATTGAAGCAACAACTAATGGCATCACCGAAAACTGCGAACTAAGCGCCTAAATCAATATTTTCAATCAAGAAAAACTTCACGATATGGGAAAAAGAAGAGAAAAACGACGCTATCACCGGTTGGAAAAAGATAAAATTTTAAATATTATCAAAACTTCCCCAGACCTTCCTTGACGCCTTTGTTCCAGACGTCCATTTCTCATGACGAAATGAACGCTTGTCTTTGATAAAGTGACATAAACAAACAGAAACATCGTTAATTCTGTCAATAATGTTAACGAGCAGTGACAGAAGCAAGCAAGTCCTGCCGAGCAAATAAAGGATGTTATGTTAGGTGTTCACTATGATGTCAAAATGAAATAACCTGATTTGATCGTTTATGAAAATCGATCTAATTCTTCGATCGAAGGAATAAATGAAGGCGATGTGATCAGTATCACGCTTAATTTCGAGAATCATTCCCAAAGTATCTATTACTGTATCCAAGAAAGTACCCAGGGACCCACTGAAATCTCAACTACTATATATTTATTAGTATGATGTATACTATATATAGGAACGTAACCCATGAGAGAAACATAGATATATATACAAATAGTAAATATATACAATAAAATAGAACAATACTTCCCGAGACTTGAGCTTGCGATATGGGTCGGTCGCACCAGAAATGAAGAATTTCGGTTGTATCTTTAATAAAGATTTCCGACACTTTCAACCCCGCCAAAGTACGTTCGCTTTGAAAAGGATAATATGATATTATCAACATCTTGTTTTTAACACGCCACATGTAAGGAGTTCCCCAAGCGCGCTTGTTTGAACAAAGGAAATAAATACTACATCCCAAACAAACAAAGAAGGAGCAATGAAATTAAAAAAAAAAGAACATGAAATAAAATAAACAAAATAAAAAAAATATTTGCGAAATAAAATTTAAAAAAATAGTAATTTTTATTTTTTGTAGTATTGAGCATTTTATGGATCGGTTATGGGTCAAAAACAAATTCAATAAGACTAAAAATTACACAAAAAAAAATTAAGTATGCTTTTAACTGATGAAACCTATTTTTCACAATGAATGTTTTACTCTACCCTTGGATATCATATAGTGAAATTTTTGGAACGTTTCATTAAAATTTACTTCAATTTGATGAATATTATTGACTTTTTTGAACAGTGAAACTGAATGAACATAAAAAAAATTTCAAAATTCGCAAGAATACTACAATTACTTGTTTCCACCGTTAGCATTATTACAATAAGGATCGTGCGACGCATTTAGCAAGCAAAATTAGCATGTTTTCGTTTCAATTCATAGTTGCAATCATAAGAAAGGAAAAGGATCTCCATATAAAATAATTCTTTGTTGGCAACATGAGAAAATCGACTTTGAATAACGAATACTCAAAAATCGAATTCCACTAAATCAAACAACAAAATTAACAAGCCCAAGGAAACAAATAATCGTATACTTACTACTCAAAGTGACAATGTGTTTCCTGCTCCTCATTCCTTGTATGTTTGATGTGTAAGAGTCAGAAAAAAACCTGATGGACTAGTTTAAATTAAAGTATAGTGTCTGTTGCTTTTAGAAATTTAGATATTATATGTAATCTTCCTTCCTTATTTTTTTATCAGTTATTTTTGAATCTGAACTTCATTCTTAAATCTGACTTGTCCAAAGTTTCTTGATAATTGACGCATTAGAAAATATATTGGGCTTACAACTAAGAAATTGCCGATTTCAGTTATAGATGTCTCTCACTTCCATTTGTACGATATCCGTAAATGTTATGATTTCCTTCTTCTTACATAGCTGTAAGCTGTCATCCGTACTTAGCTTTACAAGTTCATTGTGCAGATATTTTCTTAAGTTTTTTTTTCCTCAATATTAATATGGAGTGCGCATATGAACGTTTTCAAAATATTTAGATTTAGTTGTTGCGTCAAGGGAAGAATGCAGTACCCTTTGGCAAGCCGCCAAAGGGTACTCGAAGTATATGGCAATGAAGTTCTCGAAAAAGGGCAATGCCAAAATTGGTTAGAAAAATTCCGTTCTGATGATTTTTCTCTTCAAGATAACCAACCTTCAGGATGACCAGTTGAGCTTCATGAGAATCGAAGAGAATCATGAGAATCGAAGTTGATCGTCTGGTACTACATGGGAGATTGAGGAGAAATTAAATGTTTCAGCCATTGAGAAGCGTTCAAAACGTGAGCTGGATACTTGTATTCCGCACGATTTGAAAGAAATTTTGCTGACAAAACGCATCCATGCTTGCGAATAATTGCTTAAACGCAATGAATTCGATCTGTTTTAGAATCAAATCATCATTGGAGACAAAAAGTAGATTATGTATTGTACAACAATATCAATCGAAAATGATCGTGGTGCACGCCCTATGGGTCAAGACAAACCACTTCAAATGCACATATCCAATGAATGAAAATTTTGCTGTTAATTTGACGGCATTGGAAAGGTCCGGTGTGTTTTGAGCTGTTTCCAAGGAGCTGATCCATTTATTTGGAGAACTATTGCCGGCAACTTGAAAAATTGAGTGCAACGGTCATAGATAAGCGACCAGAATCGGCAAATCTTAGAGGTATAATTTTCCACCAGGACAATGTACATACCGTACATGTCTTTTGCCATTCGGCAAAAATAGATGGATATTTGTTGGAAATTCATGCACCCTCCATTCCAAAAGAAACCGAATTTTTTTTAAAAAATAATACCACTAGCCATCTGTTGTAATATTTAACTCGTAGATGGCTTAATCCCTCATTGACAACTGGTATAAATTTCATGACATTTGGATGCATACAACAAAAGTTATTGCGTTTCAAATGTCAGTGTGTTTTGTACACCGGTCGGAAAATGAGTTTCAAACAAAGAGCTGCAATTGATTTTTGTGTTAAACTTGGTAAAACTTTTAATGAAACGCACCAAATGCTACAAAATGCATATGGTGATGATTGTCTATCCCGTACGCAAGTTTACGAGTGGTTCGGGCGATTCAAATCGGGTAGAGAGACGCTGGATGATGACGAAAGATCAGGCCGTCCCAGAACCGGATTATCAGAAGAAAACATCGAAAAAGTGCGTGAATTCATCAAAAATAACAAAAAATCGTCGGTGAAAGTTATTGAAATGGAATTAGGCATTCCTCAAACAACCGCATACCGCATTTTGACCGAAGTTTTGGGCCTTAAGAAGGTTAATTCGCGGTTTGTACCACACAAACTCACCGAAGTCCAAAAAGTTGATGGAATTGAGCATTGCAAAGAAATCGTTAAAAGTGCTCGGAAGGATCAAAACTTGTTGAAATCGATTGTAACTGGTGATGAGACGTGGTGTTTTGAATATGAGCCCGAAACAAAGCGGCAAAGTGCTGAATGGAGAGCGCCAGATGAAGGAACACCCAAAAAAAGTCGCTTGGTGAAGTCAAAAGTTAAGGTTATGCTGATTTGTTTTTACGATTCAAAAGGAATTATCCACAAAGAATTTGTTCCACCCGGCCAAACAGTCACCGGAAAGTTTTACTTGGGCATCATGAAGTGTTTGCTGGCAAGAATTCGTCGTATTCGGCCAGAATATCGAGAAATCGGCAGTTGGACTCTTTTGCACGATAATGCACCATCACATCTTTCGCGACTTGTAACTGAATTTATTCCTTTGCATCATTCGCCCTATTCACCAGATCTGGCTCCATGCGACTTCTATCTGTTCGGTAAACTGCATTTGGCGATGAAAGGAAAGTGGCACGCATCGATTGAAGCCATTGAGAAGGCGACGACCGACGTCCTGAAGAACATTCCAATAAAGGACATGGAGAAGTCGTTTGACAACTTGTTGGAGCGTGCAAATTTGTGTATCGATGCAGAAGGGGGATACATTGATTAATAAAAATTATTTGTTCCAAAATGTACATTGGTTTTTTTTTTTTTTTAAAGTTCGGTTTCTTTTGAAATGGAGGGTGTACTAGCCCCGATCGGTCTCGCGCCATCAAACTTCTTATTTCGATCCCTTGATAACGCTCTTTGTGGTAAAATTTTAAATGATTCAGCTCAGTTTTTAGCTGAAAAGCATCACTTTCTGCGAGCGTCGCGTTTCAAAATTTTCAGAGAGATGGCCTTCGATCTTCGAACAAAATCGAAAATAATCCATAGTTTATTTTATAAAACTGCATTGCAAGGAAAAAAATCTTTAATGCCAGTGAACGAATCGGCAATTACTTCGCTACCGATTTTTTATTACGAGTAAGGATAATACTATGTCATAGTACCATTTGTATGTTTCCTTTTAAACAATTGTTGCTTTTTTGTATTTGTTCTAATAAAATCAGATTTAACGCACTTAGATTCATTGAATCTCAAACTAGACGGTAGAACTGGTGCTAGGATATTTTAATAAACAAACTCATAACAGCTTCGTGCCTTTAATCGACGCAATTAATGTTTTTACTAATATAAGTTGATCTGAAAAATATTTAGAGAATTCGGGTCGTCACTGTTTTATAAATTTATGTCAGATGTTTCGTTACATTATGGAAGCGATGGCGATGGAACTTAGCTCCTCTTAAAATTCTTGTTGTTGTTACAAGGAAGAAGTTAAGCGGGATCATTAATTGACTTACTAACTAAAACGAAGTGGTCTGAAGTGGTTAGTCGTAACACTCTTATGCTTATTACGATTTCTACAGCTTGAATAAAAAAATGATTATTTTATTCAACTCGAAGCTATTGACTAGATATATTTTAATCAGCAAGAGCCAGATCGATTATCATACTTCTGCTATGCTACAGTTGTATATTATTTGTGCATTTACTTATTAATAGTCTTCTATATACTTGTGTTGATAAAATACAGGCAGCATTTAGCTATTCTCCGAGACTACAAAACTCTACCTTATATTAAGAAGGATTAAAAATATTCATCTGCCAATTCAGCGTACGTAGTACTACTTACTTTTTCCATTTTACTCAGATGCAACGCGTACTTATCATGAGCCCGAAATTGCATGAACCGCATGTTGGAGCTTTGCGACAGCTCTGTTATACTTTTAATGCTTGGGAAGAATCTGAAAAGGACACAGAAAAACAAACGAAAAATTCATATTAGGATCCCGTGGCCAATGCTGAAACGATTCAACTTACTTAAACATATTCTGAACTGCAACGATTGTATTACAATCAGCCAATGTATCCTCTTCAGCAGAATTGGATAGTTCCTTATTAACAACTACAACACTTTCGGCCAGCGTAATACCAGCACGCAATAAATCATCTAAACAGTCTATTGATCCTAACATCCAGTACACCTGAACAGAATAAAAATAGAAAATGTAAATGAAGGCTCCTTTCGCTTCTCGACCCGCAAATATCACGGCTACAAGAATAGAATAAATAATGTTATTATCCTTGTGGCCTTACCAACGGAAAATACGAAATTGCATCCAAGAAGGCTACATCGGGTCTACGCTCTAGAAGGAGTATGATCGGATTTAATGAAGTTTTCGAACGAAAGTGAGCCCGCAGCGGAATTATAAAGTTGTAGATGCCATTGGAAGCATAGTCTGCCGCCAAAATTATTGTTTTATTTTGCCATTGATATTCCTTGGCATTGCGATAGCTGCAATGTTCGCATACCTGCAAATTATTGAAAATTTATGTTAATTCAGTAGCAAAGTTCAAAAGTTGATATGACTCTGCAGCGGGATCCTGAAGACAACAACGACTGCAGGAAAATTATTTATCATTAATTTTTGCATTTAAATTTAATGGGAATGGTTATAACTAAATGAATATCCTATGCATTTCGTACTTCCGATAATCAAGTGTTTAAATTGTATCCTTGCTACGTAATAACGTGCATCAACTTTGAACTTAAAGACTCTGTTGAGCACTGAAACATTAAGACACTAACTTTGACCTTCAAACAAACCAGCATATTAATCAAGACATATTTGCTATGAAAGCTATAAGGATGCAGGAGCCTAGTCCTCAATTTCGTCTGCTAGATATTTTCTCACAGCCTCTACAACAATACCCCAGAATGTTAATGACATTCTTTGTGTTTGGTAGTAAATAAATTGTATAGGAGATTTAAAGGACTTTAACCGCTTCGCCATTAAACTTTATGGCCAGTGATTATGTGTTGCTGTTAAATTTTCAACTATCCGGAAGGAAAATGTTGGTCTCTTGAAAATAAAAGCGTTAAAGTTCGTTCGAACGTTTTAAAGGAGACTAGTTTTGCTAGTGACGTGAATTTTCTGCTTTTACGTCCAGTCATGTGTGTATAAGAATGTACCTTGCATGCATGTCCTGCGAACTATATTTCGGAGGCTATTATAGTTTCAGATGCCCGTTCTCATGTCAGACATTGGAAGCAAGTTAATTGAATTTTCTCTTTCGATATCTGAATCGATAAAGTTTTAATGGTTTTCATATGTATTTTTCACATTACGTGATAACTATGCACCGCATATACAGCGAAGAAGTGTGTTTTGTGCTATTGCAGATGGTATTTAGTATTGTTTTAAATACATTGCAAAATTGATTAAATGAGCAACACTTCAATCTTCCAGTCCTTCCTCGTTTGTGGTGGAAAGTTATGACTGTAGTGAAACTGGAGCCATCATCCCTGTTCCTCTTGTTATCTTTACTATACATTGATTTTCTAAAGCATTTGAGTGGAAGTTTTGTAGTTCATTAAGATAGTTTGGTTCAAAGGATGCAGTAATGAATTCAATTTGGAATTCTGATCGACAAGTAGTGGGTCAACGGCGGAAAATGTAAGGAAAGTTTCCCCGCTAATTTACCAATTTGTCCATTTCATTCTCAAAACCATTTTACAAGAGTCTTGGACAGAAAATAATTTTAGTGATTGCTTTAGCCTGTCAAATTGGAACTCTATAAATTTGGTTTTAGATTCGCATGATTATATCTTCAACTTAAGTGAGATTTTACAGCGTCATCATTATTGAAAGCTTTACCATAAAGAGAGTTGTCGAGGAATTGATATAAGTCGCAACCCGATGAGGCGAGATCAGGGCTTCATGGTGGGTGTAACATAAATCCATCAATTTTTGCCGAGTGGCCAAAGACGTTTGCGGCCTAACATTGTCCTGGCGGAAAATGACACCTTTACGATTGATCAATTCTGGTCCCTTTTACTTGATCGGTGCATTCTATTTGTCCAGTTGCCGACAGTAGATCTCCGAATTAATGGTTAGGTTCCTTTGAAGCAGCTCGAAACATACCGGATGGATATGTGGCTTGGAAGTTGTTTGCCTTGGCTTGTTTGGTGTGCTCCACGATCGTTTTCAATTGTCAGTGTTTGTTCTACAGAATTAACTCTGCATCTCCAGTGATGATTTGTTTTCAAAACGGATCGATTCATTGCATTCAAGCAATAATTCACAAGCGCTGATGCACTTTATCAGATGAATTTCTTTCAAATCGTGTGGAACCCCAGTATACAGCTCACGTTTTAAACGCTTCTCAATGGCTGTGTGTGAAACATAAATTTCTCTGCAATTTTCCGTGTAGTTGTATGACGATCCGCTTCAATTATGGTTTTGATTTCATCCTCATTAAGCTCAACTCGTAGACCTGGACGTAGGTCATCTTTGAAAGAAAAATCTCCAGAACAGAATTTCTTCAACCAATTTCCGTACTGCCTTAAGGACTTCATTGACATATACATCACGTAACCTTATGGCATCTTGTGCTGCGTTCTTTACGGAAACAACAAAGCGAAATATGGCGAAAATGTTCGTATTTGCACTCCATATTAATATTGAGGTTAAAGAACTTTAAGCAAATATCTACAGAATGAACTTGTAAAGTTAGGTTAGGATGACAGCTAGCAGCTTTGTAAGAAGAAGAAGATCATAAAATTTACGAATATCAAAAAATCGAAGTGAGAGACATCTATAATTGAAATCGGCAATTACTTAGTTGACAACTGAAAAGTTTTTTCAAAAAGTATTTTTTTTTACAATTTTTCCCTTTGAATCATGACAAGAACATTTAGAATATGTCTCCATCAAAGGATATAACGGTTTGTTTAAAAATGAGATTAGAGAAATGTAATCTTGAGGTTAAGTGATACGTGGACTTTTTCAACTAAACCTTTCAAATGAATCAAGTGAATATATTTTGAAAATATAACTAGCAAGCTGATTTGTTTTTATTTTTAACATAAAAAGAATCATAAAATCTCTTAACGAAAGACGTGGTTAGCAATATGTTCTTCATATGCATTTGTTCCCTTTCAAATGTAGTCATCATCATGTTAGTTACAAAAAATTGCAACTTATTCAAATACTGGTGACAAAATTATTGAGGGTTGGGGTCGGAAAGTTTTTAAACATTTTTTTTAATAAAAAAATGTGTTTATATATTTGAATACTTCGCTTATAAACGGGAAGTATTCAAATATAAACGAGCCTTTTTCAGGGCTTAGAAAGCGAGTTGGAGGTTGACGAAGTGTCGGAAAGGGTTGGTAGGTTGGATCCGTTCCAAATGAATTGACTCCAGACCGTTTGCTCAAATATTTTTTTATTTCGCCTCAGTATATGCGAAAAAGAAGCTCGTCCATCGATTGCATAACCTATCATAATAAAGTTTTTAATGAAGGATGGCGTTAAGCCAGCTGAAATTTGGGATCGATTGCGTGCATAGTTTGGGGAGAATGCACTTTTGCATCGTGCATTATGGAGTCCCACGAAACTAATGTCCAACACTGTACTCCCGAGTTGAAAAAGGCTAGTATGAAAGGGAGGAAAAAGGGGGAGCCAGGACCATTAAACAGCCAAAACACGCTTGCCAGCTGAGAAGGTTATGTCTACGGTTTTTTTGGGATTCTCAAGGAACTTTACTCATTGGTTTTCTTCATAATCATCCCTTAATATACAATGCTTATTATAGTGGGCTTCTTTCACAGGTTCGGGTCCTATATCGGTCAAAAAGACACTGTCCCTCCATATACGATGAGTTGCTTCGGCATGGCAACACAAGACTGCACACTGCAGCCATAACAAGCAAAAAATTGGCTGAAATTCAATGGACTGCGGTTGCACTCACTTTCTACAGCCCCAAGTTTTCATCATATGATTTCCATATGTTTTGATATCTCAAGGGGGAACTTGGAGGAGAGAGTTTTCCAAAAAATCTACAAGTTAAAGAATTCTTTGTCATTCGGTTGGATACCTGCTCGAATTCATTCTTCGAAGACATCAAAAGCCTCGCAATCAGCCGCGAAATGAAGCTGATGTACCAGAATAAAGGAAACTGTAAGTCCTCGTTACTCCAACTAATTAGGTAGTATCCTTTCAAAATATTGTCGAAAACGTTTGTACAATAATTATTTTTATTAGCTTTAGTAATCACTTTTGAAAATTCTGTTTCACTAAATACATTTATCAGTCATAGATTAGTTATCCTTAGACCTGTTAGATCGAAAATCGATTTCTTAAATAAAAAATTCACAAAATTTAAAGGAAGCATTGTATGTTTTTGATCAGTAAAAAAGCAGTCTAATGGTGGAGATGTTAGTAGTATCTTCTTTTAGAATTGGTTTTTGATTTGCTTTTGTTCTTTCTTCTTCTTTTTCTTTTTTCTTCTTTCTTGTTCTTTTGATCTTTCTTTTAACTGATGTTGAGAAGCAAGCCGGGAGAATAATCGTTTAGAGTATCACGAAGTTTTCTGAAGAGAGAGAAAATTCACTGCCAAATAATTCAACTCGTAAAGACATGACAGAACGATTGTCATATTACATGCCTTTCCAAGTCCGTATAAAAAGAATTTGATCAATTGGTCAAAAGGATCATGGTTTAACTACCAGGGGGGTGTAGCGCAAGCTTTTGAGTAAGTGGGGATCGAGCTATTCAATAGAAGTCTGATTTAACTTGGCTGTCTGATTTGTGTTAGAGAAAAATGAGGACAATTTCATGGTGTGATATGCTAGGCCGTTGCTTTCCTTGGTGAAGCATTTTTGGAACTCATTGATATATATTTTGGGAACTCCTCAGAAACCAATTTGGTTACTGTTTTTCGTTAGTTAAGTCTAATGTTCCACGTGACAAAGGTGAAATTGTACTTGGAATCGCGGTGAATGTTTTAGGTGACGATTTATTGGTGGGTTTATCTGGCCACTGTCCACTTAAGATGAATGAGATACGGCTGTCACAGTAACTGGTAAAGCTAGTTTGGAACTCTTTGTTGTCCTTTGGGGGACCCTCAGGGTTCCATACGACGCCAGTTGTTCTTTAGTACTTTCGAGGCAGTGTAAACCTGAAAGCGAGGTGTAAAATAATCGGAATCTGGGAACCGCTGATAATTTCTTGGTGGGTTTACCTTTTGTACAATCTTTGCTTAAAAAAACGAGACTTCAAAGGTATTCAAAGGTATCTGAAAAGGTATGCTTGGTTTTATAAATAGAACTGAGTTGTAGTTAGCGGAGATGACATTATTATTGTTACACGGTATCCTAACTTGCTGGAGATAATCCAACAATCTTATAACAAGGAGCAATTGAAAGGGCAGAAGTGGGGGGGGGGAGGAGAAGCTGGCAGAGCAACGGGACCAAAGAAAACACATTGTCCGAAAAAGAAAAGCGATATCCTATCGTTCTATATAAAGTTCAATGTTCTAAGTAGAAAGCATAGATGATTTGGTATAGCTTGGCATGAAACTTTTGGCCAACAGCTATGAAACATATGAAGTATAAAAATAGAATATAATTAGAACGTAAGACGTATTTCATAGTATGTCCGATTCTGGCCTATTTCAAATTGTCATTTTGCAAAGCCAGCGGAACATCAGAATAAAACTCCAATCCATTAGAACGCAATGATGAGGTCTGAATTATGCTCTGGCTGGGTGACGTGCAATTCGGCGCAAAAATGCAAAACCGAGGTAAGTGCATTTGAAAAACAGCTCCTAGGGTACATTATAAATGTACAATTTGAACGAATTGAAAAACAAATAAGGTACAACTACGAGATAAATAAAGATTTTGATGAGTCAGAAGTCTGAAAGATTAGGAAGCTGCGAAAACTGTCATGTTCTAATCATATGCACCGGGTGAATGAAAACCAGATACCAAGGAAAAGGAACAAGAGGAAAATTTACGTAAGAGAACGAATTTTCAAATATATTTTCAAATCGGTGATAAGACCTGTGTTATGCTAAGAGGGGTAGGGCAGGAAGTTTTATTCAAAGAAATATGACCCGATTGTGCACAGAAGTGTGAATCGAAAATATAGAATAACGAACGAGTGTTAAATTGGATTTAACGTATAAGGTTCAACGAGAGAATCTATCAGAGTAAAGTTGGCCTACATGTGATGCACGGTTCAAGTTAAACAAACAGGTGATGCAAGGTTAAATTTGAACCAGCGGCTGACGCACGGTTCTAAGGAAACAAAGCATCCTGGGTTGATTTTTGAAAACACCTGCATTGCTCACGTGAACCCCGCTACGAAGAAAACAATAAGTATAGATCATTATGTTATACCTCCTTTCTAGGAAATGGACTGCAACCAACGATCTGTTGGAATTTCTTGCATGCTAAACTCTCATTAGGTCCTTACATCTGTATGCAGTGCTTGTATCGCCGGCGAGAATGAATTATAGAGCGGAATTCGTTAAATATAATAAATACTGATATAAAATTATTGAAAAAAGATGAACTAAAGAGTTAGTGAGTTAGTTGAGAGAGAAGTCCTTCAGGCCATTAAACAGTTGGCTGAAGAAGCATGAAATTGAATCAGGAACCGGAAAGACAATAATTCTGTTAAAGCGCAGGCTGGTGAAAACAGGGTGTTTTCTAAGTCTGTACAAAAGGAAATCAGTTTGGGAAAAAACCGTGGAAGTGTCCTCAATGTAGAAAATTTTATGGTTCGACGATTTGAATCGACAAACTGCAGACTTGCTCGATTTATTACGGCTTTCCGGTCACTGATCAAAAATAATGTAGGCAGTTTCATGATGGGACGTACGCAAATTGTTAAGTGTAGCTTGTTCGGATCTAACTGGTCCCAATTCAGGGATCCCGTAGGAGTCAACCAGATACCTACCATTAAAAGCAAACTAGCGTGGACTTCAATGGTAGCGTGAGAGTCCAAGAAGCCTCAAGAAGTCCAAGAGTTACGCTTCAGAGACCTAAATTTTATGCCAGGTAGACCTAATCAAATGTGTGCCAGGTAGGGCTCTATTGGAGACTCCCCTTTTACAGGTTTTATGAAAGGAATCAGTAAGTACGAAATGAAACAGGATTCTATATCTCACTGCTTTGAAATCAGTTGTAATACTTATCGTTAATAATTTGGAGTTATTGAAAGGATGGTTGGCTTTCCCGTCTCACTAACGTCCTTGCGCTGTGCTGTCGGGTAAATTAAATTTCTTAAGTTTTTATCGAGCCGTTGAACTCGAAAACAAGCTTTGTTTCATTTTAGAACTCATTCCTAGATAGAAGCTATATCATTTTCTAAATAGTTTCATACATGCATGGAAATTAGCTTCGTCGTTCGTTTAACTATTTTATCGGATTCAAGCTGCTATTACTTTGCTTAGTGAGCCATATTTTGAATTAATTTTTATTGGTAGCTAATGTTCTTATTTTCAAACTCTATGCACACGTCCTTAGCGATAAGCGCTCGATTATTTTATTTTTGGTTGATGTATGCTGCGAATAGTGTTCTTACTTTTCTACTGTTTACAAAGTTCAGAACAATGTATCCATATAAAGTCATTTATAGCCTTTGTATTCAAATAAAGCCTATTTTAGTATGCTGGTCTGTTTCGAGTGAAAATCAAGCCATAACTCTTTTTATTGTAGTACAAATACCTTAAATGCAAACACCAATCAAATAAAAGTTGCTACGACAATGGAGTTTACTCACCTGAGCAAGTTGCAAACAGCACAGCGGTTTTTTCTCCTTGAGCAAATAACACAGCGTAGGACTAACTCCAATAAAAGGCGACACAGGTGGAAATCCTTTTACAATTCTGTTAAAATAAATATTGGCTTTAGCAAGTTATGTAGACAGCAACATATTTGTTTGTCGTCTGTTTGTTGAATTTTATACGATTTCGAGTAAAGACGAAATTATTCACCAATGTCTTAACATCTAGTCAACGCATCAACAAAATACTACAATTCATTTGAAAAGTGCATTGGAACGGGAACTGTGTACATGTCAAACATCAAGGAATTTTTTCAAACGGCAACTACGTGCATGTTATACAAGAAACATTAACACGAAACATGCAATATCAACATTAAAACTATTTTCGAAACTGAAAAAAGGCGTGCAGAAATCACAGAGGACATATTTTAGCGTGGACTCCTTAATAAAAATTTCAACAAGTTAATATCGTTAGCGGCGAAGTATGTTGTTAAAGATATATTTTCATTGTCCTTGTGGTGAAATGTACTTACAACCTGTTGTCGGGATAAACATATGCACGGCCTTCATCAGCAACATAAAAGAACAGCACGAACCACTAAAGCCTTTTATTTATAATTTTTGTTGTTGCAACAAACAAACAATATTGTTTCGGGCCAAAGCCATTGCACTTGTGATTAATATAATGCATGATCAAGCACATTGCGCGTATTTATCACCGCCAATAAATCTGATTGATGCAATTTAAGCCATTTAATAAAGTTGAAAGTTCGCAAATACCAATTTATGGTTGCAAAGTTGGTACTTCCATGGTGGATGAATGCTTCGCGTAACTCATATGAGTCCTTTCACGCAGTCGAAAGAATGCGATAAAATTGATATAAAGTAAATAACAATTACGTTAAGCGCTTTGTTCTGCTTTTATGCGGGGTGAATCCTCGAAATTCAAATAAATCCTGCTCCCAAGAGCCACCCACCCTGGAAGTATCGACTCAATAAGCCAGTTCCAACAGTTTTTAATTGGAAAGTCAATGAATTTTGAACATATAACGATAAATCATTTGAGGCAACTATGAATATTATATTAAACATTCTCCTCATCACGAGTCATAATCATAGAATTAAGTTAAATATCTTTTTAAGGTATTTGGAGTGAGTTGTCCTGTTTTGTTGGTTAGACGATTTCACTTGGGGCAACACTTACCGGGAGCAGTCTGCATGCCATGCAGGGGGTGGACAGTGATTTGATGATGATGTTACCGATGTTGGTGTAGTTGTTGTAGGTTTTCGACTATCACTTTCCGTACTACAACAATGATTTGAATCGTCTGAAGAGCTCATTACAAGCGAATAGGTACGCAATTGGGAAAAGTTACCACTGAAGGCGCTACACGTATGGGAGATACGAGCGAGGATAATATATGCTGGTTTTCTTTTGTTTTCTTTGTTTTGAGAGATGTTTTGCTAATCTGGTATTTATTTGGCTTATTTTTATTGTTCCAATTGATATGAAGGATTTTTTTTTCCAAAAAATATTCAAAGCAAGCATGTAGCGAAAATATAATAAAGAGGAGGAACGTAATGCTGAATTTGTTTCAATGAAAACAGGACGATTATTGTTGTTTTTTTGTTTCTTCAAATGCATGAAAGCTTCCAGTTGTGTTTCAACTTAAACAGGCTTCGACTGATTGGAGCTTGCTAAGTGCTGAGTAAAAAGTTTCGATTGTTAAAGGAAAATTTCTTGCGCATTAAAATAAAAAGCGAAATAGTCGCAGCATAATTTTTTTCAGTTGTCAAAATGCGATAAAAATAGCACAGAAAGTTTAGATGTAAATATAAAATAAATATTTCAAATCCAGTTGAACAAAACTTGCGGGGAAATTCTTCCAAGAAATGGCGACAATCGATCATTTTCTGAATACAGTTCACATCACATTCAGGCTAAAGTTAAACCAAAAATTAAAATATTATAATCCAAAATATTTGGGCTTACAAGCCATTATTTACATTCTTTCCTAGTAATTGGGTTCGAAAATCGATTTTAAATTAAGGAAGAATGTATCTTAGTTCACGATAAGTGCTAGTTCCTAGTCTTTTCATGTTGTTGTATAAGGTTCATAAATCTATTCCATCTCTTTGGTATATGATTTTCTATCGTTACATTTACTTAATAGCTGTCGGGAAGAGCTTAGCAAAAGTATGCTTCCTTTAAAAAGCCTACAAAGGTTTTTCCCTGTCGGTTTGGTGTTTGATTTCGATCGATTTTAGTCAGCTGATTGCGAGAAAAATATTCCAAATCAATCAAAATCAAAAAACTCTCGACGGGATTTTTAGTTATTTTGCATTTTTTTCTTTAAACTTGAAGAGCGAAATTAAATTAAAAAAAAGCTTATAACATTATGTTACAAAAAATAATTTTATGAAACCGAGCAGCCATTCAAGGATTTCACTTCTTTTATTATTATTTTCATAAATCAGAATTTCGCCGCCTCCTTGACGGCATCCGCAGTGTGTATACGAATTGAGAAGACACAGAGGACACACACAAAAGAATGGAATCTAAGGAAAACTGCTTGGTTTTATTAAATAAGAAAAAAACCTTTTCTGTTGAAAACTTCTTTGCCCTTTCACGCATATTATAAATTTACATTTATTTAATTTTTAATCGTTTCATCCTGACTACTAGTTACAGCAGAATCATTATCATAAATTTTTATAAATGATTAGTTTAATATAACACAATTCACACTGTTTCCGGGTCGGGTAATTTTCGTGAATTTCAAATTTTGTTAGGGAAATTTAGAAAAACCTTTTGTATTTTTAAATATCTTTTGCACTGACTTTTATCCATTGAACGAAATAAGTAGATATTCAAGTCTGTTTTCTTCAAAAGAGTTGAAATATTGAAATTCTCTATGTGGGATACCTATCTCTTTAAAAATATGCCTTAATTTAACGTGATCGAAATGCACACGAAATTATAAGTAAGTTCCACGCATGCAAACATTATAACAATAATAAAGGGTATTTGCTTCATAGGTCAAATTCTTTCAGTTGGCAACACTATTTGATACTACACATGGTCTGACAGCTGTCGTGCGTTTAACGATTAGTCAAGTTTGTGATTTATCATGAATAGATTGACACATGAGCAACGTCTACAAATTGCGCAGATTTCTTTGGAAAAAAGGGTTCTGTTTGAGAAACACATCGGACACACCGTCAATTTTATGGGAAATATAACCGTTTATCAGATCAATCAATTCGATTAACCATGGAATGTTTTCTCTCACTGATAACAAACATCCATTCAGATGTCGTACAGAGTGTAATGAATAAACCATAGTAGATGCAGAGTGTAGTATCAGTGACAGTTTACAAAAACCAACTCGTACAAGAATTGAAGGAACGTCCAACGAGCAAGGTGTAGATTAGGTATGTGGGCCAAAGAATAAATTGCTGCAGATCCCGAATGTTATAAGAAAATTATCCAATAAAAAAAATTTCTGAGACCATGAGACTGTATGACTACGTCAATAAACAAAACTGTCACATTTGGAGTAACCACATTGATTAGCAACAACAAGCGGTTGTCCAAACGCTTTTACTTCTGGAAAAAATCACTGTTTGGTGTTAATACGGAATCAGAGCGCAATGAATTTTTGAAGGTTTTTGTTGTTTGGCTGAGTATTAAAAAAAATACCAGAATGTTTTTTGAAAGAAGAATTTTAATGTGAACCACGATTTTATACTATTTCGACAAAAAACCTTTTTAAAAAAAGTGATAAAATGTTCCAAATATGTCAGTATTTGTAAGGACAGTTCAAGCTCTGATGAGGGTAAAAACTAAGTGATTCAAAATGAGGCTGAAATTGAGGTTTTGGAAACTAATGAAACAATGCAAGCAAGGGAATCATCGGACAGTGATAAAGAAAGTCAAAAGAAATTGGGTCTTCTGAGCAAAAGGATTCGTGTACTTTCCGATGATAAACTTGAAAATGAGAAAAGTATTTGAGAACGTCCTAAAAGTCGGATGAAATGTGGGGTTCAGAAATAGCGGTGGATGCAATAATTTCTTTGACGATATGGGAAGTGGGCGGGTATAATAGTCGATGTTATATCCATAAATTTTCGAAAGACATCGCTGGGTCTACTGGCGAAGCAAAATCAAATGAGACGGAAGGGAACGTAAGGAGTGCTTTCAATTATGACCAAAATCATAAACGAACTTATAAAGAGATGTACTGATGAACAAGACAATTGTATTCTCAAATGTAATTGGCAGAGTGTCACCACGAAGTTGCTTGCGTTAATAGGGATTTTGTAGGATAGTTCCAATACAACACACATTTGAATACATGACAGCATACTGAAAGCTTTACAATTTCAGATTCGAGCAGGGCCATCCACATTTTCACATGTTTGTAGTGGTCTTGTGATAATAATAGCACCTTCAGCCTCCTTATCTTCAGATCCAATCTTATGGAGCATTTTAAAAATAAAAGAGGATGATTGACCATTCTGTAAGAACAAATTTGAGTTGTGCCTTGAAAGAAAAGTGGAAAGCAATAACTTCCAAAGTGCGTCTAAACCTTATTTCTGCTATTTGCCAGGATTTGCTGCAGTTATTAGAGCCATTCAAGGTTCAAACAAAATTAGGAAATTCTTTTAATTAAAAAAAAAACACACAATTAGATTTCCATTTTCTTTCAATCAATATCAAACAAATTACTTGACTGCAGTATGCTGATAGTTACTTGTAAGTTTATCAGGACTACATGGCATTGGAAATTTGTATAATGTCGCATTGACGACCGTTTCAGGATTCGATTATACTGCACTTAAGTTATCCTAATAACACATTTATCGTAATAAACTTGGCTAAAATTCTTTCATATGGACCTTTAATCCTTTTCTCTCCAACCACCTACTAAATTATACATTTAATACTATTCAGAAGCAGCTCACTGCAGAGATAAGCTCGGACTATGGAGTAAGGAGTATTCAGAGTAAGGCATACTAATACAATAAAAACCACTATCCAAACAAACAAATGAATAAACGAAGGACTAATCTCAAGGGAAAGCAGAAAAGTATCCACTTCGTGACTGGTTTGAAAACCAAATTTATAAAAAATAACCGAGGAAGGGGAAAAGCGACTCCAAACACCGCATATGAACGGACTCAATCACGTAGTACCATCACTTTTCGTTACTATTTTCACATGTATAAGTCATGTGGACTGTATTTATGCGCACAAATATATACAAAGAACAACCAATAGTGTGCAAACAAAAAAAAAACTTTCAAATAAGATTAGAAAAAACTTTGGATTTGTCATAGTGCGGTAGTATTGGAGAAAAGTGAGTAATTATTAAAATAAAAGGATTTATTATTCAAATAAAGCATTACAGGACTCTAACACAATGCTGCAGTGAAATTGGATGGTGGTGAAATGATACATGTACAATGGGACTTTCCTAAATATGTGTAGGAATGAGAAAGTCGCGTGCCTAAACGAAAAACAAAAAATTGAGCGTTTCATGTCATTCAGGTGGTTTTTCCACCATCGTACCGGAATGGAAATGAGTGAATGGAAATGTATACGATGACAACGCTTATTTTACAAATGCAAGACTACAATCTAGATACGTTATGCATATGATATACTGGTTGGGTGTCTAATGGTTATCACTTAGTCCTACACATTTTTTATGAATATGTGATGTATATGCATATTGACATTGACGGACGTATCCTGTGAAACTACTGTTTAATACGGCAGTGAGCTACTTACGCTATTTTTTCTGACGGCGACCTCCATGGGACATCGTCGTCTAGCTCGTCCTCACTTTCATCACCCTCTTCACCGTCATCATTGCCCGATATACTGAACGACGATGAGGTGAACATGTCAGGAACGGGAAGAATTGACGGTCGTCTGCTACCTGTGTTGAAAATTGAAAAAGGACAATTGTTGTGGGTTGCAATTACTATAAGTTTTTTTCGTTCGATTAATTGAGCTAATGGAATTTGAATTATGAATAGCGAAAAGTTTAAAATAGAAGCACTGTTGGATAATATGACGAAGCAATGACTATATTGAAGTTATAATTGTGAAGTGAAATGCATAATGATGACTTCTCTATGTTTCATGTTTGACGTGGAGACCTAGCAGCTCATACTGCATTATTGATTGCATTATCGTAATGAAAAGAGTTACATACGGTTACAAAGTAAACCTCTAAATTATTAAACCAATGATTTGTTGAATTGACTAATTATAGATTGAAAAAATATCGAAAAATTCTACTGTAGAGCTTCTTATTTCTGGACCCACATAGTTCATAAAACTATCTGAGATGTTGTCGACAACCTGGTCAAGTCTGTTCTCCTTCCCTGCTTGATCCAGCAGCTCTTGTTCGCCTGTCCAACGGTGAAGATTAGTCTGCAGGATCCGGATGACAGCATGATTTCTTTGCTTAGCGCCTCCCTAAATAGTTTTCCGCTGTATTCTTAGTGTATTCTTTTGTCTTATTCCCAGGAGTCCCACTCTTTCTGTATAGGTTGCTTTGGTCTGGGCTTTTCCAAAATGTGTTTCCAAAAAAACCTGCTCTTATGATAGTGCACCCGGCCAATTTTTATGATCTCTTCGTCAAGAAGTTGCAAAGCAGTATTTCTGAAAGGTCCAACGTTGCAGTCCCTTTGGCGTCGAGAAATTGTAGCCGTCAGTCTCGTCCTCAAGTATCTTCGCACGAATATGTTTTATGACTAAGTTTTCTACTTAGATTTATCTAAGACTTTTTTGTCAAGTTTTTGTCCGGGACCCAGATATGTAGAATATTCCAGTTTAGGAATAGGATGTTTTTGTTGGGTCTTGTACTCATTTTTTTTATCTCAACAGGGACTTTTTTACTATTCTTTCAAGAATTTGAGTGATCTCTCCCAGATCTGACGGAAGTCAATGAGCGAAGGAGTTGAGAATAAGTTGTCAATGAGCAGTTGCTTAGTACTGCAATACCTTAAGTAAAAATCTTAGTTTGCTTCGTAACCATTTTTAAGATCCACACTAAGGTTTTTATGCATGAAACTCCTTTGATAAATCTAAAGAATTCAAGTTTTGGAACGTATGGCCAATGTACGGCTATTGACTCCAGCTTTTGGATTTTTCAGATGATTTCGTCAAAACGGATTTATTTTATACAAAGTAGTTCCCTTCGGCCTCTCTACATCGCTTTGCACGGTCTATAAGCGTACGATTTTTGGGTTTGGGGTCATCCGGATTCTGCCATTCAGCACTTTGCGGCTGGCTTTCGGGAGCATATTGATAACACCACGTTTCATCACTCGTTACAATGGATTTTCAATAGTTTGGATCCTTTTTGTCTTCCTTAATCAAGTCTTTGCAATGTTGAATGCGAAGCAATTTTTCGTCATCGGTCAGCTCGTATGAAACGAATCGTGCACAAATCTTTCTGAGCCCCAAGTGCTCCATCAAAATGCGATAAGTCGACTCATGGGACATATTAAGCTCCATGGCCATACAACGCAATGAGGATTTTGGCTCATTTTTAAATAATTCACTTAAAAATTCGACGTTAATTTCGTTCACAACTGACCTTGGACGGCCAGAAAGTTCGTAGTCATGCAGCACATCCCGGCCTTCTTTAAAACGTTTAATCCAATCGAAGATAGAGGTATGGGATAAACACTCCTTACAATAAGCATTTTGCATCATGTGATGCATCTGGACCGCCGTTTCATCGAGTTTAAAACAGAATTCAAAATTCTGTCTCTTTTCAAAGTTCATTTTTTCACCAATGATTAAAAAAGTACAGTCGCTTATAGTGCAATAACTTGGGTTTTATTCATCCAAATGTCATAAACTTTTGACACAACGTATATGATGGATGTCAAATGACATGCCGAAAAGATCTTAAGGATGCCACCACCATTTTTTTCATTCTTGAGCAGTCCGGGAACTGTTGAGGCAGACCTCGCAAAGTGCTTTTTGATCGAAATCGGTTCCTTAGGAACACGACAACCTATTAGATGTCAAATAATCCCTTGAAAAAATCGTCAAACAGAAGAAATGGCTAAGCTTTTCGAAACAGGGCACTTCTTGGAAGAAATCACCAACGCCTGTAGTTGGTTCCAAAAGAAGAATGTTTAACAGTGGCTGAAGTATCCTAAACAAATGCAGCCTCGATACTAAACAATATAATCAGAAATTGTTTCAAAATCTTGTTTTGTCGGTCTATCAGACTTGAGTTGTAATTCTGTTTCTGAACATACCAGTTCGTTTCCGTTAACTTCGTGCCAGTTCTAATATAGTTACACTACTCAGTCCCCACAAAACGTAGGAATGAGAACTATATAATATCATTGACAACATCAAGCTTATTTGCCGTATTATTGAAAAAGTTTAATATAAAGGAAGTAAATGCGAATGTAAAATGTAAATGTAAAATGCTTTTTAGGAAAAAAAAATATAACATATGAAGCTATGTCATATAAAGTCAGCAAGTGGGAGGAGTCTACTTGTTGGACTCCGTACTTTTTATCCGTACTAAGTGATTATAGAATCAAAATTTTTGCAGGCTAGCAAAGCCTAGAAAAGATGTTATCGAAAACTCGGTTTCTCAACAAACATTTTACGAATGCTGACCTTAAGCAGAAACAATTTTCCAGCCAAACATGGCTCTCGAAAAAGTTTTATTACTAAAATACGTGGTCGCTCACCGTGCAACTCCCGTACGCTAATGCCCTCCATCTACGTTGCTCATCACACTTCTACTCATGGAAAAACTACCATGCATGCTTGAAGAGCTCCTTTTGGATTTTGATCCTTGTAATAAGAAGAAGAATGGACATGAGACTGCGGAGAGAGAAGGAGAGGGATAGAGTGATAGAGAATAAGAAAGACGGTGGGAGAGAGAGAAAAAAGCGAGGTATGCGGCAGTTAACTCTCGAAAAAAGGAAAGTATAAAGTTTATTTCTTTCACGAAACGAAACTTCATTACGTCAGTGTTCACAGAGCTTGGGCGTATTTGTTATTTAATGCATGCAAAGTCATATATGAATTGATATATTTTGGCAAAAAGCTCTACCAGCCTTATTTTACCACCCTCTGGGGAATTTCTCAGCACCATCATCAAGGGAAAAGTATATCAGCGTGGTTAGAAAAGAAAATGGTAATTGTTGCAAATGTCTTTCGTGTTGTACCACCTGTTCGAAGAGCGTGACACTGATTAAAACTGAAATAAATTCACAACTCAACACCAAAATGGAACAAACAAATGACAACAGTCATCTGTCAATTGACCGATGTCATCAGGAGAGACAAAAGATGGTGAGATCGCTTACAAAGAACAGAGCTGAGCACATGGTAGACCGAGTAGTCATTTTTTAGTGGAATTCGCTTGCAATAGTTTTTTATAGTTTTAAAGTTTTGAATTTGGAATTTTCCTTCTTTTGGCAAATAACAGCCTCAACAAGGATGCACGAAATTTTCATTGAAAATTCATTCAGAATAACCCTAGTGCTTGAAAAGTAATTAAAGCGTTTGAATTTCAAATTTCATTTAAGCGCCATCAAGCATCTGACAAACGTCAACGCATCTCGTTGCGAGGATTTTTCGATTTTCCGATTTTTCTCGTTGCGAGGATTTTTCGATTTTCCGAATATTTCTCGCCTCGCATTGACGCGTCGAAATCATTGTAAATTGCACTATACAAATGCATGTTACGAAAACGGGTTGACATTTGCTGCGAGACTCTCGCATCGACATCTCTTGAAGATGTTGTTGGAGTTTAGTGGTCCTTTTGTCTTCTGTGAAATGTGAACACATTGAACTAGCGGCAGACAAATTTAAAATCATATTGCACCGAAAAATTGAAGAATTGGAGTAATGAAGTAAAGAAGATTGAAGTTGAGAGGGATGGATTGACTTGCGTACTTGTGAATCGCCAAGGTGGGTTCTAAACCGTTAAGAACCAGCGCAGTACTGAGTAAAAATAAAAGGAAGCCAGACCGATGTGTAATGATGACCAAGAATCGTTGAACGAAGATCATTTTGACCTGAGGAAAGATGACTCGATGAATAATGGTTCATTGAAAAAATGAAGTATTGAAGTAAAGTTAATCCCAGTTGGGAAGAACATACTGACATGAGTACTGTTGAAGCCGTCCTTGTGGGATTTAAAACGCTGAGAAAAAGGGACGTATTGAGAGAAATTTGAAGAAAACCAAACCGATTAGTGTTGATGATGATCAGAAGAAGAACCGACGATGACAGAGTTGAGGGGACTAGATCCAGTTAAGAAACAAGAAGAGAATTGAATGAAAACCGAAGTGGTTGTAAGCTGCTGTGAAAATAAAATAAGAAATGGTGAACAATGAATTGTGTATGTTGCTATTAGTTTTGTACTATTGACAGATAGATAGCTGATCTGATAAACTGACTGAGTATTATGTTATAAATAGACTATGTGATGTTAAGTGTAGTTAGCAAGTCGAAAAGCTGGCAATGCAACATCAACTACATATGTTGATAGCATCGATGCAAAGCTATTAGCCTTGCTAAAAATGGTGAAAAGAATGTCGTTATAAATATGGACTCATGTTGAATCACATGTTAAGTCGGTTGTTAACCAGGACCCTATAGACTTGTGCTATCGAACTCCAGGTAACGCAAGGGAGCTGACAAGTCTGACCTACGGCTCAGTCTCTGCAGTTGTTGGGATGGTTGCGTCCCCATGTACCTAACGTTTAAGGGAGGGCAATTATTCCCATTTGTCTGAATTAAAAACTGAGAGTTTTTCTTGGACTGTAGAGACAGGCAACCCGATCAGACCATGAATTGGGGGACGCCCATGACAGGTCACTGTAAGCCCCTCACACGATGAGGAGCGTATCGAGGCTGAAACATGGTAGTTATGGTATCGAAGGCTTGAAAGTATGCTAAGCACGAACAAGTGGTATTCGGGGACCCAGATAGTTTAAACAAAGTTGGGACCTTAGGCTGAAACTTTCTTTTAGATTATGAGGGTGGTGATTGACACATCATTTCAACCCTGTGGAGACCATGGAATTGGAGACCACTCAACCCTGTCGGGACCCCAATCTGTGGAGATCATGGAATTAGGCTTTAATGGCAGTTACGCATGTACAATATATCGTTACCTTTGTTAGAATGTTGGCTCTTTTTCTCCTCGAGTTCTTAACTTATTATTACAGATCTTTTTCACAGAAAATTGCTAAACAATAAAACAGTCTCAAGAAACAATTGAGTCAAAGCATCTTCTGGACCCCATTTCAGTTTTTAGATTGCAAATGTACAAAACGATTTCCTGAAAGAATGTTCATCGCAAGATATTTTTGTCTGTGGTATTCCTTACATTCCGATAAAAAGATTAATTAACTTCTATCTCGAGTCTAATTTCCTCCGCGAGTGGAAAAAAGAAAACTCTTAGCAACCAATACTGTCATTTTCAAATCACATTAACAAATCCAATCGATTCAACGTTTCCACTTACCTCGCCGCTGATTCAAAATGTCAGGACTAAGAAGATTAGGATTACTTTGTTGTGGCACGTCCAAATGGTTACCCGTCGTCACAGTGGAATGTGCTGCTGTCGTTATTGTTGTCGCTGGTGTTGTGGGTGTTGCAGCCACGACCGTTGTTGCTGTCTCCTTGATATTTGTTTTCGATTCAGATACCACAACAGACGTTGCATGCTCAGTTGCTGCAGTGGCAAACAAAATAGACAAAGCAAACTTAGTGAAAACATTCGAAACAATGATTTCTTAGAAATATATCCTTTGATTGTCGTAAAAGTGTGACGCAACGATAAATTTCTCCAAACACATGCGATTTCTGAAACAAAACATCCCATTCAAAACAAACAAACATCTCGTCTACAATTATATGCACGCGGATATGTAGGTGGCTTAAACTGTTACCAAATTGCAGGCATAGCAGCAACATTCAGACTACATACACAAAAAGGAGTTTATTTACAACAAAATACAAATTGGAAAACGAGGAGAAAAACAAGGAAAATTCCGTAGGTGTGTAGATGTTGTTAGGAAAGTACGATAAACTTCCGACAAGCGGTCGCGGAAAAAGGATACCGAGAAGTAAACGTTGACAGTGAAATGAAAGTTGACAATAATATGGGGTATGAGCGGGAGAAACACTTTGCTGTGCCTGGCGGGATGGATTCGAGGGAAAACGGAAATAGCGTGTGCGAGGGACTTATACCGTTTCGTGGTTTCCTTTCTAATGATAAGGTGGAATAGTACTAATGGATTCTGGTTTATATATGAAGGCAATCAACAAGCAAGTGCGTTTTGTTCAGTACGACTTCAAGGTTTTCCAGCAATATTGCCTTTGATGAATGGCATGTGTAAATATTGTGGGATCGGTGTTTCAAATGTGTAAATAAGAGGTTGAGTTGTGCTTTCAAATGCCTATTTAATATGTTTTCACATGCTTCTGCTTGCGAAATGAATAAATTTCGGAGCTACCGGGGTCGTTAACTAGAAATACAAATCTCCTTGAAGACAGTTTAATGAATTTCTTCAGCAATTTTTAATCCTGCTGTACAAGAAAACTTTATGTCAACAGAATATTGAAAAAAATTAATATAATTTTCAACAAAATATTTAACTGATTGTCAATGATCACAATTATATTGGATTTTGCATCTAATTAAAGCGAATATGTCTCATTGATTCATTAAATCAACACTCGAGAAGACTTACTGCCACTGAACTTGTGCCTCAGCGTAGACGCAGATTGGAACACTTTGTTGAGAATTTAAGGACATTTAAATGAAACTCACAATTAATCACCATCAATCATAGTGACAGAAAGCTTTCATCATTTAGAGATTATCTGCATAAACAATTCTTGGTATTAAAGCAATTTCTTAGATTCTTCTTGAAGTTGATTCTACTTGATTCTAAAAAAGTTGTCATTCCTTTTTGGTTGTTTGCTAGTAGTTTTGATTTATAATCCATTGCGTGATGTTACCATATGAGTTAACTAGTCCTAGTGTTAAAAAAATGTACGTTTAAGGAACTCCAGACGCTAGAATTCATTAGTGGAATTATTCTGGTTTGACAAATTTCATTTGTCTGCATCCGAATTATTCGACCGGTTTGGTTATGTTAAATTTAGCAAAATAGAGATTCTTACAATGACTTTGTAAATATTCAATGGATTTTAAGATGAATTTAAAATGGTTAAATTCAAAATGTATAAGTTTAAAATAAATCTCTATAATAAACTGAATTCGATTGACACAAATCTCTTTCTTCTAGGATATTGTGACTGTAGTTTAAAAGCATTGTCTCGAAATTTCTATTCAAGTATTAGTTTTAATTTATTGGAGTCCAAAATCTAAAGTCTTTTTTGCTAACTTTTTTTGTATTGGGAACTAAATTGAGCAAATCGGTTTCGTCTGATATAGTAAACACTATATAAAACACTATCATAGTCAGCAAAAACCACATATCAAGACTTCATCCAGTATAAACAAATACAGACAGTTTGTATGAATATGCATCCTCATCATCCTTTTTGTTAAATGACGGTCTGATGTCACAAGAACACACGTTAACCACACGTGAACAAGTTACAAGTTCAATGGTTTCGTCAGGTTTTGAAGTTGAAGGTGTCTATGGGTGTGATTGATCGTAAACATGTTCTCAGCTTCCCAAAAATGATTTCCATCCTTGGTAAAAACCTTGCGCTCTTGATAAAGTGACGTTTCTCATATACCTGTTTCAAATTTGCAAAAGCCATACTCAAGTCAACCCACCCAGTTGAACACAATACTTGATTGTGTACTCTGACGTCCCCTTTATGTAAAACAAAAAATAAGCATTTGTAAAAGAAAAAAATAAACATAAGTTTACTGATAGCGCTGTCAAAAATAATGTGTTCGCTGTAGGGAGTTGAAACTAAAACTGAGAACATGTAAGAGACAAGAAAAACCAAAACCGGTCTGATTTTCGGTCGGACATTGCCAGATCGCGCGATTGGAAAATTGCTATCATAGTTTAATTTCTGCACTGCCTTTATAAAATTGTTTGTTATTATGATATTACTATGGTACAAAACAGCATATGGGCCTATGTGATATGTGTGAACTGAAATCTATGATGAACGTTTCAATCCTAATAATACAAATCTCATTTCGAGTTCACAAGCTCTGAAAAAAATAAAAACTGAAGAAGATATTAGATGAAAGGCTGGCGCATCTAAAACTATTGAACCCGCTGGGTTTTATGGTAGGAAATTTGATACAGTCCGCAGGGTTTGATAGCATTTTTGCCCCGTTTAGTACATCTTAGGTTCTAGAAAATTTTGAGAAAAAACGCCAAATTACAAAAGACAGTCGAACTACTTAGTCTCAAAATCCAGCAGATACATGAAGAGCTAGAGCAAGTGTTTACCAGAAAATGTGAAAATATTATTAAAATCAATGTTATAAGACAAATTATAAAGATAACCAATAAATAAATACCAATGGCAAAGGACATATGTGACAGAGCACGACATGAAGAGAAAATGAGGCAGCGGGATATGCAATTATCGCCTATCAACACATACAGGGCGCTGTATAAACTGGAAGGGATGGATCGACTGGAAGAAAAAACCGAATTTGAACATACTTTGATCTGCGTGAGCTATTGTTAGAAGTGTATCAAGAAGGCACTTGAAGACGAAGCGGCGTCATTTCTCAAGAAAAGGGGAAAGAAATTTTGACAAAAGATAAATCTCTGGAGAAAAAACTCAGTTGATTCCAAGTTCAGACACCATGTATTAATTTTTTTTTTTTTATTCTCTCAAGATTTTCTACACAATAAACGTAGCTCCTATACAAACTCGTCTGATTGGCATAAGCCACTGTTGTGTTAAGTACAACTAAATAAATGAAACATTGCCCTACCAACTCATCTCAACAGCTGTCAAAAAAGTTCTGATGTTTGTAGGTTACTTCAGGTCCTAGAGTCCCCCGTCCTGAATTTATGCAACCAAACGCCGTTTACAAGACGTATGCGAAAAAGCAGTCATCTAAACAGCCCTGAGTGTAAGTGGTCTGGGAGCGAGAAGTTTCATTTCACAAGAAACAAATTTCACTGAGGTATTCATAGGAAAAGCAACTACAAGTAGACAAGCAAACCTACATAAAATAACTGAAACCAATGGTGAATCAAACCAATTATATCAAACCAAGCCGAAACCTCAGCAATATAAGACACAATGGTCAACAAGTTGGATAATATAAATAACGCTTTCGATCAAGTTTGTCAAATAATTTCCATGCTGTTCACAATATAGGCCAAATGCCTGCTCCTTAACAACTTGATAGCGTCGTTTGATTCGTGTCAATGCCAACTTCACGGCACAATTCATTAGGGAGTGAGCCGTCCCAAATTTTTCTGTCAGACAACTATCAAGCCTAGTGCTGCTTACACTTCGTAAAGAAGAGCTGTGTGAAGTGCTCTCACTTCTTCCTTACTTAGTACTCCTTATTTGACCACAATGCAGTTTATTTAGGTCTGGTTATTAGGTCTCCCCTCTCAAAGTTTTCCATGTGAACGCAATATAAATGTAAATCATTATTTGTGTTTTACCTATCTCTGTCTGTTCTACCTCTACGTATGTCTTATTTCTGCCTGAAAGAAGTCGTCCGAAGGTGTTATTGCTATTTGTAGTGACGCTGTGGAATTCACACGAATAGATCCTACCCCATCAGCATAGCTAAGGTCGAAACCTTCGAATGCTTAGAAATTTCCTGCGGTCTGATGAGATTCTTGAGTGAGGTTAAACTCTGCCTATACAGCAGACAACAACAGAGGTACCATTACGAATAAATTCCAAAAGCAAAATCGTGAATAAATTTCAGTCATTTAACCAAAAAAAAAAAAATGAATAATTGTTGATATCTTTTCAGTGACTTAAAGGTGTGGCAACACCATTGACAATCCAAGGCTTGCAGTCCTGATGTATACCAGAAGATGATTCCAAGTGAAAATGCATAAGCCTGAGATATTCCCGGGGGCTAACTTCTATTTGAATTTGTACGTAACTAATATAAGGCTCGTATGAAAACAGTCCTTCAGCTAGGCGGTTTTAGGTCCTTCAATAAGGCAGCTAAGGGTCCTTTAATCATGCAATTTACATTCCTTCATGTTAACTGCTGACTTTTCCTAACGCTAGTGATCATCATCCTATTTTAATGGAAATTCAACATAAAAAGGATTATGTATGTCTTTTACCGATTCAATTCGATCGCAATAGACTAAGTCTGAAAGGAAAAATAGATTTGGACCGGATCAAAACTGTTTTCAAAGACAAGGTCCTTCTTTTGAAATAATGTCCACTTTCAGAAAGCATTGGAGACAGACTGGCGAAGCCAAGTGACAAGGATCTTACTAAAACTAACTCACTCTTTTAAATTTTTATCTACCAAGTTTGGTATCTCTGACGATAGACGTCCTGTCTATCCTGACTATCCTGTCCTCAAGTCAGCCGAAAATTAATATGGAAGGATATAACATGCCGATCATCTAACAACGGAAATGGCTAAAGAGCTCCCACTTAACCCGTATCATTAACTTTTATCCGTGGCCATAAGACTACAACCATCTGACACTAAATCTGATGAAATTAAACCTTAAAAATGTCCGCAATTGCATCCGAAAAACTAACACAGTTGTTTAGTAACGGATGAAGCACATACAAGGTTTGTTCAAAAAGTATCGCGAATTTCGTATTTTTTCAAGAATTATTTATTTATTCATGAATATCTATTTTGTCCCCTTCAAAGTAATCCCCGTCTGACATTATACACTTGTGATAACGTTTTTTCCAATCCTCGAAACATTTTGAAAAATCATTTTTTTGTGATCTTGTTCAGCTCCTCCTTTGATGCCTTCTTTGTCTCGTCAATCGTGGCGTAGCGTCGTCCTTTCATGGGCCTCTTCAGTTTCGGGAACAAGAAAAAGTCACAGTGGCCAGGTCTAGAGAATACGGTAGCTGTGGCATTATTAGTGTTTTTTTTGGCCAAAAATTCGCGCACAAGTAACGATGTGTGAGCAGGGGCGTTATCATGGTGCAAAAGCCAATTTTTATTCTTCCACAAATCCGTGCGTTTCTGGCGGATTACTTCTCGCAAATTGAGCATTACTTGAAGGCAATATTCCATATTGACCGCTCTACCCTGCTGCAAGAACTTATAATGCACCACGCCCCTGCAATTGAAGAAAACTGCCAGCAAAACCTTCACATTCGACCGAACTTGGCGTGCTTTTTTCGGTCTTGGCTCGTGCGGCAGCTTCCATTGGGATGATTGAGCTTTAGTTTCTACGTCATAACCGAAACACATGATTCGTCAGCAGTTATGACTCTCTGAAGCAATTTTAGGTCGTCACGGACAAAACCCAACAGCTCCTGAGCAAGGTTAATGCGATGCTGTGTTTGGTCGAAATTGAGCAATTTTGGTACGCATTTCGCGGCGACCCGTTTCATCCCCAAATTATTGGTAATAATCGAATGGCACGAGCCAATCGATATATTTAGGTCCTCAGGAACTTTTCTGACGGTGATTCGACGATTGGCCAATACTAGTTTCTTTACTTCATCAATGTTTCATCTGTTGTTGAAGTGCTCGGGCGTCCGGAACGCTCTTCGTCATTCACATCTTCTCGACCCTCTGAGAACATTTTGTACCACCGAGAAACGTTGCTTTTGTCGAAAGTAGCTTTGATGTATGCGCACTTTACGTTTTTCTTCACTCAGACTTTAATACAAATTCTTTGATCCATTTTTTGGGATGGACGAAAATCGAAGACAAGCTTAAACACGTCAACGCACAATAACTGTCAAAAACTGACTGGACATTCAAAATGGCCCGAATTATCAACATAAGTGAGGGTCATGAGTACCAACATAACGCCACCAAAAGATCAAAAATCGAACATACGTAGCCAGCGGAAATTCAAAATTCAAAAACCTCGTAAGTCTGACGTTATAAGAACTTAATACTACTTATTTTTTAGCTACAGTCAAGTCAAAAACGTGATCATGTCTCTGAAATAGTTTAATAACAGTTTGAACATTGTATTTGAGTATAAACGTTTGGCCTTTTTTCCAACTTGCCTCCCTTAACTTACTTAACTTAACCTCCCAACCTTAGCTCCCTGATAACTCATATGATACCAGATAATGGTTTAAAACAATTTTGTCCAATATGAAGAACTGGCTGGTATGTTTGCAAGTCTTGACACTAAGAGATCATCTGGAATTGATGGAATCCCAGCTATTGTACTCCATAATATGCTTCAGGTTGCTTAACTACGGTGTGGTTCCCAAAGAGGTGGAAGAAAGTCTTCCCAATTTTCAAGGTGGATAAGGATTCACAAAGTTTGAGAAATTACCGAATAATCGGATTTTTGCCAAATTTCAGCAGAATGTTTGGTGCGTTATCGCCCCAAATAGGGGTGATAACAAGTATGGGAGGATAATGATATGAAGGCGAGTGTATTTTTGAATAGCAAAGGGTCACCATCTGCACGGTGACAAAAAACTCTAAGACAAGTTTGCAATATGGCAGGCGTTGCGTCGAAGCATTTTCGCTGACATGCAGGGAATATTCGATACAAAAATGACATGGTATACTTTTTATATTGGGCTCGTATTTCAGAGCCGCAGAAAATACATAACGGTTTTTATTTCATATCAAAAATTATACCAAAAATCTTTGAAATAATTTATACTATTCACTTCTGAGTAAAAGCCTCGTGTTGGCTTCGCGTCTCTGCTTGAACTAGTGTATTATGTCTTTTTCTTTAGATAAAGGTTGTTCATGCGGTTTTTCCCATATCCTAACCGATATCAAACCTAAGTTTGAATATAGATTCCTTTTTGTAGACCGACTCGTCATACCTATCCGACTAAACTCAATGCAGAATAATTCAGTGAGAGGTGTTCAGCGTCCTTAAAACAATGTTCAATACCTTTGATTATTCCGTACTCATATTCACGTGCTCGTATCCTTAAATTTCTCAAATTTCAACTTTCCTAACTCCATTTATGATAAGTAATTGTTCCGTTGATCAAAATTGTCCAGACGATACATTCACACATCGTCCCTTTGCTGCATATTGGTGGAGTTTGCTTTACATACCCAACTTGGTCTAGTTGAAATTTACATGAAACTGATTTAATTGTATTCGTATAATTAATGCAAACACTTGTTCTTCGACTTGGTACAACCTCGATGTACCGAAAGGAATAAAATCAAGCCATCCTCTGAAATTGAAATTCAGTTTTGTTTTTAATTTTGGGAATAATTGAATTTTTGCCAGAACATGTGCAAAATTACGCAGACAATATTCAAATTAACATATAAATTGAATATGTGAAGAGATTAGAATGCTTAATAGGATTCAGAGGAGATGCTAGGAAAAGGTACCAAAAACAATTTGGAAAACAGCTAAAATATTTCCAGGATTCAATATTTGAGTAGCATTTTTTTTCAAAGTTGCCTTAAGCAGAAAAGCTGAAATACTTATGAATTGCTTGGCATATGTTCAGTGCTAAATGCTTCGTTTTCGATGAAGCAATGGTTGCATAAATTTGAAAAAAGGATATCTTCGTCATTCTTAGGTTCAATGCCTAGTCTTAGATAACATATTGCAACTTTAATTCGGTAATAATAAAAATTAGCCACAGCTTAAATAGTACTGAATTGACAATGATTATTCAATTTTTTTTCTATGTATTAATTATTAATACTGTTATCCTTTTTGTTTGTTCTGACGAAGCGGTACGTTATAAACGTGGGCTGTGTTATCCTTCGTAGTCTTGAAAACTTATTAAATCAATCACTGCTTTTTCGTTGGTATCTAACTTATTATACTTGCTCTGCATGAATACTACAACGATTTTGGGTTTCAGGCATGCCTCCTACTTTTTTCCGGGAATATTATTACCTCATTTTCAACTTTAAGTATTGGAACATATGTTACCGCAAGGAGAACAAGTTCATATATATCAGATGCATGTACTGAGGTATTAATTGGTGTAAAGTTATCGCTTCTGTTGAAATATTCAAGGCTACGTTTACGTTGACAGCCTTAATGAAAATGATTACACAATCTTCAAAGGATTGGAAGGATATCGTAGTATTCCAAAGTCAACAATATGTTCTGACTAAAACAACATTGACGCCAATGATAACCGAACACAAGTGACGTATGAAAAGTCATGAAAATCTTATGACTGTTTTTTGGTTGTGGGAGTTGATGATTGTTTCTATGAATTCGTTTTCTGAACTTAATTTCTATAAACAAATTGGAGAGCAAACCTCGGTTACAGAGAATAGGACGTTTGCTCTGTACTTTTCTGGCATCGGGCAATACTAGTGCCAATCTTAGCAAATTATTGTCAAATTTGGAAAGTTTGACATTTGTTAGCATATGAGCACTTAGAACGTTTTGACGTACGTACGCTTTATGTTATGCTTATAGTAACTTGAATTATTCATCTCGGCCGAATTGAATTTAATGGTGTAAATTGGAAAATCGGAATGGAATCTACTCGTGAACATTTTCAAGTGAATATTTATTACGATTTTCGATGTGGATTGTTATCACAAGAGTGCAGTGAGTTGAATGCAATAAGGCTCTGTCATTAGGCACTACAGAAAACTGATTTTTTTCGCCATCCGCTGACCGATAAATTTTGCGGAAGTTGGCCATAATCATAGTCAGAGCTGAACATCAGTGTTGTCGGAAAACTAATAATGAAAGATCGTCATGTGGGAAATCATAAGATTGAGGCATGCGTTTGCATTAGTTTCATTAGCGTAGATAAGTTATAGCATGAACATTTGGCGATTAAAAAACACTGAACTTCACTTGAATTGGCAACCCTTCAAAACAATACTAGCGTTGATCGGTGTGAAATAATCGTTTAACAATTCAATCGTGGTGCTTCAAAAGTCATTGATAAGAACGCGATAGGAACGGAACATCACACTGAAGATGGCACACCGTGGAAATGCGTCCGTGGACGAAACGAAGTAAACAACGGAATGACTGCATAACGTGATAGGTGATGAATCATGGATTCATCCGTATAAATTCGAAACGAAATAGCAGTCGACTGTGTGAGTTTTTCAAAGCGAGCCAAACACTACAAAATATGTTCATGCAAGGAGCGCTGCCAAGCACATAGTCGCTGTTTCTGTTGACTGACTGGTCATGTGACAGCAGGCCCACTCGAGTGACGTACAATGATCGATTCTGAATATCTTCACAATCATTCATTTGTTAAGTCAAACAACGACTAACGATGAGTCATAACGCGAACTCTGGTATATCTCGTGAAACAACTGATTTTTTGGTCGATCAAAACATCGAGTTAAAGGGTCATTTGCCTTAAAGTCATGATTTAGCACTTAAGGACTTCTTCTTGTTTGTACACATTGAAAAAAACTACATGAACAAAGGATTGGAAACATGTTTTGACAATCGGTCTTCATGAAGAATACTTTTGAAAACAACAAAGCGATATTAATTGATAAATTTTTGTCTATTAATTTTAGAGCTAGGAATATGAAAAGCAAGCTATATAAAATTTGCCTTTTCCGTAGAAACAAAGGAAGCAAGCAATGTGCTTATGACAGAGATATATCATACTTAAGACGAAACATTAAAAAAGACAAGGAAAATTTTTATTAACAGCTGCGTTTCCAGAAAAAAATCCACAAGTGTATAATATCGCCTATGTGTGGACTCTTGCGCAAAATGGGAATTTTTTTCTTAAAAACAATATCATCCAGGTGTGACCCTCGATTTTTTTTTTGACACTGCTACAACCTGGAGCGGTGTAATTTTCAATTACTGGGTCTTACAAGTATTTTGTGAAATATCATGAATTTTCTCTCGGGTATTTGATTTTGATTTTTCAAGAGAACCTTTGTTGATGTTTTAAACCTTACTTTTAAGGTATCTTTTAAGATAGCATAGAAGCAGTCATTCAAAGATATGCAATAGAACCATATATATCTATATCTAACCGCGTAGTTTCACGACTGGTGCAGGATTGTAGGTGGGCTCTCAAAGCCGCGACAACACGAGTAAATGTAAAACTGACATGGATCCCTGGACACAGCGTTGTAGAGGGAAACGAAAGAGCGGATGAGCTAGCGACACCTGGATCAGCCGACCAAAATGTCACTAGAATAGACATAATTAGACACAAATAGACACAATCCTCTCGAAAGAGACAGATACGGCATGTAATGACAGGAACGACTACAGGATAAGCCGAGCTCATGGGCCTCATCCTAATCAAACAAGGACAAAACAACTCCTAGGAAAAAACAGAAATGACGTTAGAACATTGGTGGCATTATTAACGGGCCAAAATCTTCTAGGTCAACATGCCAAACGAATAGGAATCCAAACGGATGACACCTGTCGAGCTTGTGGCGAGGAGGAAGAAAGTACAGAACACTTCCTCCTAGATTGCCCGAGTCTGGCCAACAAACGCCTTATTTGGCTGAGGAGTACTGGCGTAACAGAATCGGAACACTTGGCGACCACAGAGCTGGGAGAACTGCTTGGCTTCTGTAGGACGACAGGATGGACCATCTGTAAACAATTGTACTACACATAGGGAGCTAAGGGCCGATTCTAGCCTGTGCTATTTTCCAGCAAGTGGACCCCAGTACAAATAATAATAAAAAAAGGTATCCTCAAAGGAAATATTCGATTGGGGATAAGTCTGGGCTACGAGCTGGTCAGTTAATGTCACCTCTTGGTTTTCATGAAAGTATGGTGCCCACAAGTTTCATACCCATAATTCTCTTCCAGGGAAAACTGTCAATACAGTAACTTTGAGCCTATGCAGGAGTTTTTGATGCTTAACTGCGGATTAGTGTGAATCCAGTAACTGCAATTTTGCCTATTTACGTATATTTAGGTGAAAGTGCGCTTCCTCTGAGAAAAAAATGTTGGTGAGCTTCTTTAACATTTCATTAGCAAACTGCACCCTGTGAGCATGATCTTGAGGCCTAATTTCTGAAAAATTTGAATTTTTTTCGGATGGTAATGTAAGTTTTTATACAGAATACGACTTAAGGATGTTCAGTACAAATTTAAGACACTAGACCGCTTTCAAGTAGAGATTCCAGGTATAGGAGAGGTAGGCTGTTCGCGAATAGACGCTCTTACATGCTCTACGATTTCGGGATCCTTTGATGTTCTAGGTTGGCCGGATCGTATTAAATTTATTAGTTTTTTCAATAAGTTCAATCGATGGAGGTTTATATATATGACACATGTTGTAACGACAGCAATATTTTCGTTGCACTACAGTCCAAGAATCGTTGTTTCGATAGTTCTCACGTACGCAGAACGCACGTTGTGCCCCGGTGATATGCCACTAAATTCATCTCATTGGTCGCTCTGCCGATGCGTAATCCTTCTGCCGCACACCGGCTTCGCTTTACGACAAAGCTACCGATTTAAATATTAAAGGTAATGAAAATGGGCTTTCGGTCTACCCTGCACTTCTTCTACAACATCTAGGATTTGCCCCGTTAACAGAAAACGCCATGTTTTTTTTAGTAAATTGAAGTGTTTTACATCAACTCCAATTTTCAGGATCATAATTTTCATATAAAGATTTAACCACAGTTTTTTATTCGAAGAAAATAGCATCATAGTAATATTTTGAACAAGAATGAATTTAAAGGAACAAAGCTTTGAAAACGATATATCATCATCAATTAATTTGAATTCGCTACAGACACCAGCTCATACGGGCCCAACAAAGATACAGGCGGCGAGCAGAGTTCTCATCCTTTAACTTTTGTCTGAACTAACTGCACTTGTATGAAAAATGGGTTGAACAGATAAGCCGACTTTTAGTATCTATCAAAATGTATTACGCTGAACTCAAAAGTATCTTCGTCGAAATCTTAAATTTCCAAAACGACCTACCAAAGTTTACACACTGGGCGCCACTTATTTGAATTATATAGTGAAACGCATACATACATCTCTGACATTGTACTTATTTAAGATGTTATGATTGTAAAACGTACGACAGTTTTTTTTACGATTCAAGAAACTTCAACAGAAACTGAATCAAGTCAATCTACTGTTTATAGTTTGTTTATATTAACTTGGCACATGTGAACAGTGGAAGATGTAGTGCAAACTGTTGTTCTGGTTTTATTGTCACCGTAAAAGTCTTCAAATAGTTGATTCATTTCGAGCTCTTAGCTCTGTGGGTATGCCAAAAAGGTTTTTGTATGTTAACATAAAAGCACAACCAGTAGCTTTGCCGAACTGCAAATTGATCAATACCAAACTATACATTGGTTTGTCACTGTTGAGAGATGATTGTATTGACTTTGGATTTTGAAGGAACAGATATAAAATACGACTTTCTGCGGAATATGCAAAATTTCCAAGACAGAACGATGATTGAAAGGACATTTGGCACAGAATTGATTGATGATGATAAGCAACCAGTAGATTTCCACTTGACTCTATTGCATGTCTCACATCAGTTTCATGGAAACAATTGACCCCTTGAACTTGCCTTACAATTTGGCAATGATTTTCTACCCAGATATTCTGGTATCAACTTAAATTTATCCTGAGAGAACAAAAGAGCAAGGATGCAAAATAGAAATGATTTGGGTTTCTGCATGTGCATATAGACATCCTCATCAGCATGTTTCTATCAGAGGAAAGAAGTGGGTTGATGATGGGACACACTTATGTGAATACGGGCTGACATCCTGCAAATTGTTAAGAAATTGAGAACAAAGATTGAAACTGAGAATTGTTAAGAAATTGAGAACAAAGGACAGACTGCATGTAAAGAAACAGGAATTTGAATTTAAGGCTTACAGAATAATTGTAATATCAAACCTAAACAACAATTTTCAAAATGTTTCAAATAGTTTTAGATATTTTTTGCCCCAAGGGTAATCAATTAGAATTTGTAACTCTTATCCAAGTTTATGTCATGGAATGCATTCAAATTTTATTTTAACATTTTTCCTTTCATTATTTCCAATAGTCACACGACAGAAACAGAGTGAATTTAATAAACTAATTCTTAATACACATTTCCAAACATATCAGAAGTGCATACAGCGCTACCACTCATGGTACGTTCCTCTTAGACAGAGATAGAAAGAGTACAATTAGATTTGCTCTTGTATTGCGTTTTTATGCAAAAGCTTTTAAAATGATTCTTTTGCTTACGAAAAAGGGAGGAAAGAACAAGCAAAAAAAAGAAGGAATGACATAGATTAATTTTCATTGTTGCTTGGTAAATTTTTACAAAAAATGAGCCAATATTGTGATCACATGTGCTTAATGTATTTGTCCCAGCCCATAATGAGGTCATTTGGTATGAAGTATATTGGAGTCACCTTATTTGGTACTAGGAAATATAGTATTTGTACAAATGTAATGGTAGGGGAGCTTTTGGTAAAATATGAATAATTATGTCTCAATTGTAATGAAGTTGAATGTCATGTTGATATCCTTGATCTCAGACTATAAAAGAGAATCTTTATAGTCTGTGAAGAGCATCTATAACATTCGTACAATATATAATCTCCTGTCTCTATGCTACGCACAACGTAAAGAGCATTTGGAGCACGTGGCATGTGTTGACTCCTTTGAATGTAAGGCTTTCTTCGTTAGCATAAGGACAACATTCAATCAGATGTAAGCTGCGTATAAAATTGATTTTTGAGATATTCCACTCAGGTTTGAGTAAGAAATTGAGTAAGAAACTGCGAAAAACTAGCAATACAGAACAAGAGGCTAACGATATATCTGGTCTAAGGTTCTAACAAACTTGTCTAACATATAATCTAACTACTTAAAAACCGCTCATGCTTCCGAGAGGCATCATGAAGTAAGATATACGAATACCAGATGGAGATAAGAAAGTGAGCTTTTCAAGATAGAGAGCTTGTAAATTTAATATGAGTGATGATGTAGGGAAGTAAATTAAACACAATGGCTAGTTTTCTGAGCTTAAGACAGTCTCACCGTGTGATAGCCCGTATTTTTCCATTTTATGATTTTGCGCTTGGTGAAAAATGAAATTTTTCACAAATTGGTATTCCTAAAATTATTCAAAATTTTTTTCCAACGAATGAGTTACAGGACTTTAAATGCTCATATGTGCATAAAAAAGCTTGCAAATGGTCCACACGATTCTAATAGATTGACATATCAGAATCCAAAAAGCCAAATGGCATATCATCTCGCAAAACGTTGGCTTTCGAACGAACAAGAAGGTTTTGATAATTTTGAAAACTGCTCAATTTGAAGGCTTTGAATAAAACAAATTTCATGACATCGTTTTGGTTACTTGGTCATAAAAAAATATGGTCGGAATTTTTGCATTATTCTAGTTCAACGATGACATTTTATGTGCTTATTTTATCAATGAAATGTCAAAGCTTTTAGTCAAACCGTTTTGAAAATATCGTAGAAACCGGTTAGAAAAACATCCTTTTAAATGAAAGTTGTTTAAAAGTTCAAACATGGTTTAAAATGTGAACAATTTAATCACAATTATTCGGCTGTAACATTACAATTACTTCGAATATGAGGAAATCCTTTCAGGAGCACTTTCAATACAGGTTTGGAAATAAATTACACCCGAAGTGACTGCCTTAAAAGTATTTGTGAATAATTTTTAAATGCAATAGCATATCTAAATTGTTTTATTTCAAATACATAATTTAAGAGAATATAAATACATATTCTTCCGCATTTTTGTCTTTATGTGCTTGTTTAAGCTAGTTTTGCTTGTAAATACGGCTGTATCTGAAAATTGGATTCAAATACCGTTAGATTGGAAGTTTTTGCAAGGCATAGCGCGGCTAGATACAGCGCTAACACTCTCGGAAGACGTCTCTAGGAAAGAGATAGAGAAAGCATTCTTAAATGTATATTTGTAGAATAATATTGATGCCGTGATTCTAACACGCCATTGAAATTGAAATCTTATATTTGAAGAAAATTAAGTAGTGTAGACAATCAAGTCGTGATGGGAAATCTATAGCACTAGGGTTAAAGGATTCTCATACTTTTACGAAAAGAAAAAATAGTGCTGATAAAAGTCGGTGTTTGTAAATTTACCTTGTTGTGCACCATAATTAATTATTTAGTCGGTGCGCAACAGCTCACTACAAGACTTTGGCTCTGAAGCACGTTAGAGCCACTTGGTTTTTTGCCCAACGATACACGGGACGATCTGGTCGGAGCCACGCATGACTTCGATAATCTATCACATCTTGGTGGGGTGACATTCGGACCCAAGAAACACAAATTCAAACATAACTTTTACCAGCGCGACTCGAGCCCAGGATCGATATCACGGAAGGTGAGTGCTTTTAAAAATTGTATTGTAATATCGTCCTGCACAAACGTAGGAATCGAAAACTAGGCAACAGGATGTTTACCAGTTTGGTCCATAAAACCAATAATTTACTAATGACAAGTCAGCGAGACTCGTCAGCACTGTCCTTTCAGCCAATGGTCATTCAAAGCTTAACTTCTTATCTATATTCCCGTTGGATTTTCAACTTCTAACAAACCCATGAAAAGCAAAGAAACACAAACACTACTACAATCCTGCTATACAACATTTACATTAATCGCTTCAGTACAGAAAGGGAGACAACCTTAATTTTCTAAAAATTTCATACCAAGCGACAGTATGAAATTGTCCTATCAGTCGGTTGTCACAGACAATGGCTCTTTCTGTCTCTTGATTTTTGTTTCGTTTTTCTCGTAGAGAGAAGTGAAAACACAGAAAAAAAGGAACCATATCCATTTCAAATATGCCAACTAAAGAGCCATATGCCATGACACTGCTGAATTCTATGTTTCAGCAAACAAATTCATTTCATTCCTTCCACTTTATTTTTTCATCGTTGGAATTTTTCGTTTTCACTTTTTGAAAGTAAGTGCAAACAGGACCATGTAAAATTTTATGTGCAGAATTAAAGAGAAGTCATTAAAAGTAATTGCTCCTGGCTTCAACTGACTTTTTACGGATAAGTGGTTTAGCAGTTGAATGGTAGAAAAACTGCTTTCAGAATTGCAACCATTAACTTCATTCCATCGGATTATTATGGTAAGTGAGGATATTTAGGATTAAAATATTAAGCTCATATTCCTTGTTGTAGTACGTAGTATTATCAACATAAAGGAACATAGGGATGAACATTTGTTTTTGATCACTATGAAGTTATTTAGCATAACTACATGTTAAGGTAACATGCATATATGCACATGAAAAAGGTAAACCAAGCATTATCCTGAAAAAATATCGTTTTATTGTTTGTCAACTGATATCGTTACATATAAAATGTAAACAATTAGTGAAAACCATAATTTTTATCGCAAAAACCTATGATGTTGCCAGTCAATCCTATTTTGTCAATTTTGAAAATCCTATCAGTAAGTTACAGCAGTCGAAAAATGAGACCAAGAATAACAATTATCTGTTCAGAAAAATTGACGGCCGGATAAAATTTTGACTGATCAACCATGCCAAATTTCTGGGGTTTGTCAAAAAAAAAGCACAAAGTGAGTCGTCCAATGAGACCAATACTAACAGAGATCAGTGCCTGTACACAATACTATATTTCAAAACTACTTGTAAATCGGTTCAGAAAATTAACAACCAGCCTCAGATATCCAAACGTCTCTAAAATGGCTTAGGAAATCAACGTGGAAATTAATTCAGGTATGTTTTGATGTTACTTCATTGACAAATGTGTCAACGAAGGTGGCAAATGATTGATCAAAAATCATCCTAGATTTAGACTTTCTAGCAAACCTGGAAACACAAGGTTGATTACGACTCGGTTTCAGGATAAGGAGTATTCAGACGCGTCAACAGTATTAAGCAAAAACTCAAACTTCTTAAAAAATTTGAGATGCAAAATCTTACACCTAGAAGGTGATTGTCAAATGATTGAGCAACGAAAAGCAAAAAGCTGAATTGGTAGTCTTGATTAAAGCGACTCAGATTTTTCGTCCTCAGCAAAAGAAACAATGAATAAACTGCAAGGAGCAGGAGTTAACAAAAAGATGGGTTGAGGCTTTTTACACAGCTTACGACCATTGCTAACCCAAAATTGTAGTGAAATTATTACGTTTTCAATACCAATATCTGTAGAGAAACAAAAAGAGTAAGCATGGGACGTCAACGTCATGGATGTATTCACAAACAATATGGAACTACCATACGTGTGAAAACTGACATCTACCTTGAAAGTATAATTCTATTTCTTTTTCTATTTTATACCGTGTCTTTGTTGAAAATAATACGACTGTTTCTGATTTTATAATTAGAAAAAAACAAATTATTGTAGTTATGTTTAACGTTCCTTAACAGTTTTCAAAATAGGACCATTGAGAATATACACATTAGGAATACTGCTGCTGTCATTCGTTTAACGCCTTGTGCGAGTAAGCTTCGGTTTTGCTGTTTAGAGCCCTCTTCGATGAGGCTTGAACGGTCTAAATCGAGTCAATCTAAAGTCTCTTCGGCCGTCGTTTTATTTGTGGGAAAAATATCATGACAATGAAGCAACGCCAAATCGCGCAAATAGTTTTCACATGACAAGCGCGCCATGGCAAGTAGCATTGCCTTGAAGCAGCTTTCAGTTGTCAGAGATGGCTGATCAGACGCGATTCACTTGATCAGAAGCGGGCTTAAACTTGTTTCAGTGGTTTTATCTCCTCGACCTGTCATCGGTTTGAGACGTCAATGACCGTCTGGTACAATTTTTCATTAGCTTTTGCCATTTAAAAACACTGCAGCGGCTCATTGCAGAATGTGGGTCTCATTTCCCTAGTTTGACACAATATCGAAACTCGATATCGAAACAATATCACTGCTCGACATTTTGACTAATCGACAACGTCAAAAAAAACATGCTTCACAATAAAAGATGTGGTTGGAAGCGATGGTTGGTGCTGTATTGATGTTCCACTTGCCTCAAAGCAAACTGTACATAGTATGGAGAATTCGATGTACGCATTCAATTTGTCAAACAAACAATGTCCGGTAATTCTTTTGATAAAATCAAAGCTGATTTGCTTTTCAATGACATAAAATCACTCAAAAATTAATAATACCGATCAAGTTCTTAAAATACGTCTACTTATTGATAATGCTAATGAATCATTCAAAAAATTTTGAGATATTTGAATCAAATTTAGTTGTTCATGAAATGGCTGTCAAAAGCTTTGGTGAGCATGGGATCAAACAATTCATAAAGGGAAAACCAGTGAGATTTGGGTGATAGCTTTGGGCACTGTGTGCAGTCAGCAGATTTTGTTCTCATTTTTCGGTATAAACAGGCAAAGACACTCAAATGTCAGATGGTACTGGTGACGGATTGGGTTCAAGAGTGGTAAAAAAGTTACTTGAAGTATGTACAGATTCCAGCACACATTCAGTCTATTTCGATAACTTTTTTAGCAGTATACAATTATTGATTGATTTCAAATCTAAAAGGTTCAGATCTACGGGTAGAGCCAAAGAAAATAGGACTAAATATGTCCAAATGAATATAGATTAAAAGAAAATGGAATCAAAAGGAAAGACCGAGGATGTGAAGAGCGTCGTTTTGATTCAAATCATGAGATATTATGGACAAGTGTCTTGTGAGCAATTTTGCTACTGTTGAACATTTTTTAAAGCTAATAAGCACTCCAAGATCGAAAAGGCCAAAGTAGCCGTCAGTCAGCAACGTTTTTTTTTACACATAATTATAATAAAACAGGAGGTCGATAAACAAGACAGGTTGATTTCCAAGTATCCAGTCCGTTTTTGCGGTATAAAATGGTACTGGCGTCTAACCATTTTTTTTTAAATATATCCTGTGAATGCATTGCTTAATTACAACCAGATGCAAAAAGATAAGACCATCACTCTGCTTTTACCTGTACAAACAAGTTGTAAAGGATTTTCAAGAGATGGCGTCGTTGACATTAGATTGAATCGGATAATATTGCAACCAACTTCATTTTAAAGCCTCATCATAAGACTTTCTTTTTCAGTTTGTGTCAATTGCCTAAAGTGTAACCAAAATTTTTTTTTTTACTCCGAATATGTCAACTTTTGTGTCAACAAAACACAATTTGCGGGAGGGATTACTTCTTTGCTTTCATTTGAAGAAATCTACAGCTGAAAGTCGACGTATGCTGCAGGAAATCATACTCGATCGAATTCCAATTGTGGGCACTGGTTTTGACGTTTTGGAAGTGATTAATTTAATACCGATGACAAAGAACACGAGGAAAAGTTTGAAAAAAAAGAAGAAAAGTTTAAGGATGCCGAGTTGGAGGCTGATTGGATGAAAGTTCGTACCGAATGCAAGAAACACTCGCTGAAGCATTAGAAGTGACTCACGAAGCCATATGTGGTCGCTTTAAAGCCATAGAAGGTAGGGTACTGGGTGCCGTATGAATTGAAGTCGAGAGACGTTGAACGATGTTTTTTCACTTGTGAACAGCTGCACCAACGGCAAAAAAGAAAGGGATTTTTGCAACGTATTGTAACTGGTGATAAACAATGGGTTCATTACGATAACTCTAAGCGCAAAAAGTCATACGGGCCACCCAAACATATGCCAAAATCGACGCCAAAACCGAATATTCAAGGTGGCAAAGTCATGCTTTGTATATGTTGGGACTAATTGGTCGTGTTGTACGTTGAGCTGTGAAAACCACGTGAAACTATCACAGAGCAACTCAACCAAACATAATTGATGTGTTTGACCCGAGCATTGAAACAAAACGGCCGCAATACGTGCAAGGACAATATAAAGTTATTCTTCAACATTATCTTATTTTGATATGAGATATTGAGATATTATTCAGCATGACAATGCTCGACCACATGTTGCAATGCCAGTCAAAACATACCCTGAAACGCACAAATGGGAAGTCCTACCTCATTCGCCGTACAGCCCGGACATTGCCCCTTCCGACTACTAATTCTCTTCATCGATGACGCATGTCCTTGAAGAACAGCACTCCCGCTCTTTTGAAGAACTCCAAAATTGGATCGATTTGTGGATAGCCTCAAAAGATGAATCATTCTATCGACGAGGAATCCGTATGTTACTAGAAAGATGGGAAAAAATAGTGGCTAGGGAAGGACAATACTTTTGAAAAATGAATTTGAAACAAATTTTACTCGCGTCAAACTTGAAACAAAAATTTTTTTGTAGACGAAGCCAAGCCTACCAAATAAGCCTACTCCAGGTCCAGCTGAAGTTCTCTTTGAACCAGTAAGATCTGATAAAATTGGTAACTATATGATGAAGAGGGGCAAATTGAGGCGTTACCCAGGACAAGGCTGTAAAAAAGCCACTGACATTTTGTTGTCAGTGCGAAAAAATTGCTGTTATTGTTCAATACGGTATCACACAAAACAGTCTTATAAATTTTATTTTTAATCTGATTGTCGTCATCGTTTTCAAATAAAGTTGATTTTCTAGAGAAATAAAATTTCCCAGACATATATCCCCAGATTCATATCTATAAGACAGATTTGATGCTATATCTTGGGTACATTTTTTGTTTAGTTCAATTGATATTATCATTTTTGATGCCTTAAGACCCTAGCTTGTAGATTTGATGAAAAAAAAACCACTGTTATGATTCTTGGGAAGTAATGGGTTAGTTAATAAACGAACATGCACAAATCCAGATTGGCAAAATTATGTTGATTGGAATTCCAATAACATGTTGAAAATGCGTTCCAATGTTTTCCATCACAAGACTCAGCCAATCTTTGTTTGGGTCCACGCGGAATACAATACAATATTCAATGAAAATCAGACTATACAATATTGAAAATAAATTAAAACCAAAGGTATCCTTTTTGTTTCTTAAAAGAATATTCGTAATAGAATTTCGTTCTTTTTGGTTTTGTATGATTTGAATGAATGCGCCAATTTCATCTTGGGAGTTGCTATGCAAAAGCATATTGAATCCTTTTGTTGTTTGTGAAATACTATTTTAAATTTTCACTGGCTTCCTCGCAGTTTTTAATTTTGTTATGAAATAGTTAGACGACTCAAAATTGACTCAAAAATGAACCATTCAAACGAAAATATTGAGGAATCATCTATAAATCTATGATACGTGGGAAATGTTATGAAGGAAAGTTATTAGATAATGTTTTTCTTCTACTGTTTCTTAAAAAATTATTAAATTATATAAAAATTAAGGTAGAATAATCAACAAAGTAGTAGATGCGTTTTTCCTGAATTTTTTGAACACCATTGAAATTAGCTGTACAGGATTTTCCCACTAATAAGTCTTCTTCTTCAGAGACAACTAAACAAACCCAGCTCATGTGAGAGGAGAGGATAACGTACTATCTCAAAGCATAATTATAATGAAAATCGTAGCTAGGCTGTTGTTAAAAATTCAAATCGACAATGATAAGGAAATATTCGGGATCCTGTAATTCTTTACTTTAAAATTCAAAAATTTACACCCAAATAATTAATTAATTTTCAGTTTGGTATTCAAGATGACTTTTATCTTTCGCACGAGACGGGACACACTTTTACAAATATCGCTTTTAAGGATATTAATTTGTTCATTGATTTGATTATTATTTAAAGATTCAAAGTGAAAATGAGAAAAACTACAAATCGCACTAACCACTACGAAGCATCTACTAAATCTACTTAAGTAAAAAGTATTTTATTTAGCAAATATAATAAAGATAAGATCCTGTAAAATGAGCTTGATTGGAATGTTATTAATTTTAACTACTAATAAATACAAGTAAGGAGAGCTGGCTTGCACAAAATTTATTAGAGCTGTTATAAAAATTATCATTTAAAAAATGAAACTAAATTCCAAGATTGTTGTTCTCCATCCAAGCACATTTTTGTAGGGTTCTAAATGTTCATAATTTTATTGATAAGTAAAATAAAGTGTATCGTGACGTGATTTGATAATTTTTTTTCTATGATAAAACGAAATCGATAATTTCGGGATTTTAATGAAAGGATATAGCAATTAATCAATCATTTTTGATGTTCTAAAGGGGGTGGGCACACTCACGGACGGATAGCGTTGTGAAATCACTGTCAGACGGATGCCTTTTGATTGGTGTACCCGCACCTGAATCTAAACTAGGACTATGTGGTACACGAACACAAACAGACGGCACTGGTGCCATTTGTGGATTCACTGTGGTCATGGTGGTGGTGTTGTTGTTTATTGTTGTTCTAACTAAATTAATTTATTAATTAGTTTATTGTAATGACTGTTTCATTTTTTGCACTACACATGAAAGCTAAAATAATGGAGAATTTATAATGAGAAACTAAGTTTTTGTGTATTTATATATATATATATAAATATATAGTACTGCGAAACATAGAAATATCAATAAAATTTTAATATGAGTCCAACTAATAGATATATTAAAATGGTTTTACTTTGCGTCATACGAAACCAATACTGTAATTGACAAGATTCTTCACTTGATTTCACCATTCAAGGTTCTGGCATCTAAATTTGAGAAGTTACTGGCAACACGGTTCCATTTAATCGATGGAAAACTCACTCTCTTCATTGAATTAAACAAAGCCGAACACATATTCAAATTAATGAAAAAGTTGCAACTCATATTTCATGTATTTTGGCTCAACTTCAACTTCTGAATTTACTTTTTCACCAGTTTAACCAATATATATACCAAAACTTACTAAGAAAAATGAAAGAATTTTCATAACTCTATATTCTAATGTAATTTTTGTAGCATCAAAACTAACGCTCAAAGATTTTCATACGCAAATCTTCCTTGAAAGATTCTTTCCATTTTTTTTTGAAATTATTCAGGTAAATTCCATCTTGCCAAACCAAACAATAAAAGAAGAAAATTAAATAAATACGAACAAAATTCGTTCGAAGGAAAATTTCTAAAATGCAAATCCTGAATCATACTAAACTTTTCAAGAGATGTGACAAAAAAATCAAACGAAATTCCTTAAGTCTAGAACAAACCAATTTTTCATAGACTGTAAGTAGAAAAAGAAAAATTGAACCCGAGCAAAAGTTATCAGCGAAAGTCCTACGAACGATTCGCAATCCAATTTGGAATATTTGCCTTGAAAATTCTTATAGAATTCGAAATTTCATGAATAATTAGAATGTAGGTTGTGGATAAAACGCAAATAGTTAATGGTACGTTCATGAAACGTTTTTCGAATTTCAATCTCTAACAAAATCCTCTTTTTACAACGCTGGAGCAACTAAATTGGTCATACTGTCTTTAAATGGATATATTATAACGTAACTACGCATAGCACTAACACCTGAAGGCGGTTTCTCACAGACAGAGATAGAAGAGGCACAAGTAGACTTGAATCTGCATTGAGTTTAACGCAAAAGCTTTTGAGAAGGTCATTCTTGTTCTACGCTTATATAGGAGAAATTTTACCAAGCCAAATAAAATTCTACTGATGTCGGTTGAACACCTTCCGACCGGAAGTCTGTTCAAAGTGTTAGCGCTGCATGTGTTTACGCTATGGTGAAGGTTAGTCATGTTTTGGTATGCTTAGCGATACGTTAACATACAAAAACCAGATGAAAAGATTTGTTTGAACTTTCTGTCAAAATTAATATCAACTATTCCTACACAATAAATCTTTTGGCTGTGGATTTAGCCACAAAAAAAAAAACGGTCAAAAGTGGTGCAATAGTTTTACAGACGCCAACACTGATGCCTTTGCGGAGACTCAGCAAAAACAGAGAAAAATAAAAAATTCAAACAGAGAGTAAAATGCTTATACCGAGTTGTCAAATCAAAACTAAAGAAATTGGTGAGAATTCTAAGAAGTATCAGCTAACCAATTTTATGTAATTGTTTGAATGACTTTGGCATACAATGTATGGCAGTGGAGTTTGCCCCGACGTTATTAAATTTTGACAAGAAAAGCAATGAGAAGTCTTTGTTTTGTGTCATCAAAAAGATCATGACCGAAGTCTAAGCATTGATTTATGATCGTAACGTTTAAACCAAAGCCCAAGCATCCCAAACCAAGTGCCTTAAAACATACTGAAAAACGAACGAAAACCTTGGTAAAATTGTTGGTTTCAACCAGTCTTTTCTTTGATTATAATGGCGTGGTACATTGCAAGCTCTTGCTGGAACATAGGGAGACAAATAAGGATTTTATTTTGAGGTCATCTGTGTAGGGAATTAAAAAAAGACTGGAATTAATAAGCATTCAATCAAGCATATTGCACTACTATTAAACGCCAGTCCTCTCACCTTTATTTAGTCATTGTTTTGGCCAAGCAAAAAGGTAATGTCTAAATCATCCTTCAGCCACTTTTTTGCTGAAAATTTTCCCCTATTTCATAAACTTTACAAAAAACTCATAAAACAACAAAGCCTTCTCACGGTTTGGGATAGAAAGAGGGAAACGATAAAGTCTTCTCATGAAACAAAACAGGTGGGTCCCTCACCTACTTTATTGGTTGAAAATTTCCATTATTTCATAAACCTAACATGAATCATGAACGAATCATGAAATAATCAGGAAATGACAAAGCCTTCTCACGATAAAGTATAGAAAGAGGAAAACGACAAAGCCTTCCCATGAAAAGACAAAGCCTTCTCAAGATTAAGGATATAAAGAGGAAGCCATACGAAATAATGGATTATCAGAGTTGCTTTGCAGCGATGGAACAAGAGAGACATCAGAGAAACTGTAAATTGATGAAGACCTAAAAAAAATTTCGAGAAAATTAAAACGTTCTATTTAAAAAAAACCTGGTTTATAACGTTTTATCTACTGCTTGGACAACATTTTAGGAGTAGCCACTGGAAACACAGATCTGACTCTGTTAAGTAACACAGTTCATCGCCATTCAGAATTCAAAATTCGAGGACGCAGCAAATCAAAGGAGACAGTTGGCGGTGCTTGTTGCAGGAAACTAGGGCCCGAAAGGGGTTGTAGTGCTAAGAAGAAGCAGAAGCCACTGCAGGTACAAATGACAATAAAATATAAACTGATCAAAAGCCTTCTTATTATCCTTTCCCTCCGATTGAAGAAGTAATTCCTGTAACCCGAAGTTGCCATAAGGCCTAGAATAGGGAAGCCTAGCCTGAAGAAATATGTGAAACTGTTCCAGGGTAGGTACATCGGTTACAGAGAGAGTGTTTAGTTCATTGCTTAGTCTTGGTCTAGATTGTCTAGGAGTTCGACACTCAGGACGTCAAAAGCCGAAAAAATTCTTAAGATAATGTGTACTGATAGGAATATCAAACGAGGGAGAATCGAAGGTTTCAGAAAGTCTTCTGATTCAAGGAACTGGAAGAATGAAACACGAGTAACTATGCCGGTAACGTGCGGTGGAATTCTTTTATTTTTTAGCGAAAGGAACATAAGAGAATCAGGAGAAGCTTGGTGTGTTTAAACTGGTTCAATACTCAGCTTCGCCGCTAATAGTGATTCGTTTTTCAAAAACGAAAATTCATGTCCGCCAACACTTATCAACAAATAGTGTGTTGGATTAGATTTTCTCTTGGTGGTCAGAGCCTGTTATTGACCTTATCCTTGATTCATAGCGTTGTCCTGTGCTCTGTAATTAGTGAGCCATAGACCTCCACTTGTAACTTCTGTATTTAACAAAAAGAGAAATCCGAATGGTGTAGTCGTTAGAGTACTCATCTTCTATGGAACTCAAATCAGGTTTAACTACCGTTAGTGATAGTGAAAATTGAATTTGTCGTTCAACTGTCAAAATATTATTCCACCTTGCGATGAGAGACCTATGGGAAAATTATTTACGTCAGGTGCAATTCTTACCAGATTAACGTCTCGTTTCACTTTGCCGGGCTTGTCTCCAACTGAGGGTAGACTTACTTGAAATTGGATTACCGCTGTCAAAGTATCAACTCACATTGCCATAAGTGGGACATTTGGATTGCTACCAGATCATTTTCCGGTGTAGCTTTGAATTTGGATGCTTTGTCTTGAAGTGAGGTGGCTCTAACCTGTCTTATGGCCAAGCTCTTTGGTGAGTTGTTTCACCACTGAAACGCTGGGCTGACTCGGTTTACGGACACAGTTTCGAAATTAGATTTCGAAATTGGAGGATGCGGTCAATGGAACGAGACTGTTGGAGGCGCTTGTTGCAGGAATAGTAGACCTGAGAGGGGTTATAGTGCAAAGAAGGAGGAGAAGGAGCGTCTGGCTCCACAAGGGCAAATAGAAAATAAACTGGTCAAAATCCATCTTACGCTAGAGAAAATCCAAAAGACTCTTTTGATAAGAGGACATGATTTTAAGATACAGGACGAACAACAGAGCGACACTACCATCCGAGTCCAAACTGGCAATGAAATATATAAGTTAGCTGATAAGCTTGAAGCTGAGTTTCTTCTTTCAAACCAGACGACGAATGCTGAGGCTGCAGTCGGCGTTTCGACTCTGAGTTAACTAATTGTTACTATGAGCGGACTAAGTCTTAACAACATGATACGTGCTATACAGTCCCTTTGGAACCAAAAGTCACAGACCAAAAGTATCGAGTGATGTTTTGAGCAAGAATTTGCCCCCCCAAGAAAGGTTTTCCAGATACGACAATAAGAAATGAGTCTGCTATGCTTTGATTAAATGATTCAGATAAGACGATGCATGACTAGACCAACAGGACGCTGCCACTCTGGGTGAGAGTCAGTGCACTCTCTACTGCAGTAACAAAGGCTCACCGAGGCTGCGGCTCGAGTGGAATCCTGTCGAAAATGATTCCTACCGACTCCGATTTCTGAGCGGGAATAAATTTATTCTGTATAATACTGATAAATAGTAGTCTCTGTACAGCATGTTTCTCGAGAGAGATAGAAGCTCACTACACTTTTTCGTGGTGTTATCCTTTTAAAAGGACATGTTTATAATGAGCAAACTACTAGTCTTTTGGTTCAGAAGGCAAACTTAGACCTATATGACGGCCAAATGATTCTGACGGTAGAATTGATCATCTGTGATTGTATATCAAAGATGGAAGACTCCCTGTTCTAGCACTCAGGTTGTCATTAAAGATATATGGTGGGTGGCACAGAAGTCGTGCATTTTAAAAAGTTGCGTTTTCAGGTTCTAATCAATGCTTACAGCCCTTTCTGCCACAATTACAAAAATTGCAAAACTCTGGTCTTAAATGAGATTGTAAGGATTGTTGAGATTGAGATGAGATATTAGATGAAATTCAGAAAAATATTCATGAAACAATTGAAGATGCTTCTCATAGTCTTTAAAACATGAACAAATTTTTGATATTTTTTCAACAGCTGAAGATGCTACCCGTGGCCGGTAAAACATGGTACTAAACAAAAAGCGAAGAAATATAATTCGGTTCGTAAACTGTACAGGACTCGTTTTTGACGTTATAAGCACTCAAAGAATGGCATCAAATCATTATTGGCGGCTAAATTACTCTCGTGTTAATTTGAAAATAAATACTCAACAAATGTCGATTGATCCATACTGAAACTTTTTGAAAATTAGATATCAATAAGTATTCTAGATAATGTACTCTGCACTTTTATGAAATTGAGATGGTCTGAAGAAAAGTTAATGACATGCGAAGGCAGCTTAAACATAAGGACCAGCAGAGATAAACTATTTGTTTAATCTGTCAAATGCCATATTACCATCGCACAGTAAGAAAAAAATTACTTTAAAAATAATTTTAGGAGGTTATGAACCCAGTATTTCTGCGTAAGAGCGCTTGAAGTATAAATATGAGGACAGGTATAAGCGTCAGGAGACAGAAGGACCAGAAATTATTTCTTAAGTCTGAGTGCTACGTCAAAAAACATTGAGAAGGTTATCAGGACCTAACCAACATAGATCAACTAATAGCTCAAAATACAGGAGATGGATGTCCCAAATAAGATGTGACTCCGCTTGTAATTTTGATAAGGGTTTAATTGAAACCAGGAATCTAAAATAATCTTCTCCCTGTAATCTCGTCAATTACTAACTTTAAACTTTTTAACTTTAAACTACTACTTTTGCAAAGTCAACTCCTCTATTAGATGGACTTTTTTTGTCTAGTATTTATTTATCGTATTAATAAATTAATTTTTGTTTTTTTTTTCAATTCCAATGTGTATGTTCAGTACTGTTTAAGGTTTTTCCCAGTTGAAAAGCCATTCTATTTTGCTTTGCATTAAACAAAACAAAAACGTAGGTAACATGTGAAACATGAATACCAACTGAAAATCATTTAATAAAAGCAACGATCAAATAGAAAACACATAAGGAACGTTTAACTGTAAATTTTACATGTCCTTTTTTTCTCGTATAGTTTTCATTGAGCTCGCAAAATATTTGCAACAATAACTATTTGTGTGATTGTGTATTTGTGCCAATTATTTATTGTCATTTTTATACAAACCATCTTTAGTCGTTTCTGGTGTCGTTGTTTGATTTTGATTTACAACAAACGCTGAATTCTCCTCTTTCGTAATGCTCATATAATAGCATGTGTCGTCTTTCTTCATGATGTGCCTAGGACCAGGATTCAGAAGTATTGTATCTTCGTAGAATTCCGGCAGTTCAGCTGGACGTACGCCGACTAACGCTACGCCATATCTGTTGGAAGGTAAGAATAGAGTTAAATTAAGAATAGTAACAATAATCATAGACACAATAATAATAGGGTTTAATCGTTTCATTTATTTTTTTGTATTTTTGCGCTCTCTTTTACGCATGGGATCGGTTTATTTGCTACTCGGAGTATTCATAAATCTTACATTGTGATACCAATACTTCACTTTACCCGAGGTCGTAAGCATTCGATGGGATTCAACTATGCCAGCGTTTCCACTGATAAGCACCAACACTTTAGGATACACCATAAAGAAAGGGATGTAGCATATGAAGCGATTGCAAGCCAGAGAGAGAGAGACAGAAAGAGCGCATTAACTTTAAGCACTGAATATGGCGCAAGAGGTCATGATGGTTTGCTTTCTGATCGAACAAAAAGTATTGTGCTGATTTTTGCCCATGTAATTCTAATTGTGATTGGTGTAAAAGTTTAGAAAATGTCAATTGGCATCACATAGCAACGTTGCTTCATTTTTATGTTTTTTAACTTAATGGAGGCCCGTTCCCGGAATATGTATAAGGAAGTGAAACAAATTAAATTCGACTTTCTATATATAATCATAGGTAGAGATGCCGCAGGAGATTTATAAGTGGGATGAAACTAGTAACACCGGAATACTTTTTCGTACAAATAAGCGGTGAAGAATAGCAATCATTATTCAGTAACAAACTGCATTACTGAGTCTGACCGTTATGAAGAATGTCCCCAGGAGGGCGTTAATCAACTTACTCCTGACCGGTCAAAACTAAATTAAACCAAAACTCGCTCAGTAATAAAATACCAGACAAAATCAAAAACCTCCTTCAGGATGGACGTTTAGTCCACAAGTGAAGTTGTTAAAATATCACTAGTGTCAGTTGCATTCTGTCATTTCATAGATATAGGTCAATTTTTTTTAGTTTACTTACATACTTTAAAGAAGATAAATACTCTAGAGAAGGTATTTTTGTTAAAGAAAATATTTAAAAAACATACTAAATTAATTTTTGATTGAGTCAGAAATTCTAAATCGGGTAGTATAATAATTTGTGTAATATATGCAACTCGGGTTTCAATGTTTCTCTGTTTTACCTGTAAATAAACGATAAACCTGAGAAATGATACATGATATGACATATGGTATATCTGATAAACGTGCAAAACCTCATTTGACAGTGAACGCATTTTCTCCTTCATATTTATTCCAATATTCATGTTTATTTTGTTCATATTTATTTCCAATATTGTTGTGAACCATTTATTATACCTCAGAAGTATAATACCTTCACTAATTTGATATGATTTGCTTTCAATTTTCGAACCCATTGAAGGAGTAAAGAAGGCGACACTGGTTAATGTAAAGCTAGCGAATATAGTTTTGCATTTTTGACAGCTACGTAAAGTTTCAGCCATTTTGGACGACTAGTTTGTAGTTGGCAGTCGTTTGAGTGGGTCGATGTCAGTATTTTTGTGAAAATGGGAAACATTAAGGATAGGGCTGCTTTTAAATTTTTTGTTTTTTTTTTACAGGGAATACACCCACGCAAATCTAAGGTGAGTTCGACTCTATGTATGGAGACTCTGCTCCATCATTTATGTGTTGTGAAATTATGGGTAGCGGCATTTAAACATGGCTGTAAGAGCTTCGCAGACGATGAACATTCGGGATGTCCAAAAACTGCGGCTACAGACGATAACATTGTTAAAGTTTACCAAGTGGTGTTAGAGGACCGCTGACATAAAGTGAGAGAGATAGCAGAGGTTATGAAAATGTCCAAAGAACGTGCTTGTCACATACTAAATCAAGATTCAGACATGAGAAAGCTCTCGGCGAGTTGGGTGTCGCGTTTGTTCAAGTTTGACCCATAGCGTGTGCGAATAAACATCCGGAGTTTTGCACAGATTGATATTGATAAAATCCATGAATTCCGGTTCGAACTGCTTTAGCAGCCTCCTTACTCAACCAATCTAATACCAAGCGACTTCTTTTTGGTTCCTCATCTAAAAGCTGTGCTCGGTGGATAGATATTTTCGTAAAATTTTGAGGCAGTTACCTTCGTGAACAATTATTTCCTAGAGAAAAACACCGTGTACTATTTGGACAGGTAAAAGCGACGGAAGCATCACTGGGAGAAGTGTATAGAGTTATAGAGAAATTATGTAGAAAAATAGGAAAAGAATTGAGAAAAAATGTATTGTATCATTGTTAGGTTGGAAACTTTTCAGACCACCCTCGTAGTAATCTTTATTTGCATTAAGTGTGTGTGGTATGAATGGGCTTAATTTTGATAAACCGAAGGAAGAATTTTAAAAGAAATTATTAAAGAGTCGGTGCCTAGTCCTTGAATTTTTCAAAAATAACCGTCAATATTGTCATTAAATGTCAAAACATTAACTTTTTTTAAGGTAACAATTTTTCAGTTCCTAGTGGATTATAACGTTTTTGAAGCCTATTTGCGGTAACCTACGTGTTGTATTGAAGCTTAAGTACTAAATCCTTTTTTGAAATTCTTATGTATTATTTAATTAGTTATCTAGAGTACTGATGACTTAATTATCGGGTAGGTAGGAAAAAAATGTTTGTTTAGGGGAGTAAAAATTTATTTTGCGCCAAAAAAGTTTATATCCTGTACGGAATTTTTTTTCTAAATATTAAAATTAAGTACTCTACTATAGTATAAATTTTTATGTCTCTAAGGAAGGTATCCAAGAACAATTTTTATTAAATAAAATAGTAAGTTTCGAAAGGGTTCTTTAGACCGTGCTGTTTTTTATTTTTGTCTCGTCCAATTTATGTATCGTCTAAATCGTCAAGAGTGTCCTCGTACCGAGCAATTAAATTCTGTTCCTCCTCGCCAACAAAATTACACTAGCTTGTTATTATATATCCTTTCAGTAAACATGAAAAAAAACAAATAAACATTTTGAACACATTTACTTACTTTCGATGTGAATGAAAACTTGCATACGTGAAACTTTTGCCTTCATATTCACCGAAAAAGCGACTATCACCCAAAACGATATGATAAATTTCATTTCCCGAACACTTCCCATACAATCGATGCCACTCTTCAGGTGACTGTTGACCTTCTCTGTAAAGGATAAAGAGAAAAAGGTTAAAAAAATGTTATTGAGAGTGAGAAAAAAATTTGCAAAAGAAAATTCACTTTACAAATTTCTCGATAGCAGAAAAAAAAATCATTCGCATCTCAACAGAAAGATTCAAAAGAGCGATAAAATTATTTGACTGTCCTTTGATCCAGTATTTGAATACAAAGTAGGGTTAGAAAGGGGATAGAAAGCGGGCAAAAGGTTTTGTAAAATGTACAATGCGGCAAAAAGAAAATTCCTTACAATTTTGGATCCAAATCAAACGGTGGACGGCCAGTGGCGACCATTTCGTTACACAACACTGAGGATTTCGATTTTTAGCTTTCCGGTTCCGAGGCTACTTTGAATTTCATGAAGGAAGTAAACGTTTCCTTTACTTGATAAGTGCTCAATGACTGATAAGTTTTCGTAAAGCATATTCTTACCGCATCATTACGTCCACCATTACAAAACGATTGATAAGTGGTTTTGAGTGATGAAAGGAACAAAGTCTTGCAGCTTATTCGAATGACGGATATGTACGAGAGTGTACTCCGAAAGAGCAAAGAGTCCTTTTTTTGGAATGACATACACACGCAACAGAACATTTACTTTATGCGTTTGATGGTTGCAATTTATTAGAATGATACGGAGACGATGATTTCTCTTTGGGATTTCATGGTAAATTACACAATTATCTGGTTGTATTGATAACAGGATAAACAAGAACGTGCGCAACCTAGAAAATTAACCGAAACTGCTTTCCAAACAACTGGAACTATTATAATATTAATTAATCCGTCACAATAACCTCTAAAAATCTAGACGAATCGTTAACAACCGTAATCAATAATTTCACCATCAGTCCATCCGAAATAAATTCAAATTCATCAAATTAATTTGGTGAAAACATTCCACATTTATCACAACAGAAAACCCATTACAAATTGAACTACATGAAATCGAAAGGAACGCGTCATTAAAGGAACGAAGTTGTCCCGTCAGAAAGACGATTTTTCCTTTCGTTCCTTTTCAAATAACTCACTCTACCGGAATCAAGTTGTCGTCCGAGTGGACCTTTTGGTGAAATATGTGTCAAAGGACCCGTTCTGGTCAGAGAGTAGTATTTTTTCTCTTTTGATTTTATTTTGCCTTTAACTTTCCAACAAGTTGGAAAGACCCAAGTGAATTTATAATGATTCATACTTTCGCAAGGATTTCGAATAAATAGAATTCGTAAGGTTTGAATTTTCATATACGTTTGTACGTTCTGCAGTGCAGTAACAAACTTTGGGTAAAATTTTAATCTCAGGATTTCAATCCATAATGCTGCGAAGTATGCCTGAATTACTTCTGAATTCAGACTTTTAGGGAATGGTAAATCAATGATAAAAATTGGTTGTGTGGAATTTTAAGTCCTGTGAGAGGACTGTAAGGATTAATTATAATGTCAGAAATATATGGCGCGGATAAATACTTCAGGAAGTTGAGTAGTTTTGTTTGGATTCCTCAGCCGAAATATCGACGAAAGTTTCTGCGGAATAAATGATCATAGTCCCGAAGTTGTTGATAGTTCTCTCCGTAGTTCTTCATTCATGCCGGGTCGGGTAGGTCTCAAAAGCTCTAGTGTTCATACGAACTGTTCAAGAAAATTGATTTTCAATGATGTCTTACCCAATTATTTCAGACAATTCAGCTTCAAGAGACGAAATTGTAGGCCTGTATGGAGATGTAACTTTAAAAAAAATTAACAGGAAAAATATATTTTAAATATTTTTAATCGTAGAACCAAAACCTCAAGCACTAAAAGATAAAAAAAATATCCCAAAATCTTAACAACAAAATTTACATTATACAATTTACAAATACGACGTCACCAAAAATGGTAAGGCACTTTGAATTGGTGCTCTAAGTAAAAAGGTGAAATCTTATCGATATATAAACATGGGCTAATTCATGAAGCTGAGATGAAGGATTATAATCAGAAAATGAGAAACAACCATAAATAACCGGTTAGGTATAGGATACGTGTAGATATGAGAGGGTTTCATTTCTGATATTCATGATTGCAGTCTCTTAATTGGAGTTTCTCCAGCATAGGAGTGACATCGGTCCTGTTTTTAAAGGAAGCGATACTTATAATGAGCAAATTATGAGCCAATTTTGTGAATAGTATTATCAGCCTTCAAGCCTCAAATTGATTTCTAAAATTAATCACAGGACAGACTGCTTATGTTCATCGTTGTAAGAAGAGTAGACCATTGGCCGTAGACCATTGGCTTATATCATTTTGCTTGATATAAGCAAAATGAGTCCATATTTAAATATTTAGTATCCACCCTTTGTTTTGTCGCATTATGATAAGAGATCATCTCTGGTTTCTTTATTTTCCTATTCTTTGATTTATATTGTGCATAAGAAAAAACTGAAAAAACAAGAATCACTTTCTGACCCTTACCTGGGACGTGTAAAGACACAACCTTATATTTGATGAATTCAAACCATAACCATAGCCTAAGTAAATATAGCGCTAACACTCTTCGATAGCTTCTCTCTGACAGAGATAGAATAAGCACAAGCATATTGATAAATGAGCAGTATTATTGCTTTCTTGAAAATGTGAGAAAACTAAACCACTCAAATCGAGTTTCATATACTCCGTTTGGATACGATTAGAAGAGGATTTTTTTTTTGGGTGTAAACTCCGTAAGTACGTACGATATGCCATTTCAGCCAGGTTTTCTCTGACATTACTCCCAGGTTTGTACAACTAAAGAGCGATTGCGTTTTAATCTTCTAGTGGTGTCCACATATAAAAGCTTTATTTAATTGCTAAAAAGGTTTAAAAATACTTAAACCATTTGTCTGCTGTAATATTTGTTTCAGAGACAAGGATCGGTTTCACCCATCTCATTTCAACATTATTGGGTTTGTTCTTAACGCAGAGTAGATGCATAATAATCAACGTGTCTATTATTTTTTATGGACTATCGAGAAGGACGTTTCCGACGAAATATAGGCAACGTTTCATCTACGTTCACAGAATCCCAAGAACACTCAATTTTCTGGAAATTTTCAATAAAGGAATCAAACATTCCTCTTCTTGTCAGTATGTCTGCAGAACGAAGACTGAAAAATAAGGGTTTGAGCATTGTCAATGAGACCAAACTTTTCACATCTATGTATTTCATTCGCTAAAATTTTCTGTTCTGTTCTAATATGAGATTCGATTACAAGCGAATAATTTGTTCGAAAATCTCCTTTAGTTCAATAAGGACTTTATAACTGATGATGTCCCACTAGCTAATGGATGTATGATTGGTACTATCGAAACAGCGTAAAAACAAAAAAGCTTAAACGAACAAACTCAATAATTCAATCAAAATAAGTAGAATTTCATTGGTGTTGTTTATTTGTTCTTTATATTTCGTTCAACAAGAGTAACTCTCCCAAAAAGACTTGAGGGCAAACACAATACAAATATTAAAGTACTGGTGAATGTTCCTTTCCTTTGTGCGAGCTGTGTTCTCACTTCTTTGATGTCACGCTATGGTACCGATGCTGTTATTTGAAAATTAAACATATTTATTCTCAAAATTCCTCTTGTGCACAGATTACTCCATCACCCAATAAGTGATCTAGCTAACTCTACAATTCTATTTGAAACCCAGAACGAAGAGCTATAGTAATATTTAATGTATTGCTTAGTATTTTCAGACCTCTTAAGATTTCGATAAGAAAACTCTTTGAACTCACCACCGACGCATCCGATTCTGCAACCGAAGCGGTTTTATCACAAGAGAGCAAGTCGATTTCGTATTTCTCGAGAACTCTAGCAAAATCGAAGAAGAATTGCGCCACGAACGAAAAGGAGATGTTAGCGATAATATCGGCACTGGATAGTCTTCAAAATTACTTATGCAGATCCAGCAAATTTAACATTTTTGAAGACCACCAGCAGAAAATATACGCACTTAGCTCAAAAAACCCAAATAGCAAGATAAAACGTTGGACGGCGACATAAGGGGCATATAACTACGAACTAAAATACAAACCGGGTAAAGCAAGCGACATAGTTACCGATTTTCTTTTGAGGCCACCTCGACAATCCAAAACTAATTCTATGACCCCTGTATAACATAGCAATGAGAGATCATCGCAAACTAAGGACCTTGCGTGGAGTCTCCCATAAATGTGTTTAGAAATCATATAATCCTTGCTTGATTTTGATTGAACAATCAAATAATTTTGATTATTAGAAATCAAATAATCCTCAAACTTGCTGAAGAGAAAAACAACCAACATAGCTGGTTGTAAACCAACCAAAACATAACTCGACACATAAACTTTACAACATAAACATAAACTCGTTACACATAAAGGACAATTGAAGATATAGCTTCCAAAGACTATCCGATCAAGAGCAAAGAATCCTCCAAGTTCACTAAAGAGCCCACGGATTGCTGAGGCAAATAAACTCGAATAATAGAAAACTTTTATTTCCCAAAGACTAGTGCCAAAATTAGGAGACTGGCCCGATTCTGCAGTATATATAAGGAGAACATATATGACTGACATTCTAATACTCCCTTTTTAAGGAAAAACTCCAATTTCTAACTATTCTGGCCACATTTTCCATATATATGTTTTCTTAAACGAGAAACATCTCTTCCTTATGGCCAAAGTTGAGTTTACCAAATTTGCCATGGCAAAGATCATCACATCCCCTTCACTTGAGGATATTAGAAGACCACTCCAGGATATCTTTTTCTTCTTCTGTGTACCGGAACTTGCCGTTGTCAACAACGAAGGTGCCCTTATATCAAAAGCTGTTACATCCATGATCGATGGATGAACGAATATGAACTACAAATCAAGGCTTACAACACACTTTTTCTTACAAAAGCGAAGTCAATGGAGTTCCATTATACGCTTTCAGATATTATGCGCTGCCTGAAAAAGGTATCAACACCCCGATCTTTTGAAGAACTTCAGGAGCGCCCAGTAAACGACTTACCATTCATTCTTCAACTGGTAAAAAACCTGTGGAACTTAACTTAAGACGATCACCTAGAATTAAGCCAGAAGAATTTCAAAGGATGAGAAAATCATACATTGATAAACTTCGACTTAAACAGAACAAAGACAGTCATATAACTGCAACAAAACAAAAGAATAGTGTCGAAACTAATTCTTCGCTCTCGGCAGGAAAAGGTTTACGACAATAATAAGACAACAATTCTTATATAATCCGGAAAAGGTGTCAATAAGGACAAAATTCGAAATTTATTGTTTTGTTTCTACCCTTCTTCTTTTCTTCAGTTTCCACATTTGCTCGAAAAATGTCACAGTACAAATCCTAGTACTGCATCCTAGTACTAGGACCTAGTATCCTAGTATTAGAACTCACAAATAGTATCGTTTAAGGTAGGACTGACTGAAATAGGAGATGGAAACTTTAAAACTATCCACACAATAATTTTCATAGGTAGAAAGAAATTTATAGGTAGTATGCGCGATATCCTTAATTTTTCCATTATCCGGTATCATCCTCTATTTCGCTGCCTAGCCCATGAAATAGAGCCAACTCAATCTCACGTTGAAAACTTCGTTCGCCCTAGTAGGGATAAGAGGTCTCTTCACTTCATAGGGACGGCCTGGTTCCTAAACAGAAGTGGATCATGAGTACTTTATCCCTATAAAAGAAAAAATGGATCACGTTCTGGGAAGCGATAACAGACAAGTTGTCATTAACTATTTACACAATGATGGAATCAATAATCTTACCAAAATAACTAATGAAAGTCAAAAATTGCTTCAAGAGGACAGGAAGAGCAGCACCAACGTTATTTTGGAATTTCAAGCCCAAATTAAACTCGTGAAGGAGGATAAAGAAATATAAACTTCGCCTTACACTGGGCCAAAGCAGGAATTATAAATTCACTAATTTCATCTAAAACAGAGATCAAGGTAGCTTCAGAAGTATTGCAGAAAGAAAAATTACCATTCTCTTATATAGAAAATGCTTTAGATTTCCCAGAAATTATAAAAAACCTCAAAACTTGGCGCCAAACATATGTTTCAGAGAAAAGGAGAAGAGACTGGGCCAATTATATTACGCTTGGGTCGAATTTGTTTTTGAAGCGAATGAGGTTTTCGGTGTTTCGGAATCATACCTGAAATATTAATACAATCTCACGTTCTACATACGTATATACATATTACATATGAATGAAAATTCCATGTTATTACGATATAAATTTCATTCACTTTAAACTGTTCAATTACGTATAAAGTGACTCAATACCATACATCGCATCATATGATGCGCTCTACATTGGAATTGTACGTTGAAAGTAAATTATGCAAATTGGATTCATTGTCAATTTATCGTATTCGCATTTTCGAAAATCTGTCCAATTCGCTCTACAAATAAGCCATTACGAAATACAAAACAAAATACATACTGCCCACGTGACGTATGAAGCAGAAGCGTTACTAACGTACTGGCGCCAGGACATGTGCAATTATTTGCTAGAAGTGCATATTTGAATTCGTCCTCGCATACCACATGTTCAGCGAATTTAACATGTAACTTGTGTTCTGGCCTGAAACGAAAAAAAATAAGGATAAAACTATTAGTACTGGTAGTAGGATTCAATGAAATATTATTATATTATATTATATTATTATATTATATTACTTCAAATATAAATTATTCTTTTATGGGAATGGAAAAAGGCTCTAGAAAGCGTACGAGCAAGGTTATCAATCAAGTTAAATTCCGCTAAGTACGACCTATGAATCTCATTCGATTATATATAAATCATAAGTGGATAAAGGATTCACCTAAATATCTGTACATATTGTGGAACGTTAGGAGCAAAATCCTTCACAGCCCATGATCGCAGAATTGTATGTTCGTCGGCAGCTGTCTTATCCGCGTAATTTCTTGCCGCCAAAATGAAACACGCTTCGGCTTCGTTCATTCGCGCTCGTGCCAAATCGCCATCCTTTAAACAGGATCCCTATATGAAAAAAAAAAAAATTAAATTAAATGATTACAGGTATTAAAAAATTTATTGGAAACTCTAATATATAATTTAATATTAATTGCGTAATCTGCGTAGTATAAAGCAAATATTAGTTTATTATATTTTTAATAATATTTATTTATTTATTTAATATAATATAATATAGAATATTTTTTTGTAAACTTTATAATTTATTAAATTGCCGGAAACTCATGGTAGGTTAAAAATGCAGGCGATGAATTTGTGCTTCACTAGGTGACTCCCGAAAATTCAAGAAGGTAGTGAAGTGAGTATGAAGGAGAATATTCAGCCTAGTGAGGTAGAGAGTAGAAAGGAGAATTCTTCAGAGCCGATTCTTTTTATAAGGACCAAACAGTGTCCATATCCACAGAAAGATATTGTGCATACCTACGAATTTTCGGATCGATTAAGTTAAGCATGAAAAGAGGAGTAAAATATGTACTAAATAAACTACCAAACCAATAAGAAGGGTCAATCAAAACCTCATTAGCACTCACGTCTGTTTATCATTGAAAATGGTCAATGAAATTGGAAGATGAACAGAAACTTCTTCAGGATGTGAAGGTTTGTCGAGGGATAGAGGCTGATATGCAGACGGCTCCAAAATACCTTAATGGAATTGTATCTAACTTCGATGCACTTAGGGAAAGAAATAACTTTATCAAACGGGGGAAAATTCTGTTGTGGAAAAATATATCATACGCTGTCTCCCTTTAAATCAATTTTGTTCAACAACCCGGATATTAGGAATTGTTTACTCTACTTATTGAAATTTTTGAGGAGGATGAAAATGTGCATGTTTTCGGAACAATTTTCCACTTTCTCGTTTCGAAATCATCGGTGCTTTGTTTCCTTCCGAGATGTCCGGTATTGAATTTCCTTATTTATATATCTGTCATCTACGCAAGCCAATATGAGCCCTCTTATACTGAATAGAAAAAGTTCGTATCTTCGTTTTTTTCTTGGGTGTGTTACGTAAAGGTTTCGTGCTTCTCCTCTCATATGATAGTGTTTCTTTGTGGTAGATTTTTTTTTTAATTCGGAGAGTTGCATCGTCGAAAACGAAAGCCTCTATTGGGTATGAGAATAAGTTTCCGCCGTTTTTTCGAAAAACTTTTTAGGTTATTTCAACATTAAAAGAAACAGTCACGTCATTCAAAGTATGCATCATTTGAAGCTATGATTTTCTCTCATCTTTCTGGTAGCAGATGGGTTCCTCGGCGAAAAAATCCCCTTCTTAAGATTCAATCCAGTCAACGAGCCATTTTTGTTGCCTTCATAAGATGTAAATCTTACTCCAGCGAGAGCCGATTGCTGCGGGCCGATGGAGCGGAACAAATGTAAATTTGAAGGAGCAATGTCTAGGGGATACGACGGGTGCGGCAAGATTTCCCAATTCACACCTTCCAAATATTGTTTTGATCAGCTTGACTATGTGTGACCTTGCATTGTCATGCAACACAATCAGCTTGTCATGTCTCCCATTCCATTCTAGCCGTTTTTCCTTTAGAGCTTGGTTCAAAAGGATGAGTTGCCATCGGTGAACATCACCACTGGTTGTTACAGATGGTTTCAGAAGTTCGTAAGAGCTGACGCCACTGGTGATCCCACCAGATGCGCAACATGGCCTGGGGAGCGTTAATATGCCATTTTGGCGTCGATGGACCTAGTTCACCTGGTATTACCCAGTATTTGGGTCGCTTAGGTCATACTAAATCCATTTCTCATCCCCTGTCACAATTCGATGCACGAAACCCTATCTTTTTTGTCGTTGAAGAAGCATCACGCACGTCACCAAACGCCGTTCGATGTCCCTCTCTCTCAGTTGATGTGGCAATCAAGTCTCAGCTTTTTGGATCGTTCCCATGGCGTGCAAGCGCTGACCGACGGTAGATTCGTCAACATTTAACTCCTGTGACGATTCTCCTAGGCTTCGACTTGAATCTTCATCCAACACCTATAGTTGTGAATCTTTAAACAATTTCGGTGTCCTTTCACGATCTTAATCAGTCATGTCAAAATCACCATTTGTAAATACGTTTCAAATGGAGCATGATCACCGTGAATATTGAGCATTGTACGATAAGTTTCCGCAGCATATTTCTTGTGAATGAAATAATGAACGAAAACATCCCACAAATGTAGGATTTTTGGTATGAAAGTCGACATTTTCAACACCAGAAAAAAAACGGTGTTCACGCGTACGCATAGAACTTCCAATTCGAAACTCACTACTACATCAGCCACTAAAATACAGATAATAAATAATCTGTAAGGAGATCTGTCTACCAACGGCAGGAACTTATTCTCCCCAATATATTTTCCATTTATTGAATGGACTTAAAATTCAGATCGTCTACCGGAAAACTGTGTCCGTTTTGGAATAAAAAGAATATAACAGGATTTCCATGCATTTAATAATATGTATTGTAGAGTATACTTTCCATTAATCCTTCTGACTTTTTGGCGACGTGATGACAGCTTGTAAATGCCATTTTTTACCATCACTATCAGTTTAGAATTTTTTTTCGTGTATTAAATTCTGCAATGAGCGACACAAGTGATATTCGGAAGGTGCTAGGTTTGTTGAGTGTGGTGGATGTGACAGAATTTTCCAGCCGAACTCTGTGATTTGCTGACGAGTCGCCAAACTAGAATATGGCCTGACATTATCATGCTGCAACATGACGTGCTTCCTTTTGAACATTGCCGGCTTCTTTTCCCTTATTGCTTTACTTAGATCATCCATTTGCTTGCAGTATTCCTCCAAGTTTGGCTTTTTACAAGTTTTTAAAGCTTGTAATGTATTGGTCCATAAATGTCCCAACATATACACAACATTCTTTTCTTCAGGTTCAAGCTCGGCTTAGAAGTAGAGGAGGTAGGTTGTTCAGGCTCGAAATATGCTCTTTTCCTCACGATGTTTTGGTATGTACTCCATTTTCCATCACCAGCTATCACCCCGTCTAAGCAAGGGTCATTTTTGAACGAAGCAAGCAGACATATGCATATGACAACTCGATAATTCAAACTTTACTCACTTAGCTGATGAGGCCCCTTCCAGAATATTTAAACACCAATCCTAGTTTCCGAATATAGTCGGAAAAAGTATGTTGAGTTGAACTCAGCTTCTCTGCAATCTCCAACGTTTTCAAAAAGGAATCTTGCTTTTTCATAGTCGCGATAATGTACTCATTAGTCAAACGTGACCGTCCTGAACTGGGGCTTGTCACTAAGGTCAAAATCAATTGGTTCAAATTTCGTGAACCATCTTCGGCGCGTTCTATTGAGAACTGAATTCGCACCAAAAACTTTCACCGAATTTCGACACGCTTCTGTTGCATCTTTTCCTTGTCGGAATTCGTACAAAATACAATGGCGTAAATGAACCTTATTGTAACCCTTATAAACACATTCGCTTCTAACTTAATAATGAATAAAGAAAAAAAAAATATTGACTATCTGATGAGGATATAGCTTTGTTTGTTTCAAGGATTTTCCGTGAAAATAAACCACTACTACCTCTATAAAATGTTACACATGATAACGCACTGTTCACCTGAAGTCTGCCAATGTGCCAATAATCCTTCGTTTTCAGTCCTCCTTCATTTACAGGAAGTGAGCGAAGTAGAGCGAAGCTCAATTGCATCATTAACAATTCACCCTTTGAATGCTCCTTAAAGGAGAACGAGCATGGCAATTCGTCGGAAATACCAAAAGAGCATTATTAAGAAAAACATATTTTGACAGCATTTTCCCAAAGAAAATCGATTTTTCGTTGAAGTAGTTCTTTGAGGATAGAAAACCACACAGTCGATGTGTTCATACCAACAACAAATATTAAAAAATTCTTCCTTCTTCACAAGCAAACAACATGAACAATAACATTCGTACTGTAGTACTTTGTGGGTGATTGTATCGTTTCGACGTATCCTTCCCTGCATCATGCATGGTGTTGATCTTCAAGGCTGCGCGAGGATATAAATTCTCACAAGCCAGGACTAACTTTTAATGCAGTTTTGCTGGTGCAAAGTGAGCTATTTCTGAGCCTGTCCTGTAAATATCCGATGTGTTTCAAAGCTAAACGCGATTCGTACGCTCGAGGTTTTGGGTGGATGCGAGCGTGATTGTGTGACGGAAATGTATCGAGAACTTGGTGGTGAAATCCTTAGGGACTTGCCGGTTCATATTGATTTGGAATTGTAAGTGGAGCGAATTTTGGTGGCTTTGCATCCTTTTGAGGAGGGTATCGAATCGAGAAATCAGTTTCAGCAACGTCATTGATGCTAAACCCTGAATAGTATTTATATGTTCTTTGAAATTGTCCATTAAAATTTCATACGGCACAAAACCCTTTACGACTTTCTTCCCGGAAAAATCTTGAACGCTCCCCAACGGCACGAGTGTCTAACAAATGAAAAGATTGTGTGAAATTCCAACTCCAACTTACCTGGATATAAATGACACGTTGCGCCCAAATAGGCACTTGAAGGATCATACGCATCGTCGTGTCAAGCTCCATGGGACTCAGCAGCACAACATAAAAGTCCTGAAGCAGTGGATGAGCATAGAATTCATTCAGGAAATCCATTATAGTGTCGGCATGCAACGTTGTCGAGCACACTACAACATGTTTTTCGCTTTGGGCACGATGCGAAGAATAGCTTCCGCCTAGCTTTTGTCGTTCCATCCAGGTAAAGGCCAACTGCTCGAACTGCAAAGGGAAAGATGGTGGTAACGAATCGTGCGATAAAAAAATGTGAATAAGAAGCAGTTCGTTAAAGCACGTTCTACGGAGAAAAAAACAAAGAAAAACTCATTTTGTCTTGCCCCTCTTGGACAGGTCCTTTTTGCGTAGCTATGTCTGGTTGTCAGAGATCAAGAGATTAATGGGAATATTGTCAATCTGAGTTGAATGGATGAGAGTAAAAGTAGAAAGGTCAAGAGCTTACAACTCAAAGACTCAAGCAAAAAAAAAAAACACGGCAAATGGAAAATGGAAAATGAACGCCGAGTGGCAAGAAAATGTAATGCATGCGAAATTAAGTGGATTTATTATGTACGGTTTTACTATGGTTTCTAGCTTTGCATGAATATTTTAATAAAGTTTGAAGTGTTCCTCGAATTTGTTGGTTTTTCCTTTTAAAAATACTGTAAAATGAAATAAACTTTTGTTAACAGTTTTTACTTGATTTTTCCGCCCAACAAAGTTCCATCCCAACAATTTCAAAAATTTAAAAAAATCTTCCCTAAATAAACAATACTAAGATCGTAAATTGAGTGTTAACTTATGCTGGAATCTTAAGCAAAGGTGATCCTGCAGAACGGTTTGTTTTGCTAAACAATTGAAAAGTCATAATGCCGACACATCCCTTAATCATTGAGGGCTAGACTCTGTGCAAGCGAGGTTGAATAGAAGGAATAGAAATTTCACTCGTGTGAAGTTTCAATATTTGGCTTAGGTGTGACCTGCCGAGGGCTGATAATTGTGATTGTAATTACATGCATCGTCATGGTATAATCAATCTTTAGGGAAGACCACACACACGTGCACATGGCAAAGAAACGGGGAGCAGTCCTTGTGTCTCAAGCAAAAACGAGGAATTGTTCTTAGGCTACGGAAAAGTAGCCTAAGAAAAAAAAACATGCTGAAGATTTTCTCAGAGTTTCATGACAGTTTACTTTCAACGTAATTTCCTTTGTAAATTTAAATTAATGAAGAATGATGTTTTTCTAGAGTACTCAGATACAAAGAGAGGTTGATGTCAGATGGAGGAGTGAATGCGGTTCAACACATAAGGACTCAACAATGGAGAGTCCATGGAGTCCATTGTCCATAATGGTTCGAAAGTAGGGGTAAACGCGATTTATCCTTAATCAGTTGTTTTCTGATTAAAGTCGATAAAGACTGATTAAAGCAATTAAACAGGAAATTTGTTAGAAACCCATATTTTGTTTTTTTTTCTTGACAAATTTTTTTTGGATTTTGGAAAAGTTTTCTTGTAAGTCTTCTATAGCGAATTTCATGCTGACCCATTGTTTTATTCTGGATATTTCAATCAGCCAAAATTAATTTTTTCATCATTCTTTTCATCAAATTCATCATTTTTTATGTTATTTTATTTTTCAAAAAAGGAAGCGACATAAAGTTTATTTATAATTTAAGGTTACACTTGCACAAAAAGTTTCATCAAGATGTATCTTTTTTGTCAAAGGAAATACAGCAAGAAATGGCTTGACCCGTCCTCTGGCAGTGTTGAGTCACTTGATTTTGCGACAGCCTGAAAAGGATAATTTGACAAATGTATGGTGAGTCTACCTGCAGGGACTAATTAACAGTATACGCGGTTTACTCTCGCGCGATAAAACCTACAAGGCGTTATTATAGGCACACGTGGTGATGTCCTGTTAGATGAAGCAGAAAGTTATCGTGGGTAGGAATTTTTTTAGGCATGCCAGGAAGAAATGTCTGCTTGGCATTAAAAAATGCATATATAAGCATGTTTTTTTATGATACATAATTTCGGTAAAATATTTGCTCGGAAACTTCGTCTTGAGGTTTATTTGGTCTTGCTCAGCCATGATAGGGTGAGCTTAAGGACGAACCAACAGATTCTTGTGGATGCTTGCTGGGCGAAACTCACTCTGAAGTTTGGCGGTATGCTCAGTTGGAGTATTGTGATGACACTAGACTAGCAGTACACTACACCATGGAATATAGATCGAGTTGTATTGATTAATTGGAATATCTTGTTGATCAAGCAAGATTTTGTTGATTCTCCACATGTAAGTGGCCTATCTTTGCTGAAAATCGTCAGAAAAGGCTGCGAAGCCTAAAAGTAACATTAAATCTACCCCAGTTGTGATAGGCAGTACCAAAACCTTGTACTAAGCTAAGATCCTTGTCTTGAATCTTTGGAAATAAACGAAGAAGGAAGTGGCCAAAATTTTAACTAGTTCACGCGAATCGCAGAATTAGCATAAATTTCGGAATAAGTTGAAAGAGCATTTAGCAGGATAGCACAACGCATACAGTTGTTATCATAAAAATTGGGTCACCTATGATTGTCATCTTTTAGATCCTAAATGTGCAAGCAAATAGTAGGATTGTATTTGTTGACCTACTAGAATTAGCGAGAGATAGAATCAGTGAGTCATCGTTTAGTTCTGCGCAGATCATCGAAGATTAAGCAAGTATTTCTTATCATTATGCCCAACAGACTGAATTTCAGACAAATGTCTGATGAGGAAAACCTTAAAATAGTGACGTTTCCTGCAGCGGAACATTCTTCGCGCAAGATAGGAAAGAAGATGAGGTGCAACCAACCGCTTGTAGTCAGAAAAATAAAGAAAAACATTCCCAGGTATCTACAGGAAACTGGAACTACAGAACTATGAGTAAAAGGAAGACAGATGAGCGTATAGATCGCATGATGATGAGATTATCCTTGGAACAGTTGGTAGAAGATTTAGAGAAAAAGGTTCATGCGCAAGAAAAGCAGCCAAAAAATCATTTTATAACAAAAACTGAAACAATCTCACCCACTCTCAACACTCTTAAAGTTAGACTGGAGGAAAGTGATGTTTTCATATGAGAGTAAATTCAACATCTTCAGCTCTTACGGTGCAACATTTGTAAGACGTTGGCTAAATGAAAGATTTGACGAATCCTGTACCACAAAAATCATGAAACATCCAGCTAGTGTGATTGCCTGTGATGTTTTCCCTGATTTGCAATTGGCTTCATGCACTTCATAGATGGGACGACGAAAATATTAAAAAAAAATTGGAAAAGAGCTTGATTCCCTCAATGAGTTCTCATCTTATACACTGCGGAGACTTCATTTTTCAAGAGTAAGTTAATTATCTATTCTTCTATTCCTTCTTAACCCTCAAAATTTATTTTATCATTTAATGAATATTATTGATTTTTTATATTTTATATTTTTATATTATTGATTTTCCTTTGCAAAACATTTGAAAATGATCAAAAGGTAAGAACAACATTGATTGAAGGAGATCCTCCTTTTTTTACTTTATGCAGTTTCTATGCCCACAACTGTAGATAATTTGTTGTAGGAGAGTATAAACTACCATGCAAGGACGAAATTTGAAGTTCACCGAAGAAAAATTAATTCCATGGAATAATGCGCAGGATGGACAGATCAGGTTGAAGTACCAGGTAACCACAAGAGTTCTTTCGGTTTTTATGTTTCAACATAAAAAGCTTTCCAATTTCAAATCATACATTTTTATCCCGGGAAGTAGTCACCATTTGCTTCAGTGACCTTCTGCCAACGCTGTACAAGATCATAAATGCCACTTTTATAAAAGCTCAAATTCTTTGATGCAAAAAACTACTTTGTTTCGTTTTTGACATCCTCTCTAGTACCGAACTGCCGATTTCGTATATGGTTGTCCATGGCTCGGAACAAGTGGTAGTCCGATGGAGCAATGTCCGGAGAGTACGGTGGATTTGGAAGAATTTCCCATCCAAGCGAGTTGATTACTTCCACAGTCGTCTTTGCTGTATGCGGCCTGGCGTTGTCCTGATGGAACTGAACATCTTTACTGTTCACCAAAGACGGTTGTTTTCTTTGCAAGTGCCGCTGCAATCCTTCGTAGCTGGGCCGAGTATACATCGTTTTTCATGGTTTGGCCGCTCGGGAGGCACTCAAAATGAATGACACCGGTCGTGGTTCACCATATGCTCAACATGACCTTCCCTTGGTGAAGATTGGGTTTGGTGGTCAGGTGGGGAGGGTCATTTGGTGATAACCAAAGGAACGCTCGCTTCCTGTTATCATAAAGAACCCATTTTTAATCACACGTAACATTGCGGTCGAGAAACGGTTCCTTCTTAAGACGAGAGAGCAGCGATGAGCATATAGTGAGCCTCTGCTGTTTGTTCGCGGCGGTCAGTTAGTGGGGAACCAAATTACTGAGCCGCCACGTTTTTCCAAGTTGATGAAAGTGTCGACGGATGGTTTCATCGGATACCTTGGACCTTTCCACTAACTCCTGGCATGTTAAACTTGAATCTATTTCAATTGCACCTCGTCAAATGAAGATGGCCGACCGGAGCGAGGCTGATCTGCAAAGGTGGTATCACCACTCCTGAACGTTTCATACCAAATTTGTGCAGTACGCTCTGTCACTGTATTCTGCCCAAACGCAGTACCTGGTAACTTCCTCTGCATTGGTGGGTTCGAATTACTGTTCAAATGAACAAGACGGCCGTTGGCACTCCTGCAATCCCTAGGTGCTTAATAGAAGCACTAGAACTAGGATTTTAGTTCAAAGCATTGCGGTCGAACTCGTTAGATACGAGTTGGAATATACTAGCAATTCGTTTCGCATATCTCAATGCTGGAGGTATATCTAGGTACAACGGATAAGGCCTCATTCCCTTGAATGAGCTAGCTTATTTAGTAATCACTCTCCGCCGATTACTGTTGTGGCTCGTGGTGCGTAAAGGATTCGTTGATTCTCCCAGCGGAAGCTATAGCCGGATGTGTAATTCACCAGTGTAGCGGGGATCTTCAATGTTAACTGGTACCTCTTTCCGATGCAATAGGGGACGGTAGTTAGTGACTTTCAACTTTTGTATAAAAAGCATTGAGGTTGGGTCTGCGAAATGCAGATACAATGAAACTTGCAATTTTAAACACCATGGAATAGGTCTTTTTACAGCACCTTCTACCTAGGTTGAATTGTATTCTATGCAGTGTGAAAGTTGAAGATCGTATTTCGGTAGGAAAGGGAATTGTATAGGAGTTAGAGCATTGTTAAGAAAGGCCTTTATGCCTATTCACATAGGCTCCTTATTAGTCTGAATAATCAACTTTAAAATGTGATCTCTTAGAAATCAGACGTGCTCCGACTGAGAAATATCAATTAAGATTTTTTATGGAGATGAGAATACAGGAAAGAAGGACTGTTGGTTTTTGTATAGGTCATGTTAATGCAGACCTCCTCCATGATAGCCAGTAAGAAAAAGAAGTAACCAATTTTCCCAAACCCAAGACTTGCTAAATATATTTGCATTTTCGATGATTCGAACTGACATATGACTAAAAACTTCTCCTCTCCGATGGAAAAACATTGGGGTAGCAGATATTTTTAGCAATAGTCACATCTTTATTTGTTCCTTAACAGTTTTATACCAACAAAAATGCTGATGGTGCATCACTACACAAAATATTTTCAATTGCTGGTTTCCCACTAACGCGTCCGTGTTGATGAAATAATAGGCATCCTTAAAAGTGTTTAAACTAGTCAATCTGCATAAAGCTTTGCGTCATGTGCTACTCCACGACTTTTAAAAAACTCGCTAAGCTGAATTTTCCATTTGCCAAGAAAAGCCTTTTTGCAGCGACATTCAAGCGCTTCTAAATTCAAAAAATTTTAAGCAGTGTAAGGCGGAGTGTATATTTGATAAGGTCTATTGACATAGTCTGAAACGCGTGCTAATTATATTTATGTTTTCAACTACCTTTTTGAATGTAAATATCTCATCATCTTTGCAAAGACCCTGAAAATATTACAAAAGCACATACAAAGACGATAACATGGACGGCATACCAAGTTTATTGAAATATTTAGTGCAACGTGTAAGGATCTTAAACATATGCCAATTATGCTTTCACCATAGTATCATTTAAATGTTATGGAAAGTGTTTTTGTGTAAGACAAAATGAACATTAGCAGGACATGCTCTATTAAAGCACCAACCAAAAGATTAACGAAAAAGAAACACAACAGGAAGAAAAATGAACACACTTACCTGAGTAGGAAGGACAATTAATGCCACACAAATCATGATGACCATGTAGAGCTGTGACGGCCAAATATCGGGGACAAAGTCGCCATAGCCTACTGTTGAGAAGGTGACCACCACGTAGTATGTGCTTTGAAATAAATTGAGATGGCGATGGCCAGCTCTTTGGAAGTGCTGTATACCACAAACGCTATAAAGAAATCAAGAAAGTGATATATTAATTAGGTCAATGCGAAAAATACGAGACAATGACAGATGTGGATGCTAGTCTTGCCTCTAATGCAGTCAAGTCTCCTTTTTTGCTGACAGGTGTAATAATGGAAGTCGTAATGAATGACACAAAAAAGGAAGTGAAATCACTCACCTGGTAAACACAAGACACAATAATGTTGCCGACAGAATTGTCAATTGCTGTGATAAGGCAGACTGAGATTTTTGCATGGCACGATGAAGATCGTTCTGTGTTAAATGAGAAAAAAGCAGGAAAACAATGCTTTAATGGTGCCAACTTTAAACGAATATCAAACTTCAACTAATTTTGAATAAGGATGGCTCTATTAATTCAAGTAGTCTTTTGAAAGATAATTCGGCGAATCACTTTAACTCCAAGAAACATACCACAGTCAACTTTTATGTTGGATACGATAGTGAGCTTTGCCTGCTCTGAGATGCCAACAAAAATCCTTTATAAATTGGCGAAGAGAAACGCAACCGACTCAGGCAAGCTTGATAAATTAAGTTACTTAAATATTAATGGCTCTTATTCTGTCCATAAAGTTACGAGGAGAACAACAATCCTACCCGTAAATCTAATACAGCCAGTTATGCTCTACAAGGAGTTTAAAAGATTAATTCAAGCCAATCAGTGCAACACAATCACAGATAGTAAGATAACATAATCCTTAAATATCAAGATCAGGGATGTTCATATTGCTATATTATTGTTACCACAAGCCAATGGTTTTGCATTGGCCGGCTTCAGCTTTTAACTCCATGAGTATTACACCATCGTGTTGGTCCAAAAAGTCCTTTACCAAATGGTTCATCCTGTTTTCTACCGATACTGAGGAGGTCTTCTAGCTCAGTGGTCGCCTAATGCTACGCTCTTTTACTTTGGCTTAGCTCAGAAATGCAAGACGTTTTTTTTCGCCAGGCTCGGAAAATCTTGAAGAATTGTTCAATAATTTCCATAAAAAGCAAGAACTGTTCGTTGGAATTCATTTGGTGTATTGGCCAGGACGATTGTGGTATGTCAAAATTGCCACAAAAGTTTGGCTTTTGTCCTCCTAACAAAATTCCTCAGTTACTCATCTGTTTCCTTGTGACATTTACAGACGCGTTTTGGCAGTATGCTTTCTTCGGTATGTGGTATTCTACTTACAAGAAAACATATAGGCAACGGTAGAATTATGTTTGGAGGACGAAAGAACAACATTTCCATCTCACTCGGATAAAAAACGGAGTGTAGCCAAGCCACCAATGTTCCTATGAGACTTTTGTGTATCCCTCGTATAAGTTCCGTCGTTGTTTTGTTAGAATAAGTCCTAAGAGGACGGCTTATCCTGCAGACGTTACTTTCATTCCCAGCTGTATCTATTTCTTTCGACAGGTTTATGTTTAGTTTTTCCAACGATTGTTAGTGCATAGATATTGTGTCTTTTCCAGTTGCACTTTGATAAACTGATCCGGCTCCTACTTGGTCGCTATTTTCATCCACTCTATCTTATTTAGATGCCTAGCACGTAGTATGGTCAGAATATAATATTCCACCTTAAATTTGGGTATAACTTCCGCGCAATCAATAGTCTCTCTGGTAATAGTCCTAGTCAGTTGGGGCAGGCGAAAGCTCTTTGAAAATCGAAAACTTTGGAGTATCCGTTTAAGTTTTCAGTTCAATCCTGTAGAGGAGCTTGATAAATAGAAACAGATTCTGTCTGGGCTGGAAGTTCTAGTGGAGTTGAAAATTCTAGATGGAAATGTGATAAGGTAACTTGGGTCTCGTGAATCATGGGACGTCATAAAGGGGATTATCGAAATAAAGCGCTTGACTATTCTAGACTCAGAAAGATGATATTTTCGAAGCCTTAACGTAATTCAAATATTACAGGAGTCTTTAAATATAATTTGTTTCCTTTTGCCTATAAGAGTATCTCAGACCGAGCAACTCTGTCCCTTTAATCGTCATTCTGAATCAGGAATCAGATCTTCTCCCTGTTGTCTAATAGTTGAAAAAATGGTCTTCTGAATAGATTACAATAAACATTTGTGAGTAACTATACGCTTTCGTATTTGAAATTAGAAATTTGTCTCTGTCTCTGTAGTCTACAGAATTTATATAAAATATTCCAGATGAAATAAATAACTAGCAACAGGCTTGGTTAACAACAACTAGGAGGGACATGAGAGATAGCTTTCAATTATAATAATCGTAAAGAATTTCTTTAAGGTAGGAATTCAATTAGATTTTTTTGAAAAAGAAAACCAACCTCGAGACCCACAAAAATTAGACATCCTTCCTCTACGTCTATGAGCTTTTTGATTTAAATTAAACTAATCTGAAGTGGCACGAAACCTATATATCCTTCCTATACTTCGATTCTGTATGTCTTCTAATTTGTTTGACATAGTGACGTGAAAGTGTTTGCTTTTCCCAGCTGTTATTTTCTTTTTCATTTTGACAATCATTCATTCTTCATACTCATGCTTTCCAGCGGTGTCCAAAATAAAGCTCTCTTTTTGTCCAGCACAAAAGAGTGCCTGCAGGCTCTTTTACAAATTCGCACAACAGAAACAAACTATTTCAACGCAATAATAAAAAATCACCTTACACAACAATATGAAAAAAAAAACTTAATTAAAATACTTCAAATAATATTAAAAAAAAATAAAGAATTTGAAAAAAAAAACAGAAAAACCATCTTCGAGGCTTTTTTGGAATTTTTTTCAACCACGCTTAAATATTTGTGATTGAAAACATTTTCGTAAAATCGGTTTAAGCTACAAAAATGTCAAATGAATCATCCTTTTGACGTTTCATTTTTATTTATTTCTTATGGTTATCGAATTCGGCTTTTGACGTCAGTCCTTAAGTTGCCGAAAACCGAAAGATTTCGGTCGAAGGTTGACTCCGACAGTTGTATTAAAAATAACGAAAAAAATAATACTTAAAAGAAAAATATTGTTTGCATTTTCTTTCACACTTTGGTTTCAAAGTGTGATAAACTGTAATGCTAAAGACCTTGATAAACCCAATGCACAAACCTTTATTCGAAGTGGTGAAGCAGATCCGGAGAGTAAGTTGCGGACAATTGAATATATGTCATTTCGAAAACAGTATTTAATGAAAATAAAGCTTACTAGTTTAATAACAATATAGAGTTAAAAAAAGTTTTATCAGTAAACATTTCTCAACTTGTTATTGCTGGACTATAAAGTCAGTTTTTTTTAAGATTCTTCTCAGCCTCGATTTATTTCCCGATAAACTTTCCTCATTTTTTGAGCTTTTAGTGGCCTTTACTGCCATCGAAGTTATTCCCTGATGGCTTATTTTTATTCATAAGCAGTAACCTCTTGTATGCTGATAATAAAGTTAAACATCATCAGGAGTATAAGTGTTTCGTAGGAGACAGGGAGTGATATCTAGCAAGAAGCGTTATGCCTAGTAGTTTGCTGGAGTCCTCTAAAAAGCATCGGTCTTACGTGGTATTCTTAAATATAAGAATACCACGTAAGACCGATGATCTTAGACTTTCTTTATCTTTTGAGACGGATTTCATTTCAATTTCGACTTAAAAATAAGCAAACGATGACTGAACTTGTTCAAATGAAGCTGATATGAACAATATACAAATTATGATATATATAAAATACTTTCATAATAATTAGTATGGAAAACATCAATTACATAAAGAATAATTTATTAAAGGTCTACAATTTTAAGTTGGCAACACATTTTAATCCCAAGTATGGTATGACAGCTGTCATGCGTTTAATGGTCAGTTTAGTTTGCCATGTTATCATGAAGAGGTTGTCGTCTTCGCAGACGTTGCGTATTATACAGATTCACTTCTAATAAAATAGTTCTGTTCGAGAAACTCATCGCACTTTCTGGCAATTTTACGGCCGACATAATCGTCTATCAGGACAATTGATTCGATTAACCATGGACTGTTTCTGCACTACGTTTGCTTTCACTGATAATTCGCATTCATCCAGACAGCAGCATCCATACATCATTGCAGCTGTAGAGCGAGTATCGATAAAGACTCAAATAAATTCCTTAGGCATTGTGATCAACAATTAAAGTTGTGCCCTTTCATATTTCGGAAGGATCTATATTTTCGAGCTTACTAAATCTATCTCATGCAAGAATTGAAGGCCGAACGACCACCGGGCCCGATGTAGATTTGGTGTACGTACTCAAAAACGAATTGCTTTATAACCCGAATTTCATAACAAGGTAGTTCAGCGATGAGACTTAGTTCTGGTTGGACCTCTATTGGCTACATCAATAAAGAAACCTGCAACATTCGGAACGATGAGCAACCACAGGCGGTTGTCAAAACATCGTTTACTCCGGAAAAAGTTACTGTTTGTTGTGTTTCGTAGGTGGTTAGCATTACTGATCCTTATGCAGGCTTTCCTTGTCCTGTGTCGCTAATGATGCACATTCCAGACGACGTCTCGTAAATTGAAAAAGCTACTAAATAACCAACGAAGGACTCGGTAATTTTGCTGCAAACAGTCGCTTTATTCATATCCAAAGTTGATTCGACGATTTTATAATCTTTTTTAAATTTAAAAAACTATTTTTGAATTTTAAACTGCAATTTGTTTTAAGCCTGTTACCAAACTAAGACGATTTTTCGGTATAAAATAGTAGAGGGAGCGATAAACCAAAAAGAAGGAAAGTAGCGAAAATACCCTTGGCGCAAGAATTGATTTATAAACTTTCTGGAGGTGATTCTTTTCAATCAAAAGAATAGAAAAATTTGGAAATTAAAGGCAGAAAATAAATATCAATTTTTCCAATATTCTAGACTGTACCAGTGCCTAAAAAAAGAATTTGTCGAAAGAAGTTTCCTTTTTAAATGAATATAAGCACATCCGCAATGTAATAAATCGTCGGAATCAACGTTTGGAAATGAAAAGCATATTTAAATAGAAAATTTATGTTTTAAAAATAAAAAGCAACCATCATTCAAATAAGAACATTCTCAAAAGCTTAGGAACTACATAAAAGATTCTTGAGGAGGGAACGTAACTCCAATCCTCATTTTTATTCGAAACTTATCGGCAGAGCGGCGATAAAAGGATTTTTTTTCACCTTTGAGCCACTTGAAATTGATTCAAGATGTTCTAACTTTAAAAAAAGGCGAGGAAAAATATCTCTTAGTGCATAAATTATAAAGGAAAAATATCTCTTAGTGCATAAATTATAAATCAAAAGCCAACAACAAACAAGGATAAAAAAAAGTTGCATACCATTTGAACTATGTGAAACTAGTTCAAGAACGCTGATCTGGTTGGAAATTTTTATCCTGTTAAGGCAAAACCACTGAATTGTTTTCGAATTCGTAATGAACACTTTGCTGAATTAGATTTGATATTCTAACTTCAATCGGTGCGAAGAGTTTGTTTGAAACAAACTCAAATAAACTTCAGAAGATGCAAATGAGATGGGAAGGACACAAATGTTACAGCTGTGTTAATTTAAATTGGTCCGGAATGTCCTTATTGCTACTACGTCAGCTATTGCACTTAGATGCAATTAAACGTTTAATTACATTGTGATGAAAGTCCCGCAACTGAAATAGAACGATATAACTTTTCGAATGGTTACAGAGTATACCTGGGGACGATAGAAAATAGATTATAAACCCAATAGTGCATTGGAACATATAGACGGAGATTAAGCAAGGATAGTTCAAACAACTTTGAGATTTAACATGCTTAGTTGATTTTTTGGATTTTAGTATCTAGTCCTTAATTTTCCAGCTTAGAAATAAATAAACGACGATGCCACTCAAACAAATACGCTGCGATCAAGGATGTTACAAGTGTAACAAGAATTCTTGTAAATCACTGTTGGACATTTTTTCACACCTTTAAGGTGAATATAAGGAAGCACAGATTGTAATAAGGTTTTTTTGACAACAATGCAACTGGAAAACAAAGAGACTCTATATAAATTAAATTTTTGAACCGTATTACAGTGGCTATTGCTGTGGGTCACCAATAATACTGCGAGAAGGGCCAAACCTCATCCTATATCGGAAAGATGTAAAGGGTGTTTTCTCAGAGGCATGGATCTTTGAAACGAACTCAAATACCGATAAACGGTTTTGATTGCCATTGGTTTCGTTTAAAGGATAATGCTCAATTTTTATTTGATTATGATTTTGAGAATGTGAGGAAGAAGTCCAAATGAAAGGTCTGATTTTTGAGTAATCCAACCAGCCATTGGGGCCGTATTTCGCCAAAAACGCGGCAGATGTTGTCTTTCAAATGGCTAAGCGTCTCGTTTATGTCGGTGCAGACGATTGATTTGACGTATCCCGAAAAGAAATGGTCCAGCGATGTTAAATTCTTTGAGATTTTAAGTTCTGGCCCACAAGATTTTGTGGGCCAGTTAACAGGTCCAAAATGAGAAATCAAATCTTTCAATCAATAATTCGATGGATGCACGAGTGGTTGGCATGTCGCGCCATCCTGTTGAAACCAGAGGTGTCCTGCATTAAGAGGAGTCATAAGAATAATAAAATAATAATAAAATAAGGAATAAAAAAATCATTGATAATGACTCTACAGCGGTTACCATTGCCTTTTATTTTATTCCAGCAGCATTTTCGAACACATAAGGACCCACTCTACCGAAGCGGGTATACTACACTACTGATGTAAGGCTGTTTGCCTGTGGCAGTTTTATTTATTGACGTCACCATTCCTATTCGTCATTCCATTCGTCCACCAACCAGAAACAAGCTACAACGTCAAGCAAAATTTTCTTTTGAAATTCGGGATCTATGGATGGATCTATTCATGGGCTCATACACGATTGTCCATGGGCTCATAAACCAATTTTATGTTGTTGTCACCAATTGTCGTCTTCAATTCTTGCGTGACATAGATTTTGTAAGCTCGCAAACAAAGATGCTTCCGTATAATCTTTCATAATGTGGCTGGGAACATTTTTAATTGTGGATCACGAATGGACTCACTTGGGTCTTAATCGATACTATGGTCTACAGCTGCTGTCGTTTCTTTCTTACGCACTGTACGACGTCTAGATCGATGCGTATTATCAGTGAGACTAAACGAGGTGCGAAAACGACTCCGTGGTTATTTGAATTAATTTTTCTGATAGCCGATAAAATTACTGGAGTGCGCGATGTGTTTCTTCAACATAATCGTTTTTTCGAAATAAACCTGCAACTTCAGACACTTAGGCCACTCAGGCGTCAACTTATTCATGATCCAATCGCAAATAAAACTAATCATAAGCCGCATGACAGCTGTCACACCATGCGTAGCATTAAAAAGTGTTGTCAACTTGAAGTCTTATACCTCTTAAAAACGCCTTATACTTGAATTAATGAATAACAAATGAATACCAAAACGAATGGTTGACTTTTTCTTTATATTTTGTCTGCCTTTTCTATTTTTTAAGAAATTTAATTTGTAGGAAGAGAAAACAGGCATTAAAAGTCTGAAAACATGCCAATGACTAAAGCCTGAATACGTTAGGCCTAGTAAGTATATTCGTTTCATCGTTATTTTCTGTACAAACCAGAACTCGTTTATTTTGTATGCATTGCCAGGGTCAGTGCAATGAATATTTTTTCTTTCAAAAAAATCCTTTTTTCTGGTGTTTTTGACACATAAATACATCGGGATAAAGTTCCTCCACTTTTCAGAGTCAAATTAACAACAATATTAATAGAAGTTTTTAAGTCCTATCAACGATGGTGAGGTCGTAGTGTTCATCATGGATTTCTGCCGTTAAGGCCTGGTTCCACGTTCTCCATAGATGGTGTTGAAATAATGCATCAACCAGCTCCCCCCATCAAGATGGAGTACCAGTTCTTACCCAAGCATACCCAAAAAACAATTGGTGAGTGCTGAACATTCCTTTCTAGCCAAATAAGATTCTAGCCTCACCTTGGCAGTTAACTGTCGGGGTTGCCCCAACCCATGGTTGGGATCAATCCTCTGATAAGGTTGTGTCCACCTGTAATCTGAGAATGGCTACCATGATTTACCCTGAATCCAGGGAGCTGTCACTAACACCGGGTTCGTGTGAACACACTGCCAGTGTTATAAATAACACAGGTATTCTGCTTTTATTCGGCCCCCCTGCGAATCCTTGGATATATAACTGACTTGTCTGATGTTGCTGACTTTATTTACTGAATGAATATCATATTCAGTCATTGAAATTTAACTTTGCCGATTTCGAATCTTCTTTAAATTGAAGTAATTAAAATGCTCATATCAAATATAATATAATTAGATGTGGTTTGTTTTATGGTAAATGTTTTCCATGTTTTGGTTGCAATGTTTTGAAATCTTTAACGTTTTCAAGGAATTTTTGGAACATATTTAATTATGGAACATATTTTATTAATGAAAACTATTTGAACAAGAAGAATTCAATTTAATACTTACGAACATATTTTCCAGCGATCGTTTTGCTAACCAGCAATTCAGGAAAACTGGTATGAACAAATTTCTTAAAGGCGGCCATAATATCTGTAATGATAATAAAGGATACGTTCGGTTAATTCTATTGTTTAAATTCAGTGAAAAATAATTATCTTACCGTTAATGCAAAAGGTATTGTCGTGACTAACTCGAGTATGAAATGAAAAGAAAGTATTTGTTGCCATATATTACCCTGCGAAACAAATGTTTAAAGGTAAGTACAGACGCTCCATAAATTCCAAATCCTGTGAAAAGTGCTTACCTTATAGCCTAAGTAGGTCAGTAAAAGCGCTTCGGTAAGCGATACTAATGCTAAAATTAATTGTACGGCCCATAGAAATGTCGGACGATTTACCCATAATATCGCATCCCAATTAATAATCGGATTTTCCTGGAAGGCTTCTTCGGTTAGCAAGGCCGATTCCAGAAATTCTGTCTTATTGCCAACCATACATCCCGAACTGCGTTACGGATAAATGGAAAGCAAAGAAGAAAACATGAAAATTACATTGCGGTCGACCATCAGCAATCACCATGTCAATGGCGTCAATAGCTTTTTCTTACTACACAGTACACAACAGAATACGGCATGACCATAGAGTTATAGACCAAAGTGCGGAACATCCTAGATACAAATTCTACACTGCCTAGGCTTTACGATGCTTGCAGCCTATAACCGTAAGGACAAGAACTTACCATGTAGCATATGTCGGATTAGTATCTGTTATCACACGCACAATGTACAGAACACACGTTAGGAGCTTAAAAAATAGATCAGCGATTCGTATTCGTAGACCTGGAAAAAAGATATATAAAGAGATTATGTCGGATTAAGTATTTATCCTATTTGAAATTGTAGACGTTACATCTATTTACAATGTGAAAATGTGCTCTGAACGCCCATTTGTCGAAAGGACCATGACGATTTTGCTAGGGAAAACTCTTTTTGTAAAGTGAGTCCAGAGGGAACGATATGAAAGCGAATAAAGTTTAGTAAAGGGGGAAGAGGGTGGTCGATGGCAACAAGTTAAACGGCGTTTGGGGAATATGGATGAGAGTTTTACTTAAGGAATATATTAATCGTGCAGAACAAAATGCGGGCTGGGAAGCAAGTTGGTGCGTAGGTCAAAGGTTGTTTAATTTCCGAAACGAATTGAGTTTCAAGTTTTACACGTGGGGATCCGAGTTTGAAACTTTTATTTCGATTCTCGGAGTGAGAAACTTTAAAAATATATTGTATTGTCTGTTGAAACTCCTTCTTAAACTTTCTGTTAGGTTGGTATATTGTCATCAAACCTACACATATTCGACACATCGTGGTAGTGAAAGAAAGTTGTTGGCACATCGACCTGAACTCATCGTAATGATGCAAAGAGTTAAAAATATTTATATTTAATCAATCAAATGAATTCCAAAGTAGGCTTGATTCGGTTCAGAGTATGATGACCCAATGTTTCATGTCAAAAGTTTAGAGTGCCTAGGATTGACCATTAAGAGAATTGACCATTGCTAAAAAATATTCAAAGGCATCCATACGAGTGAGAGAACTTCCAAGTAGAAAAGTACAATTAAAAATTTATCTTAAATACTTACTTGATCTCTGATTTTTAATGAAGTATAATTGCAGTCTTTCTTTAAATGTGTTTTCATTTACGTAATATTCGACACGAACTCTGTAAGACAAAAACGAAAAGCGTGATGTGAATATATTTCGGTTTAGGAACAATTAAAAAGTTTAACTAAATTAATAAGATTAATGTACAACGATTGAGATTTGCCTTCGAATTCCGAATTCAGATTAGGTTAACGAGTTTAAACAACAATTGCAGTTTATTTTATCTTTTCGGTTAAGTAACCCTGAATCGACATTAGATTTGAGGACAAGACAGTAATTTATTCGGAACGTTTATTGCCTTACAATCCTGATACTGAGATCTAAATTAGAAGTTAACAATTCTGAAGCTTGTGACTGGTTCGAAGATTCCACAAAAACACGAAGTTATTGCAGCTGTATTAATTATGTATAATTATCTTACAAACCTTTTCAATACGATTTTAAGAGTTCTGATGAGTTATTACTATTCATTTCTACTAAATTTCTACATTTTAGGTGAACTGATTTAGTTTTGTGGCTTAGAGATTGGAGCAATGCATCGAAGGAAAAACTAGAAAGTAACACCTTACATGAACTTAAAAACTTTTCAAAAGTAGTCAAAATCTCGTCAAAACTCTCATTGCCGTGTTCTCCTCAGCGCGGCAGCCTTTTACTTTAGCCAACAGCGTTCAAATAAAGAAATAAATTAGGGCTTAGACAGGAGCCTTGTGGAATGCCAGCAGGAATATTATTTATGAAGGAGAACTTCCACTGACAGTGGTATGATATTTTCTGTAGTGTAAGATGGACGCAATTAGCGTTGCTAAGTAAGTTGAGAAAACTTTAAGTGTATATAAGATCTTTTGTATCAAACTGTGTCGGAGGCCGTTTCTACATCTAATGTCACTATACATGTTGGACATTTATCATTTAAAGCAGCTTTTGTGTCTTGTACAACCTGAAACAGTTCATGTTCCGTTGAGTATCCAAGCCTGAAGTCGAGCCAAAAGTAGATGAATATATTTTGACTGTTCCCAAATTCAGAAATTCTTTTCGAAATCAGTTTGTCAAAAAGAGTGGCAAACGCTTGTAGTAAGCTTATTAGTCTGTAGCGTTCGGGTGAATTCAGATCGTTTTCTGGTTTCAAGATCAAAATAGTAACAGTATGTACCCAATTTGATGACAAGTGACTTAGTTTGAGGCACGCATTCAAATTTAAGCATGTGAAAACAATTGCTTTCCTTGGAAGGTCTTTTAATAATTTGTTCAGCATCATCCTTACCGGAAGTTTTTGTTCTTAACTTTTTTGAACAAAAATTGATGTGGTACTCGCGAGGAGAAACTTATGTGTGTAAGCGAATGTAAAACCAAAGTTTCAGTGGTAAAATTATGCGTTGCTTTTATGAGAGTGGGGAATCAGTATAACCTCTTAGCAAGGTTTTCACCCCTCCCAGAATTCGAAGCTACTACACTTCCGTCTCTAGCATTGAAGGGATATGAAACATTGTGTTGTTGTCTCTTGAACGTTTAGTTCAGTTTCTATTTTTATCGTGAACTAAAATTCTAATTTCGTAACAAATCACTCTATCTCTTGTTTCAGAGTTTGGTTCCTGGGAAATATACCGCATGTATTTTGAGATCAGCGTCTTCAACGAGGATTCCAATATTTTCTAAGTCAGATGAATCGATTTTGGGTGTGAAAGGGAGTCACGAATGGTCTTTTTAATTGCTATAGAAAAGAAAGTTTAGAAAATTTTGAGGATATTCCCAACAAAGTGAAAACTCACGTATGATACGATAAGGGTAAAGTATAGAAACAAATAATTTAATGTATTTGGGTAATTTTGTTGTTAACATTTTTCTTGGGCATACTAGACCCGGTGTACTTCCAAAACATCGACGACCTGGCAACCGGGTGGACTTTATCCATTTAAAGACAAGATTCATTGAATAAGAAACCCTGTCGAAGATAGCCTAAGTATACCCCAAACTTACTTCAATCTTATAGTCTTTCGGCGTCAATAGAAACAAATTTGGTTAGTAAATATAACTCTTTTTTTCAAATTCTAATTCTTTTTTCGTTTGAATGTGTTTATTGGAAAATGCTCTTAAATTGCCTTTTACTACGTTCCTACTGTGCATACATCTGATGCAATTTCCAGTATGATCTCGGGTTTTTTTAGAAAAATTTTCGATTGTGACTAGGAGCATCGTTGCAAACTCATTGCTTGCAAAAACTTTCTCGGCTTGGGTGGTTATCGACTGGGCTGAGCTGCACTATTAGACAGAAATGAAAAAAAAGTAAAATAAATAGAAAATAATGAGTCAAAAATTATTCGAATCTGCCAGAATTATTTAGGATATTAGTTAAATCAGTTAAATTATACAAAAAAATTGAAAACTTCAAGACGGCCCAGATAAGTTGGGTGTAAAAAAATTGTTCTCTTCGTTTGGGAACCACCCGTCGAGTGGAAGTATCAATCTTTTCTGGAGCCATCCTTTTTATTGTCTCATCGTGCCGTGTACAATCAAGAGCTTGCCAGGACCTCTTCCCAAAATTACAGACCAAAACACGTCTGGGTTATTAATATTTCAAACGAAGACTCATCAGAGAAACAAAACTATATCTACTGGCTTCAAAATGATAGCATGACACGAAGAATGTTTCGTTTGTCCAATGGTCTCCAACATGGATGTGTCATTTTAGCGAATTGGTCTGTGTATAATATTATTTTGCGAAAATAAAATAGAATAGAGTTTAATTGAGAGAATTCGTCAAATTACACTTCTTAAATGGTCTCATACATAGCGCAACTACTAACAAGTACCCACACTAAAAGAAGGCACCAGAAAAGAAGAAACACGAAAATCTCATGTTGCAGGAAAAATGAGCTTTGCAAGATAGAGAGCTTGAAAAACATACGACGTAGATGATTGGAGATATCGTGATTGATCGCTTTCTGAGCTTAAACTTGACGATTTTTTTGTCTCAATAGAACGTGGTATTGTGTATGAACATAAAATTGGGGAGAACGTCAATACAAATCGTTCCCACCCTTCGTCAACACGACCCATCTCAGACAAGTTTTGTTGACAAATACATTCGTATTTGTAAAATTTCGGTTTAATACCGTCAAAATGGGGGTCAGTCCGAAGTATTAGCGCTGGTTAGTAGTCTGAGAATATCCTGAGAAGATATAAAACATTGGCTCCAGCGATTTGCACAATAAAATCGATTTATAATGTGGAAAATTTCCGCGTTGAAATATATTCGTGTAAGAGCGGTGAAACATAGATGCCATTGCATGGGAACCAAAGAGAAATTATCAGACTGTATAAATAAGATTATAAAACGAGGGCCGCGGTTTTCCGGCCCATTTTCTAACTCAAATTTTCTTGAATTATTTTTGATATGCAATACTTATTACATTTATTTTTATTTAATACTTAATGACATTGGGATTGATACAATTTCATCGGCGGATTGCTTGTATCTAGACGTATCTATTGGACAGGCCATTTACAAATCGATAAAAACTAAAATTTTGACAAGAACCTCTGCCGGCAAATATTTTGGACTATAATTTAGGAATATAATTACAATTGGAATAAAATTTTGCAAGCTCATTATTCACTATCTAGAAAGGTTTGTAGGGATTGGAGCATACGCAATCCGATGATGCATCGTCTGGACCAAACAGTGGGTACAACGAATTTCGCCTCAATCCCTTTCTTCCGTGTTATCAAAGAAGTGAATGGCCTGAAATTGCCATGATGAATCAAAGCTTCTTTTCATTCGGCCAATTCTGGTTGCTTAACCTACATTGCTCCGTTCATGTTGTAGAAATGAGTGCAGAGTAGAGAGAGAGAGAGAGAGAGAATTGATGATCCCAAATGAAACTTTTAAACCCATATGCAACAGCAAATTCGTTGCGATTTCTGTTTCATTTCTGGTAGTTTTGGCATCCAAATTTTGGCGTTAATTCATATGGCGCTGGAGTTTCGAGTGTCTTTGTTATACAAAGAGGCTTGTTCTCTTCAAATGGTTTCAAAATGACATGTTCTTGAGTGGGTACTAGAATCTCCTATGCTCTCGAAGACTAATTTTAATACCACTACTTCCACTTCTTATCACTAAACACGAGAATCTTTGCTTGAACTAAGATTTGCTGAAGTTTGCCTGAGAGAATATATATTGACACTTGCCTTGTGAGATCTTCTTGAAAGTAGATATTCATTCAGCCTAAACTTTTCAACTGGGCCATTTAGACATTTAACATATTTGAGTAGCTTTTACGGTTTGAAGTCATATGCTTTTATCTGGCCTTATCAGAACTTCAGCACAAACAACAAAGCAGATAATGATACCCTCCTAAGCATTAAGATTTTTTTCAGCCCATATACAATTTTTTGCTTTTTTGAGTCCATTGATCCGAATATGTGTTTCAATCAAAAAAATTTTTTCTCAAAGTCGGAATCAGCTTCCAACATAGTCCGATAGTCCTGCCCCCAAATGTTTGACACAAATTTGGATCTGCAGGTTGGAGTGTTTGAGTATTTTGAAGGTTAACTATTGGAATATGATATCATCCGAGCATGCACAAGTTCCTGTACTTATTCAGGAACAGGCAGATTTGAACTGACATGGAGAAACACATGATAATAAAATTTTTTTGAGGGAGCGTTCAGGCTACATATTTCCAAAAAAAAATTTCTTTCTGATTTTGGTTCCAAATACAATCAAAAATGCTATGCAAAAGGTGTTAGAGAGATGGAAAAATGTTATACATGCAGTTAAGCGCCTAAGAAGAAACGTGTTGCATTTTTCAGCTTTCCAGCGTACTTCATCTTTCTTTTTGAAAGATATGCGTCGTTTTATACTTGGTTTGTACACTAAATATTATATTACATGCTTCACGTAAATGTCCTATAGACAAGTGCGGAAACACAAAATTTATGTCCCGAAATCGGGATTTTTGAGTTAGCGATAATAAAAACGATTGGGTCCATGACTCTAAATTTCCAATATTTTGGTGGTAACACGTCTGACATTCACGTAAACCAGGATCATTTTGATATGAAAATAAATTTTCAGATTTCTAGCCGATTTCAAAACCCCGAAAACAGTTTTTTTTCAAATGGCCGCCATATTGTTATTTTTGGCCGGCAATAAAGTATCTTAGTTCATGCGATAGCCACTTAAAAAAGGATTTGTTTCCGTTTTTATTTTGGTTTTTTCTCAAATGTCTCAAACTGCCAATTTTTTGCATTCGTTTGAAAAATTCGCAAAACTCAAAAAACAGCTTGAAAATTTTTAAAAATTTTTTTCCCACCTAAAATGTTAATAATTCAAATTTCAAAATCATGTCTTTTTCCCTTCTATGAAGAAGAAATCATCGCAAACAAGTTTTTATTTTTTTCGCAAACATAAAAGCCTCTGTAAGTTTCCACCTAGCATAGTTATTTGCTAATGGGTAAGAGCTTTTAAATTTCTGGTGTAAAATGTATCCTGGTGTTGATTATAATATCAAGCAAGATGGTTATGGTGATAGCAAGATGGTTTATGGGATATACCATTATATGATTTTTAAACCTCTTTCCAATACAAAATTCATGAGGACTTATCTAATAGTGGCAAATTATATGGTATTTTATGATGTTTCATTAATCAAAAAATCCTCAAATCGTCCGTCAACCAGCAAATCTGTAAAATATAACATATTTTGACCGAAAATTTGATCCACAGATAATCATTTTTGCTCAAACTTCAATGACAAGATTTTAAGAGAAAGGTTAAATGTAATGTGATATCGATATGAGGGCTATAGAAAACACTTTCGTATACTCATTCGTTTTGTTAAATTCTCATCTCCTACAGAGCCTTGTCTTCTACAAAACTTTACTTTCTTATCTGTTCTCAAACTTCAATTCTATGAATTCACAACGAGACTCTTCTTGTATTCAATACCCATTTGAGGCATTGTGTGCTTACCATTTCCAGCAATGATATCTTCAACAGAGTTCACAACTCCTTTATCATCTTAAACTTTTTTTTCTCCCGTAAAACGCAAATGTCACTGTCCTGTATATTCATCCTAATTCCAAAGTCCGTCAAAAACACACTGTTCCAATACGAGAGCAGTTAGCATCTTTAACTAGTAATACCAATATTTTATCCAGCGATAAATTGTATCTGTTAAATATCTGAAGATGGAACAGATAAATTTATCTGTTCCATCTTCGTTAGAACAACGGCTGTCGTAAATGAGAACATGACAACGAAACGTACGCGCCATATCTATTTTACGTAGTTTCCTTGCTCAATAAGAAAGAAAATCTTCTTGAAAGATTCAATAGCATAATCATGACCAGCATCGATTGAGATCTCAAGTAGGAACGTTCAGAATGTTGCTAGCGGATTACCCCAATGGTTAACCAAAACCATCATTTAGAGTCCTCATCGTCCTGCCAGCATACCCGCCCAGCATTCATTCAACTGACAGGAGTCTCCCCGTGGCGTGATGCTACTCGTTTGGAAAATCCCTTCGTAACCATGATTACGATAGGGAAGCGCATAACCAATCGAATAGGGAGAAGTCCTGGTGAAATATTCATGAATTGCTCTCACGGAATGATTTTCCAATTGGTTGACGATTTTCTGCTCGAACAAAATTATTTTTCAAATATTTGAAAATTGAATTTTCCCAGTGTTTTCCACATGACAATCATTGTCTATGTGGGCACTCAGGTGTTCCATTACTTTTCGAATTATTCCTTTCGATGAAGGCACGCTAAATGTGCGTGTTAAACTAGACTATGGGTAGCTCTGTGTTGACATCTTGATGGTACGTCACTTGATCCTTTGTCTCCAGAAACGCTATGCAACTACTAATTAGCTCCACTGGTTGACCACATTTGCAGTGCTTGTGTGTGTGTGCCTAGAATACCTTCATATTAAAAGTTTTAAAGTTGGTTTTTTCTTTGCGAACAAATCCTTGAAATTCCCGAAAGTCAGGTGTGTGGAATTGCAAGGAATTTATACTAAACTTCTCGCTTCATTGATTCTGTTCAAGAATTTCCTAATAAACACGCCCGAGTTTGATTGGGCGGAACAAGTGCTCTTACAAAATCCCTTGGGAAACCACCAGAAATATCAATGCCTGATGATGCGTTAATACATAAATTGCATGAAGGTTCATGGGATAGGCTTTGGTAAATAAAAGCGGACACTCGTCTTCATTGAGCTGGTTGGGATTATAATAAAGCTAGTGAATGGGACTAAAAATTCCAAGGCTTTCTTCCCAACCGAAAGTATTACTAGCGATTTCAAGGCATTACAAATAGATTCATCGGTATATTTGATTTTCGGGGCAATTGAAGCCATGAACCAGAGAAAGACACTTTATCCTTTACTATTCAATTTCGATTGCAGCAAGGCTCATACGAGGTTTCAACCTCACATTTAATGATGTTTCTTGAAAACTTATTTTTAAAATTCTTGCATGTTTATCTGATTCATATTATAAATATGTTCTTTGCATTTTGAGTCTGTTTTCGGGTGTGTCCCTCAGATGCATGGGTCTTCCTTAACGTAAGCAGCTACAGATTGCTGTTTCCTTATGATCAGGTGGTTTGCAAAGTTGATATTTGTTATCGCGTCCAACCCCTGAAGCAGATGCATCCTTAAAAAAAAATTACATGGAGGAATCCAGAAAGCATGAATTCAGATTGTAGAAGCAAAGATCCGTGGGATTTAATTTAAGATTTATTTAAAATCCGTGGGACACTCAACTGTGGAGAAACTCAGGAGAAAAATAAACATTCAAAATCAATTCTAGAAATTTTTGGTAGATCAATTTTTCCATTGATGTACCAAAAACTTCTAAAATTGATAAAGCCAGACCAAAGGCAATTTGGAAAAAAGACAAGTTCAAGCTGAGAGTAATATTCATAACTAGTAAAAATAACCAGTCGACATCCACCTAACCTGGTAGTGCCAATCGATGCGTCCCGGCCTGTGAGTTGGCACTTGACGAGAAGCGGCAGGGACGCGTGTTCGAAACCAGCTTGAGCTCTTTCCACCTTTCTCAATGTTCAAAATCAGTTTATGCAAATTCATTTTGGAGAAGTGCAGATACACGATTGTTCTTAGTAAAAATATTACCAGGTAACCACAAAAGTTCTTTCGGTTTACGCTAGGTGACACATTTGAATGTTCAGGGAGCCAAGACCATTTGCCGAAAGAGAGCGCGTTTATGGTTTCCTGAAAGCTCATCCAGTGCTTTATTTACATTAGTAGACGAATTCATCTAGTCGACAGAATTGTTGTTTGGTAGCAGTGAAGATGTCGGTGTCAAACGGGGTTATTATGGCCCAATTACTGTATGAGTTTAAATTGGGCACAAACGCTGCAGAAGCGACTAGAAAAATTTGTAGTGCGTTTGGACAGAATACGGTCGGCCATCTTCGGAGATTATTGAAGTGGATTCAAGTTTAACATGCCAGGAGCTAGCGGAAAGGTTCAAGGTATCCGATGAAACCATCCGTCGACACCTGCATCAACTTGGGAAAACGTGGCGGCTCAGTAATTGGGTTCCTCATCAACTGACCGCCGTGAACAAACAGCAGAGGCTCACCATATGCTCATCGCTGCTCTCTTGTCTTAAGAAAAAACCGTTTCTTGACCGCATTGTTACGTGTGATTAAAAATAGGTTCTTTATGATAACAGAAAGTGAGCGTACCTTTGGTTATCACCAAATGACTCTCCCCACCTGACCACCAAACCCAATCTTCACAAAAGGAAGGTCATGTTGAGCGTATGGTAGTCCACGGCCGGTGTGATTCTGTTTGAGTTCCTCCCGAGCGGCCAAACCATCAATAAAGATGTGAACTCGGCCCAGCTACGAAGGGTTGCAGCGGCACTTGCAAAGAAAACAACCCTCTTTGGTGAACAGTAAAGGTGTTCTGTTCTATCAGGACAACGCCAGGCTGCATACAGGAAAGACGACTGTGGAAGTGATCAACTCGCTTGGATGGAAAATTTTTCCACATCTACGGTACTCCCCGGACATTGCTCCATCGGACTGCCACTTGTTCCGAGCCATGGACAACCATATGCGAAATCGGCCGTTTGGAACTAGATGTCAAAAACGAAACAAAGTTGTTCTTTGCGTCAAAGAATGTGAACTTTTATAAGAGGCATTTATGATCTTGTACAGCGTTGACAGAAGGTCACTGAAGTAAATGGTGACTACTTCTCCGAGTAAAAATGTATGATTTGAAATTGGCGAGTTTTTGATTTTGACAGATAAAAACCGAAAAAACTTTTGTCGTGGAAAACTCATTTCCGATGGGTTGTTTTAAAGCTCACATTTTCGAAATCGATTAAACATCGTTAAATTATGCATGTTGCTTCTTTCAAAGAACACTCACTTTCAAACCAGTTTCTACCTTTGCTTTTTTTTCCATGAATTTTATTTAATGCGCTCAATTTACGAAGTTCCTTCTTCGGGAATCAATTTTCGAAATGACATTCCCGAAATTTCTTTTTCGAATTTTTATTATATTTGGTATTATTCTATAATATAAAATATTTTATGTTGCTTTGGAGCATTAATGCATGCAGAAGCGTAACAAAACTGAAAAAGATTGCATAAAATCCATGAAAACTTAACGAAGAATAATGTAATGAAGTTCGGTTCAATTAGACGGAGACAATCCCTTCATAAGGTGACGAAAGTTCAACATTCCTAATTTCAGAAAATTAACAAACCTTGACGCATAAAACCAAACTTGGAGAAACTGCACGCAATGAAACCTGGCGAAACTTCTACAGAACTTTGATTTACGGAACTAAACTCAACTAAAATTATCGAGACTGTAAAAAACTTCGCGGAAAAACACAGCCTTCATTAAGTTTTCGCATTTTTCGATAATTCGAGTTTTGTGCGGTTTCTAAAGTTTTTTTTTTGCGATAATAATAGTACAATTTCGATAATTTCTTCAAGTTTCGTTAAGTCAAGTTTCGTTAACATTCGATAAGTTACGTTTTTTATGTTAAGTATTTGTTTGGTCAGTTTGGTCAGTCTACGTTCGGTTCAGATCGTTAAGTGTTGTTTATTTTAGGCTTCATTCGATTCGTTCGTTAAGTTGTCGTCATATTTTAAAAAAAGCTATCAAGCTAAGGTAAATCTCTCCTCTATCCTGGCGACAGTTTTGAATTTATACTTCTTGGAGTCGGAGCCTCACAGTTTTCAAAGGGTTACTTGTTGCAGTAAGGCATAGAAAGGATGCTCCGAGGGTAGCGTTGCAGAGTGAATTACTTTTTTGTAGTTAAATGGGAGAGCAGATAAAAGCCTTGAGCACCTCGCCGACGTTTAGAGTGAAGTAGTTTATGGATTTAGGAAATAGGTCACTGGGTTTCGAATGAAAAAGGGAATATTATCAAAAAAATAATAGATTTTGTCGGCTGAAAAGGAAAACAGGAGATGCAAAGATGAATAGATTTCGTGGAAGGATTTCTCCAATAAAACGCGGAGTAAATCTTAGAGTTGTTAGCAAAGGATCGATAAAACTTTCCAGATACTTGGGTTTGATTGCCTTTTTGGGGAGTTGCAATACTTCCGAGGCATGCAAAGTTTCTGTAAGGGTTCAATGTTTTTGCAGTCCTGTTCCAGAAAAGCGCTCACACCCACCTCCAACATGAGACCAAAAAACAGACCCAACGAGAGACCGAAAAAAAGACTCAAGCATACTGGACCCAGCTAATCCACCAAATCCAAACAAATTCAAAGTTCGCTTAATTCATTTATGAGCTCCTTAAGGATGGTATCGATGTCGATATCCATTTCATTTCTTTCGCGATTGCAATTTGAGGGTTTTATTACTCATTCTGTTATGCATACAAAGAGGACCTCATATCTCTTCAAAGGTGATAGCCTTATATCATCTACAAAGATAATTTCTACTTCTAGTGGATTGGTTGATAAGAACCCTTTGATAAGACAATGAAACGCTAAATATGTGAAATCACTTATTAATGAACATTGATTTGACTTATTGGTCCTGATTCATGCAGGTTCAGGTGCTTCGAATCAATGAATCTGTTGAGTTCTGCTCGCTTTGCAATTTTCCTAGTAGTAGAATAAGTCTACTTTGACGAGGAGGATAATGTCATCCTCAAAATTTCATAAAAGTAAACAATAATGCCCACATTTCAAAGACAAAAAAGACCAATCTCTAGTTTAATACAGCATCAGTAATTCAATGGCGATGTTGATGTGGAGTTAAATCAATATATCACACTAGTTTTATCAGTAGGTTGATTCCTTGGACGAGAAATTCGAAGCCTGAGACCAATATGTTGATATTTTATGATAACTATCATTATTTTCTTAGAGCTCAACGTGGAAAAATACAGGCCAGCATCGGGTTACGGTTTCCGGCATCCATTCTGCCGTCCTGATTCGAATAAATTTTATGTCCTTGTTGAGAATATGGGAAAAGATCTAATATCCATCGTAAAAAAATTCTGACGCTTCAGTTTTGGACGCAGTTCGATTAGAGTCGTTGTTAAAAGGACTCTAGCTAGTTGCTGCTTCATCCGCGTGTTATCCGCGGCCGAAAATTTATCTGCTAGCCCTTTTCAGACTCTTTTTATATCCTTAATTGTTTTATTGTCTAAAAAAGTTTCATGAGCCTTAAGTAGGTATATTCTTTTCTTGGAAAGCTTTGGGTATAGTCCTTGCTAGTCGTTCAACATATTTTTTTCCCGTGACAATGAAAACGTACGCCATCAATTAAGGTTTTTTGTCCCAGCTCTGTACTAGTCCGTCATTTCCCTTGATCAACGAGAATATGAGCCATGGGCATTACCCGTGCGATAACCAGTCCCGCAAGCTGCCTACCATAACTACCTGCTACCTCTTTTTCTTCAGGATGACCACTTCAGTTCCAAGAGTGATGATCAAACTCCCTTCCCGGTACATGTAAGTGCGTCCTTTATTTGTGTTTGATAGACTTTGTGCTTAGCAGTCCCTCGTAGAAGATGCTCCAGAAGTCTGTAGCGAGGTTGGAGCCTTGGGATAATCGTAATGTTGCTCGCGACCTTCGCGACCTAGCTGGGACGTGTCGGAGATCAGGCTGACAATTCAAATAACCTTGGCGGGAATAGCATCTAAGCCTGGAGCCTGCTTAAACTTTGTGGGAAGAATCGCTAGTCCTCTCTCTTTTCTTCCTCTCTCCTCTCTCTTCTATCTCCATTAATCTTTTCTGCTACGTGTAGATAGGGCACATGTTATAGCCTAGGCTTCACGGGTCCTTGTCCACGTCTTGGACGAAGTTCTGCCAACAGCGGGGCTCATTCCTGTTGATCAGTCCGCGAATACATTCCCATGCCTTATTCTGACTTTCCACCTATTGAGCTTATCATCGGAGTTCGTGATGCTCTCTTCGTTATTTGGTGATTCCAGTTGGTCACCTGTACAGCAGAGGCTTGACGTATTTAGGTCTCCAGCAGAGCATAGATAACTTAAAATCATATCTAATGGTACTCATCGTAGAGTTTATCATTTCTTTAGCAGCAATTTTTCTGGTACTCGACGAAGAGACAAGTTGTTGAGCGCGTTTCATAAGCATTTCGACGAAGTTTCCCGCGTTCATCTTCCCAGAATTTCACACGAAGGTGGAGTGCTGAGTTTCACACTAAAGAATGGTTTATATAGTCACTGGACCCATATCTTCGACGTCAGCTCTGAACTCACAGATTTTTATTTTTCGAACCCAGCTGGCTGAAGTACCAGCTTCATCAGGGTGCCATGCTGACGAGTTTGAAGCACGATGGCATTCACGTATTGTTCACGTATTGGTTTTCATATGCCAGCCGAACTGCTCAAGCAAGTCTTGGGGGTTTGACTTTCACTGTAAGCTCATCTGCAGGATACAGGTCATTGCAGCGCTGCTTTGATTATAGCTTCTTCAAATACCTGACACTTCCCGGTTGCTGGAATCTCTCTCAGAACATTACGTTTAAGGTAAACGTTCTCGCAAAGGATACAATGCGCCACTGCCGTGCATTCTTTTCTTTTATTTTCTGCGCGATTATCAGGCAAAGAGCTCCAATGAGGACTGGGTTATCCGCAGCCTTGGATAGTATTGCCATAACCAAGGCACTTAAAACAGCAGAGAGGAACTGCTTTGCGCCCTCTTTTGCAGACCACGCAACCTTTAATGTATGACTATGAGTACATGCCTCCAAACATAAACTTTTCATGTATTGATTCAAAATGTTTCAAGGAAAAATGGTTTTAATTTGAACCGCCAAAAAACTTCAAACCACGCAAACCACATTAACCTACACATATTCTAATTGAATAACATTTTTAAGCTATTGCACTCAATATACACTTCCCACGCATGAGCACGTCTGTTAAGATAGTTGTAAAAATTGTAATTTGTTGTAATTTGACCAGGATTGTCAAATGTTCGTTAAATTGAATTCCCATACCACCTATTGAAACGTGCCACGTTGCATATTAACGTTTTAAATCCAAAAGTAATGTGTGTCGTGGGTTTTGCCGAGTTTCAAACATATTTACGACCCCTTCTTACTTGTACGAATAAACATCCCAGTCTATCAGCTTACGTCACCGACGAAGGATAATTCAAATATTGTTCACTTCACACGCTATCAAATTTCAAAGCATACCAAATAATCGCAAAACCGTGAATAATCACACAGATCAGTTCAAAGGAGTTTTTCAGAAAGGAAAATATTTGATGAGTGGAATTCTACTTGGGTTGTGAAGGAACTTTTAAGTATGAATTGCCGATGAAGAGAATACCAATTTTGCAGTATTGGAAAATTTTCGGTGTGAGCTTCAGCTATTTCTTGAAATATTATTGTTGACATACAAGTAAGTTGATTAATCCTTAAAATGAATGCGTAGCTACAGAAAACAAATAATTTCTAAAAATACAAAATATTTGTTTCTGCGCAACATCCATGTCTAAACATCCAAGCAAGTTAACAGAAACTTACCTTCATTAGATATTTAGGACGAAAGTCAACTTTTTATTTATTTAACTTTCATGGAGTTGAATATAACTAAATAATTGTTGCAAAGATGTGACAAGCTCCTTTCCGATAATAATCACAGGCATATACATTTTGGCATCAGGGTCCAATCATGGTAAACTTTTGCAATCCTTCGAAGCTACCGTCTTCGACAATCTTGTTACAGTGAAAATAATTCTTGCAGAATTTCTTACAGCATTTTATTATTGGATTTGAGACCAAAGCAATTTGTCCTAAGTGTATTTGACATGACATACGTGCGTATGTTCATTCATAAGGGATGGCCATGGCATAAAGACTAGATACAGGCGTATGTGAGCTGGTCTTTACAAGAATCTCCGGAGGGACTTGGCAGAGCTAAACGTGTTGCGGTTTGGTCAGAAATTGGTATCCTAATTGTGATTGCATTGTAGCAAGTTCCTTGACCGTATGAACATTGTATTTAAAGTTTTTTTTACTTTTGTGTAGTTGGTCTTAAGTGAAATACTGAAAGGATAATCACTATCATTCAATGTGTAGGCACAAGGAAATGTGGGAACACATGGTCAGCTTAATTTCAAGACGAAACAAAGCGTTGCACATTTTGATTGGTTTTAAGTAGTTTTTATGATTGAATCGCGAATTCAATTTTGAAAACTTTCGCCAAAGTGGTGAGTCTTAACGCCATCAAAGTTTCGTATCAAAGCATACAATCATCACTTACACGTATGATTTGATTGAAGTTTCTAAGAATTTTCATAATAATCATCTGTTTAACAGCACATCGGATAAACTTACATGTGTGGCACAACTTTTTATTATAACATATGTACATATATGAAGCATATCCAGCGACTTTAGGCTTTTGACAAAATTTCAACGTGCCACGCATCTACCTTTTACCAGCAAATGTCACCAGCTGGAGGTGGTTATCGACTGTCAAAATGTACTATGTTCAAAATTTTGGGAGTTAGCTCGATTTTATTGCTAACATCGATTCAAAATTTTGCGAAAATAGTTGTAAGTTTGAAAAATGGAGACATATACAGTCTGTTTGACAAGAGCGTGTACGGCAAAACTTTTTTTTAGGTACCGCTAGAAGCTTGGTTGAGAATTGGGCATGTTGCTAGCCCCTTCCCCTCAGATGCTTTGTGTATAGAGTCTCAGTTGTCGTTCGATCTTTGTCAGAGAAGGACGTATTTCGTCATGAGCGTTACGTACGCATCACGTTATGAAGCAGTGTTCTTGTGTTTGCATCCAAAAGGACCCAAAATGTCATACGCAGCCGCTGCAAAATACATGAAAAAGTCAAAGACATTTGTTAGTAAGTGGGTGAAACGCTATTCTGAAGTAAAAAATGTCGACGATCTGCCTAATCGTGGCTCTACGCAAAAAACAACGAAAAAGGAGGACAAAATGATTTTACGGGTATTTGAGTAGAATTCTAGCCTATCGTTACGTGGTGGCCAAGCGGTTTTGCTTAAAAAGGGCCTTAATGTGTCATGTGATACTATAAGAAGACGTTTACTGGCTCATGATGTAAAATTTCGTAGCATAATAAAGAAACCGCTACTGTCGGAAAATCATGTTAAAAAGAGACTCACTTGGGCGCAGGGAAATTTGGACCGGGATTGGGACAATGTAATTTTTTCGGACGAAGCTTCTTTTTGGGCACGTTCTTCTCTCACTCATACCTGGTGTACCCACGCCAATAAATTCATCCAGCGGACCGTCAAACATCCGGTTAAGGTGCACGTTTGGGTTTGTTTTTCAAAACAGGGATTTGGTACCTTGCACATATTTACAGGTAATTTAAATGCAGCTAAAATGGTCAAAATATATCAAAGGGCTTTATTACCATCTGCTCAAAAGTGGTTTAGAAGGAAAAACATATATTGGCTACTGCAAGAAGACAATGACCCGAAACATCGGAGTCATCTTTGTACAGTGTGGAAACGAGAAAATGACGTTGAAGTACTAGATTGGCCATCACAGTCGCCGGATGCAAATCCAATAGAAAATGTTTGGGGACTCATGAAGTTGATGCTTCGAGAAAAGCAGATCTGGACTTTAAAACGATTAGTTCGTGAAATTAAACTTATTTGGAGGTCTTTGTCCCTGGATTATGCAATAAAATTAGTAGAAAGTATGCCTCGAAGACTCCAGTCAATTATTGATAATGGAGGCGACTGGACAAGTTATTAATAATAAAGCATCATTGTCTATATCATGTATAATGAGTTTTTTTTTTTCTACTTTTTATCCCAATTCATTCCCGAGCTTTGCCGTACACGCTCTTGTCAAACAGACTGTATATTAAGTATGGTGGATTTTCGCAAAAAGTTTTGAAAAACATTTAGTTTTTTGTTAAAATATCGATTTCCTTGAACATGACATGTATTGAAGATTATACATTCACTCACACTATAATAGCTTTGATTTCAAAGAGATAAGATTCAAAATCAGCCAGGTGTAAGATAGTTAAGAGTCGCTATCCCTGCATATGTAACGTAATCGCTGCATATAGATAATATTGTTTTTCAATTTTCCATGCAGTTCAGAAAAATGTCAAAAAACCATTGAGAATCTATTAAAACGAAGTTTCTGTATCTCTTGGAATTCTATTACTGCCTGGAATAATAAACGTTCTAAGCTACAAATCGCAGTAACGGGGAAAAAGGCTGTGACTATAACTCGGCGAAACCCTCTCATAGCCCTTAATCATCCTTTGGCATAATCAGTCGCGGAAGTCCAAGCACCAGAGCAAGAACTTTGAATCCGCCAGGGGACATTGTTCACACTCATAATTATCACCTTTAAAAACAAACATTGATGCAGCAGCGATCTTTTATCTGTACCTATGGAAAAGCTTTTCAAGGATTAGATGCATCAAATGCCAAGAAGCATTCTTCATCACTTTTCAAAAAGGCTGCTTCTACGATTTTCACGTCAACTCATAACAAAAAAACTTCTGTGGACCCTGTCCCAATGGTTATGTAAATAAAAATTAATGAAGCAGAATGGGGTACCCATGGCTTCAAATCTTTAAAATAATTACAGCCATTTGGCTACCAATTCTTAAAATCCTCACAGAACCCGGACGTAAATTTGCGTGAATAATGACTAGGAAATAAGTTCTAACCTTTAACTCAACAAGAATAATTTCTAGGCATTTTTGATAATTGGGGCAAAAGGATTAAGATGGAATTGTTAAAAGGCAGTTTTTGCGACTTTGAACGCGTGCTTTTTAACTTTTACGAGCACTATTACCCAACGTATAAGCTTTCAATACATGCATCAAAAATTTCAACTTCTAATTACAATATGTTTCTATCATGCTGATGTTCGTATGTACTCGTTACCATTTAGAGCTGTCAAGAAACTCAAAGAACCGTTAGAGGGTGTTTCAGTTTGAATTGTATTAAGGCCCAGATAGAATACTGCGTGACGGCGATGCGAGAGCGCGATGCGAGAGCGCGATGCGATTCTCGCTCGTCGTCGCGCGACGCATTCAATTTACAATGCACGCGATGCGAGGAAGAATAAGGTTCATGTGACAAATGTCAAATCGATGACGTTTTGAATGAACTTTGATTAAAATTATTTTTGATTTTTCAAAATTTTTGTATTTGGAATTTTCCTTCGTTTGGCAAATAATAGCCCCAACAAGGATGCAGGAAATTTTCATTCAAAACTCATTTAGAATAACCCTAGTACTTAAAAAGTAATTCAAGCGGTTGAATTTCAAATTTAATTTAAGCGCCATCAAGCATCTGACAAACGTCACACACCTCGTTTCGAGGAATTTTCGTTTTTCCGAATATTTCTCGTCTCGCATCACCGCATCGCAATCATTGTACGATGTCGCATACAAACGCGAAAACGGGTTGACATTTGCTGCGAGACTCCCGTCACGCTCTCGTATCGCAGTCTCGCAATATTGAATTTCGGGATTTATTCGATGAAATTTACAAAGAGTTGAAGGAATTTATGTACTAAAATGCTATGAATAGTTGTCAAAAATTATTTTAATTTTCATAAAGCATACCATATGCATTGAGTATTCAATGCATCACGCAAGCTGACTTCAGTCGCTTCGGGAGTACCGAATATAAACTGAATTTAAAATCTTTCCCGGATTCTCATTTGGCTCTCTGAAAATTTACTCACAGTCAGGTAAATGTTAAATGGACTACGAAGTACTACGATTTACGTTTCTGAACTCAAAATTTTGTTTAGGTTTATTCAGAAACTGGTTTTATTATTCATCTGAAAATACTGACATAGATTGATTTTAAATTGAAACCCGTGATGTTGACAGTGCGAAAATCAAGCAGAACTTGATTGAAGTGGATGATGTGCTTAACCCTAAATTACTAAACTACCGTAAAAATTACGACGCTAAAATCTAGATTCCTGGAAAAAACAAAGTGTGCGTTAGTTCCGCGCCCCCCGCTTCACTGTACCTTCTTTATTACTTCCGTCAGTGTGTCACGTGCTGTCATTGTCGTCGGAAGTGATTTGTGTATGGAGTTATAACAAGTGTGTCGTAAAATTTATGAAAGTTTAGTGCTTACGTGAGTTTTAAGTAAAGGTAAGTGTACTTGTTTTCATCACTTTTTAGGTAGATTTTGAATTAATTATGGCATATTCTGTTATTATATGTGCATTTAGTTATATTGTTTTAGATGTCTCGAGCTGTTAGAGATGATGAAATTTGTAAGTTATTGGAGGAGGCTGAAGATGACGGTGAGAGCGCACAGCAGCAAGAGATACTGAGTGAGTTAGAAGACAATTTAGATGTGGAAACGCATCAGATGACCAATAGTGATAATGAAGAAGAAAACACAATTATGTCAGGTATCGAGGATAGTTCCGATTCTGATGTTCCTCTTTCTCAGTTACAAAAGCGACACCGGCGTATTGAATCTAATTCTTCACACTCTGAAGATTCTATTGAAACTGATCAAAGTAGTCAAAACAGAACGCTATTTGATCCAAGGGTTGTTACAATAAGAAAACAATCAATTCGAGGCATAAATGGACCACGAAGCCAAGGCAGGTGAGAGCGCGAGCAGCTTCTAGAAATATCATTCGTTTTGTTGAGGGGCCTCAAGGTGAAGCACGAAATATGGTGGAACCATGTGAGATATTCTCTTTATTTCTTGGCGATGTAATGCTTGAAGAAGTAGTCCAATACACCAATATAGAAATTGAGTCAAGAAAGTCAAACTACGTTCATAAAATTAATACAATATCCAATACTTATAAGCGTGAAATAAAAGCTTTGCTCGGGTTGTTACTTATATCTGCTACACTAAAAAGCAATCATCTACCCTCAAAACTTTTATTCGATACATCATACAGTGCTTCCCGCTTCAAAGCATGTATGTCTACGGATAGGTTTGAATTTCTAATAAAAAACCTGACTTGATGACAAGTTTGCCGCATTTTGAGATATATGGGAAACGTTCAGAAGCAACTGCAAGAAATTGTATACTCCGGGTGCTTACGTGACTATAGATGAGCAATTAGTTGGGTTCAGAGGTCGTTGCTCTTTTAGGATGTATCTGCCTAGTAAACCAAACAAATATGGTATAAAAATTATAATGGTAGCAGATGTGAAAACTAAATATGTATTTAATGCTACACCTTACTTAGGTAAAGAAAATACACCAAGAAACGAGCCAATAGCTGATCATTACGTCAAAAATTTAACATCACCAATTTATGGAACCAATCGAAGTATCACCATGGACAATTGGTTCACATCGGTACCACTAGCTACAGAACTTATCAATGCTCCATACAATTTGACGCTGGTAGCAACCTTACGTAGTAATAAACGAGAAATACCAAACGAAATAAAAGATTCTACTTGTCGTCGAATTGGGACATCTGCTTTTTGCTTTGACGGCCATAAGACCTTAGTTTCCTATAAACAAAAAAAAAATAAAATTGTATATCTATTGTCAACAATGCATGAAAAAATTGCGATAAGTACTAGTGGAAAACCAGTAATAATTGAGTTTTATAACTCAACAAAAGGAGCTGTCGACACAGTAGACCAGATGTGTTCTGCCATGTCTTGTAACAGAAAGACCCGTAGATGGCCATTATGCTTGTTTTATAATATAATTAATATTGTAATTATAAACTCATACGTCATTTATGTTACCAACAATTGCAGAAATAAAAAAATAAGTAAATCCAGGTGCGACTTTGTTTTGGAAATGGCTAATGCTCTTATGGAACCTCATCTGAGAGAAAGAATAAATACTCCAACATTGTGGCGAGATATCAAAGAACTAATAAAGGGTATCTTAAGTATTGAAACTATTCCTGAATCGTCAATTATGCAAGGATCAAATTCAAGAAAAACGTGTGCCTTGTGTCCGTCTAAAGCTAGAAAAATGACGACTAACTTCTGCATGAAATGTAAAAGAGCCATATGTAGGATACACAACATGAATATGTGTCCAAACTGTGTAGAGTAAAAAAACATATACTATTTTTATTATTACGTGATCTCTGAAGATATCATTGTAATTTCTATAATAATTAAAAGTTATGATTCGATAATTTATTCTGTTTTATTTCCATGTCGTACTTTTTACGAATGTTTAGCAAAAACGTTACTTGCAAGATAGTTTAGTAATCTAGGGTTAATGACACCAAAATAGATTGTGTAGAACTGGCATCCGGTATTGTCTTATATGGATATTGATACAAACTTCGCTGAGAATGTAAGTGTGCATTCAATGGATCATCCAACTTAGTACTTTGCGCTCAACATGTCAAAATAAAAATTTTTGTTCCGAGTACCATCCTCAACCCTAGCACCCACTGTTCCACACGTCAAAAGAAAAGGTCTTTGACTATCATACCCGAAATAGAGTTTTCAGAAATTTACCTATCAACAAAATCTTTTTTTTTTTGTTATATGTGATGAGGAAAAATTAATCTCTTTAAATTGAATTTCTTTTATTTATTAGAAAAAGCGAATAAAGGGTGCCCAATTGCAGCGCAGGATACTTTATTGCAAGATTTTCCATATTTTTAAATTTTCTACTCCGCATAAACTTTACTAGAATATCCATCTAAAGAAGGATATTTTAGTGATTCATTCGAGGTTGTTGTTCAAAAAAGATCATGGTCAAAAAAATTTCAATCATCACAAACGACTTCAAAGCCAGGATTGACACCTAATAAGGTTATGCTGTGTGTATGGTGGGATTGGAAGGGAATTGTTTATCATGAGGTGCTAGAATCTGGCCAAACACCCAATTCAGCTTTGTACCGCCAGCAATTAATCAGATTGCAACAAGGAATTCAAAAAACCGGCCAGAATTGATCAAAAGAAAGGGCGTTGTCTTCCATCATCACAATGCCAGAGCACACACATCTTTGATGACCCGGCAAAAATCGACAAAGCTTGGCTTGGGGTTTGGATGCATCCAACGTATAGTCCTGACCTTTCACCAACAGAATACTATTTGTTTCGATCTCTGGAAAACGTCCTTAATCAAAAGAAGGACTATTCAAAAAAGGACTATTTTTCAAAATCATTTTGCCATGTTTTTCGCCGGTAAACCACAGAAGTTCTACCCCAAAAATGGCCAATGGTCATAGATAATAATGGACAATATGTACTTAAATAAAATCCATTTTAAATAAAAGAAATATTCAATCGAAAAATGACAAAAAAGGTTCAATACTTTTTAAACTTACATATATATAGCGTTCAAACTTTTTAAAGTGGGAATAAAAATTTCAAAATTGTACATTTAGTCATTAAATTGAGCCCCAAAATTAAGTCCCTAAGTTAGTCCCTATTATATATTATTTATTAATAAGCATCACAAAATATTAAGTCAGTTAATAAATATTGCTTAAAAACTGTAATCCTCTTCGAATTTTAGTGGGAAAAATGTGGCCCGATGTGGGGTTAGTTTCGTTGTAATCCGCAAAAAATACAAAGGGGATTGGGCTGGTAATTTTTTAATGATTGGCTTGAGATAAGAAATCCGTGAGCAAATAAGTCTTTTCGCAACAGTTACAAGCATTTGACAGGCAACTTTTCTTTTTCTTTCAATAATCCCTTTTTTATATTCTTTGTCAATTCTAAACCTGTCAGGGAATCTGAAGAAAAATAATTGTCGACGACAACTTGTTCAAACAAATTCAATGCAAATATTCGAGTTTTTATCATTTGATTTATTCTGTTGAAAACTTCCGCCGTACATATGTATATATTTTTTTTCCTCTTCTTGGTATTTTCCTCGCGCGATGCCCCATATTTTCCATCTTTTCAACGTCTGTTGTTTTATTCAAATTTCCATATTTGACTTGGAGACAAAACGAATCGAAGGCAGGACCTGACCTCATTGGTAGCGTCAACTTGAATAGATAAATTCGGATATATGGACCGACAGAACGGAAATCGATTGGTAGAGATGAAACGAGACAGGAATAAATCAAATTAATTTAGAATAATTGAGGCATATTGACTTGTTGGTGGAGCTTATCACGTCTTATTTCGCCTTGGGTATTTGCTTCTATTTTGAATGTACTTGTTTGCCCATTAGATGTTCCGTTGTGAAAGAATTTGCGTAGAAAATTTGAAAATTGCCTTACCTTTGATAATGTTGTGAGAGAGGAAGACGCACTAGCACGTCATGACAGGGTCTTCTTTCCGAAATAAGAAAAATTTGAATTTCATTATAAACTTAGGTTTGACAGCAGGCATCAAAAGAAAGCCACTAAGACTCTCAATATTTTTTCGATCATATACGAGGACTGAAAAATCTTAAAAATAAAAATAAAATTCTCCTTTTAATTTGGTGTTTTGTTTTAATTTTCGTAGTCAACTTTCGACCATAATTGTTTGGTCTTCTTCAACGACTGATTGCAAGATTAAAAGGAAGAAACGCAAAATTAAAAGGAGAATTTTATTATTATTTTTAGTGTTAAGTATATTTTGCGAAGATGGAATAAATCACAAATTTAAACAGAAAATCCTTACACTAGAGTCTCTAAAGGAGTTTGAATCTGCGTTGCGGTAGAATGTAGGTAATAATATCAGTACCAATTCAAATTCACACATTATTGTATAACATACATATGCCTATTTTGAGATGTACATATATCCATGTACTATACTGCGTTTGACAGATCCAGATTGTGAGATATTGGCTTTCGCGCCATTGATGATGATGATCGTTTGAAATTTTCACATCACCACTAGATAGAAAAAGAATTATCTACGATACATTTATTTAACATACATGGATTATTTAAACAAATCAGGATACCACGCAAATTTTATGTGTGTCTAATCTATATGTGAGTCGTTGCGTATGTATGAAAACGCATTTTATTAAAGAGTGTTCATGCACATCTCACCGCACTTTCGTTTTTTTATGCTATCATCGACCAGTTTTCCACCAATACATCTTTGAAAATTTTGGTCGAATCCTGTCTCATTGGGAATTTTTACCAAGTTCTAGTGCTGGTTAGCAGTTATGCAGTTAATTGAATCTAAACCTGTAGGAAAGACCAGGAAGCGCCGGCTGGATTTGATTTATAAAGATACTGTACTTAACTGAACCGCAACAGGTAGGTGATACATGCAATAAGTTTTATGTATCCACTTCAGAAGGTTAAGGACGAAAATTGGCTTTAGCGCCACAACGTTGCCGGCGTGCAGTGAAAGTCTATACTTATTCACTACGAAAAATAACGAAAATATCATTCAAACAGTTAAGTGGGTCTCTGTTTTCTTTCATTCTCAAATAATAATTTTCTTTCATTTTCCAAACAAAACAGTATTTTTATAACCTTTGCCTTTCAAGTTTTGCAGTTGATAGTGCTTATTCAGTGAGTTACAGCCACTTTCCCTGCCATATTGGGGTTGGATCCATTTAGTATATCTTGTACGGGAAAAATGTCCTGATTATGGCCAGAAATAAGCCTAAGAAGCTGCATCATGAACCCTCAATATGTGTTTGATCGAGCATATTACCTAAAAGATAGATTTGGTTTACAACGTTTTGATATTTGGACAATGGTCAAATTACAAATTCTAGCAGTGGCTTGTGATTGGATCATTATCCTAGCCTATGCGGATATGGGTACTAAGTAAGTTAGCTCATGTAGATCCATTCATCGATTGGATCAAGTGCTGAATTGCACAGGAGATTGGTCATCTTCGTTGTTGAAATAATGGCGCTAATATTGAAAATATATAGTTGTTGCTGTATTAGATCTTTGTTTCAAGGTCCTGTGGTCGCGGGTCGGTCCTGCTCGAAATTTGTCTGATCGACCCGAAATAGAAGGTTTATTTACAAACCGGATAAAATGTCCAGCTGGAATGGTGACCAATAGGCCGAAATAAATAAAGTAACTGAATGTAATCAAAAGGATCAATGATGTTATATAAGATGTTGTTTTTTGTCAGGCGATAGTGTTGATGTTCGTTTATGAATTTTGAACCTATGATGTATTGAAATGCCGGGATTTGTATCTATGATCATAGAGTTACCTCGATTTGAAGTTGACCTCTTGATTTTGACCAGTAGATCCGGTTATGGACGGAATTAAGTGTCGATGGTATGTATAATATGAATGATGAAAATGCTTAAAATGATACGGAAGGGATATGATACGAAATACGGCAAAAACAATTATTGGAATGCTGAAACTGGCTGAACCTTATCCGATATTCTTCAACTAGTATATTTCCTTAATTTCTGTAATTGCCCTCGAAACTTTAATGTGTCATGAAACCATTTAAGTTAAAATGCCAAGAATTCGGTGCCATTTAGACAGTGATTTTGCTGCAAGAGCCATAAAAAATTTCAGGGCTGGTCATTTGCAACGCAACTTGGCTTTCCTGGGTAGGATATTAACGAAATGCTGCCCTAAACATTTGGAGTCGGTATCAGCGAACTAGGAGTGTATACTGACGTACTGAGTTAGGAAAAGGTCCGCTACCAACGTCCTCGAAGCACGTATCTGAAGTTTTGATCATTGCGAATGCAAAGGTCTCCAATTTCGGATACTTTTTGGTTTTTTAGATAATTCGGCTTAAAATTTTTGTAAATTTTATTAGTATTACTGCTTTGTTAGTATACTACTAAATATTAATTTTTTAGTGTACTGATTTTTTTGCACTTTTCGTCAACAGGAATTGTGAAAAAACTTGATACAGTGCGTTTGTTTGCAAACGTCAGACACCGGCTGGACGACCGGTATGTAAGACTTCCTCCGTGATGTGATAGAAATATGACTGCGAGCGTATTACAAAACTGCCTACTCCTGACAACTGGCCCTCTTGTCAGCGACCAGACCACTGAGCATCGTTTGAACGCAAACCAGTACTGATCAGCACTGGAAAGACTGATCGTGCAAATCGTGTGAAATATATAGAAATTTGAAGTGTCAAAAGATGTTATGATCCTTGATTTCACCAAAATGATATTTTCGGTGATCCCAATATGATGGTTTAAGGGGGATCGGCTTGGAAGTCGAAACTGAATTTTTCCTTCGAAATAAAGGTAATTTGACAGCTAAGAGATATATCGATCATATTGTCAGGCTATATGTGACTCTATTTGCACAACGAACGCTTTCATGGTTTCATCCTCATATACGATAATGCACGACCGCACAAATACCGGACCAGTTGCTGGGAGAAGAGTCTAGAAGAAAACTTCAGCTCTGTTATTGAACGCGTGGCATCCTGGCTTAGGGGATGCGTTTCGATAAGCGGAGAAAACAGAAGGATACCGAACCGGTTGGCGAATTTGATTTCTGAGACATGCCTTTGTCAAGTGCTGCTCCTAGGGAGAAAAGATTGAAGCTTATATCCGGAACATAGAGGACGTTACTCAGGTATCTCAGCTTCCAGATTTCTCCGTCGAAAACTTCAACCTCGATGTCTCCAGATCCCACAGCTGCGATCGCCTTGCCATCACCAACTCGGACAGACTTTGGCTGTTGAAAATGGACGAAATTTGAAAACCATTCGCGCCGATGAGACATGTGATCCGTAGCACCAGAGTCAAGGTACCAGATGCTGGAACAATCCAGGTTGTCCGAACCGAGAGTCAAAGCACTAATCAGCGCGTCGTTTTTCCTGTTTGAGTGGCCCTCCTTTTCTGCTTTTTTTTTATTGGCTGCTTTTCTCTTCAAGAAAGGAGTAACACCTTGCGACCTTTGGCTAGGAAAGAAACCAGACCTTACCTCACTCAGGTCTTTTGGTGAGGAAGTTTTCGTTCACATCCCGAAGGAAAAGAGAAAGAAATGGGATGTTAAGGCCAAAAAGGGCATCTTTGTGGGTTACGGCGAAACGACAAAAGGGTATCGAGTCTGGTTTCCTACTGAAAACAAAGTAAACACCTATCGAGATGTGAAATTCACTGGACAAAAATCAGACAGCAAGACATGCTATCTACTGAAAGATGGAAATGTCGTTGCAGTGGGAGAAAGATCTGATCAATTCTTCGAGATGAAATTTCGAATCGTGGCGAATGAGCACCAGGCAAACGTCGTCGTCAAACAGGATACACTCCTCACCTGGCATAAATGGTTAGCTCATCAGAATTTCAAACACGGAGGATACACCCTATATTGAACAAACAAAAGAAGCTATCCAATTGATGTATTTCCTCTACGATTTAATGTTATTTTCAAATATAAACAGCTTTGAAACTTGATATGAATAAAAAATAATCAAAGATTCAATTTTTTTTGGTTTTTTCAAAATTAATAGTAATCCTTATTTTGTTTTGTGCATCATGTTTTTTTAGCACCAAAGTATCAAAGAATTAAACGCTATATTGATCAAACCCATCAAACAGTCTTATCTATGAAGGCAAGAAAGGCCCCAAAAGCATGTGGAATTCCAGCTTCGGTCCTAAAAATCGTCTTTCGCTTCAACTCGGACATGCTCTTCAGCAACTTCAACGCATTTCTGTACGAAGAGGTATTCCTAGAGTCCTTGTTGACTCGAAATCAGCAGTGAAGTACCTGGGCATCCTGATAGACTCAAAGACGAGATTTTCCTAAGAAACCAGGACAAAAGCTGATAAGACTGCATCGCGTGTAACGGCACTCACTCGATAAATGCCCAACAAAGGGGGGCCACCACTTCAAGGAGACGTCTCCTAATGAGAGCTGTGCAGCCGGTTCTACTCTACGGGTCAGAATTGTGGGCCGGCGCTGTTACCAAGAAGTTATCCCGAGGGTGGTTGGCATAGGTGCAGAGATTAGGAGCCCTGCAAATTGCATGTGCATATCCAACAGTCTTCGGGACGGCAGTCATGGTAATCACTATGATGGTACCTCTCACACTTCTTGATGAGAGAGCGCAGAAATATTTACCTGCCAGAAGCAATGACAGCAGAGAAGAGATCACCAGCACAGAGAGCCAACGATCTCTCAGCGATTGGCAACAGTCCTGGGAGCAAAAAATAAAGGGATGGTGAACTGCACGTTTGTTCTCTGACCTTATCATTTCCTACTTGACTCAGCTTTTATTTGGACGTAGATGTGATCCGCGCTGCCTACTCCATCCAAATATGAAGCAAAATTCCTCTAATGCAAAATTGGAGTGGTCTGTCCCGACACTATGGTCGAAAAAATGCTTAGAACAATTGGCAAATAAAATCGCGTGACACAATATGCTTAAAAAGCCATACTTGAGCGCTTTGAACCGTCAGGGATGCAGGGGTATCTTCAAAATTTATCATTGATTCCATCTTCGCAAAATCTATTTAATTTAAAACAATAAAAATAAAATTCTCCTTATAATTTTGCTTTTTGTCAATTAAAAGGAGAATTTTTTTTTTAATTTTTTTAGGGATATATTTTCTAGCGCTTCCTTACCACTGAAGAAGAGATTCCCTTGAGGAAAGATTCCGCTGGAGAAGTGATAATCTGAGAGACTATTTTTCGACATTGTTTGAAAGATATCGGCCAAACGCAGTCTCTGTGGTGACCTAAGTGAAAGGCCTGACGTTTGCCTATCAAATTTCCCGTTCCTTCAATTTATTGCTGATGAAGTTACACGCAGTAGACTTTTTTGGGATTGCATAAAAGGAATGATTCCTGAATTTCAACACGAGTCCGTTTTTGGTTTATTATGTAGAAATATAAACAAGGTGGGTATGAATATCAGTGTGGATATTTTGGACAATCTAAAAAGAGCAGGTGATACGTTCAATACAGAGTGGTTGAATGACAAAGGCGGGAACTCTCTTAGGATAGAGGTGATACATGTTAACATATGCTTAGTGAAAATATCAGAGACCAGTTTATGAGACGTTACTCAAAATGCATAAAGGACTCAAAATAAACATGGTTTACAAGTGCGAAACGAAATTCAAATCATCTCGTACAACCTACGTCATGAAATTCGAATTCTGATTCCACATGTCCTTGTTGCAACAACATTCAAAACATTTCAATTCAATGTAATGGGAAAGTTTATGGAAAAAACATAAATACATTTCAAGTGATAAAATTCATTTTAAATTTATTTTATAGCAGAACAAACATGCAAAGAAATCCTAGCGTAGCAAAAATAGAACAGAATTGGATGACAGATCGATTGAAAGGTCACATTATGCATTGTGTAACATACCACACCGAATAAATTCTCGTCATGAATATGGTATGCTTTCCCGAACTGAAATTTTTAAAATTTGAAGCTTGATTTCAAACTGTTCTTATCATGCATGTAGTCTCTGAAGTTTTTTAGATAAAAATATCACTCTAACATTCAAAAGCGTTTGAATGCGTTGAAAGAAAATTTTTTCGCACTCATGCAAGGCTCTGAATATTATCGAATAATCCTAAATAATCTTTAATTTACACCCAAATTACACTTAGAATCTTGTGTTCTCCAGAAAATAAAATTCGTTGAATATTAAATGTATTATTCAATAATTATTTAGGTTAATTCAAGTGCACGGTCTTTAAATAACGACCTTTACCGACTTCGGGTTGCAAAAAATGTACTCGTAATGTTCAGCAATTTCCTAATTCGTCTTTCATCATTTCTTTGGAACACTGAACAACTTTGTTAATCAATTCGCGAACCTTTCCTGGAGCCCAGAAATCCTTAATTTTTTTTTGAATTTGCTTTCAATTAAAACGCTTGGAATGTTGCTCGAACGATAAAAATAACTTTTCATAACTTTTCGCCAATGCAAATTATTCAGGGTTTTATTTGAGGTTTTGGGACGTTTAGGCAAATGGATTTTCTTCTGTTTTAAAGCATTCAAATTATTAAAGAAAAGTTTACCCTATTGCAATCATAAATTTGATCCAACATACGATGAATTGGAATAAATTAACAGAAAAAGTTGACCATAAGGAAAGCTTAAAAGCAATCAAAGCGATCCCGAATGGGTTAGGCCTTCTACAGTGACCTCATTAACTTCAGAGCTTAAACCCCTTTTTATCTCTTCACTTTCCAAGATAAATAACCAATTAACTTATTAAACTAACTATTTTTCTCTGATATCGATGTCAATTAGACTCGTTACGATTTCAATCCTTATTAGCTAGTTAGTATGATCAGTACAATCCATTATACAGAATATTTTCAATTACGCAATTTTTCTCATGTTGTCGAGAACCAGAAGCATAGGATTCTCTGTTGTGTTTACTACGAGTCACCCAAAGTTTCACTTGCATTCACATTTATTCAGCAAACTTATTCAGAGAAGAAACAAAACCAGAAAAACAATTCGTTTAAAGCCATTCGCTGAAGCGTCAAAGCCTCCTTAAGAGATTTCGGCCATATTTCTAACCAAATTTTATGCAAAACCTCCACCTTGGATATAATGATAGGATTCCATCGAACCCGAAATTTCCTACCAGACAAAAAAGAAAACAAGTCCTCGACGAAGGTTTTCAGACAGAATAAAAGATAGTAGACATCCTTCATACTCTTTTCTCTCTCCTGCTTACTACTAAGGAAACAAATGTGCCGGATCCTGTGGAAATAATTAGGTTTAGGATTACCTATACCACCCGTACACTCCTTTCAGAACTATGTTAAAGAATGCGAAAAAAAAGGTTCACTTTATGATAGCAAGTATTGTCGGTGGAGTTATCCTCATGGCTTTTCGACTCATATCATAGACCCTGACGATATGGTTGGGTGAATGCAAAATAATTTCTATAGAGATTCAGGTCTATTTGAGAAGTGTTCTAATTTGTCTGAAGTAATCAAAGTAAAATTAAGTAGCTGAAACGAAAACAAAAGCTACTAAATGATAGTTACTTAAGAATATTAGATTCATAGCTAACGAAACTTTATCAAGAGATACAACATATAAAATAAAATGATAGTAAGATTTTTTGGTTGGAAGTTCAGCATCGAACTCCCAGGGCAAATAAAATACCAACTTAACATCCTCCTTGTCGCAGTGAATACCTAGCCTGAACCTTTCTGACACATTACTTCGGACCGAGCTTCATTGGTCTCGCTTACAGGCGGTTTCAGGTTATAAAAATCTCTCTTTCTGCAAAAACAAGAGGAAGGACGGGAGAGGGACTATTTTAGGACCTGCTAAAGTAGTCCTTCTCCCGTATTTTAGTTCTCGTTAAGAATTCTCTTCCCTTTCCACTGAGAAACAGTCCGTCATGCCCTTTTTTATAAGAGCTGCCCGTTTACCATGATGCATGTAAGTTAAATTTTTTTGAAATGACATCTTTTCTACTCAGATGCGGTCTCTCCAGAAACTATATGGAAAGAGCGCCCCCATTCTCTAGAAGAATTGCCTATCATGACAGGACCGTCTTCTAAATATGAGAAAATGTAGCAGATGTCATCTGGATATCCGGTCAAAACAAGCAATAAGGGAATGCTGACTTTTTAAATTCATGCAAATAAGACTGAAACTAAATTTACTTCAGAACTTGAACCTTAATGTAGGTTAGAGACACCTTGCTTTATGGTCTAAAGGACAAGAAATCGAGGGAATCACTCTAAATCTTGATAACTTTCCCGAAAGTGCCGAGCCCAGTAGTGAGGTGGTATCACAAGGAGTATGTTTGACAATAGAGAGCCAGGAATGAAATATACCACAATAAAATAAATGGAAGTATCAAGAATAAGGAGATAACACGAAGATTGACCATACCTGAAAATCCTCTTTTGCTCACGAACGATATTGTGGTCTTCGACCAACATTTAACTGACTTCATAGGACGTGTAAAATATAAGTGTCAAGTACGAAGAGTGAAGGACAAGGTGCTATAAGCGATTGGCCTAAAACGTGAATAATTGTTTTGGGGTGAGTGTTTCAGCGCGGCCAAGGTTTGCAAATCCCAAAAATCGATGGGCTGTAGGAATCAAAATCTAGCAGCGGAGACTTAAAGCAGGACGAAACTCAGGCTTTTAACTTTAGAAAAATATCAATGGTAGAACACTTGTACAATTAACAGAAATTGCACCAATAGATCACGTATGCAAGACATGCAGAAGCTTAGCCTAGCCGATTTGTTTCTATTCATATAGTTCCTTAATAAGCCTTTTACTGCCCAGGAGAGACGAGTGTTAAGAATCTGCTAGACTTTGCGTTTTTAGCATTTAGAACTTTGGATTTACAACAAACGATGAAATTCAAAATTTAATTTGCGTCCTTTAAGGTATGATTCTTATAACTCTTAATCCGGAAATATAATATGAAAAAAATGTAATATAATTAATCCGGAAATATCATTTCCAACAACTCACAATTTCGATTATAAATTTATTTAAAGTTTATAATCGTTGACTAAAAGATGGTGCCAGCAAAAAGTACGCAGTGTAATCATTTGTCACATACGCCATTTCGAACGTCTGACACTAAGCTACAAACACACAAGTTGAGTCCGTCAAAAACTATCGTATTTGTTTTATCGTGTTGATTAATCATGTCAAATTTTGTGCCTGAAAAAAAAAACATAGAAAAAATAGAAAAATGCTCTTGAAAATCATCGCTCGTTACTTAAAACATTTGGTGGACACGCTCCATCAATCGGGGCATGTAAGACACGGTTTCGACAATTCAAAAGTGGTAATTTGAATGTGAAAGACTGTGACCGTTCTGATGGCCTACAAAAATGCGAAGAGTAGGTATCACAGGAGTTACTGAGTGGTGATCCAACTCAACTTCAACGGCAATCAGCAGAAGCATTAATTGCATCACAGGAAACGATTCGCCGATGTTTACGAGAGAGTTAATCAATAACGAATGGTAAATGGGTCCCGCAAATCATTCGCCGAGAGGTAAATGAATCCAATACTATTTAAATGAATGTCAAATGGAAAATCGAATGCAAATGCTGCTTCGGCGATACGAAACGGAATATTATTCGAATTCGGATCAAATTGTTACGGGTGACGAAAAATGGAACCCGAAGCGGAAAAAATCGTGACCTTCACCTGCCGGGCTATTTCCTCAACACGAAGGCCAAATCGCTTCGGCAAGAGGACCATGTTCTATGTCTGGTGAGACCAGAGTGGTTTTGTGTCTTTTAAACACTTGAAGCGCGGCAAAACCGTTAATTTACAAAGCTTTCGTCCCCAAATGATAAATTTAAACCACGCCTCATTCAAAAAACGAGCAAAATGGGCTAGAAGACATAGAGAAGTGGTTTTGTTACACAACAACCCACTGTCGCACCTAGCAAACCCAGTGAAAGACACAGATAAATCCCTTATATCTTGGAGATCCTTTTGCACCTGCCTTAATTTCCAGACTTGGCACCATCTAAATATCACGTTTTCGCAAAAACGCGCCGTCAGAAAGCAGCGTTTCAGTGATTTCGACGAAGTTGGAAAGTGGCTCGACGAAAAGTCTGCCCCAAAAAACAAGTCGTTGTTATGGCATGTTATTCATAAATTACCAAAAACACCGACGGAATGTGTAAAAGACGATGGCCAGTATTTTGAAACAACAAAAAATTTTCCTGGGATGTCTTTCTTTTCACCAAAAAAACTAGAAAAAACTTATGCATATCCCTGGTGACTTGGAAGCACCAATTGGTTCGCTGTGAAATGTTTCTCTGAGACTGAAAGGACATCTTACGGGTCAGTCACGTTTTAATCTTATTAGATTTGTCCTTATTCTAAGTTTCTAGTTTTAAAGCAAGAAGAGATGAGCCTGAGACAGTAAAAAATCTAGAAATAGAAAAAATGGAGCATTGATACTCAGAGTATTTAGCGTGAACATAATATATATATAACTAAGGGCAGATGAATTCCTCCATGAATTATGTTTAATTTTTTCTTCGCTGATCAAAAGGATCTCTTTGTTGCTTTATATGCGAAATGGCTAGACATTGCCTTCTAAAAGCTTAAGCGAGTCCATGAAGCTACCAAGGAAGAGTCTCCACGAAGGCTGTCGACGGAGCTGAGCTATTCCTTTCACTATGAAACTCAAGCTTATACAAACAACAGAAAGGCGGCATATCAACTACTAAACCTTTTTTTCTCTTGTGACCAAACTAAAACGCACTTGAAAATCTGTTTCAGTTTAATTGAGGACATTTTCTGCGAACTGTCACTTTTTTTGGAATTACCGCAATAAAGTACAAATTTCGATTGATTCAGCGAAGGATTAAGCAGTATCTTCAATCTCTTTTCGACACATTTGATAAAGAATTATAATTCCAAAATATCAGGCGATTGCATAAGCTCAAAATGGTAAATTGCGTTTGAAAATAATTGTCCGGTGATTGGTTGGAATAAAGATGGAAAAAAATGTTCAACGTCTCATCTCCCGAATTTCTTTCGTTACCACGTTGAAAACAACTTTCATTAAACACATGTTATTTCTGGCAAAAGTCTTTCGCCCAATAAATTTTCCAATGTTTGAATTTCTTTCCACTTTTCACGTTCTACGATAAAATATTAAATGATAAATGGATATGATACTAAATTTTGCAACAACGTTTCGCCGAGTCCATTAAAACTAAGAAATTATTGAAGAAAATATTTTTATTGCACAATTCACATTGTATGGAACAACACCATCGTATTCTGTTACAATGTAGAAATAAAATCCTTCGTCCTTTTCACATTGCTGTGGCGCTCATTTCATTTGGGTGAAAATGTTTTAGCAAGGAGTGAACCAAAAAAAGGCAAAACAACTTTCATTTCGCCAAGTGTGCAATTCCAGACGATAGAATTTATGGGTATGACCACCCGAGAATAAGCCATTAACGAGCAGATACATAGATTTGTACAGACTTGTTCAAAATCAATAGTTTCCCATGAAAACGGTTCAACGTTTTTCCTTTTTTCTGACCGGCAGGCGAGAAACTACATACCTACGTTGATTGTTATCGAGCATTACAAATGGATGCTGAGGAACTTTTGCTCGCAGTCAAGCCGGTTTGATTAGGGTTGCTTGAATTTAGTTTTACTTATAAAGGAAGACAGATTAACAATTCCGTAGCGAAGGACATGAAACAAGCGTCCAGTTGTTCTCTGTCTTTGCCATAAGCTCAGATAACCTTTGGCTGCAACTCAGGCAAGTAAGGATTCAGTGAAGTGAAAAATAAAGTTAACTCGTGCTACAAAAAGGCAATTTTGCTTCGAGCTTTCGTGTGGCTAACGAAAGCGAAGATGTAAGGAAGGAAGATGCAAGGTTTAAATGCAACTCCTTGTTATTTTTTCTCTAGTAAGATAAGTAAACTTATTCAGAGCATAAATGTTTCCAGACCATTATGAGAAAAACAAGACCCCCGAGCTCGTATCATTGTCATTAATTTTTGTGATTTACCTATTCAGTTCAATGCCATTGGCGATTATCCTTTTTTGATCTGATTGCCTACTATTTATCGTTTATTATGTCCGACAACGTAACTTTTAAACGATTCTCATGCGCCATGATTGTCGCGAAAAACCCTCATTTTTTACGGTCCCCTTACCATCTGCGACATGAAGATTATTAAAAAAAAGTCGACCGCTACAACTTTTTAATAATCAATTTCGAATGTTCATATTCTCTTTACGTTCCGGCTCTTAAGCGTTTAACTTCTTAACTTGAAAATACTTCGCCTAACCTTGAACTCAATTAAGATTTGAGTGAAAGCTTGATGAAGAGCCTTCTCGAGTGTATTCAGGGATGAAAATGGGGCAATGATGAAAATTAATTTAATAAAAGATGAAATTATAATGGTCTTTATTCACCAGTCCATTTTCCATTATGGAGTTCATAAGGAAGTCATAGTAGTGATTAAACCTGATGATTACCAACACTTTGATCATATTAGATACTTGCTGTAAATGGAAGTTTATGTTTGTATGACGAAGACTCCATTAGACAGCTGCCTGCTTCCTATAAAATAATTCCTGCTGAAGCCTTTTGATTGCTGATAAATATTTATTTAGAAGGATTTTACAAGGGAAACGAAAAAACATATTTCAATTCAAGCTGGAACTTCAAGTTGATGGAAAATATAATGGCAAAACGAGCCATCAGTAGGGCCAAGCTTTGTGTAGCTCTTAATAGGCGAAACCCAAGAAAAAGTCTCCCCATTAATCTAAATTACAAATGCCTGGCCATAGTCAAGGTAATAAACCTTTTCTGCAAGGAATAGAGAATTCATATTTTGTGGTATTAGAGTCAAATGATTCAAAGCCGCATTTGAATTTGCTAATTTAAATTTAAATTTTGTAGGCAAAAATGTGTGGAGCATATGTCGCTAAAAATGTTTTGATTTTTTCATAAAATTCATTTACCAAAAATTTTTCATTTATTCGCATAAATTCATGCGAGGATATTTCGAACGATAAAAAGGTCCACGGTGAAAATAAGCTTTCCATGATACAAATTCAAGGTGCAAAGCATAACAACTAATTTTTTGGAATGATTACGTTTCTCAAAGGATAAAGGTGGGAGCTTATTTTGTGTTTATATATTGGGTCTAATACAAAAGTATAGAAATAAAATCATTTCGGAACACGTGGTTTTTAAGGAAGAAATTTGTATATAACGCGCTAGTAAATGTCTACATCTTCTAACGTAAAATAAACGTAAACGTTTTCCTACATCTTCGTAAAAATTTACCCCTTCCCCCTCTCCTCACGCTTGAAATCCAGCTGTCAAAGTCCTAATACGTGGATGCAAATAAAGCAAAAGCCTTCTTTGCCAATTGAGCTATTGATTCAAACTACAAATTATCGCCTTCTAACTGTACTTACTAGTGGACTTTCTACTTCATCTACTGGTTTGATCGACCAAACTGTCAACTAACGTGTTACCTTCCCTACTTTTGACAGATTCAAAAAAGGAGAAACACAAGCCAAACTTGTTACTTCATACGTATTTTAAATGATATATGTTGTTTCGTTCTTAACTCGCGCTACAAACTGATTCATTTCTTCAGTGTCCTTTTCGATTCGTACCAGAGGATAACGTCATTTGGTGCCCCTGCATTTTTGCTTTTTGCCTTTTGTTAAACAAATCTATTTGACGTCTGACTCTCTCTGAAATCTCTTTAATTTAATGCAATTTTAAAATCACTTCTAGTTTCACATAATTCCTGTGATGATATCATAATGTTGGTCATCACAGGAGTCCCGATTTATGTAATTTGATTGAAATTTTCAATCGGAAAGTTCTTATGAAAAGTCCATTTCCTCACGCAAGTAGTAGTTTCAGAAAATTCAAAATATGTCTTTAATTTTGACATGTTTGAATCAGCTCTCTTTGTCAAAGATATTTTGAAGCATCATTATAGTGATCAATATGTACTAGCTCTGATAGATGACTACAGTTGCTGGGGCGACATTTCTTTAACTGAGACAAAACCAGAGTAGCTGCCAAACTCGTCAAACACAAACCTGAAGCTAAAAATCTGACTATTATAGGATAAGGTCTCCTCGATCCAACAATGGAACGGAATTAAGCAATTCTACCGTGGATCAGGTTTTGAAAATACTGGAACTTGGCATTGACTGACAACTACTAGAAACCTTTTAAAATTTCTAGCGGAAAAACTACGAAAAAGTTACATCCACTTAATAAATCTAATTCTAGGCCATTTTAACTGTGACTATTGCCAATTATATCAAGGATATACGCATCAAAAGAGGTCCCTACGCTACCGAAACGATTAAACCATCATCCCTGCAGACTCCTTCAATGTTAAGCCAAGCCTTGTAAGAAAACAACTGATAAATACAAACTTCCATCCAAGATTTTGGGAAGAATGTTTGACAGATATTGTTATACTGATGATGGAAAGATCTTAATCTCTAGGGATCTTAGATTAAACAAGGATTGTTAAATGTGCATCCAAGTAAAAAATGTAAAAAATGTGCATCTTCATAAAAAAAACCGCATATGTAGACGTTTAAACTCAATCAAGGACTGTGACACAAGCCTTAACAAACAGTTCTTGGAATAGCTCTCCTGTTCCAAAGTCGTTTAAAATAACATGCTTTCGATGGTGATTCGAAACGACAAAATCATGGTCAAATGATCAAAAAAATGTTAAAGGATTGACTGTTATATAACCTTTTCAGTTCAGAGTCAGGTCAGTCCTGCTTAGGTCTTTCTGATTTTGAGAAGCTACGGCTACAAAATTTAATACCAACATATCGTTAGTTGACATCAATGCAACGTTTTTCAATATTAATCATATCAGCACTGATGTTTATATACGAAAATCAGCATTCTTTGACTAGATAATCTAGAAATAATCAACGAAGAATAGGATATTAAAGACGAAAATAAGGTTGAAATATATACAAGGGCGTGCCAACATGTCTAAGTTACAGACAACGATATATAATCCGTTGATCATCCCTTCAATGGTACGAGAGCACATGTAATCTTGATTCTTCGGTCAACGACGGAAGGGATGGTGCTACCTTTTCCTGTATCTTTCAGCACATTTCAATAGATTTCAAATGATTACTGACGTTTTTATGTGGAAACCATGATTTTTTTTAAATAATCATTGGAAAAACGGTGTCAAAGTCGAAAATAATGTTGTCATATCTACAGGGGCGTGCCATTATGCAAAAATGTCTAAACTGACCCGTGCCTAAGCTGCATAATGTGATATATTTTTACAGTAAGTATACCCTTATCGGTGCATGACCCTGGATGGAACTCTTCGGAACTTTGGCCATTTTCCTCAAAATGCAGAATTTTGCATTAATGACTAAAGGAGTGGCTTTACTTGCTCTTCTACTTTTTAAAATATGTCAATAACATTCAAAAATAATCCTGACATTATCTATATGCGGAACGCAAATGTTTTTAGAAATATTCATTGAAGAAAACGATGCCAAACTCAAACGAAAATAAAGTGGCCAACGCGCTTAACTACTAAAGGCGCTTTGTCTGATTATTTCCAAGAGTCAAAGAAATGGAAAATATGGAAATGTTAAAAAATTTGAACCTATCTCAGGGCTCTACAAAGAAAATGGCTAAAAGGTAGGACTAAGGATAAAACTATTTTCTTAAAATAGAGAGAATTTTAGATACAATTGATAAATATTTTGGATCAGTTTAGAGATAACATTTGCGGTAGCCACCAACCTTTATTCAAGATATTTTGAGAAAAATATCAATTACTACACAGTAGACTGGTCTATCCTGAAATAAAGGCCGTATTAAAAAATTTTCGGTACTAAGAAAGAGACTGTCAATAATCACCCCGTCAGGAAATCAAAAACCCACACTGTGGTCTTGCTCGCTGAAACACGTCCAAATCAGACTTTTGCAGTCACGCATTAATTTTGGAATAGGGACGTATTTTTAAGTTCCATCCTCTTGTTTAGTTGAATGGCCTAAGAAAAACCAGTTTTCTTCTTTTTGGAGGATCAATCTCCTAGGAGGGCAAAAGGTAGCGAACTATTACTCTGTCGTCTGTGGAGGCTGAATTAATGAACCCCTAAAATTCAACGGACTTGTTTCGCAAATGTTTCAGGATCAGCAGAACTTCCGTGCGAATCAAGGTATTGGAAGATTAGTTGTCAACCATGGCTTTCCCCACGTCGAGGTGAAGTACAAACACATCATCTCATTAGAGAGGTGATGAGCAGTTGCTCTATTAACTTTTATCAGCAGCTTGAAAAGGTATTTCGCGAGATACTCTCTAATCTTAAACCACTCCAATTCAAAGGAGAGCCTACATTCTACCTATTTTTATCGGTAACCTTGTTCACATTATGTTGTTTGATTGATCCCCTACGCATTCCACGACTCACAACCTTTATTGTTATTGATTTCGAGTGATATACTAAGAAGGATCTTGCAAAAACAGATCTGATTTTACTTTTATTATATTTTGGGCTAATTCCAGCAATCAGCAGACTTTTTTCAGACTTTATAGGCTCATAGCTGACTATGTCCTTCTGGTTATACAGAACATCGGTGTAATGCGGAAACTTTTTGGTTTTGTTTCTTATGTGTGGTAAATCTGGATACATCCATATCTTCTGCGCTTCGGTTAATGTAAATGAAATCTCTTCTACATTAGCCAGTAACAAGGCAATGCATAAATGACATTTTTGTGGCCTTCGGGGCAGGACGTACAGTCTCACTTAGTTGATAATGAATTTCATTGAAGTATAAACTATAAATTTAGTTAATTACAATTTTCATTCAACGTAGTTGTTGCGAAACTTCCACATTTACGTTGCTGGATTCCTCGACTGCATGCCTCCTTGCTCGTGTATGCTGACTCACTGACAGGTTCTCTCGACGAAGCCTACCGGCTATAATGATTCGTACCAAATCACTGACTGCTCGCCTTTTTCGCCATCTTGAGTATACTTAGCTATTGCGAACAGTCATGATTGGGCATATAGTGTGCCTGGTCGCGGCTTAACTTGCCATGACAAAAGAGAAATTTCCGTACGTGTTATGAATGTCTTATACAAATAAATATAGTTACATAATAAACACATGAGGGTGACATGAAGCTGCTCGAAACACCTCCGAAAAAATTTTCTAGTCCAAGAGCTAGTATTGTCATAGTCAAGAGCTATTAGCAATTTGAACAGGGTTTGTTTCTAGGCATTATTGAACAAATAAGCCATCTTTCCAAGTATATAGGGAAGAGAGGAAAGGAGGTTCTTTCATACTCAAAGTCAATGATAAATATGTCCATTTTCGTTGCTGAGACTTGATGTGCCAAGTATTCAAGATAGTTGTCAAATGGAGCAAATGAATCTCAGATTAGAATATCTCGAACACCCTGAAAATTTTATCAAAACGTCACCATCAAGCAAGCGATTCAGTCCCCATCTTAAATTTATAGTAAAGGAAACAAAAGTAATGTAAGCTTAACTAGCATAAAAAACAGAAGAAGTTTAGGCGATAGAATAACAGTGATCGTGAAATATATATTAGCAGGAAACCGCAGTATAGGAGAAGATGATGTGGAACTAGTTGAAAAAATCAGCAAATAATACGAGTTGAACCCATACGAACGTATGGTATTACCAAAGCAACCGGACACACACCTGAACCATGCCTTACCGAATAGAACTTCATCGGTAATGGAGATATTGAACAAAAAAAAAAAAAAAATAATAAAAAACAGATAAATGAAAAAATGAGAGAAAAGGAGGAGAATAAGGACGAAGATCATACGATCGGGTAATAAACAACCGACGACAACCGCAAACTAATGTGCTGAGTATTGCAATTCGTTTTTTAAATAAAAAGGGAAACCATCATAAGGTTTCACTAAGGTTGAAACAATTGTATCTATTGACTCATCGGGGTGTCTGCATTAAATAAAACAAATTAAAACAACGAATTAAAAACAATCGAAATAAAAACAATCAATTTCATTTATCGAAAGCATTGATGTGTTTTTGGCTCGGATATTCTGATTCTCTTCGAACAGGAAGTTACTTCCTTTGTTATCTTTTCTCCTGCGGAACAATACTTTGTACTGAAGGAATAGCTGACTTGGTATCTCCTCCATGAAATTGCAGAATATGCTTTTAGTGTTTGCTTTCAAGTTGGTTTTCTTGGGACTTCCTTTCGAGTGAGCCAAGGATTGTGAGTAATATCACAGTCAGGATCATATTATATATCCTGTTAATGATGATACATGCTCAAAACTGCTTGTCTTCATGGGAATTGAAACATGTCAGTAACTAGTCAAACACAGAATAATTCGATTCTTCACGTAAGGTTGTTACAAGGCACGTTCACAATCGGTGTGGTGAAATAAGTTTTCCTTAAAGTCACAAGGAAATGCATTGTTAAAGAAGGAAATTGAACATGTTGAAGATGGTAAATATTGTTAGGATTCTTACAAATCTGGTTTGGCAAAATTTACATCAAGAAGACGTTTTCCAGTACGGGTTTTATTGTTATACTATTGAATTGCTTACTACAAGTGATTTGCCTAACATCAGACCCCGCATCGGTTGGATACACACCTTATTAAAATGGATTATTACGGGATTAAAGGCATACTGCGAAACCTTGATTTCGAATGGCATAGTCATTTCTGTATGGAAAAGCCTTTTGCGGATGCAAAACAACTGTGTGGGTGGGTTCAATTCATTGTTGTTATACAATTCCGCATGCATCACATAAATCGCAGAAACTCAATAAAGTGAACCACGTACTATTTCCGCAACAGAAAAAGTTTCCTGTTAACAAACACGAATCACACCAATGCGACATCTGTCACGTCAATGGAAGCACATGCAAACTGTCATCCATCAACAGTTTGATTTCACTCAATCAGCTGTTGCGTAATATTATGACGTCCGAACCGCATGAATGGAGATAGACAATGGAAATTTAAGTAATTTTGGAATTTGACTATTTTTCATGATTTTCTGAAACGATTCTATTCTATTGAAACCTAAATGAAAAAAGGGCAATGATTTGATAACGTGAAATCACGATCAATACATAAGTTTTGCGCGCTTATAGTGTTGAATTAGTTCTTTTAGGTAAAATCCGAGTTGTCGTTTGTCCCTTCTTGAATAAATACCTCCTATGAATTGTATTCTCGCTTTGGAGGTTTTAGTGGACGCTAAAGGATAACCCAGTGGCGCCCACACATGTTTATTGCAAGTTTTCCTAGCTAACTAGTAAGAATCGTGGTGGTACGAACTTATGGTTACTTTTTTAGCGTGAAAATCTCAATGAGAAGGGAAAGGCATCCTGAAGATGTGAAAGTGTAATGGAAAGGCAGCAGTAGAGGAAACAAAACATACGGACAACGATAGGAAATCGTACCAAAAACAAATCAATACCACTGAAATATTTAATTACTACACTCAATATAATTCTTTGCATCCATTCCTGCGCAGGACTCTCAGTACTATAAGTGCAAATAACTTTAATTATCAAGAGTTAAAAATAGTTCAAAGTTATTACCGTGTAGTCTTTTTATGGTGTCTTTATCAATGAAACTAACAAAGTTCGACAGTAACATTCGCTTGTGTAATAGTCTTGAAGCCCGTTTTATCTAGAACTTCTTAGAGAAGGACTTTCGTTTAGTGTCGAAACACAAAATATGCAAATATTTTGTTGAAGGAATGCGAGATTAAAATTCTTCACTGTCGGCAAAAGTTTACTTTCGCTAATAGAAAGGATGGAAACCATGTTGACATTTTCACTCTTACCTATGTTTTCGGGACTTCGGACTCTATTTTAACCATGATCCAGTTAGACAACATAAGGTAATCAAAAAATCATTAGAACGTACGTCCTACTGTAACTAGTATAGATTTCGATTCTATTTTTGAGATATTGTTCAAATTAGATTGCAGTCATTTATCCTAGCACGCACTAATTCACATATCTTTTTACCATTTGCCATAAAAGATTCATGTACAAATTTACCCGTCCCTTTTCTCCGTTCAATCCTAGATAATTCTTCATTTAGAGGTCGGGTGATATTCCTGAAGCGTATAAGCTCGAACGAGCTCTGACTTATTATTTTCTGGGGAAAAATGAAACGAAATTGGCTTTTAGCCTTGAGGAATGGTCCGAGTCCTGCTAACCGACTTTAGTGTATTCTGTCCAGTGGAATCCATTGTTGTATTTATAACACACAGCTCTAGTTCAATTAAGTTCTGACGCGATGAAGAAATCGATGGAGTGCTTAACATTTTGTGAAAATGATGAAATTGTCTAAACGTTTTTTTATGTTTTTCGATTTCCAGTGTAATTTGATAATATTGACTGATGCGTATCTTTTGTTGAATATTCTTGAATCATAAAACTCATAATTCAAGAACAGAAGATACAAAAAGGAAATTCCCATTAAGCATATCAAAAATCGGAGCCAGCTGGCAATATAACAGATTATAACTTTGAGTCTTTGACGGAAAAGGAACTTTTAAATATCATTTTAGTGTACAAAATCTCAAATTTCACTCCATTCATTCCTTTTGTCGAATATCCTTCCACGTTTAGTTAATGCAAGCGTGGTTCTGGTGTGACCCCAATAGCAGACAATGTTTATCGCTTTTTTGGGAGTACCAAAGTCTATCGAAATCGATAAGCCTATAGATATGTGCCCCAAATAATTTCCACCTACAGCAAATATATATCCTTCTCTTCTTCCTTTTATAGAGACAAAAGTCATGTTTTATATCGGTGACGTCAAGTCGGCTAGGAGAATAAATGGGGGAGCCTACAAAATTCGATCAAATGATAGTAAGTGCCTATTTCGACGCGAACGTACTTATGTATTATTTATATACTATTAAAGTCGTGCTCCGAAAAAAATCCTTCAAACGATTTTAAGTGTTGAATTGAAAAGCTCATAGACGATACCGAACGCAATACATTTTATCAGGGAATTAAGTGTAATCAGGATGTATAGGAGCTCAATTTCGTATTGCTAATAAATTACATTTCAGAAGCAATTTTAGGGTTGTATAAGTCAAAGGCGTTGCTATCGTAACAGGGATTGGGATTTAGTATTGAGACGACGAAGCTGCTGTCTTAATTTAGTAATCTCTGGAAATATTGAATTTATGATAGAATCAAGCCCAACAGGAACGGAACTGATTTATAAATTGTAAAAGATATTTTTAGTTAGAGATGAACTAGATTGCCATGTTTACAGCATTAGCCAAATTAGTGATTATAGTTATAAACTTATTGCGAATTTTTAAGGCATATTGTTTATCCTGAAATGATACTAAACGTTTATGTGTTCTGAAACATCATAAGGATCAGTTTTCGATAAAGATACTAGTTCGATATCATTTTATATTTATTATAAAAAAGATATTTCAATTAATTTTCATTTGGTCCTTCATGTTTTTATAATTTTTTCTCTGTCGTAGAGATAGATGCGGTGACTCCTTACTTGCGTTTGTATTGGAACTGATAAATTCACAAGTGCATGAGTGTTGGTGCAAAGCAACTGGACTGCCGCCTAATCATCTCTCTTGCCACACCGAGAACAAAGTTCTAAGTATTTCTAGACTTTCTTAAGTCTAAATTCTAAGTTTTTCTTTCTTAACAATATGTCAATTCAACAGTCAATTATGACTCAAATAAAATAAAATTCTTACTTTCTTAGTGCCAAACGTTCTTTGGGTTCAGTAAAATAGCATTATTAGCTCTTCAATTGTATTTGCATAGCATAAATATTTTATGAAAAGCCAGGTCAAAAGACTTTCAAGCCAAATTTGATAGTTTTTAAGATTGTTTTTCAATCTAAATATTTTTATACTTATAAATTCTAGGCATATTTATATGTTAAGCTCAGGTGGATACTTATACATTGTTCATACTTGTAGAGGTATAGAACTATAGTTTGACAACAATTTGTTGTATGCTATGACAGCTGTCATGCGTTATATTGCTAGTTTGGTTTTCCATTTTATCATGAATAGATTGACAACTGAGAAACGCCTGAGCAACGTCTCCTGCGTCCCCGACGTACATTCGGTATCGTTTTCAACAATCAAACCTGTACCAATCCACATTCTGGAGGATTCTAATGAAGGATCTTGGTTTGTGTTCTTACAAAATGTAACACGTACAGAAATTGAAGCCAAAAGACCACCGGCCCGAAAACGAACGTCTGTGAATTCTGAATCTCACAAGAAAAATTTTTTAGTGATGAGGGTGGTTTCTGATCAAATGGCTACGTCAATAAACAAATTTAGTGCATTTGTAGTAATTATCTAAACACAATTACATCCAGAGAAAGTCACTTTTCGGTGTCTTTTAGAGACCGGTGAAATCATTGGACTGTATGTCTTCGAAAATGCTACTTAAAAGAAAATGACAGTCAATGGTGAGCGTGGTAGAGCCATGATACATGACTTTTTCGTTTTGGAATTGATTTGACGTAATAGGAAGGACCTCTGGTTTCCAAAAGATGACGTGATATGTCAAACAGGCCATGTAACCATCTACTTATTTATTGAAAGAAGTATTTGATGAGCGTTTAATTTGTCGTTTTAGACCATTGAACTGGAGTGCGGTATCTTGTGATCTAACACAGCTGGACTATTTCGTATGGAGAACCGTCAAACCAATCATCTTTGCCGACATGCCCGAGACGCTTGACTATTTGGAAGACAACGTTAGCCGCGAATTGGCGAGAGACGGCCCGAATTATTGGTGAAAGTTGTCGAAAATTGGACATTTCGTTTGGATTTCCTCCACGCTAATTATGGCTCTCAAATGCTCAAAACCAAATTCAAATAAAAAATACTATGTATTACTATTATCTTGCAAAAAAACCGCGGTTATCATAAAAATTCATCTGTATTTGTCAAAACTCCTTTTGGTTTACAAAACAACACCATATAGTAGTATATTGAGTGAAATTCAAAGAAAACCCAAAATACGCATATGACACATTAACAAAAGTGTATGGTAGATAAATTTTACCCAAGTTGACCTAACCTTGTAGTATGCTGGTTCACTATAGAATTCTGGTTCACTATAGAATCACTATGATCCTGAACCGAAACAAAAAAATTTCTCTATAGGAAATAGTCTACTATTAATCTTCGAAAAACAAACACGCGTCTATTAGTTTGTGATGAAAATCTTCTGCGGTTTTGATTTTCCGTACAGTCACGACATGTTTTTCCAAATCGCTATTGATAAGTTTGGGCCATTCTGCACAAAAAATTACTGCGAAAGAACACCAACGGAGTTTTACTCCATTGTCACAACGCGAGAGTCTGTAGAGCATTCGATTGATGATTTTGGTTTGACTCCTTGCAACTTTTAGCACTTTGCTGAGCTCAAGTTTTCGCTCGAAAACTTAAGTTCACGACGAAAGTTTAAGAGCAATCAAGAGGCAATCAAATCTTTAGAGACGTGCTGCAAAGGTTTAGAGAAAGATAATGCGGCATTAACCCTGGAAAAAAATCATAGGATAGTATCAGAGATATGTGTAGGAGAGTTTAGGTAGGCTTCCTTTTGGCTGTTCCCTGAACTCAAATTTTCATCACTGGGCCTGATATTCAAGCGTAAACAATAGATGAGCCAAGCTGTGAAGGTGTGCTGCAAGGATCTAGAGAAAGATCATCGGGCATTCGTGGTTTTTGAGGAAGCGTAAGAAAAGAGAATTTGCACACAGTTTTTTTAATTGCTTATTCGGTCGAATTCTTTGACAAATCCTATTGCAGCAAAAGGTTCGCAACAATTGCAATACTTTCAATCAAAAATCTTAAAAAAATCAGGATTGGGAGGGTCAGGGAGAGTAAAGAGGGTAGTTGGGTTGACTAAGGGACTGTCATCAGGATTGATAACGCATGACTTCATATCATTGGGCTTATGGTTATATATGTGTTTATCTTGATATAAGCACATAAGATTCATATTAAACACAAGCTCAAACTTGTGTTGGGAACATTTGTATAACTTTTATAAATCAAAAATCAATACCATAAAGAGTTTTTACATTCTTCTGTGAATGACTGTCCTTGAAGAATTCAGAATATTGGTGACATGTTTTATTGTATTTGGAGTTTCGCATGAATCCTCAGAATGAAAATAGACATCATCCCCGAATTATTTAAGTGAAGATGCACTTGAATGCAAAAATGTCAATTCAAATGAATCCTAGACTGAATCTCTTCAGTGATTTCATCTCTCATCTCTTATCCTAACTTTTCTTTATTGGTTTTATGATTTTATGAATTTTGACAATAAATATACGTTACAACTTACCGCAAAGATTCAAAAACGAATTGTACGCACAGATTCATTGACATGAAATTTAAAAAGCTAAATCAGAGTAGACGTGAGTTGAGGTTACACGAATTTCGCGAAAAAACCCTTAATGTTACTTCTACCATCTCCAAACGAATAACCTCCATGAATCCTTAAAAGCAATAAAGGCAACGAATCAGAATGAGTAGAAAATTTGATTTACTCACGCCGTAATGCAATTTTTCATTATTAAATTTTACAGAGAGAGAAGAAGAAGAAGAAAAAAAAGGCTAAGGATACGCGCATATAAAAACGAAACTGTTCTTATTCAACATGGAAGACGATGTTAAAAGCACTTTTTTTCCTTTCAATGGGGTGCATTTACATGATCAGAAATATTTTATAATGAAAAAATGGGGATGTTCTTTGAAGGATGCAGCTTTTAGGTGAGTAAGAGTAGTAGATTTCATGAATCGTAAAGCAGGAGATGTGAAACTCAAAGCAAATCATAAGTATGCATATGAAGCACGTACAAAGAAATGTATTGCATTGATGTTGTAAAGACTTAAGGATTAAGCCTGATTAGTTTCTGCGGCAGAAAGTATCTTCTATATTATACCTACACTAGAATACGATTAGCACCAATAGTTAGTGGTGGCAGCATATAGCAAGAGACGCAAATACTCCAACCAGCGACAAAGTGAATTTATGCATGAAACATGCGAAAAAAATCAAACAACGAAGGTTGGAGTAGACAATATACTGACGGGCTGCATTAATTGTATTGATTTCGATTTTTGATCTAGAAAGACAAATGTTTTACTGTGCACTTCGTTAAACATCTGTCATGATATCCTAGTTCATTTCAGTTTTGTCTAAAAGGACAAAAACAAACCTGAAGTCGTCATATAACTACGATTGCACAAAAAGAATTTGCAGAAAATCACACTGGATAGTGCGTATGCTAAAAATTTTCAAGGATGCGCTACAAAAAAATGGTTAAATTATCCACATAATTTTTTTTTAATGGATAAATCCACATTAAAACCAAATTTTATATGCACACATTATTGCAACTATCTATTTTCGATATTGGATACAGTGTTAAATGGGATTTTACTAAAATTTAAGGCCTGGAGCAAATGAACGAATTGAAAAATTCAGCTCATGATTCAAAATCAAGCTCATGTTTTCACATATTTCAAATTGATGAAGCACGTGAAAATCAACTTTACCTTATGAGCTTTCCAACTTTGTGCAATTAATTATATCAAAGTTCCGCATACGGAATTTGCAGAAAGTATCCTGACAAACAGTCAAGTAGAAATCTAACCCCATGTCTTTTAGTAAAAGTCAAGCAACAACAACGCAAACAGGAAAATAGACAAGGACGCCATCAGGGGAGAAGCCTATTCCGTAAAAGTTATACTTTAATTGAAAACAATACCCTCAACTTCCTGGCATGCGATCAATTATTGTTATTATTATCTACAAGGCATTTACTTGACTTTACTTTACACGAGTAATCCCTGTTTGATATCTTCCTCCTGTCGTTTTGCTCTAGGACGACCTATAAAAGTGTGACGTTGTTACACGTAAAATGTGTAGTAAAATATTCTTCTGAATGGAATGGCGTCACTATGAACCACGTTTTCCTTTGCCACGCTCGCATAATCGATGAAGCTGGAAGAATCACTTTTGTGTATCAAACGCTAAGTGGAAAACACCTCAACATTTTACATAATTGAATTTCGTCGGCGGAGTTGTATGACATCACAAAGGTAATACTTTACGAAATGTAATTCGATCAAAGACCCATTAGAATCCCTTTACGTTCTGCTGATCAAGGAGTGGGAAATTTCACAGTGCGAGCACTGGCGAAGCGTTGAAATCAGGATTGCGTCTCGGAGTTTATGCTAAAAGCTTAGAAGGAAATTTCATTAGTATCGAAGACAAGACAAAGGCCTAGCTGTCGAGGGATTTAATTCAATGTAAAAGTTGGAGAAACTTGCTGGATTACAAAGAAATTTGTTTTTGCTCGGTTATGATTAAATTTGAATACCCCATGGTGAACTTGGTTGGAGTGGGTCAAGGAAAATCTCACCAGATTAACTTTGCAGCAGATTAAGTCATGAATAAATAAACGTTTTGCCATGTTTCGATCAACTTTATGAGTTTGCATTCGATACCTGAGGACCTTATGGATTAATGCCATGGTTGCTCACAAAATTATTTCACTCATAAACACAAATTGTGAAGGACTAACTTCACGTAAAATGTCGGTGGCTACTTTTTAGTCAAAGAGTTTTCAAAACCTCGAAACTATAGTATTAAGAAGTGTTATGCTTGAATTTCTTTTTTTTTTTGGTCAGGAAAATAAGAACTATTTGCATTCTGAGTTTCAGACTCTCAGCTGATAAGCTTCCCTGTCTAAGCCTTCTTCATCCACGTCACATGGAGCCTTCGGGTCACAGGGGTGCATTCTCCAGCATAAAGAAAGAAGATGTAGTAGAGCCAGATCTTCTCTAAGAAATGAACCCCTTCATCCCACTCAAGACCCTCCACAGATCAAATATTCATCTAATTTGACAATCTAAAGTTAGCAAAGTAGTAAGTGATAAAGTGCTTGGCCAACTCCACCGTAGACGGTCCAAAGCCCGGTTGGGAAAGGAGGAGGGATCCTCTTTGTTTCTCCAATCCACAGCTTCTATAGTTCCTCATCCTAAATCCCAAAAATAATATGTGGTATAAACAAATGGTATCGGGGTCGCATATTGCGTTTACTGGATCCCCAATCAAGGGACATTGAATGCCGAGAAAATAATGACTGTAAATACCCGCACAAAACTGCTTCCAACTTCTGGTACTTCTTTATATGGACGTAAAAGTGTGAAGGCGAATATTTTGCGCAATCAAAGTTAAAACCAAGCCGGCAGAAGGGACTTTGGGCGACGGTTTAACTCCCCATCCTGTGAAACCTTATAATTATTTCGAAACGTGCAACAGAGCTTCGGAATGGATTGGGCCTGCGGTAACAACTTCGCAACCGAAAAAAGGACTATCGCATTGGACCCCAGAATATCAGATCACTGAATAACCCTGGCGCTGTTAAGGACCTTTTACTAAAGCCCAGTCAATATTAATTAAACATACTGGCAATCCAGGATTCCAACTGGACTGGAAGTGGTATTCAAAATATGAGAACACACACAATATTCAAAAATGGTGTATTTAAGCCAGGCGTACAAAAAATATTTATATGGAAGGCGCGGTCAATGGACTGACACAGTTGAAGGCGCTTGCTGCAGGAAGTGAAAGGCCGCAAAGGGCTGCAGAGACAACTGGTAGGTCCTACAACTGTTAACCGGGTTACGCATGCTAGCTCTGTAGTCATCATACTACCATACCGATATGTTATCATACTTGTTTGATCTAGAATGGTCAAACTATTCCTTGGAATCTACAAAATATTCGTCTCTGTAAAGGCTCTTTTTGATTTCCCAAGTAAATGACTCGAAGATTGATATTAAGAATGTTCGGGACAGGAAATAAAGGATGAACATTGGTCAGCGCTTGGTTTTCCAATGTGTGATTTCTGCACGGCACATTAGGAAAATGGTTTATCCACGCGATTTTCGCAAGAAATCTCTTCTGGTTTCCTCCCTAACGGGTCTTCGAGTCTATCGTGCTATGAGAATGAAAATTCAGTGTTTTAGCGGCTTGTGTGAGAATGGATGTCCTTACTTCTTCGGTGTCAAACAAACCACTGTAAGTAAAGCAAACGTACATACAGAATTAATTTTTCGGGTCGTTTTTCTCAGATAGAGTGTCTGAGTCTCTGTAGATCAGAGAGATCAACAATGATAAGATAATTTATGTTTGTATTGCGTTATAACATAAAAGCTTTGAAAGATATATTTTTGTAACTAACGGGAAGTAAGTAAGTAACGGGAAGTCACTCTTTAACTTAACTCCCTCAAAGGGTAGCCGGACAGCCTTCAAGTATCCTAGCTTTCTATTTTAATTCATCAACGAGTTTGAATCCATCACTCATCCATTTTTCAGCAGCAATTTTTCTCTGGACCGAACATCGGTTTTGCCAGTCCTACTCCATTATCGTTAAGGTTGATTGCTTACACAGGATGGACCAATTGGTCCTTTTCCAGCGAGTATCTTAACATTGAATGAGTACGTAATGTTTTAATCTTAGGGAGGCAGTTCGATACCATACTCCGTTGGTTTTGCTGGAATATTTTTCGGAAAGCAAATTTTACAAGGAACCCAGGATAAATTTTATCTAGATAATATTTTCGCTAGAGTAAAAATAAATATCGAAACATTGCCAACTTCAACGACTCGGTTAAACACTTTCTGTTCGTTTATTGTCGCTATGTCCTTAAAATGAGCTTGTGACAACATGGACCTCCTTTCTTCAGTGGTTTCTCTATTAACAGGGTTGTCAAGTGGGCCAGGTCAGAGTTCACAGCCTTAGCTTGCGATTTTGTTACAGTGGTCTCTATCTTATCTGCAGTTTATGATTCAGTTTTTTGACATTAAATTACTTTGACAAGTTACAAGATTGAGCAGCCTGTCCCAATGTTGAACTTTATTATTCAAATGAGTGCTTTTTGATTTGTGCAAACGTTGGACACCTAAACCCCATTTTATGACAGACATGATGTTCATTCAAAGCTTAAAATTGAACAAAATGGAGGTAGATAATGGAGGTAGGAATAAAGGTAATAATTGATTGGAGAACTCTTCAATCATCTTCAGTTTTGTTGTTGTTGTTATTTCAATTTTCAGTATATGCTGAAGCAAGGTTTAAAGTCGGAATTGCCGCAGCATAAAAGTTATAATATTTACAGGATCAACTCATCGTTTTTTCATTGCAGGTTTTAATATAACTTAGAGTTTCCATTCCATGCAAACAAAGTCTGTTCAATTTTATCATAGTGTTCTTCATGAGTGTTGATGAGAAGGAGCTCATTCTGATGACTATTTACGTCGCCTCCCACCTCTACGACTTCATCATGTAAGCCGATTTTCCTCCTTACCCCAAGATCCTCATGCTCTGCTGGGTTTTTGTTTTCTTGCAACAAAATCCAATCATAGCCTCAACATCAGTTGATTCGGATGAGCCATGGTTTTTGCAGTCTACTTTGACAAGAATCTGGAGCCTACATATGGGGAGCTGGAACCTTAGGTTTCCTATAATCAACCCTAGAATTCACTTGGCGAGGAAAGATCTGAAAGTGAGTGGACCTTTAAAGTTCCAATATATTGCATGATAAAAATAGAGAGTGTGATTATTTGGGCACCTACATCAAATAAAAGGCGTTTCCTGTTTTTAATTTTCGACATCAATATTGCATCAATATATTGTCTAAAAAGTATTGAGCCTTTTTTGTCATTTTTCGATTGAATATTTCTTTTATTTCAAATGGATTTGATTTAAGTACATATTGCCCATTATTATCTATGACCTTTTGCCATTTTTTGGGTAGAGCCTTTATTCCATCTGTGTAGAACCTCTGTGGTTTCTCGGCGAAAAATTTGGCCAAGTGGTTTTCACAGTCCCCTTTTGAAGTGAATTTCTTTTCGTTAAAATTTCATATTTCTTTTCATGTCGATTTCGTTGCGTTTTAGAAGCATTTCACAAATAGAAATTCTGCTGATCAAATTTTTTTTGTAGTAAAGCATGTGGCACCCAAACGTCAAGCTTCTTTGTGTATCCAGCCTTACGAAAATTGTTCAAAACTGTTTGGTGATGGATATTCAGTTCCTTAGCAATGTCATGGCTGCTAATGTGTCGGTCTTCTTCAAGCTTTTGTATGATTTCATTGACTTTTTCAGTGATTGGTCGACCTGAGCGAGTTGCATCTTTGACATCAAAACTTATCGAAGGAAATCGAGAGAACCATCTCTTGGCTGTGGCTTTTGATAAAGTATCTTGACCGTAGACACCACAAGTATTTTCACGAGCATGCAATGCAGTCTTACCTTGATCCTAGTGATATTGTAAAATATAACGATTTTTTTCAAAAATTTCACTCATTTTTAATGAATACACCTTTTGACACGAATGACGAAGTACAAAACTGTCCGGAAACTGGATTACCTTTGAAACGCATGTCAGGTTGACTCAAGCTGATTAGTTTTGCCCGATGTATGACAACGAACACCATCTAGTGACAAAAAAGGCTCAATACTTTTTAGACTATCCAATATATGGGATGTAAGTCTGTCGGTCTCTTCTTAAGTCTGGATTGTTTTCTTCTGACAATAAAAGAGGAACCTACTCCTGAATAAGATATGCCTTTATGTCTAGAACAAAACAATTATTACTTTTTTTTTGAAAAACAATTAAAAATAACGAAGAGATTTCGATATCACCGGTGACAGTTAACATGGGAGAAGGCTTAACCCGACAAGTGTTATTCAAATTCAGTTACGCTACTACTGCTCAGCTATATGAGGCGTTTGTTGACCCTGTTCGGATGATCTACAAGGAAGTATTCTGTTCATTCCTGTACAGTTGACAGGTCTCTATTTTAATGGCCTCGTCTTCTTGGTGTGAATCAATAAGTTCGGCTTATCCTGCGGTCGTTTCAAGGCTTATGTGTCTTTTTATAGAGTGTTTTGTGTAGTTCTCTGTTGCTCTTGCTCATTGCATACCGTCGCATCTATTCTTGTTGATCCTCGATCGGATGATCCTGTTTGTACTATATGACCCACTCTTTAATGTTTAATGTGCAGGGGTAGTTTCATACTTTTCCACGAAAATCTGCATTCAAGTCTTGAACATTTCCATCACGGATCTACTAACATGCCTAAAGCATCTTTTTTATAACATTTTCAGTATTTTTTTAATTTAGCTATCACACATTTAAAATGCTCTCACGCCAAATTCCTTAAAGTCTTGAATTTTAGGGAGACCGAGGGGAAATACTAGATCAGGTTTTTATCTAAAGTAAAGGAATTATTTCGAGTCGGAGGGGGTACTTCTCTTCTTTAATATACTGAAGGCGTTGGCTTATATTTCTGACATATAGGATTGATGGTGTGATGGGCTAGCTAGAACAACTAAAGCAAACTTGGCTTGCTTACTGGCAGTTCCTTTTCCTCTGCATACTCCTTTAAAGCAGGATATAATTGAAATACGTCTTAATGTTGCCGTAAGCCAAAGTGATTGGGTTTTCCTAGTTTGCCGGTGCGGTGGTCTTTGGATTATTCAAATAATTTCGCGTTTCGGTTATCTATAGCCATCATCAGCTCATTATGCTTCAAGAACGCTGCTGATTGTTTGGCCATAGAAAAACTACAGCCTGGCGGACCTACAAACACCAGTAGGATATAATTGTTTATCGATAGATGTTGCCCACCAAAAACCAGGATTCTATTTGATAAGTAGTTGAAAAGGAACACTAATAAGTCCGGTAGTATGTGCTGATGAGAATATATCAATGCAAGTGGCAGAGTACCATCAATGCTTGTTCAAAACGCTCTACAATAAAATGAACTTATTATTCACTTCAAATTCAGCGTCACTTCAAGAATTCTCAGTCCTTTTCAGCATGCATATCTTTGGCCAGTTGTTGTCCGGAACTTAATAGTTTGGATTCGACAGTGAAGCTAGGCTTATCTTTTTAGCTGAATTATGTTTTCTATAAAGCCTTCTCTAATAATATACATTTCATTGGAGTAAACACATTGGCTTTATCCAAGGTTTCCTGCTGATTAACCAGAAGTCCTTGTTTGAACTTGAGCAACAAAAATTTGACCATAGACTAATGTACATCTGTAGAACCAAGCTATTGGGTTCAAATTTAAAGGTGATCTAAATTTTCTTCTAATATAAGTAAGATGATTTAAATCCAATGTTTTTAACATTATTTATAAGCTATCTTGAAACATCAATTTGTAGTTACATAACTTGTGCAATTCTATTTTAACTTCCTTTGATATAGTCAACTAGACAGTGCCCATGAACTACGATGGCTAAATTTTGGTTTCAGAAATAGAAATATGTAATACAAAATCATCACATAAAGTATCTAAACCTGGATATTTATGTGATTTGACAACGCTTGTTGAGAATCTTTCTTTTGCTATCTAATTTGGACATACATCCCGCAAGTTAGGTCAAATATGAAGAGTCTTGTTATGGTTACACAAAAAATATTAAAATTTAAGTCGAAGATATACAACGAATTGACATTCTTAGTCGATGACATCCAAAAATACACACTCATCCTTGACTGTGAGTAGAGTTTCTTTGCGAGTCAATTCAGGGCTAAAACTTAATCAGGAATACGTGCTGGAAATTACATCATCTTTCGACGAATTTTCCGTTTATAGAAGAAAAACAACATTATTCAACGTACCTTCACACAATCGCTGTCCACATCTTCAATTCAACCTGATTAATTCTAGTTTTCAGCAAAGCATACATATTTACCAAAAGAGTCTCTCAGAAAAGAAGAGAAATTGAAAGGGATCAAATCACCTACACTAATTTGATTTGCTCGCCACTCAACTGCAGGACAATACTAATACAAATCATGCCAGCATTGAGGCCTACTTTCCATCCATTCAAGGGTTGTGACCAATGTGGGTTAGGAATTCACCTTAGCAACAGTTGGTTGTGTGAGTCAAGTTTTATTCGGGGATGTGTGATACACAGGCCAAACAACAGTCCACATATATATTTGTTTGGACATATCTAGGAAAGTGGGTTAATGGCCACTTGTTGGTTGCATAAATATGTAATTCCACGTAGCTAACAATTTTCTTCGAAGGCTTTGGAGTCGGTTCGAATAGTTTGCCTGCTCGAATTCCTACTCGCAACCTTGTCATTAGTGGACAAATAAATATTATCCTTATTGGCATTGGCCTTCGTTGTTCGTTGACCGATGAAATTATTTGGGATACTGCACCCTTCCTTAAATCTGATGTCAAAATTAACTTGGCTTTATTTGATGACGCCCGCCAGATAAACTTTTCGAAACTCAACATTAACATTATCTGTCAGGCGGATGCATAGGCAAAACTCGTGAGATTAGCAACGAAATATACCACTCTGACATATATCACATATTGCAAATATCGATTAGTTATAGAAAAATGTCCAACAATCGATAGCTCCACAATATTGATCCAATTCTATCATGAGTTTCTTTATGGTGTCCACCACGTTCAGCAAAATATAAACTTCACTGACCCATAACTCAAATGGCATTCCTCCGTGTTCGTTTCTTTGACAAAATTTCCAATCCACTGTTGGCTGCACGTTTTGTCTGAACAATGAATATCCATCGAAATAAATAAATGATGACACTTTTTTCGATCCGTTGGATGACGATGATGATGCTGATGATACTACTACCCATGTAGGTATTATGAATCCGAGTGGAAGGAGCTTCTTGGGTGTCAGGACGAATTATGTTATTCTGCGAGGGATTTTAGAACTTTTCCATTCAGAATTGATTACCGAATACGAACGAGAAAGTATCTGTGACAAAAAAGAATATTTCTAGAGGGAAACTTGAAAAGGATAAAATAGTCATATCATTGAGATTGAAGGACAATCATGAAAAATATGAAATTTATACGAATAAACGAATAGTTTTGCAGCCAACACGTATGAATCTATAGTTTTTTTCTCGTTTTCTAGTCTCTCGTTCGAAAATTCCAGCGATAACCAAGCACAACGTTCGAGAAAATTTTGCATGTTACTAATGGTACAACTTATCTGTCTAGGCAGTGATAAAACAAAGGGTAAAGGTAATATGAAGGGTATTACTACGACACTATTATTGCGGCGTAATAAGCGGTCGCAAGTAACATTTATGCATGCCAAACATAAGAGCATGAATGATAAATTTCCTTTTTCTGACAATTACTTGTCACTGCGAAAACAAACGACATTTTCGAATCCATGATTAATCAAAAGGAAGCGGATTAAGAGAACTGACTTTTCAGTCGGAAACTGGACGATGCAATGAAATCCTAGAATATCAAATCACTCAATAAACCTTGTGTTGTTTTCACTATCACTTTGTTTCAGTTATTATTGCTACAATGAAAACCAAGCATTCCGGAAAACCAAATGCAAACGAGAATTATGATATATTATCCTTAACGAATCCCTCCTTCGTTCGGAGGGAGGTCAGGAGGTTAGTCAGGAGGGAGTAATCCTCCGAACGAAGGAGTTTTATGCCATGCGCATTCAAAAAATTTTCTTATAAATGACTCTTTTTTTATCCACTCTTCAGTAAGAGCAAAACTAAAAAAAAATAAAGGGCACTATAGTAGGTGTCCTGGAAAGTATCCTCAACTTACTGCTTTCAAGCCATGTACAATTAATATCAGCTGATTTCATCGCGACGCCTACCCGATCATAGCAGCGAAAACTGAAACTATATCATTGACTTGCATTGGCATACTACCCATACTGAAGCATTAACAAACGATCCTTGACATTAATAGATGGCAATTCATGCAAATTTATCATGCACTAGACAAAGATGAACCACCCTTTACATCTGTTCATTTTAAGGTACGAACTGAGATACCTAAATTTTTGGTCAAATCAGTCCTTCAATGTTGTTCGTCTTAAACCCGTCCTTAACATCTCATCAGTTTGTACAACATATACAGAACTTATGTAACGTCGAGGATGTTACGTTGAGAAATCGCCGCCTTTGCTGATAACACCCTTGGGGGGAATATCGAGGAGCCTTAAGCCCGGAAGATTGACAATCGACCAGTTGCCCAGGTTTGCAGTAACTCCTGGAGAAATGCAAAGACTCCAATATCAATGTTTATCTCAATTCAGCTGGCTCTGATTTATTCGATATAAGTATAAGCAAGTCGTTAAAACAAAATTTGACATTTCTCGTTTCTAAAGAAGCTACTTCTAATTTTTTCAGGTACTTCGAGCCTATATGAACGATTGGTTTTCACAAGAGTTTGAAATGGCTCCTGCAATAAAAAGCCCATTGTTGAAGGTCATATTACGACTTCTGCCATTTAGATGATTGACCGACATATGTATATCGACAGCATTAAGACCTACGAAACGTTCGTTTTCCGTTGTTTTCCTCTTTCCATATAAGTGGTCGCATGTGCAATTTACAATTTTGCAAGTTACCAATATGTTAATGCCAAACTTACCTATTTTGCTTAGTCCATATTCTTAAAAGACATCGACCTTATTGTTCAAACAACTGCTCATCATTGGTAATACCAGCACTTTTCTGCATAAGTGAATGTCAAAACCACACACTATACAAATGGGAGTAAAAAAGCGGGGCAGATTGTATACATTTATTCTAAGTATTCTAAAACATCGGACCAAAATAATTCAAAACAGTCGGGATTTATTTCCAAAAATATATATTAGAAACAATGGGTCAACCGCGACTAGTCAATGCTCAAATTTTCTCCTGTCATTCAGTCATAGTGTACGAATGACGCAACCACTGATGAACAATAACATCACCCAATCTAACGGTATGTTCATAATGATCCCAATCTGACGCACGTACACTATAACGCCAGAAAAACACGTACATCAAGGCTCTGAAACCAAGACTTTGACTTGATTTTGACTTTCAGAAAGCAAGACAATACGGTCTCTCTACTCACCTTCTTCATTTCGTTTCTAAGCTCTCTATCTTGCAAAGCTCACTGTATTTTCTAGATGGCATGATCGTATGTCTTCTAGAAAATAGCCATAACATTTCGAACCATCTCCCGATCTAACGAGATTCAACTGAACTAGGTAGAATTTCACTTTTATTGGTCCATTTTCACTCATTCCTAACAGGAATAACTCTCTCCAAGTTCAGACAATATAAATATAAATCAATTTTCGCTTTTTCTATCCTCTCGCCCAGAAGCCGGGAGTATTCTCGCTACTAGGGCATTCGCTATGTTTCAGTCATCACCCTTCCAGTATCCATTAATCGCGGAAAATCACAGCTGTCAGAGAATCTCCTTTTGCTTGATGGACATCTCTGTGTTAGTCAATCATATAATCTCATTGACTTTTGACTCCTTAAAACAGGAGCTTAAAATTTTCGAACATCCTTGGCAGATTTCTTATTATGATCATAACAGAAACTTCAACTGAGCATGTATCGATGGCTTTAATTTCTGCCAACAGTCAGTTTATACCTCTAATCCTTTTTCGCGGCTAAGAAAGAACTAGGTGAATATTTGATGATGACACTCGCATGTAAATTTCTGAGAGAAATACTTTTGATTCAAACTGGTTCTTAATCACTCGCCCCAAAAATCTCTTCTATTTCATCTATCAAATTTACTTGACTTCATAGAAATTCTAGCTCGCTATCTGTGACACCATTCTGACTTTCGTCATCCTTTTATCAAAGGGCGGCCATCACAAAATCCTCGATTAAACAAAATAATTTCAGGGCGTGGTTGACGGAAAAAGGTCACGAAAAGAAACGAAAGGAATCAAAGGCAATTTACAACCAAAAAATGGTTAAGTTCGACAGTTATGCCCAGTTTTCAACATATGCTCATTATATCTCATAATTATTGAGACTTGTTTCATTGTTTCTCGGATAATTCACGGAAGAAACAAATGGTGACATTATTGTTCTAAGAGGACAACAATAGGACGAATTATTAAACACGCGAAATTGATTTATCGGCAATGCCCACGCAAATTTCACACAAGTTTCACTAGTTTGCTGCATTTTTTACCTCAGAAACGACTATTTCTGAACGAGGGTTTGACCGTAGAATGCGTGGTATCTGTGTTCTTTGGACTACTGGAGTTGCCTATAAAGATTTCGGCAACATGATTCCCATCTGTCTTTCACTTTTTTTTGTCAATATTATATTAACCATTTAGTTATTCAACAGCTTTTTTTGAAGACTCAAGAAAACACCTTTTTTAATCTTTTTACGGATTAAGTTTTGGAAACGGAAACTTCTGATATTGAAATGCTGATCTTTGTTGCATTAGTTTTTGAAAAATAATCAAACTCCTAGAATCAAGGGTAGTGGCGAAAAGGATTCTCCGAACTATTCTAGCAATAAAGTTTTAGTTGGCATAGTCTTCGCTATTGTGAAACTATAGTGTATATTTTAAAAACGCCTCCAGTTTGGACTAGCCTCACAAAGACAGTGATTCAAATACCACATGTAGCGAATAAAGCGAGCTTTGCAAGATAGAGAGCTTTTAAATAAAACAACCTAGCGTGGGAAAAAGATTGCGATGATTTACACCTTTCTTATCTTAAACACATGTGAGAATAACTTTACGGATGTGAAAATATATGTGAGTCATTGTACTTGAATGCAAAATGTAATACAATTTTAACGCACATACATCTGCTCTTTTGTTTTAATGTCTTATTTTCAACGAAGTTTCGTTTTAGAAACCAATGCATCTAGAGAATTCAAGTTAAACATCATTATTGTTGGAGTTTGTTCAAAGTATTGCAGCTTATTTGTGATGACGCTGTAATCGAAACTACTTAAAAATCCCTCGCATTCCGCAAGGGTATCTGATGTTGCAAATAAATCGAGTTTTTGTAAGAAAGAGATATTGAAAATTAGATAACATATGTGAGTCGAGAGATTCCGATGGCTAACATTCTCCATGTGAAAATAATTTTTGGGTTGTGCTAATGCATGTGGGTCATTGTGTATGAACATTTATTTTAAGGGAAAGATGTGTAAGAGTATATAAGTATGTGCATGTAAGAGAAATGTGTAGTTTACATATCGCAGTGCATGATAAAAATTAGATAGGGAGGTTTTTCACAGTTTAACCGCTGGTTGGCGGTAGGCAACTGGAAAATTTTGATTTTGACCAGACATCCTAGTCTGAGACCGTTTAATACATAACTTTCAGTTAGGCCTTCTGATTCTAGGCATTGTCGTATCTTCGAATGAGAGAGTCACTTCTAAAAGGAAAATTGAGGGAGTAGGAAAATGAAAGATAGCTAGGCATGAGACCGAACCGGCACCGAAGCATCTACGAGATAAACCAGATGTTTCTGTGTTGTAAGTGTAGAGTATACTCAAACGCTTTATAAGCCAGTTTCACCACGTCTTCACCTAGGCTATCAGGACCGATCTTCACCGATTTTCACATTTTCTTTAAATTAAAAAGAGATGAAAGATGTCTGACTTCTTTTAATATCCTATCGGAAGCACAGTATAACTCCCAGGATGTGCTATAAATCAAGAGTGACATTATGCAGGAAAAACTATCAATAGCCCATATTGCAAAGAAAGCGAGCTTTGCAAGAAAGAGAGCTTATTAAATTTAACCATAGCTTATGAAATTTAACCATACAGGCGATTCGAGAGATCGCTATGGCTAGCTTACTAAATATGTATGAATGAATGTAACGAAAATTTGTAATTGTATACGGCAGTCATTACTTTTCGATAAATATCTTAAGATAATTTGAATGCGCCTCTCACGATGCTGTCGTTTTTATGTAACATAATGTCAGCCAGTTCCAAGTAAAAATATAGGTTAGATTATGAACTTTACCAAAGTAATAGTGCGGGGTAGTTGTTACATGATCTTTGCTGACTATTATAGTATTTTTTTTATCTACACTTTCAAGGGTGCACGTGCCTGACTGCCCTCTTCGCAAAATAAACTCGTGTACGCTATATATCCCTATTGCAATGTCACATATGGTAACAAATCTGAACAAAGCGCATGTTTTTCATCCTAACATATTATATTGACGGCGTTTCACAAGACTTAGTAAAAGAGCCATTGCGTGATAACCCTCTTTTCTCATATTTCCTTTGGTAGGGAGGTTAGGCTGTTAACGCCCTGAGTGTGAGATTGCCAGATTTAGTACTGTGTGCTGTGTATAGTGAGTAGTACTTCTGTAATAACGACTAACCAACTATTTTCTCAACCTGAGATCTTAACCTGGAACCGTTTTACGCATTATTTCGGGGTCGGCCTCATGCTTCTACGTCAAAAGGTGCCTTCAGATAACGGGAACCCTTCCTCCAGCGGGAAGTAAGCTAGAAGAAGCAAACGATAGACAAGACATCCTTCCTGATAGTAGTCGAATAGAGCCTTGGCCATTTCCTCGAAGTAGCTAATCGTCTAAGCTCAACTTATCGGTGTCGATGTACGACCCCATATTTTTTTACCAAATATTGAATCGTCAAAAAGAGACATTGACGTTTGTAGATAAATGTTTGCCAAATTTACAATGGCAATTTCTTCAAAATGTAGCTTTAAACCCAAGAGACAACATGTTTTGCTCTTAACTCTTTAGTAAGTGTATTGTTTCGTTCGAAAAATCAAGACCAGTGAAATAAACATTTTATTTTAAGTTTTTTTTGACAACTTGTCAAAACTGCTACTACGTGTAACCCATTGTTATGATGATTGTAGATTTTGCCTTGATTTGAGGAAACTTTAAGTCTAAGTCTAAGTTCAAAACTTAAGTCTTTGAATACAAAATAGCATTTGAAGCTAGATTATTTTGCTGAAATGCATGTTACTACCAATTTATAAATTTTGAAAATTTACAAATTTTTAATTTTTATCTACATAAAATTTGAATATATTTATGATATAATATTTAATATAATATGATGGATTGCGAACCGTTGGTGAGAGATGGTTACAAATGTCAAACTTTCTTTGTGACAAGCGAATGGCTTGAAATTTTTAAAAATTTTTTGAAGTCATTTTTGCATTTCTTTTTTGGGTTTTAGAATTGCAAGTCATAAAATTATTATTTGCGATTAAAGATTAAATGCTTAGAATATTTTTTACAATTGTAAACTTTTGGCTCCGAGCTATTTTTTTCATTTTAGTACAAACATCGACAAAAATCAAAAAGTGAAATTTTTAAGGCTAGAGCGAATCGCAAGGATGCTAACTTTAACCGCCTAACTCGTACCAAGAATTATTGATGAGATTGTCAAAAGAAAATTTGTCAAGTTTTTTCTTTGATGCTACGTGATTGAAAATTGCACTCTATAACCAGGGATACGAGCAGTGGAACCAGTTTTTTTAGCAAACACACTATTTTACAATTTCAAAAAATATAATTTACAAATATATCCTAAAATCAGTTAGACGTAAAATTTTTTGGATCAAATTTTCAGAACCAGTATAGCGCTGTTGGTTTGAATCAGGAGCTGATCCGTATATGTCTAACGATCAGGATAGATGGACCAGCAAAATTTTAAGTTGTTGTTGTTGTTAAACTTTTTTCATATTTCATTAATTTTCGACTATTTTACTGAAGTCAAAAACTGGGAGAGTATCAGTAGAGTCCGAAAAACGAAAAGTAATTTCAAAAAAAATTAATTAAAATTACGCAAAAGCATTCAAAAAGTTGGAAAAAATCGAGACTATTGCGTTTGCAACGATGCAAACTTTATACAACTATTGTGTGTTGAAGCTCATTTTTTAGTTTTGATTTTGTTAGCTTGTGCTATTCCTTTTAGGTATACCCTTATTAGTTGAGGCCCTTATTCGGGTTAATGTTTGACAAAATCGAGTTGAATATTTCAAAGTTTTATATATTCAGACTTATAATTTCATTAGTGTGTACTCCTGTTTTGAACGTAGATGAAAGATTATTCTGGTGGCTAGGATTAGTAACAATTGAAATGGATATGTGATTAGGTACATGTGTTGATATTTGACGGTTAGGAAGTTGACGATAAGACCAGCTATAGGTATACGTGACCTACGAACTCCGCCGCTCCTGCGGTAGTAGTGGTAGGTGATAGTATCTTTTGATTGGTTCTTGACGGTTTTCATCGCAGGAAATTCTTCCAACTCTTGAGGAGCAGTTTTGATTTGACAACCAAGCAGTTTCGATTTTCAGTTTCATTTCAGTTTTTTTTTTCAATTACAATGATCAATACCAATGAAAGATATTTCAAATCCACAATGAATGATACAACATAATATTGAGATCTTGATCTGTTTTCATGATATGGGTAAATCTAACTTAATAAGCTGAAAAAAAATGTTAGGACAAAGACAGTCCAGCACCCAATATACGGTTTTTGTCTAACGATCGAAAAAGGATTTCGATAAGTAAATTACATTTCAATCATGGTTTGATAATAGAATGATTTTTCATAAACTTAATTGGTGCAAAATTAACGCATACATAAAAAACAGCGATAATAACGGTACCTTTAATATGTTCCTTCCAACAGGACCTTAATTATCGTTCTTCAAAAGTAACCGTCATGGAAATGATAAGTGAAATAGTCGACTTTTGCCCTATTAGCGCACTCCAAACCTTATTTCATTCACCGAACATTTATTACAAATAATTACGAGTGAAAGCTGATATTTAACCAACAAAATAAACCCCTTCAGCACAATAATTATCCTTTAAATATTACCAATGTTCATTCTAACAAAATACAACAAATGCTTACCACATTACCTTGGGATTTTATCATATGAATCCCACGAGGTTAGACAATTGTAGGACGAGTATCGACTTGTACTCGCCATGTTGCATAAAAGATTATCCATTGGATGTGTGATCCTTGGAGCTACAAATTGTTGAATGCATAAAATACGCTTTACCACCTTAAACACATTAAGCAGCCACACAATATCTTTGCCATTTTCATAGGAGGAAACGAGACTAAGATAATTCTCAGCTATAAAACACTTTCGACACAAAGTTTTTAATTTACAGCCCGATTGACACTTGCACCAAGGGTTCAAAATTAAAAATTTTCAGAGAAAATTGGAAAACTCGGTTGATAAATATTATACTGTAAAATAAACGCACCATGACGCAGAGAAAGGCAGAACACTTATTGCTTTTCGTACTGAAACACTTTTTTTTTCTCCACTCCAAGTAGAACTAGGAGCTGAAATATTTTCGGTTTTTATAATGCAAGGTCCTTATTTACAATTCACTTGATGTGTTATAGGTTAGTTGGTCTTTTGGGGATGAACTTCATTAAGCGAAATGTTACATGGAGTATTGTTGCAAATACACAAACATCTCTGTATGTTTATGTTGGTAAGTCGTTTAAGTAAAAGGACGTCGGGCTTCTGTTAATACCATGCAAGGCTACATGCGTGGAAACTATAATGAACCTTCCATTTAATTAGAATTCAGAAAATGTGTCATGCAGGTTGGGTTTTTTTTGTGGGCAGCATGTCCTTATAACTCATATATATGTAAGTGTTTTCCTTGAATTTTTCATGAGTACTGTATCGTTAATAATGTATAAAGACAGTGGTGGAAAAATAGTTACCGTTTTAATTTAGCATTTTCGAAAAAGTCCCTAGAAGGAGGTTCTTGTAGATTTTTTGTGGTGCTTTTTGTTTTGCTTGATAGTGAAAGCCAAGCTGAAGTATTTAGCTATCTTTGGAAAATTATTATTTCATTAGGGTTAAGTCCTTGTTACGGATCATTTAGGTCTATTTGGAATTCAGGGAGATTAGAACTTATTTCTAATTATAACATTGACGAGAGCTAGCTACTTTTTGGTTGATATCGTTTGAGTATCTATTAAAATTTCTATTTTAAGCCAGCCATAAATAGATCCCTGAACGAGAAATAGATAAGTTTCGAAAATGTCACTTTCGGTATGTTTGGGCTTTAAGAATAAGAGGACTTTGATTGGTCATTATGACTCATATAGTGCTTTTTCGATTTTGAAATATTGTTTTTTTTTTGACATCCGAACACATGTCAAAAACATTGTTTTCGATTGTCTTTCATATCCAATTAAAATTTTAACCATTTTTGCGATTTGTATAACCCAAAAACTAGCCCGAATTTTATTTATGCTTAGCATTAACATTTCCCTTTTGCAAGGATGTAGCAAATACGCGAGAATTTGCTTTGGATAAAATACAAATCACAGTATATAAGCGTTCTCGAAAATTACAATATGTAGTACTGCAAAAATATAAAAAAAAGCATCCTGATCTTGTCTATGAAACTCCGAATTTTATTTGAATTCGTACTTCCCACTAAAGGATGAGAAGCTAAAAGAGGAGAGCTAAGCTTTTGTCAAAACGATGAGCGAGTTTTCTTTGCTTAAGACAATGAAACCACCCAACGAGGTCGGGACCTCACTTACATCACCTCAAGCATTGGTGTTTATCACGCTCGTTTGTAGTTTGTCACTTTATCGCTGCTGTAAACTGATCGTAAGAAAATTGTACGATGGTTTGACGCTTGGGGTTTTAACTCATCCATTGGGTAATAATTTCATTATTACGTGCAGTTTAAGTCGTAAATAATTTCCAGAATTATATGACAACTAAACAGGCAGTGAATTATTAGAATTCTTACAACAGAGTGTAAGTTTTAGACCTCGCTGAGACTAATTCTGACACTGAAGCAGATTCACATTTCAAGCGTGATGCAGCACAAAAGTTGCCAAGCATTTCAAGTTTCGATAAAGATCAACTGACACTAGCAAGGATGAAGAAAATTTTCATAAAGTCATTTATGCTTCTTCTCATTTGCAGGGAGCATGGACAATTGATAATGTATGGGTGGATATTGTACATTTACGGTAGTCAGTTAAGAGCCCTTGTTCCAACCCATGGAGTTTATGTCACTGTTGTCGAAAATTACCTTCTCTTCGCCATGAATTTTTGAAACGTCAAAATGTTTTAATCGTGCGTAATCCAAAGGTGTGTGGCATATATTTTTAGCAGAAACCACTTCAGAAAGTATTTTAGAGTACTTTTCTTGAGGAAAATAAAAACAATTGCTTTCTCGTTTGTCTGCAATCAATGAATTTAAATTTTCAACAAAAATATCACGATTTACCGCAGTATATATTATGGAATCAGGAAAAATTAAGAAAAACGTGGCTCGCATCATCAAAGCTTGCATAATACTAACAAAGCTGACTGATTCCGAACGGAGCAAAGGCTTTGAAAGGAGAGAGGTAGTCGCCTCTTTGTCGGCGTCGCTCTTCTGAAGTTCCTCCGCACCAGGTCTGTGATTATCGACATACACCGATGAGGGTCCGAGTGAACAAGAGTGTCATGAAATATTCGACCTTTTATCGACGTATTTGGTATGAGTTTCACATTCACAGGTGACATTTTCAAACATCGGTCTTTCTCGGTAACAGATACACAATTTTATCTGGAAATGACATGTCAGTAACGCTATTGGTTTGAATTGGGAGCTGATCCATATATGTCTAACGATCAGGACAGATGGACCAGCAACATTTTAGGTTGTTCTAAGAGAATTATTTTAGGTTAGTAAGACTTCTACTGTCAATTCAATTCAACTGTCAATATTTACGATCTAAAAATCTAGTAAATCTAGATTTTTAATTTTTATAATAACCCTCAATTGCTTCAAAATGTAGAATAGTAATAATGCACCATTCGACCTCAACGATTTCTTCCAATCATGCAAAAAGACATCAATTCTTCGTCGTTCTAACTTAATTGTGAAGTTGTGAACAAATAAATATAAACTTGCATTTCCTCCCGTTTAACTTTACCAAGCCCAGGACTTTACCTGAACTCCTTCAATACAACTGAACAGTTGTGTACAAAACAAAGTATGAAATTCTTCCCGAGTTCTTTCTCGTCCCTTTGATTTATTGAAATGGAAAGCTCCTGTTTCTACGTAGTTTGCTAAGTATGAACAAGTTGAAAACCCAACATGTTGGTTTGATGTGTATATTTGCCGCCCATAGTGTCTGAGTATCGGTAAAGATTATATTATCCACGCGATTTTCCAGCATTTTCTTCATGTAGTGGTGCATAGCAGCTCAGTATTAAATATTTAAAGGCAAACCATGACAAAGTATCGAGAGCGAGTGGGTATGTCTATAGAAATGGCAGTAATTTTGTCAGACAGAAGTGACATTGGATCAATAAATAATGCAGGATATTGAAACTTGTGCTAGTATATAGCATGTGGAAAATCCGTAACGTCATTCGAGTTATTCTTAGTAATGAGTTGGGGACCATGGACATAAATATATTCGGGCAGGAATGAATTTTTGCATGTGCTCATCCATGAAAGCGCATACTTCAATTTGAATAACCTTTTGAAACTTCCGGATTCCTCACAACTTAAGTAGGTCAAAGCATTTTTAATGTTGTTTTTTCGTAGTATCCTTGTCCCCTGAGGTGTAAACGAAATATTAGATGGGCGGAATGTGCGCAATGCAGTCATTTTGCATTAGATTGTACATTTTTGATGCATTGTATAAAGTTTGGTTCTGATAGAGAAATAGTTAGATAAACATCAGAACTCAATTTAACCACTTTTAAGCCTTTATAACTTATTGTATAGCTTTTGAAATTATATAGAAATGAAAATTGATGTTGTTTTATGCAAGAGAAAGTTTCAGAATTATCTAGTTTTTTCCACTCCATGATGGATATGGAAAAAGCAAGGATTTGGGTTTTCCTTGAATCTATATACTTGAATTATTATATACGCTGGAATTCATTAAAGGGTACAGGGTAAGCCAGCAACGTTCTTTTGTTCACTGTTGTTACTTTGTTCACAATTATTAGTATTGTTTACTGATAGTCCATCTCATCATTATCCTGAAGCCAAAGAGGTCCTCTTACTCATATAGTCATTGAATGTTTCACTTCTGTAACATAGGTACGCCTCAGCTAAGTGAAGTGTACGCTGGCCAAACTCGGACAATTCTCAAGGAAGTGTTCTGTTCTTTGTTTTTCCTCCTCACACGCTCGATAGGTATTATCAGCTTAGGTTCCTATTCGTTTGTCATGTTGACAATTGTGGCCCCTTCCTATGGCCGCCAATGTTCTGCCGTCTTTTTTTTCTTCTTGGAAATTACATTGCCCAATCTTCATTCAGGCTAAGCTAAGATCTGAATTTATCCTGCAGTCGTTTTTGTCAATTGAAATGGACGTGGACGCTACGGCCACAGTTAATTGAAGAACAATCACAGTTAACTGAAGAGTCAATAAACAGAACATGATCACAGAAGGTGGTGCTCAGACACAATGAACAGGAAAAGACTAGTCTGCATCGAACATATGCCTCAACGTCAAACGCCGCAACAGTATGCATCATAAAAAAATTTAAATCTTTTAATAAAAAAAATGTGCATCTTACAGAATATCTATGGTTGATTTAAAAAATCAGTTTCGTTCCTAGGTATCAATATTGCTGAGAAACCCATAATATATGGGTTTCTTAGCAATAATATAATGTAACATATAATATAATAGCAATAATAATCATGTTATAAGCTCTGTCCTAATAAGTGTAACAGTTCGAATTAAGCTCAACTTCGCGAAAGACATCAAATTTAAACAAGAGAATTCATTGACATTTCACATTTGAACTGTCAAGGATAGCCGGCAACCTTGTGCATTATATGTTGTTCAAACTATAGTAAGCATATTTTATATGCTAATGCCAAATTAACTTCTATCAAACCATTGTACGATTTCCTTTATCTATTTTTTGATTTGGATATTGCTGTAAATTCGAACACTTTTCAGTTCTGTTGAAAAGGCAGCGATTTTGCCTTATGAAGAAATATGTAGCTTACAAAAAGTTGATACCAATGTTTATATCGATTGTTCTCCTTTTAGCTTAAATTTATTGAAAGTTAAAAATTACCCCTAAAGTTTTTTTAACAATATCGGCACAGTTCTTCCACAAATTGTCAAATTTCTTTTTTTTCCTGTTTTATAATTTTGTTTTTCCTTTTTCACAATATCCGCACCTTTGGCTAGTAACAGTACAAAATTCAAAAATCTTGCAAGAATTAGATAACCTCAGAAAAAATGACTAAAAAATGAATAAAAACGAAAGATGGAAAATTCAGAATGTGATTTGTTTCTATGTCTTATAAAATTTCAGTACGTTTTGTTTGTAAATAAACATAACCTTACACTTTTATCCCTAAATTTGAGCAGCTGCTACCTTATGACGGAGATCTTGAAAGCGATGGCTGTTAGAAAAGGCGAATGAAGTTTTCGGATTTTTCACAATGCCTGTATTTTTTGAAATAGTTTTTATTCTTGTAAAATAGATACCCTCCCAAGGAGCAAAAAAGTTGATTGAAACACAAACTCTGCATATGTTACATGACAAAATTAAGTTGCCAAAAGCCTAACTGTATATTTGACATTGACATTGTGCAAAAATGCTCAACAACCCCGGGAAACGTGACAGTTAAAGTCGGGTGTGTCCAATCATCAGGGCGAACTCTTCAAATGATATCTGAAGAAGGGCCAAGAATAAACCAGCTTTAGGTATTTAATCTGGACTGCATCGACTTAATTTAGTTTCGGGAATACCAAGTTGAAGGATTAAAATGCGTGAAGGATAATGCCACAGCGGAAAACCCGATTAATTTGAGGGTATCACAGAACGTATCGAACAGAAAAAGCCACTCATAATGAGGTAAAATATTCACCATCGGTTAAAATTTTGTAAAATACTTAAAAACGAAAATATTGCAGATGATAACAACCGTAGAGATCATCTTTGAGCGAGCGTTTTTATTAAGAATTCCGACTTTACCCATAAACAAACATTCGGAACAGGGCAATCTGGAAGAGCAAATCTGTAAAAAAAAAGTTCCAAAACCTCATTTGAAAGTTGGCCACAATTTAGCTATATTAGCACCAATATCCTTGGCCGACTTCTTTTAGACAGGGACAAAAACATCGCAAGTTGATTTGTACTACGTTCGACGCAATGTTTTGTGGAGAGTCATCTTGCTTTATGTAATATTAAGAGGTGATTTATCAATCTAAATAAAATCCTTCTCAATTCCGATCTAACGGTATTCGGTAAACGGTATAAGGTAAGATTTTTTCAAAATTTTAGTGCTTTTTATACTGACATTACGATAATGGTAACGAGAGTGGCGTTATCAGTTGAGGTAAGATTTTTATTTTCGGACTACGCATTCTAAACCTTTAATATCAGAGGCTGAAGTCGTATTTATAGATCACGTGCCCTGACTTCTTGTCCAGATTTTTAGACTCTCACGTATATATGAGATGAATGATGAGTTTCAAGTTCATACCTTTCTAGCTATTTATGACTTAAGTTGACACTTGAAGTTGCGTATTCTGACTTGAGAAAAGAAATATAGAGTGCATAAATAAAATTTAAAAACTGGTCTCATAACGAAAATGTTACTTAATTTTCGTACACCGGACTCAAACTTGTCGAAATAGGCCCGCGATTTTTATTACTGGTAACTTCCCTGTAACTCTTCAACCGAAATTCTACTCACAACCTTCGACGACACATTTTAGGCCGTTGTGACGCTGTCAGACCGCTTCGCTGTCGAGGTCTTCTTCATTATGGGAATGAAAGGAATTTACTGTGGCAATGTCGGAATTTACTGTGGCGGCAGGCTTGCCACAATGAACCAGGTCAAAACTTGAATGACTTCAAATGTCACAATAACTTTTGCCTTGTATTGACTTTGATATTCTGTCCGGTGAACACAAGTTCTTTGTGGATATTTTTATTCGCATCATAGGTCTAGGTTTATCCTCCTCCAGGTCTTCGCGATTATCCTTGAAAATCAAGACGATCGGCATGATGTCTTTTTTGAGTAAGTTTGAACGTTTCTGCTCTTGTCTTGTTCAGTTTGACACAAAATTTGATCGAACACTGCTGCTTCAAATGGTTTTAATATTTCTAACGACTCACTCTCTCGACGGTATTTTGAAACATACAATCACTGCACTTGTGAAGTTCTCACTAGTGCATCTCCCCGGGGACTGCTAATGGTAACGTCACTTAGCTCACAGCTTTCAATACCTCCCTCAGGCAGGCAATCGGTTCCCCGTTACCAAAGAAAAAGTCAGTTTTGGAACTTCATTTACACATCCTGCACTTTCCCCATGCTGCTGCACAAATATTGATTTTGTGATTGTGGTGACATTAAAAGAATAGTTGATTATACCTTAATCATACACTCAGCTTTTCAATAATCATTTTGAAGAACGCGATTCCACTTTGAACCAAGACAATGGGATCGAAATTGAAAATGAATTATGAAAGCGTGCAGCCATGTGCAATCAGTCTGATATTATTGATTTTACAAGCGGATGTTAAAATACAAATTCGTCTAAGCCCACCTGATTTGTCGAGATAAATCTTTCATTTGCTGTCACAATTTATCCATCGATTTTCTTCGGAGTGAAATATGGTGAAAGTTAGCACGCTTTACGTGTTTAACGAACTTCAGATAATTAATGTGCACGTTGCACGCAAGATTGCCGTGACGAAGAAACCTATTCAAGCTAAGAACATATTTTTCTTCGCAACAGGAAAGCTAAATCGAACGGTAGCACAATTTCTTCCAGGTAAACGGAAGAGAATGCACAATACAGGACCAAGCAGGATGTATTCCCCACTCCACCAATTAATAGTATTTCAAAAGAACTTGAATAAACAATTATTCACGCCTAACATCGAATGTGTACTCAACCTGGTTGACTAAGTTTTCCCGTTCAATTAGGCTTCCTAGACTTCTAATTAGTGACCATTTGGTAAACTATCGATTTTCCAGAATTACTTAATTTCTCTACCCAGGATCACATTGATACTTCTTATCTTGGATGAAACTTTTCGCTTCTAGTCGGTAGCCAAAGACAAAGAATTCAATAGAAATGTGCTCCCGTCTGAAGGAAATAGTAACAAGATACAGAGAATGTTTTCACAAGAAAAATGAATTCATGCCTTTTAAGGAGGGTGGCTGATAATGTTATTGGTATTGATTGAAAGTATATTACGATAATGGATAGTAAGTAATTATTGAAGCAGATGTCAAAAGTTAATCAAAATCAATAGATTAATCACATGAAAGTCTGAAAATAATGAAACGCAACGTGAACGATGTGTGAGTGTTATTAGTTATTAATTGCCGTTACCAATCCAGAAAGGATTAAAGGAACCTGTGATACGATTTCTTCTGATAGACTTTAAGGACCGAAGCAATATGAATGTGTTGCAGAGAAATGAAGCACAAGTTCACGATTTTGGTTTTTGTCTCCATCCAATATCTTGGAAAATTTCAATTTCTTTTTTCCTACCCACACACGCGGAACTCATTCTGAAAAGTCTATTATGTCAAGTTTTTATACTAATAAAAGTTAACTTATTATTCTCACTATACAGAGTGGGCCATCTTCCATCTAGAATAAGAACTATCGGTTATTTTGAGGTTGTTTGGTTTGATGTTTTCGATGTGACAGATCGTTAGTTTTATGTTTGACATTTATGAAATGGGTCGCTTTTCGTTACAACAAAGTTGGGATATATTGAAAACGTTTTCAAGTGTTGAGTCATCTACTCCAACTGTAAGAAATTTACGTGAAAAATTTGACAGAAAGAATGTGCCAGAAACGCAGTTTATTGATCAAGTTGTGAAGCACATTAGTGCAAGAGCTGAAGCTGCATGACCATCCGATTCACTTTCGGCATGATCTATAGCCGTGGACCGCCGTACAAAACGATTTACCAAAAAAAAAAATCGTAAAGATCGAATCGATCGAGAATCGCAAAATCGTAAAAAACGCTTTTACCACTTCAGAAGAGGCGTCACTAAGCGAAATTGGCATATCTGGGGCGCACACGTCCACAAGTCATCGTGAAGAAACTTATGCATTTACAACCAGTGACTGACTGATGCGAATTTTGGTCTGGCGCCATTACTGAGCCATTTTTATTGTTTTCTTCTTTCTTTGTGTCCCAAAGTTGAATAATATGACATTGGCAACTTTTGTTTCGAACAGAACGTCGCAATGTGCTACAACTTTAACGTAGAAAGCAATCTTTTGTGCCTTGTTTTCGAAACTCGCATGATCAGCCGAAATGCTGATGACGCTTGGCGATCTAGAAGCTACAATTTTACTCCGTTTGAATTTTTTCTGTAGAGAGCTATAAAGGACAAGTATAATGCTAACCATTCAGAACGATTGACAACTTGAAACATGAAATCAAAGTTGTCATTGACGAAAAAGAGGCCCAAACGATTGAAAATGTACGGAAAATTGGACTGATCCAAGGCTAGCTGTGGCATTTATTGGAATGATTCTGCCTTCATATAGATACGGCACAACAGGCCACTGATGCACCTTAAAATGTGAAATCTACGTAAGATCTTAAAAAAAATCATTTCCATACCAATGGTACAGGAAATATAATATGAATCAGACAGCCGTTTGAATTTGATTATAAGCTCAAAGATAATTTTAACTGTTGGTTAAAAAAGTAAATGTCCTTAGTGATACTTGGACCGAATACCTTCTGCCAAAAATGCGTGATTCTGCGTTCACTTCCGCATCACCCAATTGTCTAATTTTTTCTTAGGGTCGTCAGGGAGGAGAGACAATTATCTCATGGAGATTATGAAGGGCTCTAAGAAAGCTATGCAAAGCGATGCTGGGTTGCATGTCAGTTCACTAATCTGGAACCTTAGTTCAGGCGAGGACATACTGAGACTGATTCCAACTTGACCTAATTCTTTGACGGGCATGGAATCTTCCGCTCTTACCTGCACAAGGTTGATGGATACCCATCTTTCAACTCCCCTATAGGAGTCGCAGATTGTCTCGGATAATCTGTGTTTTTTTTCGTGCGAAAGATGAAGTAACCATGGTGGTGACCTATTCAAGACAACTGGAGAGCTCTTTTCAAAAACTGTAATCGGAGCAATGCCTATATTAAATTTGGAATCGTAAACTGCCAGGAGTTTAGAATCGTCCTGAAAGTTAGAAAAGTCGTCGAAAATGCATAGATCTCGTTTCAAGTAATCGCTTCAACTCCCTTCCTTCATGATAGAGAAAGGACTCTTGGTATCTGTAAAATCACTTGTATATACAGGGAATAGAAGCTTAGCAAAGAATTTTGTGCTCATGAGTTCCAGGCTAGGTTCTCTGGCTCTCAGGGAAGTTCCTATTCCTACGGACAACCCCGCATTCCTGCATAAAAAGCCTTTATCTCTCTATCATAAAATAGCTTCTTAATCTTAACTTCTTAATTTTTCCTAGAATAAACTTAAGAAAACAGAAATAAAAGAAGTAACTGTAAGAGCTAATATCATCACCAATGATTGGGCATTACTTCTTTGTCAGGCATACTCCTGTCAGGGCATGATAACGAAAGTGTGTTAAGCCATGTGTGATGCCATGTGATAAACAAATAATGACTTTTAATGACCATTGAACGAGTGTATTCTGACATGAGGACAAAAATATAGAGTGCGTGAATTAAATTTAAAAAACTGGTATCCGAGCGAAATTTTCAGTTCACACTTTTATACATCGGGCTAAAATTGTGCAACATGGGTGCCTTGAGAATGCATACGCCACGGCCAACGAGATTTAGATTCCAGGTAAGTTCATTGTAACTCCTCAACAGGAAAACTGTCCTAAGCCCTCGATGAAGCCTTTTTGTGGTGCATTCACACTGACACAGTGCTTCCCTTTCATGTCTTGGGAACCTTCTAACCGGAAAAAAATAAGTTACTCACGGCAGTGTGGGGCAGTAGGGTATCTGCGGCAGCGTTGGTAAATTAGTGAATTGAATCAAACCACTTCAGCGTAATACAGAGAACCTGCTAAGCAGAAGCAAATTCTTTGTGTATCATCTCATTCGCATCAAAGCTTTTCGCCGCTATCTTAGGAGACTGACATTGAGTCTTCTTTCTAGGCATCTTACGTCATTTTGACCGTTTTCACACGTATCTTTGTCAGTTCAGTACTAAATTGGGCATTTTGAGCGGCCCAATTTCTCGATGATGTTTTGGAGCAGACACTCTCTATACTCGTTAAAATCTCACTAGAGTGTCTTAGAAATAATTTGAAGCCATTTTTGGTTAACCCGCATTTAATTCAAGATGTTTGTCAACCGATAAAATGGTCTTTCTTCATTTTCATGGCGTGATTGACACTTGAGCATGAAAACGGTGCTTTAATGGCCTCAACTAAGCCGCAAGAAAATCAGGGCAATATTAGGGTTCAGCGGATGCAATTAAGCCGCAAGAAAATCAGGACGATATGTAGGTTCAACAGACGCCACTTGTGAAATCAGACCAGACCAAATCATCAAAATAATCAAAACTCCGATGTCATTAGGATTACCAAAGTATAATTACATACAGGGCTTTCACTTTGAACAAATTTTCGATCGAACAGTATTCGACCAAAATAAGTGGAATTATGTTTAGATTGGTAAATTTCCTCTCATTTTGATATAAAATAAAATTATCTCTTGGAAAACATTTCGAAAAATTGTAATACAAACATAAATCAGATTACGCTTTCACAATCGCTGTTTTAGAAACGTCACACGAAAGTGTTAGCACAATGAACTTCCACAATGACGTAGCTATATACAGTAGCTTTAACACTCTCAGCGACTACTCTTAGACAGAGATAGAAAAAACACAAGTAGATCTATGTTTATCTCGTGTTTTCATGTGAAAAATTTCGGAATGATACTTTTGTTTTGTTTTAGTAAAAGAAAATTTACCAATCCAAAGAAATCATTCCAGTTGTTTTGTTTGAATCCCTCTTGGTCAAGAGTTCGTAGGAATCATTGCCTGTTTTGGGCCTAAGCTGCGCTCTTTTGGTTTGTACTTATGGGACTTTTGGAAATATTCTTGCTAAGAGAATAAACCACGTCTCATCCGTGTGGAAAGAGAGAACGAGAGATCATTCTGTCATCAAGAATGACATTTAAACGTTATGTTATCGATTCAAAATATTTAATAAAATATTTAATTCAAAAATATTTAATTTAAAATATTTAAAAGTTCATCAATGTCCTTGATAGGTATCATTTTATTGCAATTCTGAAATTCGACGCGCTTATTAGTGAATTTAGTGGCCACCATTGCTTTGAAGGAGAGGAATTTTATTTGGATTTTTTTATTAGCACGGTATTACCCATTGAAGTTGTATTATGAAGAACAAAAAATTGGGAGACAGGCGCCACTGAAAACTCCTTTAAATGTAAGTTTTGTTGAAACTGATGGCAAAAGTGAATGCGTTTCAACAAATACTATTCATAAAAAGATGTAATCGCCCACGTCACCACACTTAATCAAAATTGAAACATTAACAATAAAATCCTTCCAACATAAAAGGGATTATAATTCAAGGGCAACCGGACCATGCTTATTGACTTCAATACGCCTATCCTATGGGAGGAAAATCGATGATTTAGCTTAACGGGTGTGTATATGGGATGTGATTTATTTATTCAGGAAAAAGCAATTTCGTTTAATTTCGCAGCGATTTATATATTCCCAAGAATATCCTCTCGCCATTATCGCATAAACACTCTATTATCCTCCCATCTATACTCAATTTTCTTAAATGAACCTAGCAAAAATGATAGTTGTATTCATTGGGTTAATCGCTTTTTATTATGATTATAACAAAAGGCTGGATATGGCATTTTTCGACATAAGAAGGATATAAATATAAAAGTCATAAACAAGTTTCGTGTTGATGAGAACAGCAAATAATGGACAAAGCAACATTAGTATGACATATGAACATTTTGTAGGCAATCGGCAATAAAAAGAAGATAGTTCCGATGCGGGCAGAATGGTTTTAATGAAAATTAGATATAATAAGGACATTGCGTATGTTACATAGTTACGCTACGCTTTCATGAAAACAAAATGTATAAGGAATCCCGATGGCCCCTTGCTCTATCTCCATAAGTTATTCAAAATTTGTCTAAGGCATCCTTGCAGTGAATGTCATAAGATAGCGTCATGTCTACAGGATATTATACCTGAATGTGATCCTTCTTAATAGATGTATCATTGCATGAAGCATAGCATTAATATAAATCATCTTAACTGCACATCTACCCTTCGGACAATCCGTAAACTTTATTCTCTTATCTGCAACCATTATCCAACCATTTTACTCGGATAAATAAAATTAATTTTATCCGAGAATGAATTACTTACAGTCTCGAGATGACATAATACCTAAACTTACATGAGATTACCATTTGTTCTCATTTTTCATGACAATCAATTTCGATGTGAAAGTTTTCCCCCTTCAGGACGTGAAAAGCGCGTTCATTTCTCGTCCTGGAGAAAAGTGAACGAGCGAAAAGTATGCAGCAATCATTGACAGATATATAGTGAAGTTGTCAATGATATAGGAGATTTAGGACTGTGTTATTGGAGTTTGGAATTTATAATCTTGTTTCGGAAGATTGAATTAACTTGAGAAGTTTTGACATTTCCGGAATCAGACAATTTACTTTTTCAGTAAAGCCAAGCTACGTTGGCCGCATGGTTCTTTCCTTTTTTCATGTTCCATATTCTGAATAAACTTCTGAAGAATCTGCAACTTGTTTTATCCGTGTCTAGACTTCCGAATGGATGAAAATCCAAACAGTGTCGATTTCTCTCACGCTCCTTGTGACTTTTCGAAATAACTTTTCCCAACTAATGGCTGTCATTGCATACATGTCAAGTCATTCTCTTTCTAGCAATTAGCAATGTAGTAACATCGAAATTTTAAGTTCTTGGTAAACAACTCAAGCTCAAGCATATATGCAACTTTTTGCCTAATGCACTCAGAGTAGAAACGTCGCTCTCGTTTTTTGCATCGTTTCTGCATTTTGAGCGCAAATAGAGTAGAGAAACGAAAGCAACGTTTTGATAAACTCAAATCATTTTTATTGGCACACATATGATATTGATATGAAAATCCTTGCATTGAAAAACAAACAGACGTTATATATTAGCATGAAATACGATTGACATATCCTTAGGGAGAAACGTAAGAAATCAAACTCTAGAGATATAATTTCGGTGTTTTTTCGTGGGAGAAGAAAAATTTGTCTGAATTTATTTAATATTGTTGAGGACCGACTTTTCATATCAATCTCTTGAAATTGCCAAGCTTTAGCGATACCAATTAATTGATTTAAATAAAAAGTCATCTTGCCCGTTAAGGTTTGTCTTTTAGATGAAGTTTTATAAAACTTTGAACGGATAGCGTACGCTTGAGAAGTTTTTGAAAATTTTGTTGAATCTACTGCAGTATGATTACTTAAACGAAATTCAGATGAAGACTTCTTTTTCCATTTCAAATTTTTCCATTACTTTGGATAAGCTTTATGAGTTTTATTCTTATTTTGTAATTCACTTTATATCTGATGCGTTGTTGTTGTGTCTATCGTTTTACTTTCTTTGCATTTGTGTACAGGGAAGTAATAACTAGTTGGGTAAGCAGGAGTTAAAAGGACGTTGCTGCCTTACACTCAACATTAAACCGTCATTAGTACGCCCAAGTTTAAAAAGTGTAGAAGGTTTGAGGGATTTATACTACGTGGCATATTCAAGTAAAAACGTCACCATTTCCCTCTCATAGTATGTGTCATTTTGTTAAAGTGTAAACAACACTAATTTTTTTTTCTCCAACTATGTAAACTTTTGTGCCAACGAAACATTTGCTGAAAACGCTCCTTTGTTGTTTCAGCTTAAAAAAAGAGTGCAGCTGAAGGATTTCAACTGCTATGTGAAGCATATAGAGAGTCATCAATAAAAAAATGTCAATCAAAACATGTGAATACTGGTTTTAGCGTTTCCAAATTGGTGACTTTGACATCATTGACAAAGAACGCGAATGGAGGCCAGTGAGGTTTGAAGACACTGAGTACGAAGCATTACTGGACCAAGCTTCGTGCCAAACTCAAATAAAATATTTGGTGAAATTCCAGCCGAGAGACGTCGAATGCCGTTTTTTACGTGCAAAGAACTGCTCAAAAGGTAGAATCGGAAGATTTTTTTGTGTCGAATATCGATATGTATCCACTAGGATTATTCAAATCCAAGAAAAACGTGGGGTAAGCCTGGCCATGCATCAACTTCTACCAACTGAGGCCACTATCAATGAAAGAGCGTAACACGAGAGTTTCTTACGCTCTAAGAACAGTGATTAGGCTTTTAAAGTCCGGCAAAGTGGTGGAAGAGAGAACGTTTTTGCTGAATTGGTGACATTACTCAGTAAAGACTTAGGTCAAAGTCAAGAAGAATCAACAATCTCATTTGGAGTGACTCAACAAAAAACTTTCAAACTCCTTTTAAGGCACGGAACCGATCCAAAAGAATCAATATTGGGTACCCGCGAATCAAAGTCAAGAGATGTAAAAGGACATTAATTTGATTATATACAGTTATTCAAAACGCGAACTGGAAGGAACTTCTTTGCCTTTCCACGATTATAACAGAAAAATTGGTTCATTATGATAACCCTAAGAGCAGAAAATCTCGGAAATCACCTGGCTATGCTACCACGTCAACGCCTCGATAAAATATTCACTGTTCAGAAGTCATAGTCTGCATTGATGGGATGAGCTTGACGTAGTGTCTTATGAAGTGCCAAAACCGTCAAAAATAATCACAGGTCTGCGTTAGCAAACGCAATTGTTGGATTTGAGTCGACAATTGAAAGACAAATATGCGAAAAACAACAAAAGACACGATCGAGTAATTAATCAGCAACACAATTCTCGACTTTATGTTGCATAAATGGTCAAAATATACAAATGGGTAGTTCTAGCTCAGCCGCCGTATTTTCTTGTTGTCGCTCCTTCTGACTACTGGTTATTGCAATCAAAGGTAAATGACCAAGCTGGCCAGTATTTTCATTCTTATGAAGCAGTGAAAACTCGGTCAAATTGCGCCTTTCGTCAAAAGAAGTCGATTTTTTTTACTCGGGATTCATATTCTTCCAATGGAAAAAAGTAGTGGCCAGCAATGGCCATATTTTGAAATTCAAATATGAAACTCCTTAGGACAGTGCCGGACTATAACACTATGACAGTGCCGGATACTTTGGAATTAAAAAAACCAGGCGGGAGCAATGTTATGCACGTGGTATAATCCAAAATTAAAAACTTTCAGACCTTCAGCGTCTATTCGGGCTTAAGACACGCAAGTATCTAATTATTGTTTGTAAGTACTGGTGTCCTTATTTCCTTTAAAATTCTGTTGCAAAACCAAAATATTGCTGAATGAGAATAGTGAAATACTAATAGACATTTGTGAAAAATAAACTACTCCCTCGAGCGGAAAACCCTGATGGACCCTTTCTGGGTAAGAAAACTGCAGAAAGAAAACTGCATAAATTATGGAACGTTTTGCTTATGCGAAGTATCTGTTTCCTAAGAAGACAATTTCAAACATTTATTTTTATTCAATTTCATTCTTTGTAACCAACCCCCGAATCTACCAACCCTAATGGGGTTGGTACTACTTGGTGATAATTTTGGCACCATTCCGCCATTTATTTAAGCTGAATTTCCGCTTTAGAAGGAGTAAAGAGATATCCCAAAATGATCTTTTTTGACAATCGCAAATTCAATGGTCTCAATACAAAATTTCCCTTCTAAAAATCGATTATTTCGGGACACGTTTGTCCTAATAGGATAAGTTTCAGTTTTAGAATTCAAGTGCGTCAACATTGAGCAAAAAATTTATGATGTCTCATAACCATTTGTAGATTTTAATTGTAGCTTCACTGTTTTTTGACAACAAGTGCATTTTACACGGTAGCACATTTGGGGCCGGTCACATTACGTTGGAAAACAGAATATTACAATGGTACATATATCTGCTAATAAAATGAATGTGAAAGGATCTCTTTGGACTAAAAAGCCAATATCTAACCAGATGTACAAACTAGTTTGACGAGCCAAAAGTCTCCAAGTGAAAGACAATGAAACGAAACGGATGGCTGAAACTGAGACGGTGAAGGCTGCAATGGGTTGTCCACTTGCAGCGATAAAATGGCGGGACAATTCTTAGAAAATGGTCAAGACTAGAAAGAGAACTCAGTGTAGGCCAGGAAACAATAATGGAAAAGAGCGCGATATAAGTAGCTCGCTTAATGTCAACCCGTCTTTTTCGGGTCGCTCTCTTAAGCAAAAGCTCTCTCTCGCAAAGTCTCTCTCTCAAGAAATGTTTCCCTCCTGACGTTGCAGCATGCTTCTCTCTGTGCTTTTCTCAGGTAGGAAACGTTAGTTTTGAAAATTCTTGATAATATAACCTACAATGTGTTATTAAGTAAAGACACCCGGGTCTCTTTTTTGTCAAATACTCTGAATCAAATAGGTTTTTGGAATTATATAACCAAATCTTCTCAAAATCAAAGGGTCTATCTTCGATGGATTTAGAAGTAAAGGATAGAGAAAATGCTGAAGATACAGAAGTTGTATCTGAAGCTGGTGCTTGATCAAATTATAGTTTCAATCATCTGATTGGTGTTTCAGCGATAGTTAGCAATGCATGTTCGATATTGTCACTATTTCAACAGGCAAAAAACATTTTAAATGTGAAATCAGCCTTAAAAATCTGCTTTAAATCTGCTGGAAAAGGAAAGCTCCGAGTCTTCGATTTGGTATGAGAGTAAGGACTGAAACGATAGTGCTCTAAATTTTTAACATAGTTCTGGTGAAATTGAGAAGTAAGGATATATTGACGTTTTCCGTCTACAAAATCAAATATGTACAATCAAATATAATCACCAAAAGGTTTTCGAAGCATTTTGAAACCATAGAAATGGCGATAATTTGGTGGGCCGAAGACATTTGTAAATTGGGAACGAATGAATGGTTAAAACGAATATATCCAAGATCAAAAAGACGGAGGGAAAATAGTAACTTCAAGAAAAAAACTGAAGTGCCCCTGAAAGTAAAGTAGCTGATTCGAAAACATAACAATGAATCAGCACGGCATTATTCGAAAATGATAAATCTTACGAGGAAAACTTTCAAGCATATTTCGATGTTTTTTGGCTAATCAAGAAAAATTTTAACAAAAAGACGTCGCTTGACTTTCCATGATTGCACGGATCGAGTTGGTATTTTCTTTAGAGAAAACATTCTACCGAGGATAGTTAGTAGCAGTACTAAGGACAGTTCAAGAAAATGGGATAGTAGCTCTAACTAAACCAAATATACAAGCTTCAAACAAAGTGAAGTTGATTTATCGAGTGTCCTAAAAAGCAGGCTTGCCCATAATTGAGTTGACAATAAACATAATTGCCCGTTAATTAAACTCAATATCGAGCGTTTAAGTAAAGTGTACCTGATTCGTAATCGTAGCCATGACTTTTTTCCAGGAATCTGGCCAAAATCAACAAGTATGAATTTCCATCAATTTACCATCCTTAAAAGCATTTCACTTCATTCAACACCAATTTTCCAGAGTCAACATTCAAGCACTTCAAAGTGTACGCCATCATCCCACCGCCTCCATAATAAGAAAACATTAAAACATTAAGATCCTATTACGGTTTCACGTCAAATACCATTTCCTCATGCATGTCCTCACCATGGAAAATTTGTTACGCCAGCTGTAAACACTGTCTAAAATTGCCCAAGTTTAATAGTTAATTCACCCGGGGATTGGTTGCTAGCGGCCGAAAATGTGGCAAGGAGACAACAGCCACCAGGACCACACCAACCGTTTCATATTACAACCAAAAATGCTGGGGATTTTCATTACCACATTACATAGATCCAAATTTGAATTGAAGAGCGCAATCTTTTGTGCCCGCACAGCGTCAGGATGAACTCTTCTCAATGGATTTGTGTAAGATCGTTTTCTACGCTATCACTTCCTTGTTCACGGCTGGACGTCCTTCCTAATAAATACAAATGGCCAGGAGCGACGTCAGTAACTGAAAAAGCTTTTCCAATCATACAATTTTTCAAATGTTGTAACGGTCTCGAATATGTCAGCAAGATTTGGGGGTGGATGGATGGATTTTAAGTATAGATGAAAAGAAGATTGGAAAGAGACAACCTTGAAGGATTCAAGTGGATTTGCTCGTGCTGTTGTCAAGTTTTTTTTCAATAACGAAAATCATAATAAATGCGAGGACATATAACGAATTTCATAGAGAAAACGGTAAGCAAGCGAGTGAGTATTGAAGTCGTGCAGATACAAGGATTGCAACTAGACAAAGGTAGGTCATTTTCAACCAATGAATTATCGACAAGGAGCTCACATGAGAACGATTTTGATGTGAACAAATGCTTTTAGCTGAATCCATTTGAAAGAGCAATTAAATCCAACATGAGTGATTCCCACGAAATAGTTTATTTTGCGTACGTCATTTCGCAACTTGCAATTTCTAGTTGATCTTCAAATAAAGTCGATGCATGGCACTTTGCTGGAGGATGCATTGCAGTTTTTATTACTATTTTTACTCTAGCGTTTTATTTTATGGGAGGAGAGCAGCTTTATCCCTGGTGCAAAAACGAAAACGACTAAAAGATAAAGTTGAACATCATACAAGGAGTGCGCAACACTGAAATTTCATTATAGCGATTGGAAAGTTCGCGAGTTCAGTGGCTTTCTCTTTTTGGTATAGTACATTTTATTACAAGTATGACTTTGCGGGCTTTGGGCGTAAACCAGAGGGATCACAGAAAAGGAGTGTTTGCGCTATTGGAAGACATCAGAAAAATGAGTGCATGTAATGCATAGACAGGCATGGGAATTGACTTAGACAGCGAATGCTTAAGGACTGTTATATAAATGGTTGCGGAGATAGCACATTAAATATTAAAAGTAATATTTCATATTTCTGTGACACTTAAAAGTTATACATAGGAACAGGTCTCCGGGGTATCGTTGCCTTTTGTCTTGACTGATTGCATTGCTGTCAACTTGGACCTTTCAGCGATGAAATACTACAGCAAAGAGTTTCGTTTTGTTTGAGAAACGTTCAGGTCTCCTATTTATACTAACATGAGATTTGTGATTATTTTAATGGGATTTACAATTGGAACTTCGTTGTACTAGAGAGCACTCGGCATTTCAAAGTTGAAATGCTGTCCTGAACTTTATTTAATTTTGGCGCCAGTTTCTTCTAACGTGGCTTACATATCATTTGTTACTAACCTAAGAGCTGAATGTTAATGCACGAACACATGCGACTTTATTTAGGTCTCTTTGAAAGTACGATTTCACCAACATTGAGATTGGTCATCAACTCATAACAAAGGAGAACGATTGGTAAGCAAGTTCGGTGAAAACATATCTAAAAGTCTTTACGATAGGATGGTATAGAGATCAGCTTCTTTGCAATACTTTGGGGCATAAGTAACTTTCTCAAGTTTCTGATTTTGGACCTAGTGTGCTTTTCATTTATATTAATGGTGATGATGTCCAAGGAACATTCTGGAAGGTCTTTGATTTCTATATACGAATCCTCAACAACTCTCTAAGTTAAGGATTCGAAAAGTGAACTGGCGTGTCATCGAGCGGTCTTGGGAAACCGAGGAAGGTTAGGTCAACTTTATCAAATTCAAGTAGGACAATAATATATTTTAAGTAGCACCAAATGGATTATCACTAATCAAAGACGTTTAATCGGCATATTTAACAAAACTTTGCAGTTACCAATTCAAACTGAACGTTTTGGACTATGTCGAAAGGGGTCTCACCTCGTTTCTTCTTACCTCTGATACACTACAATACTATGCTAAGTTCAAACAAATGCTGATTTGATAAAAACGAACATTTTAAAAGTATACTCTGATAACCCAGTCCTTTAAAAACATTTAAAACAAAGCCCTTAAATACATTGTTAGCGAAGAAAGAGTCTTTGGCAAAGACTGATTGTCTATCATCATACTTGAATCGAGAGTTACCAAATAATTCTTCCTTTCCTTTATCATAACGTACCTCCATTTCCACGGTAGATACGTTCTTGGAAAAAGCGTTCATAACGAAACCGTGTAAAATGAGACGCAGAGTTCATACAACCTAGACGGATATGCTCAATCAACCTGAAAACCTAGTGAATCGATCTAAAGAATACAAAGCAAAGTCTTTTAAATGTGATAAGGATTGAAGAAAAATAAGGGATGGGTTCATTCAATGCTGGCTATATTTTCCACTTATAAATGGAAAAACTTTATAAATTTCTTCATATTAACTGAGCGCATTTCTTACTGTTTTTTTTTTTGAAATTTCAAAAAAAACTGTGTCAGTATCTCTGTCCAAAAAATAAGTTTGCATTTCTCAATTAAATCGCAGCCTTTTTTTCAGCCAATATTTCAACACCATTCACTTCATCACCAGTAGTGATGTCTAGTACTGTCACCAGTACTGATGAGATGCTGCAACCGATTCATCATATGTTAAGTATACCAAGGAAGACCCAAACTTACATACAGATGGCGCTGCCCAGATCATTTGGTTTTTGGCAGTACTAGCCTTCATATGTTACCCGAGAAAAATTTATGATAGTCTGCTGAAGCTCACTTTTTTTTTACAGTCAGCTGCAGCCCACCATTCTCAAGATAGTAAAGTACAACGGAACACTGTTCTTTGATTCGGAAAAATGCCATTGAATGTCAAGAATGGCTTGACACATTGAATATTTTTTTTTTGTTTGGGAGGTGAAGGCTATTTACGCCCTGAGTGTCGGACTCCCCCGCTACCGGACTACCGACTAAACACCTCCCCTGTCACACCGAGAACCTAGCCTGGAACTGTTTGTCACATTACTTCGGACTAGGCCTCATTAATCATCGCTTAGCGATGTCTTCAGGCTAAGGGAAATCTCTCTTCACGGATGGATAGGAAGGAATTGCAATTAGTAACTATAATATTGCGTTACAGAGATGTTCCCTCCCTCGCCAAGCGATCCATTATGTCCTTCTTCATAATGAGTACTGTCCGTACGTAATGTGACACACAGTTCCAATTGTCCTTTGATTTCATCATTTTTCCCGTTAGATTTTCTGGGGAAATTACGCCAATTTTCTCCGAGAGATGCGAACGGAGTCTTGTAAATCTATTACACGTAAAGAACGTGTGGCATGCGTCATCCGTCATCCCCGGGCAGAACACGCAAGTTGGGGATGGTGTCTTTCCCATCTTATACAGGTAAGACTGAAAATACCCGTGACCACTGAGTAGTTGCGTCAGATAATAATCAGTCTCACCATGCATTCTGTAGAACCACGGCCCCAAGTCACTTATCAGCCGTGCGGTCCATCTGCCTCGCGTTTCGTTTTCCCATGTTTGCTGCCATAAGATAAGGGTTCTTCTCCGTTCCTCTCGGCTGACGGTTTCTCTCGCCGACACATTGAATATTGAATTGCGAATACAGATATATGTGATACAGAAATGGGAATATTGTGTGAATTTGAAGTGCGGTTGACACATACAGCCTTCACGCCAAACAGTTGTATTCATGTCATAAATTTTTGTGAAGGAGAAGGAAATGCAGTCTATCCTAGATACTTTTAAGTTGTAAAGCTTTAAGCACTCGACGATCAATAAAATCGCAGAAAAAATGAGAAGAATTCGACAAAACAAAGAATGCTCAAGGCTACTCAATCCGAATTCTGGAAAGCCGGTTGGGCGGGTAGATTCAGTTGTTATGAAGGTTTTTCGAGAAATTGAAAAGAAGTCTAAAATATTGTCTAAGGCCATCCAAAAAAATGAGTCAATACAAATAATCGAATCAAGCAGCATAAGTCAGCTGGAAAGCTAGCGAAAGTAATTTCTGCTAAAAAAATTATCTAAATTTCAACGAAGTACATTTCAATCAGTCTCTTGAGAGAGAACGCTCTTAGTTACTAAACTAAACTCCAGGTTGCTCAAAGAGCCATGGAAAGATGCATCCTGGGCATTACACGAAGGGATCGCAAGAGACTATCATGGATACAAGCAAGGACCCAAGTGACAGACGTGATACATAGAGCGTAGTCCTTGAAATGGCGATGGGCGGGTAACTTGACGAGAATGATGGACGGCAGATGAAACACAAGACTAACGCCGTGGTACCCAAGAGGAATCAAACGACCGAGAAAACGCCCAAAGATTCGATGGGACTATAACATAAAGAAAATAGACGGCACATCTTGGATGACAATAGGCGAAAACAGACAGACATGGAAAGCAATGAGGAGTCAATATGTGAGGAAGGCTGCACCATAACATAGAAATATGGTTGAACAGGCTGAATGTGATATCAATTACGAATAACGAATTGAAAGTTCGGAGGACTATTTTTAAGCCATATAAATAAGAAAAATATTTTTTTTGTTTCTTTCTAACAATGATAAATCACTGTACCTCAGAAAGAGGACCAATCTAGCAGAAAGAAGAGGTGGTTACAAAGTTCGAAAATATACCAAGATGAACATTCAGCAGATGATGTTATAGCGACGGTATTTTGGGACATAGACCGAATTCCACAGATTTAGTTTCTTTCAAACAACATCCCAATCCACTGTAATAGCTATATTGCGATATTAAATTGATCTAATCACGCAAACAATGCTCGAATGAGACTGTTTAACATAAGAACGAATGAAGAAATGTTTTGTTAACAAAACATAAATGTTTAATATTCAAAACTTAAATTTACTTTTTAGGAACAAGATAACTGTTTTGGGGTCAATATGGTCGTTCCTTCTGTGTTCGGCCTGTTCAAGTAGAAATTGGGAAATTGGCAAAGAAAAATTTAAAATGATTCATGTTATTTGGAAATAATCCTTCAAAATATTGCTCTCTAGTATCTTAAATTTTTTTTGTATGGGAATGTCAAAGAACACTTGTAATTATTTCAAAGGATCTCAAGTTTAAGTGCTGGCACTCTTGTATTTGATGTGGCTTGTTTTGTCAGTTCGTTGTAATATTTTCTTTTAGTTCTATCTTCAGCTGAGATCCCGACATACCAGTCTCGATTGAGCTGTCTGGTTTTCCAAAATAACAACACAATCTTTTAAATGCTAAAAATTTAAGACCAAGTGCTCGGTAATGCTTAGAAAGGGATGAATACATTCGGTGCAAAATATGGCAAAAACGTATTTTTACTGGCTTTCCTGGAGGCTTAACGACACAAAACATCGGGTTTCTTCACAAGATTTTTGTTTTTTGAAAAAAAAACCTTGTATTTTTGACATTTCGAATGCATTTTGGCAAGCGTGAAAATTTTTTGCCAATTAAATTGACGAGAACGCATATGCCATTTTCAGTAAATAATAAATGCAAGTCTCATTATTTATTATCAACCTATATATCGAGATATATTATATTATAGACCGGTGAAGGAACGAACTTGAACATAATATGCGAGACAGTAAACAGTGATGACGGTAAACTCATTCAGGAGTCTGTAACACGGGTTGGTTTTACTACTCAGGATCCAATCGATAGAAAGATCATGCGTGCAATATAGTTTGTAACAAAGAGATTCGCGGTGTTTTCCCATCAAATGATCGTTTAAGCATGCAACGTTTTTATGCAGACAATCCTGAAATCATTTTTTGGTTCACATTGGTTCCTGTTCCGATGGCACAACTGACTGCAACTATACTTCTGCCTTACTCGATGCTTCACTTTCCAAGAAGACGGGGAAGCATTGGGTGTTAGCTAATTAAAATTGCTTCCTAGAACGAAATATTGCTGTTTCGAACTTCGATCCCAGATAATTTTCTGGCGCTCTCAATTCTTCGAATCGTTTACTAAACACACAAACAACAAAGCACGAAGAACATATTGAAACTTCCTCGCAAAGCCAAAACAATGTTCCTTCAAATACATGCATCTAATACCCTGCAGTAATACGTCTACAGTACTATATCCTTCCCATCAAAGGAACCACTTAATAGAAATAACGATGCAAAAAGCTCTAGTTCTCATGCCGGAGCAGAAATGTAAAACAGAAAACTTCTGAGAACGATGCTTGACACTTCGTTACCCGTTCGAAGAAAGGATGCGGCTATACACGAGCGGGTATGCCGTTGTCGCGCGACAATATAAAAAGTTACTTAAATTGTCTCACGGATTTTCTATACGATATCTTAACAGCATGACAGGATTCCTCTTCAACATTGTCAAGTGAGTCAATTTAAGGGATAATTGGATTGGTATTGATAAACATCATATCATCAGAAGCGAATAGATAGGTAAGCGACAGTGTAATATAACGCTTGACAAAGTTTAGGTGAAATACGATTCGCCAGTCCATGTCCTTCATCCTGCCGCTGAAGCGCGGCAACGACGGAACAATAACAAAGAGCATAATACTGAAAAGGATGCCCACAGTAATCCGTTGTACAAAAGCTGTTTTATGGCTTGATTAATGAGAAAGTTTTGTGGATGAAAAGCACTCGGGGTCGGCTCATTTATTGAATGAGAGCGATACTAATTTGAATATTTATCGCGGTCGAGATTTGAGTGTTGGCGGTCGTTAAAATGTTTCAGGACAATATTACATTGAGCTTAGCGTGGTAAGCATATCGTTTGGGGGGATATGCGCGGATCCGAGTTTATGTTTAGGAGTTTTATTGATATTAAAAGTTTGCAGTTTAGAGATTTTTGAAAAGGTCTTTCGGATGCAATATTCAGTATGGGTTGGTCGATTCGATGTGCACTATAAACTCTTTTCATTTGCTGACGTTTATAGAGTCCTCAGAATTGCAACCTACGTGAACGATTTGCCTTGCAATTGGAAAATGCGTCAGCAATCCTTTGCTTCAATTTTCATTAAAATGTTTTCAGACTTAAAGCTCTATAACATTAAACTGCTTTAAAATGGAGTGGGTTGGTTTGTATAAAGTATTCATACCCTTTTCCTTTGCTCTCTTGCTGTCACCTCTTGTAAAGCATCCTTCGACGAAAAATGTGTCAATCACATACATTTCTATTAGAATTTCGGAATTCTACAAAAATCACTAACGAAAGTTTGTGAAAGCGAACAACGATGATATGGGTTGCAAAAAGGAGCTCTATTGAACTCGCAGCAATAAGTGAAAGTGCCGAGGATAATGTGGAAAGATAAAATTTTTACGTTTAAGCTGACTTGAGTTGAGTTGGCTTTTATGGAATGCGCTAGCTAGAAATTTTGAAAATATTTTTTTATTTTATTTCTGTTAGATTATTGGTTTTTAATGGAAAACTTTGGGAAAAGCATTCACCATTTTTACGCTTAGTTGGTATGATTTCAAACACATCCCTATCTTGCTAAAACTGTAAATGTTGTTAGTTTTGCTTAGTCCCTTTCACGAATTCTTCATTTACTTATACGCAATTGGAATCCTATTTTAACAAGTAAGTGCAGCTCAAATTTTAAATTATTAAATTTTAGTAAGATTCCTTGCAGGATGCAACCAGAGTTTATCAATCGATAAATGCCTGAAAAGTTTGCGATTTTGAGTATCTACTTTGAAAAGATATCAATTTTCGGAATTTCCTTTTTTTGATTTGTTTACTCTGTTTTTTTTTTTTTTGAATAACAAAAACAACGTAAGCATGTGGGAGATTTTATTGTAAAATACTCAATAGGTAAATTTCCCAATGACATATGGTTGGCCATAAGAGTCCTCTAAGTGCCAAAAGGCGACAAAATCACATGTGGAAGTGTTAAAACTTCCTTGTGTCGTTTCTTATTAAATCGTTTCTGTTTTCGATTTCATGGTGACCAACGAGAGAAAAATGGGTAAAAGTCCATAGAAGCGTCCACTATCAAAACGACAAAACAAAAGCAACAACTTTCCCGTGTTGAATCTAGGTATAACTATAATCTAGGATTTGACGAAACGAAAGCAACGAGGAGAAAGAAGACCACAGTTCGGGCCAGAGATATGGACCTTCAAAGTGAGTCACCTTGTAACCTAGGAAAATCGATTGCTAACAATAAGCTGCATTTGTTCCTGAAATCTGACACCCACTAAGCCTAAAGGCGTTACCATCCGACAGTCTGCAGCCATTCCCAAGGGAACAACTTGACAAGTCGTAAAAAATAACATTGAGGTTCGAATAAAGAATTCTAGTTCTCTTTTCTCCGCAAGTGATTCAACCCATTTTGGCAGCTGATTTTATCGTATGATGAAAAGCGGATACTATAAGGCAAGACCATCATTCGGCCAAATGCTTCGGTTTCGATGGGGTCTCAAGACTTTCAACAAAAAATGTTGGTGACTGTTTAGTGGTCCGTAATTGTGGCAATTCAGTTTTCACTCCTGCAACCTGATAAAACCATAACTGATTCGGTAATTTATATTCAGCAGGACAAGACGCATCAAAAATTGAGCTAGGATATCATAAATCAACCAACTAGGATAGTCAAAAAAATCGAGAAGAACGGACCAAAAATTAAACGAGTTGCAGTATGCGACTTTTCCTCATCTGCCAAATTCATCAGACATTTTACTACCAGATTACCATTCATTTAAACGTTTGGATCATTTTTTGACAGGAATAATGTTGTGTGACACAGTTGAATAATGAAGCAAACGTCAAAAATGCTTTTCAGGAGTTTCGTCGAACTAAAAATTTGGAATTCTACAAAACAGGAATAAATTCGTTTGGTAAACATATTTGGGAAGAGCATATTGCATTTGCTGGAACTAATGAATAATCTGGAAAACTGCAAAATTTTTGCAGCTGCCGTTTGTAAAACTATGAGATTAGGCGTCAAAATCCAACTAGTGCTGAGTATATTTTGGTAGATGTCAATAATGTGTACTCATGTATCAAAGTCGATGTGGAGAATATGAAGGATGTGTTAGCAGTTTGAATTGCTCTTAACGTAGTCCTTATGATCACTTTTGATGAAACCTGAAACACTTGAAACTTTTTTCATGTTTATCAATGACTTCTGTTAGCCGTTTGCTTATGTTCGGTGACATTTTTGGTGGCATCCATACAAACCATACCGGAATTAGGACTTTTATTAAAATCGCCACCACGAATAACATTTGTCAATAAAAGATAGGTCAGTGACTAAAGAAATTTTTGCTGGAGGAGCGTATGATTTTTACAACTGACGAATAATACTGCTAATATACATTTAGACATGAATCCTTAATAGCATAAAGTGATGAAATAAACATCATACCAGCTCATAAGCGAGTCTTCTGCTTCTGAGGGCTTTAAAAGCCTGGTGGAGTCAGTCAAAGCGTCGTAAACTTTAGGTGGGATCTCCTGTAGGTGAATCGAGGCAAAACCAACGGCTCGAGCGGTTTGTCTAGTTTACCTCAAAATGAGCCAAAGAAGAGTTCATTTTCAGATTGGGCAACGGGCAATAATAAAGTTTTTAACGAAAAAAGGCGATAAGCCAGCTGAAATTGGGGATCAATGACGTGCATATGGGAGCATGTCACTGTCAGATCGACAAGCAGTAGTGTGAAGTGAGGAAAAAAGATGGAGCCAAGAACATCAAAGCCAAAGTACGCTTGTCGGCCGGGAAAGTTTTGCTAACGGTGTTTGGGACTCTCAAAGAGTCCTTTTATTCATTGATTTTCTTGACGATCGCCGTTGAATGAACGCTCCCTAATATGTTACCTTCTTGATCAGGTTCTTACCGCACATCGGTCAAAAATACGCCGTGCGCCCATCCGGGACGTCTTGCTTCTGCATGATAATATAAGACCGTACACTGTGGCCCTATTAACTCAAAAATATACTGAAATGCGATGGACTGCACTTGAACACCTTCACTAAAGCCCCAACCTTTCACCATGTGATTTCCATATATTTTTGGCTCTGAAGGAGAACTTGGAGAAGAGGGTTTTGAAAATAATCAACAAGTTGAAAAGTTAATGCGGGATTGGTTGGATATCCGCACGATGTCATTTTTTGAAAATGGCATGAGAAACTACCCTGTTCAATGAGAAAAATGCATTACTAAGGACTGGAAGTATGCAGAAAAATATGTTTTAAGTGTATTTTGTTCTTAAATGTAAAAGAAATTTATTTTTGGAATAGGCACGTTTATGTTTGAATGTCCTTCGTCCTTTTCTGCTATGAGAAAATCGATAATGCAAGGCGTTGCCCCTTGTTTTAAATAAAACCCAGATGCATGATTTTAGTAGTCATTTCATCGCAGTTTAGATACCATCCAACACACATTATCAGATCAATTTATTTCCAAACTAACTCCAATTAGATTGAAATAAATTCATTAAAATAAATTGAAATAAATTCAATATATTATCAACCACTATTAATAATTTAATTCAATAAATATAGGCAGCAATGGCTCACCTAGTTTGTATGCCTCCGCCTGGACCAATCAAGGATCAGCTTAAATCATCTGGATGATAACAAATATTGTTACTAACAATATTGGTCGGAGTATAAGTAATTAGGTAATTCAATTTTGGTGAATAAGTATTGGAAGGGGGAATTTATTGAAGATAAAATATGTACAAATACTATACATAAGATTATGTTCCATGTGCCTGAAGTCTTCTTCAACATCAGTAGATCTTGGATCACGTAAAAAGCGAGCTCTGCAGTTTTCACAAGCAGACCCACAGCGTTGCTACATACAGCACAAAGACTCTGTGACGAGTTATTTCAGAGAGAGAGAGAGAGATAGATAAATCACACGCAGATTTGCGTATGTATTGTGATTGTAAGCTCACGATTTGTAAGGAATAATCTTGTTTTACGCAGATATGAGAGAAAACTTACCAAGCCAAATGTTATTCCACAGATTTTGTTTGCAGACTGTCAGATGGGCAATTTATTCGAAATTTTAGCGCTGATAAGCAGCTACGGTGCAGTGTAGGACAGTGATAAGTTATTGAAAACATAGGACAGTCTTTATTACATCTGAAGCAAAAATGAATACGAAGTCGTAAATGGATTATAACTCAACGAATGAGTTCTTACCTTGCTGTTCTCACATAGAAAAGGCTCAAAGTTGGCAATGAAAGGTTATTAAAATTTTCTAAAGAAAGATCCTATTAATTGTATGATTTAATTAGATATTTTCTTATAATTCCATACCCTGAGCTATATGTTCCCTTTTTCAGGGTGACTTTTAAAGTATGGATAATAACAAAATGGTTTTAGATTAGAATCATTGTAGGTCTAATACACAGTAAAGTCTGTCAAAAAGAAAGACATAACAAAGGTCCAAAGGATGATCAGTTGAAATGTGAAAGCGAAATAAAACCAGTGAATATATCTTTGTAAATCTTTGTTAGTCCTTGTTTTCTTTCAACCTTTATATCAGTCCTAGTGAATATATCTTCAAGATGTTTCAAAAAATTTATCTACAGTGTAATTAAGGCATGGGAAGAAAATAGTTCCCGTCCAGGTCCAAGAAAATTGAATGGAGCTGCTGGACAGCTCAGCAAACACAAGAAGGGAGTTAAATTAAATAATAAAATAAAATGATACTGAACGCTCGGAAAGAAAACCTATCGTTTCCAGTAGTGATAAAACTCCTTCAAGCAACAATAAGAGTATGAAAAGGAAGAAAAATTCTACGATCAAGTAGTATAAAGTGAGAAAATCTATGATGCAACTGATCAATGCTTGAAATAATCTTTGAACCTCATTTATAATAACCCAGAGATTAACGGGCAATTTTTCACGAGTTGGTAACAACACTGAGAAAATTATCCAAATTAGAAAATTGGAATAAAAGCAAGTGATTTTCAAGTTCTCGTCCGTAAGGACCTGACACAAAACATAGTAATAAGGACTAGTGTGTGGTAAATACTATGTCGAAGGACTCAATATGATCATCCCCAAACAATGTTCCCATTCGAATTCCAGTTGGTCGAACAAGCTGGTTTCATGATTGCATAGGTATTGAACTGTCTTGGAATGAGGATTGTGCCTTCATTGTAGAAAAAAAGGAAGTGAGTGCGAAAAAGAAACCTTATTCTAGCCCAGATTATTTCGAAAACCGAAAGTTGATCATGTAAATTAAGTAAGACTGTAAATTAAGATTCACTGTAACTAGGAAGACGACAGCAGCCCTCAATTTATTTCGTATAATCAAATTGCTTCATCGCAAATTTCAGGCCCCAGCTATTTTTGACAAATATTCAGAGAGTTTAATTAATTTTCAGGCAATTCTTTCTGAGTCTTCCTGATTTGCTCTTGATTTCTTCCTAATTTCTGTCTGATATTTCTTCCTAATCCTTAGCACAGCAACAATCTCAAATTATTGTTTTTACTGTATTTTATCAAAAAACTTGATTTTTTCAACTGTCTGGCAAAATTTTGCATTGCGCGGTCAGTTAAAGAAATGGCGGGACACAAACCCTTTAAAACATCCAACCAAACCTTCTGAATGTTATAATATTGACATCATCAACGTATAATTTTATGTTGAAGGCCATTTTTTGAAGCCCTTATAGCGATATTCAAGGATACTATTTGGAAAATCTTCACAAAGCCTTGCATGATTTTCCTGGATTCCTCGGACGAAAGGTAACAAATACTGTCAAATCATTTAACTTAAAAATCTAGAGCGTTGAAAATTTTGGGAAAAAATCGAAAAATTAAACGGCTAGTCATGGTTAGGTCGAAGGGAGCCATGAAAACTTTATTTTTTGCCGTTAAAACTTTGTTGTAGAAGTGGTTGCATGGTTGTAGAAGTGACAGCTGGGAACCCTAGATGCTGAGACTCTGCATCAAACATTGAGGAGGGGAAAATTTAAAAAATTGTTGGAGTATATATCAAAAATTTGAACGAAATTTGAATCCGCACTGTAACCGTTGATAAAATCCAAATTTATCAGTGTATTTTACAATCCAAACAAGACTCAATGTGTGAAAAAAGGGAGCAAGGCCACAAAAACTCCCAAGAAGAAAGTGTTGGAGTCAAAAATGATGCGCACCCCATTTTGTCTACAGAATTTTTTAATTGGTTGCCTGCCGAAAAGGACGCATACTGGCGCCCAGCCTGGCTCTAATTTACTGAATCAGTCACGTGACGTAGTTGTATTTTAAAATATTTGAATGGATGATAGGCGGAGTGCTGTTGCTGCAAGACATTAGTGACAGTCAAATTCTGAGAACCTAATACCGAATTCTAAAAAATTGACTTCTAGGAGTGAAATTAAGATGTTCGTAGAAAACCATTGCAAATAAATCGAAAGAATATTTGTTCAGTGATAGAAACGCATTAATGCATATTCATGGTATTAAAAGTGTATTGCACTTGAGTGGTTTCGAGAATATATAAACGAGATGTCAAGATTAAAAACACAATCGAAAACGAATCAACTAAGAACGAAAACAAAGATCAACGAACCTTTTAACTGCCCTTAACAGCAGTTCACCTGCAAACGCTGAATTGTAACAAAGAGGATGTTTTTTATATTACATATAAAACGTCTGATACTATAAATTTTAACAGAAATTGACTCATATGGCTGAAGTGAAAGTCGAGATGGGCATTGTTGTGCTTCCAATCGAGATAACCACTTTATCGTCAGTAAAGTGTTGAGAAACTGCTTTTGCACGATTAATCAGATTCTTACATGGAATGTTGGTGGATGCGAACCTTTGAGAGCCAAAAAGATTATATGTGTTCTAAGGACTTTTCATCCAACTCGACTTCACAACTTCCCCAACAGCACTGTAGAGCTACACTTCGCTTCGCGCCAAAACCTTGAAAGATCTGCGGACCTGTAAAAGAACTTTGCTTTCTCATGAGAGTAGAATAGCTTTAAGAGGACCAAATGTATGTCAATGTCAAACGCAGACGTCAAAATGACAGGTTTGCTACCAGTACTAAAGCCGCAACAAGTGGTTATAAGGGCAGACAAATAATAATTGCGAGAGGAATCTCATATAACGCCCGTAAAGATATTATTGAAAGGAACACTCAGAAATCATATGAGAAGCTTTCCGAGACCTTAATTTTTTGGAAGAAAAATTGTCGGCTTATAAATGGTAATGGACGTTTCCATGCCACTAGGTATGTCAGCCCTTAATCGATTTGGCACTCAAATTATTCAATATCTAGCGCATTGTTTTGAGCCTAAGACCATTGAAATTATTTTGAAAGCCTTTAAAGATGTAATCGGGTATCAGCATCAATGACTACGGCCCCATGGGAGCATAAGACCGCTTTGTCGGACGTGCAGCATGCCATGAATGGCCTTCCAAACAGGGTTAAAGAAGGAGGTGACAGCTTTGATGAAACAAAAGTCACTGAAAAAACATCAACTTCTTCCTTGATTGGACAAAAACAGTTAGCTTGCCAAAATCCATTTAGTGGACAAAAATTTTGATAAATAATTATTTTTAAAAGTGCCATTTTTTTAAAACAAAAGACTGTTGAAAGCCATCTCTATGCTGTCCATTGGAAAGCAATATTGAAGGCGTCAAATTTATTTTAAATTTGATAGTTTTTTGACAGTCAAAATTTGAAAGAATTGCATGGTGGTGTTGTGAGCGTAATTTGACAGAATTCCTGTCGTCATAACAGTGTCCGTAAGGATATTTTTCGATATTAAGTCGCTCTTATCTTTGGTGTTGATGCCTTCTTCTTTTAAAAATTTGGGTTTCTCCTTATAACAGGAATGCTACAGGATGTGTGTAAAAATTGGTGTATTTTTCCATGGGTATTGATAAAGGGCTTCCTAAGAATTCTGGTTAAATTTTAATGATAGTTATCGAGACGTTTAGTTTAAAGCATTTGAAGGAAGAATTTACAGATTTCTAAGAATTAAATGGAATTATATTTACCAAATTTGTAAAACTGACAAACTTACAATAAATCAAAGCCCATTGGAAATCTGATGAAATGGTGAAATTACTTGCACGGCTTTGGAGCGGGTTTCAAACCAAATACAAAGGATGTCGCCATATGATCAAGAGTATCAAAAGGCAGTCAAGATGGCGGATGACCAAACACGTTTATCGAAATTAATTATTGGCGCGAAGAATGGGAAATTCAAAGTATTTTTGAGAGTATTGTGAAGGTTAAAAACGTTTTGTCGTTTTAGATCATGTTTTAGATCATTTGTCGTTTTATTTTATGTTAAACAAATTCGGAATGCAGTAAATTTAAAATAATTTAAAATTAAAAATTTTGAAATTTATAAAAAAAAAATTTGATATTTGTGTCAAAAATATCAGGATAACTCAACAAACTTGAAGAATAAATTTAAAATTTTTCGAATGGCTGTTGCTCTCAATTTTATATCGACGGTTGGGTGAAATGATTTATATTATCCGATATCAATCGTGTTTTAAATGACTTCGTTCATATGTTCTCCCAAAGTCCTAGATGAAAATGCTTGTGAACTAAGAGGGATAACACAATCCCTTCAAATCAGTCCTAGAATGACGTCATCAATCGATGTGTTCATTTTAAATCGTAAAATCATTCAGTTCAGCCCAAACAAACAACCAGTGCACTATCAAAATTTTATGAACACACAAATATATGACTCCTAGCCCTGTCTTAAAATAGATATAACCTACATTTCAACCGCCAAGGAGCAGTGAAGAAGAACGTCATAGGACCTGAAATAAATTCATAAATATTCATAACTTGGCCTTCTTAAAAATTTCATTATTTGTGCTAAGTGCTGGTGATTGGTGAATCATCGCAATTTAACTTAATCCCTGGTTTATTGGAATCTCATTTATTTTTCTATCCAAATCTCGATTTGAAAGAAAGCAAGGAGATATATTAAGAAAAACACAACATTAATCCTGGAGAGACACTGGGGGAAAATATAAATTCGTCAAAACGATGAATGGTATTTGCATATTCCATTTTGAAATTCTACTGAGCTCCTTGCAGAGAAACGAGAGAATTTAAATTGCGGCCAGACTTTTTTTGAGGATTTCCACTAAACTTAATTAATTTTCAATTTTATCGGGGGATAATTAGCCATGTAATGGGGTAGGAAAAAATTAATTAGACCATTTGATGTAAGTGTAGACTTTTCAGCATGCCATTATATTTGTAAAGTACAAAAAAAAAGAAGAAAATTCAGAATATTTTTATTACAAACTAAGGATCCTGGTAACGCAGAAAATATGTTTGTCCTGTTTTTATGAGGTTCTCACTAAATTTCACTACTGGCTGATGATAAAATTTTCAATCACTATCAAATCACGCACTGCACTTATTTTCATTTTGAAATTGTATCACAAAACTTCTAAAGAATTTTCAATGAAAACCTTTTTTGCTCTCGAAATCATCGTAAATTAATTGAATTTATTCAATTTAGCTAACAACTGAAACCGTTCGCAACAACCGAATAATTTAAAATAAAAAATCGAAACGACCGTTGATCTTTTTTCAATATTCTTGTTGAATTTCCAACGAGCTATCAATGCCGATACCATTCGATAGAGGTCCTGCGTAACATTCACGTCGGCATTTCGATAAGGACTAAACAAAACACAATTTCTATCTAAACTGTTATACATGGAACAACAAGTGATGCTAGAGCCGTTAAATTGCATCCTTGCATCACATGTTCATATGACATGGAGAAATCCAATCAACTTGGCGCAAGTCCTGGAGAGTATAAGAGCTTTTGCCAAGCTCCTTTAACGATTGGTCAGTTGGAAATACCGCCTTTTTTATAGAACAGTTTCCAACAGCTTTTTTCCCGAAAGCGTTGCGCTTTTTGAAAAGTTATAAAGGAAACGGAAATCTAGTTTCTCGCTGAAAGCTCTTGGAAAAAGCTCTGAAGGGTAGTTTCCGTCTGGCTCATCCCCCTAAATTCAGGATGCACAGGGTAAAAATGAAGCTTTTTTATGATTTTTTAATATCATTCAGGTGTAGCGAAATTTACAAGAATACAAAGTTTTTATTTTTTGCGTCGAAGCGTAAAAATAAAATATTTTATTGCTTATATCTCTGTTGATGCTTTGATGTATGATATGCTAGACGCTGTTATCCTTGCCGTAGACACGTTGGAATCCACTCGCGAATCAGCTATCATTCGGCACGAGTTAACTCTTCACAGCACATGTGACAATGTTTATACGATGGATGCACTTCGTGGCAAATGCGATTTTATACGCTTTGTCGTTTGAAAAGTGTTTAAGTGCTCTAAATGTTGCTTGAGTTATCGAATATTGCATTACCGGAAAATGTGACGGAAATTTATTGGGAAATGTGAAAATGCGATTTTATTTCAAGCCTCAGGTGGTGTTTATGCGATTGAGTGTGGTTGTAACTTCATGTCGAGCAATTTTCTTGCACGGAACTAATAAACCATATTTTCAGGATATGATTTCATATTAAGGTTATTAAGTTCGAATGTGCTTACCTGTACAAATCGACTGAGCTGTAAATGTATATGTAGGTGTTTATTGAATATAAGTTATTACCTGAAACGAAAAAATGAACAATTTTAGGTACAGGAATTCCATATTGGTGATAATTTAATAAATGCAGCAAATATATCTGGATCTAGGTTAGATTTAATCAATTTTCTTTCATGGCTCGTATTTTCTATAACTGGCAACAATAATCATTTTCGTAACCTTTTTGTAAATTCAAATTTCCAACGTCTCTATGGGAAGAAAACTGAAAAATGTTGAAATTCAATGGATTTCCATATACAATTGAAAAGCGTATTCTCGCAATTCCTCACATAATTTGTAGTATAATTCGTCAATCTAACGGAACAATTGTGTTACTTATCCCTTTTATTGTTAAATAATGTGGAATAATTTTTTGTAAGCCTTTAAAATATATTTTATATGATTTAAATAGTCATACGCAAACGCGCTTTGAAACTGGTTCTGAAATTTAAATTTGTATACAGCGTAAAAACGCACTCAAGTTTTAAGAAAAAGGGCCAAAGGGAATACGAATTTCATCCTATTTCTATATTTTCGCTTTGCTCTATATTTTCGCTTTGTTCTATATTCTTCCTTTGTTTCTATACAATGCCAAACTCCTAAATTCATGATCTATGGAATTAAAATAATGAAATTATTAAAACAATTTTCGACCTTCTTTATATGCAAATGCACACCGCGGTTTATGTAAAACCAATGACTTCTACCAACCATCCCCTCCTTTATCAATATAGCTGTAGCCGTTTTTAGGAACCACCATTACTGGCGAAAACTCTATTCCTGGGCATAGAAAAACCAACGATTGAAATGCGGTCGAGGGAGCGGACTTCTATAAAGACTACATTCGCTATCCTTGAATGGTTGTTCCTATTTTAAGAAGGTCTGCAAACCCTTATCGAAAATGATGACAAGTGCCAGATAGGTGATCACTACGAAGTTTCCTGAAAATTTAAAACTTAATACATCCTCAAGCTAGCGATAAGCGCCAAGCCTAATGCATCAGGCGTAGCAACCATTTCTTCGATGCAAAAAAAATCTGATACAAAGCTATTATTAAACTACTTTGTCAACAACTATCATGCATATATTAAAAATTTTAACTGTCATCGTACATCTTTTTATGTTTTATTATTTATTTTTAAGTTCCAATGCTTACAAAAACGGATTTTTCTTCCAAAACGACACTCGAGACCATTGGCACTGGTCTCTTCTGTATTTTTTAATATAGAGATATCCAGTTGTTGATCCTTCAATTCAGCGTTATTGCTTCTTATTTCTTTTTTCAGTAGGGGATCTAAGTTATCATTCAATTTTTATCCTCCACGATTTTTCCATCGTTAATGTGCGAGCAACATATTTATTTTATTCATTTTGTTGAAGATTCTCCTTCAATAAAAACGAAGAACTATACGATGCACAACATTTCGAAACCAAAAAAAATGCATATCCCTTCCAAAAAATATTTCTTCCTGTTTGTTTCAAATACATTAGCATTGTTTTGATCCAGTTCGCGCGCATAATCAGGATTAATTTTTTTACTGCTTCCTAGAATTCCTGAGCTCCGAGGTGGACTTGTTCCATAAGCTATGTTTTTGCTATAATTTGGAGCTAACTGTATTATTATATATTATAAAAGACTTATACTCTACTGAAAGCGTTGTCTTCAACGCAGACCACATACGATACACATTACTTTCTCAAGAATGTAAAAATCTCCTTGTAATTCCGCAGATCATACTTTCTTCTTTGTTTCATTTTCTAATCGTTGGCAGTACAAAATATCAAATGACATTGACAGATTGGAGTATCTGACATGTATTAATGACATTTGAGATTTGAAGTTCAAATGATTCACTCATTGGATTTAGCAAAGGTGTTAGTTGTTACAATTTTCACTTCTTTAGTGTACACAATGAGTCGTGAACGAGGTTATAATGACGATCAGTTGAGGAAAATATAAGGAGAAAGTGAATATGAAGAAGAAAGAAATTCTTCGAATGATGTGGTATTATTCTATGTTGAGGACAGTGACGCGGATCCAGATTTTTTACCAAGCAAAATCGATATGTTGTCTTCAGAAGCCACTGGTTTGCCCATGTACTGGGAAACATTAATGATATTTACGATGAACACAGTGTTTTAATGAAGCTCCGGTATAAACTAACATAACTATTCAAGCACCAAGAAATTCTGCTTCGAGACCAACTCTCATTATCAGCTAAAACAACATAAGGATTATGAAGACTGGAACTATGACGTCCAGTTATTGTACCGTTGAGATTTTACTAATGTCAACTTTTGGCATATTGATCATATTCCTGGAAAGGCAGATGTCTTTACAATATTTCGCTTATTGATTGATTACACAAGTAAACACGGTTTTTGAGTCTGAGTTCTGTGGTGCTGATTTTAATTAATTATGTCTAACTAAGCAAGGAAAAAATACTTTTATCTAATAAAGTTTGCTTTTGTAGCAACCAGAACGAAATTTCAAATTTTAAGAGAATCGAAATTTTTTAATTCAGTAGAATACAAAAGTAAGAAAAAGAACTTTAATTTATATGTTAATCACTTTTATTTAGATAGAACAATAAAAGTAAATATCTAAATATGTAAAATAAATAGAAAAAAGCTTTAAAAATGAACATTTTTGGTTTTTCTTTTCTGTAAGTAAGAATTTTCTCGTATTAAACTCCAAATGTAGTCACCCATCATGTTCTCATTGTATTGTCCTTGATAACGCTGTTCTAAGTTCATCACGTCTTGATGAAAGCGTTCTCCTTGCTCTTCTGAATATGCCCCCAAGTTATCTTTAAACTGGTCTAAGTGAGCATGTAGCATATGCACTTTAAGGGACATTCTGCAACTCATGAGTTTTAAATTATCAAGCATGTTAGAAATGAGCTCTTCATAATTTGTGGCTTTTTTATTGCCAAGAAAGCCATGGATCACTGCTTTAAGGCTGAGCCACGCTTGTTTTTCGTGGGCGTTCAGTAACTCTGGAAATTCTTCACTGGCCATTATTATCTTAATTTGTGGACCGACGAAAATACCAGCTTTAACTTTAGCCTCTGACAATTTAGGGAAAAACTCTTTAAGTGTTCAAAGGCTGGAGAGTCTTGACGAAGAGTCTTCACAAATTGTTTCATAAGGCCTAATTTTATATGCAACGGGGGCATCAAAATATCATCGGCCTTCACAATGGGTTCATTCTTGACATTATGTTTTCCTATCTGAAATTCGATCCGTTTAGGCCATGACTTCTGCTTGTAGTGAAGTGTGTCGGCTCTACTAACCCATAAGCAAAGATAGCCTGGATATTTCGTGTATCCGCCTTGCATTCCCACCAGAAAACCCACCATCTGAAAATCTCCTATCACTGGCCAGGCATACTCTTCATACTTTAAAGCTTGAAGCACCATTTTAACGCTTTCGTAATTCTCTTTTAGCATTCCAGAGTGAGCCAGAGGTAGAGATGGAAATTTATTTCCATTATGAAGGAGGACTGCTTTTAAACTTTTTGTAGAGCTGTCGATGAAAAGACGCCACTCAGAAAGAACGCAAGGCGTTTCGATTGATACAAATAAACCTTTCACATCATTGCAATAACAAAGTCCGTCTTCCTTTTTAAAAAATTCAGAAAATATTTCATGACGCTTTCTTTGATCACGTATATTAACATCCTTCTTGAGCAAATTCCACTGTTTTAGCCGGGAAGCTAATATTTCTGCTTTAAGTTTAGGTAGGTTTAAGTCTCTTACTTAGTCATTAAACTCTTCTGAATTTATAAGATGTGGTTCAACAGATACTGGTTCGGGTAAAAATTCGCTGGATTCGCTACAACTAGACATTTGTGATAGCGGCAGCTGTTCCTTCGGTTTTGAACGGGAAGGCACAGGGAAATGTTCACTGTGGGGTACTGGAGCGGTTGTTGATGGTAGATCTGGGTACTTAATCTTCTTGGCATTTTTGCCAACCCGACGCTTGCGTGGATCAACTACACAAAAGTAGCAATCATTGATGCGATTAGTTGGCTCCCTCCATATTCTTGGTACTGCGAACTTCATACATTTTTTTTCTCCTCGATACCAAGCTGAAAAAAATAACATACATATATAAATATACACGTTACTTGTAAATTCGTTACATTTCGCAATTTTTTTTACAATTAGTATCCTTGAAAGTTATGATATACTCTCTTACCTTCTAATGTGTTTTTGCAGTTACCACACGAGAATTAAGGGGCCCATATTTTGTCTTGACTTCGAATAGTAAGATTAAAATAAGCTTTATAAGCTTCACAAAGTCTTATATTTGTCGAAAGACTAAATTTTTTAGCCCTTGCTTTAATGAATTCGCCACAAATGTAACAAAAAGAGTTTACGTCATTTTTACACTTTTTGGAAGTGTTTGTTTGAAGTTTGCTAGCGGACGTTCGACTCCTTGGAAACCAGTTGCCAAAGAAGGGATAGAGAAATGTTAGAATCAACTTCGTGACTGGTATCATCAAATCTCAATCATCTGGAAACAAGACCATAGTACTGGAAACAAGACCATAGTCTTAACCAACCGCTGATTCACATGATAAAAATTTCATACAATCGTTTTGTGTCAATATTTTGCAGCTGGCCCTTTATAGAAGAAAATGCAAAATGAGAAGTAAATACGCGTTTCTATTAGGTAAAACATAGTTTGGATATTGTGATGAAAAACTGCAGGAACTACGAAAAAAAACCTGGGTTGCCTTGGATGAGTGGACGGTACGTTTTCGAAGGCGAAGACTGATTCACAAGTACCATCCAAACAAAACCAACAAATACGACTTAAAGATTTATCAGACGACAGATATGTTTAGAAATATGTACTGTATACTGGCCAGGATCCCAAAAATGTCCAATCTAAGTAATCCCAAATGTGTTTACGTTGAGCTATGTGACGAAGTTTTGGACCAAGGAAGAATAGTAATTGCAGACAACTGTTCTGCAATTGTTCCATTAAAAATCGCCATCAACAGTTGTTCGTGAAAAACAAGAAGCTCAATAGAGAAGACCATCTCGCGATTCAGCGGAATAATGTAACAGTTTTAACATGCAAGAGTATGAGCTATACAAATGGATAGATTATGACAACTAGGAGAGATAACCATGCATGCATTCACAATTGGAAAAAAAGTTTGCTTAGACGCACTCAGAGTTTCAAACTCAAGATTGGACCTTCACCCTTAAGCGTGTATTATTAAATTGCCACTTATTTCAGAGCGTAATTAAGTTAGGCCCAGTTTAATTGACCGTACGGTAGTGTAAATAAACGTGAAAAAACTACATTTTGAAGTGAAAAATTAAGATAAAAGTAAGATAAATGAAAAGCTTTCAGTGATTTTTTGAGATTTTGGTCTTCTTAAATTGCAATTTTTGAGTGAAAATGGACGTATCTGACGGCTGGATAAAGCACAAATCTCGACCTGCAAGGAAAAAGGAACTCTCTCTAAAGATATCAAGATCTGAGAAGGTTGTCAGGACATTGCTAAAAACGTGTTTATCGTACAGCTGCAGCAATAAGTCTAAACGAAATTTGAAATTTCCTAAGACGCAAGTGATGCAAATAAGAGAATAAGCCACAAAAAGCCCACTGAAAAGACTTTCTGAGTTATCTGTTTAAAAAAAGTGAGTTCAACAGAGTTTACATTTATCTTCGGATGTTGCCTATAAGTACACAGAATAATCTCCTCAATTGACCTTGGCACATAATGAGGCTTATCTTGGCTTTCCGAAGGAAGACATAAATTAGGCAAACCAATAGAAAGTTTTATTTTTAACCAAAGAAGTTTTATTTTTAGACTAGAAAAATTTCAATTTAGATGGGCCGAATGGTTTTAGCTTTTATTGGCAAAGATCTGACAGCTTATGATACACCAAGGATGAGCAGAAATTTTGGCAGTGGAAGCGTTATGATTTGGGTTGCCTTTTCTTGTTGGAGAGAAGTGCAATTGTGTGTTGTCCTAACAAAAATTAATTCAGAAAATTATACGGAGATGCTCGACTGCGCTTTGAATCCTTAACTTGATTATTTTGACAAACGACATTTTATTTTCTAACAGGACAATCCTGACGTCCGTGTTTCAGATAAGATAAGATAAACATTCAGATTCAGACTAAGATAGAAATTCCTTTCATGCAGTTGGTGTAGACAACCATTTAGTGAAGACTTAAAGGCTGTAGCTAAACTACAGCCAATTTTAACTCCAGTTTCTTTGTAACGTCGACATAACCCCGTGATCGTCATTGCAGCATTTCCTTCAACAGCTGGTCAAGAAAGATAGTTAATTTACCAGATTAAAGTTCACAGGATGTTATTGCCTGTTTTTGACACTTTTTTTCTTATATATTATATAAAAAACAAAGAGTATTCCCTATGTCCCAGTACTATATTAAATCCTTATTATATAAGAAATAGCGAATAAATTCAGAAATGTTCAAAACGAATAATTTGAACTTCAAGGATTCGATTTTGCCCTAACAGACTGCTTACAACGATGAATCAACGCCCCTTGAAGGTAACAATATAATTTTGGCAATTTTGACAAATTGGCCTAATAGATGTCCTGACTTTTGACGCAAGCATATTTGTGGTGTCATCAGGAACTTGTCAATTTTTACTAGCTATAAGTGGTATTGTAACGTTAGAAACTAGTTAAGGACAATTTAAAGCATGAGCATGAACAGAGCTGTCCAATATCTACGACAATATGAAGGACAATGAATTTAGTAATTTGGCTAAGATACGTAGTCGCTAAATTTGAGTTCGTAAATAGTAACAATTACTTACATTGTATGAAATAATTAGTCGGTAATATATTCGCGAAAATATTTCGTTAGGTTCACGAAACCATTGTCTTCATACTGGTTGCTATACAGTTCAGCGTCCATGCTAGGTCCCAAATTCTTTTAAGGTCTTTTAACCTTTAAATTCAGTGTAGCTTCTCCATCAGCTCTGCTGTTTAATTTGTCATCAACGGCTTTGTTAGCGCTAATTCGTCGTTTCAAAACGTTTTATGGGCTGGGATTGAATCAAATCGTCGCCATCACGAAACTCAATCTCGTGCATATTCCTATTTCCTATACATTTGGGAGTTCTAGGTTCTTACTTTGTTTGTTATCAACTTGCAAGGAGTTAGAACAAGATTTATGCAAACAGCGAAAATCAACGGCTGCAACAGGAATACTTTCAAAAAGATTGTACCGAGAGAGATTATAATCTTCACCATCTGACGATACTGTTTTGAAAAAAGTGAAAATATCAAGAAGAGCAGATTCAGTGGAGCAATAGGAGCACTCAAGAAAAAAAAACACAATAAATACACTCCAGTAGAAAATTTTAACTGCAACGCCGCCTCTAGTCGATGAAGGATCCCAAATGTCAAGAAGAACAAAGTGGGGTTGACAAAATATTTTTCCACGAACATTTTACGTAGAACAAGCTCTGCATCCAGTCATGCATCTAAAACAGTGCAAGGATTAGCTTAGTGAAGCAAGGAACGCATTTAAAAAAGCAAATAGCAGGCAAGAGGAAAAGTCAACAGTGGCAGAGCATTATGCAGGAACGTGACACATGAGCACGACGGAAGATCTTAAGATGGTCAAACACGTAAGATAGTGCCAAAAATTAGACATAATTGAAAGCTTAGAGATATTCAAAATACCCGAAATTAACAGGATATACTAAGTCAAAGACAACGCCTATTCATCTCTCTTTAAATCGATTCAGGAGTAATAAACGATGCCGTCTATGATGGGCATCAATCCTTCGGACTAAATATGCTAGTCACAGATTCTTTTACTGAATGGGTGTTAAAAAAGCATCCACCCCTAATTCAGGTTAATTTATCCTAAATAGTTGTATAGTTGTATGTGTTGCAAAAACTAAATCTATGGTTCAAAAGATAATTGGTGGGCTTCATTATTTATTTCTACACCAACCAGATATAACGATTGAAATTTGAGATACGCCATAGAATGTATGATAGAGGACAAAAAAGACATCTGCATCATACTCAACAGCAGTACTACAAGGTTTAATCAAGGAAATAGCCTGACCCCAGAGGACCAGTAGACAATGAAGCTTATAGTTGTCAATCAGACGTTTTCGGATATGCGATGGGCAGATTTATTTGAAAACCAAATGTTTTAATTGAGCATAAAATGTTAATTTTTTTTTTGAATTAAATAAAAAGAAAAGATTTCTAGACATGTTATCTATGAATTGCTTCAGATGACGTGCAGATTTAATTTTTTGAGCTCCCTTTCAGATCGCGAAAAAGGAATGAGTGCAATCAGATTAATTTGTGTGACAACAATGTCTTTGGTCCTTTAGATATTCAATTAAATCTTGCGGTCAAGGATTACTCATTATTGGAGCACAATGTTATTATAATACAATATTAATTTTGAAAATAAGTTGCCAAATAGATTCGTAACGCAATTTATCATCCATTGCTGTTTCACTTAATTACTTCGAATTTGTGCTATAAAAATGAAACGTATGACATTTAGAAAGCGTTAAGATGATGATTTAACTAATGACCTTTGACGAAATACATGAATATTTCCTGTACGTCGCTACCACTTAAGTTGATGTCCTTAAATGTCAAACATATAGAACCATATAGGGAACATGCGGAATGTTGACAACTGAGTCGTTTTATTACTTTTTGTTAGTATCTAAGATAATCAGAACCAATTTTCTTGTCTTTAGTGAAGTAAGATAACATATCCTATTTGACTCGGCCGTTAGGCATATATACTCAGTAGAGTAATAGGTTCGTGGATGTTTTCTTCAGCATGATCTGCCATGCCGAGTATGTTAAGGTGCCTTTTTCAAAAAATCTCACTTATATTGGCAAAAAGGAAAAAGGATTCTGTCTAAGGGTTATTAACGCTTTCCTCAAAGATTTTTCCCTTACCGACGGAGTCACTTGTAAGAGCATCGCCGTATTGTAACCACATAACAATGTGGTTACGATAGTATCCTTTTCAATTGAGTATAAGTTAGGCTTCAAGCTCAAGAATTAAATTTTCATATGCAGTAATTCTTGTTAATTAACAGCAATACTACGCGCCCAGAGCACTTTGGTTTTGGTTCGAAAACTACTCTGACTCTCTAGAAGCGTTCATGTAATGGATTTAATTTGATTGATCCTTGTAGTTTACTCTTATTGTCCATTAAAAATTAATGGTAATTTCAATAAATTTCTTCAAATCGTTCTAAATAATGACTTTTGTCAGTCAATTTGTTACGCAAAATGGAACTTGTATACATACAGGGCTCGAATATTACATATATTTTATAAATCACCTTGAAAATTCTAACAATAGTAAAAGGAACTGGAAGACAGTGCTCAAAGCGACTCTCATTGGATTTTCTACAAATCCTAACATGTTCCAGCCATTCATATTTGCTGCACGCAAGACTTCAATTGGAATCTCTTGTACAGATTCCCTTAAATTTTATGAATCTTAAATCTTTAGCTCAATCGGAATCTCTAGTGCGGTCTTTTGTAAGCCTCTTTTTCAACTTTCAACACTTCGATAAAGTTTAGCGCAACCCATTTCCTCTCGATTGTAAGAAAAAAGACGCCAATCCATTCAATCCAAATCCAGACTTCCTGATGACCAATGTTCAACTCAAATAAAATCTGGTTCGTTAACTCAACACGATCAGTGTTGTTCACACATTTGAAACACCACAAATCCTGCTGGAATGCGAAATACTCTCCGATAAACAAGGTGTCACATAAGGGTTACGCGATTTGCTCCAGGATGACGGCTTTTAAGATTTCTTGAACTCACCATTTTACAGCTTATTCTAAAAAGTTTTGTCTGGTTACACCTTCGTGCAAAACCAACCCCATTCCTCCCTTTCACCTTTGCTGAGAAAGCATCATTACGTTTTGAAGCTCGTGGGACTTTTTCCACTAACTCGTTTCGCAAGTTAAATTTTTCCTCTTCGCAGAGGTTTTTCCATTAACAATGAATCCGCCGATATTTACTACCCAGATATCGCCGTCAAAGAGCTTATTTCTTATGGCATCTCCTCCTAAGCATCGAAGTGTGCATGACGGTCCTTATTATTCTTGCATGGTCTCGCGACTGTCAGTTCATCACACTCGAATGTCACAGTCACAGGTGTTTATCACACTCGAATAATAAAATATAGCTTGAGCGCGATATGGAGTCCTTACAAAAAATGACCGTTCTTCTTTTCACTGCAACTTTTCGAACGAAACTGAAAAGAATAAAAGCAAAGAATGGAATTTAATTATTCAAAACTTAAAAAATCCAGAGATGGATACCTCAAATCAAGATGTTTCACCAATGTACACCAAGCTGACAAGGAATATCCAAGTATGAACACCCCATATACAGGATGTTTCACCAAGAGACATCACTTTCGACTTCTTTTTATATAGAGACAGAATTAATAAGCCATGAGAATTCATAAGTCTGAACCAAAGGACATAAAACGATTCTCAAAAACCAATGTCTGGGGCACAATACTTAACTTCTAATGGATTATCCTTGGCTAAGAGATTCAATTCAACATCCAAAATACCAGCGAGATTATAATAAATTTGGTGATTTAACGGAATTCATACCTTATTTAAAGAAAACTTTTAAACAATAAAATCTGTACGCGTTCCAAATAAATGACGCATAGTTAGCATGTCTTAAAAATTTGAAGTTTGTTTTGATTTTTCGTTCTGAAAACATTTAATGTTTAATTCAAGTATAATATTTTCATTTGTTGTTTCGAATGTCTACAACTTGTTAACAAATTATAAAAATTAATTGTAGGATCCCATTTATCCCATTTAGATCCCATAAAGTTGATAGACGTAGCACTAATGAAGGGATCAGGTTTAGCCCGAGGAAGCTGTCTATTCTAGTCTAAAATATTAGTAAGGTCTGGAAGCCCGAAAATGATGATTATTAAGATTTTTCTTCATCTCCTTTATTAGACATATTAATGAAACTTTTGTCATATTGTATGTAAGCAAAATCTATGTTATGAAATATCTAGACCGTACTAGTACCTTAAGTAAATTATTTACAAAAAAAATCTTCTAATCGTGTATTCTTAGAAGTACAAACTTTCTAATCTACTGATACCATGTACTTGATTATTCTCTATCAGAAAACAAACAATGACTCACATAGACTTCATACCAGAAAAATGACTCCATATCCATTTGATATCACTCCATATCCATTTGACTTCAAAGCTTGACATCGCGATCTGCCCTCTCTTCTACGTCAATAACTGAAAAGCTCTCCCTCTTGCAAAGCTCGCCAGACTTGGTATGTTGGGTATTTGTATTTCTTACATTAGGATGCTCTCCAGATCTATATCGCTATATAACTGTTACGATTGCAACTGATGTAGTGTACTCTGTAGTATCTATACAGTATAGTCTGTACAGAGTATACTCTGTAGTAATTCTTAAGAAACTTTTTGCATTCGTGTTGTTTTAATTCGTTTTAGGCCGTCCAGCTACAAAAATACTTGCCCGGTGATTTGTATTCATGAACGTTGCTTTAATTTCATATATGTTTTAGGCAAAGCGTAGCAACTAACCAGCCGTTACAGCTGAACCAAACTCTGGACGTTACTATATTCAACATAAGGAAGTGCAATGTTATTCGAATTGGTAGCTTATTAAACAAATACATAGCCAAAGTTGCTTGTGCTTTTTCCATCTCTATCTGAGAGAAGTATCTGGGAATGTTAGCGCTGTTTGGACTTTCACTGTTGGTTTCGAAAGAGATCGAAAAATCAAATATTTTTTTCTTATTTTCAATTAGATGAATTGTGAAATGTATTAAAATAAATTTTCTAATTTTTCCCCATACTTTTTCCATCAAGAAAAATTAACAATTTTGTCTTCAGTTGCGATTGAATTATGCTATTTGAATTGCACTAAAAGGTTTCATTCATATTTGATAGAAAAGTTCGTTAGATAATTAGCCATCAAAAGAAATTCACAGCTTTCTGTAGTATCAGTCGAGTTCCCAGAAAGTCAATTAAATCCTTAGGAATATGCCAAATGTAAAAGCAGATAAAAAACCCAAATTGAAATAGCAAGTCCAAAGTTTATGGCTGCATTCAATTTCAACTTTTTCATTGTGAAAACTTTTTAACTTGCTAATATCCCAAGGAAATACGCGTTTCAACATATTATTTCCATTTTCATATATTGCAACGAAAGGACAATTAAGATAATGGCTTCTATTAAGTTGACGGAAATTTACATTTCGAAATAAGGCAAGCAATCACTTTTGCTTGTATTCATCGTAATCTTAATATGATTAAGGTATTCATCCTTTCATGTTCACAATGATTTTACGCAGTAACACAACTCAAGTAAATAATTGAAATCCTTTAGGCAATTTCACTGCTATATCGATTTCACATAGTTACAAAACAAAGCAATGAGCCAACACGAGCTGTATTAAAAAATTAAATTTTTCAATTTAGGCCTGCACTGATAGTGAGGAAATCATACAACTGACATGTTAATCGCATGCATAATTTTTGATCCTTAATACTTTCCCGTCTGTGCCGGTCGTAGTTGCTGGTCATGCAACTTTATTCAGCATAATGGTAAAGAATAAACCCCCAAGTAGCAATAATTGAACGTTCTCCTGCACAATAATTTTCTTCGCCAAACACATTAGATTGGTATTAGTAAGAGAAACCGCGTTAGTGAAACGATATCAAAATGAAAAATTCAGCATAGAAAGAGAAAGAGAGAGAGAGCAAAATTTGTAAATCTTCTGGGGTTTCATTATTGTCCTGTTTTGTATTCTACAATAATTTCCATACTTAGCTGCAAATGTTGTAGCCCAGCAGGCTCCAAACATAAAATTGATGAAGATTTGCAAGATGAACTAACGTAGTATTCCCAGCCATTCCAGCAAATTATTGACCAGTATCATAGCAGATGGTATCCAATAGTATGTTTTAAATATTTACGTGAACATTCTAAATTTGAGCACTCGTGTTAATGCATGCGATTACCGTTATATCTGTGCTGGCGTATATGAGTGGCGATTATGTTTACGCCTGCAAGAGCAATTACGAAATTAAACATAAGCAACTGAATATTAATTTTAGTAATTTAATAACCAAGCATCGGTGGGCGGATGATAAACTTATAGGCATTATTTTAACGCTTATGAATCGACCAGGATCGGTGGTTCGGCTTGCCAGACCTTTATTCAGGTCTAAGATGCTGTTCTCTGCGGCTTCGATGGGGAGTTTTTCCTTTTCAACGTGCTTTTTAAGCTGCATGAAATCTTTCAACAGTGGTGCTGTGTATGACATCTGTCAAAATTGCCAATTCTATGATATTTGTGTTAAGTAAGATTCACCATTTTGATAATCATTCGTCAAATCGAACTTGAAATCAATTGGAAATTTATCCAAATTTTAACCGTGCAATTGTGTTTCGTGTTGATGCTCATTTTTGGTTAGCTGGAAAGGATACCATTGAAGAAAGGCGATTGTAAGGCATTGTGCCGATAACCTTAGTTTTACTTTCCTGGGTTCAATGAGAAGTACATTGACTCCAAGAAAAAAAAAAAAACAAATCGACTTCTTCAATACGGAATATGTAGATCACAACTATTTTGAATATGGTCAACTCAATTGGCTAGCCTCCGCGTCCAGAGTTTGGCGCCCGAAACTATTTTCTTTGGCTATAATTTGTCCGTTTAGTTAAAAAAAGAGCAGCTGTATTGCCACAGTGGCCAAAAATCGGGTTAATGGAACGCGCTTTGTATCTTCTTTGCCAGATGACTATATATCGTAGTTCATTTGAATATGATAAATGTCATTCAGAATGTCAGCGGTATAATTTATGAAATTTCAATGAAATTCGGTGATTCCTTTTGTTTGCCAGTTTCGCAGTGGTCTGACCACAAACGTCAGTTTTTCCGAATTTTTTTTCCTTTCTCGTCAGGTTGAAAAACTGATTTTTGAACAACAGCTCCTCCGGGCCGTTCGGTATAAAATGTTGAAAAGCAAGACGAAGAATTAGGGTTACATAGAAGAAAACAGATCGCACGGGAATCGAAAGATGTGGAAAAGACTCTCTCCAGAGAAAATGAGCAAATGCAAGTACAACAAGATCTGAGAGTGAAATAATGAGACATGTGATAATTTATTGAAAACACTGTTGTAGATCGGAAAGTTAAAAGGTGGGATTAATAGCTAGAAAATATAAGGAGGTCTTCGAAGACTGCTGTGAAACCCACTCAGGACAATACGTAAAATCAAGCTCGTTCGAGGAATGATAAAAAAAGAAATATAAAAATTTTTCGGCTTTTGGATAGTAGGCATGAGTAAGGGAATTTTGGGGAAGGTTTCGTTTTGAAAACCCTCCATTGAAATATGGATAGATAAAAAAATTATGTGAACGAACATCTAGCTCTTTAAGGACTTTCAATGTACACAGCTATATTCGAATTTCATCATAAGCCGTAGAGAGGGATTGACACTATTAAAACGAGTATAAAAAAATCGAAACTTTGAAAGCTTTATAATATATAATAGCGTCCCTACTCGTATACTACTCTTGTATATTGATGACATCATGGCTTAAGGAAATCAGAGAAGGTTCATAAAAAGTATACCTATGAAAGTATACTTATCTTCGCAAAGATCGCCAACTCTGGAAGATGTCTAAAGATTACTTTTTTGCGGATAAACGAGAAGCATTAACAGGAGGATTTTTTTCGCCGAAAATAATCTTGGCTGATATTGTTTCAAGTACAAGAGACGTGAGGCACAAGGAGAAGGTAAGCTCAGATGCTATGGCAGCAGAGGAATTTATTGGTGAACTTACGAGACTCGTGGACGATAACCTGTATAAGCAGATTTTCAATCGCAACGAAACGGGGTTGTTTTTTTTTGCAAAGATGACTATCAGGACCTACATAACAGCAGAGAAGGAAGCACTACCCGGTAAGAAGCACGTGAAAGAGCACCTTACTCTCCTTTCCAGTCCTGATTCCCACGACGATGCCATGGAAAAGCCTCAACACGTTTATTACTCAGAGAATTCACGTGATTTCAAGCCTAATTTCAAAAGCATCATATAGAAAAGATTAGACTGAATGTTATGTGAAGACAGAAAAGTAAGGTCTGGAACACACGCGACTTGTTCACCAATCGGGTCAATCATTCTTTGTGATTCCCCATTAAAATATATTTGACAGATACTATCTTTCCACTCGGCGCCTTGCTTGTGATTGAGAACGCTCCTTCACAGCATCCAAAGCTAGCAAATTAGATAAGAGAAGAGTTCAAAATTATAAAAAAGTAAAGTTTTAGCCTACAAACACTGCTCCTTTACTAGAACCAATGTCAATTGGCAATTTCAAGAAATTATACACCAACAAACGCACCATAAATCGCTTTGAAATCGTTGGAGGAAGTAATGTACCTGTGAATGAGTTTTCGGAAAATCAATACCACAGTCTTGAATTATGGAAAATTAATGGAAACATTTACCTGAAAGTAATGGAAAAGCCATGGCATGGTGTAAAGAAGAAACCCTTGAATCTTCTTGGGAGAAACCTAGACCCGAACGCATTGCCGAATGCGACAGCGAAATATAAATAAAATAGTTAATCATAAAATTATATCTTTTCCAAGTCAGATGGATCTTGAGGTCAATAATCAGGACATCGATGAGCTTGCAGTAGATCACAGTGGGGAACTGACGCTTGAAGTACTCATAAAGTTACAATCTACCGCGAAGTACTCATAAAGTTACAATCTGCCGTGGAAGAAGATTTATTTAGTGCGGAAAGGTTACCGAAGAGAAGCAACCATCGAGTGTTATAAAAAGATGCTCTTAACGTGGAAGTCTGTATCGTAATTTGGTAAAAAGTATCATCCCAACCAGTCTATGGCAAAGCGAGCAACTGACTTGTTCAATGTCAATGCCATGTTTCATATTCAAAACATTTTGAAGCGGGCCCAAAACAAACAACTTTAGAGTGCTTCGTTTCATAGCAAAACTAAGTATACACCTTAAAAACATATCTTCTCACCCGTTTTTATTCTACTTAAGATTTCTTTCCTCAATCCGATTTGGAATTCTTGAAAATATTGGTAATGTTTATATTATGTATTATTATAACGTTCATTGAAACAATCCATACATGTAGGCTGTATGTACTTCTTTGAGCCTCAAAGGCATAGATTATTCAGTTTGGGAACATTGGTTTGGCAGAACGAACGTTCTGCATATCCGGAAGGAAACAAGTTCGTTAACTGAAAGTCCAGTGTACCTTGTTCAAAATGTTCTTTTGGAAGTTACAATGGATACTTAAAATTTGGCAATGGAAGACGTTCCATTGCCAAATTTTACGTATTTGACGTTCCATTGGATGGAAGACGTTCCAAACTCAGAAAAAGTATCCGGTACACAATTAAAGCTGGATATAATTGCAACAAGTGGGCTAATAGAGTTGCTGGGGGTAGCTGTCAAACAAGAACCGAATGGAAAACTGCAACTTATGAATTCTGACACTTCATTATACACAGGGTTATCCATTTCGTATAGGAAAAGTATAACCCTGCCATTTGACATCTGTCAAATTTAAATGTCATCCAAAACGTGTTGTTTTAGTTGAAGGTTTGCCATTTAGAAACATGAATCGTTTAACAGTCGAAGAACGCGTGAAAATTACTAAATTTTATTATAGAAATGGTGATTCTGCTGTATCAACATTTAGGGCTTTATGAGCCGATTACGGTCGACATAATCGACCTACACAGCAAACAATTTCGAACACAGTGAGAAAATTTTAAGAGACTGGATCGGTTATTGATATTTCAAGGCCTGTGCATCATCGCAACATTCGTTCTGCTGAAAATATCGCTGTCGTTGCTCAAAGTGTGGAGGAAGACCCGAATTTGTCGATTCCTTGACGTGCTCAACATTTGGGCTTGTCTTACGGCTCATTGTGGCGGATTTTGCATTTGGATTTGCATCTCCATCCGTACAAAATCCAACTCACTCAAGAACTTAAGCCTCAAGTTCTCAAGACCATACCCAACGCAGAATGTATGCGAATTGGGTGATTGAACAACAAGCCATTGATAACGATTTTTCGAACAAAATTTTCTTTGGTAATGAGGCTCATTTTTCGCTCTGTGGTTACGTAAATAAACAGAATTGCCGCATATGGGGTTCTCAAAATCCTCAGGTGATTGCAGAAACGCCTTTGCATCCGGAAAAAGTGACCGTTTGGTGTGCATTATGGTCTGGTGGTGTTATTGGCCCGTATTTTTTTGAAAACGATCGAGGAAGAGCCATTACAGTCAATTCTGACCGCTATGGACGGATGTTAACCGATTATTTTTGGACAGAAATTGAAGATTGTGATCTGGAGAACATGTGGTTCCAACAGGACGGAGCCACAAGCCACACAGCACAGGCTAATCGAGCTCTTTTGCAAAAGAAATTTCTAGGACGCGTAATTCCGAGATTGAATGATGTCAATTGACCCACAAGATCCTGCGACCTAACACCTTTGGATTTCTTTTTATGGAGCTATGTGAAAGATCGTGTTTACGCAAACAATCTTCAAAATCTGGAGCAATTGAAAACCAATATTCGTGAAGTTATGGCTGAGATATTGCCGGAAATGTGACGAAAAGTCATTGAAAATTACCTCAAAAAGATTGAGGCCTGTAAGAGGTCCCGTGGAGGACATTTGAATGATGTCGTGTTTCACGTATAATGGCAAGGTTCAATTTTTATATTGAATAAAAAATTTCGTTTCCATTTGAATATTTTATGGGTTTTCTTTAGCTTTACTTTCCCAAGCGTAAAATAGATAACCCTATACTAAGATTTTGGAGACTTTATTCGATATCCATTTAGTAATATGAAAAGTTCTATCCTTCTTCCAAGTTCTTCCTAGTTTGCTTAGTTTTTTGGAGAACCAAGAATGTTGTCTTTACTTGGGTATATTGACAGGAACTAGACAATCGGACCGGATAAAGCCTTTTGAGAAAATCAAAATTCGAGTTGGCAGAGCAACTGTCGTATCAATTATAAAACTACAAGGCATGTGATTTGGACAAAATTTGTGAATGAAGCGTTAGAAAAGAACAATCATCAAAGTCTCTTATAATCATATCAAGGGGGCAAGGTCAGCCGACACGTTATGGGTATAGGACAAACTTTTCACCATGTGAACATTGAGTCCGTGGGACATGATATTATTAACAATTTATGTATTTCAACAATAGACTAAATTGGACTAAATTTGGAATAAATGGAATACAATTGTTTGAGGGGCAAAAATAAGAAAGAGAGAAAGTAGTACTGGGTAACTTACGTCATTTATTGCGCGGGCTAATCTTCTGGGATATAAATATTTTTGATTCCAATGGAATTTATAGATCCTCAAAATTGTACTGGTACTTTATTTAGCCTTCAAGGATGATACAAGGTGTTTAACTGAGCTAAATATTCTCCGTCTTTCGTTTGGGGTAAGCAACAAATGATGTGTCTTTTGGAATTGGACTTCTTGTAGAAAGAGAATTTGCAAGTTATGAAAAAACTATCAAGTCTAGCTTCTTCTTGGCACGACAGCCCCTCTCAAGCCATCGCAACAAGCGCCTCTAACTCCTCCAATTTGGAAATCTGAGCAACGCTGAACTGACTTTGTCAACAAATCTTATCGACGTACGTACCTGCCTGTAGTTACGTGGATAAAAGACAGCGAGTGCAAGCAAAAATTCCGGATCAGTTTGCAAACATACAAAAAAAATCAAAGTGACATTTCATTTGTCTAACTGACAGCAGCCAATTAAATGTATACAGTGACATCTAGCTGCGAATATTGAATAATATATCCTTTTGGTTATCACTTCTTCTTATGGCAGCATAAGAACGGAAGAAACAGTAATTTTATGTAATTGCGCATATTGCATCATTGAAAAACGTTGATGAACCCGAAAAATATCTACGAGATAATAAGATGCTGACATTCGTCGAGCAATATGAAATACGTATCTTTACCGCCAGTAGATACACGAATTTCATTTTATCTTCTCGGAATCAAAAGTATTCTTTTGGATTAAAGCTTTTATTCCAGACATTCATGTAACAAAATACGGGGGTGTGACTTTATATTTCGTTGTCGTTCGTCGTCGTATAAACACAATTAGTTAATCATTTTCGAAGTTGTCCTGAATGAGGTCATTTCAACGCTTGTGACCTATCCATCATTCATGAATTTCGACTCTCAAGCCAACTCATCTTAGGATCAAATCGTTTAGAGACGCATCTTCCGTTTTCAGTATTATCCAATCTCCCACGCTCCAGATACATTATGATACGTTGGTTAAATAAAATTTGGGAAATGAAAACGAATTTTTATAAATTGGGTTGACAAATAAAGAAAAACCTATTAAAACTTTCCGAAATTCATTGAATACTATCTTTCATCAGATATTTCATTTCAATGTCATCACCTTTGCATGAAATCGTTTTCGTAAGTTTTCCAATCTATCAAAACACTGACCCAAAGTACTCGTAACTTCTTACTTTTCATCAGCATGATGAAAGGTTTCTAAGTATTGTAACTTTATCTTGACATAGGGGATGGTATCAATTATGTTGCGAAGGCGGGTAATACGTGCTGTGTTGACTTTGACGTACTTGATTTTGAGTTGATTGTAGAAAGTTTTTGTTTAGAAGACGATCCAATGACGATGACCATGTTTCTTTGTCCACCTGACGACGCAATTAACCAACCAACATTCGATTCGAGAAAGGAATCAACACAACGTTAATGTCCTATGAATGATGTACGCGTTCCTCAAACTTTTTTTATCGAATTTTGTATGGAATAAGCATTATTAATTTAATATCAAATAAACTGGACAAATCAGAAAGAAAAGAACTCGATTCTGTATTACCAGGTCGACTTAGTATCAGCATAACAAATTCATTAAGTCATATACTGTAGTAATTAATATAACCTATTTCACCTACGAACCATATGGTGAATCTATCAAGAGCGATCATATTCCCATGTGTGGAAACCCCTCATGCACATTGGACTTAATTAATTGATTAAGTACTATCACATCAACATTTCACTCCACAAGATACGAACGGTATTTGTTGGTGAACGTTGGTAAATAATACATTCAGACATCTATTAGAATGTCTTCATATTTCCGAAATAAGGCTCTATTCCAACCGCTCGGTCAGAGTCCTGCTCCCAGGAGTCACCTCAGTACGAAACAAAGAAAGTATCAATAGCTCTCTAATGGTTAGACGCAACGTAATCAGCAGATGGCTAACACAAATCATGGTGGCCAAGCTGTAGGAGCTTGAAATTGAATTTCGCCTGTATAAAGCTCAACAACTGTTTTGTCCTTTCTATGCTAAGCTAAATGCTTCTTGAATTTCGACGCAAATGGATAAATTTACCAGCACTATAGTCTTCGACGGGTATAGCAATAAGGATGCCAGATACTGGAATTAAGAAGCCCAAAAACTGACCGTTCCGGCCTAGTCCGAACATTTGCGTTTGCTTGAATTTGAACAAGGATATGAATGTGTTATAAGCATTTATCATTTTGACATGACATCGTGTCTTTGACGATGATAAGCAAATGTTTTCAGATTATAATCTAAAATAAAGTGCTATAGACTACAATGACTGCTGAAGAATAATGAATCCTTTTGAATTTTCTGACTATTGGAAAGCTTCTGACTGAACATGTCATTCAAATTTGTGGTGACGAAATTCGAAGAAATAAATTTAATATAAAACACTATAATACAAAATTAAAATGTGAACTAATTTCGACAAATGCATTTACATATAAAATTTACGCTAGGCAAAGAGATCCGTTCGCGGACATTAACATATCTAGGACATCAAACGTCTTCTAATTAAAAATCAACAAAGAGTAAACACACAATGATAATGATCCCAAAAATTTCGAATTTCATTCCTTAACACATTCCTTTGTTCCTTTTTCCAACATCCTAACCAAAAAAGCAGCGTATAACAGCACTGATTCATAGAAGACTTCCAGTACCAAAGTTTATTTCAGTTTGTTACCTCTAGTTAGCCCAAGTTTAACACAAAAAACCGAAAAAACCCTCATTAAAGTGATGAAAATGAATGATATTGAACCAACATGGCCCAGGAATTGAATACAAATGATCGTTAAACAACGTTGGAAACAAATATTTTTAACGATTATCGCGACAAACACGGTACATTCAAAATAGGATAGGACTCACATACTCAACAACAACCAAAAAACCCGAACAAGCACTGACATTGAATACCGAGATATATACAACAACCTCTCCCTTAAGATACAAACTGGTAACAGGTTATGGATATACACAGTACAAAAGAAAAACCAACGGAAAAATAAGATTCCGACACAGGAAGGCCCATGTAAGGTTGTGAACTGTAAACATCGGTAAGAGGTTATGCTTTTATCCTTTGAAAAGATCTTAGCACTAAAAGCTCTAAAAAGTGGCAACAGTTCGAATCATAATAAAAAAATATTAGCAAATACACGAAATAGCTTGAAAAGCGAGCTTTGCAAGTTAGAGAGCTTGTATTTAAGTGGCGAAATTCCGCCCCCTAATTTTCTGAGCTTAAATGCACATGAGAATATATCTTGCGATGAGATAGTAAACGGAGTCATTGTATGTGATGACAAAACTTTACAGGATGTTATGCCGCATCTTAGATTTGATGTCCTGCCTCCAATAAATTTTGCTTACTTATGCCAATGCGATATTGGAGACGGATACCGTTATATTTGTGAGTTTGCATGTTATGTAAACGCCTCGCAGAAACGAGACTTAGGCACAAATAACAGACATACGATTAGCAGATATAAATTTTGGAAAATACCCTATTCGACTATCACGGCGGGCTAGCAAATGACCAAGGGTTGTGCTGGCTGATAATAATTAAACTATTCATTAGAACAATAGATGGGAGCTTTCAACTCTTGACATTGAATTGCTAAGTAGCAATTCTTGTTGAATTGCTTACCAAAACGAATTCAAGATTGACAATTCTCTTCTATAGAAATGCAATAATAAAAGTTTTGCCTACTGCGCTGTAGCTCGAATACAGATATAATGTCCAGAGGGGGGTAGCTTAATAATGGTGCGATTTTTTAGGACACAAAATTTGTCGTCTCGTTCTCGTTGATCAACTATTCCGTGTTCCCAAAAGGAGCTGAGCTTGAGAAGCGTTCTCGACTTTATCTTCTTCAAAAACCATTAATTCACCGGAGCTGAATGCGTCATCAGGTCCAAATTCATCATCTTGGTCATCCCCATCTCACACATGATCGTCTTTTTCCGATGCAACATCACTGGCTTTATTGGCATCATGCTCAGCGAAAATTTTACTAAAAATTATCAATCAATCAAATCGAAATTATCGTGGGATAAACCCCGGGTATCATTTAAGAGTTAATTTCAGTTGAATACCATTTAACTGATAGTATGGTCGGAGTGTTATCATAGTATTGATATAACGCCACCCCATAGTAGTCGATGCTAGACGCAAAAATAACCCATTCTACTGGTAATTTTTTTCTTTGGTAGTGTGGTGAAGTCTGTTTAAGCCCTGAGTGTGGGGCCCCCAGACGCGCAATGCTTCTGAACCATTCACTAAACACCCCCCTTGTCAACCTGTAATGTAAGTCTGAAACTGTTTGAGACATTGCGTCGAGCAAGACCTTGTGTTCCTACGTCTAGAGACGCCTCACAATTATGGGAATCTCCAGCGGGAAGGAAGGGAGGGGTCAGAAGTACTTGAAAAGAGATCCTTCAATCTGTGACGCCTCCCAGGGTTCCAGTATCACTTTTTTAAGTGTCAGTACTACCTGAGCATATTGTATCACCCGATTCTATTTGTCAACTGCTTTCAGTATTTCCCCGAACATAATTTCTGGGTGGAACCCTCCCATTTCACTGAAGATATCACCACACTTGTTTACTCCATCTTTTGCAAGAGAAGAATGTGTGACAGGCGTCATCCATGCTCACTTAAGCACTCGGTCGAGTAGAAATCAGTTTCACCATGCACTCTGTTGAGCCACGGCCTCAAGTCAGGGATCAGGCCTGGCAGTCTACCTTCCCCTTGCATTTTGCTCTCAGGATCTCGGCCAATTTTTGAGAGAGCGTTGTCTCTCGGCCCAGGTTAACTCTTTACTGCTGTCTTCACTTCTGGGCATGTACATTTTTCTGTGCTCCCTCGCAAGAAAAGCGGTGGGTATCATCCGTGCGAATACCAGAACTGCCGTTCCGAAAACTGTTCGCATATGTGCATGCGATTCATAGCGCTCCTTGATTTTGCACCTGTGCGAACCGCTTTCGGTGTAACTTCTTGCTGATAGCATCTCCCCGAAGTTTTCACCCATAGAGTAGAACCGACTGCACAGCGCACATTAGGAGTCGTCTCCTTGATATGGCGGGCCCCCAATGTTAGCCATTTATCAATTGATTGCCGTTACACGCGCTGCAGCCTTATCAGCTGTTGCCCTGATTTTCAGGGATAAACTTATCTTGAAGTGATCAGGACGCCCAGGCATTTCACTGCAGATTTTGATTCAGCCAGGGTTTCCTCAGCACGGATAGGTCTCACTCTGGGGATTTCCTTCTTTGGCAGCATGACCACTTTTGTTTCACTTCTGCTAGGTCATACCTTCATCTGAGAGGTGAATAATAACTGGACAAAACAGATGATCATATCATTTAAAATAAGAGCGTGTCCTGGAGTTGGTAGTCCAATACCACTCAAATTGAGAAATAACTTTGGTATAGGGTGGTATAGATGTGTTTTAGAGTGGACGCGCTAGAGTTGCAGTCCTGGGTAGGTTCCCAATGGAGCGTACCCCGATGGTAAAAATATTTTTACTTCGATTGAAAATTTTAGTTGCTCCCGCAAGGGATGTAGGTTTTTTTGTTTTTGTTTCAGGTTTCGAGTATATAGTGAGCAATCACAAGTCGACTCCGATTTCCAAAATTAAAAGGAGTCGTTTCGGACCCGATTGAGTTCCAATTGAGGATGGAGGAAGTGAAGGAACACTCATCAGAGTGCAGAATTCCATTTTTCTTCCAACAAATCACAAGTATAGGAGCATATGTTGTCGTGTGTTAAATATTCCACTTCAACACCCAATTATAATTCTATATACTTCATCTTCATCAGAGTTGAGGTTAAACATCATTTACCGGCAAAAGACTTAATCAGTTAACACTTTCGACTTATAATAAAACATAATGCGATCATATAAAAGGAAAGTTTTTCAGAGGAAGCCTGAAAACTAACTTAATAAGGACTCTTTTGTAGTGGAACCAAATAACATCTAAGGTGAGACACTTAGATGTTAGACACGTGAAGGTGGACTGCACGTCTGATCCCTGACCTGAGGCCGTGGTACAGTCGAGTGCATGGTGAGACCGATTTCTACTTGACCCAGCTCTTAAGCGGACACGGTTGTTTTCGGTCCTACCTGTACAAAATTGACAGAGCACGGTCTCCTAATTGTGTGTTTTGTGCAGGAGAGTTGGATGACGCCTGTCACACATTCTTCTACTGCAGAAGGTGGAGCCAGCAGCGAGGGGTCCTACTCAGCGAAATCGGAGAGTTCTGTTTGGAAACTATCGTCGAAGTAATGCTGGAAGCAGTTGACAATTGAAATCGCGTGGTGCAATATGCTCGGGCAGTGCTTACATTAAAAAAAGCTTTATTGGAGCGCTTGGAGGCATCGGGGACGGATGGATCTCTTTTGTAGCACTTCCTTCCTCTCCTGTCCTTTCCGTTAGAGAAGAGATACCCATAATGCGAAGGCGCCTCTAGGCGTAGGAACACGAGGCCTAGCCCGAAGTAATGTGTCAAACGGTTCCAGGCTAGGTTCTCAGCTTGACAGGGGAGGTGTTTAGTGAGTAGTCCAAATGAATTTTGCGTCTGGAAGTCCCACACTCAGGGCGTAAACAGCCTTCACCTCCCTACCACAAAAACCAAAAAAAAGGTGAGACACTGATAGGTCAATGACATTATTAATGTTAAAACCATTCAAGGAAATTCTGATTATTGATTCGAGAGGAATTCTCTATTGAAAATTAGGTTTAGTCCTTCCGGGGAATTTCAATTTGTATGAAATTCTTTGCAATTTATTTTCATAACAATATGTACGGAAAACTCCTCCCAACATACCGCTCATAGTATTACAACAACAGCAATTATTTTATCAGAAAATACTTACTTGCAATCGAAAAACAACCAATTTAACATTCGCTCCAAGTTCTACACCGGTCCTTATTATTATCCATGAAAAGCAAAAGACATTTAATTGGCACGTGTGAAACGAAATATATCTCTCTCTTTAACAATGAAAGAACAACAACAGATCCGATTACTCAAACTATCTATCAATATCCTATACGACTGCTCAATATTTATTGTTCCTTCCGAAAAAGTCAGTTCCTTAAAAGATTGAAGGTCAGATGTGGAAGCTTCATGTTTTTCAGTTCATACAATCATTGTTTTCCTGTTGTTTTTTTTACCTACAAAAAGTGTGCCAGATACAAGGATTTTCCGTTCACAGGCCAAAGTAAACTCGGTAACGAATCCGTAAATCGATACAACAACTCATAGTATAAAAACAATTGCCTGAAGCTAACAGTGGTATTAAAGATAATTTCTTTTTCCATTCGAAGGATAAGATAAGTAGGCGAACGTGATCGGATTTTGGATCAAGCTTTTGGAGGTATTGAACGATAAAAGGGGAATGCACGATGGGATTAAAAATAGTGAAACAAGGACACAACAAGGAATATTTATGAAGTGTGTTTTTTCTTGTTCTCGGACGAAGTAGCACGTGAAAAACAACAAGTGAGTAATCATTATCCTTGAATTTTATAGCTAGAAAGCTGATTTAATTGATATCCTTCCACCAAAAGCGAAGGGATATTGATTTCCTTCCCTAAAATTAACTAAAATTCAGTTTTCAAGTATATGTTGTTCCTATTTTTGTACTTGTGCTCATTTTAGTGTGTCCAGTTTCAGGGATTTCAAATGGAAATCTTCAATTAAAAAGTTTTCAGCCGCCTTAGTGGAATTATAACAATCCTTTGATGTGTGTTTTATATCCAAACCAATTTCAGCCGAGTTGCCTAACACGATACGCTTGATTGTGAAATAGATACAATTTGCTCCCCATTCACATTAGACACCTTACTTGTTCCTGTTCACGAACTCGATTATCTCGAGGTTGTAAGGAGTTATCAAATTGCGTAGAACTAAATATCCATTTTGGTAATAACCTAATGACTTTCCTAAGGTAACTACTAATAGTTCGTTGTTAAGCTAGTTGGTACGCTTAATCCATTCTGAATTCTGAAGCTGCAGATAACGCCGTTCCCGTACATGCATTTGAATTCTACACAAATGTAAACAGTTCATGTATAGCATAATGTTTGGTCCTTTTGAAAATGTCAAAGGGTTTAGTGGCGATTGGGGTCTAACAATAAGTATAAAATAATATGAAAACTAATTAACAGAAAATGGAAATGTAAACACCATTTGTTGCGGTATGTCTACATCATTGCCTATTAAGGCGCTTATACAACGTGTGGTTTAATTTGAGGTTCAGGATCTAGTGAGTAAACATTACATATTGCCGAATCATATAGTCATTAGGGAGGAGACTATCAGGTGAACCGAGAATTTAACGTTGGGAATAACAAGTTAGCAGTACTTTGAGAAGGATAAGCTATCTTGTGTTTTTTAGCCTTGCAGAAATTAAGGATAGTTATCGTTTAAATCAATGGATTTATGAAACGAAAAATTTCGATAGTAGTTTGTAAGGACTAGTTGCGAGGTTCTGCTTCAAATTTATGTAGAGCTCAAAGAGAATTGGAAATTTTATGTGTCTTTAAAAATTATTTTTTAATCCATCAATATCTATTTTGTTCTCTTCAAAATAGTCCCCTTCGGAAATGATATATTTGCGATATTGGTTTTCCAATCCTAAAACACTTTAAAACTTATTCTTGGACCTCTTTCAGCTCCTCCTACGATGCCATCTTAATTCCTTAATTGTGGTGTTGCTTCGTCCTTTCATGGGCCTTGCGGGGCTCGGGAACAAGAAAATGTCACAGAGGGAGTAGATCATAGGAATGCAGTGTCTGTGGCACTATTAGTTTGATTGATTCCTTTAATCTACGCATAAACAACGATTTGTGAGCAGGCGACGTTATCATGGTACAAAAGTCAATTTTTGTTCAGCCACAAATCGGACGTTTCTGGGCGCTTGCTTTGGGTAAATTGGATGTAACCTGTAGGTTATTTTTCTCATTGACTTATGATACACCACGGTGCTACGATTCAGGAAAACTGTATCAAAACCTTCACATTCTACCGAACTTTGCACATTTTTTCCTGTCTTGGTTCGTGGTGTGGTTTCCATTGGGATTATTGAGCTTTGGTTTTCACGTTGTATCCATAAATCTACGATTCGTGACTAGCTCTGGCTCTCTGGAGCAAATTTGGATGAACGCGGACAGAGTCCAACAATTCCTAAGCAATGTTAATGCGATGCTGTTTTTTTTATGGCTAGCAATTTTGGTACGAATCGCGCGCCGATCCATTATAATCCCAAATTCTTGACAATAATCACATGGCACCAGCAAATCGAGATGTGTTGGTCCTCAATAACTACTCTAACGGTGATTTGACGATTGAATAATACAACTTTCTTCAATTTATCAATATTTTCTCCACTTGTTCACGTGCTCGAGTGTCTAACACAAATAACAGATATTCACTATCAGTAACAAGTAGGGTATTCATAAGAAAAGATTTGCAAAAGGATCAATGGTATAAGCTGTCAAATATCTTTTTGACAATCCCTAACATCGACATCAAAGCAAGGATTAGTGCAGGGCAGATATTACGCACAAACATAGACAAAGAGAACACTGGACAAACTTGTCGTATAAAACTGAACCTGTGCATGCCAACAAAGTTACATGGGTCAATCAGGACGTTAAAATAAGAACAAGATTTCCAGAGCATATAAGGGAATACAACAAAGGAATATGGAAGCCAGACGCCACAACTGACTTCAACTTGGCAAACCAGATGATAAAAAACAAATGCATATCGACTCACGTTAAAGAAACAATGCAGAAAACATAAAGGACGATGGTTGAAAGCATAAGAAAACATGGAAAACATTTGACGGACGAATCGTAAACGAACAAACAAGCACTCATTCGGACGTAATCTTAGAGCTGCTAAAATTGCTTTGCAAACATCAAAAGAAATACCATACGGGGACGAAGAATAAAAAAGCACGGGACCAGATCATAAAACCCTCTCAAAATAAAAAGATCACGGATTTATTCTTACCTGTACAAGAGGACATCTACCTGGTTGCGTAAACGACGGACTCATAAATAAAGGATACTTGTGGCGGATAAAACTCAGAACGCATCAAAGGCGACATATCGCCGAAACGCGTCTGCGGTTGAAACAGAAAAAGTCACGGGAACGACGGAATGTCTTGGGGACAAAAAAAAACTCCCCATCGGAGGAAATTTAGCGAAAAAACCCTTCCCCAATATTTTCTGTGATAACTTTAATGATACTATCCTAAGAGTAATGAAAATCTTTGATTATTCAAATAAGGGTAAAACTAGAACTCTTAACGAAACAATAAAATGTGTCAAAAGAACGAACCATACTCCTTTCATTTGCTGTACATGTGTTTATAAGAAGGATTTATTATAAGATATTAGATTTTAGCCAGTCTGACTTCTAATCGTAAAAAAGATAAGTCTAAGTATTGCAAAACAAATAATTACGAGAATTAAAATAGGGTTTTTTTGGTTTCTAAACGAAACTCTTGAATCACGCTGTTTGTGATTCACATACTCGAGGTCTGCTGAGAACATTTCTAGCAATAGAAGAACTAGCGAAAAAAGTTGCTTTGGTTTAAGGTAGATTTAATCTACACTACAGACAATATTCGGAGCGTGTCCGCATACTTAAAGTTGTTTTTTACACAAAATTTGATACAGAGTTCTTGATCCATTTTTTGAAATAGACTAAAATTGAAGCAAACTGTCAGATATCCAAAACGAGAAGATGTCACAAAATCCATGCTGTCACAAAACTGTCAAAAATTAACTGAAAATTCAAAATGGCCGAATTTTTCAGCATATGTTAGCAACATGAGTACTAACATAATGACGCAGTAGGTGTGCCAGATATTTTGCGGATCACACAAAGGGATTTTTTGAGTTGATTGCCAGTTAAGAGAGGATATAAGGATGCCATCTGTACAAGTGTGTAGAATAATGCTTATTTAGTGCCATTAGTAGCAACATTCCGAACAAGCGCGGCACTCATCGTATATCATGAAATATGGCAGCGCAACGATTTGTATCAATTGACTCCACTTAACGCAAATATGATTATCCGAGTCCCAAACTGTTCCGGGATTCTTTTTATAAGTCCTTGTATTTGGAAATTCCCATTAAACGAATCATATGGAGTGGGTTGGCCAGAGTTAATCGCTGTATTTGTTCCTTAGTTTGTTCAGCAAAATTGTTCTCAGTTTCTCTATTGTAACTTGGCTGACCTTTGCGTGCGACCTATCCATGTAATAGTGTTTTGTTGTAATGTTCAAGAAGCAGCAGCAATTGAGATTGCAAAAACTCATCAACACGACCCAGTATCGGGAGTCCCCCGCCAATTAAACAATAGGGGTCAAGAATCTTTTGAGCATAAACTGCTAACAGCTTGGTTTGGACAGTATAAATTGTCTGGTTATACCATTCTTCAGGGTGGCTGGGGTATCTGAATCCCATAGTAAACTTATAGGTAGCGCCACCGACAGGAAACGCGCTTGGTAGCTAAAGAGCAGGTTCCCAAGTTTGTGTGGTCCTTAAAAATGTTGCATTTTTACTAACCTAACAAAGGTTTTTGAACAGACCACCCGTTTTCACTGATACTTTGTACGATTTGCAGCTGTTCGAAAAAAGTGTCAATTTTCTTTTCAAATAACACAGCTGATTCTATGTATACCCTGCTCCAATGGGGGCTACGATCTTCCTCGAAATAGTAAAGTTCCTTATGGGTTTATGTAGTGTAATAGTGAGTTCCTTATAGGGTTACGCGGATTGCGTATAATTTGGCCGATTTTCACGTTACGGAGGCGTTCACTATGTTGTTTATTTTATGTATTTGTTTGATCATAATTTATTCTTGCTTAAAAATCCTTACTAAAGGCCACAGCGATAGCACAAACAATGAGAATACCCCTCGCGGTTTCTGACAGTAAGAGATAAAAAAATAAATAGTTCAGTTTGTTTTGTTTTTACTCATATGTCTTGAGAGTGTTACACTTTGTGAGTGCTTTCTCTTGCTAGGATATGGATTCTCGGCCGACTGTATACAGTGTAGGTCCAGTTAAACTAGAAGATAACGCATAATTTACGTCCTTTTTTTGTAGATCCCCAACTTTGATCTAATATTGGACAGCTGCTTTTCGTATCGATAGTATATTCATAGCTACTTTCGATATGGCGGTCTTGATCTGCTGGTAATCTTTATGTCATCTTTCCGTCTTAGCCTTTCTCCGACGATAACAAGAGACTCTCAACGACAGCGATAGACTCAAACATTTTCTTCTTCTACTTGCCACCATAGCCCCTCTCGGGACTTCGCTTCCTGCAACAAGCGCCTCCAACTATCTCAGTTCATTGCCCGTGTCCTCCAATTTTGAAATCCAGCACCGTCAACAGAGTCAGGCCAGCGTTTCATAGGTTTCTCCACTTGTCTCCGCCTTTCAGTTCTCTCATCCGAATCCGGCTTTCGGTAAACGTTGTTCGTCCATACTATTCATAGAACAGCCCATTGCAGCTTCCGCAGTCTAATAATCGTCGAAAATGTTATACAGTACATGCTTTTATCAAATTAGCCATTGGTCTTCGTCTTGCTTCACTCCAATTATCCGCATCAGGACCCGTCGCTCAAAGGCGTTCAATGTATTTTGGTATCCTATGTATGCGGCTGGTTTTATTAACCGCCAGAATTGAATAAAACGTTTTATTTGCGAGATGTCCTCTTCGGCGTATCTTCTCTCTTTCATTGAACGTTCTCGTTATTTTGGCGTTTAGATATACAAATTCGTTCACATTTACAATACTGTGCTCGCCAACTGTGATATTCTGAGAAATTTTTCTCGACTGCGTCATGAGTTTTGTTTTCTTCTCATTGATTTGTAGCCCTACTAGTTTTGCTTCGCTGTGAAATTTCAGCGAAAAGTTTTTGGTGGTTATTTGCGACCGTGAATAAATATTGACGTTATCCATAGATATACTTGACTTGCCTTGCATATAAGTGTGCCTCTTGCACCGACAGTTAGCTTTCTTATGACATATTCCAGAGTTAAATTGATTAGCAAAGGGGCCAGTCCATCTCCCAACATTAATCAAGTTTTATTTCATAAGCGTCAATAAGTTGTGTTTCGATACAGATGAGCGAGGTTGTCGCAGTTATTGTCATTTTGGTAACACGGACTAATTTGGCAGAGATATTCAAGCGAAAAATTATTTTATACGTACGTATTTGAGGTTTTTCAAAGTCAAAGCACCATAGAATGTTATCAAAAAACAATTTGTGCTGTGGAAACTTACTTATTTAAAAAAAGGAGAAAAATGTTTTTTACTCCCCTGACTCTGTCTTTCCTTCGGTGTATTTAGATCTTTACAATATGGCACAACAGATTGCTTATACATTTTTATTTTCCATGTTTTCTTTTACTTGACAAAACTTGAAACGCGTTTGGTCTTGTCAAATGCCACCGAGAGACTGGCTGTGAGGGCAATCGCAATGGTTAAGTTCGCGCATTGAACGACGCGTTTTAGAGTTTTTACGACTGGAATCGATTTAGTCGATTATAAAATAATTACTCCTTGCATTTTTGAGCCCCACCTCTCCTTTCTGGAGGAGAAAAATTGGCGATTGCGCCAAGACAACGACAAAGATATATAAGTACTTTTATTTCAACTCGAATATCACAGAATTCGTAATGACCAAATCCTGTCTCAATCATCAAAACCGGAAATCTTCATGGGTTTGTTCGTAGAAAAATATTTTGCTTTTAACAAATATTAAAATCTCGAAATCGAAACGAAATCAACATTTCCATTGTTCGGACTCCTTTACTTCTTGCTCGAAGGCTTTGTATTAGCAAATCATTTCTTAGAGAATTAGTGAAAGGAATGGTATGAAGTCTGCATAATTGGAACAATGCGTTATCCTGCTTTTAACATTTCAATAACTTTAGATCCTTCTTCGATCCGTCCCACCTCAGTACAAATTAACAACACAAGAAGAACAATGGTTCTCATACGAATATGCATGAGTTGGAAAAATTTTAAAAACAATTCTCCGTAACCTCGAAAAGTTTTCAAAACGTTCAAATCTAAATGCGAAACTGGGAAGACGTTTTCCAATTAGACATTTGCCTCGACGTGCAATCTAAATTCGGAAAGAAATAACATAGGCACACAAAAAACTTTGGTAGGCCCATTCCAAGGATATTTAATTAATCCGCAAAACTCCTTAATCCATTTAAAACACATTCTACCCTTTCGCCGGGACCCTGAAATCAACCAGCAGACAGATGTTCAACATGTTGAACAGGAAGAAAATTAATTTAATTCCAAATCATTTCGCTACTTGCTCGAATGAATCGGGACGATAAGGTGTCTGGTGTGTTTGTATCTTTGCGTCCTAGGCATACCGATTCGACGAGTGTTGGTAGAGTCGTTATTTCCTGGTTTGCTCGGATGAATTTTGAATCGATTCATTAGTGGTGGTAATCTGCGGAAATGTTATCTAGCTCACCCGACACGGCAATGGTTTTAAAGTAAGGATTAATGTTGACGACATGTTGATGACAAAGTCATTTGACTGATGACTTGGACGCCAAGTTCCCCAGGCGGAAAAATCAGCAGAGTGTGTTTAATAGAGGGGCCTATCTGGCAAATGAGTTTCCAGTTTCCCATATAGCATGCGGTTAGCACTGATGCAACTGGACGAAGACTGCAATCGAATTTTAATGGAGCTTGCAAAGGCGATAAAGTGTTTGACCTATCGGAGATGATGAAGATTTAAACTCGCCTGAAGTAGGTCAATCGATGTAGTTTAGTGTAAATGTCCTGGCAATCCTCTACCATCTTTTGCCTTTGATTTTAAGTGCTTGTCCCATCTCAGATGTCGCTGGAGAGAGGAGGAAGTTGCGCCAGCAATTCGTTTTCGTGAATATTTGAACACATTACTACTAAAGGATCAAGGTGTTCCTGCTCCCTTTGTTCAGCTCAATTTATCTCCTCTGCGCTGTGTTTGTTATTCAGTCGATCACACTTTTCGTAATCCTCAACAAAGTAACCTTTCAACCGAACCAAACAGAACACGAACTACATAGGGGATTGCAATAAATCTGTCGAGAATGTCCTTGGCAAAGAGATTAAGTGTCTCGGCTGGTTCCGCACCATTCTTTTTGATTTGTAATCTTCTCTGCAATCCTTTTGGTTAAAATTTTTATGAGCTTTCAACGAAAGCATGCCTCTGCATGCCCACCAAAAAATGTGAAAGCAAAAAAAAAAACCGAACGATCCAGTTGAATGCTTTAATTTCTTTGGTATCACCTATCCAACTTCCATCTGCCAACCGACCGACGTTTCTCACTCGTATATACGTCAACACAATCCTTTTTATTGTATCCTAATGCCTACAGTGTTGTGTATTAACATGAACTGTCCTCTAAGATATATAACGGTACACACACGTGACAGAATTCTCGTGCTCCTTAGTAGGGTTATGCAATTGATCGCATTACAACCCAGTCACGTTCTAAGATATTAATGAAGGACTTATGAATGTGCTTTCTATGGTAATACACACTTGTAATGTGAAGGATAGAATGAAAAACTTTCTCTCGGGCCAGCTTTCATAATTTCCTTAACGTATTATGGGAAATGTTAAGCGATGGCAGGTGTTTAATGAGCAGCCAGGAGGCAGGCTTAAATCGAGATGGCTGAGCTGTACTCAATGTAATGGAGCACGTGAGATATATGGCAAACGCTTAACGTTCAAATGTTGGCCCATAATAAGGCAATTGGAAGTGCTATTGAGTGTATTAAAATGAAATATTATTGTCATTGTCAAATAAGTACAATGATATTAACAAAGGATGTGAATTTGAGCATTTATGTTTATTTGGTGTTTCTGGTTCCAGCACCTGAGTCCAGATATGAGAATGGTAAGAATATTTCAAAGGAAGCGCTTTTTTTATTAATTTAGCGTGCAAATTTGCATGTGTATCTAAATTGAAACGTGTTAGATACATTTAGTCAATTTTCTGTTTGAGAGACCGTCTCACAGTGCTGTATTCATCATGTGTAGCATGCGTGTAATAGTTTAAGGATAAAAAATTAAAATTAAATTCATTTTTACCCAACTTTTCAGAAAGGAATGGTCAACATAAATCCTGGAAATTTGAAATGGGTTCAGAGCTAGTCTATTAAGGTCATTCTTGATTTCAAGTGAGAGTCCGAAAGGCTCATCAGTTGCAACTAGGTCACAACAAGCATTTGCTGAAAGCGAAATCCAGACAACGCTCGCACAGTAACATCTCGTTATTTGCTGAGAACATTTCTCATAATTCATATTGAAAGCTGAGCAAGACTCTTTTTCAAACATACTACATAGTTGACTACAACATATTAACGTTCAATGCATATTAGCCTACTACCAGAACAAAAAAAGTTTTTAAAATTTCATTTCATATATCAAAGACAGTCCTCCAACGACTGTAGGACATTATGAAATCTCTATGGAAATTCTGTTGGATTAAACTACAACCATCACCAACGACTAGTTAACATTTTTCGCAGAAAACTTTTTTGTATTTATGTTTTATGCGACTTGTTTCATTTCTGCATTCAAACTGGAGTTTTTTTAATAGGATTAGCAGCGCCATTCAACAAAGGTAGAAGTGCCCTGCTGCAAAATCTAAACTTTTGCCATCATAAGTCAATCATAATCACACAATTTTTCCTGAGTTTCTCACAAAAAGCTCGCAATGTCCTACTATATCCCTCGATTTTTTAACTTTTTTTTAAATCATTAAAAACATTCCCTTGAAAAACTACGTTTCGTAGTGCAAAAGGTATCAAGAATATCACAACTAGGCAAGAAAACTTGTAAATTGTTGCTAAAAGGATTTTTACAGCCGAAAATGAATATTTTATCACTAGATGTTTATGGCTTATTCTTACTTATTATCATTAAATCAGGGCTTATCATTGATATTGATATGTTATTAGTAAGGTATTATTAATGAAACATAAACATAGTTTTGTTTTTAATTTTGAAATAAAATTTATTTAAGAATTAAATTTATTTATAATTAATTACGATACGCTTGTAAAAACAAGTTTATGTTTTATTTTAAGTAAATGAATTTGCATACTGCAGGTAAAGGGGGTTCGTTAGAGGTATCGAACTTACAGCTGGCAACACTTTTTAATTCATACGTATTGTATGACAGCTGTCATGCATTTTACAGTTAGTTTCGTTTACCATTTTCTCATAAATAGATTAATGTTTGAGCAACGTCTGCTAATTTTAAAAGATTCATTTTAAGAAAAAACGATTTTGTCCAGGAAACTCATCGCGCACTCAGTCAATTTTAATGCCGACACACGCGTCCTTCAGAACAATTACGTCGAGTAACCATGGATCTTTTAAGCACCACGTTTATTATCACTGGAATGGAGAAACCTTAAGAAGTGTAGAGCGTGGTAGCAAGTAAGACCTAAGTCGGTCCATTCGACATAGTGCTCAATAATAGAACCCGTGTCCATCAACATTTTTGGAGATTTTAAGGAAGGATCTTGGTTGGCGGGTTTACAACGTCTAACTCGTGCCTGAATTGAAGCCGAATATCCACCGGGTACGGCGTAGATTCCGTATATTGGTCCAAGAACGTATTGGCTGCAGATCCCAAATTTCATAAGAAAAAATTGTTTAGCAACGAGGCTCATTTCTGGTGGAATGGCTACGTCAGTAAACAAAACTGCCACATCAAAACAAAATATTTTGATTGATGAGCAACTACAAGCGGTTGGCAACACATCGTTACATCCAAACAAAGTCACTGTTTGGCGTGCATGAAGAGGCCGTGTAATAATTGGCCCATATGTCTCAAAAAATGCTGCTAGAAGTAACATTACAGTCAATGAGGACCGCTGTGGAGCCATGGTCAATGACTGTCTCTCTCCGGAATTAATTTGCCGCGATGCAGCGGACTTCTCGTTTCAACAGAATGGTGCGACATGCTATGCAGCTCATGCACCCATCGACTTATTGAAAGAAGCATTTGATGAGCACATAATTTCTTACTTTGGACTTGTAAACTGGCCTGGAAGATCTTGTAATTTAACATAGACGGACTATTTCTCGGGGAGATACGTCAAAAAACTTATCTATGCTGACAAACTCAAGACCTCTGACCGATTAGAAGTCAACATTCGCTGTTTTTTTTGGCGAGATATGACCCAAATTATAGGTTGGAGTAGACATAAATTGGACCCCGCGTTTGGATTTCTTCCATGGCAGTTTTGACACTCACGTGGCCGAAATCATTTTCAAATAAAAATGGTGGAAAATTGCCTTTCCAATGTACTCGATTTCATGGTAATCAAAAGAATTTAAATGAAAATTATTTTACTTCAAGGTTCGCTACCTCTTAATAAAACAAAGTATACTACCAACATGCTTGAAAAAATAATTCATACTTTATTTGGAGGAAACAATTCTCATATCATAGGTACTTTGATCTTTGTTGCAGTACTGAGTATTTAGCAGTATTTCACATGCTATGTGACAAAAGTACTCGGAAAAGATTTCGAAAAGATGGCGATACTCATCGATATCGTTCATCGATATAGATCACCGATGCTCACACTCGGAAATCGAGGAAAAGGTTAATGGACGGATACAACTGCTGTGAATTATGATCCAGTACTTACAAGAACTCCAATTTTGAACATTGCACTGTTCACAATCGGCTACATTCGTTTCACCAAGTGTGAAACGAAATTAGCCATTCCTTCATGTCAAGCGAATGAAGCCTCTTTTCTACAAAGGTTTCAAACCGCTTCCAAGCCTTGAATGAATTAAATTAAATAGCTATGATACAAAATTTTTGTCTTTTTTGGACTAGAATGTGTACGATATTATTGAACGAAGAAACAATTGATCCTATTACAAAATATATGAAATAATGTTAAACAAATTAAAAAGCCTTATTAGAAAGCCTTATAATTTATTTTTTGAATAGAGGAGCTAGGCTTTTCAAGCCTTGACTGTTGGACTCGCAGCGTTACGAACCGAAACACGTTCTACCGACTGAACACTTGCGTGATCAACCAAACAATCAGGCTTGAAATTAGTCAAAAGTTTGTGCTAGGCCCCCTTATTCTTCTCTTTATGATACTTTTTGGTTTAATTAGCTGCTTTTCTAGCAAGAAAGAAAGAGGATTACTTAAGAAAGAACTTCTTCACCTTCGATTCCTTCACTTAACCATTTCTACCTTTCTTTGTTGTTAGGACAAACCAAGTGAAACCTACAAGTTTGCTTTTTATAAAAAAGTTACAAGATTCCTAGGACAAAGCTGACCACGCTGAATCCGTCATCTTTTTTTGGCAAGCTTACTCCACTCAGCAGCATGGAAAAAAATTCAACAGGGATCATAAATTCCTCAAGTGCAGAATCTAAAATCCGATGAATGTGACTAACCAATCTTGTGCAGATGAGCCCGCAACCTTCGTGTTTATTTGTTGAGACGGCGACAACTTTTTTGCTAACCGCGATTCACCATGGGCAGATCTATTGCCATGTCTTGTCATGAGGTCAATGGGTACCACTTGCTGACTCCGAGATGGTTCCGCATGTTGATTCGGTTCCTTTATACTTTTCATCCCAACGTCTCCGGTACTCGTTCTCGATGTCTGCTCCATATAGGTACACAAACTTCATGATTCTCATCAACAAAAGCTTTTTGGATGGAGTTGGTCTTCTTCTGTTGCTCATCAGTAACGTATAGCAGAAACCCATCTTAGGCCCTATGAATCACCCTGGTTTGGCCCAAAAGCCCAGCTCAAATTCTTATGTATAAGCAAGTTCAGGTATTTATCTATAGTTACAACTTTACTGATCTGTTCGATAGGATAATACTTCCAATGTCCTGCTGAGCTTCATGGATTACATGAATTACTCTAGCTCCCTACCCGTCGCACCGTGAATTTAGCCATGATTGCGTTGGATTGATTGCAATTCTGACAAATAATTCCGCAATATTATCCGGATAGCCGATTATAAGAAGCTCTTACAGTGTTTCAAACCTCAGCACTATGCCGCAGGAGACTTTCCAATTTTCTTTCCCAGGCCGCATTCAACGTGACAGGCATATTCCGTCGACTTTATCCAACGTTATCGTAAATCACAAAAACTGGATTACTTTATACAACATCTGCATCATATATTTTGCATTTGTGGAAGATTTTATGGTGCTGGGAATCAGTTTTTCCGTGTTTGCATTATATCCGTTTGACGTACGAAGCGTACATAAAGTCTAGCTACGCAAGAAGATCAACTTGCCACTCAGAACTGCTTGCCAGCTGGTCGTTCACAGTCATAAGCTAGATGTGGTCAACTAAATCCTTAATGCATTTAACAAAATCCATAATGCAACTACTTATAGAGAAACGATATGACCATGTAGAATAGTCTAATATGGTCATCACAACAACGAGACTACCTTGCATAGGTCTCTAGAGCTTTTTCCAACCATATCTACCATGTACTTGTCTAGGACGATCTGCAAAGGACCCGGAAGCAGATGCTGGCTCAGAGTTTTTCTTTGAATTGTTGGTAGGGTACTAAACGAGTCAGGGCAGGAATAAAAGCTCTCGGTAAATAAATCATTACCAAAGGACTATTTCCGGTGCCTTAATTGACTTTATGGAAACAACTATTGGATCTTAATCTTTTGTCAATGTTAGAGATAGTCCTAATTCCCCCATAAATGGTTTAGCATAGACAAGATGTGTACAAAAGAGAACTTTTACTTTCTTGTTCATCCTGTTTACTCTATGGAAGCATTTTCGCATATCATACTTATGGCCCCGGTTGCACCGCTCAACGTTCATGCTTTCTATCAGGTTTTGCTTGGGGGCTTTGATTAGCCCCCAAAGGTGTTTTCGGGCCAATTTTTCTAACTACCATGCGCATGCCTTGCTATAACTTGGTGAGCGTTCGGTATTCAGTGAGGGCTATGAACTTCCCTCTGTTTGCATTTTCAGCAAGGACACAAAAGTTTCAGCGTTTTTGTGTCCTTGAATCTGCATAGATGACAGGTTTTCATTAGAAAGACTTCTGGGCTCCGAGGAAGATCAAATTCGGCGCATATCTCGTAAGCAGAACATGAACCTCTGCACTATAATTCACCTGGTGATGGACAGCAGAATGGGTTAGCGTCTGCAAACCCAATTGCAAATCCGAATAGATTTCAATTATGCATCAATTGAATATAACTTTACTTGGAGACTAGGGATTAGGATACTATAAGTCGCTCGTTTACTGATTAAAATTGGAGTTCAATTTGTTATCCATAGCACCTACACTTCGGCTGAATATTTGTAAATGTATTGATTCCAGATGCATTGTTAGGAAAATTCATTTTCCAGAATTAGAATATTAAATTTTCTTTGAAAAGAAAAGAATATTAGAATATTAAAATTATTTGAACACAGAACATGGAGACACAGGTCCATTGTAACATTAAACAAAGTTTTTCTCAAATATATTGAAGCTCAGAAAGCTAGCGACTGAGATCACTCATTTACATACGTCGTTTAATCTTCAAGCTGTCTATCTTGAAAAGCTCGCTTTGCTTGTTATATGGGGTGATTAAAATTTTAAGGCTCTTCAAGGAGAACTCTGTTTGAGGGTATTGTATATGATTGCTCTTTGTTTTTTGCCCTGCTACCTTACAAATCATGCTACATTTTAACTCATGCATTGGTTCATAATTTTCATTTATAGTTCTAAAACCATTTTCATGCATCTTTCATATCCTTAATGTACCCCCAACTTTCAAACTAGCGCATCGCAAAAATAATAAACAAGAAAAACTTCAAAGCTTTGATGCCAACTATTTTACACGGAAGAAAAAACTCGCTAACGTCCATCTGCGATGCTTATCCCTTCCCGAAAGGCTACTTTCAACTAATGCATTAAAACTTACCAACTCTGAAAACATTTGATTACTTTGGAAAGTAAACTTCAACGCCATTGCCTATACAACACCAGATCCCCGTAAGGACATTGCACAAAAGGTTTACAACGCTTCAAAAACTTTACGGCAATGTCAATTAGATTTTGTTTCCGAATGCCTTACAGGTAAAATTCTGTTGAATTCAGTGTAGTATAATGAAGTTTTTTTTCCAGGACTGTTGTTTACTTGATTCCTTCTACACTGTATTTCATTTCCGAGGCAAACGATTCTTTGTATGTATTTTTTCAATGTGTTGCAACAAAACTTTGCTACAACCTCTTTCAATTTGAGTAGCACGTTAACTATTCTGTTTGGACAGCTGACTATCGATATAGGCATGTAAAATACACGGGCAGGAGTGAAAGGCAGTAAAATCAATTTCATTCCTGGATTGTTAACATGGCGATGCGTATTTTTGAGTTTTTCTATTGGTTGGAGCCAAATTTCATTACTTCAAATAACATTTATTTATGACTATAGACGTGCCATTAAGTTTTTTGTTTCAAAGTTTTTTGATTCGATTGAAACGTGTTCAGTTGTTAACCGGCTTTAAAAAATTTAATCCAATTCGGATGAATTTTGACGCTCGAAAAAAATTTTGTTGTTTGGCTATTGAAACAATGGTTTCTATTACGATACGATATTTCGAAAACGGAGGATTTGAATAACCAGCTTGAGCTCTTTCCACCTTTGTTTCTAGATATAAAGGATTTGAAGTTACTTTCGCGTACCGACTTTTATTTATTCTTTAAAAGTTCCGGTTCATCGTTGATGCCTGAGATGGCCTACCATTTTTTTTTCAACCATTTTTAGACCAGTTAGTTAGCAATGTGATCATGATGTCAGATGTTAATATATAAAAACGGGAGGACTGCGGCAAAGGCGGTCAACATATCGAGATATTTGGATGTTCTTGCTGCAGAATGTGAAGGCATGGGAGGGGCTGACGTGAATTACAACTTCCCAAACAAGACGCAAATTTTTTAAAACTCATCAAACTGTCATCGGAACATCAACTGTCAAAGGACCAATCTGTCAACAACTGTCAAATCCGCCGCCATGTAACGCCTCCACCCTTCCATAAAAACCAGTATAAAAATATTGCCCCATAACTCTAAAAATAATAATAACAAGTAAAAATAACCAGACGACATCCACCCAGCTGGTAGTGCCATTCGATGCGTCCCGTCCTGTGAGTTGGCACCTGACAAGAAGCGGTAGGGACCCGTGTTCAAAACCAGCTTGAGCTCTTTCCACTTTTCTTTCTCAATATTAGTTGCATCCTTTTGCTAACAAATCATATTCAAGCTTGCCTTTGGCCGCAATACTTCATTGATTGTCTAATATGGCATTTGTTTACTTTCCAGGAAATCATGTTAGTAAATTGAGAAAATACAAGATTGGAAAGGAAAATAAAAATTTTTTTATTCAGAATAAACAAACATATTTGCTTAAATGGCCACTTGAATTTCAAATATCAATAGCTGAACTACCCACTTCATAAAGAACCCCATCAACCAAGTAGGGTTCTTTTTAAGAAAGCAACTAGCCACGATCAACCAAGCTAGGCAGAGTTCTTTATAAGATAGCAACAGAAACAAAGCTCTCTTCCTGCAAACTACTAGATTTATGTTAGATACCATGCTATGTGATCAGCGACAAGTTTCCACAAATTTTTCAGTCTTCGAAGCCCATTTCCATCCGTAATCTATCTGTTGTTGCTCTCTTTTCGGATGTACGGATGGAACACCATCCATTAACCATTTCTTTATTCATAGAGGTAGATTGGGAATTGGACCCGATAACTCATGAACGATGGTATATCAATAGCTCGACATACTCCAGGGTCTACTCCATCTACAATTTTTCTCATATATAACAGTAGGCAAACCGAGCAATAGCAATCACTCCACTCATCTATGGCATTTGATTTTCAAGCTCTCTTCTATGAGAAGGTCTCTTTCATTAAAAGCTCAATTCTATGAAAAGCTCTCCTTCATGAAAAGCTCTCTTTTTCTTGAAATCTCAAATCAAGTACACAATGACATGTATATACAACTAAGCCGGGAAAGTTTTTCTCACAAATATTTTCTCACAAAACTTTTACAGCGATCACCCCACTCAACTGCGTCACTCGATTTTCAAGCTTGAGGTGACATCTGCTTAGTTTGTGGCGGGCAACACATCCTTATAGATTGTACAAACTTCACTTGATTAACGACTATTAGCAGAAAAGAACCAGAATGCATAGCAACCTTAGAGCAAGAGGGCCTCCTGGGTTTCGACTGGATAGAACATCCGTTAAAAGAGCACCACAAGTGGACATAAGGGCCTGTCATATATTCCTGCAGTAGTCGTATAACTATGCGATTAGAGAGCAGAATCTAGACGTTCAACTCGCAGTCCGAGAGTGGCAGTTAAAAAAATTTACCGACGCCACTCTCTGGAATAATCAGAGGGCAAATATCATTGGAAGTGTTATAAGTATAGTAAATGAGATACGACTGTAGAATTTTTATGAAATTTTGAAAATAAACCTTTGCCATCGATGTTTACCACAAATTTTTTGAACATTATGCGCTTCCCAAAAATGGAAGTACTGTTTTAATGAGCCCTATCAAAACGTGAAAGAAGTTCGAAAAAAAATTTATGACAACAATCGCCTGTATGTCAATCATTCCTATCGGAAAATCAAATGGTTTTTCAATATATCGGAAGATGTCTACATGTTTGTGTCTATAAACTTCTCACTAAGAATATCTACTGTACTCAATCAAACCACCCTAAGATGATTGAACGTGACTTTCGTAGGAACAGGTTTTTTTTCCTTCTTCAACGAAGATATTCACCACACAGAAAACACAGGCCGACGGATTGGAGAGTGGAGCAAGGATATATATTGAAGAGGTTTTTCTGCCTTCATATTCTCTTCCGTACATGTATGTTCTGAGGAAACCATGAAATCTTAAATTGCTTTTTGGTCGTTTTTTATTGTGAGAAATTGAAAATTTTAGATTAGATGATGGGCGGAAAAATCAATGAGTCCATAATGTGTTTTATATGACGGTTGAAAGTTTTATTGAGTTTTATTTGTGTTTGTTCTGTTGAGAGTTTCCAAGTTATGTGGATGGTACTCCGTTATACAAATAAAATAGACACGAATTTCCTAGTTACCCGAATCCTTTCCCACGGACGAGTGAAAACTTAAACTGTTTAACTTTGTTGAAGTTTCATACAGGATGTGTGAAGGATTTGAAATAATTTTAAAATTGTGTTAATGATTTAGAATTGAAAAATCAATAACATAAGCATCCTTGCAAGTCCAGCAATATTGCAATAACTTCAAGACCATATCATGTATTCCAAGACCGACAAATATACTGGTTTTTTTCAAGTCAATGTTCCAAGCTGAAACGCAATGTAAGTTTCGTGCGATTTAGAAAAACGTCCAAAAAAATGCTACTCTTTGCAGACAATTGGCTAATGCCAGTTAATGTGCAAACGTTTGGTACAGTATTGTTTCAGAGAATACCGCAGTTGGCCAGTCAGTCCCGAAATGTCATTGGAATAGCTCCACGTTATACCTGGTGAAGTTAGTTCAGAACGGGTTCTACATAAATATTACTTTCGATGCCTGGGTGTTTATCCCAGTCGCTGCAATGATCATGCGAAAACCATACTCAGCAAAGCACAGAAAATAGTCGTGTCCCTTCCGACTAATCTTTCGATCTCGATTGAAGTCTTTTCACACATACGTCACTTTTCAATTGACATCATGTAACTCGAATAATTGCCATTTTTGAATATAATTGTCAACGTCCATCCGTTTGAAAGAATTTATGGTGGTCGTATCCAGTCTACAAATTACATACGTCGTTTCTAGTTACGTTGACTTTTTGCCGGAGAAAGACCATCATAAATCGGGGTTAGAGTGTCAAAATTATAGGTTACAAGACACTAATTAGACTCATTTTGACATTTAGATGTCAATTTTGGTACAATCAGAACGGTAACAAGATGAAGAGTTTTCCAAAACTGAATGTCTTTGTGCATGCACTGGTCTATATAGAAAGCCATGAATATATTTCCAGCACAATATATCAAAGAAAAGGATTTTTCAAATTGCTGAGTTTATAACTTTCTATTGAAACTACTTCAAAGTCAAGCCGCAGTGTAGCTGTTAATGAAAACCTCTGAGTTTCGCAGCTGTTCCACCCTACAGACGAGTATACTGACTCTTGTTTCTCTAATGTCTTGATTCTTTCAGAAGCATTCGTGTAATTAAACATAAACCGAATTGTTTTTGATTTTGACGGTGTTCCAATTATATACCATATATACCTTATGATCAAAAAATGTGGGAATTAGAAAAAAACGCAAAATTCCAATTTTCAATAAATTTCTTAATTATCTGCTTCAAAATACTCTCCCCCTGCGCTAACACATGCATGCTCACGTTTGTTTCAGTTTTCCATACATTTTTATAGGCCGCCAAAGGTATGGCCTTCAACTCAATTAGGGAAATCTCTTTTATGGCCTCTATGGCCTCAAGAGGCGTTATATAATGGCGATTGGGAGTTGAAAATAGAAAAAAGTCACACGGGTCATGTCTGGACGGAACGAAGCTTGGCTGATCACATTGGTCGAATTTTTGACCGTATGACCACTATCGTGCTATGAAATCTAAGAATTCTACTTTTACATATCGAATTGACGCAATGGATTCGCGCAAACGACGCATAACGCCTAAATAGAAGGAAGCCGTACTGGTGACGAAACTCTAGTTTCGTCACCAGTAATGATGCGATCGATAAATTTTGGGTCGCTGTCAGCGTTACAAATCACCTCTTTTGCCAAATCGATACGACGCTGTTTTTGAATGAAATTCAGCTTTTTTAGCAGCTGCCGAGAAGCGACGCGTTTCATGTTCAAAATATCAGTTAAAATGTGTTCGGCTGATACCTATGAGATTTTCATCAACACAGAAATCTTTCTAATCGATACACAACAATTTTCCAACGCAATTTGCTTCGCCGATTCGATTTTTTCTTCGGTAACAGACGTTGATGGTATAAAAATTGCCACGTAACAATTTTCGACTTATTCGTATAGACGCCAATTGACAGAACACCAATGAAAGCATTGCCAACGTTGAGAAAATAAAAGTTTACCGACTGGATAAGCGCGGCTAATCAATTCAAATTCAAAATTCTGTTCTTTTTTCATCATAAAATATATACAGCCGGGCCAATAGGTTCAGATACCAACAAATCCAATGGTGATACTCATTTGCTAGGTTCGTTGAGCCTGATAGGGTTTGGACGAGTCAATAAAGTTATTGATGGCTGAATAATTCGTGGTTTATGTTTTTTCAGTTTATTCAATTATTTATTACAACTTTATTTAATAATAAAGTTATTAATAAAACTCATAGTCTTACGCTAATTATTGCTACGTGTAGTAATTTTGTTTTGTTTGGTAAGTAAATAAGATAGATCCCAAAATTCAGGGTAAATATAGTGTGAAATAATTGCATTAGGATAAGATAACGTTATTGATACAAGTTAAAAGATCACTCTGATGTTGTATTTTGTTTTTCCATTATATTTAATTTTATAACTTTAGTTGGATGGGGTTCTCCTTTTTCTAATTAATTTAAAACATATAATAGTATTAATTCGGAAAAAAATAGAGAGTGGGCCCATGTTGGCCATGTCGTTTTTTTCATTAATTGATTTTTTTAGAATTGGTTTATCTTCTTATAAATTTGTCACTGATGGAAGAAAATATAAAAAATATCAAATGAATTGATTTGTTTATCATAATCTGATTAAGATTTAGTTATCATAATTTAACATTATTATTTAACATTTATTTAAAGTTAAGGTTAGAGAAAAACTATTAAATACTTTACCTTGGTATCTGTAGTGCAATCTCATCCAAACTATCTGACGGGCTCATTGGTGTTCTTTCGAAGAGTCGAGACGGCGCCAAAGTCAGATGGCCGGCGGAATCGCTGACGCATCTGAAAACTTTGGCGCCACGACGTTGCCGTTGACGCTCGGCGCGCTTTTTACGCTTATTCTCCTCCGCACGCTGCAGATTATGCAATCGAAAGAAGAACATAGACATACTGCATTTTCGATATCGAATTTTCGTTTTGTTCCAAATATGAACATCAAATTTCATATTGTATTATTGTTGTTTAGGGGAAAAGAAGCAGTTTTGAAAGTTCTTGTTAGTATTATACCTAAAGATATAAATGTTATCTAAATTTTTACTGACGTTGAAAGCGTAGACACATAATTTTGCTAACCAAATACATTTGACTTCTTCCAATTGTGCTTGAGCTTTTCAAAAAAATAAATAAAGCGAATGAAATGCACATTCTACGAGGACTTTTGGCATACATATAATACATACTATTGTTCTGAGTGTATTTGACAAAAGGATCTAGGTCAGATTGAATAAAAGAACTGAAATGAGAAAGTAACGAAACAATACAATCAGTAGGAAAGTAAGCGGAAATCTGATACTATCGTCAGAAAGCCACAGCGGGAATGAAGTAGAGACATCCGTCAGGCAGTGTATAACTCTATACTACTATACTGTGAAAGGATTTCCGAAGTGTGTAATTACTTCCCTCAATCGAATGCGACATTGCAATCACTCATTTAGTGACGACTGAACAATCCTCTCGTATATTCACTTACATTTTGTAGCTAAATACGTCCTGGAAGTATTTGCATAGATTGAGGTAACAGATATAGTGGAAATGATTGAATATTGAGGACACAAAGATCAAAGATACCGCTGGAAACATGTTAAGTTTGCAAAACGCATAATTAAGTCTCATAATATAATAAAACAACTAATAATAAATAATAATAAAATAAAAAATAATAAAACAACTCAAATACAAAATCCTTATTGGTTACAGTGTATTTTCGCTGAGGTGGTTATAGATTGCATTGTTGCAAACGCAGCGGTCTCCAATTTTTTCACTTGATGAGACTTTTTTTGGATAATTTGACTGGCAGTTTTAGCCAGTCTTCCTGTCTTTCCTCTATTCGCAATTTGACCTTTTACGCGTTCTACTAGAATTTCATTTCACTTTCATTATCCACCAATAATAAATTGAGAAAAAATTTGTCAGCGTTGTGTTTGTAATGATCATTTAAATGTGCATTATTTTATTTAATTTTGTGGCATTGAAGTGCATACCCTTTGTGTGAGTACTTCAACACTTATATATTATCCACTAAGAATCTCAGCTATATAACTAAGACATTAATATGGAACGGTTATACAAGTCACTTAAGAAAATCGAGGCCGTGTTTCCATCTTCAGAATATGCGGGTTGCTGCTCTACCACGAAGCGAGGGAGGGTATGGTTGTACTCGAAAAGAGGTCCTTCCTCCGTATTACCAGATGGGCAATGCTTTTGTATTACGTTCTAAGCACCTCAGCTGTCAAGAGCCTGCCAGCCTAGAGCCATCTTAAAAATCACTTCAGAGAACGAAATCGACGTTGTGTTTCCACTCACGTAGAACGGGCACCTCTGCTCTACCTCAAGCAAGGGAGAGGGCGGTCATGCTAAAAGAGAGGCCTTTTCAACATCAACAGCTTTTCAACATCCTGAGGCTCTTACAATGCGTTTTAATATTACAACTGTCAGAATAAAATGTCAGATGTGCTAAGGCTTTTTCCGACTGTAGTCTCCGGAACACATGTTTCCGATTTTCCTGCAGAGGGCACCATGCTGCTTATTTCACTTTTTGCAAGCATAAAATGTGAGACGTTTTCTGTATAAGAGACGCAAAAGGGATATCATGTTTCAATGTCGTCTTTTGTTGCTCAAGTTGTTCTTTGGTTTTTGGTGACTTTCTCCTTATTGTTTTCGTTTCTGACTCAGTAAATATTTCTGGGCTGTCCAGCAATGAAGAAGACGGGTTTTCACCGTTGGAATGATTACCACCACCGTTCAAGACACTGTTGTATCCATGTTATTGTACCTGTGCCTGTCATTCGTTCCTACTAGCCTGAACCCATAATCCTGGCCTATAGACATGAATGGATTGCACGGCGCTTATTGAAACTTTTATCTTTTATTCGGTGCCCTTATGTTAGTCATTAGTCATTAACATCTCATGTTAGTCATTAGTCGAGCAAGTGCCATTATATACGCTTAAGCCTTTTCCATTGTTGCTGTTGCGTGTCCAAGGAAAATCTCGTCTTTGGACTATGAATTCCTTCAGATAGAAGACTACTGGTACCCACTCATTAGCTGGATTTGTTCGGAGAATGGTATAAACATCACAGCAAACATTTTGGTATTTAAATAAAATATTTTCATTTTATTTTTTTTCTTCTTTAACATGTTCTCCGACAATATCAATGGTAGACCAACCTGCTCAGAAGACATACTGCCATTAACGACATTTCAGGAAGAATGAACTGTGTCAGTGAACCTTTCCTTGATGAATGTTTTAGGAAATTTACTGGTCGGCGGTATGCAGATGTCAACTTTGGGTTTGCTCACCCTTGTTGATCATCATGAAGTTTGCTGTCTGTCACAACCCTCGAAAAACTCTCACTAGACATTCGTTGAATATCCTTCACCTCCACTTGGTATTCAGCATATTCAACGCATATTCACCAGGTGAGAATAAAAAATTTTATTTTTATCTGAAGCACTTAGCCTGAAGCCAAAGGATCCTTAGAGTAAGAACGATCAGTAACGTGAAAGATTTGTTGTCTTCGTAGACAAGCCTTTGTTCTCCTGTTCCTTCATCTTAAAAATTAATTTCCCATTAGTATTTCATTAATAATAGCTTAATAGGTAAGCATCACATAAAAGGTAAAAGGACGAAAATGGTGATAGCATAAGCTCACACAATCTTGACCATATTTTCTGTCACATATGAGCAAGGCGTATACCAAACTTCCGAATGATTGGTCTGTAGTCCGGCTCTATAGAAATCTGTCCACGTCATTCAGGTCTCTCTGACGACTGACTTTAGCACTATTGATGATTTTGCAAATTCATTCCTTAGAGTTATAAGCTACTGTCCCCATGCATTCGTCGACTGAGGTTTGTACTGTAAGACCTCTACACCTCCATGACTTTACATTTTCGGGAATTTCAGAAAACTACGAGTATCCTGCGGGATTATCGTGTTTGACTCTTCGTAGGAGCATGAAAGACTTGTACAGAGACACAACACTTCTTGCATTTCCTAGCAGTCCTTCGTAGCTTTCCTCAGCAGTCCTTCCAAAAATATCCCAATCTCTACCTGCCTAAGGTACGAAAGTGGAAATTCGTTTAGTAAAGGTCACAAGAAGTGCAAAAAATTCCACCAAGGTGTGGAAGATTGCGTGAGTGGAGTGTCTTTCGGCAATTCCTATTGCTATATACTGAATACCACCTACAATCTCCAATTTCTCACTGTTTTTAACGTATTCCTAGTATGCATATCAAGGATATGTTCTGGGTTCAATACAATAAACACAGTTCTTGTTGTACTATTCAGGATCCGAACAACGCGAGTATTTGACTTCGGCTTGTCCCATTTGATTACTGTGGCGGGTTAATCAACAAATCCATTTGATAGTCTTCTGTCTTGATATTGCACACTGAACAACAGCAAGGCAGCTTGCTTATCCGGGCAAGATTTGGCAATTATTTATCGATGCCGGCTAATCTGAAAGACATGAGTTATTGCAGAAGAGCTTTGGCCTTGATTAGATCTTTTAGGAAACTGACACTTTTTTGTCCGGATGATGTGTTCTTCCATTTATGTCTGGAGTTTGACATTTCAGCAGAAGTAGGTAATACTGTAATGCTCAATACTCGTGGAACTTAGAACACTAAAAAGGAGTAACATTTCGCCATATTTGTCAAAAAAACGAACTTATACAGATTTCGGCTTTCTTTGCTTGCTGTCCCAGCTGTTTCCTTACTAGGCTGTGTATCCAATTTCCGTTTCGTTGAATGCATCGAGAACGCCTTGAAAGATGTTATCAACTTGGGACAACGTTCCAAATTTTGAAATCGGCTCTGCTTCCAAGTGAGTCTGCGGTTACTATTTCTTCGATGCTTTGTTAGAGAAAGCGTCTTTGTTTGTTGTTTCCAAACTAAGCGCCTATAGTAAATTGCCTACACTAGTCTGAAGTTTAGATGTTGTTGGTAGATGTGTATCGTTTCGCTTGATATTTCAAAACAAATTCGTGCAGCGTCTATTGCTAATGGGTTTCAACAACAGTCAAATAGGTGTGCAATGATTATTAGTGAAGTATTGATTGACACGAGTGAAGTGGTGATTCTTACTGAAGTACCTGAGAACCATCTGATTTAGTTTCGGTTTCTATTCTGAAGTATAATGATTTCCAGCCTTAAATCCGCTTATTGGCTGCATTTTTATTATAATCAAGGTCCAATATCCTGGTCTTTTGTCTCCTAATCCTAATCCCATTCAAACTTTTAACTTAACTTTTGTTGGTAGTAGAATTCCTAAGATTCTTCCGCTTTACGACGCTTCGTCTTTTCTTCCTCCTGTTGCTTAAGCTGCCTTGGTCTATAGTGACCTAGAGTCAGGTTTAAAGGCGTTCAAACTCAAAGGTTGTATTTTTGATCGACTTACTTGGGTTACTTTGTACATTGGAAGTAGCAATGACACGGTTTTTCATATGTTCTCTAGATGGCAAAGCTTTCGAAAACAATGAAAACAGTCTAAACAGTTGAGTGTAACCATATGGTTCAGCTTCTTCTTCAATAATTCAAAATAAACAGCAATTATAGGTTTATTTAGGTATAGGAGGTATAGGTTACCTCCTACAACATCTGTCTGACAGTCACAAACTGCCGGAGTTTAGGCACTTTTTAGTATTTGCTCACTTGTACAAGTTTCTTCTGGTTTTTTTGCGGCTCCCGAACGCAGTGAGAATCTCTGGTTATATCAGATTTTCAGATGCATAGCATTCAGGTGAAAGCTACCATATTTCCATTTTCAATCATTGATCTGTGATTAATTATTGCTGCATCAATTGCTCTGTCGTGATCTCTTATATGTTCCTAAAATTAATAAAAGGAAACACAAAAGTGCAAAATGTGCTTCACTTCCAATGAAAAAGACACAGGATCTTTCCAGAAAAAAATATATAAATATAAAAAATAACCTTCAGGGGAACTGTTCTCAGGTATTTTAGTGAGAAAATGCATGATAAAGAACAATCGGTTCCAAAGAATCGTTGTTCCTCCAGGTGTCAGTCAATCAACATAATTTCAATTAATTAATTGTAGCGTCAACAAGATCTCTGGTCCTAAGAAAACCCTCAATTCAATTCTCAAAAGAAATTTAAATTCAATCACTTCTTAAGCATTTCGTAGGCAACTGATTAATTTCCTCTTACAATGGGAGAAGTGGAAAACTTATCGTCTTAGGTATCGTCTGCCAGGCACGAAAGCGAAATGAAACGTCCTTGATAGCGAAACTCTTGCTGCGAAAATTAATTGGATTGAATGAAATTCATCCCAAAATTACCATCACAATTTCAAACATCGTGGAACCGTTCAAATGGATGTTGAATTTCGTGTAAATGAAAACCCCCTGCCGGAATAATTTCCGTAGTGATTTCGAGTCCTTGAAATGAACTCTTCGTTCACATACAGGCTGACTACATTAACAACAAATTGAATGACAGGTAGAAACAACAACCAAAAAAATCAACAACATGCTTTTTGAATTAAACCCTTGAATTTTTAGTTTGTCAATCTGCATTCGCAGTTTTTCAGTACTATCCTGAATTGATATCAGGGGAAGGGTAGTCCACTGTCCACTGGATTGGGGTGTAGAATGTTTTTATTTGCTGTTGATCCCATAACCAAATAAGCATATAACTCAATTTGTAGGCAACTGGTTGATAAAGTGAATCCTCGCAAGCAAAGGTAGATCCGATTAAAGTCCTGACTGTGCATGCTATCATTCGATTATCTACAGATGTGATTATTCGCTTCCCTGAACCAACATCCAAACCGTGAAATATCTTATCGCCGAATCCAATAACGCAATCAAATCAAATTATGTCTTGAAAAGATTTTAGGCTTTGTTAACTAAATTTCATTTTTAAGCTGCCGCAACCGTAAGATGATGTACAAAAATAGGACCATCTTTGCGAAAACCGAGTCGAATACCCGTGGAAAGAGTACAATGGAAAAGAAACAAAACTTTCCCATAGGATCAGGCTGCAAAAAAAATGATGTACGCTATAAAGTTTTCACAAAATCATCCCTTCCGCCTGGTAGTAGACATACAATGAAATGAAATTGCCAGTAGCACAAATGTCGAAGGTTGGATTTCCATTGTGTGGAGCTTTTCATCCTCTTCTGTTTTCATACATGAGCGCGCCCGTGAAATACGGCTCGATGAGGAGTAGCGAAAACTTTTGTTGAAAATTAAGAAAATCACTTTAAAATTAAGGTGAAATTTTTCTTAGGTAGTCGGCTCTAGCGATTTCATACATATTTTAAAGTAGAAGAGTCAGCAACCAATGCAGGATTTATGTATATCTTTGGAATGGTGCAGTGACAGGGACTTTTACTGCTAACTCAGTAACAAGGATACATTCACTTGCATTACATATTCATTATTATAACGTCTAAGAACGCTAAATGTTCAGTGCGAAAACCAAGCAATCCTTAAATATTTTTATGGTCTTTTCATGTCGAAATATACTTTTCTTTGTTATTGACACCAATCGCTTTTGGAAAATTCGCTACGTTCATTTATTAAACATTCGTATCGTGCGAAAAGCCATTTGCTAATTCTCAACATTATAAACAAATTGATAAAGTTGTAATCCTGTCAATTACACAATACTACACCAGGTGGTAATTATTTTGTTTCCTAATCAGAATTTATTTCAGTTGAAATTAAAGGTGGTTGCATGTGCGTGCTTAAAGGACGCTTTTTGTTTTAATATGGAAATTCGATAACACTTATAGGTGTCATAAATGCTAGAAGTTGTGTTTTTTGGATAATTCCAAAGCCTATAATATACACTATAGCGGCTTGACAATGAGCAGATTTCTCGGGTGTTCACTTCGCTCCTGCTTAAACAA